>OY292473.1:4800000-7200000 GCA_958496255.1 Camptogramma bilineatum | reverse complement strand
TCGTACTCACGTCCTTCGAATTGAAAGTCGAGCATGCGATAGGAGCCTATTAGGAGAGTAGTGAAACAAGCGAAAGCTGGATAAAGACTGTTTATTGAATAGGTATCCATGTCTTATTAGCTAGAGTACCTAAGTAGGTATACTAAGTAGTTACACACTACACCTTCCTACAAAGAGAAAAAAATATATATATTTAGGTAAATATGTAATATATATATTTTTTTTTTTTACCTTATACCTATGATTACATCAATACATGCTTGATTACATAAAAGCGGTACAAAAATAATTAACCTAATTATGTATATTATAATGGCATATTATAATGCTTAGTACGATTTTTATGAACGATTTGTTCCTTATTATTTTTTAATATTTTTACGTTACAATCTAAATCTTCTAATACTATGTACGGACCCAAATATAGTTGGTCCATTTTATTACATGATGGATTTTTCACTAAAAGATAATCACCCTTATTATAATACACCGGGTGTGTTACAATGTCATATTTTTTTTTTCTTTTCATTTTACTTTGAATTAGATTATCGCGAGCATCCGCTTGGGCTACCTGGAGCCTATATTTTAGTTCTAACGCGTAGTTATCATGAGCATATAATGGATCTACGACGCCGCTATTAAAGTTACCTGGCAGTGGGCATGGTTTACCGAATACTAGCTCGTGCGGTGTGTATTTAGTTTCGGTATGTACAGTATTGTTGTAAGCAAAACACCAATACGGTATCCAGTTGCTCCAGGACTCAGCTTTATTCTCACAATTAATTCTAAGATACGCACCCATTGTCTTGTGTGTATTCTCCAACGCTCCAATGCTCTCGTGATGGTAGGCTGTTGAGGTAACCTGTTTAATTTTCAAGATTTGGCATGTTTCTTTCATTGTAGAACAAATAAATTCAGTTCCTCTGTCCGTTGCAATTTCGCGTGGAATGCCATATCTTAAAATAAAATTATCGACGAAAGCACGAG
This sequence comes from Camptogramma bilineatum, assembly GCA_958496255.1. Taxonomy (NCBI): domain Eukaryota; kingdom Metazoa; phylum Arthropoda; class Insecta; order Lepidoptera; family Geometridae; genus Camptogramma; species Camptogramma bilineatum. The sequence goes on along the minus strand of OY292473.1, from coordinate 7,199,013 downwards.
CAACACTTACCGCATCTTTATTTCGTAGCGGGTACGCCTCTGTGAACTTAGTTAATTCGCATTGTAACGTGAGAATATAGGTATAGCTATTGGCGTCTTTCGGAAGTGGCCCGACTATATCCAAGTATACCTTTTCGAATGCTGAGTGTGCTGTAGATGTAATAACCATGTTTTGCTTAGTCGGTATGGAATACTTTTGCTTTTGGCATTGATCACATTTAGATACATATTCAGCTACATCTTTCTCAAGATTAGGCCAAAAATAGAACTTTTTGATGTTATTTGACATTCTCCTTACACCTGCATGCCCGCTCGTAGTCGTCCTGTCACGGTCGCCATGCGATAGGAGCCTATTAGGAGAGTAGTGAAACAAGCGAAAGCTGGATAAAGACTGTTTATTGAATAGGTATCCATGTCTTATTAGCTAGAGTACCTAAGTAGGTATACTAAGTAGTTACACACTACAAGCAATTTACCACTCGGCCAACGTAGCTCTTAAGTAAGGTTGACAGCGAGCTGATCTGATGATGGAGTCAGGAGCTGTTCAGAGGATCTAATCAGCGAATGACTATAAAATACCCGTATTAAGGCTCAATTTGAATCAGCTCGCAATTACTTTTATAACTTGTTATTTGAAAAATAAGTTTTCAACAGAAAGCCCATAAATCAAATACTTAGGTACCTACTTAAATTATAAGACTTAAAAAAATCCATCTGTCACTACGTCAGCCGAATCGAGGCTCAAATCAGGGATCAAATTGGGAAAACTGTTAGTACCAGTAAAATGTAGGAAAAACCTGTGAGGAGTTATAATGCTGATCTTTTATTAGTTCGTTGGGCATGTTCTTCCGATATTCAAAGGTCAGGATCTTAAAAATAGATCATCAACTCACCTAAAATCTAATAAAGGGTCTAATGAAGGGTCTACTAATCATGCTACTACTACTAAGATAAGATAGACACTTGTTTGACACACACATAGAGGATACAAAACAGAATAAAATAATACGGAGAAGGTTATATACCTACATAAAAACAGACAATAAAAAGGTTCATATACCAGTGTGGTGAAAAAAGGCCCAGTCTCAGCTAATGCTGGATACTCTCATGAGGTCCCATTGGAGACAGCACTGATTTTCAAACTGTGCCTTTTTAGGGAGACTACACGGACACCAACGGATACGGCGAGACATAAAAAAAGTTAAACAAATAACACAACGATATTGGACACAAGATTAAAAAAGAAACGAAACATTAATTGGTACAAATAATACAATAACAATACTTCATACATGCATGCGGAAGAAAACCGAATTACTGCACAGGCTTCACGGAAACTTTACGGGTCACGGGAAGAAACGCACAATAACACTGCTACTTTTCACAGGAACAAAGAGTTTAAAAAATTCTCATTACAACACTCCAAAACCAAACAAAAGATTTATTTAACCACAGAACTTCTGCTACTGTCATGAGAACAAACGAGTTGCAGGCGCAGCGTAAAATATTAAGTTTTTACACTAGCTAATGGGGAATATATCTTGCTCGTATGGCCGCGAGCCAAGAAAGCGGTTAATTACTATCAAATGTAACGACTTTCAAATGCATTTGGTAGAGAGATAGGAGAAGTAATGTGAGACGCGACTTCGAGGAGTGACCGTACCGCGAGTTCTTTCATATCTGGATATGGAATGACTGCTGGCAGAGTCATTCTGTAAACTCACTTCGAACGTCGAAGAGCTGAATCCGCTGTTAGATTTCAAATTTCGTATTCGAAATTTGAATCTTACTATACATTCTCGTGAATTTAGTGAGCTCGGTCACTTGAGTGAATTCGAAGTGAGTCTACAGAATGACTCTGCTGATGAAGATTACGGAAATGGAAACTCTGTTTTTACGTGTAGCTACCACAAAATGTAGGCCTTTACATCTTTACTAGATGATTTATAAATGATCAAGAGGCAATCTTTGCTTACGCTTAACGAGACACTGTAGTGCCTGGGATAATGTTGAGATGTAGTAGGCTTGCCCAGCACCTAAAAATCTTACATAGGAAAGACATGGCTCAATAAATGTGGGGCTGGCTAAGCTGCGGGTTTCCTCACGATGTTGACAGCCCCACAAAGTGTTGACCATGTCTTTCCTGTGGATATGGCCGGTTCAGCTGACAGGATGGTTAACATACGGGGCAAGCCTATACCAAATCAACAATTTTAACAATGTCCCAGGCACTCTATAATGTCCCGTAGGTGTAAGCAAAGATTGCCTCCTGTTTTAATCATCTAGTAAATTATGTAAAGGCCTTGTAAAATGGACATTAGTTTAGCTATATAGGTACCTATCTATTTTAAAATGTTTAATGTGAATAAAAACTTTATTTACTTACCTACCTATATAAATTCACACAGTCTAATCAGAAAGAAAGCATTCGTATTGTTTTCTAAAAAACATTAAATTGTTCACGAAGAAAGCGTTTTCCAAAGTATCTCCACAAGAAAAATACATTTTCAAGGAGAAGCCTTGACAACAAAACGAATTACTCAACTCAATAAAAATCTTATTACAAAACTTTTCAATGTTACAAATAAATTTTTATGAAACCCATTCAGAAAGAGTTAAAGCGTGTTAATTGGAAAATACGAAAAAGTATCGTAGGATTAACAGAATTCCACGGCGTTAGAATTTAAGTACTAACTGTTTTCAATCTCTCGTCCTTACAGAGTAAAGTTTAAAGAAGTTTTTTGGCTGTAAAAATATTTTACAAGCAAGTTCTTGTTCTCTATTCATTTCATGAGTAAGGCTGTGTCCCCAGTAAGCAAACTGTGAGCGGCCGACTGAGTTTGCGGCGTATCGGTTTAGTACGCTCTTCCATTTATTTGAAATGACGTGTCCACAGTTTGCTAGTTTTGCGGCGTAACGCTGCAAACTGCGTACAGTGAGCGCAAAACTAGCAAACTGTGGACACGTCATTTCAAATATGGAAGAGCGTACCTACTAACCGATACGCCGCAAACTCAGTCGGCCGCTCACAGTTTGCTTACTGGGGACACAGCCTAAATGGGCCTCAAAACGATCAATGGCGATTGTCAATTCTACGTGATTGGTGATTGGCCATTTATGAATTCGATTGAAGCCATTGTCAATTAAACTAAAGTGATTGAACGCAATTGATGGGCATTGTTGGTCGCGAAAGAACAGGAGTAGAATTACCTAGCTCTTAAGACGTTTCAAAGTGGTCATAGCGGTGCTCCTGAAAAAATGATATTTGAATTTTGAATTTTAATTGATGCTCACTTTCAAAGACAAATAGCCGCCAACGCCATTGCAATTGCCACTGACGTAGCACATTGACGATTGGCATTGATCGTCTCGGAGCCCCTTAACTCGTGGCTAAATCTATGGAAATGACTTTGGAATACTCACTTCTACAAAATATGACCAGATGCCAAAATGATTGGATGTGCCTTTGATAATCCCTTATACATCTCGTCAAAAGCTCGTGAATACCTACAGATCTGAAAGAACGTCTACCATACTAGACTATATAAAAATACAGTCCTGATTTTCTTTGGTTTTTTTAAAGACACAGTTTATTTCCAGTATAAAGTTACGAGGGTTAATTCTCAATTTAGAATGAAAGGTCGTTAGCAGATCAATAACATTAGGTATCCCGGTATCTTTAATAATGTTCAAAATAAACAAGAAAAGGCAAATTTTCCAAATGGTTGGTTTTTATAACGATTTATATAAGGGATCAAAGGAGAGGAAAAAACATTCCGCTGAAACTCTTAATAGCCTCTCAAAGAAAATTATCTGTGATAAACGCCTCGCATTTCTCTAGAACGCTACTTTTAGAGAACAAATAAAATTATTCTAATAAGCACTTAGTTACCAAAAGTAGAAAAAAAACTAGTAGGTAGGTACTTACCTACTTAAAATGTTTTAAAAATATATCTGTTTAGTGGGTACCTAGAATTTTCTGTTTTATTTTTTTTAGTTAACCTATCATGTCCCACTGCTGGGCAAAGGTCTTCCACACATCACGCTCTTAATTAAAACCGCACATCGAATTTTCTGTTATTAAGATTTAATTTTAAGGTCAAAATATGACGGTGGAATTGATTTTTCTGTCAATTATAGACCGATTTTAAAAAGGTATACCTACTACTTTCCAAGTATTCCAATAATTGTTAAATATCAAGGAAATGAAGTCGGTTTTCAGTTTTTTTTAAATATAAATACGAGTACGGGTATTTTATTAATAAAAATACGAGTAGGTTATATTAATAAAATATTTAATTTTTGGGAGCCTACTCATTAAATTAAAAATGTTAATAAGACACGCCACACCATCTTTTTGCACGTCCAGGATGACTGGTAGATAATGCTTCAGCATTAAGTCCTCCTTGTACAATTTGTTACGGTGAAAGTGTTAAATAAACAAATAGGTACCTAAACAATGTTTTTTTTATTATTTCCATCTTGCTAAGTAACATAGTTCTTCGAAAGCCGAACCCTCCGGAAACCGGGAGTAAAAACTTGCAAACTGTTACATAATCCCTTGAGTTATTGCTGTGATAAACGAACATTTGCATTTTACGCCCCAGATCCTATGATTCGGATGGATAATGAGGCTGTAGATTTGCGAGGATCATTTGGGTCTATGAATTTTGTAAAAAGATTTCTGTGAATGAGCCATTTAAGGAACTAGGCCTGTTAGTAAGACTAACAGGCGTCCTATAGCTTACTTACAAGAGATTTTAAATTGATCAATTAAATTGATAATCGTGCGTGACCGAATTTTTTTCTCACAAAAAAAAATCGATCACGCTCGACTGTATTTCCAAGGTTAACATTCCATACGTGACAGGTTGCGAGCCCATCGACGCTATTAGAAAGCTAACTGGTTTTCTCACGATGTTTTCCTTCACCGTTTTAGAGCTCGTGTTAAAGCGCATATAAATTTTTCAAACGAAAAATCCATTGATCCACGGCCGGGTTCGAACCCACGACCTTCAGATTGAAGTCGAGGCACCAACCCACTCTGCCAAAACTGCTATTATCGCTCTCATGACAAGAAAAAATACTCACCAAAGCCTCTACGATACGAAATTATGGGCAAAAATGCAGCCAGTGCGGTTGTTTTGAGTATAGTTAAATAAATAAATAAATACTGCTGGACATCTAGCCCCAAACTAAGCAAAGTTAGGTGTAGGCCAGACAGAAAAAACGTAAGGACGCATCGCGGACAGGGCGCCAGCGAACAGTGTTGCGTCCGCGCCCCGTCTCTTCGTTATGTTTTGCGTCGCGACGCTTCTATACATTTTGTATGAAAGGGACGCGGAAGAGACAAATGTCCGCACCCCGTCTGCGTCTTACGTCTTATCTGTGTGTTCCGCGCCTTAGACACCTGCTAGCACTCACACTTCTCGGAATTGGATTCGAAAATGTTTGACGTTTATATTTCTTGGGCGAAGAAAATGTCACTTTGGCGAATTTGGAATACATTCCGAAAAGTGTGAATTGTCTTTCTATACTCTTATTTTACTTATTGGTAGGTATTTTCTAAAGGAAGAAAAGGAGGGCATTTGTCCAGCAGGGCTGCGCGGGCTTATAAAAAATCGAAATAAACAGTAAAAGAACTATAATTAAAGTCGCGAGTCTACTAAGGTAGTAGACAAGCATACGGCAAGTGGTTACCGTAGCTAATTGATGCTTGTGACACCAGAGGAGTCACTCCTGCGCTGCTACTTTACATCTTTTTCTTGATGATTTATACAGTGTCAGGAGGCAATCTTTGCCTACACTTAACGGGACACTGTAGTGCCTGGGACAATGTTGAGATGGAGTAGGCTTGCCCAGCACCTACACTATCCTCTCAGTTTAATCGGCCATATCCGCAGGAAAGACATGGTCGATACGTGTGGGGCTGACTAAGCCACGGGTTTCCTCCCGATGTTTTCCTTCACATATAATTTTTTCGAAACGAAAAATCCATTGATGCACGGCCAGGATTCGAACCCACGACCTTCGGATCGAAAGTCCAGGTACTATACCCCTCGGCCAACACGGCTCTGCTAACGCTTTAAAAATTTGGAAACGCCCTTTTTGAAGAAAAACTTTACCCGGACAAAGTCGTTAATAGTCAATACTATTTTTCCACATTTCTGGATATTGCGTTCGACGTTGAAAATATCGATAAAAATAATAAACTTCAAGACTCCAATCTGCGGTACATCAACATCTTTCACCTGATACGGTATCGGAGTCGGTCGCAGTTGGCATGGCGTCTCGTGGCCATATTCTGGAAAGAATAAGTTATTATGTCGTTCTAGCTTCGTTTTTACAATTTTTTATTGCAGGCAAATTTGAATTAAGTAGTGGCTAAGTCTAGTGACGGAGTTTTTGGTCGCCTGAATGCCTCTGTTATGGCTTAACGACTTACAAGCTAGGACCAACAATTTAAAGTTTACTCCGAAGAACGGAAGCACTCAGATGTTAATGCCACTCGCGGTCACCATCCAAATTGAGACAGATCAGAACGTCGCTAACTTCAAGGATGTATCGAGGATATTTAGCAAGTTACGTCATGATCGCTTTTAGATCGTAAAGCCGTTACAATTACAACGCGCTGGCGCAGGCTCGCCGAGTGAACGCCAGTGCCAACGTGTGGGCAGCACCTTTTGCCTTGCCTTGCCATCGCTCGCCTAGCTGGCCGAGTGAATACAAGCGACAATTTGCATTGGTTTGCATAAACTCGCCAAACGTCTGGACGGTATCACTCGCCTTGCATCAATTTGCCTTCGCTCGCGCTGGCTTAGGCTCGCCCATTAGGCGGCACAAAATCCTCTAGAATAGGACTTTTGCTTGCCTTTGGCGGCCTTCCAAATGTTCTTCAACTAAAAAGACCAAACCGACTTTGGCCGATGTCTCCCGGCTTTCTTATAGCAAGTTTTAATCAGATCGTAATCTACTTGAGGTATCTCGAGTTCTAAAACATTACTAAGTCTAAACTCAAGCATCGACTATCGAAATTCTATGAAAAATACACTACGATTCATTCTTGAGCTTAGTTTTCTTGAGATTTAACTTTAGTTGTTGTCTTGTGATTCAGAACCTTACGAATACTGAAACGCTACTTAAATATTTGAGACGTACTTATCTATTTGAGACATTCTTACTCTTCAGAATCGTATACAAAAAGGACAGTTAATGTCAATGATAAGCACCTTGTAAACTAAGTAGGTAGGTAGCATATTCGGGTATTAGAGGTATTGTTGGAGACAGCTACAAGTTAAAAAAATAAAACATGTAAATGTAATTTTGAACAGCTTAAAGTTTTCGGAACTACCTACTATTTAAGTTACAAAATTTCTTCTTCGCGAGCCCACTACAACCTCCAAACTTTTACCTAATCTACCATAATGATAAAATGTTAAATAATTAACACAATTACAGTTGGGCCGGCGGATCTAGGCGTACGTGAAGTCAGGCTCTGCGCTGCGCAGTAGAAAATTTTGTATGAAAAAGTTGCACTGCGCATCGAAACGGCTAACTTCACGCACGCCGAGATCCGTTGGCCGTACTGTAATATAATTTTTCCATAATAAGGAACACACTGCCGTTGAATCTTTCTTTTACATTATTCACGGCAGCAACAGTAACTATTAATTTTCAATTTAATTTCTCACAACTTCTGTACTTAATTTATTTATCGCCCTATCTTGCATCGAACAGACTATTAAACTTTCAGTGTTCAAAGCGTCCGTCGGTTACTTTGTGAAGGCTGCCGTGTTGAATGTAAATAATAATTTATGAATATAATTATTTGAGCGAGCGAAGCGATCACGGCTGGTGCAATCCAGTCGAAACCTTTTCATCTTTAGATAGTTTGTCGGTTAGGATAAAAAATTGAGATTACTAACGAACCAACTAGTTAAGTTGTCGGTTAAGGGCTGATTTTTCAATACCTAGATAACTTTTATCTGAGGAAATAAATATGCGATTTGACAGATATTGTATTGAAAATATGTCATAACGCCATATTTATTCCTCAGATAAAAGTTATTTATCGATTGAAAAATCAGCCCTAAGAAGAATAATTACCAACCGTCTAACTAGATTGACAGCTTGGTTGGTCGGTTGATAATAGACAGAAACGTCGGGTTAAATATAAAGGTAAATAACGTGATAAATACCCGGATACATATCTATATCTATACTCTATACTATTATAATAAAGCGGAAGAGTTTGTTTGTTTGTTTGAACGCGCTAATCTCTGAAAGTAGCAGTCGGATTTGAAAAATTCTTTCGGTATTGGATAGCTAATTTATTGAGGAAGGCTATAGGCTACTTTTCATCATCATCATCATCATCACCATAAATCATCACTACGGGGGCAACGCCGCGAGGGCGCTGCTAGTATATTTATAACGAGCGAAGCGAGCTAAGATCTTAGTGGTAACTTGGGCGATTTGGCGATGTATCGCACCCCTATGAAAACTCCGGTAACTCAAAATTTTCCCAAAATGGAGTTGTTAGCGTTTTCGAATTCCTAAACTGAATATGAATACCCATACGGTGATACAAATGAGTTAATTGAACAAACTTGAAAAAGTGTTACGTAGGTAGGTACCTAACACTTTTTCAAGCTTGACTTTCAACAAACATTTCGTGAAACTTTCAAACATACTGCACTCCTAGATGAAAACCCCGGTAACTCGAAAAACCTACTCTTTCAGAAATGACAAAAATCTGATTTAGAAATCTATGACAGACTGTATCTTTTCATTTAGTCTTTCGAGTTACCGGGGTTTTCATCTAGGAGTGCGGTATGTTTGAATGTTTCACGAAATGTTTGTTCTCGCATGACTATCGAACCGTTAATCCAATCTGCATGAAACTTGGTAGGCTAGGTTTTACTGGTGAGCACTATGAGCTTGATAAAGGGGTTGAAAAGATATTGGGTTCCCAAGGGGATAAAAAAAAGTGAAATGATGATTTAGTTTTTCTACAAGCTGACAATATTGATGATGGTTTGAATAAGGAAAAACATACAAACATTCATTTTTATTTAGTTATATAGATTATTCTTTACTGGGCGGCTATCGTTTAACATAGCATGCTACTGCCATTTAAGTTAAAAAGTTTAAGTTATATTGCTCTCGGTTCCCGGTTAAAGTTAGCGCCTTTTATAGCAGTTACTATATTTCAAACTAAGAATAAGTTTTGTAATTCTTACTGTTAGAGGAATAAATAAAAAAAACCGGTCAAGTGCGAGTCGAACTCGTACGCCGAGGATTCCGTACCTACCCATTATACCCATTATGTTATTGTAGCCCGCTTATTTGTATGAGCGCCCATACAACTCAGAGGACAATCTTAATTGGCGTCAAATATGTATGTATGGGAACACCCTTTAATTTTCAACTTTTTTAATTTTTTGGAATTTTTCCTTTATTTGTGCTATAAGACCTTGCTTTTTGCCGAATTTCGTGATTCTAGGTCAACGGGAACTACCATTTAGGTTTTCGACCCAAAACCTCTAGGGTACTTCCGGTTGACCTAGAATTGTCAAATTTGGTTACAAGCAAGGCCTTACAGCACAAGTAAAGGAAAAATTCCGAAAAATAAAAAAAGTTGATAATTAAGGTAAGTTTTGGTACTTACAAGTTTTCACGAAAACCTAAATTTGCCTATATCTTTTTATAGTGTTGACTCAGGACCTTGATTTTTATACTCTCAGTAGGGACTATAGACCTTAGTATATGGTATAAATTTCAACTTGCTAGCTCCACCTGTTCCTGAGATAATCGATGGTGACACACGGACAGACGGACAGACAGACGGACAGACGGACAAGAAAGTGATCTTATAAGGGTTCCTTTTTTTACCTTTTAAGGTACGGAACCCTAAAAATAAGAAATTTTATTTCCAAGCTGTATTCACAAAGTCCTCAAGTTATCTCAACTTCAAACTCAAACGCAAGCTAACGAGACGTGATGTCAGTTTGTTTGCAGAACTTCAGCGTCGAAGAATAAAACTAAACTTGGTTTTGCCAACTTTTAAACGGATGATTAACATTCACTTAAAGGTTTCCTGACTTTGGATGTTTAAACGAAACAAGCCTAGTTCTGGGCTCCAATTCTTCTAACTTACGATGTCAACCATCAATTCCGGTGTCATTACCGCTGCATTTTACTTCGTTCTTCAAAATGACAGTAGATAATTTGCAAAGCCTTATTGGTGTTTTGTTTGAAAACGTCATCACAACCGATGATCTTTTATATAAACTGAGGTAAGTAGGTGCGTTATAGCTATAACAAAATTTCTCTAACGAGTATAGTGTCTCTATTGGTAAAATCTCATTGATCAGAACAGAGTAACTTAACCTCATTGGTCATTAGTAGATTATGAAACAAAACGAAACAGTTGACTTTTTGATTTGGTTGAGAAAAAGGTTGTTAGTAGAATCGAGGGGCTGATCGGTCACTCAAATTCAAATTTAGATGACCGCTATGGTATTAATATTTGAGCGTTTCCGTACTTTGAAAGGCACGCTACTTGAACACGCGAAAATTAAATTTGAAAATTACGCTCATCAGCTTGAATGACAGTTGCGACAAATATATTCGAAATACTATCCTTGAATAAGACACAAAGCAGGTATTTTAAATTTTATCTTCAACACTATCTTCAGAGAGCACCTACATTCATCTCAATCTATTGAAATGAACCCTCTTCTCAAAGATTGAACGAAAAATGAGATGAGCGATTTATAATAAAACTGGGGCACAGAGTAACAAGATCCAGAAATTCAAATCAAATGACTATTTCCTCTCGGAAAGAATGACCTGAATGTTTGTGAGCGCTTTCAATGTGAATTAATTTTTCCATGGATTTGAGAATAAAAGTTTCTCTACAATTTTCAAAGTAAGTATTTAAAAATACTTTGTTTTTTATCCGATAATGTACTCAACATAAAACAATTCAAAATAGGCAGTGAAAGGGCATTTTATACGAAGGCGAGCTTAAACCTAAAAAGAGATTTTTTCCACTTCCTCCTCCTCCTCCTTAATCGTTCCCCCATAGTTGAGGATCGTGACTCCGTGCAAGTAAGTACTTGTTGTATGGTTTTTCTCCATCTGCCACGGTCTTCGGCTTGATGGAGAGCGACACTAACGGACATGTTTAAATGTTCTGACACCTGGTCCGACCATCGCTTTGGGCTCCTCCCTCTGGATCTTTTGCCCTCTATTTTGCCAGTTATTATTAGCTTCTCCATGTTGTCGGCGTTTCTCCGCGCGATGTGCTCGAAGTACTGTAGTACTCGCTGTAGGCAAATAGAGGACAGGCGTTTGGTTCGTTCGAGTTTAGAAAAGCTCTTTTAGCTCTTTTAAAACTGAGACGTTGGTTCTTCTAGCCGTCCAGGGGATTCTCAACAATCGTCTCCAGACCCACATTTCAAAGGCATCTATTCGTTTCCGGTCAGCTGCTGTCATGGTCCAGGTTTCCGAGCCGTATAGGAAAATGGGGAATACTAGCGTGCGTGCTACTTTAATTTTAGTTATTCTGCTAATGTTACTGTCTCTCCATATCCTATTAAGCTGGTTCATGGCTGTTTTGGCCATGCCGATACGTCGACGGATTTCAGATTCGCTCTTACCCTTATTGTTGATCGTTGAGCCTAAGTATTGGAATTCATCCACAGTATCGTATTCCTTCAACGCGTCTGACAGGTAGATAGTGTCAGAGCGATCAACAATCATCAACTTGGTTTTTTTCTTGTTGATGGTGAGGCCCATTTCTGCACTGACCGATTTTAAACGGTCTAAAAGATCAACCATTTCAGTTTCCGTGGATGCGAATAAAGTTGTGTCATCGGCGTATCGAAGATTAGAAATGGTAACTCCCCCAACCTTCACACCACCATTCCAATCCTCCAGAGTCTTACGCATTATGTATTCGCCGTATATGTTGAATAATATGGGGGATATGACACAACCTTGACGTACTCCTTTTTGAAAACCGAAGGGATTTGAAGTGGTATTTCCTAGGCTGATTGTACCGAAACCCTTTTCATATAGCTTCCTGATTAGAAGCACCAAATGCCCTGGTACTCCAAGCTCTTTGAGAATGGACCATAAGTTCTGCCATCTTACACAGTCGAACGCTTTTTGATAGTCTACAAAACACATTATCAGCGGGGTGTTAAATTCGCGACATTTTTCGACGACTTGTCTCATGTTCAAGATCTGTTCCCTGGTCCCTTTTCCTTTGACGAAACCGGCCTGTTCTTGTGGGATTTGCCAGTCCAGGAAAGATCTGAGGCGATTGTTGATAATGTGCAGGAGTACTTTGCTAGCGTGTGATTTCTTCCACTTACCTTATTAAAAAAAATTAGTTAATGCTTATGCATAATAGTGATCACTCATCTATTTTGTAACTTTCAAGGGATCTAAAAATGCCTAAAAAAAGATCTGAAAGAATATGTCTACCGCACCTTGGGAATACAGCCTTGAACATTATTTTTATTTAGGTATTTATATTTTGTGACCGCGAAAAACATAATCTTTGATGATCTGTCAAACGACCTCATCAAGCATTAGAAGCACTAACATTACTATGTAAAATGAAGTGTAGGTACATTTACTACTGCTTCACCATTTTTCTGTGGTCAAACTTTCCTTCGCTGACAGTGACACATTGCTAGTCGTTCTGTTAAAGACGCAACTTTGAAGTCTTCGAGGCTTACCAATTTCAGGAATAATGTTAACTGTTCCAAATTAAACCGCAGGTGACCTTGTAACTATGTATTGAGTCCATCAAATTGATTGCTTATTTTGTTAGTCCTACGACTATTTTGTTACTCCTTATTTCAGTGATTTCGATAACTTAATCCAGTTTGGTCGAATCCAGCCTTAGTCTGGATTCGACCAAACTGGATTAAGTTTATACCCGAGAGTAAACTACTAGCCGACTTAATTTGAAATACAATTGTTTAGAAAGCGCAACGGAACATTAGGCTGCGTTTCCATTGACGCGGAGCTGGGCGGAGCGGTGCTTAGCGGTGCATGAATTGACCAATCACTATGCTCGAAATCTCTGCTCCGCTTCAATGGAAACAGCACGAGTGGAGCGGGGCAGAGCTGAACGGATATTCATATAAAATAAGCGAGGTGATGCGGAGCGGAGGACAGCGGGGCGGTGCGTTGCGGAGGGTAGCTAGGAGAGCGAAGCGGTCCGCTCCTCTCCTTTCTGCTTCAGTGGAAACACTAACCACTTTTCACCGCTATTCTCCGCTCATCTCCGCACAGCTCCGCGTCAATGGAAACGCGGCCTTAGACTGAGAATCCACCAAAGCGGAGATGTGTTTTATACAACCAATAGAATTTCAAAAGACGAGATGACATGTTTGAATAACGAAATTCTATTGTGCATAGGTACAAATTATCATGCTCCCCTAGCCATATTACACTATCTATCGTCGCTGTAGAATAGAAACACTTCAAAATGTATAGGATTTGACGTTTCAAGTAGATGAGTCACGTGGTCCGAACGTCAATTCCTATACATTTTGAAGTGTTCTATTCTACAGTGACGATAGATCATTCTACAGCGACGATAGATCGTGTACGTGTATATGGCTAGGGCCCCTGGTTATAAGGTATCAACTTTACAACGTCAAAATATATACTTAAACAAACAACAGTTTACTCTCCAGATAAAACTTATTCCAGTTTGGTCGAATCCAGCCTAATTCGACGTGAATTAAAATTAACAAAACATAATATTGAAACTAGTGCTCTGTACACATTCCCTGTACCGTGTCTGTGGAGCTGCACGACAGCCTGCACTCGGATCATTCATGTGCGTCATTCATTCATTCATTCAAGAGTAGATTGTATTAATCAATCGTCAGTTGCCTTATTATCAGTACATCTCACTTACTCATACGAATTTACTTTAGTGCATCGATTCTTACTTTGGCCATATAGCGAGGCGTGGCGATGAGAGTCTCGAAAAGCTGGTCATCGTTGGGAACGTCGAGGGAAAGAGATCGCGCGGGAGATCCCCAACTCGATGGATGGACCAGCTCCAAGAGAAGAAAGCCAAGTTCTACGATGTGGTCCACCTAGCCACTAATAGAACTCGTTGGAGGCAAGCTGTCCACACTATCACGAAGACGACCAGTGATCACGATCTTCAGGCATGAAGAGCCGACCACAGAGAGAGATCGATTTTTAGGCAAAAAATCAATATAAGTACCATGACAATTTTATCAAGGTTCTACATACTTACATTATGTCGGTAAAAACTTCGAACTAAGTTACGATCGAAAAAAGATGCTAAATCATCATAGCTTTTAAGAGTAAACCCATAGTATCGAGCTCTTGTGAGTTTTTTCGACGACATTCGAACCGTTGCACACAGGGGTATTAGACCCAAAAACACAAACAAAATTATTTTTCGCTTTATTTGACATTATTTTGACATAATATGTCAATTAGGATCGAAAAATAATTTTATTAAGCTGATCTGATGATGGAGTCAGGAGCTGTTCCACGGAACTCCTCAGTAAGTATGCCGATTGAGTTGAAACTCGGCATATCTGTCAAGTTTCAACTACAATGTAATAATATGGTGACAGCGAGCTGATCTGATCATGGAGTCAGGAGCTGTTCAACAGAACTCCTCAGTAAATAAGCCGATTGAGTTGAAACTCGGCATATCTGTCAATTTCTGACTACAATGTAATAATATGGAAACAGCGAGCTGATCTAGTAATGGAGTCAGGAGCTGTTCAACAGAACTCCTCAGTTAATAGGCCGATTAAGTTGAAACTCGACATATCTGTCACGTTCCGACTAAAATGTAATAATATAGTGACAGCGAGCTGATCTGATGATGGAGTCAGGGGCCGTTTAAATGAAATTCTCAGTGAATAAAAGTAGAACATCCGTGTTTGGGCTCTTTTGAATCAGCTCATCCTTACCACTGTGCCTTGTAATCACAATATTTTCCTGATGAAAACATCTTCACTCCTGTCGGCAGCAAGCCTGGTCTTCATTTTTTATTTAATCTTAGAAAATTTGCAGCGAAACTCTTGTATTTGTTCAACGGAAAATTATGGCTATGGAGTTCTCCATAAAATCCCACTTTGAAAATTCTCTCACTGTGCTAGCTTTCACCATATTAAGCAAATATATATTCTCGGGTCTTAATGCTGACACCAGAACCACCTACATGCGAAAAAACGCAGATATTAGAGTATGAAGTGCATTATTAATTTTGTTTTGTAAAATATCGTCATCAAAGAAAAATTAAAAAAATATATAATAGGCAAATTTTGGCACCCAATATTTACGTATTCTAAAAGTAGGATAGTTACATCAACTCACGAAAACAAAACATATGCCGGGCAACACCCGGCAATACAACAAAAACTCTAATGTATACATTTTTGAAACGAAATATCATGAGTTTTTTTTGCGGTTCATAAAAACTACAATATCTACTAATATTCTCGCATTATTTTAAAATTATTAAGTAAAACGAATAGTACATACCTCGTTAAATAGTATAAATCATACAAATAACCACTCCTAACTTCTCCACTTCTTTAAAATATTCCTGAATGCAGGACTGCAAAATCGTTTACTTAGTGTTAATTTACGTACTTGGTTTAAAGCACTTATAAAACGTTTACCTGCAACTTAACGCAAGCCTACGAAAATAAAATGGCAGTTGACTTTTGTGCTGAATGTATCTAGGTATCAACTTATATAATCTGTTTTTGAAAATTGCATACTTTGCATACATTGACTTTTATACGTGTTTTCGGGTCGAATACCCCTTAGTGCGTTGATCCAATTCCATGAAAGGGTTATTGTTACCGATAAAATTGGTAGGTTTATGAGCTTAGTCGGCTAATAACCTTTAGCCTACTTCCTCGTTCACTCACTATTACAAAACGAAACGTCGTCGCCAGCTCAGAAGACTTACTCCCGATACTCGAATCGATTTCGATCCTAAACTCACTTTGAAATTTTTCACTACTATTATGATACTCATATAATGTAGTAGGTACATAACCCAAGGGATATAAAGTAAAAAAGAATCCCTGAAAACGTTGTAAAGTGTTATGGTGATCTATTGAAATAGTTAATGCTCAAACACACGCTGGCTCAGGCTCGCCGAGTGAACGCGTTGCCTCTCTCGCACACATTATAGGTACCTATTTAATTTGAAGAAATTCTTAATGTTGAACACAACTGAACTATAAGTCAGGGCCATTCGACCCTCGACACAATTCCAATCCTGATATTGGAATTGTGTCGAGGGTCAGTAGTAACGCTCTGTTCGGGACAACTACTCGTTTATTTAGTTGTAATTTGAAACAGTGTGGCGTTGTTGGTTCTTTGATCATCGTTCCCGTCAATTATCTAATGAAATTCGACGTTGTTAATAGAGTAGGGTAGAAAATTTGAGGCATGGGCGTATTTGATGAATACTTCGAAAACAGCTGTGCCTTTTAGAAAATAAGTAAGTTAACTTACTCTTTATTTAATAAAGGTATTTTATACATTTTGAAACGTAATTTAAGATATTTTTGATTGATCCTGTGGCGAACAAAAATCAAGCTTATTAGCTTGAGTCATCTCAGTCGCACTTTGTCTTGCTCCGATGTTACACGCACTTACACGCAGCATGCGCGTAATTTATCTCTTTCTGACAACGGGGTTTTATTTATCTCTATTTTTTAGTTTTCTTGATTGATATTAAACAAAACCGCTAATATTCTACTTAAGTAGCTATAACTTTCGCCGCGTTTTAGAGCGTTTTCTAATGAGTATAACGTCTCTATTGGTAAAATCTTATTGAGTTAAACCCGTTTCCACCAGTGCTAAGCTGAATAATGTTTGGTGGATATCAAACGTATCCATAGCAACACAGCATAGCACATCTCTGGTGGAAAATCACCCTATATTAAGTACATTCCTTGCTATCTTTTGCGTCGTTTTTATTATTCGATTATGTCCGTCACACATCTAAATGCAATAAAACGTCTGCGTAGTCGTATATGATTGCTAAATAATCGATTATTTTAGTCACACCAGTCGATTGTATACTGTGAATCTTTGACAATGGCTCGTCTTTCAGTTATCTGTGAGTATTTATTAATAAAGAATGGTGACCAAGAGATGGTATTAACAGTAGCATTAATGGTACTATCTAAGTGTACCTACTATTGAAATAAAGATTTAAAGAAGTATCATTAGTACCTTTGATGGTACTATCGATATGAAAAGCGTCACTAGAGCCAAGAATGGTAACCTATGTAAAAAATAAAAAGTTACTTTTTATTATTGAACCCCGACGTTTCGGCTATATAAATAAGATAAATTAGGTTTAGGTTTATAGATTCTTTATTCTCAAAAAGAATTACAAATTCACTTACATGAGAACTTAAAAATTAATAACACATCATAGTTTTACGTACAGTGGATATAAAATTCTAGTAGGTAAAAGAGGGTAGGTTTAGTTAGTTGTGTGTGGATTGACGATAGAACATTCTTTGCTCAAAACAAGGAGTAGGTTGAAAATGGATGTGGCTGTTTAGGACATAATTTTATTTAGGTAAATATTAGACGTTGATTTTGAAGTGATTGTTTTGATTTTTTTTTTTTTTAAAGATTTATGATATTTAAGTTTAATTTGAATTTATTGCGCGAAGTTTATTTAAGTATTTTATAGTGATAAAAATGTTGATTTAGGATGTTTCGAAATGATTCCTTTGATTTTATAAAATAATAAAGATATTTAAGTATAATTTGAATTTATTACGTGAAATTTAAGTAATTTTTTAAATAGCAACATAGAATTGGTCTCTTTGATGTTTTTAGGTAATTTATTGTAGAATTGTGCACCTTCGAAGACAATACTCTTTTTACCGTAATTGGTTCTGTGACATTGCAATACTAAGTTGTTTGAGTTCCGCAATTTTCTTCTTTGTATTTGGTATTTTTTTGTAAAAGATAGTTGTGTATGTATATCTTTATTAAGTATTTTGCGTACAAGTATACAAGTGAGGTAAATATATGTTTGTTTTATGTTCATTATTTTTGTATCTTTGTATATTTTGTCTGAGGAAGTTAAGAAATCGTAGTTAAAAAGTGTTTTTATTAATTTGTTTTGAGCTGTTTGTATTTTAACTAGATTAGTTTTAGCTGCAGACCCCCATATCTCTATTAAGTAGTCAATATGCGGTTTGACAAGCGAATTGTAGATGTTGTATTTGACTTTGCTGGGAAGGTATCGAGCAATGCTCCGAAGAGCTCCAGTAATTGACTTTAGTTTAGTTCTTATTTTTTCAATATGTGGTTTCCATGTTAGTTGTTTATCTAGAACAAGTCCAAGGTACTTTTCATTCGACTTTTTATTGATGATTTGATTGTTTATTGATGGCTGGGTGAAATCATTGATCTTCTTAAATTACGCGATAAAATCCCGTGTCCATAAAAAAATTTAATATGAATAGTGATCACGAAAGTTTAACAAAGACTTTTTATTTTTTACTTTAAAAAGAAAAAAACAATTTATCAAAAACAAAGTAGGTAATCAATATCGAATTAATTTCCTGATTCTCAATTACTAGTCATATATATGTATGTACTTCTTGACCGCATACGAGCCACAAAACGCCGCTACCGACCTGTAGTTTTCATATATTTTGTATAGACGCGCCGCACACGTGTAGCCCGTGGCGGCCACTCGCTACAGCTATAGTTTGCGTCACGTAAAAAGAACGATGGCAGAAAGTGCAGTGGAGTGTTTTGTCTCTTGTTTGCGCATGGGTTATCTATTCGCAAACATGAGACAAAACACAACCCTCTACTTTCTTCCAGCGTTCTTTTTATATGACGCGAACTATACAAAATATATGAAAAGTCGCTGTCGCTGGCCAATTGTGGCTGTGGTCAGTGGCCCGTTTGCGCCGAGCTTAAGAGTACTTTTGACCTATCAAATATAGTATTTACAACCAGCTAGCGTGTATGTAGTGTTGCCAACACTACGTGGGAACATAAAACTGAGCAATATGAAAATATATTATATTCATCACCGCTGCCTGCATTTTATACCCTTTTCATATCCATGCTCAGGTTGTTATACTAGGTCAAGTACCTCTATCTTTATCATTACATATATAGGCATAGTACAGGTACTGTATACATAGAATATAACTATTGTATTTTTCGAATAAAGTCTAAAGGTAGCTGACCAGTCGCGGACCAGTTTCGGCGTTCACTTGTTGCTGCACATTTGGCTTGCGATATGGCGATTCGGTGACGTAACGAAGTTGATGTAGTGAGCGTTGGTGCATAGACTTCCATACATAGAATACCGAGGCGATGCGGTGAGGTTCGGGTGCGGCGGCGACTGGTCAGCTACAACCTGTACAATTTAGTTCCACCGTCTTCTTTCTTCCATTGGACTTCCAGACACCCGGAAAGGCGCCATTTGTACATGGTTGAAATTCCCTGTGTCCGTACTAATCGCTTTCTCTACATTTTTCATACGCACGGTGAAAATGTGGAACTCCTTGCCGGTGTCTGCATTTCCAGAAAAGTATAATTTGAGTGTCTTCAAATCGAGAGTCAATAGGTTCCTGCTAGGTGAGCGTACTCCATCTTAGACCACACTGTTGCTTTACATTGGGTGTGGTCAAACGCGAACCTATTTTAGTTAAAAAAAACCTGAAAACAATATTTTTACCCGGCTCACGAAAAGTTCGGATGTTATCGGAAATAAATAAAAAGGCTTCGTTCGTTTCTGACGGGAGTCCCCCGACTGCACACAGTTTATTTTATTTTATACAGATCAACAAGTTTCTGTGTAGGTTTTCTTTGTATGTTAAGAATATATTAATAGATGAAAGTTTTATGTAATGTTATGCAAAATTTTACCCTCATTGATTGTGATAAGCTACTACGTAAAATTAAAATAAACAGCTACGGTAAAATTTTCTAACATTTTTATTTTTCAGTTTGCCTCATAATTCTGTGCATGTGTGGGGACCATGTTCTCGGCCGGTTCAATACAAAATATGGCTCACTCAGGCAAAGGTACGTACCTGAAGGGTTAATTAAGATTTAACTTATGAGGTGTCATTAGATTTGGCTTAATTGTGATAGTGATAAACGAGTTGGTAGTCGGGTTTTTTGTTTACTTAAATTAATATATTTTTTGCATGGGATGTATTTTTATTTTTTGCCAAAAAAAAACTTTGACCTTTAGGATTCGAACCCACGACCTTCGGATCGAAAGTCCAGGTGCAAATCCCCTCGGCCTATTGAATTATACCTACTACATAGAATGGCGACACTCGTGTAGGTACTACGAATTATCTTTAGTCTCTTCAGACGAAGCTCGTATAATTATGATAGAACATCAGGTAGGTTCGTTTAATCATCAATAAAAGTCTATTTCCAGCGTAGAACCCAACTCCACTAGCCACGGGCAGCCCGAATGCGTGTGCTCTCGTATATACGACCCTGTGTGTGGCACCGACGAGAATTCGTACTACAACCTGTGCCAGCTGCAATGCGAAGCGGATAGCAACGTCACTGTGGTGCATCAAGGGAACTGTATACCATTCTGAAAAAGATTAATGTCTTTACAAGCTATTCTTTAATGACGTGTTTATTTTTGCGACGCAACTTCACCTTTGTGAATTCAGTGAACAGCATGTTTGGGGTAACTACAATCAAGTCGTGGTTACCTATGGGGCCGGTGACAGACGGAATGTCCATAATAATAGTCAAAGGTCCGGGACTCCATAGTCCCGAGATGTTCAAATTTAGTAACAAAATATAGCTTTATTCAATTCCATACAAAAATATTAATTCTTAGTTAAATATGAATATAAAATAATTACATAGAAGAAATTGTCAATGTCCATAGGAATGTAAAAAACATTATTTTAAAATGTGAGCAAAGTTTTCATCACTTTGTGTTAGGCAGCATTTATTTAGATCATCACCAGAGTTGGCCACTTGCTCATACGAACTTACTTCTATCTAGATTCCTGTTACACTTTTATTGTAAAAAACTGATACGCCATATCCGTCGTATGTTCGATACATAGCTCTGATCTTGATCTGTCGTGGGTACGAGAAACCACGACTACCTTAGAACCATAACACCAAGACCGAACAAATATCAGTAGGTAGATAATGATAATATTGGTTGTACCACGCTTTCGAGCATCATACTATACCAAACGTTGTAAGCCTTGACCTAGTGCAGCTGTACTAAACTAGCCAAAAGAATCCTATAGCAGGCAGTTAAAACTCAGCTCTAAGAAACTTATTTAACTGTAAATTATTCTAATTCCGAAATCACCTCAAAGGTATTAAGGAAACCTTGATTAGTCACTAAAGCTTAACAAGATCTCAAAACTTTCCGGTGAAAAGCGGAAAGTTAATTCATTATGTGCACATTTCTGAGAGAGACAAAGAACTATCTTGTCTTTTTTCTCTTTCTTACTCGCTAAAAAATCCAGTGTTGGAGCTAGGCTGGTATTTTAGATATTTTCGGTAAGCAATTCTCTTTTTAATTTTCTTCTGTTTTTCCTTGTGAATTCCTCAAAAGTATGCCAAGTGGCAAATAAATTTATGTCTATGTAGGTAATATATAAAGTTCTGAAATGTAACATCTGCCCCCTGATTGTCTATCTTTGATAGCGACCAAAATCGGTCTCAAACTGTCAAATATGACAGTTCAGTGACCACACAAGTAGCTCTGTCACTTTCATCTCAACGAGACCGAGCTCGACAAGAGATACCTACGCGATCGTTTTGACAGTCTGAGACAAATTTGAGGTTTTATTGTTATTTATTGTCTAACTTGTCTCAAACCTCAAATTGGTCTCAAACTGTCAAAACGATCGCGTAGGTATTTTTTTTTGCGTTTAGTCTCGTTGAGGTGAGAATGACAGAGCTAGTTGCGTGGTCACTGGTCACTGAACTGTCATGTTTGACAGTTTGAGACCGATTTTTGTCGCTATCAAAGATAGACAATCAGGGCGCTGGTCTCATTCTCTGGCGCGAATCGCCAGCTTTAGAATCTAAAGTCAAGGCGCTATCTAACCAGGCCAAAACGGTTCAATAGGTAAATGTAACACTAACCCCTTTTAAGCTGAAAAGGCTAAGTCTTAATCCCTCACTGGAACAGAAATCTAGTTAATTAATCTGACGGGTTATTTCACAGTTGTTTCGCAATTCTACAGAGTTATTTGACTTTCCGCGACATATTTTTGAACAAAGCCTTTTTGTGCGCTGGTTGTAAAAATCTGAAAAATTGCATTCGGTATTTTAGACCATGAAGTTTTGGTTCGTGTTTTTGAATGAGATTTTTTCAGCGGTTTCCCTGTAATCAAACGTTGCTAAAGCTCCGGATACACTAGGGGACATTTTGACCTGCAACACGACGCGCAACTCTCAATCTAAGTGACGCTGCAAAGTTACACAGTGTCCGGCAACATGGTCCGCAACATCTTACGTGACGAGGGACAGCAGTAATAATGTAACATGTAAAAAGTTTCGCGACCTTTTCCCCGAGTTTCACATCCTGGTTGAGCGACATGTTGCACAACATGGTATCTCCATTTGTCCCCAAGTGTGTCCAAGGCTGTAGTGAATATCCTGACCGAAAAGAAAGTAACCCCCTTACTTATGAAAGATGTTTAAAGTTGAACACTGGTTAAACAACGTCCTCTCTCTATTCGTCACTATCCACAAATAAAGACAGGACGTTGTTTAACCAGTGTTCAACTTTAAACATCTTTCATAAGTAAGACCCTAAGTGTGTAAGTAAGTTCGTGTATCGTAAGTGGCCAACTCTGGTGATAGACTTTTTAGACCGCCTAAAGACCTCCGTCATGTCTTAGCGACTTAAAAGCCGAGACGGACAATTTAACGTGCCCTCCGAAGCACGGAAGCGCTCAGCGGAGCTAAAAAGGTCGCTATTGGCGAATCGCAATAAAGGAATTGCACTATTGCCATCTCTTTTCATTGACTGAGAGTGAAAAGAGATGGCAATAGTTCAATTTCTTTATTACGATTCTGCAATAGCGACCTTTTTAGCTCCGCAGCTCAATAGGCAGCAAAATATTTCTTTTGCTCATTTTGTTTCGAAAATGTATACGTGCTTATTATCTATTTCATTTTCAATTTTCAAATTGAAGCTTCAATTCACTTCCACCTTGATAACATTTTCCTCACTTCAAAATTGGCCATTGAAAGTCCAATTTCGTAAACTCATACGAACTTTGGTAGCTTCGTAATAGACAAATAGTCAATTTGATGAGGAAAGTTTCAAATATAATCAAAGGTTTCAAATGAACTATACAATTTGGATTATATTGAAATTTCTACTAATATGGATGTGGTGATGATTTTTGTATTTTTGTTTCACAATTTTCTAAAAAAACGAGGAAACGTTGGCGGGATGATCTTGTCACCTTCGATGAAGGATTGGTAGGACTCGGCGAAGGATAGAGACGGTTGAAGGAATTTGGGGAGACCTTCGCTCAGCAGGACGGTTAAGAAAAAAAAAATAAACCTTGGCGTTTGAACTGCTTTAAATGGCACTATTTGGTGTAGATTAAGATTTGATATGAGAAAGCGTGGGCCGGGTATGTAGCGCGCCTCAAGGATCACAGATGGACCAAAACAGTAACGACATGGAAAGGTCCACCAGGCAAACGCTGCAAAGGAAGGCCTTTCACACGTTGGAAAGATGATATCAAAAAAATTGCGGGCAAACGATGGCAGCAAATAGCTCCAAGACCGAGAAAATGGTAATCTTTGAAGGAGGCATTGACCTGAGAGGGGTTCCTGCTAAGAATTATTATTAAACTTTATTGATACATGGTTTTAACGATGAAAAGTTATAAAGGATCATAAGGCTGCCTATGCCTACCCATCAGGTGGTTTAGGTACAGCTGATGTGATGATGGTTACAAACTATATACGGATTCGAAACATTATTTTACTCTACATGATCTAAGATCCTATTTTGCCAAAAAGGTTCAGAGTTTATAAGTCAAATGTAATAAGTTAGAAGACATCAAAGTATATACAACTTGGGTATCAAAGGATGACATACTTGAAATACTCCATTACTTCCCAACCTCGAACACATTTGGTTAAAATATCCAGCAACGAATAATTGGATATAATATTCAGACAAAGAGATTTATTTGTCACGACAATGCATAAATATTGTGATTAATTATGATAAGTACAAGCAAGAGTTTCCACTTAATAAAACTTGGAGGAAGTTGTGTCGTTAGGGATCTTTTAGAGTTTACTAGAATGTAAAAAACCGGATAATGTTGAGTAAAAAGACGGAGATTTCGTTTGGATTCCAGTTTTGTGTGTTACTCACCTATTGTCCTAAGTATTATAGATTCCACTGAGACATGATCTATTGTAATCCCTTAATTTATTTTCGGGAAGTAAGTATACCTACCTACTGAAAGTTATCTTCAGGAACTCTGGAGTCTAAAATAAGTTTGGTTGAAAAGATAAAACAACCAACTTCTTGATTGATCGTTGGATTGTACGCGGTCAGAATTTGGATGGGTGAAGTGAATTTGGATGCAAGTGGCAGGGGCGTAGCTATAGCTTTGTTAAGGGGGGGGTCCAAAGGTTCCAAAATACAAAGATCTTTGTTAAGGGGGGGGTCCAAGGGTTCCAAAATACAAAAATTGACTAGGTTTCCTCCGAACTAAATGGGCTAAGGGTGGGGTCCGGACCCCCTAAACCCCCCCCTTATATACGTCCCTGGCAAGTGGCATTACGAGCTGAACGCTTTCGTGCTTCGGAAGGCATGACTGTTATATGTCGCCGGCCTAAAACTCCGTCACCAGATTTAGCCACTTGCTCATACGAACTTACTCACTAACTTAGGTAAAAAAGCCGGATTAAAAATCGAATTAGTCCCATTTCTACTCGTGTATGAGAAAGAGAAAGTTGCTCAACTTTTTATGGAGGAAGTTCGCGAGCTTTTGGGATTTGAACAAATTAATATAACAATATTACGTAGATATCTAAGTTTGTGCAGGTCGACTTATAATCGGAGTAACATCGATATCTCATTGAGCCTTTGTCCCACATTACGCTGGGACGGCGGCACAACATGGTATTCTTCTTCCACTTCTCTCTACCATACCAGCCTTCAATGCAGCCTTCACTACTAATTATTCCCCTTTAGTCCCTCATCTTAGCCCACACCCCTTTTTTATTCATGTTATCTTTCACACAATTCATACAGCATTCCATTTATTTGTACTTAAATTTTTTGATGTTTTAAATACAGTAGCAAATTAATTTAATGTGACGAGAAGGATGTAGGTGTGAATGTGTAGGTATGTAGTGGAACGGGCAGGTTCAAGAAAATATGGAAACTTGTCTTTAAAATGCCCCTAGCACACCTCCGCTGCGGTATACGTGTAGCGAAAGCGCTGGATGAATTGTGGCTGGCGGAAGTGTGGCTGGCGTTAGCAGCAGATCGACGAAATCGCGCGGGGAAAGAGATATAATTATAGTCAAATCTATGCGTTAGAACAGCAGTTTCGCTATGTTCCACTTCTCATACATACGGACAAGACATGGCGAAATTACTGCGGTTCCGCTGTTATGGTTACGCAGCGGAGGTGTGCTAGGTGCATTAAAAATTTGACGGTGCAACCTCTTTTCTGTGTAGCTGTGTACGTAGATATAAGTTCCTAATTCTTTCATTACACTGTTCCGATTCGAAGGGCGTCGGTCGGGTCTTTACAACTCGGAGGAGAGAAGATAATTTTGTATTTTGAATACTTCCAAGTTTTAATTTCTTATAACAATCTTCAATGCCGCTTAGAAAATGTACAGGAGTCAATTATTCTTTACTTTTAGACTCTTTTTTTTTAAGATTGGGGCGTTTACAGATTTTACTTAAATGTTGATCCTAAATGAAGAAAGTTGAGTGAAATTTGAGAGGCGTTTTAAAATAAGACTTATGAAACTAACCAAAGCTCAAGCAACAATCAAGATTTTCGACCTGACGAATATGGATTCCATGGCCGAGTTGGTAAAGGCACCCCGGCTTAAGGAGGATCGCTTGTATCAGTGCAGGTTCAAGTCCCGTCGAAATCGACTTTTCATTTTCAATGAAATAATACACAAGTGTGTTTTAATATTATAAAAATTCAAAATCAAGAGATGTTAGAGATTAAACTGTACTTGAGCAATCAGTAATAAGAGTTTGAATACGACAATTTTAATTCGTAGCACAAAAATGCTCAATGCCACCAGCTGTCACCCATCTCTTTTTGTATACACAGAACGTCGCTAACTACGACTATCAAGACGACGAGCTACTTGCGCTTCCAAATCAATAAAACAAATACATTTCCACGTTTTCATAGCGACTAATAATAAAGCGAATTCCATCTTCGGTCCCAATCTACTCTTATTTCAATGAACATTCAAATTAAATTCTGCGAAAGGAACTGAATAAATCAGAGCAGCTATTTGTGAAGCAAACAAATGTCTGATTGGATGTCTACACTTTTACTTATTCAGGACACTAGTACCCAATGTTTGTAGAGTGGGAACTGCATTAATGCATTCATATACTCGTATTTCAGTATTGTAGGAAGGGCATAGTGATTTTTTCTCACATTCGAGCAGCCCGACATCGCAGTCAAATAACATCATTCTTCTCGAACGGTGTTGTGTTCCTGTGGTGAGTAAAGGCTGGATTACACCGGGGCAACACTGTGCGGCATTGCGGCATGCCACAAGGCCGCATGCTACAGAATAAAAAATGACGCACATTGTGGCAAGAACCGTGCGACATGACAACACCTTGCGTCATGTGGCAGAGTCATAAAATAGGCTGCCGCATGCCACTAATGCCGCAACTGCTTTCTATTTGTAGCATGCCACAAGATAACACATGTCACAATTAGCATGCGGCACTGTCGCACGTTGTTGCCCTGGTATAATTCAGCCTTAAGGTTGCCAGAGCTCTGCGGTGACAGATATTGGACCAGTCTTATTCATTGTGTTGTCGGCGAAGTGATTCCTCTTTTAAAGGGTCAGCAGCGCGAGTGTGACTCCTCTGGTGTCAAAGGCGTCCACAGGCTACGGTAACTGCTTATCATCAGGTATGCTTGTCTGCTAGCTTAGTAGTAAGTATAAAAAATAATAAGTAACTAAAAACTGAAAAGTGGATCTAGAAAAGCATTATTTTTAAAACACTCAACATTAATCAAATTATCTCAGACTAGATTTTTGGAGCTGAATTTACCTAAATTCAATTATTTTTTCAATTTTAATGAATTATTTCATGGGACAATGGAAACTTGCAAAATGTGGGTATGTGGACTTTCCTCTGATTACTCTCACTTCTTCTCTTTCGCTACACTCTTGACAGAGTGGTCGTGGTCGTCATGTCGGAAGGGGTGGTGGCGGCTTTGACGATCCTACGCCATTCGTCTCGTATCGCAGCCCTTCTGGTGCATTCGTATAGTGGACCGTCCAATGCAGTCTTGATTTGGTCGGTCCATCTCATGGGTGATCTGCCACGTGCTCGTGTGCCCTCAACTCGACCCTGCACCACAAGGCGTTCTATGGACACCTCTCCGCGTCGCGATACGTGCCCGAAGAAAGTGAGGATGCGAGATTGTACAGTAGATGAAAGCCGCTGTCTGATGCCGAGTTCTTGAAGTATGGACTGATTACTCTCACTAGACATCTTCAAAGGGTTTTGAATATGTAAAGATGGAACTTAAATCTGAGAGAATGTCCATATTAAGGGCCCTATATACGGTACGACTGATCGTTACCATCCGTCGTTTTAGACAGATCTAAACGACGAATCGATATTAAATCATTAACGATCTTGACATACACTATCCTTACCATTGCGTTCGGAAGTAGACCACACTGAGATTGTACCATTTTATCCACACCTTCGCATAAGAGAAGGGCTAATTTTGTTTCAGGTTGTATGTATAAAGGTAGGTACCGCCTAATATATTTTGTGTGTAATTTTGAATTTTGCTCATAGGTACCTACCTTATGTCACAGAATGTGACCTTAGTGTAAGTCCTTTCTCGCATTGTATTTTTTTCATATACCTATCATTTGTGTGTGTGCTAAATAAATGTTTCTATGTCTATGTCTATCGATTCGTCGTTTCGATCGGGTCTGAAGCGACGGATCGTACAGATGAATCGCACCATATAGTTCCACTTTTAGAAAAACAGTCGGGAGACTATGTTTTCGACGTATTTTCAATGATAAAAATTATTTCACTTGTTCAGGATTTGTGAGGTAATTTAATGTTCAAAACACTTCTCTGTCTCTCAGTTTGGAATATTGAGCAAAATAATATGTGAGAGGTTGCAAAACCCATCTCTCCCGATGAGAATACTAAATTAGTAGTCTAAACAAACAGAACACAAACCCTTTCCTAAATGGATTTTACAGCAACATTTTCTGAGGACACTTTTATTTAAGAAATTCACAGAAATTACGTAACTAAAAAGTCAGCATACAAAGGGAGTCTTTATTTGTTGGCTCTAGCTTGAAAAATTCTGTAAATGAAAGTATTGTGTATCCTTTTCCTATCATCCTAGCATTATATAATAGGTCTTTACCTATGAAATTGCCGTTCTTCAGTACTGGTCATTTCAAATCAAAATATTTTTGGGTTTGACTAAGAATTTTAATTCCAAATTAATTTTATATTAAAAACATGGGTTTCTTTTTTCAAAATTAGTCATTTGTTTATTGATTAGCGTTATGTTTTCATCACATTTGAATTTTTTTCGTCATCATGGATACGTAAAAAAATCGAGTAATTATGGAATATGAGTACCGCGTGGCAGCAACGCGACACAAGTGGCACGCAACATCAACGACGTTTACGGAGCGAACACTACAAACGATCGCACCACCTGTTATTGGTTTGCTAGCTTCAGTTCAGGAAATTTCGACCTGAAAATGAACCCCGTACTCATCCAAAAACTTTGGTTGACAATGACGAATTAAAGGCGATTGTGGAGGCTGATGATACTCAATCTACGGCTGAATTAGCAGCAGCTTTCGACGTTAGCATCAAAACAATATTGGTCCATTTGCGTCAAATTGACAAGGTAAAAAAGCTTGACAAAGGGGTGCCCCACGAACTCAATGATCGCCAGCGCGAAGTACGCGTCGAGATGTGCCTTGCACTGCTCACCAGGCAAACATACGAAGGAATTTGAACCGCATTGTTACCTGCGACGAAGAATGGATTCTGTTTGACAATCGCAAGCACTTAGCACGTTGGTTTGATCCGGATTCAGCACCTAAACAATCCCCTAAACGAAAAATTGACCCTAGAAAAGTGATGATTACTGTTTGATGGTCTAGCGCCGGTGTGATTCATCATAGCTTCTTACCAAACGGGATGAGCATTACTGCAGATGTGTACTGTGAAGAACTGAACACAATGATGGAGAAGCTTGCAATCCCCAACCAGCTTTGATCAATCGCTCGTCACCGCTGCTCCTACACTACGACGCGTGACCTCATACTGCACAGTAGACGGTCTCCAAGTTACAAGAGCTAGGGTTGGAAGCTCTCCGTCGTCCACAGTACTCACCAGACCTTGTGCGTATAGACTTCTACTTTTTCCAGAATTTGGATAACTTCTTGGTGGGAAAAAAATTGAATTCCCGAGAGGCAGTACAAAATGCCTCGGAAGAATTTGTTGCCTCCTGTCCAGCTAATTTCTTCAAGAAGGGCATAATGAACTGCCACGGCGTTGACAAAGATCCATTGATTGCATGGGTGATTACTTTGATTAATAGAAATAAAAAATGTAGAAAAAAAATTACGTTAACTTTTTTCATCAAAAACGGCAATTTCATAGGTAAAGACCTAATATTTACTAGCAGCGCCTACCCGGTGTTGGTGTATGGTGATGATGATGATGATTAAAAGTAGCCTATAACCTTCCTTAAGAGTTTAACTAGCAAATGCAGAGATATTTTTTCAAATCCGACTAGTTCCTGAGATTAGCTTGTTCAAACAAACAAACTCTTCCGCTTTATAAATTGGTATAGATTAGTAGTAGTCAACGTTTTCTTTTTGTACTGTACGATCTTGTTATTTGTTCCAAATAAACACTTTTGAATTTGAATTTGATTTATCCCACTTGGCCAAACACTTTTTTGAAAATATCGTTTAATATATCATGTTTTATGTAATAAAATTGGGACATTGTCTGAAAGCTACCCTAGCGAGTCGGCTTATGCTGTATTTAATTATAAACCAACACGGGACTCAGTGATGACGGAGGGCGGATTCAATTATATCGTGGGTGACGATGTTGTTCCGTTATGCTAAGTATCTGTTAAGGTTTGAGTATTGGTGATACTCATGACGCCATTTTGGTATAGAGAAAACTGCTGTTACATTTGATTTGAAGCTTGTTGGTTCAGCCCCCCAACTCTACTAGATGACAACGTCAATCATTCCGCTGTATTTTGGTTCGATCTCATAAATGTTAGCCATTTGGTGAATAGTAGAATAGCTTTTCAAAAATTTGTTATGCCAAAGTCCAAACCTTAGCTAAAACCTCACCACAACTGAGTCGTTTGTAATTACTTAGTAGAATAGGAAACAGTCGAAAATCTAAGGTTTAGTTGAGGTTTTGCTAGAGGTTGATAAAAAGTTCGGTTCTAGAATTGACACCCAGATCGCAACCGCTAAAGGCTGTGCACAATAAGTGCCAATTCAGACGTACCACAACCACACGACACCGACAACCACACCACAACGACGCGACGTGGTCGGGCGTATATTTGTATTGAAAATGAATTTCCAATTCACACGTACCATATTTTGTCGTTGTTATCGACCACCTGTGTAATACGACCACATCGCAACCACATCGCAACGACATGACGTCGTCAACAGCGCGCGCCTAGCTGGCGCCTGCCACATCGACATTTTGTCGGTACCACAACGCAACTGCAAAAAGTCGCTGCGACACTATTCACACGTAACCACAGCTGGACCACATTTTGTCGCTGCGACGTGGTGTGGTAGTCGCACGTGTGAATTGACGCTAAGCGTCAAGCTACACTCAACTACAACGACAGCTCGGAGAATAGACGCGACGACAAGCTTTAGGTAACCGTCGAAAGTACCTAAGTTAGCAAGTTCGTATGAGCAAGTGGTCACCTCTGGTGACAGAGTTTTTAGGCCGCCTAAAGGCCTCAATCATGGCTTAACGACTTAAAACCCGGACCGACAATTTCACGTGTCCTCCAAAGCACGGAAGCGCTCAGCGGAGCTAAAAAGGTCGCTATTGCAGAATCGCAATAAAGGAATTGCACTATTGCCATCTCTTTTCATTGACTGAGAGTGAAAAGAGATGGCAATAGTTCAATTTCTTTATTACGATTCTGCAATAGCGACCTTTTTAGCGCCGCAGCTCATAATGCCACTTTCGATCACCCATCCAAACTGTAACACTCAATACTCATCATACATTCTGTTCATAGCTCCATTAACTTGACGTTCGAGTTGCAGGCTAGGGGATTTGCAAAGTTTCAGCAATTAGACGCACGGTGCACGCCCACACGCGACAACACTTGCACGCGACAGGTAGGTCACACAAGTCGATCATCCCACTCGACTACTCAACGAAATTGATCGTTGACGTAACGACTCATAATGACAATAAAATTAGATTCCCTAAGGCGCGGGACATACAGAAAAGACGTAAGACGAGGACGCGTCGCAGACATATGTCTCTTCCGCGTCCCTTTCATAGAAAATGTATAGAAGCGTCGCGCCGCAAAACATACAGAAGAGACGGGGCGCCGTCACATTTTGTATGAAAGGGACGCGGAACAGACAAATGTCTGCGCCCCGTCTCTTCTATCTGGCCTGCGCCTAAATTTAAGACGCTACCCCGAGCTAAACTTAGCACATCGATAAGTGCAACTTCAAATATTTGTCTTGGCTTCGTTAAAATAAAGATGAATTTTGAATGCGTTCGGCTGCGCTGCTTATGACAGCTGCTCGCTCTACGATAAAAATGCAGCTTTTTGGAGATTTCTAATCACCATAACAACATAACAAGAAAAATTTATCGGACAATATGTCAATTTTAAATAACCTATTCAATGAATGGTGCAATCCAAAAACAGAAATAAGATCAACTTTAGAAGAAGATGAAGATTGTCTTATTTTTAGTGGTTGTTGAAGATTGAGATGGAAAACGCACCTATTAATCGCTTCATAAACAACCAATGAGAACACTACACGATGCCTTTATAATGCGCGCTGATTGGTTCATTTTTATGTTCCCAATTACCCATCCCTGCCTCTGTACTCTATCGAAAAATACATTCGCCATTTTGTTTTTCCACGCAAACATCGCATTTTTATTTCAAAAATTCCCTCTATCAAAATACGCAGGAAAGTCTAGGTCATCTAATTACTGTTGTGTAGCTATCACGCCGCTACATAATTTGATCCATTCGACGCCGGATTTATCGAGCTTTTCGGAAAATCACATCCGATTCATCGTACGGAGCGACCATTGGACTGACTTCTTGTTACGTGTACCCGGACATTCTTCGAAGTGAAACATCGGACAAAGTGGTGTGCCAAGGAGTGGATTATTCACGAAGCAGATCGACACTTCAGCTGGTTGTGCCATTGTCAGCAGCAGTTGTCTTCACACGCAGTCGGTTCTTGCCACGTGAGTACCCCTATTTTCGCAAGCCACCAGGATGTCGCTAGCTGCTAAAGATGGGGAGGGAACTAGCAAAAGTCGCGATAGATCTCCTTATAAACATTCTAGTGATGAAAAAACTGAGCAAATCATGCGCGATTTAGTTAAAAAACGCGGAATAGTTAAAGGTAGATTGACTAGATTCGCTAACCATTTGAATAGTCTAACGTCTTTCACCAGTGATTTGAGAGTACCTAGATTTAAAGTTACGCACAAAAGGCGCAGAGATTCTGTTTTCCGAATTTAATGAAATTCAATCGAAAATTGAAGAAATTGTGCCTGACTCTTATATCGAAGAACAGCTAGACCAGCGTCAGCAGTTCGAAGATAGTTATTATAGTATTCTTGCTCAAGCTGAATCTATTCTTTGCAAATGTGGAGAGGTACCTAATAGTTCTACATGTCATCATTCTAATAAACCATTTTCGGTTAAATTGCCCACAATTTCGTTGCCGACATTTGACGGTGCTTATGAACACTGGCTCGAGTATAGGGATACTTACTTATCTTTAGTACACACAACCGTAAGGAATTCCACTGTCATAAGTGACATTCAGAAAATGCACTATCTAAAATCCTCATTAAAGGGAAATGCACAGCAGGTGATCAATTCCATAGAAATATCATCTGATAATTATTCTGTTGCATGGGAGCTTCTTCTAAATAGGTACAACAATACAAGACTTCTAGTGCACAGTCACATAAAGGCATTATTTTCAATACAGCCACTGTCAAAAGAGTCACCTTCTCTAATTAGGACACTAATAGATGTGATCATCAACAATTTACGCGCTTTAAAAACTCTTGGTGAGCCTACAGACTTCTGGGATACTCTAATTATCTATATCGTTGCTTGCAAGTTAGATAAAACGACGGAAAGAGAGTGGGAAGAACACAAAGGTTCGTTATTGTCGGATTCCAAGCCTAATTTGCAGGTTAATGATCTGGTTAAATTTCTCAAAGACAGGGCTGATTTGTTGGAAACATTATCTTTATCTCACAGCAAAGATAACAATAATTCTAGCACGCAAAGTAAAAAATCTAGCTCAGTTAACACTTCGCAATGTAATGTTTCCTACAATAAGCAGCCGCAGCCATCATCAGACCGTAAACAAACAAACAGATTTCTATGCGTAGTGTGCAAAGGAAAACATCTAATTTATACATGTTATAAATTCATCAATATGGACCTACAATCAAAACTAAAAATTGTTAGTGATCACAACTTATGTGAAAATTGTTTGCGTTCCGGGCACACTGTTGAAAACTGTTTGTTCGGGCCTTGTAAGCAGTGTAATTTAAAACACAATTCTTTAATTCACAACAATAATCACAGTGCGATGACGGCTGCAGCTATTGAGGCGAGCGTTCCCCCACCGCCAGCGCCGGGGGCGGGGACAGCCTGTGATCGCAGTGACAAAAGTCAATTCATTCAAGTTAGCAATGTTCATACCGATACGTACTCAAATACGCAATGCTTAGATATGAAACAGGTTTTACTATCCACCGCTATGGTCGAGATTCCCGATAAATATAACAATTATCATGTCGTTTGCGCATTACTCGATAGTGGTAGTCAAAGGTGTTTCGTTACGCATTCCTTATGTAAATCGCTAGATATTCCGCTACTACAGTCCACTCATGAGATACGAGGGGTAGGTAATGTAGTTTCACATTCAACGCAAACGTGTGAAATCGTCATTAAATCTCGCATAAATACCTACTCAACGCGCGTTAAATGTTTCGTTCTGCCGGAGCTAACGGCTACGCTGCCTGCTGTGCATGTACAAAGCGCACATTTTAATATACCTAGCAACATGCAGCTAGCAAATACGCAATTTTCAACTCCACAAAAAATAGATATTTTAATAGGCGCGGACCTATTTTGGGACTTGCTTATCGATGGCAAGATGCGTTTACCAAGCGGTCCGCACTTACAAAATACGAAGTTAGGTTGGATTGTTTCGGGTCCTATCAATCATATTACGCACAATGATAGGCGTGTCCAATGTAACTTCACACAATCCATGGACAATCAGCTACGTTCCTTCTGGGAGCTAGAGGAAATGCCCAAGCGTCGGGATATGCGCACAAATGAAGAGCAGGCATGCGAGGAGTCTTTCATCACAACTACTACGCGCGAAAGTGATGGTAGATTCTGTGTACGCATCCCACTCAAAGAATCGCCCGATGTTCTCGGCAACTCTCTCCTACAGGCGGAGCGTCGTTTTCTGTCTTTGGAAAAAAGATTAATACGCGCACCAGATAGTTACAAAAAACTATATTCTGATTTCATACACGAATATATTGATCTAGGTCATATGACTAAGGTTAGTTCTTACACGGACCCTCACTACTTCTTGCCGCACCACGGTGTATTTCGAGAGCACAGCACAACTACGAAGCTTCGTGTTGTGTTCGACGCCAGTGCTGCAACCAGTAGTGGGAAATCGTTTAACGATATACAGCTCATAGGGCCTCCTATCCAAGGAGACTTGCTCGGAATCCTATTACGATTTAGGCAGTTTAAATTCACGGCAATTGCAGACTGTGAAAAGATGTACCGGCAAGTACTAGTAGATCCGTCTCAGCGCGACTTGCAGCTTATCTTATGGCGTGATGACCCAGCTAGCTCGCTCGAATTCTATAGACTTAACACGGTCACATATGGCAATGCCTCGGCGGCCTATCTTAGTGTCAGATGTTTAAAACAATTAGCCGATGAATGTACTGACCCCGAGGTAAAAAGAGTTATACGCGATGACTTTTACGTAGACGACCTTTTGACCTCGTGTGAGGAAAAATCCAAATTGATAAAGATTTGTGAAAGCACAGCCGAAGTACTCAAGTCTGGGTGCTTTCCACTGCGCAAGTGGACTTTTAACTTCGAACTTGACGATGAGTCATTGACGTCATCGAATAGTACGTTCCGAGACTTAAATTTGGGTGATTATAATCAGTGTAGAACTTTAGGTTTGAGCTGGTGTAATATCGCTGATGAGTTTAATTTTAATACAAAAATTGAAATCGACACCAACAATCCAGTCACTAAACGCACAATATTGTCAACAATATCGCAGATATTTGACCCGCTGGGATTGTTGAGTCCGCTTGTAATAATAGGAAAGGTTCTGCTACAAAGGCTTTGGTTATTAAAATTACAGTGGGACGACCCGCTACCTACTGACGTTATACATACTTGGAACCGGTTTGTTAATAGCCTGTCTTATCTTAGCACTATTAAAGTTCCGCGCCATGTTTTTCAATGCAATGCTACGCGAACCGAATTGCATATATTCACAGATGCTTCACAAACCGCATACGGCGCCTGTGCTTACGTACGTACTATACGTAATAATCAGGTGATAGTAAAGTTGTTAATTTCTAAGGGTAAGGTAGCTCCAATAAAACCAGTGAGTATCCCTAGATTAGAATTATGTGGTGCACTTCTAGGCGCTAAACTTTACGACATAATCCGTAGTTCACTTACTCGTGAGTTTGACGACGTAATGTTTTGGACCGATTCCACGATTGTCTTGGGGTGGCTACGCATGGCACCAAACTTATTAAAAACTTTCGTGCAAAATCGTGTTGCCGAAATTCATGAACTGACGAATGATTGTCCCTGGCGTCACATAAGTGGCAAAGAAAATCCAGCCGACCTGGTTTCCCGTGGTGTAAATATTGAGGATTTGTCTTCATCGATTTTGTGGTGGGAGGGACCCCCATTTCTAAAAGATTTAATTTATTTTGACAAATCAATTTCACGTTCTTTATCGCAACTCAATGAAATTATACCTAATGAATTACCGGAACTCAAATCAAACGTCGTAAATTCATTAATTTCAAATGAAAATGAAACAGATTTAACTTTCTTTCCGTTTAAAAGGTTCTCGAATTTCAATCGCATGAGTCATGTCGCTGCATACATACTTCGATTTATCCATAATACGCGCAATGGAACACAACAGCTGACCGGGAGTATTTCTGTTATTGAGTTAAAACGAGCTATCAGTATGCTGGCTAAGTTATCTCAAATGGAATCTTTTCCGAATGAATATAATTTACTTAAAAATGGAAAGAATGTTAAATCAAATAATAGAATTGCAAGTTTAAATTTATTTATAGACAACGAGTATATTTTGCGAGTAGGTGGTAGAATAAAAAATTCACCTGATTTTAATTATAATAAAAAACACCCAATACTTCTATCTTCGGAACATCATTTTACGCTTTTGCTGTTTAGGCATATACATAATCAGTCTATGCACTGCGGGCCACAAGCATTGTTGTATCAATTACGCGAAGAGTGGTGGCCGCTGTCAGGTAGGAACCTAGCTAGGAAGGTGACTCATAAATGTGTTGTTTGTACACGCGTTAAAGGAAAAACATTAAGCCCACTTATGGGCAACCTTCCTGAAGAACGGATAACGGCTAGTTTTCCTTTCTATCGCTCAGGGGTAGACTACGCGGGCCCAGTGTTCATACTCAATCGGAAAGGAAGAGGCGCGAAATTAATTAAATCTTATATTTGTTTATTTATATGTTTTAACACACGCGCTATTCATCTAGAACTTATTAGCGACCTCTCTTCCGATGCTTACTTACTTGCGCTAAAGCGCTTTATTTCACGGCGCGGTAAGCCGTCTAAAATATATTCGGACAATGGTCGTAATTTTGTTGGTTTAAATAATGAATTTGCCCAGTTTTTATCAAAATGTAAGAGGGATATTATTGAATACGCTAAAAATCAATCTATTGAATTTTCATTTATACCGCCTTATTCCCCTCATTTTGGTGGCTTGTGGGAGGCTGGGGTCAAATCGTGCAAGTACCATCTTCGCCGAGTCATGGGAAACGCGCACCTCACCTTCGAGGAGTACGCTACGCTGCTATACCAGATCGAAGCCGTACTCAACTCTCGGCCCTTGGCACCCATGTCTTCAGATCCTCGAGACTATCTTCCTCTAAGCCCTGGACATTTTTTAATCGGCCGACCTCTCACCGCTCCAGTTTGTGAAGACGACCTGCGAGACGTGCCCGCTCATCGTTTGACCCGCTACAATAGAGTGGAGCAGCTTCGTCAACAGTTTTGGTTGAGATGGTCTAAGGAATATATATCGGAACTACAGACCAGAACAAAATGGAAGGTAAATACCGCTGATCTAAAACCTGATACGCTAGTTATTATCAAGGACATAAACCTTCCGCCATTGAAGTGGCAATTGGGGCGTATTGTGAAGACGATACCTGGTAAAGACGGAATCTCAAGAGTCGCCGATATCCAGACGCCCTCAGGTATCGTGAGACGAGCATACACCAAGATTTGCCCACTAGTGGAAGCTGAGTGAAGCTGTTGTAAGCTGATGCTTTCAAGGCCGCGGGTATGTTGAAGATTGAGATGGAAAACGCACCTATTAATCGCTTCATAAACAACCAATGAGAACACTACACGATGCCTTTATAATGCGCGCTGATTAGTTCATTTTTATGTTCCCAATTACCCATCCCTGCCTCTGTACTCTATCGAAAAATACATTCGCCATTTTGTTTTTCCACGCAAACATCGCATTTTTATTTCAAAAATTCCCTCTATCAAAATACGCAGGAAAGTCTAGGTCATCTAATTACTGTTGTGTAGCTATCACGCCGCTACAGTGGTTTTTTTCGTTGATTTATGATAAAGCAATAATGACGTTAAATAAAAATATTAAACGGGGAATTAAAAGATAAAATGTTAAAGATACTTAGGCTTTTTAGTTACTTTCCACTTACTTTATTTATCGAGGGTATAGACAGGGAAATACAATTTATAGCTCTGGGTAGGGCTTTAAATATAAATAAGCTCACTCCTCTATTCACCTCTATTGTATCTTCACTTCCACATATTTAATTTGGTAAGATGAGTTTTAAAAACCAATAATATTATAATTGAAAGGCGAATATGAACTCTAAGGGTTAGAATATAATATTTACCTTATTTTTTACAATTCATTTAAAGAATATACAAACACCTCGTCTGATAACTTTAACATTCTTCGGCATATCTGTTATGCAGTTGAAAAAGCAGTGGTTTAAGTAAGTCTTATTGTTCGTAGCGCACACTGGAAAGTATACCTTAGGACACATATTACAGGGCTGCTTTTTCTCAATCGGGAACAGGTACTTCTTTTCTGTATTATCTTGTCTTTGACATAGAACGTCGTCGTACTGAACTAGCAATAACAAAATCAGTATTAAACCTGAAAAAAAAAATGGTTGTCTGTAAAGTCGGTTTAGGACGATAATTTTACGTGATAACGTCATAAGAAAACATTGATGAATGATCGTGCCTCTCTATCGCTTGTTCCGCGCTCTCGCTGGCACTCTTGGCTCAGGCGGAACGTGACACTTTTTCATGCGTGCAGCCGGCGTTCCTCGATTTATAAGACGTTATCACCTCAAAAAACTTAGGAACTTATTACAAAATACTTTTCGAAACAAACTTATATTGTCGACCTCTGTGGCGCAGTGGGCGAAGGCCTGCCTGAAACACAGAAGGTTGCGGGTTCTATTTGTCTCGGGTCTGGGTGTTTTTCATTTAATAATACCTCGGTCATTCTCAGGCGCAGCATTTTTTCGGTGGCACAATTTTTTTTTAGAATTTGGATGTTTTGACATGAAATATCAAATCTAGATTTAATTTAGTAATTATTAGTACAAGAGGGAACTCTTAAAGCCTAACGGTTAAAAAGTTATTTGATTTTGAAAAATTGGTGCCCACCGAAGTCAATATTCTAATCACCGAAATCAAATACATTAAAATTTGGTTAAAAAGTCAACAGTCTATAGTTCGATCTATAATTATTATATAAAAATTTAGGTATTTGTTGATAAAAAATCATTTCAAAAAGGAGTTACATCATTAAACCCCGTGAAGGAGTTAAATTATGTTTCAAAGTTTGTATGGCGATAAAATACTAGTAGTTCTCCCCGAACTGAGATCTCGCGCATCGTAGATGGCTTACATTTGGACTTTCTTCTGACTTTCAAGTGCTACTACTGCCGAGTATGCCTATTGCGCTAACTCGTCATGGTAAAATTACTGGCATACATGCAATACATAATGTCGTGTCTAATTTTTGATTCATTTCATATTTATGAATTCTCGTCGTATTTCAAAAAGTATACGTCCTAGAATAAAAATAATAACTAATTTGGAATTTACAAATGTTTAACTTTTTTTTTACCCCCCTTGAGAACCCAATATCCTCACAAGCTCACAACCCCTTCATCGATGAAGCTCATATGCTCCACCGTATATTTCCATACCACAAACTATTGACCTACCAAGGTTCATGCAGATTGGATGAACGGTTCGACAGTTATGCGAGAACAAGAATTCGTGAAACATACAAACATACAAAATACAAAGCAAAATCGCCCAACTTGCCACCAAGATCTTTGCTCGCTTCGCTCGCTCAATCGATTATATAGACATTTTGATTGGATGGTAAACGATTCCAGCTGTCCAAAAGTCAAGAGCTAGGAACACGTCCTGGCTGGCATCCACCCGAGCATATACTACTTAAAGTTAGTCTCTCTTGCAGAATCCAGCCGCTTCAAACCTTGTTCTAGGTACTACTACAGGTGGCTGCCTGATTCGGCATCAGCTCCTCTCATTCACATACTGACGGATACTTTCCTCACTAGTTGTCGGGTCTAGTTGGGATATATTATAAGCCGATGGTCGTTTCAACAGCCTGCAGGGCGAACCTGGCAGAGCGGAGGGCTATCCCACGTCAGTTGGGGGAAGGCTTCGGCCGATGCTTCTTATCTACGAGAAAAAATCCATCCACGTCAGTCCTCCTCACATCACAAATGGGTATTTCCTGTTGTGTCATAATTTTTTATCGCTTTCACCGCGTTAGGTGCCGCTTTAACGCTTGGCACCTGACGCGGTAGCAGTCTGGCGGAACAATCAGTGGACTCCCGTTTCCGCATTTGGACTCGATGGTGGTCCTTTATGCGTGGGGATAACCTGGCTCGTTAGGTACGTAGCCAACCTAGCTCTCCTAGAAGCACAATAGCTTCCTGGGGTCTTCACCGGCTTAGAGGAGCGACCTCGGGATACTGAAGATTTGTTGCCATTGTGTTGCTACACCCGCGCATTCCAGGACTACGTGAGCAGCTGATTCTTCTTCGCTTAGACATCCTCTGCAGAGTGGACTGTCCGAGGCACCGATGTTGTACAGATGTGTGTTGAGGGTACAGTGTCCTGTCAATGTCCCTAAGATTATTCCGAGGTCTTTTCTTTGTAGGTTCATCAGACGACGCTCTGAAGTGTCGGATTGTCTGTCTCCAGCGATAGTTGTGTAGGTTTTGGGTATGTTGCCGCATCCAGATGAGTAGTTGAGAAAAGGGCGTGGGCAAGAATGAGGTTGGGCTCTAACTCATTAGGTTGAAAGCTGCAAATGAGCTGTTCTTTTATTTTTTATAGATGCCAACACTAATCTGGGGCACCTTTTTTATGCCAGCTTTCTCTATGATTCAATACAATTATCATAAATCAGGAAACAGCACTATAAGTGCTATGAAACTGTCTTTACCCTTCATATATTTCCACGGAAAACACTGAAATCAATACCACCGGAATCAAAATTATGAGCAAAATCCTAGATATTTCTAAAAGTAACCAAAATTTTGAATATTAGTCTGCATAATGGAAATCTAGTACCGCTAAGATACACTTTTGTTATAATTCGATAATAATTGCTTGAATGGATTTGAAAAAAAATATTACACCGAACTCAGCTTGGAGGGTATACCAAGCCACCGAAAACGATTTTGTTCCTCAATAAAAGAGACACACAAAGACCCACAGACCTGGTTGTCCTCTCCATCAATGCGGAGGGGCTGATAGTTATTCTTACTCTAACAACTGTTCTTGCAACTATTAGAGAACCGGGTTTATGCGTAGATCGGTGTGCGCCACCGATATCAATTCAATACCTCGGACGCGACTAAAACTACTTGTAACTTACCAACGAAAGCCTAATATTTATTGAGAATATCATAAAATAAGCTAGTAATTATCTGTTTTTTTGTGAATACATTCAAAGTAGCGCCACGTTTTATAGAGAAAAAGATAAAAAATAATTTACATCGCAAAATGTGCTTGGGACATGCCACCGAGGCTCAAATTTCAGCGGTTTTTATTTTTTTTAACAATTTTAAATTTATTTTATCTAAAAGAAAACATAGACTTCTTCTAGTATTTGATCATAACTATCATACAAAAAAGAATCAAGCTTTTAGAAATCTATTTAATAGAGGTTTTTGGCCCGGACGGTTTTTTTGAACCGTTTGCGAATGGCCCACCTACTGATGTATTTATTTAAAAAAAGTATAAGTGCCTGTAACTAGTTTAACCAGTCATGTAGTTCCCATAACACAAACTTTGCTTACTTTGGGGCTATATAGATGATGCTGTGTGAAATGTCCTGCATTATTTATTAACTAGCAGAGCCCTCGCGGCATTGCCCCCGTAGTGATGGTATAATGGTAATGATGATGATGATGAAAAGTAGCCTATAACCTTCCTCAAGAATTTAGCTATCAAATGCAGAGGAATTTTTCAAATCGGATTGGTAGTTCCTGAGATTAGCGCGTTCAAACAAACTCTTCCGCTTTATTTCAGTAGGTATATGTTACTGGTAAAAATACTTACAAAACAAACCGTATAAATAGCGAGTCATATCAAACGGTAAGCACGGTAAGTAAGAAGTTATTTAGCACGGTAATAGCTGATAAGAGGTAATAGGCAATTAGCTTTAATTAATACCTACTTATCATTATAATGGCTGTTTTAGTGCGCTTAATTATATAATCATTATATTCCCGTACAAGCGTAATGGTGTCTCTCAAAAAAACGTGGGTTTGAATCTCAAATACACCCTTGAGAATATTATACCTACTCCTATTTAAATGTTTGATGAAAATAAAGCTGATTCAGCAGTAAAGGAAATTTTATACACTACTTGGTACCTGGCATGCGTTGCAATGCCACGGAAAGTCAAAAAGTGTTTGCAAGCAGGCCTACTAAGGAGGATCGCTTCTATCAATGCAGGTTCGAATCCCGTTGGAATCGAAAATTTTGATGACTTTTCATTTTCAATGAAATATTACCTAACGGTAGATTAACACTATAAAGTTAAAATTATTAAATTCGGCATGAGCTTGCTGACTACCTCTAAAATCGTAAACTTACAACACTTAAAAAATATATTAGTTTTATAATCTCGCAATCTTATGCAACAGAGGCACCAGCAGTGCAAGTAGGTACCTACCGTTCTTATCGATCCCTAAATTTGATATTTATGATCGATTAAATTCGATAAAATTGGATTTCATCATCATCATCATCTCAGCCGTTGGACGTCCACTATTGGACATAGACCTCCCTCAAAAATTTCCATGTGTTGCGGTTGGAAGCGGCCTGCATCCACCGCCGACCTGCAGTTTTTACAAGGTCGTCTGTCCATCTTGTCGGTGGACGTCCAACACTACGCTTGCCGGTCCGTGGCCTCCACTCGAGAACTTTTCGGCCCCATCGGCCATCTGTTCTGCGTGCTATATGGCCTGCCCATTGCCACTTCATTGATCCACACACACACAAAATTGGATTTACTAACGAGCAACCAATTTTATCGAATTTTGTCGTTTCTAAATGTCAAATTTAGCAATCGATAATAACGGTACTTGCACGGCAGTTGCCATACCGAGCCTTTAATTACCTTGGAAGTCTTAATTAGCACTGAATTAACATTCTTGAATTATGAAAGCAATCACTTGTTTAAATATTTTCTGCTGTAAGTGCTCTTTTGAAGCTGCATTGCAGCTGTTTATTCAATATTTATAAAATGGCGTGAATTAAGTGTAATTTTTTTAATCAACTTTTTTGTTAGTAATGCGGTCTACATTTAAGCTGTATTTTAGCCATGTCAGGTGACATTGTTGTCGCGATGATTCTCATCATCTGAGAAAATTCTCATTTTGAATACTTACCTTAAAAAATTGAAAATCCGTACCCATATTATAAATGTGAAAGTGTGTTTATTTGTTTGTTTATTTGTCCTGCTTTCACGTCTAAACGTAGAGCGACGGATTGACGTGATTTTTTGTGTGAAGATAGTTGGAGGGCTGGAGAGTAACATGGGCTACTTTTTATTCGGGTACCACGAGAGCAAAACTGCGGGCAGCAGCTAGTATTTCTATAATCTAGTCGTTTGACGTGTCAAAGTGACCTACTCGTATATGATCTAATTTAATAAAATAAACTTTAATTTTTGACTTTTGTTTATTCGTTTTTATATAAACTTGTGCGAGAAAAGACACTTACTTATTCTTTAACCATCAGGTATTGTACTCTTTGTCGCAGCTGCTAACATCTTACGAGGAGGCACCCAACATGACAGATTGGTCGAGTTCCAAAACTTTTACATGTCTAATGTAGTAGATGTTCTACCGCCAATAGAGGAGATAAGAGGTTGCGCTTGCCCTCGGATTTACCTCCCTGTCTGTGGTACAGACAATCGAACCTACACTAATGTTTGTAAGATGCAGTGTGTGAATCTGTTTAGAAGAGAAGAGAGGAAATCCAAAGTTTCTTATACAGGAATATGCTTGCAGTTTATTGATCATTTTGAGTATTGAATAAAAAATAACTTCAAAGGTTACTTCAGTTTGAGCTTTACTTTTTACTTTACTATTCTTCAGTTTGAGCTTGAATTTTCATTTAAAGGTCAGTTCGAGCTATTGAATTATTTCAATAGAAATTATGCTTAAGTTTGTTTATATACCTACATGTTTGCTGTCAAGTCCTTCGTCTCAACTGCTTATGTTTCAAAAATGTATAAAATTAAACATGGACTTTTCACAGCTATGTATAAAAGCTATGTATTTAGCAATTGAACATAGAACATAAGCTAGTTTTAATCTGGAAATCCGTACCCATATTATAAATGTCAAAGTGTGTT
Source organism: Camptogramma bilineatum (assembly GCA_958496255.1). Classification (NCBI taxonomy): domain Eukaryota; kingdom Metazoa; phylum Arthropoda; class Insecta; order Lepidoptera; family Geometridae; genus Camptogramma; species Camptogramma bilineatum. The sequence goes on along the minus strand of OY292473.1, from coordinate 7,154,139 downwards.
TATTTGTCCTGCTTTCACGTCAAAACAGAGCAACGGATTGACGTGATTTTTTGTGTGGAGATAGTTGGAGGGCTGGAGAGAAACATAGGCTACTTTTTATCCGGGTACCAGTTAGTCTGTTATATTTTAAACTGCATACCGGGTACATGGGTTTTACTTGTTAAAATACACTAAGGATAAAACGCACATTATAACTGCTTAGATCCGAATCTGTCCAATGGCTTAGAACAAGCGTGCAAGGGTATAATGCTCAATGAACAATATTCAATGAGTTGTGATTGAACTTTACAGAGTTTGATTAAGACCCCTATACACATTATTATCCAGTCTTATTAACGAAGTTGTTATGTGAGCCAGGGCCTCGAGTTCTCGTCCGACCAGAATTAGGCCATTTCTTAGGCTGGTTTTAGTGTCACCGTACCGTCGGCGCTGATAGGCGAGTGGTCTTTATTACAATGAAATAAGGATACTGATTGTTTAGCATAAATGGCAACGCTGATTGCTCTCGTCATTTCTGAACAATCAGTATCTTTATTTCAATGTAATAAAGATCTCGCCTATCAGCGCCGACGGTACGCGTGACACTAAAACCAGCCTTAGTATTCCTAAATATTCGTCAGTAAGGAGAGCTTTATTTATAAGTAATACCTACTCCATTTTATTTTACTCATCTACACCAACACCACAGTAATTTTATTCAAAATAAATGTCAAAATCATTTTCTTTTTACCTTTAACTTCCGCTTTACACCCCTTGGGATGTTCAAAGTACCTAATTGCTGTCTTAAAAGAGTAGTAGAGAGATATCACAAATATTCGTTGAAAAAATAAAAAGACAGCGTTCCATTTCGACAGTCCATATTTTCAATCAAGTAAGTAGGCAAAAGGAGTAAAAGTTTCAATACTCACAATATAAGACAACGAAAGTAAGTATAAGAAGTAAAAAAGTTCATTCAAAAGAGTGATGGCGTCCAAATCTGCAGATTGTGCAAACGAAATTGAACCTTGAAGTAATACTGCTACAGCTCAATGACAATAGTTGTATGCCCAGCAATGGATTAAAATAGCATAGTGACATCAATTTAACGTCTAATGCCTCTCCATTACAATTCTCAACAAAAAACTATCAGATAATGGCTTGTATCTCTGAAAATAAAATAAAATGTGCGATTGCTTACGCAGCTCAATATTTTTCTCACAGAGATAGAATTCGAGTAAATCGGGGACATTACTACAAATCTTACGGGGACATCGAAACGGAGTTTAAGACAAAGTACCCCGAAATGTTGTGGGCATCATAAAACTGTGATAATTTCACTTTCAAAACTTTCGTGAGTTGTACCACAGAATACTAGTACTAGTTGTACTTAGATGTTGTATTAGCACACATGAATTACTCACGTGCCTAAAAATATCGTCGATTTAGATACCGAAAATGTTTTAATTCATCCGGAGAATCTTCATCTGGGTAAGGACGGAGTTGCGGCAAGGTTACTCCTCGCGGTCGCGTCACACACTGTATGACTATATTTTTACGTGAGTAATTCCCTTGTGTTAAAATATTTTCAATCTCAGAGAACTTAACGACACTGTCACGGAGACTTAGCCAAGTATGAAACCGCTTGAAGCGTTTGTGGCGTCGAAAGTCTAAGTAAGCGACGCGTCGCTTACTTAGACTTTCTTGATAGATTGTTGAACATAAAGGTGGAATCAGATGGTTCACTCAAGTGAAAGATTGTTCTAATGAATACTGGAGTTTTCTATGACACTTTTCTTTCATTTTGTATTTAGATGTGTCACTTTGAGTGAAATGTGCAAAACGAACAACGGAAATGAACGAAAAATAAACCGTCTGATTCCACCTTAAGCGACGTTCTAAGTGGTCACAATTTGGATGGACCTTAAGTTGCATTAACAGCTGAGCGCTTCCGTGTTTCGTGTTTTGGAGGGTACGTCGTCGGTCCCGGCTTTTAAGTCGTTAAGCCATGACGGAAGCCTTCAGCCGGCCCCAAAAATTCCTTCACCAGAATTAGCCGCTAGCTCATATGAGCATTTAAGCACACTTAACCAATATTGTTTCTGTGGCAAGGTTTCCAGAGTTTTATGAGGAAGTTTTGCGGTGACTGCAGGGTCACTTTTATGTGTTTTATTGTGCTTCAAAGGGCACGTTAAATTGTTTATTCCGGCTATAAAGTCGCGAAGTAATGACGACTTCCGGCCCAAAAACAACGACATCGGAATTTATATAAATTATAATACCTCGTGTTGTGGGTACACGAGTTGTAAGTTGCCCACAGAGGCATTCGTAACCAAATGAAAAAATACTTAAAAGCACTTCGAACAAAGTTGAAAACGCTCTGACATCATTTCTTCGAGAAACGGTATTGTGATGAGTGCAGTCTTAATATTACGATCTTATGTGGCCTTTGTAGCTCTACCTATAGCAAGATTATCATTCCGAAACAGGCCGAATATGGCCGACTAGCACAAGACCGTGAAAGATGTTTTTCTTCGAAGCAGACCGAATATGGATGGCTTAGCCTTAGCTTAGCTTAGCTTAGGTTAGCCATCCATATTCGGTCTGCTTCGAAGAAAAGCATCTTTCACAGTCTTGTGCTGATGATAGACCGTGATGATATAGATAGACCGTGAATGATGTTTTCCTTTAACCGATGTTTCAAATGCTATGTCGCGTTTACACGCTTCCCAGCAAACAGACATTCAACGAGTACGTTATTTTTTGTTGCGTTCGGTCTCGTTCAGATGACACAGCTACATGCGCGGTCTCTGAACTAGTTGTATATCTATTTGCTTGGAAGCGTGTAAACGCAGTGTTAAAGGAGCTTCTTCTGACGTCAAATAGCGTTGAAAACTTTCCAAAAGGTCTAGACATCGAGACGGTACTAAACGGGCCAGATAAATGGGACATTCCTATCTGTGTTCCCGTCGCTCTTGGATCGGGGTGAATTGTATTCACTTTGGTTATATTCAACCGTTTTCGTACCTATTGAGAGGTTGTGCTTTGAGGCAAAAACTATGCAGCAGTTGCTTTTAATATTGCCTGTTGTAAAGGATTGCAAACGGTGAGGAAAACATTGCAAACAACCAGTAGGTATTCTAATTAGTGCAATTGTTACTCAACAGTAAAATGAGTACCTACAATATTCAGGGTGTACATTATTTTGCTTTGCGTCGTAAGTATGAGTAATTACGAGTGTCATGGCAGGCATATAGATCTATTCGGTGGCACAGTTCCCATTTTTTTGCATTCTTCTTCTTCTTATCGTGTCGATGCCACACGGTTAAATTATTTGGGGGAGGCATCGAGTTGGAAAGATTAGCCATACTAGACACTGCGTTACCATGTCTAGCTGTTACCGGTATGCGCCACGTGGAGGCTCTTTCCTTGTTCACCATTTTTTTTTTCATTACTATCCCATTGCAGTAGGTACATTTGTTGCAATATTGTCAAAAGTCTTAGCACACAAAATAACGATGTGTGTGTGTTCGTAATTTCTTTCTCATCAAGCGTTCGTGGCGTTACTTGCTTAGACGTTCTTGACAGATCGTTGAGTTGAGTAAAAGGCCCTACTCACACACCTGCCGTTGGGGCAATCTAGGGTGTAGGAGTGGGGATGACCCTTAATTGCATCCTTAATTGTGATGTGTGTAGGCATGCAGGGGCAATTTGGCAATACTCCCGATATTGCCACAACCGCCACGCACCTAGATTGCCACCTAGATTGCCCCTGCGACAGGTGTGTGAGTAGCGCCCATTAGTTAAGTAAAGTTGAAGTTAGTTGAAGTTTTGGCCACACCGTCGCTTAACATCAGGCGAGTTGGTGGCCAAACATAGAACTATTTTATTTGAAAAAAAAAAAAGTTAAGTAAAGTATAGTTCGCGTCATGTAAAAAGAACGCTAGAAAAAAGTGAAGAGGTGTGTTTTGTTATTCGCAATTCGCATGGGTTATTCGCAAACATGAGACAAAACACACCCCCTCCGCTTTCTTCCAGCGTTCTTTTTACGTGACGCGAGACATAGTAAGTTACTAGTAGGTAATTAATGTAATTAATTACTAATAATTTTAACTTTAACTACCAGATATTTATTATCAAAATGTAAAAAAAACTGTCAGTAATTATTCTGAAAAGCCATAATTTACGTAAGTACAAACTTTGGAATCGCGTAAAACTTAATTACCCAAACTTTGAAGAAGGCAATTAGGCATTGTGTCATAAAACAGAATTAAGCATTCTGTCATTAAATAGGGGATTAGGCATTAATGGCCACAGACGCACACTTGCTACAAAAATGAGCATTATTCATAGATTAAAGAATTTTATAAGTTCTGAAAATATTCTCTTATTGGGTAAGTCTAGTCGTTGAGATGACGGCTGATAGAGCGCAGTGAAAGAAAAAAAAAACCCGTTGCACCCGTGCTACCCCTGTGGGGTAGCCACATAAAAATGGGTCTAGGGCAGTAAGCAAAATCAAAGATAATAATAATAATAAAAAGTTGTCAAAAGGGCCTCTGAGTGTTGCCTTCGGCCCCATGCATGCCTATCAAAGGTCCGGGACTCCATAGTCCCCAGATGTTAAACCTTGACGTACAAATGATAATAATTGAAAATTAAACGAACTCACCTGTGAAGTTCGATTCCAATTATACGAGGGTTCAGCCGAAGACGATTACACAGTTTACTAGCAGCAGTACACGTATCATGCTGCCTCAGTCACACTTTCAGAGTTTATAATAGGCTAAAAACAAGGATGGATCATCTGTCCCACTCGCACCGCTTCCGTAGCGGCGACCGTTCCTGCTCACGTCATTATTTTAGAGTGCCTAATTTTGTAATTAGTTAAATTTTTAGTGGGATCTTTAAGAATGGGTCGGGTGGGATGTTGTAATCGTCTTCGGCTGAACCCTCGTATAATTGGAATCGAACTTCACAGGTGAGTTCGTTTAATTTTCAATTATACTTCGGGTAAAGCCGAAGACGATTACACAGTTTACTAGCAGATGTTCAGAGCAAAAAATAATAAAAAATTTAAACTAATATCAAAATTATTTTGTAATGTCAACTAAGCGTATTTAGTTGTACTGTTACACGATAATGGTAATTAACATTAATGCATTGATCTAAGATATTAATCAAGCATCAAATAACATATTTACAAAACCGTTATTGTAATGCTAATAAAAATGTTACATAAAATATCTTTTATAGGTAATATTTTAAGAATAAGGTATATATTTGAGGAATCCCTGGAACTAACTTCCAGACGATGAGTTCCAGACTCTCCAGACCGAGAGAGCGGCGGACGTGGAAGTGTGTCGGGTACTAATCGCCCCAAACACTCCCACATCGATTCCGCTGTCATGAAGTATTCCCAAATGCGCGAGTGTCTGAGGACCGGCATTACTAGTATGGTTTTTTAGCTGATATGAAAAGATAATTATCCGAATTCGCGTGTTTAATGCTTTTTGTTTTGTCAATATTAATAGGACTGTATTGCATGCGCTGATCAAATTTTCACAACTTTCTTCTTAATGAAATCAGGAACATAATTTTTATAAATAACATAATTTTTTATAAAAAAACTTGGTTATTTTAATAAAACTTAAAGTCTGCATCCTCTGAGCAGAAGCTATGGCAGGTAAAGTCATTAATTTTTGTGCCAGATCATGTAAATAATCAATATCTTATGGATAATAATTCGAAAGATAGCAATGATAGGGTCCCATGTAAAGTTATATGTGGGACATAGTGTCATTGAACTTCAATAAAATTGTACATTATAACTTAAGTGGTTTCATTTTATAAGTTTCTTTTAAAATTCGTTAAATGAAACTATTGGTGGTTACTTTTTTACTTATTTCTTACCAAGGACTAGGTATAAATAACGTTAACCGATGAGTGTTAAAGTGCTATCTTTTCACTATATATTTATCTATATATTTATCTATATATTTACCACTTTCAACCTTTCTTTTAAAAATAAAATAATATCAGATATTGTTTGCTTTACTAAAATTAATTTTATTATTTTGGCAAAATATTTATCAAGCTTTCAATTAATAATTAGACTGATTTAAAGTGGTAGCGGCAAAAGAAACCATAACTATGAAGCTACCAGGGTAAAATCTGGAAAGGAGAACATTTTAACAAAATTTATATTAGGTTGAAAAAATAGATTTTAAGATCTCACAAGCCTTAAACCAAGGCTGTGAGGGCCAAGCCAATAAAGAATCACGAATATGCCGACTGCATTATAAAAACATTTTTTTTTTTTTTTTAAGAACTTTAGAAATTAAATAGACAAAATGTTTCACCATTTGACCGCCACGTTTTGAACGAAAAGTAAACGCGTCGACTAGTTCAGAATGTGGATCTAGCTTCCAAGATTAAAATACTTAAGTATCTATTTTTTTTTTTTTTTTTTTTCATATAAATATTTGAGCACTTGCAAAAATATCGAATTCTGGAACTCCCAGATATTTACTAATGACTCTAAATGTGAAGTCAGCAAGTTCCTATTCCATGTCTAAATGTAATTGATAAGATTATCAGCCTTAATATTTTCAGATGACTTAATAATAGGAAGCATTATCAAAATATTTCGTGCTTCACACCATCATCGCCATAATATCTCGTGAGATAAATCATTTAAACAGTTGTGCTGGATGTCAGCTATTTTGTTTATTAAAAGCATATTGCTAACTAGTGCTATTATTTATTTAAAGTAGAAGTTACAATTCTTAGAATGTATAGTAATGCGTTGATATAAAGATCAGAATCTCTTCAATTGCCATTGGTGGTATGAGCGTCACATACAGCACCCCAGCCCGTAAGTGAAGTGTTCTAAAAACTTCTAAACTGTATCGGGCAAAATGAGCTATCGATATGGTTTATCCACAATTTCAGTATATAAGTACAGCAAAATGTTCTTTTGTGCATAACACGATTTTACTTAATCCATTTTTTTTTTTTTTTTTTTTGTTTTAATTATTATTATTATTATTATTTTTTAACTTAATGTAACACTTGTAAACAGTAGGTTTTCGGATTAGCTGACTTTTCTTAGTATTTACGATGAAAACCAAGGATGATAAAAATCATCTCGTAGTGTTAATATTTTTTGGGCAACTTTCTTAAAAGTACCTATGTATTACTTGCACAAAAAACATCTAACTATAAATACATACGGTAGTACATTGGTACATACAGTAGTAGTAGTATATAGTATTATTTACATTCATCCAAGACAGCAGTAAATCATTGGTAATTTTACCCAATTGATCTGGAAAATATCTTAAACGAGAAAAAATCTGGATTTGCGAAACGACATCGGGCGCTTGCGTTGCTCAGGTCGATGGAGATTGTAGTTCCTAGAAGCGGCAGGCTCGCAACAGCGACCTCGCTTGCGCATAAGATAAGTAGGTGCTGGTACTGCCACTCACAGCCGTGGTGTACGGTGCCAGGCGCATCTCGTTGACACTGACAGCTCGTTGGATGTTCCCCGCGAGTTTAAAGCACCTCGTTGTGATGGCCCTGCTAAGAGTGGCCTGAATTGCGGGCGGAGTGTTGGTGCAGCAGTGCAGCTCGCATTTGTAATCGTTTTTTTTTTTTTTTTTTTTGTAATAATTATTATTATTATTTTAATTTCCTTCAATTGGCTTAATTGTTTTTTTTTTTTTTTTTTTTAAGTTATTATTATTATTATTATTATTTTTTTTATTTTTTAACTGGTTTATTTTATTATTATTATTATTTTTTAAGTTTTTTCATTTTTAGTCTCTTATCTTAAGACAAGGATTTTACGACTTTCGCGGGCTTTTGGCTTTTATTATTATTATTTGAGTATATTTGCAGAGAGAGTTCAAAATAGCGAATCTTCGAGCTTGAGATTATCTGTAGTGATAGTCACGTAATAGTCTACCCGCATCACCTAAGGGTATTACGAGTATGTAAGTTTTGGGTTCAAATTTGAACTCAAAGCAACATCAAGAGAACCTTGCCGAGTGCAATCATATTGATAGAAAGATAATTTTGTTTGTTATCCCTGAAAACTTTTTTTTTTTTTTTTTTTTTAATTACTTTCGCTTAGCGCTGCCTTGATTTAGGTTGCTGTCAGTTTGCAGGAATCAAATACTGTTGAAGCATTTCGGCTTTAACCTTTTTCATAAGACCATTAAGTAATATGTGCTGCCATCTAGGGGCCACATGTTTACTTTTATCATCACCGTTTATGGCTGGAATACACAGGCTACATAGTAGTACCTACATAAGCAAGCTAGTTTTTGAGGGGATGCTACTTAGTAGCACATAGTTAGCACGTGTGTATGTTATTGAAAATAATACCTATGGTTATAAAAAATCACGCAACGCAGGTACCAAATATGCATGCTTTTTAGTAGCATGTCCTGTGTATATCAGGCTTTAGGGTAAATTGATCTTCTCGAAGAATTTGCAAAAGACAAGGATTGGTAGGTACTATGTTCTATTTCGATCTAATCAGTTTCGATAAAGTTTTTGAACTGATATCACCAGATACGTAAATACGTTAGATGCGTTAGGGATGTCAGCTTCAATATATTCTGAATATTGTCATCAACCATTTCATTCGAGGGAATATGAGTTTCTATAAAATAAACCTCTTACCAAATCTCGACTCGATAAACGAGGAGAAAAAATTTGCTATCCATATAGGATGCATTAAAACCTCTACACCATAAAAGTGGAGGGAGATTCAAAGTTCAGCTATCCATATAGGATGCTTTTATGCTCTCTACACTATAAAAGCGGAGATTCAAAGTTCAGCTATCCATATAGGATGCTTTTATGCTCTCTACACTATAAAAGCGGAGATTCAAAGTTCAGCTATCCATATAGGATGCTTTTATGCTCTCTACACTATAAAAGCGGAGATTCAAAGTTCAGCTATCCATATAGGATGCTTTTATGCTCTCTACACTATAAAAGCGGAGATTCAAAGTTCAGCTATCCATATAGGATGCTTTTAAGTTCTCTACACTATAAAAGTGGAGATTAAAAGTTGAGCTTCACTTCATGGAGATTGAACACATTTCTAATCGTAAAGAAGTCATGCCCAACTTATGGTATCCCACTCACGATATAACGCGAGGGATAGAACAGATATACCTGACTACAATTACCTTAAAATTTATACTGACAATGTCCAGCAGTGGCCTGTTGTAGGCTAGTGATGATGATGATTGCCTAAATATCACAAATATAGACAACCCTATCGATCAAAACTCAATGTTGTATCTCTTGTAGAAAAAAACAAAATGAGGGTAGTTTGAAAAAAATTCGAGACAATGTTGATGTAAAATTGACTTCGAAACAAAATGAACTTTTTCACTTTCAAAATGAACCTTATAGGCACCTATTGAAAATAACAAATGAGAAGGTACATACGCGGAGTTTCCAAATGCGCTTCAAAGTCCGACGAGTAGAACGATTCGTTCTCCGAGGAAGATGAAATTCTCTTAATCCTTTCAGCTTACTTTCAAACAAAATGTGATCGCAATCCTTTTTTCACTTAAATAAAATTAACTTTTCGAAAATTTGTGAAGAGCGTGCGACTTTGGCAAACACAAAAACATGTAATGACGTGAGCAGGAACGGTCGCCGCTACGGAAGCGGTGCGAGTGGGACAGATGATCCATCCTTGTTTTTAGCCTATTATAAACTCTGAAAGTGTGACTGAGGCAGCATGATACGTGTACTGCTGCTAGTAAACTGTGTAATCGTCTTCGGCTTTACCCGAAGTATAATAACCAGTCCATTACCATCACACCCCCTCCCGGTAGTAGTTTTCCATTATTTGCAATAGTCCTGCACAGACCGGTGGCTGCCCTTGAAAGCATTTTTATAGTGTTATACAGGGTAGTCGCTGGAATGTGTCAATCACAAAAGATAAAAGTTGTCAAAAGGGCCTCTGTGTGTTAGCTTCGCCCCATGCATGCCCGTCAAAGGTCCGGGACTCCATAGTCCCGAGATGTTCTAATTGACGTACAAAATAATAATAATAATAAGATAATCATTGAATCAGGCCGTAAGTGAGAGTTAATAAAATACCAAGCTATCATCATTTACATCTGTATTAGTAACTCAGTATGATAAGCAAAACTTCTTCAGTTTTAGCCATTATTGTCGTATGCAACAGTGCACCAACGACAGAACCGTTCCCGAATTTCTACAACTTCTGGTCGGTTGATGTGAAAGACCTACAAGATTATGACTTTAAAACAACGAACAGTTGCAAAGAATGCCCAAGGTATATTAACACGTTCCCTGTCCCCATACAAAATGATTTGACAACTTCATACGTCCAAGTGTGGTTCATTGGCCACTGAAGTTGTTAACCCATAGTGGAAGCACGGACTTCTGACAAAAAGCTTCATGGCCCCACATTGGGGGCACCTGGACAGGGAACGTGTTAAAATAATTCGAACGTTGAAGCGATATTTCCCCCTGATTATCTACCATTGATAGCGACCAAAATCGGCCTCAAACTGTCAAATATGACATTTCAGAGACCACGCAGTTAGCTCTGTCACTCTCATCTCAACGAGACCAAACGCGACCAAAGATACTTGTACCTACGCGATCGTTTCGACAGTTTGAGACCAATTTGAGGTTGGAGACAAGTTAGACAATCAGCCCGTTAAAATCTGGGATATAGCACATTATGCTACTTAGGTTTATACTTTTTATTGGACAAAACAGATGTTATGATCTGCTGATATTTGTTCCTGGTACTTTTTTGTTGATACACAATTAACCTTCTAGACTTGTTACACTGTAATTTTTGAATGTTATTGATATATTTTTCAGGATATACATTCCTATATGCGGTTCTGACAATAAAACCTATACAAACGAATGCCAGATGGCGTGCATGAATGTTCTGAGGAAGAGAGAGCCTCCAGTGAACATGACCAGAACTGGGCATTGCAGAGTGTTCCCTGAATAGGCTATTTAGCTGTGACATACCTATATAAACACGTGACATAAGTAAGTTTAGTACGGTCATGAAATTACTTGTGAAATCATGTACCTCAGCAACAAATAAATTAATATACCTACTTAGGGCCTGTTTTATCATTCCTATGTATGACTAGCTGTCACCCGCGACTTCGTACGCGTTCGGGTAATTTTTAACCGACTTCCAAAAAAAAGGGAAGTTATCGAGTCGGCAAGTTCTTTTGAAATTTTAAAATAGGTTCTATTAAAGAACTTTTCCAGACCACGTTTCGGGTCATTTTTTTCTGGAGCAAGTATCACCAAGCTACTGGAGGAGCTCACCCTGGAGCAAGCTACATAAAATTGCACGTGTGAATAAAAATACTGTCTTAAATCTATTCCAGCTAGCTGTTAAGTCTGGCCCTGAGCCTATGCAAGCGAAGCATCGAGTTAAGCAAGCGGAGCGAGCTTTTTTAGACAAATGCAACATGTGACACTTGATTTTGTTAACGGTGCTCTAAGAAAAAGTTGTGTGCTTGTCGGTTCCTAACAGTAAATTACTTTACTCGCAAAGTACTTGTGAAGCTAATATGCGAGCGACGCGAGCACTGACTTGAGCGAGCGAAGCGAGCTTCCCTGCTCGCGAAGCGAGCGGAAATTTTTTAGAGCAACGTGACATGTGTCACTTGATTTCGCTAACGGTGCTCTAAGAAAAAGATGGCTGGTTGTCGGTTCCTAACAGCAAATTACTCATGAAGCTAATATGCGAGCGAAGCGAGCATCCACTTAAGCGAGCGAAGCGAGCGGAAATTTTTTAGACAAATGCAACATGACATTGTCACTTGATATTGTTAACGGTGCTCTAAGAAAAAGATGGATGGTTGTCGGTTCCTAACAGAAAATTACTCATGAAACTAATATGCGAGCGAAGCGAGCTTCCCCTGCTCGCGAAGCGAGCGGAAATTTTTTAGGCAAATGCAACATGACATTGTCACTTGATTTTGTTAACGGTGCTCTAAGAAAAAGATGGATGGTTGTCGGTTCCTAACAGTAAACTACTTATTAAGCTAATATGCGAGCGAAGCGAGCTTCCCTGCTCGCGAAGCGAGCGGAAATTTTTTAGAGCAACATGACATGTCGCACCTCACAAGTAATATAGTTGCAACTCAAAATTTTGCAATATTGAGCTAAGTATGCCATTAAATACAATTTTTTTTTCTCTATCGACTGGTGAGACCCTTACATTTCTACCTCTTTTTATCGCTAAATGGTAGCACTAAAACTCTTTATTGACTATCCATCTCGTTCATTAATTTGTCAAGTAGCATAGTTACATCTAAAGTTGAATCCCTGTTGAATAAGTCACCACTCGTGCCAGACGTGTTTTGCCTGTCACATCTCAAAATAAAACATTGGAGTGTTAACTTGGATACAAAAACATAGTTTAAAAGTAATCAATATAGTTGTATTATCTAGTTGTAACTGTATTGCCTGTCAATAAAAATAAGCCATGAGGTTCACATTAAGAGTTGTAACTGTATTGCTTGTTAGTAATTTCCTTGAAATAGACTTTTACGAAAAACATTTCAACTTACAACTATATTGCCGCAATTTTGTTTGAGTTAACACTATATGACCTGTTAAGATTATCGCATAAATTCTTCGAGGTATTGCTTATTTCTAAATGTAACTCTATTGCCTGTGCATATTTTTACAAGTTTTTATTTAGCTTCACCTGTTTCAGTGTCTGTCTGTCATTTTCTTGTGTTCGATTGAGCTGAAATTCAGCATACATTACCGATGCAATAAAACAGTGACAGCTAATTGTTTTTTTCAAAATAAATTAGGTACATACATACATAAACTCACGCCTGTTTCCCATCATAGGGGTAGGCAGAGACCACAGATCTCCACTTGCTACGATCCTGACACACTTCTTTGGCTTCATTCACTCTCATCACATTCTTCATGCAAGCTCGTTGGTTTATGGTACTCTTGACCTGGCCTTTTTCCAATAAACTTGATACCCGTACAAGATCAGGGTGGCCCTGAAGCAGCTTAAGAACTGTTGTTCTCAACAAGGCGCCGGGCGAAGACGGAATAACTTCAAGAGCTTTTGAAAGCGGGTGTATCACCGGTAATTAAAGTCCTTCAAAAGCTCGTCTTGCTCGAACGTATTACGGCATGGAACAAGAGCGTGGTGTTGCTGTTCTTGCTGTTGAACCATGTTTAATAAACATGGCTCAACAGCAAGAACAGCTAGTAAACATTGTTTATAAGCAGTTTTCAAGAATTATCACGAATTGTCTCGATCGCAGGTTTGCAGGATGACTTTCAGCCTCCCAAACACACACACGTTGCGGCAAGTCATACAGAAGACCGAAGAATATAACTTGACGCTTTGTTTCGCGTTTGTGGACTATGAGAAAGCCTTCGATTCAATTGAAACATGGGAGGAGCTCGAGTCTCTCCAGCGATGCCGAATTGACTATCGGTACATCGAAGTTTTGAAGTGTTTGTTTAAAAACGCCACTTAGCTTTTCATCCAAAATACGTCAATTCATTAAGACAAAAGTCTTCAATCAATACGTGGTTCTTCACTATTGGCCTCAGAGTAGCTCAACGAGCAATGGAGAGGGCTGTGCTTGGGGTTTCACTGCGGAATTGAATCAGAAATGAGGAGATACGTAGAACTCGGGTTACAGCCAAACGGATTGGCACGTTGAAGCGGCAATTGGCAGGCCATATAGCACGCAGAACAGATGGCTGATGGAGCCAAAAAGTTCTCAGGAGGAGGCCACGGACCGGCAAGCGCAGCGTTGGACGTCCACCGACAATATAAATACGACCTTGTAAAAACTGCAGATCTGCAGAACTGAAGGTAGTAGTAGATGCAGGCTGCCTCCAACCACAACACATGGAAATCTTTGAAGGAGGCCTATGTCCGATAGTGGACGTCCAACGCCAGAGATGATGATGCTAGTTTAGTAGTTGTATTTTGCTCTTCTACATTTTTGATAATTAGGTACCTAAACTGTGGTAAAGTACTTACTATTTCTCTTCGGTTTCTTATTTTTTGTTTAGCTACTGTTGATTTTTAAATATACATACATAGTATTTTGTTATAACAATTTTTGAATTTAATTTACGAGAAATACAAGTTACCTTCATAAAACGCATTATAACTTCTGAAACACTAGGAAAATGTACATTAAAACGTTAATTATAACCGTCGAAACGCACAAAAGTTAGTTTTTAAAACAGGCAATATAGTTATATTTCAAAAAAGTACCTGAACAGATAAGCAATACAGTTGTAACTCTGAGTGTTATTAAAATAATATTCATTTTAAGAAAGCTATTTACTATAAACTAACTAGAATAGGAAATATTCATAGCCAAGCGATATACCTATATATTTGCATTTAAGTTAAGACATTACTGTCAATATTTTAGACGGTACGATTTTTTAAAACTTCAAAACGCGATATCTCAAAATCATTGTTTTTGAGTTGCAACTATATTACTTGTGAGGTGCGATGTGTCACTTGATTTCGCTAACGGTGCTCTAAGAAAAAGATGGATGGTTGTCGGTTCATAACAGCAAATTACTCATGAAGCTAATATGCGAGCGAAGTGAGCATCCACTTAAGCGAGCGAAGCGAGCTTCCCCTGCTCGCGAAGCGAGCGGAAATTTTTTAGACAAATGCAACATTTGATAGGTACTTGATTTTGCTAACGGTGCTCTAAGAAAAAGCTGGGTGCTTATCAGTTCCTAACAGTAAATTACTTTGCACGCAAAATACTCATGAAGCTAATATGCGAGCGAAGCGAGCACCGACTTGAGCAAGCGAAGTGAGCTTTCCTGCTGAAATTTTTTAGAGCAACATGACATGTGTCACTTGATTTTGCTAACGGTGCTCTAAGAAAAAGATGGATGGTTGTCGGTTCCTAACAGAAAATTACTCATGAAACTAATATGCGAGCGAAGCGAGCTTCCCTGCTCGCGAAGCGAGCGGAAATTTTTTAGAGCAACATGACATGTGTCACTTGATTTCGCTAACGGTGCTCTAAGAAAAAGATGGATGGTTGTCGGTTCATAACAGCAAATTACTCATGAAGCTAATATGCGAGCGAAGCGAGCGGAAATTTTTTAGACAAATGCAACATTTGATAGGTACTTGATTTTGCTAACGGTGCTCTAAGAAAAAGCTGGGTGCTTATCAGTTCCTAACAGTAAATTACTTTGCACGCAAAATACTCATGAAGCTAATATGCGAGCGACGCGAGCATTGACTTGAGCGAGCGAAGCGAGCTTTCTTGCTGAATTTTTTTAGACCAACATGACATATTATGTCACTTGATTTTGCTAATGGTGCTCTAAGAAAAAGATGGATGGTTGTCGATTCCTAACAGCAAGTTACTCATGAAGCTAATATGTGAGCGAAGCGAGCATCTAATTAAGCGAGCGAAGCGAGCTTCCCCTGCTCGCGAAGCGAGCGGAAATTTTTTAGACAAATGCAACATTTGATAGGTACTTGATTTTGCTAACGGTGCTCTAAGAAAAAGCTGGGTGCTTATCAGTTCCTAACAGTAAATTACTTTACACGCAAAATGCTCATGAAGCTAATATAATAATAATAAATCATTTATTTCAGGCAACAATAGCAAGTAACAGATGTAAAATACTTAAAACTACGGCCCATATAAAATATATACCTTAGAGTCTAACATACATAATTTATATAAACTTATCTACTATATGCAAGCGAAGTCAGCTTCAAGCCAAGCGAGTGAAGCGAGCTTCGATTTAAACAAACGAAGCGAGCTTCCTCATTTCGAAATCCAATTTTTTTCATGTTTAATGCTTGATGATACGTATTTTTATTCAACCATTTTTAACCATTTTCTTCCCGTTAGGGGTAAAATTTTTAAAAGTACTTTCTTAGGGATGTTTTTTACCTTTTTATAAGTACACATACAAAGTTTGAAGCAAATCGAACCACCCCTTAAGAAGTTCCATTACCAACTTGAACACCCTCTGGCACTCCCTCTGAAGCATAATTTGGAATATTTTTTTTTACAGATATTTTTTATTTGTCCTGAAATATATTTGTACCGAGTTTCAAGCAAATTAAACTAACCGTTAAAAAGTTCCCATACAAACTTTAACATTCCTTTCACCCCGTTTTGAGGGTAGTTTGAAAAAAAATTTTTTTACTAACTTTTTTTAAATGTTTTGAAGAACATAATTGCTAAGTTTCAAGTTTCTATGTTCAAAGAATAAGATTTTTCCTACAAACATTTTTAGCCCTTTTCATCCCCTTAGAGGTCGAATTTTCAAAATTCCTTTCTTAGTGCACCTCTACATTATAAGAGGAACGCACCCTGCAAATTTCATGCTTCTAGGACTTATAGTTTAGGCTGTGCGTTGATATGTCAGTCAGTCAGTAACGAAAGCCTTTTATATATTCTGATTAGTTATTCCTTAAGTGATATTATTTTGTACATGTTCACATTTTGTAGAAGTTAACTGTCAAGTTAACATAATGGCTGATTTACACAGGGTCAGTAGACAAATCAGTCGCAGGGGGGCGCCAACTGACTTTAAAATATTCGTGTCCAAATATTCAAGTCAGCGCTGACTTCAAGCCACTGTACTGACTTCCAGTCAGTTTACACAGGGTTTTTTTCGGGTCAGCACTGACTTGCCTCGAATTTGTAGTCAGTTACTGACCCTGTGTAAATCAGCTTGAAGTGAGATAGGTTCTGTGTTCTAACTGACCTGCCTGTAATAAGGTTATGTTCTCCAAGTCCACACAATGAATATCGCAGGCACTCTTTACACACAGTTTATTCACTTTCTTATTATAATAATTACAATAGGCACAGTAAGCAGATAGATCGTAAAGCACAGTATGGATTGCGAAAGGTATCAAGTTAGCGGAGTAAGCGAGCGTGCGTCTGCCGTGCGAAGGTAGGGCAGACTGGCGGGCGAGCGGCGCGGTGAGGTGCGGCGCGCGGGAGGTGCGCGAGCGCCGCCATTATCCAGTCCTTTTGTTCGCGGCGTCAGCTGGCCGTTGGAACTCATTCACTCGATCCGACACGATCAGAGTTTGCGTGACGACTCCGGCGCGACGACATTTGAGTTATGTATGTATTTATGTTTTGTGAATGTGAATGGTGTGTATGTTTAATTTGTAAGGTAAATTAATAATTAAATATGTTTTTTATAATATTACTTAGATGTAGATACTTATGTAATTTAAGTTAGTTATAAGATAGATAGTTATAGTTTATAGGTATACATAGATACGTAGATATAATAATATTGTGGCCATGCCACATGACTCCCCCCGAGAGACCATCTTAAGATGGGCGATAATAATCGGGGAATCTCACTCTTCTTCCAGAGCGTGTAGTTTTAACGTTTGCATCTTTGCTTTCAGGAACAGGAGATTGGATCATATTTTCCTTTTCTAGCGGACGAGCATCTGAGTGAGTATCCTGGGTAAGTACATAAGCTGGTTTAAGTCTCTCTATTGATACTGTCTGTTCTTTTCCTTTCATTCGCAGCTTGAAGAATTTGGAGCCTCGTTGGAGCACTTCATATGGTCCTGTGTACGCTGGCTGAAGAGATCCTCTCACGGTGTCATCGCGGACGTAAACGTGAGTAGCAGATGGTAAGTCCTTAAATATGAAAATATTTCGTCTGCTATGTCTTGCAGCTGGTTGAGGACGGATGTTGTTCATGATCGAACGAAGACGTGCTGCAAATTCCGTAAGGTCGCTGGTCGTATGCAGATTTGCGCTTGGCTGTAGGAATTCTCCGGGCAGTCTGAGGGATTCGCCGTAGAGGAGTTCAGCTGGAGACGCCTGTATGTCCTCTTTGAAGGCGTTTCTCATTCCCAGGAGTACTAGAGGTAAGCTTTCAGTCCAGATTTGGCTTTCGTGGCACATTATGGCCGCCTTGAGCTGTCTGTGCATTCGTTCGACCATGCCATTGCTCGCGGGATGATACGCTGTAGTTCTATTGCGTTGAAATCCGGCGATCTCTGAAAGCTGTTTCATCAGTGCTGACTCGAACTGTTTTCCGCGATCCGTCACGATTTCTGATGGGCATCCGTAGCGTGATATCCAGTTTGAGACGAAAGCTTTGGCGACCGTCTCGGCTGTAATATCTTGTATCGGTATAGCTTCTGGCCAGCGCGTGAATCTGTCTACCGCAGTGAGGCAGTATCTGTAGCCCTCTGAAGGCGGTAGGGGGCCCACGAGATCTATATGTACGTAGCTGAATCTAGCGCTTGGAAGTTTGAAGGTGCCCACCGGTGGTAATACATGCCGAGTGATCTTCGTGCGCTGACAGGCGTGACAGAGTTTTGACCACTCGCGACAGTCTTTATTTATGCCGGGCCACACATAACGCTGTGCCACTAATCTTGCGGAGGCATTAGCGCCAGGATGGCTGAGCGAGTGTAGGCTGTCGTAGACTTGTCTTCTGAGCTCTTTAGGTACATAGGGTCGTGGAGTTGGCGTGCTATCGTCGCAGTAGAGTTCCAGTTTAGTTCCAGGTACGATTACTTTGACGAGTTTCAGCGATGTTCCTCCTTCCAGAAGTGACTTCAGCTCCGGATCGACGTTCTGTGACTTTACCAGGGTGGTCAGTTCTACTGGCTGGACAATCTCCTCTATTCTGGAGAGGGTATCAGCCACTACATTATCCTTTCCTGATATGTGTTGTATGTCTGTAGTGAACTGAGCGATGTAGTCAAAGTGACGGAACTGGCGTGGCGAACATTTCTCTTTGTGACCGTGGAATGCGAAGCATATTGGCTTGTGATCCGTAAATACGGTGAAGTGTCTTGCTTCCACAAGGTGTCGGAAATGTTTTATGGCCTCATATATCGCGAGTAGTTCCCTATCGTAGGGCGAATACTTTTGTTGCGCTGGGCTCAGTTTGCGGCTAAAGAAGGCGAGAGGCTGCCATTGACCGTCATTTTCCTGATTTCGCTGCTGTAGTACTCCGCCGATTGCAGTGTCCGAGGCATCTGTGACTAGCGCTAGTTTTGCGTTCATGTCCGGATGTGCTAGGAGCGTTGCGCGGCATAAGCTTTCCTTGCAGGCTTCGAATGCTCGTAGTGCTTCTCCAGTGATGTCTACAGGGTGAGAGCCTTTTACGGATCCGGTGAGCAAGTTATGCAGTGGTGCTTGCGAAACAGCGGCGTTTTGGATGAAGCGACGGTAAAAATTTATCATCCCTAGGAACCTTCTCAGTTCTTTTACAGTTTTCGGCGTTGGGAAGTCCTTTATGGCTTGGATCTTGTTATCTAATGGCTTTACTCCAGATGTAGATACACTGCAGCCTAGGAAAGTAACTTCTTCTGCTCCGAAAACGCATTTTGAGGTATTTATTACCATTCCATATTCCTTCAGCCGTGAGAAAAGAAGGCGTAAATGACGGAAATGAGTCTCTTCGTTTGGAGAGAAGATCAAAAAGTCGTCGAGATACGAAAAACAGAAGTCCAGGTCCCTTGTCATTTCATCGACGAATCTCTGGAATGTTTGTCCAGCGTTGCGCAGTCCGAACGTCATGAAGGGGAACTCGTACATCCCGAAGGGGGTAGTGATAGCAGTCTTCGGGATATCCTCAGGGTGAACCGGTATCTGGTTATATGCTTTAACCAGGTCAACTGTTGAGAATATCTTGCTACCAGCTACGTTTTGCGTGAAATCCTGGATATGACGGATGGGGTATCGGTCGGGGATCGTACGGGCGTTAAGCATCCGGTAATCACCACATGGTCGCCATCCGTTGTCCTTCTTCGGGGCGAGGTGAAGCGGGGACGACCATGGGCTTTCTGATGGTCTTGCTGTCCCATTCTTCAACATCTCGTCAAACTCTTCCTTCGCGATTTTCAGCTTGTCTGGAGCGAGCCTTCTTGGTGTGCAGTAGACTGGTGGTCCCGTCGTGGTCCTAATATGATGAACCGTATTATGACGAATGACCCGGTGTGTTCCTGCTGGACGAGTTATTTCCGGAAAATCTCGAAGAAGATCCAGGTACTTCGACTCGCCTGTGACTGTTTTCACCGAAGATATCGCATCAGCTGAATGTACTGAAGCTGCGCTGGTTGAAAGAGAGGTTTTATTGTCGATAAGGCGTTTGCCTCGGCAGTCGACTATTAAATTATAAAAAGATAAAAAATCCACCCCGATGATCGCCTTTGTTACGTCAGCCACCGTAAATCGCCAGGTGAAGGCTCGGCGGAGGCCCAGGTCCAGCTCCATTTGATGGAATCCATATATTGCGATCGACGTCCCATTCGCTGCGAACAGGTCGAAATCAGTGGTTTGTGGTCGTCCCCGCCTAAAAGCGGAGCGAGGGAAAACACACAAGTCGCTTCCCGTGTCGACGAGAAATTGGATTTTCGTTCGTCTGTCCGTAATAAATACGCGACCGCTTGAAATTGGGCAATCATGAGTCGCTATTGATGACTGCCTCTGGCGTTTCCCGATCCTGGCTGATAATCACAGGGTTTCAGGCATCTTCGTGCCTTATCACCGAATCTGTGGTGGAAGATGCACGTGGGAAATTTTCTGTAGTTGGACTGGCTACGCGTGTTACTTCTACTCCTACCGCTATGGCTTCTTTCTCTTGAACGAGATCTTGAGTCTTTTGACGAGAGGGCTTGAACTTGTCGACTTAGTTCGGCAATTTCTCGTGACAGCTTTTCGATCATCGAACCAGGTACGGCGTCCGTGGAGGCAACTTGCGGTGTGGTTGGTACTAGATCGTGTACTTTGTCGGCCAAGTCTGCGAGCGCATTAAGCGAGGATTCTTGCTGCGATGCTACGACGATCTGTATGTTGCCAGGCAAGCGGGATGTCCAAACAGTTTTTATAAAATCGTCCGGAATATTTGGGCCAGCTAGATGTTGCAGATGTCGGAGAAATGCAGATGGTCGCCTATCTCCTAACTCTTCATGCATGAGCAGCTGGGTTAATTCCTTTTCCCGTGACGCAGATAGCCTTTTAATCAGCTCCGTTTTAAGCTTTTCGTACTTGCCTTTAGCTGGGGGATTGACTAAAATATCCTTGACTTCTGCGGCATAACGATGTTCTAACTGCGCGCTGACGTAGTGGTATTTCGTCTCGTCATCCTTAACGCCGGAGAGTGCAAAACTTCCTTCTATCTGTGCAAACCATACAGCCGGCTCTTCGGGCCAGAACGGTGGAAGTCGTACGCCGACTCGAAAAATATCGGATGGTGTAAATGTCCTTTTTTCGGATTGCGAACCGCCATCTTGGCTGTCTTTGTTCGATGCGTTGTCGCTTTTAGACATTTTACGAAATTTAACTTCACTAGCTTACGATTTTTATGATCCTCCGTATTGTGTCCAGTATTGAGGGGTCACCACTGAAGTGAGATAGGTTCTGTGTTCTAACTGACCTGCCTGTAATAAGGTTATGTTCTCCAAGTCCACACAATGAATATCGCAGGCACTCTTTACACACAGTTTATTCACTTTCTTATTATAATAATTACAATAGGCACAGTAAGCAGATAGATCGTAAAGCACAGTATGGATTGCGAAAGGTATCAAGTTAGCGGAGTAAGCGAGCGTGCGTCTGCCGTGCGAAGGTAGGGCAGACTGGCGGGCGAGCGGCGCGGTGAGGTGCGGCGCGCGGGAGGTGCGCGAGCGCCGCCATTATCCAGTCCTTTTGTTCGCGGCGTCAGCTGGCCGTTGGAACTCATTCACTCGATCCGACACGATCAGAGTTTGCGTGACGACTCCGGCGCGACGACATTTGAGTTATGTATGTATTTATGTTTTGTGAATGTGAATGGTGTGTATGTTTAATTTGTAAGGTAAATTAATAATTAAATATGTTTTTTATAATATTACTTAGATGTAGATACTTATGTAATTTAAGTTAGTTATAAGATAGATAGTTATAGTTTATAGGTATACATAGATACGTAGATATAATAATATTGTGGCCATGCCACAAGCTCTTATACCTACGTGACAGGTTGCAAGCCCATCGATGCTATTAGAAGGCTAACTGGTTTCGTCACGATGTTTTCCTTCAACGTTTAAATCTCTCGGTAAAGCACCTTTCATTTTTTCGAGATTAAAAACCCTTGGATTCATGGCCGGGTTCGAACCCACGACCTTCGGATTGAAAGACGAGGGTCAAACCTGGCCAACATGGCTGAAACAAAACATCGTACAAAACTTCCAGATTTACAAAATTAGCAGAATACGTTCTCTCTGAATTTTGGCAACCTTACGGCAGGAATAAGAATAGTTTTTACCTGGACCTTTAATTCGACCTCCGCCTTCCCATTAGACTACGGCAGCGAGGGTCATTCATTCAAATACAGCCTGTGGAAACCCGGATAACGCGCGCATCCTTTTGAGCCAGACAAGTTTACACCGATCGATGGTTAAAATTACAACAGAATCACGGCTCATTCAACATCGAAATTCTTATCAAAACTTTCGATTCTGACGGGATTTAAACCAGCATTGATTTTGATTAATGCAGAACACACTCTTTGTGTTCTGTGACAAAGAGTGTGTTCTGTGGTTTGATAATTGTTGTGTTCTGTGACACACTTTTTGTGTTCTGTGGATCAAACCGATCCTCCTAGAGCCGGTTTGCGCCAGAGATCGAGACCAGATACAGGCTTAGCAGGAGCGCGCGAAAGAGACAAAAGACAGAGAACCGTCAGTTTAAATGACAACGGTCTTCTGTTTCTGACTCTGGTCTGTCTCCGATCTCGGTGTCGTCACGAACCACCAGCTTTAAGCCAGAGTGTTTTAACCAAGCCACGGAATCCTATGACCTCTCGGCCCGAAAATATATCAGAAATACTTATATCACATTTATTGGTTACCGATGTAGCGCCATCTACAGGTATCTAAGAGACCTGCTCATTGTCTGAAGTCTGGAGGATCACGTATATCTAAAGCAAATTAGATATTCTTTTAGATTTTTAAGCATTCAGGAATGTGTAACCGTGCCTTCCGCCCGTGCACTCAGCTGTTTATGCTACTTTCGGTCACCCATCTAGAACGCTTAAGCAAACTACACCTTGTGCGCTTCAATGTTTGTAAAACAATAAAAAAAAAACTCATTACAGAACAGTGTAACAGCATCCAACAGAAATTCATACGTAACGACCACTCCTTATGTCAGAAATCCTAACCTTTCGCGTTTGAACCTTTCTAACCTTTTTTCTAGGGTCAATCTATTGCATGGGGTAAGAACGTGCTCAAATACAGTATTCAAAATTAGACCATCATTTATAGTACGAATTTCCGTTAATATTAGGGAGGTCGTTAAAAGCAAAGTCGCGTCAGCGTCGAGGCGGCGGCGTTATGCCTTGTTTGATGCATTCAACATGTCCTCTTCGGAAGATGAAGCCACGTTTGCGCTTATACAAGTTCCTACTTACGTAGTTTAAATAGAAAAAATAAATTTAGGAATCATCCATACTTGAAAAAGAGTAATAAAGGTGCGTAAACGCACCTTTATTACTCTTTTTCAAGTAAGTTTTTTATCTAAAGATGGGCCCGCGAATCGCAGTAGTCAACTGCTTTTGGAATCGGCATTGGCAATACACAATACGTCAGAACTTAAAGCCATCCGAATGGAGCGTTCACTGCGGATGACGTCATCGGTAGAAATACCGGTCTCTGGTGCAGAAATGATGTTGCATGCAGTACCATAGAAATAAATACAAAGCAACAAATCTTGACGCTCCTTACAATCTGATTCCGACGCACACGCACAGCTTAACACTAGTTTATAAGTATAAATGAAACTATGGATCTCTTGGACTGAAATAAGTGAATTTATTATTATTTTTATGTTTTAGTTAATTTTCTGAACCTGTAGAAGTTTTATTTTTCATCCTCCATTCTGCTGGTATTGCTAAATCTAGTACAACGCGACTGCTCCTTCTGTGAAATTAAAAACAATTATTTCCCTCAATCAGAACAAACAGCGCTTACGCGAGCTGAATTACACTTTGTTGCGTGCAGAAAAGTCGCTTTTTAAATAAATATAAAAGTTTTCGCAAAATCAAGTTTCTGTGTCTATTTATTCTGTGACGCTGCTGAAACTCTAGCAGCGTTATGGCAAACGAGCCCACCTGTAGATAATGCAGGGTCCATATCTTCGTAAGGTTTGTTTCAAACATTGCAGTACACACACGTTCACATAAGTGACATTGTCATTGCCGCAAGCTGGGTAGTACACTCGCGGACAGTTGTCGCAATCCTTTATTTTATCTGAGATAAAAAATAAAATGTTAATGAGTGAGAAAGTAGTTTAGTTTATCTAAGTATTTAGAGGCAAAATTAGTATTGTCATCCTATTGTATGTTTCAAATACACACACGTTCACATAAGTGACATTATTATTACCACAAGCTAGGTAGTACACTCGCGGACAGTTGTCGCAATCCTTTATTTTATCTGAGATAAAAAATAAAATGTTAGGAGTGAGAAAGTAGTTTAGTTTATCTAAGTATTTAGAGGCAAAATTAGTATTGTCATCCTATTGTATGTTTCAAATGCACACACGTTCACATAAGTGACATTGTCATTGTCACAAGCTGGGTAGTACACTCGCGGACAATTGTCGCAATCCTTTATTTTATCTGAGATAAAAAATAAAATGTTATGAGTGAGAAAGTAGTTTAATTTATCTCATACTCCTCCATGCATCGTTCTCCTCAGTGCTGAGGGTCGTGACCTCCTCCAAGGATCACATTTTCGCGAATGATTGTTCTCCAGCCAATCCGATCTGGATAGAAATCTGGATCTAGTGAAGTTTCATTTATCTATTTGGAGGCAAAAAATAATATTTTGGGAAGGCTGCTAAAGGTATACCTAAATCTTCGAATCTAGAGTCTGGTAACTGATATGGATCAACGACACCATACGTATTCTTCAGGTATTCATAATCTTCTACTGTTCCACACTGGATTTTATAAGCTGAAAGAAAGAGATAACTATATTGAACTAGTTATGCCATTATAAGGCATCACGGCCATTCACGGCTATAAGGCCATAGTATATCTAGAGGCATAGATAGATAGTTAGATAACACTTTATTGTTTACCACAATTTTAATTATCTAAACATAGGTAAAAACATTCGGTGGCCTTATCGCTTAAAGCGATCTCTTCCAGGCAACCTAGGATGGATTGGACAGAACAGATAATAGAATATTAAAAACGTATTTATTCTAAACTCAATCTCACTCTATTTCATCAGAATATTAAAAAGGCTTTCGTTACTGACTGACTGACATATCAACGCACAGCCTAAACTATAAGTCCTAGAAGCATGAAATTTGCAGGGTGCGTTCCTCTTATAATGTAGAGGTGCACTAAGAAAGGAATTTTGAAAATTCGACCTCTAAGGGGATGAAAAGGGCTAAAAATGTTTGTAGGAAAAATCTTATTCTTTGAACATAGAAACTTGAAACTTAGCAGTTATGTTCTTCAAAACATTTAAAAAAAGTTAGTGAAAAAATTTTTTTTCAAACTACCCTCAAAACGGGGTGAAAGGAATGTTAAAGTTTGTATGGGAACTTTTTAACGGTTAGTTTAATTTGCTTGAAACTCGGTACAAATATATTTCAGGACAAATAAAAAATATCTGTAAAAAAAAATATTCCAAATTATGCTTCAGAGGGAGTGCCAGAGGGTGTTCAAGTTGGTAATGGAACTTCTTAACAAGTGGTTCGATTTGCTTCAAACTTTGTATGTGTACTTATAAAAAGGTAAAAAACATCCCTAAGAAAGTACTTTTAAAAATTTTACCCCTAACGGGAAGAAAATGGTTAAAAATGGTTGAATAAAAATACGTATCATCAAGCATTAAACATGAAAAAAATTGGATTTCGAAATGAGGAAGCTCGCTTCGTTTGTTTAAATCGAAGCTCGCTTCACTCGCTTGGCTTGAAGCTGACTTCGCTTGCATATTAGCTTCATAATCCTACCAATAATAAATAAATTGCGAGAAAAGTGGATTATGTCTGACAGCAGAATAGGAACCGACAAGCACCCTGCTGTTTCTTAGAGCACCGTTAGCAAAATCAAGTACAAATGTTGCATTTGTCTAAAAAATTTCCACTCGCTTCGCGAGCAGGGGAAGCTCGCTTCGCTCGCTTAAATGGATGCTCGCTTCGCTCGCATATTAGATTCATGAGTAACTTGCTGTTAGGAATCGACAACCATCCATCTTTTTCTTAGAGCACCGTTAGCAAAATCAAGTGACATAATATGTCATGTTGGTCTAAAAAAATTCAGCAAGAAAGCTCGCTTCGCTCGCTCAAGTCAATGCTCGCGTCGCTCGCATATTAGCTTCATGAGTATTTTGCGTGCAAAGTAATTTACTGTTAGGAACTGATAAGCACCCAGCTTTTTCTTAGAGCACCGTTAGCAAAATCAAGTACATATCAAATGTTGCATTTGTCTAAAAAATTTCCGCTCACTTCGGGAGCAGGGGAAGCTCGCTTCGCTCGCTTAAGTGGATGCTCGCGTCGCTCGCATATTAGCTTAATGAGTAGTTTACTGTTAGGAACCGACAACCATCCATCTTTTTCTTAGAGCACCGTTAACAAAATCAAATGACAATGTCATGTTGCATTTGTCTAAAAAATTACCGCTCGCTTCGCGAGCACGGGAAGCTCGCTTCGCTCGCTTAAATAGATGCTCGCTTCGCTCGCATATTAGTTTCATGAGTAATTTGCTGTTAGGAACCGACAACCATCCATCTTTTTCTTAGAGCACCGTTAGCAAAATCAAGTGACACATGTCATGTTGCTCTAAAAAATTTCAGCAGGAAAGCTCACTTCGCTCGCTCAAGTCGGTGCTCGCTTCGCTCGCATATTAGCTTCATGAGTATTTTGCGTGCAAAGTAATTTACTGTTAGGAACTGATAAGCACCCAGCTTTTTCTTAGAGCACCGTTAGCAAAATCAAGTACATATCAAATGTTGCATTTGTCTAAAAAATTTCCGCTCACTTCGGGAGCAGGGGAAGCTCGCTTCGCTCGCTTAAGTGGATGCTCGCTTCGCTCGCATATTAGCTTCATGAGTAATTTGCTGTTAGGAACCGACTACCATCCATCTTTTTCTTAGAGCACCGTTAGCGAAATCAAGTGACACATGTCACGTTGCTCTAAAAAATTTCCGCTCGCTTCGCGAGCAGGGAAGCTCGCTTCGCTCGCTCAAGTCAGTGCTCGCGTCGCTCGCATATTAGCTTCATGAGTACTTTGTGAGTAAAGTAATTTACTGTTAGGAACCGACAAGCACCCAACTTTTTCTTAGAGCACCGTTAACAAAATCAAGTGTCACATGTTGCATTTGTCTAAAAAAGCTCGCTCCGCTTGCTTAACTCGATGCTTCGCTTGCATAGGCTCAGGGCCAGACTTAACAGCTAGCTGGAATAGATTTAAGACAGTATTTTTATTCACACGTGCAATTTTATGTAGCTTGCTCCAGGGTGAGCTCCTCCAGTAGCTTGGTGATACTTGCTCCAGAAAAAAATGACCCGAAACGTGGTCTGGAAAAGTTCTTTAATAGAACCTATTTTAAAATTTCAAAAGAACTTGCCGACTCGATAATTTCCCTTTTTTTTGGAAGTCGGTTAAAAATTACCCGAACGCGTACGAAGTCGCGGGTAACAGCTAGTCAACTTATACATCTTCAAAATAAATATCTACCATACCGTATTTCGCAGAGCACATTCAATTGTCAGTTCGCTACGACGGAATACGCCAAAAAACTACGTCACCAAATTTAGCCACTCATATGAACATAATATACATTATTATAACTACAATGTATCCGGGTATTTATCACGTAAGTTACCTTTTTATTTAGCCCGACATTTTGGCTGGATTGTACCAGCTGTGGACGCGGGAAGACAAAAAAGGTATTTTACGTGATAAATACCCGGAAACATAATTTATAATGAATTTGTGTTCTGATCGCGAAAGTTCAAAAAAGATTATAAGATTGTATTTACTAAACATACAGTGGTAGGTACCATAAAAGTATGCAGTAGATACAGTCTTTTAAGTTTAGCAAATTAATTAGAAAACGCACTTACGAACATAAATAAGAACAATCAATATAAAACGTTTAAAACACAGCTTAGAACATCCGACCGAAATTTCCCACATCATTCCTTAAACCAAGAAATATAAAAGTTTTACAGCGTTATATAACTACGCTATAACACTACGGCCTTACCATT
This sequence comes from Camptogramma bilineatum, assembly GCA_958496255.1. Classification (NCBI taxonomy): domain Eukaryota; kingdom Metazoa; phylum Arthropoda; class Insecta; order Lepidoptera; family Geometridae; genus Camptogramma; species Camptogramma bilineatum. Next base: position 7,125,859 of record OY292473.1, on the reverse strand, counting down.
GTAATAACAGTTTCAATCCAATATCAATTGCAATTTAATGTTAACAGACTGTACTTCGCTCGGTTATTGTGGTCGCATTAAAATAGAGTTCACTTCTACACAAAATTGGAATTATTCATAAGCATTTAGTGTTGTGTTGATCACTGAACCAACACACGTAAATGTTTGCTAAAACGCAATAGGATTATTTGGAATGTATCTAGAAATAGAATAGAAATAGAAATAGAAAAAAGTTTTATTTTCGCCACTACGATAATACAACACAAATCAGAAATGCTACATTACAGTGACAAGAAAATAAGGCTACCCCTCAGCATTTGCTCCAGCAGCGCCATGGCTGTTAGAGCGCTAGTTTTCAGTGGCGCCGAAATGAGTAGCGCATCAACTACGCGTTAACACACGACATACGCGTTGACACGCGTTTGAGTTTTTATATGAATAGTAGGTAATAATGTACCTTAACTTTTGAAAAAAAGGTTGTGGATTCGGAAAAAACCTTTCTGGTCGACGAGGGCGTAAATTGGCAGGTGATCGAGCGAGCAAAGCGAGCTAAGATCTTAGTGGCAAGTTGGCCGGTTTTTCTTTGTATGTTTGTATGTTTCACTTTTATGTTCTCGTATAACTATGTGCTTGAAACTTGGTAGGTCAATAGGTTGTGCTATGATTTGCTGAGGAGAGTAGTCGTGGATCCTACCCTTAATTCTCGGCGGTAGCTCCCAGTATTTCAGTCATCCCGTGACCACGAACGCTGTAACGTGTTCGAAACATCGGGAAAATAAAATAAAAACTCGATATAATCAACCTTGTCCACAGGAAACACACAATAGTGTGAAACTGGTAAGTTATGAGTTTGTTTTCTAACTACCTATGTTTTCTTATTTCATTTAGAGCTTATCTCAAAGTGCAACACTATCTATATCTCTAGGAATTACACCCGAATACTGAAACGATACTTCATATTGACCTTTTTTGCATGTCCAAAATTCGAACCATCAAAATTCGGATCCAATGTCGATTTAGGCCGTTTGTCCACCGCCGCCGTCACCGGGACGTCAACGAGAACGAGATGACGGCGCCGAGGTAGCGACCATACATTTACTATAGCCGCCTGTCCACCAGAAGACCGTCACGTCATCTTGATTTCAGCCAGAAATAATATCGTTCTCGTTGACGTCCCGGTGACGGCGGCGGTGGACAAACGGCCTTATTATGCCATTCGGCGTGAGTCAGTCATACCCCGTTCGACTGTTGATAACGTATCCATTACAAATTGAATTTCCTTAGTAGCTACTTAATTGCTTAATTATGCATACAATTAATTGAGCTGTCTCACGATGTGTACTTTGACAACTATGAATAATGCATGCGATTATAAGCGAGGTATAGTTTACTCCTTTCCTCTTAATTTGATATTTGATCTTTACTAAAATATCACGATTATAATACACGGTTAATTCTGGGTCAGTTTAAAGCCAGCACCCACTGCTTGTATTGCTTGATCGTATTCGTGTCGTTGGTTTAGTTTTAGAATTTGATAAGTATTTCATACGAAACTAATAGTTGAAAAGATTAACAAAAGTGAGGAAAACACTTGGTAAGGTGTCATAGGCGCGCAGAGCTAATGACCTAGGTATGTATGTATGACGACGACGTAGCGTAGACTCTACGCCGTAGCAACAGCTGAGCACAGAGCACGTATCTCCGTTATTTATCCTGCCTATGTTTCGTGATATTATTAATTGCACAAAAATAGATCTCATATTTATCATTATTTTTGAGTAAGGTTATCGATATAGATTACGTAGGCTTTAAACTGACCAAAAATAAACGGTGTATATCACCGGTTACGATAAATGTTCTTTAAAATAAGCTAAACCAATATTAAAAAGAGGTAAAAGTTTGTTTGTATGTAGGAGGTAATCTTTGAATCTACTCCGATCTAATTTCAAAAACTCTTTCACCAGTATTTAGAATGATCTTTCAGGATGAACTAGGCTATATATTATGTGGGTTCTTGCAGGCAACGCCGCGGGCGGAAGCTAGTCTTCTGTAAAGATAGAAGGCAGAGTTCAGATCACCGACCGCAGGTAAAAAGTGCCCAAAAGGCTGACAGCGTTACCTAGTTGGATTGCCATACCTACTAACAGCCCTTTGGTCATTGGTCTCATCCATTTCTGTAATTATGTAATGGTGCAAACATAGCTGGGCCAACCTAGGCGAGCCTAAGTGAACGCCAGCGAGAAGGCGAATCGATGCAAGGCGAGAGCGATAGAGAGGCGATGTGAGCCTGGGCCAGCGTGTGTTTGCACCTTTAGAGACTACGCACACTGAGCGACAAGTGACAGCGACAGCTCAGCGACTTAGACGCGACGACAGGATTCGGCAGACAATTTTTCAAAGCTCCCGTGTCGCAGCGACTAGACGCCCAGTTTGCGAGGCTAATAACATAATTTTACCAACTGGCAATACAAGTATTACATGGATTAATAGTTCCTACAATGCACATAACTCTCGCCAATTCTTCCAATTTTGATAATCTTCATTGAACCTTAAGCCTTGCGATTCAAAGCTTATTTTACTTTGAAAGCTGACCACAAGTGCCCGAACTAAATATTGGCATAGGGCTATGTATTGGACAAACCACGATATTGATGAGGACACTGTATTGTACTAAACGGAGGCTATTAATAGCTAAACAGGGGTTAAGGTATATTGGCTACGGTCTACCTACCTACATTATGAGCCTTTGTAGTTACTAGTACCTCTACTACTAAAAAAAACTTAGGATGATTATACAGTGTCAGGAGGCAATCTTTGCCTTCACTTATCGGGACACTGTAGTGCCTGGGACATTGTTGAGATGGAGTAGACTTGCCCAGCACCTAAACCATTCTCTCAGCTTAACCGGTCATATCCGCAGGAAAGACATGGTCAATACATGTGGGGCTGACTAAGCTGCTGGTTTCTTCACGATGTTTTCCTTCACCGTTTAGGGCTCGTGCTAAGGCGCATATAATTTTTTCCAGTATTCGAACCCACAACCTTCGGATCGAAAGTGGAGGTACTAACCAACTCGGCCAACACGGCTAGAACTACAGGGGCCCTAGCCATATTACACGATCTATCGTCGCTGTAGAACGATCTATCGTCGCTGTAGAATAGAACACTTCAAAATGTATAGGAATTGACGTTCTGACCACGTGACTCATATACTTGAAACATCAAATCCTATTCATTTTGAAGTGTTTCTATTCTACAGCGACGATAGATAGTGTAATATGGCTAGGGGGGCAGGTTCGTAATAAGGTACCTTCTTCCAAAAAACTACGTCAAAGCATGTTTGAATTTTTATTTTTTATTTTTGACCTAGGAGGGCCAAAGAAACGAAACGAAAGGAAATAGGATCTGTATCCATAAGGCGTGGTAGACATTATATCAGATCTTTAAGCATTTTAGATACTTTGAAAATATCTAAGGAGGAAGTCGAAGAACGTCCAAATACATATTTGGTTCATATGTAATGTTAATGTTTATACAATGTAAAACCTGTCGCCTATTGGCTCACGCGTGGTTTCATTACAATGTTTTCCTTCACAATGGTGAAGATGATTGAAAGTATAAAAGTAGTAAAGTTATTTGATTTGAAAGTTAAAAACATTAACTTATTTAATACTCCTTGTTCTTATACAGGTTTGTTTTTTTTTTTAATATTTTTTTTTAAATTGTTTATTATACAGGGTGAATTTTTGAGACGGGGCAGTAAGGGCAGCTACCTTAACCGTTGTAGCTAGAGGAAAACGTTCTTAGGAGACCATCCTTAATTTTTGAAAATATTTCGACCTGCATTCACAGATTTTGAAAAAAATGTACAGTCAGCGAGAAAATGGGCCATTTACACAAAAACTTTTTTTGATGCCAATCGATCCTGTTTCATCTAAGGATAAAAAGGCTCTTTCAGACCAACTGAGGTTAGAGTACTAGAAAAGTCAGAAATCGCTAAAATGTATTTCTGAGACAAGACAGTAAGGGCTTCCTTAACCGTTGTAGCTACAGGAAAACGTTTTTAGGAAACTACCCTTAACTTTTGAAGATATTTCAACCTGCATTCACAGATTTTGAAAAAAATGTACAGTCAGCGAGAAAATGGGCAATTTACATAAAAACTTTTTTTGATGCCAGTCGATCCTGTTTCATCTAAGGATTAAAAGACTCTATCGGACCAACTGAGGCAAGAGTACTAGAAAAGTCAGAAAACGCAAATAACTTTGATAATACATTTCGTACGAAATCATTTTGTTATTTGTCATAATTTTTCATCATTTTGTCGAAATATCTTCAAAAGTAAGAGTAGTCTCCTAAGAACGTTTTCCTGTAGCTACAACGGTTAAAGTAGCTGCCTTTACTGCTCCGTCTCAAAAATACATTTTAGCAATTTCTGACTTTTCTAGTACTCTTACCTGAGTTGGTCCGATAGAGCCTTTTAATCCTTAGATGAAACAGGATCGACTGGCATCAAAAAAAGTTTTTGTGTAAATTGCCCATTTTCTCGCTGACTGTACATTTTTTTCAAAATCTGTGAATGCAGGTTGAAATATCCTCAAAAGTTAAGGATAGTCTCCTAAAAACGTTTTCCTGTAGCTACAACGGTTTAGGTAACCCTTACTGTCTTGTCTCAGAAACACATTTTAGCGATTTCTGACTTTTTTAGTACTCTAACCTCAGTTGGTCTGAAAGAGCCTTTTTATCCTTAGATGAAACAGGATCGATTGGCATCAAAAAAAGTTTTTGTGTAAATGGCCCATTTTCTCGCTGACTGTACATTTTTTTCAAAATTTGTGAATGCAGGTCGAAATATTTTCAAAAATTAAGGATGGTCTCCTAAGAATGTTTTCCTCTAGCTACAACGGTTAAGGTAGCTGCCCTTACTGCCCCATCTCAAAAATTCACCCTGTATACACGTAACTCAATGTTACTATGTCAAATGTACCTCCTATGTTCTTGTAAAATCGGAACTTTCCACATAGGTTAAGGAGTCGGGCGCTGAGGCTGCTACACAGTTCTCTAACTTTTGTAGTCTCATCGTTGTTTTTTTGTAACCAAGAATATTGTACCAAGTTCTGAATAAATAATTTTTATCTTTTATCTTTATCTTTACAGGTGCAAATTGCTCGGATGTATCAAGTCTCCCGTTTGTGGGTCAATTTCACTATGTGAAACCTCCTTTCATTACCTTTTCCTTTCTGTCAGAGGTCCGATGTTGAAGAAACCTATAAAGTTGGTTCTAGACAAGGCGTTACGTAACGGTAACACGGATCTTAGCGTTGTTCTTAGCGAGTTGGTTAGTACCTCGACTTTCGATCCGAAGGTGTGGGTTCGAATTCTAGCTGTGCATCAATGGATTTCTCGTTTCGCTCTAAACCAGCGTTTCCTAACCTTTTTCGTTCACGGACCCCTAGGACATCAAGCACAACATCAAGAACCCCCCTAATAAAAAAAAAATCACCATTAATTTTGATACTACAAATACTTCAATGCTTAGCGATTTTCTGCACTTTCGAGGTGCACTTCTATTCATAACTCCAAGATGCTTGACAGATCCTCACCGAATTTTTGTGCCACCAATCGGAAAAATCGGAAAGTACACCCTTTCAAACAAAAAAAGAACTTTCCAAATCGGTCCAGGCGTCTTCGAGTAATCGTTGAACATACATAAACAAAAACTATTTCGACGAATTGAGAAGCTCGAAGATGAGCTCAAAGATGAGACTGCGGACCCCCATAGATATACTCCCGGACCCCTAGGGGTCCGCGGACCACAGGTTAAGAATCGCTGCTCTAAACGGTAACAGAAAACATCGTGAGGAATCCCGCGGCTAAGTCAGCCCCACACTTATTGACCATGTCTTTCCAGTGGATATGGCCAGTCAATCAGCCATCAGCCAGCATCTCAGTCCAGAGAACATAATTATTGCATACTTTGTGAAATCATAATTCTTGCATAGTTTGTTTTCATCATAATTTTGTTGCATGCTTAGCGAAAAAACACTAGATTTATAATTCGTTCGTATAATTTTTTTCTGGAAATATTACGAGAACGAGAACATTTCAATAGAAGTTTGTCAAACTATGATCTAATCTCATGGTTTATTTTTAGATATAAAAAATTGTCTGTAAAGTCGGTTTACGGACGATTTTACGCGATAACGTTTTAAGAAAACAATGATGAACGATCGTGCCTCTCAATCGCTTTTTCCGCGCTCTCGCTTGTACGCTCGGTTCAAGCGGAACGTGACACTATTTCGTGCGTGCAGCCGGCGTTCATCGATTTATAAGACGTTATAACGAGCGCTACAACCTGCTCCAGCTTATCATGATGGGTAAAATACCTGGCAAAAGAGGGGTTGGAAGACGGAGAACATCTTGGCTTCGCAATATAAGAGATTGGACAGGAATCAAGAAAGCGGAAGATCTGTTTAGGCTAGCACTAGACAAAGAAAAATTTGGCAGGATGACAGCTAACCTTCAGTAATAGGCGGGTCCACACAGAGCGATCAGCCTCGCGAGGCATTTGCCGCGCGAAGCAGCTCGGTTAGTGTGGACGTGCCTCAGCCTTGGTATCATCGCGAGGCTGCCGCTTGCCTCGGCCGAGGCACGTCCACACTAACCGAGCTGCTTCGCGCGGCAAATGCCTCGCGAGGCTGCTTGCTCTATGTGGACCTATTGGAGAGGCACTAGAAGAAGAAGAAGAACGACGTATAAATAATAACGCTTCGTCTGAAAGCGACGGCGCATTAACTAATTAATACATACACAGTACTGGGTGTAAAGGGAATACGTGTATCGGGATGAAGACATGAATAACACATAAGGGCCGAAGGGCGGAACAAGAATATCACCTACATGGTGATTTAGTATGTATGAATGTATTGTGTTAAGAGCTACTATAGAACCGATTATGCATGTATTTTTACATGACCTCTGTGTTTGCCTTGTCATGTGTTATCCTCTCTCATGTATTGTAGTAGGTAATCGTTTTTGGTTTTTCGGTCTACCGCATTACAGGCTCGTCCTAGTGCGAGACCACCAATAATATTTGTATGTATTGTATTTTTCTTATTGGTAAATAAATGTATTTGTATTTATTTGTATGACTGCGTCTGAAAGAAAACCGTCGAAAAACATAACTTATGTTCTTCAACTTTACTTTTAGCTTTCGGGTCCGTAGGTACATACCATGCATTCGTTTATTGCGGTAAGGAAGAATATGCTTTGTACGAGGTAACGCGCCGTGTGGCAGGGCAATAATTTATTATTAGGCATAATATTGGGTATAATATTAGCTAGGTTTTAAAAAATCTAAAAGTATCTAAAGTATCTTCAAACATTTACACACTTTTCAAGTGTATAATAGAAATCCGTACTTATATTATAAATGTGAAAGTGTGTTTATTTGTTTGTTTATTTGTCCTACTTTCACGTCAAAACAGAGCGACGGGTTGACGTGATTTTTTGTGTGGAGATAGTTGGAAGGCTGGAGAGTAACATAGGCTACTTTTTATCCGGGTACGTGAAGCCGCGGGCAGCAGCTAGTATACAGGGTGAATTTTTGAGACGGGGCAGTAAGGGCAGCTACCTTAACCGTTGTAGCTAGAGGAAAACGTTCTTAGGAGACCATCCTTAATTTTTGAAAATATTTTGACCTGCATTCACAGATTTTGAAAAAAATGTACAGTCAGCGAGAAAATGGGCCATTTACACAAAAACTTTTTTTGATGCCAATCGATCCTGTTTCATCTAAGGATAAAAAGGCTCTTTCAGACCAACTGAGGTTAGAGTACTAGAAAAGTCAGAAATCGCTAAAATGTATTTCTGAGACAAAACAGTAAGGGCTACCTTAACCGTTGTAGCTACAGAAAAACGTTTTTAGGAGACTATCCTTAACTTTTGAAGATATTTCCACCTGCATTCACAGATTTTGAAAAAAAATGTACAGTCAGCGAGAAAATGGGCAATTTACACACAGACTTTTTTTGATGCCAGTCGATCCTATTTCATCTAAGTATTAAAAGACTCTATCGGACCAACTGAGGCAAGAGTACTAGAAAAGTCAGAAAACGCAAATAAGTTTGATTATACATTTCGTACGAAATCAATTTGTCATTTGTCATAATTTTTCATCATTTTGTCAAAATATCTTCAAAAGTAAGGGTAGTCTCCTAAGAAAGATTTCCTGTAGCTATAACGGTTAAAGTAGCTGCCTTTACTGCTCCGTCTCAAAAATACATTTTAGCAATTTCTGACTTTTCTAGTACTCTTACCTCAGTTGGTACGAAAGAGCCTTTTAATCTTAGCTTAGCTGAAACAGGATCGACTGGCATCAAAAAAAGTTTTTGTGTAAAGTGCCCATTTTCTCGCTAACTGTACATTTTTTTCAAAATCTGTGAATGCAGGTTGAAATATCTTCAAAAGTTAAGGATAGTCTCCTAAGAACGTTTTCCTGTAGCTACAACGGTTAAGGTAGCCCTTACTATCTTGTCTCAGAAATACATTTTAGCGATTTCTGACTTTTCTAGTACTCTAACCTCAGTTGGTCTGAAAGAGCATTTTTATCCTTAGATGAAACAGGATCGATTGGCATCAAAAAAAGTTTTTGTGTAAATGGCCCATTTTCTCGCTGATTGTACATTTTTTTTTAAATCTGTGAATGCAGGTCGAAATATTTTCAAAAATTAAGGATGGTCTCCTAAGAACGTTTTCCTCTAGCGACAACGGTTAAGGTAGCTGCCCTTACTGCCCCGTCTCAAAAATTCACCCTGTATATACAGTTGTGGTCATATAATTAGGAACGACTGATGCCAAAGTCACTTTTGGATAAAGAAGTTGCTGTAACCTTTGTATCAACTTACTGATTATAACTTTAAAAAGCATGGATAAACAGCTGTTTTATTTAGTAGGCTTTAATACTACATAAAAAATATGCAAAATTTTTGAACTTCTATTAATAATTTAACTATGGTCCATTTAGGTCCAGTTTTACCATACAATGTTAAAAAAATAACGCCTTGTTAAATCCAATAACGGACTGTTAAAGTTGTTGTGTGTCTCACCACGTGCTAATGGGTGTTTAATTATTTTAACAAGACGTTAATTTTAATCACTGCTCTAGAGGTCCGTTAAAACAATAACAGACTGTTAGAAATGACATTACATGGACTTTACTGTCAAAAAACATAGGTGCCTTCATTAAGATGGACGAGGATGGACGCATTTAGTTTTATTTTCGAAAGCGATAATTTAGAAACTTTAGATAGCTTGGACAGAATAGTACGACGCCAGAAGAATTTTCAAACAACGACGTGACTATTTCGAAGAATACGATGATGTCGATTTTTACACGAGGTTTCGTTTGTCAAAAGAATGTGTCTTGGATGTTTTGGAATTAATTGAACACCTGAAAAGCAACCCGGTTTCATTATCATCCCGCAGAGCGACTGTTACATAATATTTGATTGCGTAGCAAGCAAGTGACGTATTATACGACTAAGTAAAAAAGTTATCTATTTGTATGAAGAATGCAACGTCAAATACAACGTTTCAATTAAGTCGTATTACAAAGAGAGTGTATTTAATAATGGTTTGTTAAATATTCTCCATAGGACGTAAATCATTTTAACAGAATTGTTAATTTTAAACAACCATTAGCTAATGCCTCATTAAGAGTTAACAAACAATGTTTGGTGAAATCAGGCCTAAAACTACTAATTCTAAACTTCGTAGCTGTGGACAAATAAGTAGGAACGGGTAAATTTACTTCATTTTATTAAACGAAAGCAGAACTAATTTAATGAAACAAACAATTCACATTAAATAGGCTTTACCACTGCTTACAAAACGGACTATTAATATTTTGTAGGATGATTCTTGCTTACAATAACTGCTCTGCAGCGGCGGGGCATGGAATCTATTAAGTTTTTACAGGCTTCTACAGAAATAGAGTTCCAAGATTTGACAAAAGTATCATACAGATCGTTCAAATTGCTCGCCTTTGTAGCAGCCACATTCTTATTAACTTTTCCTCAAAGATTTTCGATTTAATTTAGATCTGGGCCGTTTGCAGGCCAATCTATCATAGTGAGGTATTGATCACTAAGAAACTTTTTCACGTAATGAGCAGTGTGTTTGGGGTCGTTTTCATGCTGAAATGTCCAAACTACATGCAAAGACTCCTGAGTATAAGGAAGCACAGTCTCCCACAATATTTGCCTGTATTGAAATTTGTCTAACATGCCTTCAATACTTTAACCGACCCAACAGCAAGCCCTGAGAAACACCCCTTAACTTTTAAGTTTCCATCCCCATGCTTTACTACTATTTACTGAACTTAGGGTTCAATGCCTGCTTAGCCGGTCGACGCACATACTGCTTACCATCAGAACCTAGACTATTTGTGTTCGTTTCATAAGAAAATAATACATTTTTCCATTGGCTTATTGTACAGTCGCCATACTTTCTAGCAAAATCTAATCATGCATTTCGATGCACCTTCTTGAGAAGTGATAATCACCAGGCGATTCGTCCAAATTACTTTGCATCCTTTAAGGGCTTTCGTACTGTATGTGCAGATACTCCTCCATTGCCAAAAACTTCCCTTCTTATAATTTCAGAACCCTTAAATGGATGAACGAACAATCAAAAGCATTTTCACGCGGCTTATTTTCTAGATTTATGTTTTGAAAAACATTATTGGTAGTGTTGAATGTCTTGACGTAATTTTATAGCATTATAAATCTTAGGTTGGAGCACTTTAAATGATCAGCAATCTTTTGTATACGACCGAACACGTTCATACAATGCCAAAATAGTTTTCAGAGTCGATGGATTACAATTTTCCTTTTTACTCATTATTTTGAAATAATTATGCACTTTTGACTGAACAAACGTAAATGAAAGTAACCCTAGAATGGGATGGGAAATAAAAAACGAGATATTCGTTTCTGAAAATCAAAGTTGTGAACAAATTAATTTGCGTTCCTACTTATTTGTCCAGCGGCCAGTACTTTTGAAATACAATGTCAATTTACGATAAATAGATTTTTATGGGGAAGTGCAATTGTTTTGCTTAATTAGTATGAATCTTTAAAACCTTCTAACTCCGCTATTATTTTATGTGGTTCAAAGTAGTTATCATTAAGTTGATACAAAAGTAAAAGTACCTTGTTTATCCAAAAGTGACTTCAGTGTCTGTCGTTCCTAAATATATGACCACAACTGTATATCTATATAAGATCAAACAAAATTTCTGCGTTATTTTTATAATCTTGAGCTCAATCTGTCACAAGTAAACGTACAATCATTCTATATCTTGGGTTTGTCTAAAACCAACTTAAATTCTGCAACATTTGCAATTTTTCCATTCTAAGTACCAACCATCAATCTACAACTCTTTCAAAGCATTCCCTCAGAATTAATTAAATGAGAGCGCATTTAAACCGCCTCGAAATAACAGCGGCTGCTGTGAAAAACTTTCTCTCTCGCTGTTCATAACTCATTCTAAGCCGAGCGGTAGCACCCTTCATAGACCTAGGCAGACCTATAGGGTCTGGTGCAAGGTAGACGCCTAACGCGTTTACTGCCAAGTTCTGCCGTCCTTTGAAGAGAGCTCGTTCGAATATTTTTTCAGCTTTTGTCATTCGATGGCGTACAGTATATTTCTAAAATATGCGCGTCCATATGGATGTCCATATGGACATCACTGAAATGGATTTCTTTTATAGGAAAGTAAAGAGAAGTTAATAGAGTGAGATTAAATGCATATCTAGATTTTAGTATTTTCTGTAGGTATATCCCAAACCTGGAAAAATATCTAACTTTTTGAAAATTTTAAATCGGACGACAAGTATCGAAGGTTACCTCCTACATTTAAATTAACTTAACCTCTAAAATATTGTAGACTAGCTGCTGCCCGCGGTTTCGCTCGCGTGGTACCCAGATAAAAAGTAGCCTATGTTACTCTCCAGCCATCCAACTATCTCCACACAAAAAATCACGTCAATCCGTCGCTCTGTTTTGACGTGAAAGCAGGACAAATAAACAAACAAATAAACACACTTTTACATTTAAATATGACTACGGATGCAGAGTAATTTCAGAATTCTGAAATAAACCACTAGCAAAAAAAACTCAGGCCTTTACATATTTTACTAGATGATTTATACTGTGTTAGGCGGCAATCTTTGCCTACACTTAACGGGACACTGTAGTGCCTGGGACAATGTTGAGATGGCTTGCCCAGAACCTAAACCATCCAAGCAGCTTAACCGGCCATATCCACAGGAAAGACATGGTCAAATGAAGCTAATTAAGCCTCGGGTTTCCTCACGATGTTTTCCTTCACCGTTTAGAGCTCGTGTTAATGTGCATATTTTGTTGATGCATGACCAGGATTTGTACCCACAACCTTAGGATCGAAAGTCGAGGTATTATCCCCTCTGCCAACACGGCTCAATCGGAGATTACCCCCTACATTTAAACTAACTTCACCTCTAAAATATTGTAGATACACTATCAGAGTTCCGGAATAATCCACTGGTAGAATCCTCATAAATACCAACTAATTTTGTGTTCTAGACCATCCCTAGCTAGCCAGAACACATCTAGGTCACCTGCTGTTTAAATCCAGCTTGGAAACTGTGGCGTCAACATTATCAACTTAAATAATTTGATATACAATTGCATCACTTATACAGGATGTAATTAGACTACCGAAAATAGTAACGGGAACTTCAGAAAAGGCTAAGTAATTTAAATCATAAACAGTTCTCATCAAATACAGTATTACCAATACTTCTTAAGACACACAGTAGACCTTCTTTGTAATTTTACAGACATTCACAATAAAAAAAAAATATTAAAAATGTCTAAGGAACGCGTTCAAATACATATATGCACTCTGACTCTCCTCGTATATATCTTCAAATCCAAACTTGTTAACTTTCTGTTTATAAAAATAGTGTAGATTAAGTAGGTATCAGTAGTGCGATTCAGATTTTCGAAAATGCTTTTGATTCGATGATTTTCTTCGGAAAGTGACGTTTTCTTTTGGCGAAAAAACGTCACTTTGCGAATTTGGAATACATTCCGAGAAGGACTGAATCGCACTGCAGAGATCTTCGCCAAACCTATCGCTTTATTCAGTCCAACATTTTTAGATCAGTTTCAGTACTTTTAGTATTGAGTAAGCCTTTTTATTTACTACTCTGTTAATACCTATGCGGTATCATGAATGATTTAAAGCTTTTGGCTTTGAAACACACAGCGGTTTTATTTAGGTTAGTTCGAATCGAATGCATTTTTATTTGCTAAAGGTTATTTGGTTTTTAATTCAGTGGGATCGAATCCTCTGGCTATCTTTGGTGATGGAGTTTTTAGGGCGCTTGAAAGCCTTCGTCATGGCTTAACGACATAAAAGCTGGGACCAATAACTTAACGTGCCCTCCGAAGCACGGAATCGCTAATCTGTTTATGCCACTAGCGGTCACCCATCTAAATTGTGACGTGAACGTCTCTTTAATTTTAACGATCTATAAAGAACGTCTAAGCAAGCTACGCTAAGAGCTCTACGTTCTTGGTGCATCGAATCCTGAATTATTTGTGCATGATTACCCATTTGCAAACATGAGACAAACACACCCCGTCCACTTTCATCTTTAAGCGTTTTTTTAAAACCCTGATCGACGAGCGAGTAAAACCACGGTCTTATGGCTCGTCGGCAAAGCTCGCCGGTGTATCATTGCAATACCGCGGTTTTGTGAGTTGACGAGCCTTGCTCGCGGCTCGTCATATTTGCTTCATTTTTTGCTCAGCTCGATCAAATACAAAATTCAAAACCTCAATTCGACTACGATACGAACTGTTTCACTCGCTAGTCGATCAGCACCACGAGCTACGAGTAAAACCGACGTTCTTTAAAGCTGCGGTATAGGCTCGTATGTCGATCACCCACTTTACATGACGTGATCTGTATACCGCGACTGTTCTGTCGAGAGAATGATTTTTATTACTGTGGTTAAGTAAGTCTTGATTTTATCTGATTGAAACGGGGGTTAGTGAACACGCTTTTGCAAATGAATCTAATAGCTATGAATAAAACAAAAAATCTAACTCAATTACAATCCCTCAGCGGGCTTTCAATTCTACTGAGAACTTTTACAAAGAAAATGTCGTAAAAATTAATCGAATAAAACTCTCGAAGGCATTAGCGAGTCTTTAATTGGCGACATTTTGGATATCATGTTTTACGAACTTATCAATTTGAGCGGAATGTGCGGGGTGCAGACAAACGGGCGAATTTTGTCAATTTTCTTTCCTATATAATAATGTCAAAAATCAATCTTCTGCTTGGCGCAAACGGGCCACCGACAACAGTCACAAAACGCCAGCGACAGCGATTTTTCATATATTTTGTTGCTGTAGCGAGTAGCCGCCACCGGCTACACGTGTGCGGCATGTCTATACCAAATATACTTATGAAAGTTCTTACAGGAAATAGGTCGGTAGCGGCGTTATGTTAAACTATTGCTGGCTTTATTTTGTTACTGGACTATTTTTCATCATTGTGTCATTATTATGTATTTCAAAGTAAGTTTGATTCGTTTAATAGACAATTCATCCTCAAAGCCTCTCTAGATTATTAAGATCTGAGAGAATGTCTACCACATTGATGATGCAGTTAAGATAGCGTGGTTTTAAGCGTTATTAAAAACACCCGTCTGTGTTACCCAAACGCTTTCGCCCTCATCAAAGATACCGGAGTTTATTTAACTTGCTCAAACAAAGATAAATTCAAATCGAACCCAAAGATTAATGTACTAAGTTTGGATGGACCACGCTGATGGAGGCGTATTAACTTCCATAATGTTATTGATGAATCGCGTCATAAGTAAATTTTTCTTGAGATTTTGAATTCTATGGTAATAGGACCATGTCAGCAGTTAAAATGAAGGACTCCGATTTCTATTTTTGGTATAATTTTTCGATCTTGGTCGGGGATTTTAACTACATCGATGGATTTCTTGTTTCGGATAGTTTTGCGCTTTAACACGAGCCCTAAACGATAAAATAAAACGATAAGGGAACTTTTTAGTAGTCCAATAGATCATAATCACCATAGTTTAATCATCACTACGAGGGCAACGCCGCGAGGGCGCAGCTAGTATAGAATATGGGCGATATAGGCTTAGAATGCCAACTTCTGCAAAATGTCAAACTAGCAGAGCCTTCGCGGCATAGTCCCTGTAGTGATGGTGTAAGGTGATGATGATGATGATGATAAAAAGTATCCTTCCCCAAGAGTTGCAGTGAAATGCAAAAATATTTTTTCTAATCCGACTGGTAGTTCCTAAGATTAGCGCGTTCAAACCAACAAACAAACTCTTCCGCTTTATTATTAGTATAGAAGTATAGATATGTATTCGGAAGTGCCTCTGACCACCTTTTAGCCTACCGCCTCTTGCAGATACAGTCTTGATCCTGTTAAGTTTATGTTTTATATAAAAAAAAGCGTATAATTTTAATGGTTACATTTAAATAAGCAAGGTCGGCTGCAGACGCAAGTGATAAATAAAATACCGGTCATAAATATGCCTTGTGAAGCCAAATAAAAACCCCGCCATTTTGTGCAGCCGATCAAAAGCAATAAAATTTTCATGAGGTTTTTATTCGCAAATCTATCGGGTCACAGTGACATTTGAATATTCTGGATCCTTCTATATTTTAGGGCGGTTTTATGTTGATAGAATCATGTACAAAACTTCAAAGCACTTGATTAGAAGCCCAACAAATGTTGATGTAGGTACAATATATTTTATAAGTCTACATCAATCAACCTTTTATATGTATAAAAGTTTGAGTATAGTCTAAAAACTAAAAGAAAATAAAATAAAAATGAAATAACCGAATGTTTTGAGTATGTTATTACGTTAAATACTGGTCGCAATCATGAGTATTTAGTTTATTTAATTAACAAATGAAACTGCTTATCTACTTTGACTCGTCGTGATCCGGGTTAATTTTTCTATCTTTAGATAGTTTGTAACAATCTTCAAATGTTTTTTTATTCTTAACAGGTTCTTTATTCTTCGATCATAATCTTTATATTATTGGAATTGGATGTAGTTGATTCTTTTCTATAACGTACATTTTCTCATTACTGAGCAAAAAGTTCAGTCTTTTTCAATTTTTCCGTTTTTTTGATTATTTTCCATTTTACACCAATTAAAAGTTTCATGAAAATCAAAACATTTGTAGTTGCACTACTAAATTGCAACGCTTTTGCAACGTTAATTTTATCAGGAAATATTGTTTTTAACTTTCATATTTTGTCATCAAATATTGGAACTTTTTACTCTAATAAGTTTTTACACAGAGAATTTCTGTTTATTTCGTTTCGAATTTCAGCTTTTGCGAGATCTAGTTTTTGTAGTCCGACGCGTGACAAAAAATTTACGAAATTATGAAACATTTCTAGAGCTAACTTTTTTCGTGGTACCTATACCTAATAAAACCAAAAAAACTTATGCTCAGTATAATATCATAAATATTCCTAACTGTAAACGAAAAAAGTGTCTGGGAAAGAATTTTCGTGTATACAGAGTGTTTTTGATTTATTTAATTAAAATATTAGTATTTTTACTGTAAATATATTTTATTTACACAAAACATAACAAAACACACTAGAACCATATTCTTATGAATCATCTAAAGATTCCTGCAAACAATGCAAATTAAATAATTATCGTTTATGCTACGCATACAAAAAAAGCATTTAGGTAAGCTTAAATACAATTGGCAATCATGGTGCAAGACGCCCTAGTATCTGTTTGGAAAGTATGATCAGATCACACAGGTGTGAAGCGCTCGTGGCGTAGCTTGATTGATCGAGTACGCGGTCACAGTTTAGATGTGTGACCGCAAGTGGCATTACGAGCTGAGCGCTTCCGTGCTTCAGAGGGCACGTTAAATGGTCGGTCCCGGCTTTTAAGTCGTTAAGCCATGACGGAGGCCTTTAGGCGGCCTACACACTCCGTCACCAGAGATGGACACTTGCTCATACAAACTT
The DNA here is from genome assembly GCA_958496255.1 of Camptogramma bilineatum. Lineage (NCBI taxonomy): Eukaryota > Metazoa > Arthropoda > Insecta > Lepidoptera > Geometridae > Camptogramma > Camptogramma bilineatum. The sequence continues at coordinate 7,108,743 of OY292473.1, read as the reverse complement.
ACTTTACTATTCAATTCAACAATTTCAAATTTATTTCCTTTTTTATTTTTGTATTGCTAAAGTATCCTCCTGTATCTAAAACTGTTTTGCGGTAAGAAATATTGTTTGAGAAATAGTTTTATGGAACACATAGGGCTATTAAATATTATAGTCCGAGGTCCAAAGTCAATATACAAGGTCAAGCTAGGTCAGGAGAGGTCAAACTGTTAGTTTTCTTGAGGGTGAACAAGGTTAAGTGAGGGAGGGCTCATAGGAATGAACACTAACTTATTTGGAAGTTTGGAGTTTGCTGGTACCAATGTTAGGAAATAATCGAATAATTCTACTCATTTTAATAAAGGTGAAAGTCCGTGTGTGTGTGGGTGTGTGTGAATGTTTGTCCCCACGTATTGCCGTAAAGCGATTTTGTTGAAATTTGGAATGTAGAAAGTTTAGATTCTGGAATAACACATAAGCTAATCTAATTTTAGAAAATCAAACTCTGAAAGGGTGAAAAGGGGTGAAAACTAGATGGAACTTTTTAATGCCCATAGGTTTGCAGTAGGCGGGGTTTTATTTAAAAATTAGGTCAGTTTCACATTTTGAAGACCGCGTCTTCACAATTATTCTCTAAATCTGGCTCTTAATTGCATCCGTTTAAACAAAATGGAGGAGATCGCTCAGGACCCAAGACCGACAAAGGGCTCAGATTATAATCGAGAAGACAATATTTCTGACAAAGAGTGAGTATTGTAGACGGCGCGCTAAGATAGATAGATAGATTAACTCTTTATTGTTACACCAAATTATGTAGGTACTTAACTAGAAAAACTTACTTAAGACTATTACATGTAGGCACAATGGGCGGCCTTATCGCTCAAAGCGATTTCTTCCAGGCAACCTTTGGATGGACTGAGTAGGTAGGAATTAGGGCATCTGGATCAAGGAATCCAGCTGCCCTAATTCCTACTTTTCATCTATTCAATTTGATCTATTCATCTATTCAATTTGATCTATTCATCTATTCAATTTGATCTATTCATCTATTCAATTTGATCTATTCATCTATTCAATTTAATCTATTCATCTATTCAGTTTGATCTATTCATCTAAATACCATTTAAATACCTATCTATTCAACTAGGTACCTATTCAAGTTTATCAATTCAATATTTCACCTATTCATCCATCATGTATTCGATCTACATTTTTATTATTCATCTAAGTATTCTTTCTAGATTTCTTACTGAATTAAAGGTGTAAATTCCTAGCATGAAAAAATAAAACTACACTTAAATGTTTATAATAATTATATTTCATTGAAACAAAGAAGTTATAAATTCACATAGACAGAGTTATCCATAGTCTTAAGAATGTCTCTGACTTTCGAATATATGGTATCTGAGTAATAATTATTGACTACATGCTGTGCACATATCTCTGCATTGCACTTGCATGTAGATTCTTCGGTATTTGAAAATTGCTCCGAGTCATATATTTCGATTCGAATGATTTTCATTCCCCTGACAGCTGTTTTAATGCACGCAGTCAACATTTTGGTTTTTAAAAAGTTCGGTGCAGCAATGTCATTTCTCTGAATGTTTTGATTTTCGAAGACGCCTCCTGATTCATTAGAAGTACTCACAGGTGGTGACAGAATCCAGCTTGAATACTGAAAGCATAAGAAATATCTTAATTAAAATGATCAGTTAATTTGTATGGGTTAGGTAATTAACTATAATATTAATTAAATAAAATTACTTACAGGCATTTTCTTGAAGACAGGGAGGTGTTCCGTCTGATTGGATTCAGAGCTTTATGGTTATTGAAAAAACAAACTACTCATATTAAACATTTATACCCCTCGCTTAAGATATATCTACACCACTAAGAGTTCATAATCCCATGTTTTATCAGACTATGTACCAAAATGGTAAAGAATGTACAACATCATAATAATATGTCACAGTATAGGACGAAAATAATACGACGAAACTAGGTACCTACCTTATCTGCGGTGTTCAATTCCTACATGCAGCGGGTCATAACTAATATGCTTGATCTTAAGCCAGGTACTCACTTAGCTTGTAGCATGTAACATAACGGATACAGTATTAAGTTCGTAAGTGGGGTGTAGCATGATCGCACCGATCCATCGTGTGGTGGCTTAATACATAGACCATGGACGAGTCGTGCACACTTGAACATTGATACAGTATCTGATACGTTACGTGCTATGAGCTAAGTGAGTACCCAGCTTTAGAATTTTATTGAGTAACTTTAACGAATCTAATTTATCAATGAAATTAATTGTTATAGGTAAACTTTATGGATAAGTACCATGCACACATGAGCCTGTCACACTGAGGTACTTTTCTTAATTTTTATATAGGTATAAGTAGGTACCTACTGCAGGCGGTCTTAGTAAATGAAAAACAAAAAAGCTCTTGGATGCGATCCGTATAGAAAAAAATGTATGTTATCTATGTATGTATGAAATTTGAATTAAATAGAAAGACGCCCGTGTCCATGCCAAATCATAATGAGGCTTGTACCGGCATTTTAAAATTACGCAATTTTGGCGACAAACGACAATCAAATAAAAGTCAGACAAATCTGAATGATTTTATTATACTACTCCAAATTTGTATTTCAATAAAACAATAATCGATTCGCATGTAATCAAACGCAATGCTTACATTGCATTATTGATTGTGTTGCACTCTCCAAATACGGAAAATCGGGCACGTGGAATAGGTCTATTTAAGCCGGGATGCGATCCAAATTGATCGTCATTTATCTGGAGACACTGCCCGATCCCCATCTTCGTTGTCAAGAAATTAGCGGAAAATTTGAAGTCAAGATGTAAGTTTATTCAAATTATATTATTCATACACATAGTTTATTAATTCATTTAGTTACTTCATACATCTTTCTCATTTAAACACTCAATTATTTAATTTTATTAATGCGATCATCTATTCAACGCTTGTATTTATAAAATTTATTCGGTTTTCAGGTCCAAGAACGCACGTAACATGCCCTCACTCGACTGCTCGGATGAGGAGAGGGTTCAATCAACCACACCAACATCCCGACGACGTCGGTCGAACGGCACTCCCGGAGCGTCGGAAGCAGCCAAGCCACGCATGCAGCGCTCACCACAGCGCACCCGCTCACCCCAGCGCACCCGCACACCGCCGCGCACTGATGCAGTGCATTCGCCTTCAACATCGGCATCGCGAAAAAGAAAACACATCGCTCCTGTCACCCCGCACAAGAAATACTCACAGTATGAGTTATTCGGGACTGACAGTGAAGAGGAAGATGATGTCAGCATGAATAACGGTAATAAACCAAAACTAATCTCTTATTTTACAAAAAAATGTTCCGAAAAAGTATTCAGCAGGCAGATACATAGAACAGAGATAGGAAAGTTTTATATCGTTTTAAAAGTATATAGCGCACAGAAAACCGAATTAATCGAATTAATGAATAAGAAGCTTCTACATGCAGATATCATTATTAGAAACAGAAGCGATTGTGATTCAGAGGCATGGTTTCATCTGACTAAGTTTATAAATGTATCGCGAAGACAGATAAGGCACTGCATTATGTTCCACTCTTTAAAAGACGATCGCCCTCTAACGAACACAAATATTTCCATAGATGAGACCCGGAGAGTGGAACGCGGCGCGAAGAAAATGAAGAAGAGCCCTGACCACGTCGCTGATGCCCATCCTCCCGCAACTCGCCCCAGCTCTTCAAAAAAGACCACGGCTCGTGATTTGTTCGGCACCGACAGTGACGATGATTTATCAGCTGGTAATAAAAAAACACCTCCGTTGGTCTCTTTTTTTACAAAGAGAGTGGCCAGCGGAATATCAAAACAATCGGATAGCGATAAAGGAGGCTCACACTTCATAGAATTAAAAGTTTACAACTGTAATGAAATTAAAAATGTGCAGCCCATGAACCGATGGCGCCATGCTATCATTACAGTGAAAAACCGTACCAATGACAATACGGAAGCATGGGCACATTTGACTGAGTTCATAAAAGCAACCAGAAAGGAATTTAGGAACTGTCCCCCGGATATTATAAATGGTTGCTGAATCACTTTATTCAGCAACCATTTAGAATATCCTATCACTAGATAAGATATTTTAATTAGCCTATTATATTATTACGGCTACCTCATTGTTTTATATTTCTTAATTTTATTTTTAATTATAGTTTTATGATTGAACCACATTATAAAGTCAATAAATTGATAATAGTATGTTTATTGTTTTTTCTTTTACAGTTTTATCACACCTCCAGCCCGTACCTACGAGTATCGATAATTATAATGATAATGAAATGATTGAATGCGAAAAATGTCGTATCGAAATGTTGAAAAATGAATACAAATATCATTTGAGAACAAATTTACATAAATCAAACTGTTTACTAGATACAGAATTTGCTAATATATTCATTATTAATACTGCATTTAAAAATAGAATTGTTACTTATCGTATGAACCCAGGTCTGGATGTTGAACACTTCACACCAGAAGCAATCCTCAGCAATTATCAAAAAGATCTAATAAATTTAATAAAAATGTCATTAAGAAAACATGAGTGTATTAAATTAAACTTTGAACTGTTTGCATATTATAGTTTACCAAAGTCGAATGAACAACAACTTAAGTCTTTTAATACAAAGTATGAAATAATTTATCAGAGTACAGATTTGAAAGAAGTAGTTTCGAATTTAACAGATGTTTTTAAAACAAAACTATCAGAGTTTGAGCATTGCGAATCTGGATGGAGTTTTATGAGCATGAGTCATTTAGAAATTAATGTAAACAAGTACTGCCCTATGAGAGGTGGTACATACATAGAACTACCGAAATCAATTAAAAAAACAAAGAGTTGTATTAACATACAGAATCATGATAATTATTGTTTCCTATGGTGTGTGGTTGCCGAACTTTTCCCCGCAAAGAATAATGTGTGTAGAGTACAGTCATATCCACATTATTCATCAATTCTAAATATAAAGGGAATGTCTTTTCCACCTACATTTTCGGATATTAGATTATTTGAAATGAATAACCCAGATATAAGTATCAATATTTATGGCTTAGACGATAAATGCTGTGTGACTGGACCTTTATTTTTTACCAAGAAACGCAAAATTGATCATGTCAACTTGCTCTATTTCGAACGAAAAAATAAAGGACATTATTGCTTAATAAAAGATCTTATACGATTGGTGCGACGTCAAATTACTTGTTATAAAGGAAAAATTTTTCTTTGCGAGGCCTGCTTACAGTTTTTCAATAAAGAAACCAAATATAAATCACATCATTGTAACCGTATATCCAGTGTTTTACCTGATAAGAATTCTATTTTAAAATTCAAGAACTACGAGAGGCAGCAAAAGATTAATTTCATTATCTATGCAGACTTTGAATGTCTTTTGCTAAACTGTAAAAAACAAAACTCTGAAAATACAAAATCATTAAAGTTACATCAGCCTTCTTGCTTTGGATATTATATATGCTGTTCACATGATCAAAACATGAATAAGTATGTGACGTATAGAGGTAAAAACTGTGTCGAAGTATTCATAAAAAGTTTAATTAAAGACGTTGAAAGAATAAACACAATATTATCTAATAAAAAGCCAATGACACCTTTAACACCTGATCAAAAAACACAATATCTTAATGCAACTGTATGCTATATATGTAATGAAGTACTATTCGATGATAAGGTGCGAGATCATGATCATGTTACAGGTGAATTTAGAGGCGCCGCGCACTCTCATTGTAACTTGATGCAAAGAGTATGCCCATTCATTCCGGTGGTAATTCATAATCTATCTGGCTATGACTCGCATTTGTTTATAGAAGAGTTGGTAAAATCTGAAGGTTCAATTAAAATAATTCCTAAGACCAAAGAAAAGTATCTGTCTTTTACAAAAATCATACAACCTAAAAATAAAAGTAATCGTCACATTGAAATAAAATTTATTGATTCTTTTCAATTTTTAAGTTCAAGTCTCGAGCAATTATCGAAAAGTTTATCCAAGAGTGATTTTGTGCATTTATCAAATGGTTTTCATAGTGAGAAACAATTCGATTTAATGCGAAAGAAAGGTGTATATCCTTATGATTACATGGATTGCTGGTCAAAATTTAAAGAGACGGAATTACCTCCTAAATCAAGCTTTTATAATTTTTTGAATGAAAATAATGTTAGTGATGATGATTATGCACACGCTCATGACGTATGGAATAACTTGAATGTGAGTAACCTTGGAGAATATACTGATTTATATGTGAAATCCGATGTGTTACTGCTGTGTGATATATTCGAAAAGTTCAGAAATACAAGTCTATTTTATTACAAATTAGATCCGGCTTATTACGTAACTTCACCTAGTTTGAGCTGGGATGCAATGCTATTACATACCAATGTTAAGTTAGAACTATTAAGTGATTTAGAAATGTATCAAATGTTGGAAAAAGGCATACGAGGAGGTCTTGCTCAATGCTCGCTACGCCATGCTGTGGCTTCTAATAAATATCTTCCTGAATTTGATGAATCTAAACAATCTTCTTTTCTCATATATTTAGATTGTGTTAATTTATATGGCCATGCAATGACAAGAAGATATCCGATTTCTGAATTTAGATTTTTAACGCCTCGAGAAATAGCACATTTCAATGTAATGAATGTCTGTGACGACAATGATTATGGTTACATATTAGAAGTCGATCTTTTGTATCCAGATCATTTACATGATTTACATAAGGATTTGCCTTTTGCACCTGAAAAATATAAACCCCCAGGAAGTAAAACTGAGAAACTCATATCAAACCTTTATGATAAATTTAATTATGTAATCCATTATGTGCATTTAAAAGAATGCTTGAAGCATGGTCTAATATTAAAAAAAATACATCGCATTCTGAGTTTTAGACAGGAAGCATTCTTAAAACCTTATATAGATCAAAATACTTCATTACGACAGTCGTCAAAAACAACGTTCGAAAAAAATCTTTTTAAATTATTTAATAATTCAATTTTCGGTAAAACGATTGAAAACAAAAGAAAACAGGTTGACGTCAAATTAGTGACACGATGGAGAGATACACAAAACATTACAAATAAATACATTGGTGCTGAAAAATTGATAGCAAAACCTAATTTAAAAAGCATTGACGTTTTTTCAGAGAACTTTGCAGCTATTCAGCTAAACCATGAACAAATTTTGCTAGATCGACCTATTTATATCGGATTTTCGGTTTTAGAGTACGCTAAACAACATTTGTATCAATTTCACTATGATTTTATAAAGGAAAAATACAGAGATCAGGCTCAACTTTGTTATACAGATACTGATAGCTTACTGTATTTGATATTTACGGAAGACTTTTACAAAGATATGAAGGATAACATTTCGCGTTTCGATACAAGTAACTTTGCATCAAATAATATTTATAATATTCCAAAGGTTAACGAACAAATTCCTGGATTATTCAAAGACGAGATGGGTGGTGACGTAATTGAGGAGTTTATTGGTTTAAGAGCTAAACTATACAGTTTGAGTAGTGTAAAATCTAAAATTCAGAAAGCAAAGGGAATCACTAAAGCAATTACTAAACATTTGAAAATGAGCAACTATAGCAAAACTCTTTATAGTAGCAATACAAGCACAAGATGTAATATGAATTTGATAAGATCTATAAAGCATGTTTTATACACACAGCGAGTAAACAAACAACTTCTTAATGGAAACGATGATAAGAGACAGATACAGTCTGATCAAATTCATACACTGCCTTGGGGTCATTGTAATACTATATTTTAATTTAAGATTAATTTTAAACTTATGATATACCCAGATTTATAAATTTAGCAAATAAGAAAGCATTAATACAATATGGTTTGAATACTATACTAATTTTTATGGTTTTATTTTAACACAGTACCTACCTACCTACTATAAATGCATGAACACTATGTCAAATCAGCAGAATGAAGCGATAATCATCGAAAGCAACTGCTTATGAACTAACTGCTCATTATTATTAAAACTCAGGTTAGCTGATCATCTGCTTCAGTTGATAATTAGGCTGTTTAAATATAGCCGTTCATCTACTCAGTTAACAATTTGCTATAAATGAAGCTGATTAAACACCCTCTTTCCTTAAAAGTAAGGAATCTGAATGTAGAAAAACATGAACACAATGTAAAACACAGTTGTCTCTTACCGAATTCCATTCGAAGCATTATATGCGGACCTTCGAATTGTGGTAAAACTAATGTTATGCTAAGTTTGCTCTTAGAAAGCAATGGTCTCAAGTTCAGAAATATATACCTGTATTCTAAAACAGCCTTTCAACCAAAGTATTTATTTTTACAAGAAGTATTACGAAGGGTTCCTGAAATATTATTTTTCATCTACAATGTAAACGAAGAAGTTATACACCCTAATGAAGCTTTACAAAACTCAGTAATGATATTTGATGATGTAACTTGTGAGAATCAAATAAACATTCGTAATTATTTTTCAATGGGGAGACATCGGTTAATAGATTGTTTTTATCTATCACAGACGTATTCGAAAATTCCAAAACAACTTATTCGTGACAATGCGAACCTATTGATAATCTTTAAGCAAGACGATGTGAATTTAAAACATCTCTACGATGAGCATGTCAATTCGGATATCGAATGGAATAAATTTAAAGATCTTTGTTCTTTTGTTTGGAAAGAGCCTCATAACTTTTTATTAATTAACAAAGATTGTGCACTTAATGAGGGGAGATATCGAAAAGGTTTTGATATTTTTATAGACCTGACTGTACCTATATAAATATAACTGAAATAAGTATATTGCACAGTGTATCAACATATCTATTCGATTAAACTTGTGTTAATGCGTGCAACTATTAGTGATAATGGGGCAAAATATAAAAGAGCAACTTATTGAATCAGTCAATATAATAAAAAATAAATTAAAGCAGATACGAGATGATGAGGATAGAACAGATTTAACTATGAACAGAGTATTGAAACCTGTAACAGAGCCTTTAAAATTTCTGATTGAAGCAAGTGAACAAAAAAATAGCAATAAGAAAACGAATAAAAATGAAACCAATAGTCCATACAATATGAGCTCTATTTCTGACCATGAAAACTATGAAGAGGCTCAAACAAGTTTTGAAGAAGACGATAAAAAATGCCTTTTACCTAGCATTAGATTAGAAAAGGTGGCAAAAACTTTAGAGAGATCACTTAATAAAAATGATATTGAAGATATATATGAAAATATTAATATACCTTTTGGAGTAAGAAAAGATAATAAAAACCTTTTAATTGGAAATACGAAAGTAAAAATTTCTGCAACGGACGATCCGATTAATAAAGATACTAGACATTTGCTTACTATTTATGACAGGCATTATGAAATAACAGAAGGACTCAAAGAATTACTGCTACGTAAAACTCCAGATTTGTCGCTAGTTTCTGAAAAAGATCAATTAGTATATAAAGACATTCTGACAACAACTAACGCTCATAAAAGATATTTCAATCCGAGTGGGCAAATCAAAGGTGATAAAAGCATTAAATATCGAGAAATAATTAGACCATTATTTCTAGACTCTTCAAACAATATTGATGACTCTGAAGGTAATCCGGAAGTAAGCAAATCTGGTAAAGGGTTACCGACTCTAAAAAAGTATAAATTAAATACAGATTTGGTGTATTGGGATGATCCTAATGAATTAATAGAACGATTAAAAATATTAGTTGCATCAAGAGATGCGGGTAACAATAACCATGATAACGAAATAATTTCAATTATTGAAGAACTGAAAGAAGCAGGTGTTATAAAAGAATAAAGACGTCTTCATACCTAGTATTATCGTCAGTATTATTAATGCATCAATGAAACATGAACGTCGATAAGTTTGGACTTCATTTATTTAAGAAAAAGCATAATGATGAAGAAGTGTTGCTTAAAAATACAGGTGATGGGCATATAAGTGCACGAAATAAAATTATAAAACACTTGCAGAACCCAGTAGATGCTGGAGATAGTGCCACAAAAGAGTACATAGACAAATCAATAGAAATTTGTTTGAAAAAAATTAAGCATCTTGAACAGTGCCTTAACGAAGTCAATTTGAAAATATCCAACATAGAAATCCTATTAAAAAATGAGCAAAGAAGATGTCGTAAATGAAATATACAGAAATGCGAGAGTGAATTTTCCGAGGAGACATGTGATTATGAAGGATTTAAACGATCTATGGCAAGCTGATTTAATTGATTTACAATCTATTTCAACGAAAAATTGTGGTTATAAATACATTTTGGTAGTAATCGATACATTTTCTAAATATGCTTGGTGTTATCCTTTAAAACAGAAAACGAAAGATGAAGTTTTTGCTGCTTTTAGAAAATTATTGAAGCAAGGCAAGAAACCAAAAAACTTGCAAACAGATTTAGGTACAGAATTTTATAATAAGAAGTTTAAAAAACTTGTACAGGACTATAAAATTAATCATTATTCAACGTTTTCAACAAAAAAAGCTTCGATAGTAGAAAGACTTATCAGAACTATAAAATCAAAACTGTTTAGACAGTTTGCAGTTAATGGAAATTATATTTGGGTGAACGGTACCTTAGATAAAATAGTTGAAGTCTATAATCACACTACTCATAGAACAATTGGTTGTAAACCAATAGAAATTAACGAAAATAATAAAAAAACCATTGTTGAACGGTATGCGAAACTTGCAGCACCATTAAATTCGATAAAAACTAGAAACAACTTTAAAATTGGTGATTGTGTACGAATAAGTAAATACAAAGGAACTTTTGAAAAAGGATATACACCCAACTGGTCTACAGAAATATTTAAAATCTTTAAAGTACAACCAACACGACCAGTCACTTATCTTTTAAAAGATATGCAGCATCAACCTATTTTAGGAGCGTTTTATGCACAGGAATTACAAAAGACTAAGCATCCAGAAATATATCTTGTTGAAAAAGTTATAAGAAGAAAAAAAAATAAGGTTTATGTGAAATGGCTAGGACTTCCAACGACTCAAAACAGCTGGATTGATAAAAATAACATTTTATAATTATTAGTACTATTAATTGGAGAATCATTATTATTACAGCTATATAAAGGTGTTTTTTATATTTAGTGTTTAGTTCGACAAAAGTAATGATAGGTAGTAGACTTCTCAATTGGCTCATTAATCACTTGCCGTATGAAATTCATTTGCCTGGATATAATTATTGCGGGCCTGGAACCAAATTATTAAAAAGACTCATTAGAGGTGATAAAGGTATTAACCAGCTAGACGAATACTGCAAAGAACACGACATTGCTTACTCTAGATCATTGTCTCTACAAGACCGCCTTAAAGCTGATATACAATTGATGAAAATGGCAAGAAAACGTCTTCAAGCTTCAGATGCATCAATTGGAGAAAAAATAGCAGCTCAGTTAGTTAATAAAGCTATGTTATCTAAAGTAAAGTTGGGTTCTGGAAATATTAAAAATCCTAACCCAAGTGTTACTAAAGGGACTGGCTTAAAAAAACGTTTTAAAAAAATTATTTCACATACAAAAAACTATTTAAAAAAACTAAAGCCTAAAGGAAGAAAAATGGCAATCGAGTTGGCTATTGCAGCTGCAAAGGAAATGACAACTAATTCAAACGTGGAATTACCACGTGTAATTTCTATTCCAAAAACTGGCGGTGTTTTACCTTTAATCCCTATATTTGCGGGCTTATCTGCTACTGGGAGCTTAGCAGGCGGTGTTGCTGGGATTGTTAAAACTATTAATGAATACAAAGATGCAAAAAAGCGATTAGAAGAATTGAAAAGACATAACGAAAAATTGGAAGCATTATGTATAGGGAAAGGGCTACATATTAAGCCTCATAAAAATGGCTTAGGTTTATTTATATCTGAAAAAAAAAAAAACTAAGTCAACGGCTACCTAATCGAGCTCTTACAAATATTGATATAATCAATCATTCGGGTGATATTCCACATTTTCGTGGAGTGTTTATGAGAGATCAATTACCTAACAACCCTTTAAAGCAAGAATGTGGTATTCTAAATTTAGACAGCTCAAAAAATCCTGGTTCTCATTGGGTAGCCTATGCTAAATTTAAAAATTATATAGAGTATTTTGATAGTTATGGGGATTTAAAACCACCTCAAGAATTAATTAAGTATGTAGGCAAAAATATTAACTATAATTATGATAATATACAGAAAAACCATCCTTATAATTGCGGACATCTCTGTTTAAAATTTCTTAGAATGTTTTGGAAAAAACTACGTTGAATAAATTGTTAATTAAAGTTGTAATGTGTTTAGTATTCAATCATGTCTTCTACGATCACTATCGCAGGACAAGAATCATTGCTTAATTCATACTTTCACCCTTCATTAAACTTTAGTGGGGAATATGAATGTGGTTTATCATATTTTACAGTCACAAATTCTGTATCAAATATTAATTCATCAAACAACTTATTTTCTTATGGAGATGATGGCAAGGAGCTACAAATACCAGATGGTGTTTATGATTTATTTGATATCGAGGATTATTTATCAAGAAATATAAAAGACTGTTTAATTGAAATCAAACCAAATTATAATACATTAAAGTGTTCCTTCTACTGTTCACAAACTATACATTTTGAAAAAAATAATAGCATTGGTCAGATTCTTGGCTTTGGTAAGACTAAACTGGATGCTAATAAATGGCATGACTCAGACAACCTCGTGAGCATTCTTCCATTGTCCGTGATACGAATCGAATGTGATCTCATACATGGGTCATATGTTAACGGTGTACCATCTCACATAATTCATGAATTTATACCAAACGTTCCACCTGGTCATCGATTTGTGGAAGTACCGAAAAATATTATTTATTTTCCAATCAATAAAAACAACATAAATTCTGTGACAGTAAAGATTGTTGATGGACAAAACAATCTTATTGATTTTAGAAAAGAACTTATACAACTACGACTTCATTTACGAAAAGTAAGATGATTGTGTTTAATAAAATTCCATGCACTGTGAAAAAGTTAAACAATATTCAACATAGTTTCAAAGCAGAAGCACGTGTTAAGAAACCAATAAAACAAGTAACAAAAATAAATAAATCATTTTTGAGAGCCCTTGGATTCAAAGTATGAGTATTCTTCAGATTTCTGATTTGCCACTATTCGATAATTCTATCGAAGGCTATGAAATTCATACCTACAACCCCTACAACAACAGTTTTAGAGAAAATGATGAAATAAGGATACCCATACATCAGCAAGACATTTATATATTACCATCTTCAAGTTTTATTTATATTGAAGGATATGCATCTATTATCGGAAAGGATATGAAACCTGTTCAAAAACTTGTAGAATTTACAAACAATCCTGTGATGTTCATGTTTCAAGATATAAGATATGAGATTAATGGCATTGAAATAGATCGATCAAAAAATGTTGGTATTACGACTACGTTGAAATCCCTTATATCCATGAATGCTGGTGAAAGTAAAGTTGCTGCTATGTGGGGATGGAATTTGAATGGCATAAAGAGTGTTAATGGTCATTTTAGTGTTATGATTCCACTTAATAGAATAATTGGGTTTGCAGAGGATTACAATAAAATTATCATGAATTGCAAACATGAACTTGTATTGAACCGAGGCAATTCAAACTTCAACAGTGTTAAAATTTTGCAAGATGAAGACTTGAAAATAGATATACAGAGAGTACAGTGGCGAGTGCCACATGTGAAAGTCTCGGATCGGGAAAAACTAACATTGCTTAAACTTTTAGAAAGAGATAAGCCCATTCAAATGGCATTCCGGAACTGGGATTTATACGAGTATCCATTAGTACCTAAAACTATGAAGCATTCATGGTCTGTTAAGACAGCATCACAGCTTGAAAAACCTCGCTATGTTATATTTTGTCTACAAACAAATAAAAAAAATTCTAAAACAAATAACTGTTCAAGGTTTGATCACTGTAGTATTACAAATGTTACTTTGTTTCTTAATTCACAGTATTATCCCTATGAATCATTGAATTTAAAATTTAGTGAGAATAAATACAATATATTATATGAAATGTATGCAAAATTTCGTCAGTCTTACTACGATCGTCCAGTTGACCCTTTGTTAGATTTGATTGAGTTTAAAGAAAAGGCTCCACTGTTTGTGATTGATTGTTCGCGACAAAACGATAATCTGAAGACAGGGCCTGTTGATGTGCGATTAGAAATCGAAACATCAGTTGATATTCCTGATAATACAACTGCGTATTGTCTTATAATTAACGAACGACTTATTGAATACAAGCCCTTGAGTAACATTGTTCGGAAAATATCATGAAAGTCATTGTTGATGTGCAAGGCTTCAAAACGGATAAAAATGAATTTATTCTAAAAGAAATAGCAATAACTGACTGTCAAAAAAATGTTATAGTATTGGTATTCAAACCACCATTTCCATTTTATAATCTAAGCAAGACAGAAAGAAAACAAGTAAGCTGGATAGAAAGAAATAGAAGAATTTACTGGAATGAAGGATTCATACCATACCATGATTTCAAACGTGTAATTGTTAACATTTTGAAAGATAAAAAATGTATTTTAACAAAAGGTCTAGAAAAAGTGAAATGGATTGAAGAAATGTTAAATGAATGCAGCAATGAACATGTTGTTTACAACTTAGAAGATAAGGGCTGTCCTAATTTTACGCAATTATATAATAACTATGAACTATCAAACGACGTTTTAAAATGTGTATACCATGATAAAATGTGTGCACTTAAAAATGTACTTTGTTTAAACAAATGGTATGTCCAAAATAACATATGTAATTTGTTTTTATAAGTTATAATTAAGATCTAAGAAGTAAATAGTTGATAAAACAGTATGGATAATTCTATGTGAATTTATAACTTCTTTGTTTCAATAAAATTCAAATAATTTAAACATTTAAGTGTAGTTTTATTTTTCAATGCTAGAAATACCTTTAATTTAGTTAGGAAATCTAGAATAGATGAATAAAGAAAATTAAGATTGAATACTTACAATGGTAATTTAATTTGATCAATTTGAATAGATAGGTACCTAGTAGAATTGAATAGATGATTTATTTAAATGGAATTGATGAATAGATCAAATTGAATAGCTGAATAGATCAAATTGAATAGATGAATAGATCAAATTAAATAGATGAATAGATTAACTGGAATAGATGAATAGATCAAATTGAATAGATGAATAGATTAAATTGAATAGATGAATAGATCAAATTGAATAGATGAATAGATCAAATTGAATAGATGAATAGATCAAATTGAATAGATGAATAGATCAAATTGAATAGATGAATAGATCAAATTGAATAGATGAAAAGTAGGAATTAGGGCAGCTGGATTCCTTGATCCAGATGCCCTAATTCCTACCTACTGGACTGGATTGAAAAGGACGTGAGAGATAGAAGATACTGCTATGTACTCCAATTATAGTATTTTTAATTGACTTCAAAAAGGAGGAGATTCTCAATTCGACTGTATGTTTTTTAACCGACTTTAAAAAAGGGGGATGTTCTCAATTCGTCGGATTTTTTATGTATGTTACCCGATTACTCACTCGAAGACGCCTGGACCGGTTTGGAAAATTCATTTTTTATTTGAAACGGTAGGTATAATTTTCAATTGGTGCCATAATTACGTGAGTTTGCCAAGGGTCTTCGGTGATTTGAACAGAAATGCAACTTGATAGTGCAGAAAATTGATCAGCTTGTAACATTCGAGTCGGTTTTTTTTAATTTTTAATTTAGCCACTTGTATTATTTAATTCTGAAGCGCTCATGGTGTAGTTTGCTTAGATGGTTCTTAATAGATCGTTGAAGTTACAGTACGCACAATGGATCTAAACATTCGTTAAGTTAGCCGTTTCGGTGCGCAGTAGAAAAATTTGTAGGAAAAAGCTACAATGCGCATCGAAACAGCTAACTTCACGAACGCCTAGATACACTGTGCGTACCTTTAGCGACGTTATAAACGGTCTCAATTTACAGTTCGCGTCACGTAAAAAGAACGCTGGAAGAAAGTAGATGGTGTGTTTTGTCTCATGTTTGCGAATAGGTAACCCAAGCGCAAACATGAGACAAAACACACCCCATTTTCTTCCAGCGTTCTTTTTACATGACGCGACTTAGAGATGGGTGACCGCACTATAAGGCGCGGGACATACAGAAAAGACGTAAGACGAGGACGCGTCGCAGACATATGTCTCTTCCACGTCCCTTTCATAGAAAATGTATAGAAGCATCGCGCTGCAAAACATACAGAAGAGACGGGGCGCTGTCACATTTTGTATGAAAGGGACGCGACCCGTCTCTTCTATCTGGCCTGTGCCTAAAAAGAGCGCTGGAAGAAATTAGATGGGTGTGTTTTGTCTCATGTTTGCGAATAGGTAACTCATGCACAAATATTAAGACAAAACACACCCCCTCCACTTTCTACCAGTGTTCTTTTTACATGACGCGACTTAGAGATGGGTGACCGCACTATAAGAGCTGAGTGCTTCCATGAGTAAAATATACTCTTCCAAACCAAATAGGGCCCATTTAGAAAAACATAACTTTAAAATAGTAATGAAAATTGAATGTAGGTCAATTTATTTCAATTTTGAATTTAGGAATATGTTACCATTGAACTTAGGAATTTAGAAATATATTTTTAGAAAAAAATGTGATATTCAGATATTCATTTATTTAGCCCTATTTTGTTTTGAGGATTAGGTATACTTTAGTGCGTCGTGTGAAAGAGTCTCAACAAAAGACGTCATGGCGTGCGTATCACATTAATCTGCGACTATCCCGCGATTTGTCCACGTCAACCCGAGATGGACCGTTTACGCGCCAATGGAAGTGGATTAAGGTAATAGGAAGTTGACTCTGAACCGAAGATATAATCTGACAAATGTATCAGTAGGCCTTTCATAAGAGGTCACATTCTTCTTTCTTACATCAGACACAAATGCGTCGACGGACTTGCCACCGAACCAAAGATGATCTGACAAATATTTCAGTGGTTATCTTAAGAGGTTATCGTAATCCTACATTGGGACATTCAGCTGTATGTATGTTGTCACTTTGAAATGGCTTTGAAATGGGACTTGATGCGGCGTCCAGTAAACTTGACGATGTATGACTATGGGTGTGCATGATAAGTCTTGATCAAGTTTGCAGCGTCATGTAAACTTGAAGATGTGTGTGAGCGTTCAAGTATGCATGACGGTTGGTCAACGCGTCGTAGGATTCGACTGGCTGCGCCATCAAGCAAACTTGCCGGTAAACTTGATCGTGTGTGTTCTATATGAACTAATTGCAAACTGGACGCCGCATCAAGTCCACTGCAAAGTTGACGATGAACTTGATCGTGTATTTCCGCTGTTACAGTCATTTTAGTATAGCTTTGCACATTTGAATCTAGGTAAATAAAAACATCTCTAAACAGTCCTTTCATAAATTCACCTTAGAATTTAAGTTCAAAGCGTTGATTAACACAACGAAGCGGTAAATAGAACACTACAGGATGTTTTTATTTTAGAAAATTGTTTTCCTTGTTTGTGCGAGAAGAAGAAAATAGTTTAGAAAATCCAAGACTTTAGACCGTGGTACATACAAACTAAAGGTTTTTGGATTGAAATCCCATGCATGGATGTATTCATTCATATAATACTACTTTTTTTATCCCACGGGAAACATGCATTTTTTTCGGGATAAAAAGTAGCCTATGTAACTCTCCAGCCCTCCAACTATCTCCACACAAAAAATCACGTCAATCCGTCTCTTCGTTTTGACGTGAAAGTAGGACAAACAAACAAACACACTTTCACAATTTTTAATATATGGGTGTGGATTATTCATTTATTCATTGCTAGTATTGTGCTAGTACCTACATAGGTGTAGCTTAGGTCTAGGTGGGCTTAGTGGGTAACTTACATACACCCTGTCGGGCACTTTTACTTTTTTAGTTGTATTTTGCATCTTCAATTATATAATTTAATGCACAAATACACGAACTCTAAACGTTGAAGAAAAACATCGTAAGGAAACAAGTTATTAATCTTAAAGGTGATGAGGTGGTTGCATTATGGTAGGTATACTAACTTTTAAACAATGGGGTTACTTAACAAATCTGTTTTTGGACGTCTCTCTGACTACCCTTAGAAATCTTCAATTCAGTATTCTCAAAATAAGCTTTAATTTTTTTTTTTAGGCAACCTATTATGTCCCACTGCTGGGCAAAGGTCTCCCCCTTCAACTTCCACACATCACGTTCCAAGGCCACCGTTTGCCAGTCTGGCTCGAACGCATCCAGATCGTCTCGCCATCTTTTCTTGGGTCTGCCGCGTCGTCTCCGACTGTCTTCTGATTAAACTATTAAACTATTAAAAACTACAGAAGCTTTAATTAAACTATTAAAAAATTAACAAAATGCAATTTAAGCAATAAACATTTACTTTAATTTACTAAACTTAAAGTTTTGTCTTGAATTACGATGCCATTGGCATAAAATTGCACTAAAACTCATAAAATTAGCAAATAAATTAAATAAATTGCAGAAACTTCTTCGAACACTACCAACGTTTTAATTAGCTGAGTATAAATAGCAGTTCAATTAACACTTGCTAGTTAAAACAGTAGTTAGTCATAAAATAAAATAGACACTTTCACACAGCATCATCTAGCCAAAAGTAAGCAGAGCTTGTGTTATGAGAAACTACATGATAGTTATTTCTTGTTACTGTGTAAATACAATACATAAAAATTTGTATATAATAAACGGAATAAGAATAAAAATAATTTTTATTGCACTACTTAAGTGTTACGGGTACATAGCGCTTAAATTACTTAGATCAAGTAAGAACAATAAGCAATTGATCATAATATACTTTGAAGTAGGGAACATACCTCCCGTGCTAGTTATAAACTGTGTTACTACGAGGTTGCTCTTCCTTCTTAACGTAATACATTATTTTAGTACCTATGCGCTTGGACGTGAGTGCCGTAATGCTTTAAGGTAGGTAGTTTATAGAACAAATTCATTATTTACTAGTAACCATACGCAGTGGTTGCTGGCTTTAAACTGACCCAGAATTAACGGTGTATAGGGTAGTACTTAATTAGGGAATAACACATAATAAATCTAGGATAAAACAGTGGTTACAGTATGGTAGTGGAATCTTACCATAATTATTGAGTCTTCTTACTTCTCGATATTTCGACGCAATTATCACGGGTTAACTGAAGTCTTTGCAAGTTAGATGGTAGTTATGTCATAGAATAGATAATAACACTACTTTAAAATGGAATAGAACCCGCATCTTTCTGTCTTTGAGGCGGGTTTTCGCACAGAGATCGTTCGTTGCAATAACAGAACTACTATAATTTGAGTTGGGAGGTAAATCTAACAAAGAACAGCCACCAGCTCTCGGACTAGGACAAACTCTTGTTAGTTTTAATTGGAGGTAGTTGAATAGCGCAGTTGAAATATCGGTCAAACGAAATACAATAAAATTAATTTTAATTACAAATAAAACTATGAAACTTATGCCCTTTGCGGTGCAGTGGTTGGAGGCCCGCTTGAGACGCAGGAGGTTTCGGGTTCGATCCCCACCACGGGACAAATGTTTGTACCTATGATTTGCAAAAAAAAGTATATAGGGAAGTAGTATTTCATTAATGTGGTTCAGTCTGTGTGAAATGTCCAGTATTATTTATATACTTAATTTATTTATTAAGTTTGGAAATCCGCATTTTTTCGAACAAAAAATGATGTAGCTTTCCTTTGCTTTGTTATTATAATACTAGTACACGCCCGCGGCTTCGCCCGCGTGGGCTACTATTTATCCCATGGGAACCATAAATTTCTCCGGGATAAAAATTAGCTTATGTGTTATTCCAGAACCTAAACTATCTATATTCCAAATTTCATCAAAATCGGTTCAGTAGTTATAGGGATACGTGGTAACAGACATTCACACACACCCACTTTCGCCTTTATAATATTAAACTGAATTTTTTCCATTATTTTAAAGCTTTTTAGCTTCGCTCCATAACTGCATAAGCTTGTAACAAAGGCAGGGTGCTCATCAGCAAAACTGTTCCTAATTTCCATGATTGTCGCGTTAAAGTTAGCAGTAGGCAGTAATGTTGGAACTTAATGTGACGTCACGTCGACGCATGCCGCGGAATACATTAGTTGTATCCGTGTTGATTGTGAAGGACATGATTTTTCGGACGTTTTCGACTTTCGATTATGTCATTATTCAAATGCTGGGTTTGAATAATATCTAAAGTAAGTAAGTTCGTACAAGCAAGTGGCCAACTCTGGTGACGGAGTTTTTAGGCCGCTTATAGACCTCCGTCATGATTTAATGACTTAAAAGGGGACCGACAATTTAACGTGCCCTCCGAAGCACCTAAAATATCTACATTCCAAATTTCATTAAAATCGGTTTAGTAGTTATGGAGATACGTAGTAACAAACATTCACACACACACACGGACTTTCACCTTTATAATATTAGTAGAAAGTAGGATATGATGATTCTGCTATAACGATCTTTTTAGCCCCGCAGATCACACAAGCATTGATCTGACGAATTAAGCTCTTTGATCTTGGCATTTTAACCATAAGTCCTGAGACAGTTCAGAAATTATTATCAGAAATTAATATCTTCACCTTATTGATCCGTGTCAGGTTGCAAGCCCGTCGACGTTTATGAATCATAATCTATGTTAGAGCAGTTTCTGTAATATGGAAATGTGGTGTGTTAAGCAGTAAATCCTTTGAACAGCAATATCCCTCGGGAATAAATAGCGCTCGGTATTGCGGTGCACAGAGAATAGAAAAAATGTAGAGGTTACGTGAAGGTGGACGTTTTACTCGAAATTCTCCCTTGTTTTACAATGACTTAAAAGCTTTTTTAATTTTTTAATTTGACTTACGTAAGTTAACTTAAAGAGTTCAGCTAGGGATGTAGACACGGATTCATGTCGGTCCACAGCGATCAACAAAAACGCGCGGACATAACTTATTTTTCGAATTAAAGCGAAACTATTCATATATTATTAACATTTAATTTAATTCAAGTCAAATAAACCTTTTTGTTTGTAGAATAAATAAAGAACATATCGTAATGTATGAACACAAAAAAGTTACGTACTATTTTCTGAATCAAACTGGAGTTAGAACAGCCCACAGCCATCAAGTTTTCGAGGTTTCTGATTTTTTTAAATATATTTAAAATAACGTAAGATCAATAATTCTGCGTGCCCAAGGTAGCTAATAGGCCAAACTATCCAATAAAAAAAACTCCTGTTAAAAATTATTACTGTAAGGTAGGATTCTTCACTCGGACACCAAAAATTTTTGTTTTGAAGACTTACCCTTTTTCGAAATTATGTTATCATTTTTTTCATAAATGTTTAAGCCGCTACCTACCTTATATGTAGCAAAATTGATTTTTATACTTACTAAAAAATTACAATACTATTTCCACTTTGTTTTTCATGTTCTGTGGAAGGTGCATCCGTCACCCGAAACCTAATATCCTGTATTGCCTCTAAATCGAAAGCATAAATAAATTGGATCCTATATTAATTGGAAATTGGATCCTATTCCTATATTGAAAGATTTAGCTAGGCACGATCTAAAAAAATTAAAACAGAATGAATGTTACTACAAAACGTAGGTATTGCAATACATCTTTACTAGATGATTTATGCAGCATCAGGAGGCAAAAAAAACACTTAAAATGACGCTGAAGTGCCTGGGACACTGTTGAGATGGAGTAGGCTTGCTAACACTTAAACCATCCTCTCTCAGCTGTCATATCAAAAAAATATGTATGTATTTTTTTTAATAAATAAGTATCTAGGTAATGCTGGATATTTGACATAGCATCATCTAGCCCTAAAGTAAGCAGAGCTTGTGTTATGGGAACTACATGAACGATATACTACTAATTTACTTTTTTTTGTAAACACATAAATCCTCGTATTAGGGCCACCGCGCACTAGGCTGCGGCAACCAATGAAACGCGCCTGTTTGCACGGCAGCCAGCTGGCTGCGCGCAGCCAGAACGTGTGTAGGCGAATGTATGTGGCTGCGGTCAGTCTCCGCGCACTAGTTGTAGCAGCCAGACGTATTTTGCGTTCCGAACTTTGATAAGATGACTTTCGTCTAGTCTTTTCTAGACTAGACTTTTCGACTAGTCGTTGATTGGCTGTTACAACTGGCTGCGCAAATATTCTGGCTGCCGCAGCCTGGCTGCGCAGCCAGGCTGCCTGGTGCGCGGGGGGCCTTATAATTCATTTTTAATTTATATTTAGTATGTATGAGGCGAGTGTGAATGGAACAGGTGGAAAGGAAAGACCTAGGCGAACATACCTGAATCAGATTGGTGATGTTTTGGAGAAAGGCCAGGTCAAAAGTACCCTAAACCGGCGAGCTTGGATGAAAAATGTGATGAGAATGAATGAGGCGAAAGAGGTATGTCAGGATCGTAGCAAGTGAAAATCCGTGGTTTTTGCCTAACCCCTGTGGGAGAGAGGCGTAATTTTATGTATGAATTTAACATTATAGAAAAACACCCAGACCGGAGACAAATATTTACAAATCATACAAAAATGTGCCTCTTAGCTGGAATCGATCCCGCAACCTTCTGTTTCAAGCGGGTTTTCGCCCTCTAAGCCACAGAGGTCATCTTTCATACAATCCATCTTTTTTTGGTCTATCTCTACTCATATTATCTATTCATGTTTTAATCAAGCACTCTTTTCAATACCTCTTCGTTTTAATGCTCATATTTATTTGCATAAAAGAAAAAAACACTGCCAACGCATTGAAAATCGAGATAGGTACTTCCTGATTATTTTTCCCGATAAAGCCATCTAAATAACACAGATTTAAAGGCCTGTCTCTACCCCTTTATTTGAACAATTGTACTTGTACATCAAAAGCAGAGGCAAATTTAGAAAATAGATACACATTCGTACATGTTCAAACCAGATTGAATGCTGATCCGTAAGGGTTCGTAATCCAACAGAATAGGCCGTACCTACAGGGATGGACGAGTTTGCTTTGGGCCAAGTTTATTAAAGAAGGCGTACCTGGCGTGGCGCAATTTGTTCTTATCTTTTCAGGATTCAGCATAATACTTAAAATTAAAAAAAAAAAAAATAATACCTTTTTAAATTTGATGGCGATTCATACATCGCCATCAAATTTACTAACTCAGCCACGGATTTTACAACTAACCAACAGTTTAGGTTAGGTTAGGTTAGATTATGAAATAACTACGCGTGAGGTAAGCGAGCGTAGCGAGCGTGCCGCTGCAGCGGCCGCCGAAGCGACAGAAATCTAATTCATAAAAAATAAAATATATTATACTCCGGTATTTTCGACATTTTAAACATTCTACCTTCCAAGTATCGTCTTTATAAACTTTGATCAATCGATCTTTATACATTTCAAACATTCTTGATTTTGAAATTAGCTATTTTAAGTTTTGGCATCACAATTAATGTTACACTATATTTTAAACATGCTGAGTTATAAAATTAGAAGTAGATAGACTTACTTTATTGGTGTCATATTTAAATATTTTAGGAGTTCCCGCTTGAATATGTGTTACAAATTTAGATCCTAAAAAACAAATTTAGATGCTAAAAAATAACTGCCATGCTGAGTTGTATTTACAGTGGCTTACATCGAGGATATTTAGTGGCTAAGATAGTATTTTTTAGAGGCACATTGATAGTGGCTGACTTAGTAATTCAAAGGTCAATGTAAATTTTTAGAGGCGAAAAATGCTATTAAATAGAAGGCGGTTTAATTAGCACCCATTTATAATTATGAATTTGTATATGAACCCAATAATTGCCCCTGATTCATCTCTGTAGGGCTGGTAACACATTCATCCGATTTCCATACTCAGTATTTTATTTATTCAGTCGGGATATTATGAATTTTTAAAACGATTTGTTTACGAAAAAAAGAAATGGAAAAGACAAAAGGCTATTCAGATTTTACTTGATGTAAAAGTAATTATGGTGAGTAAATGTTTAACTTAACTGGAGATTTTGTTGGTTTTTCTTATTTTGTTTAAATTTTGGCTATTTACTTGGAAGTTTAAATTTCAGTACAATTTTTTAAGTAGAGCAATCGTAGATAACTCTTTATCTTATCTTATCTTTATAAGTAAAACTCGAGTATATTCTTCAATCATTTCCTTCTAAACGGTTTGATCGATTTCGATTTTTTTTGTACTTATGGGGTTATCTGGATAGTTAGTTACCTATAGTTGGAGTTGGCAGTTACGTTGTTTTTATAAAATTTATCTGATAAAATGCAAGGTGATTGTGGTGAAGGTAACATCTACTTGGTTTATGTAATAGAAATAATTATCAAGAGATTTTTTAAAAACAGTGAAGAAAAACATAGTAAGGTTATTATAATATAATAATCAGGTTATTATAATATAATAAGATACAGTGAAGAAAAACATAGTTAAGTTAGCAAGCTATCTACTAGAGGCGATGAACTTGCAAACTTAAACAAAACAAAAACTGGAAGTCAACCTTCGTAGCAATACCGCTACGCCGTAGTTAATGCTATGAATATCGTAGCCGCGTAGCGCTTTGTGTGTAATCAATCAAAACGACGCTATTTTTTATGAGTAGCCAAATACACACACAATAAGTGGGATGTAATTGGATTATCTGAAGTTAGGCGAAAAGGAGAACATCTAAGTAAGCTTGAAAGTGGACATCTATTTTTCCATAGAGGATACGATGATACGACCTATGGTGGAGTAGGATTTCTTATACACAGAAGGATTTCATCAACAGTAACAAACATTACTAGTATATCAACTAGAGTGTGTTATGTTACTGTATCTCTCAATAAAAGATATTCCTTGAAGATCATTCAAGTTTACGCTCCTACTTCAACCCATCCCAATGAGGAAGTGGAAGCTTTCTATGAAGAAATAGAGAAAGCGTATGATGAAAATCCCTGCCACTATACAGTGATCTTGGGGGATTTTAACGCCAAGATTGGCCCTCCTTTAGAAAATGAAATCTCTATAGGCAAATTTGGTACTGGTATTCGAAACTCAAGAGGACAAACCCTAGTCAATTTCCTGGAGAAAAAGTCACTTTTTGCGATGAACACCTTTTTTCAAAAACGCACAACAAGGAAATGGACTTGGGCAAGTCCAGATGGTTATACAAAAAATGAGATCGATTATATCCTGACTCAAAATAAACAAACTATAACAGATGTCACCGTTTTGAAAAGATTTAAAACTAGTAGTGATCACAGAATGGTTCGCGCCACATTTCGATGTAATCTCAGTAAAGAAAGATCTAAGATGGTCAAGCCGCAACACCAAAAGTACGACAGGAACGCGTATTTTTTCCTACAAAAAGAGTTCCAACTAGACCTGAAAAATCAATTTGATGCATTGGAAGAGGTGAACATGGACGTTAATGCCATGAACAAAACATTAGTTGAAATAGTAACCAGTACAACCAAAAAACATATAGGAGCAATAAAGTCAAAGGATAAAAAATTAACACCCCATACCCTATCACTATTGAAGCAAAGAAGAGAATTAAAAAATAATAACTTAAGTGACCAAAGAAAGCTAGAACGATTAAATAAAACTATTAGAAAATCAATTAGGTATGATTTGAGAGCATTTAATACTAAAATTATAACTGAAACAATTAAACAAAATAGAGGCCCAAAAGTATTTAGACGCAAATTAGCTACCCATAAATCAGAAATAAACAAACTTAAAAATAGGACAGATGAAGTTGTGACAAATCGAGATGGAATTATTCGAATAGTTGAAGAGTTCTACGGTGAGTTATATTCGTCCAAAGAAGTGGAACCAGATTCGCCAAATGCTGCAGATCTTCGAGCAAATCCAATTGAACGTATGGATACTGAGCACATACCGGCCATACTTGAAAATGAAATTGGGTTTGCTTTATCTCGAATGAAGCGCGGAAAAGCATCTGGCGAGGATGGAGTTTATGTTGAGATGCTCCAGGCAGGAGGACTCACAGTACTCAAACCACTTGCTAACCTCTTCAACAAAGTGTTGACTGAGACCATAACACCCGATGCATGGAAAAATGCCATCGTCTCGATCCTGCACAAGAAAGGTGATAAAACACAACTAAAAAACTACAGACCCATAAGCCTTCTCTCCCAAATCTATAAGTTATTCGCCAAGGTCTTATGCAATCGACTGTCGCGTACTCTCGACGATTACCAACCTGTCGAGCAGGCTGGTTTCCGAAGTGGTTACTCCACAATAGATCATTTACACACTGTCAAGCAATTGATGGAGAGATGTAGAGAGTATAACCGCCCACTATGTTTTGCCTTTGTCGACTATGAAAAGGCATTTGACAGCGTAGAACACTGGGCGGTGTTTCACTCTCTCCATCGTTGCAATATTGACAAGCGCTACGTCAACATACTTCGGGAGCTATACAAGTCTGCAACAATGCAAGTACGCATGCATAAGCTATCTGACCTTATAACTATAAGCCGTGGAGTGCGTCAAGGGGATACGATCTCACCCAAACTCTTCACGTGTCTTTTGGAGGACATCATGAAAACTTTGGATTGGGAGGAGAAAGGCATTAACATCAACGGCCGTAACATGTCACACTTGCGTTTTGCTGACGACCTTATTCTCGTTGCCGAGTCCGCCGCAGACCTCCAGATCATGCTCGCCCAATTGCATGAGGCTTCATTGAGCGCCGGCCTCAGGATGAACATGTCGAAGACCAAGGTAATGACAAATCATCCGTCCCACATACCAAACATCACTGTCGATAACTACCGAATAGAGACAGTAGATGAGTATGTTTACCTTGGTCATCGTTTATCCTTTTGCCGGGGCTCCCAGTTGAGAGAAATTTCTAGGCGTATCCAACTGGGGTGGGCTGCTTTTGGAAAATTGGAAGACGTCTTCAAGTCAAAAATCCCGCAATGTCTGAAGACCAAGACATTCAACCAATGTGTTCTGCCTATTCTCACTTATGGATCCGAAACATGGCCTCTCACAAATGAGCACATGTATGCCATAAGGGTTGCTCAAAGAGCCATGGAGCGGGCCATGCTAGGTATCCACCTCGTGGACCGTATACCAAACATCGAAATTCGACGTCGCACCAAAGTCGAGGATGTAGGTATACGGATTGCGAGGCTTAAGTGGAGATGGGCGGGGCACTTGGCCAGGCGGGACGACGACCGATGGACGAAAGCAGTTACCGAATGGTGGCCAAGAGATATGCGGCGGCCTCGAGGCAGACCACCTGCCCGATGGTCAGACGACATTGTGAGGGCGGTAGGAGAACAATGGATCCGGCTGGCACAAAACCGCCAGGAGTGGCGTGATAGAGAAGAGGCCTTTGCCCAGCAGTGGGTGTTACAGGCTGCTTAGATAGATAGATAGATAGCCAAATACAGTATACCCTAGATGCGGTGGACATACTCAGATATTTAACAGTCACTTAAGATCCTTTGAAGATGCCGACAATCTATTTAGTACCAAGTGCCAAGAAAAGAATATTCTAAAGCCGTACTAATTTGACAGTTGAATAGAATTAAAATCTTGTAAAATAATGTCGAGACAAGAATAATCAATGTCTTAGCAGAATACCAAGATTCTTCAATTTATTTAGTAAAGAACTACAATGTTGTCTCGTAAATTGAAAACTTGTTTGAATTAATCATTCAAAATACACGTTTTGAATTTAATTAAATAGTTTCTAAGCAAGCTGTAAACTTAATAAAGTTCTAACTAGCTGTATCAATTTGTATTAGTTGATAACTGCACTGAATTTCTATGAGAAACTTAGACGTTAGAACTGCGGGTGTACTACTTTATTTTAAATAAAAAACAGAGTCAGAAGTGAGGGTGAACACCATAACTGTCTCTTAACTTTGTGAAATGAAAACATACAAGCATAGACTGATAAACACATTACCCTTCCTTTGCTTTGCGCAGTCGGGTAAAAAATAAAGATGATCTGTATTTCCAAGGTGCGGTAGAGATTTGCTCAGGTTTTTTAGACATTTTAAGATACATTGAAGATGTCTAAAGGAGTAGTCAGAATAATGTCCAAAATACTTACCTCAACTTTGTCAATCTATCAAAATCGAGCGTGTAAGCTACTAAAGTTGCCTAGACGATATCGCTTTTGTAGTGATTAGAACGTAAATTACACAATTAATCTTAAGGTTTATAAGTCCTACAGTTTTTTTACAAAGTTTTAGTAATTCTACAACAAACGTAAGGAAGCAGACAAGCATACGGCCCACCTGATGGTAAGCGGTTACCGTAGCCTATGAATGCCTGTGACACCAGAGTTACACTCGTGCTGCTGACCCTTTAAAAGAGGAATCACTGCGTCGAAAACACAATGGACAAGACTGGTCCACTAGTTGTCACCGCAGCGTTTCCTCGCAGAGCACTACTCACAAAATTTTACATTCATAAAACAAGTTTTAAAGAACAGACTTCAATATTATAAGCTGAGCAATTTTCTGCACTCTCGAGGTGCATTTCTGTTCATAACTCCGAAGATCCTCAACAGATCTTCACCAAATTCTTGTGGCATCAATCTGAATGTTTACCCTTTCAAAAAAAAGGAAAATCAATGAAAAATAATTTTCCAAATTGGTCCAGGCGTCTTCGAGTAATACGGTGAGTCTTTTTATAGAGTAGACTCGCTCGTGACCAGCCTCGTATTATTGTCTACCTAAAATTTTACCCTGTCTTTACAATTAAATTAATGTCTTTGCTTAAAAAGAGTTTTTATTTGAGCATTGTCTTTTTATTTTTCCCGGCCGCTTAGGGTTCGGACTATTACAGTAAAATTCTTCAGTGTTCAAAGCTTCAGCAACATTTTGTACTCAAAAATTACTTAATTTTTTTTTCGTTTACAATGTAAGGCTCAATCACGCATAAACAGTCGAATGTAATTTAAATAAAACTTTGAATTGAATTCGTGATAAAGGCTTTACTTTTCAATCGTCATAATATTACTGTTTTCATATAATTTTTTTACATACTAATATTATAAAAGCGCAAGTTGGTGTGTGTGTGTGAATGTTTGTTACCACGTATCCCCATAACTATTGAACTGATTTTGATGAAATTTGAAATATAGATAGTTCAGGTTTTGGAATAACACATAGGCTACTTTTTATTCCGGAATGTATGAATAGTTCCCGTGGGATAAAACAATAGTATGTAGTTCACGCGGGCGAAGCCGCGGGCGTTCACTACTAACAAAGCTAACTGGTCCTCAGGCTGTTTTTTTTTTCACCATTTAGAGCTCGTGTAATGTGCATCATCATTCTCCTGCCCTTGTCCCACGCTAAGTGTGGTCGGCACAACATGTTTTTCTCTTCCACTCACCTCTATCATTCGTCAACTCTGAATCCACTCCTCTCACATTCATATCCTCTTTCACACAATCCAACGTGATGAGTATGAGTGTACCCTGTCACACTCATACTCATCACTTTTTTTGTGACATTGATTTCATTCCTCCTCATAACGTGTCCATACCAAGCTAACCTAGCACTCCTCACCTTTTCAATAATAGGCGCCACTTTCAAACTTCCTCTAACATACTCATTCCTTACTTTATCCAAACGTGTCACCCCACACATCCATCTCAACATCCGCATCTCAGTAGCATGCACTCTCCTTTCATCAGTCTTCTTCATTGCCCAACACTCTGATCCATACATCGCGACAGGTCTGATAACTGACTTATACATTTTTCCCTTAAGCCTAAGAGGCATTCGCGGGTCACATATCGTCCCTGAGACCTGTCGCCACTTCATCCATCCCGAATTCATCCTATTATTCACGTCTCGGTCAATATTGCCGTCGTTTTGGAGAAGCGAACCAAGGTACTTAAAATCTGGACTGGTAGGGTTACACCATCTAAGGCAATTTGGGAGAAACTAGAGGAGCCACTGAAGTTGCAGAACAGATATTCTGTTTTAGTGCGGCTGGTCTTAAGGCCCACTTTCTCTAGCTTCTCTTGCCAGTTTCCCAGTCTGCTCTGTACCTCGGCTGCCTCCTCTCCGACGAGAACAATGTCATCGGCGAAAAGCATGCACCAGGGTGCCTCCTCCTGTATGTCTGATGTCAAGGCATCCATTACCAGGAGGAACAAGTAAGGGCTTAAAGCCGATCCCTGGTGCAAACCTACTGCCACATTGAACTCGTCAGTGACGCCGGCTTCGGACCGGACGTTCGTGCGTGCTCCTGCAAACATCGCATTCACAAGCCTAACGTACTTCCCTGGCACTCCTTTTTCTTTCAAAGCCCACCACAGAACTTCTCGGGGGACACGGTCGTACGCCTTTTCCAGGTCAATGAAAACTAAGTGCAAGTCCTTCTGCGCACGGCGGTACTTTTCGCAGAGTTGGCGTAATGCAAATATTGCATCCGTTGTCCCCCGTCCTGGCATAAAACCAAACTGGTTCTGGCTAATCGTGCACTCTTCTCTCATTCGTCTATCTATCACTTTTTCCCAAACTTTCATACTGTGTGACATGAGCTTTATTCCTCGGTAGTTGTTACAGTCCTGTACATCACCCTTGTTTTTGAAGATGGGCACCAGTGAACTGCTGCACCACTCTTTCGGGATCGCCTCTTCCAGTAACAACTTGTTGAAGAATAAAGTCAGCTCGAGTAATGTGCATATACTTACATTTTTCGAAAGAAAAACTTACACGAAAAACATAGATATCTTTTGTGTATTAAATTCAGAGAGAAGACTCCATTTCGCTCAAGGGTCAACGTTTAGACGACTATGAACAGAATTATAAATTTATAGAAAGGATTTGCAAGGAAATGTTTAGAATATTTGTTTTTTTAATAGTTACGTTAAAAAAAATACTTCAATGCATATTAAATATGCTTACTATGTACTAGAGATCAAATCTGGTGACAGAGTTTAAAAAATTTAAAACTTCATCTTATTCCAGTAGGCAAAGTATATCTCTTTTATCCATTTTATTAATTTTTTATATGCATGTAAACATAATCTTGTGTTTTGTTAATCCTAGATTAAAAAGGTAGTGTACATGAAAGTAAATAAAAAATATCAGAGGAACATAACAGATAAACACGTTGGGTGCCATCGAGGCAGAAACTTCCTGATGACTGTACTGCGGCTTACGGATAGCACCTATGTACCTCGGTGGGTAGGTACTTTGTAAAGTAGGTAGGTACTTATCAAAATCGTTTCTATTCCACACAATTTTTATGTAATTCTATGTAGGTACCTACTATTTTTTTGTTTTTATTATGCTCTGTCCTCTGTCTTCTGTGTGTTGTCAATAAACTATATTCTTTCTTTTTTTCTTTTCACCACTAAGGCGCCCTGTCCTAATTAATCATCGCTCGCAGGTTCTAAACCATCGCAACGAAGGACATTTTCATTGCGTAATTCTTTTGAGTGTCCTAATTGAAGCTCGCATGTCAACGCGCAATCTCATTGCAAATGTCCTTGCGAGCGATGGCAATTAGGACGACACCTGATCATGGTAGCAGATATTTTTAAAATTAGTGACAGTTCTACCTCTTTCAAAACTGTGGTTCAAAGGTCCTAACAAAGGGTTCATATCTCAAGCGCTAAGGGTCCATTTTCTGCATCATAGATTTGTATAAAGCTAGAGAATAAATAACAGTATGTACCGACCACTTTGACGACACAAAACTGAAAGATACTACACGAAAACGTATGGTAATCGCATAGGATATTTGAGGAAATAATACACATAGAAGTGAATCTCCAGTCGAAGAAGCAAACCAAATCATTAGATATCAAAGATTAATAAGCATACAATTTAGGAGAACGTGAAAAATGTAAATTACGTAACAGAAGTCCACTGCTTGACATATTCCTCCCCAATGACTTCCCCAACATTGCCCAACAACACCCAACAGATTTGTAACGATGTTACCCAAAGACCAGTCTTATACGACCTTACTTATAAACTTGAACACTGGTTGAATAATGCTCAAGATTTACCCTGTCACCGTCTAACAAAAATTGTTTAAACGGTGTTTCAATTTTAACAGAATTTTATAAGTAGAGAGGATAATGACAAAGTACTAAAATTCGAACAATGATTTATTTCTAAAGTTCGCTTACTTTCCCGCCTGTCTCGCTTCATTGAGTTTAATAAACACTACTTATTCCTACTTGTAAGCGTTAGCAACTTTTACGATATTCTGTTATTTCTGTAAAAGTATTAATCATTTAATGCAATGCATTAAGCAATCATTTATATGCCAGTAACAATTAAAAATTCAATGAGTAAGAAATTCACTTCTACTCACAATTTTTATTTTTATTTATTGTACTCTGGCTATGTTGAGCTTAAGTTCTGAAGTACGTATTTATTTTATGTTCAGTGTTTATTACTAAAACGAACGGTTAGTGTTGAGCTGACTGGATATTTTAAGCATTTTTGATCTTTAAAGTTCAAAGGTCATGTAGTTGTACAAAATAATATGAGTACGACTGTAAAGCCGCTACTACACGCTGGCGCAGGCTCGCCGACTGAACACCAATGCCAACGTGTGGACAGCACCATTTGCCTTGCCTTGCTATCACTCGCCTGGCCGAATTAATACAAGCACCAATTTGCATGGGTTTGCATAGAATCGCCAAACGTCTAGACGGTATCACTCGCCTTGCATCAATTTGCCTTCGCTGGCTTAGGCTCGCCCAACATTATAGGCGGCATAACAAAGTATTCATTTGACTTAAAAATTATTAAACCCTAAAAAAATCACTTTTAACCAGACACTTGAAAGACAGAATTAAGTTGTAAAACTATATTATGATTTTGCAATTTTACAAGTTTCATGCTTGTTCATTTGTTCATCTTTGATCGGGTATATTACATCTGTGGTAAGTGCACACACATTTTGAATGCTTCCAGCAATCAAAAAAGAAACGGGTTAGCTGAGTGTTAGCTCAGTGTTCCGCAAAGGGTGTGCCGCGGCACACTAGTGTACCGTGGTCATTGGTTGGTGTGCCTTGGAAAAATAAGGTTTCCTATCTCAGTTAAGTTACTCCAAAGATCGCATGTTCAACTAAAGAAGCTCTTGTATCGCATTAAAAAATATTTTTCATCTGTGGTATACCTCCAAAATTTTCCGATTTCCTAAATGTAACTTGAACACAAAAAGTTTGCGGAATACTGATTAGTTAACCCAAGAACGCGCAAGCGGGCCTTAGTCTCAGCTTATTGTTATAATTATAACTTACATCAAAAGAGCTTCAAAAATCTTTTGATCATCTCCAACCCTAAACTTAAGGCTCCACAGTCCATTGTGAGTTATCTCGTTCATCAGAACCAATCATTTCCAATCAGCATGAGTCCTTGTCGGTCCGTATCCGGTTCCAACCAGTTTCAGCCTATTAATTCCATTGATTTCAAATTATGTCCACAATCTATCGGAAACTACGCACAGTGTACAATTATACAGTAAATTCCTGTTGTCCCCGGTGAACGGGGACAGCGGGAATTCTGTTAAATAGTTTTCATGACTTTCAAAAGAGAGCAACTTCTTTAATTGTATTTGAATGAAACTGCAATATCATGCAGTGAAATCATATAAAACATGGAAATAGTTAAATAAATCAGTAGCGCATGGTACAAAATAGTCATCCATTTTTTAAATTGGCTTTTATATTTCAACATTTATCATCATTTATCTGCAGATTTCCTCTGTCCTGTCATCCTTCTGTCGGTGAAGATCTCTCTTTGCTCTCGTCACGTTCAGTTGCTCTTTGCTAGCCTCATCTACTGACAGCTTTCTTTACAATGCTTCAATGACAAGCTTTCAATGATTCTTATAATTGGGTTTGCCTCTGACTATTCCCTTAGACATCTACAGATAATGCTTGTACATCGGCAAAACGCAGGCATGAACCCAACATGTGTGAAGACGTGCCTCTGACTACTTCCTTTAAAGAACTTGAATTTCATAAAAATCTGAGAGTATGTCTACCGCGTTTTGGTGATACAGTCGTGCTATTGTATTCTCTTTTCGCGTGTCTTTGCAAATGTAAACATTCCACTAATTTTAAACTAATGTAACAGTTTTGATACTAACCGATTAGTCAATAATTTTTCGGTTTGGTTGTGTACCTAAGTTATTGGTTTAACTGGTTATCTGTCGGAGCACATCTGGTCAAGACACAATTGATTTTCTATTGTGTCTAGAATCCCGACAGACTAAAGGTTAACTGTGACATGATTTTAAAAAGTGTAATGTATCTTATTGCAAATGACAGGACATCTAATCGTGTCATGTTATGAGCCTGTCTGCATTTACATCTACTGTTATAAATAATACCGTGTCCGTTACGGCCTACGGTTCCAGCCGGATGCCTATTGATAGGAGACTTTAATGCTTCGCTGGACGTTTCAAAGGTAGCCGCGATATTGAGGATGTTTCACATAAATTAACAAAGTTTCAAACTGTATAATTTTTATGTTAGTTTGAGTCGAGAGAAGAGAGAAGAGCATTTGCGTACTCACTCGCCCTTACATGTCTTATGGCGCGTTCACACACTCGCGTTCAAACAGACATTCAACGGGCACATTACCTTTTTTTATTAATATATCAACATATTAAAAAAAAGTTATGTTTTCAAATGGATCACAAAATTTTTTTTGATGTGTGTATCTTGTAAGAGTTTAAATATTAGTCTCTACCTAGCTCTAAAGAAAATAAGTCAGCACCTCAACTTTTCTCATAAGCTTAAAGAGAAAACAGATTCAAATCATCTCTCAAGTAATTACAGAGCCGGTAAAAACTTAACTTACCAAAGTAAATCTTAAAATATTTTACTCCTCATAAAGAATTTTAACACTATTTGTACGATAATGCATTTTCAACTTATTCTGTATAGAATCAAGTTTAAATCTGAGTTTTTGGGAAATAGGAGTATAATTATCTAGTTCATAAGCTGATTTAAACTTTTAAGCGGTTTTGTTCTGCAAAATGTGGGAATGTACCAAATGTGTTTGGACATTCCTCTTCTTAGACATTTTTAAAAGATCTAAAAATGCCTAAATTTCTGAAAGAATATGTCTACTGTACCTTGGAATTACAGTCGTGATCAATGTACCTAATCTTTTTTTTTTTTTGGCTGGCATATTAACCTTGAATATAAAACAAAAAAACTCCTGCGGTCGTACTGCAAGTCTTAGAGCAATGTCAAAGTAAGATTACTTTGGTCCGTACTTAGATAAGACTGAAGTAAGACTGACGCAGGCATAACTCCATCGTAAATCAGGCTTAAATCAACCTTGTTTTAATCCTGCCTTAGGACCAAAACAATCTTAACGCAGGGATGTTTTGGTGACATGACATCGACTATATGCAGGACTGCGCATGTCCTGCTCGATGTCATCGAGCAAGACATGCGCAGAGAGAGCGTCGAGAGAGTGTAATGCGCATGTCCTGCTGCAATCCTGCGTCAAGACCAAGGCAGGAATAAAATAAGATTGTTTTCGGACCAAAACAATGACAAAACAAGCCTAAGGCAGGAATGGTTTTCACCTTTTTTTGACATTGCTCTAAGAGCTCATGGTACGGCTACTGTTGTCAATTTACAATGAACAAAAAAATAATTTAAACTAATTAATTTTCACAAGTTATCTTTGCAATTCTTATACATCATAAATTGATATAGGATATTTTAAAGTGTCCTTTTGAACATGGCGGCTGTAGAATATTGAGCCATTTTTTTTATATACTAAAAAGTAACAAAATCAAAAAAAAAAACAAAATCAAATATCATTTATTCAGTAGGACCGTTATGACTACTTTGAATCGTCTTAAGAGCTAGGTGATTCTACTCCTGTTCTTTCGCGACCAACACCGTGAAGAATCAGGGCAACAAACATGGTATGGGGCCTAGCTTTCTTTTCGGTGATCCAT
Source organism: Camptogramma bilineatum (assembly GCA_958496255.1). Classification (NCBI taxonomy): domain Eukaryota; kingdom Metazoa; phylum Arthropoda; class Insecta; order Lepidoptera; family Geometridae; genus Camptogramma; species Camptogramma bilineatum. The sequence continues at coordinate 7,072,591 of OY292473.1, read as the reverse complement.
CCGCTTAAAATCTAAATAGTCAAGCTATCAATAACAAAAAGCTAACTAGCCGGAGAGGTAGAGGAAGACCGAGGATAGGCTACATGAGCCAAGTGAAAGAGAAGGTTGCTGTCATATCGTATAGGGAAGTCAAGGAGGCTGCCCTGGAAAGAGCTTCGTGGAGAGAGAAGCATCAGTTATGCCGACAACGGGCTACCCCTTAAATTTCAAGAAGAAGAAAAAGTAACTGTATACCTACTCGTACATACAGAATTCTGTCCAGTCGAGTTTTTATTTTTTGAAATGAAAAGATCTTTGATTATAAATATTGTGTAAAATATTTTCTTTGTAAGATCCTAACTTTGTGCTTACAGGTAATCACGCTGGCTATTTACAAATAAAACAAACTGCAAAGCTTGAGCTCTCTAGTATTTTTAAATGCTTTGAATTTATGGTGCTTTTATTGCTCATAAATAAATGAAAAATGGAGGAACGGAATGTTTTATTGTGGTATAAATTTTTGGGACACGACATTTACTGGATGGCCTGTGTAGACGATAGGTTCCTACTTTATTTGAAACATTTTGGTTGAGCAAGTGATGTCCCTCCCACTGACGGCGAGTAGCTAGAAGCGAGTAGAGCTAAAAACTAGAAATAAGTTGGTGCACAACTAGTGGCGAGTAGACGACTGGTTTTGTCACTCAAGCGATTACTCGTACTGCTTATTTTGCACCAAGTGAGAAGCTCTCAGCGAGTATTTTGGCCGCTAAGGCCCACTTGCGTGACCCAGGGTAAATTAAATAACTAACCCGAAGTTTATTTTTTTTGATTGGTAGAATCATTCAAAATATCTGTGCACTTACTACCACAGATGTACGTAATTAACAACAAAGTTGAACGAATGAACTAACATGAAACTTGGTATGTCTATCTCTTTAACCTATTTTATAATAGACTTCCTTGTTTATCCTTTTTTTCACATTCTAACCCGGGGTTAACCAATATCAGTAGTTTAAAAATTTAAAACTTTAACCTAGGTTAACGCCTAACTCTTGATGACGCAAGATAAATTTAAGCCAGTGTTATTTTTTTGTTGTCCAATGAGCAAGAGTTAAAATTTTAAGTACCTAACCCGGGTTAACTCGTGCAAGTGGGCCTAAGAGTGTTCCATTGAGCAAAACTCGGCGCAAACGGGTCACCGACCACATACACAAAACGCCAGCGACAGCGACTTTTCATATATTTTGTAGCTGTAGCGAGTGGTCGCCACCGGCTACACGTGTGTGGCGCGTTTATACAAAATATACATGAAAACGACAGGAAATAGGTCGGTAGCGACGTTTTGTGGCGGCGTTTTGTGGCTCGTATGCGGCCAGGCTAAATGTTTTCATAGCTCTTGACAATAGGCAAGTTCACGCGACCATCTGCCGTGTGGAAGGCGTTTTACTCCTAATGATATTTTATCAAAATTTGAACACATTAGTATTCAAATGTTGGCTTCCACTGCGCGATTCCTACAATTCGCTAGAGGTAGACAAATTGTTAGATACACCTATTTGAAACTATGCACACTGTGACAAAGTTGGTACAAAACACCCGTTGTTAGCGCAGCACTCGAGATTGGCAAACTTGTTAAATTGCTCCACTTTCCCGGAGTTTGGTAGCCTTAACACAGCGTTGTCATCGAGTTCATAGCGATTATGCAGCTTTTTGTATAAAAAAACCAGTAAGCGTTTATCATTTTTCTTTTAAACAGCTTGACCGAATTTTTTGTATTGTGAGTTTTTTTGCTAAAATTTGTGCTTCTGTTTCTCAACTGCTTTAGAAAGGAAGGTTTTATTTTTAAAGTTTGAGTATTTCTATTGCTTTGGAATGGTCTAGTAAATTAAACGTTATGAGGTGTCAGATTCGTCTTGATTGTGGGAGAGGCTATACAGTTTTAATCAAGGTAATGAGTGGGTACTTAGCAAATAAAACGTTTTATAATTAAATTAAAAAATATTTTTATTTTATAACAGTGGGTGTTTTGTGCCAACTTTGTCACAGTGTGCATAATATCATAATTAATATTCATTAAGTATTAATTAAAATTGTAAAATGTTTTTTTCTTTTTAAAATCCACAACTAGAGACGTGGAATGACGTGGAAGGGGAAAAGGAAAACATTATTTTTAGCCAATAGCAGCATTAAATATCATTTTTTTAAATTTTTATAGTGTTGAACCACACTTCATCATTGTCTTATCATAATTTTCAATCCTGACGACTAAGGATTCCGTGGCCAAATTGGTAAAGGTACTCCGGCTAAAGGAGAATCGCTTGTATCATTGCGGGTTCGAATCCCGTCGGAATTGAAAATTTTGATAAGATTTTTAATTTTCAAATTGAATATCAAGTAATGCGCGTGCGCTGTAATTGGTGACTTATTCCTTCAACTTATTGACACGATCGAGAACAATGTGTCTTTGAAATACCGCATGTTAAACTGGTGCTCAACGCACAACATCAAAGTGTTATCATAAGTCAAGCCCTGAGTAAACGATTGTTGGATTACTTTGATGAGTCTGATTATACTTGGACTGCGATTATTATCTCTTGCGAAAACTTTTGATAACTCTTCGTCCCAAAGCGATGAGGCCTAGATAACCGTTTCGTAAGGCTGTGATAAAATCCTGTGAAATTATTTAGGAACGACTTACAAACGAAAATGCGTACCTACTTTGCATTTTTTGGATCAAAATTACCTACATAAGTACTTATTTTTATTTTAAATTACTGGCTTTTTGAAAGTAGTTGATTGTGTATGTAGGTACTACCTGATGAAAATATTATTGTCTGTTAATTTTTAGTTTTCAGCTTTTAACTTCCGGTGTCATCCACTTTCTACAATTTTTTTTACCACTTGTTTGTTTGTTACTTTAAAGACACTTTATTATTATTACAATGACACACTATAATTTATTTTTAAATAGTTTTAATATCAACAATTACATCCTTTAAAAATTGTGCACAGGACAGTTGGTAGACGAGTCCGGACCCGTGCTGGTGATTTATATGCATCATGTTAATATTACTATTTATTATTTTACTATTACTTTTTTATTTCATCTGGGTATTTTACTTCAGAAAATAATAATATTAATTATTATGTAATCTCGCAATGAGGAAGACTCACGATTTTAGTTGAGTATGCAGATTTGTAGATACAAAAAAAACAAAAAATACTGTGTTTTTGGTTTTTTAATCGGATCAAAAATGACCGAGTTACAGAGATTTTAATGCACCAATCTAAAAAACGCTCGCGAGAAGGCCGCGACTGGCTGTGACGTCACCAGGCGCCCGCGGCTCGCTCCACTAGTACAAAATCCCTAGTTATTTTCAAACTAATTTCCGCCCGCGGCATCGCTCGCATGGCACCTGGATAAAAAGTAGCCTATGTCCTATTCCCGCTCATTTTATTATTATTATTATTATTAAGCCTTTATTTCCATAACAATATAATTACATAATATTTAACATTATTTGAAAATTGTATTATATTTTAAATTATTACTTAAAAATTTCATTTACTTAATACTATCTTTAAATATCATAAATAATAAATATAATAAATAAATAGATACATTTCCATAACATAATTGTCAGGCCCCGTTTCGGGTATAGGCCTCCTCCATCTGTCTCCATTCGTCTCTATCTTTTGCCTTCTCCATCCAGTCTCCATTCACCGTTCTCACTATTTCGTCTGCCCAGCGTTCTTTGGGGCGACCTCTAGTCCTTTTTCCGTCTGGACCCACCCATTCCGTGACTTTCTTTGTCCACCTTTCATCTGTGTTACGAGCTATATGGCCCGCCCATTTCCACTTCAGCCGCTGTGCATGTTGAAGAGCATCTAGTACCTTGGTTTTCTCTCTGATATTTGTGCTATTCTGTTTGTCTATTAGCTTGATTCCTAAGATGCTTCTCTCCATTGCGCGTTGACATACTTGTATTTTTGTCCTTGTGCTGTTATTAAATATCCAGGTTTGTGCTCCGTATGACAGACATGGCAGTAGGCAGGAATCCATAACTTTTTTCTTTAGTTTTAATGGGAGTTTTGATTTAAGGATTTCTTTAAAGCTCCAATACTTTTTCCAGGTGTTATTTACTCTTCGGTCCAGTTCGTCCTTATGTCTAGAGTTCTTGAACGAGATCTGCTTCCCAAGGTAGATATAATCTTCCACGTATTCAATTGGTGCATTATTGACAGTTATCGTTGTTTGAGTGCTGTTCGTGGAAACTTTCGTTTTAGAGGTGTTTAGTTTTAAGCCGATATTTTCGCTGGCAGTGCTCAATTCTCTTATCATGTTTTCAAGGTCTTTAGATGTGTTTGAGAAAAGTACTATATCATCCGCAAATCTCAAGTTACTTAGATATTCTTCACCTATTTTTATTCCTTTTTTCTGCCAGTCTAGGTCTTTCATAATATTTTGTAGGACGGATATAAATATTTTGGGGGATAATGGATCTCCTTGTTTCACACCCCTTCGAATATCGAATTTTGGGCCGAGTCTATCTAGTTTAACCCTACTTGTACTTTTGCTGTAGATATCTTTAATTATATTTATGTAGATATTTGAAACCCCTTGATGTCTTAGTGCCTGCCATATACTTTCGTGGGATATAGAGTCAAATGCCTTTTCGTAGTCAATATAGGCGAGATATAGAGGTTCCTGAAATTCCTGAAATTTTTCCACAATTTGTTCCAGCGTGTGTATGTGGTCAATGGTACAGAATCCATGGCGGAAGCCAGCTTGTTCCACTGGTTGGCTCGTCTCTATATTTTGCTCTATTCTTTTTTCTATACATGAGGCAAAGAGTTTATATAATGTTGGTAGTAGACTTATAGGGCGGTCCCGCTCATTACCTAACTATATTTTAAATTTCAGCCAAATCGGTTCAGTAGTTGTCGAGTTATAGAGGAACAAACATACATCCAAACATCCAAACTTTCGAGGTCATTCACGTTTTTTGTTAAGTAAGTACTTATGCAGATTTGTAGATTTAAAAAAGTTATAAATGATTTCATTTTTATTTTTAAATATGATTACGACTGTATTCCCAAGGCACAGTAGACATAATATTCTATCAGATCTTTTAGGAATTTTTAGATCCGTTGAAAAAGTCTAAGCGGGTAGTCAGAGGTAGAGAAGCAGTTGGCCAAGTGCGCTAGTGCCTCGACTTTCAATCCGAAGGTTGTGGGTTGAAACCCAGCCGTGCATCAATGGATTTTTCGTTTCGAAAAATGTATAAGTAGGTACCTAAGTAGGTATGCGCTTTAACACGAGCTCTAAACGGTGAAGGAAAATATTGTGAAAGTGTGATAGTGTGATTTGAAAACCAAGTTTAGGTAGGTAGGTATGTGATTATTTTGACTCGTACATACAAATTATTAATTTTAGGTATTACGATTAAAAGTATGTATAAAAAATACCTATTCACTAAAAAGTTTAAAGGCGAAAATTATTTTTAAGTAGGTACCTACCTAGGTAAGTAGTAGGTAGGTAGGTACCTACTTAAAAATAATTTATGTAGGTAATAATTTAAGTAGGTAGGTAAATAATTTAGGTAGGTAAAGTTAATATTAGTGTGATTCGACTCCTGATTGTTAGTTTTGTTTGTTATTGTTTTCGGTAAGTACCGGTACCTACCTCAAATACCTATTCAGTAAAAAGTTTAACGGCGAAAATTATTTTTAAGTAGGTACCTACCTACCTACTTACTACTTACCTAGTACCTACTTAAAAATAATTTTCGACTTGAAACTTTTTACTGAATAGGTATTTTAGGTACGTACCGGTATTATTTTTAAGTAGGTACCTACCTATTACTTAGGTAGTATTACTTACTACTTGATGATTTTTTGGCTAGTAAGTTTTAATGTGACATTTTACTGTGTTGACATTTAAAATAATATTTATATTTTGACATACCTAATAAATTGACATGATGTGCTTATAAATCATCGACATATTTGCTTCAAGTCATAAATAATTTAATATATATATTTTTTTTTTGTTGTTTTCACGAGCTTGATTTTATTTTGTAAAGTATTATTGTTTGGAATTTAATAATGTTATTGTATTTAATTGAAATTTGAAATTTAATAATGTATGGATTTATTTATGTTCTAGATTAAGTTATATTATGTTATGTAATAGATTAAGTTCAGTTCAAACACAATTGTATTGTTACTACACACATTCGCGCGCCGCTATCATAGAACACTAGCTTCCGCCCACGACTTCGCTCGCGTGGTATCCGGAAAAAAGTATCCTATGTCCTATTCCCGGTCATTATCTATCTATAATTTAAATTTCAGCCAAATCGGTTCTGTGGTTGTCGAGTTACCTACAGAGGAACAAACATACATCCAAACATCCATCCATCCATCCAAACATCAATGCAAACATCCAACCTTTCGCATTTTAATATTAGTGTGATTCGACTCCTGATTGTTAGTTTTGTTTGTTATTGTTTTCGGTAAGTACCGGTACCTACCTAAAATACCTATTCAGTAAAAAGTTTAAAGGCGAAAATTATTTTTAGGTAGGTACCTACCTACCTACTTACTACTTACCTAGGTAGGTACCTACTTAAAAATAATTTTCGCCTTTAAACTTTTTACTGAATAGGTATTTTTTTAAACATACTTTTAATCGTAATACCTAATTAATAATTTGTATGTACGAGTCAAAATAATCACATACCTACCTACCTAAACTTGGTTTTCAAATCACACTATCACACTTTCACATCACACTAATCTAATCATACTATCACACTAATATTATAAATGCGAAAGTTTGGATGTTTGGATGGATGATGTTTGTTCCTCTATAACTCAACAACCACTAAACCAATTTGGTTGAAATTTTAAATATAGATAGATAATGACCAGGAATAGGACATAGGCTACTTTTTATCTTTGTACCACGCGAACAAAGCCGCGGGCGGAAGCTAGTTAATATTAAAAATGCAAAAGTTTATATATTTGGATTTATGTTTGTTCCTCTATAACTCGACAACCACTGAACTGATTTGGCTGAAATTTAAAACATAGATAGTTCTTAACCTGAAATAGGACATAGGCTACTTTTTATCCAGGTGCCACGCGAGCGAAGCCGCGGGCGGAAGTTAGTTTGTAATTAACTAGCGATTTTGTACTAGTAGACCGAGCCGCGGGCGCCCGGTGACGTCTGAAGCAGCGCGAAGCTCCGAGCGCGCGTTTTGAAATGGCCGAAAAGAAAACTTGAATAACTTCGTCATTTATTGATGGATTTTAATTATTTAAAAAACAGAATGCTCAGAATGCTAAAGAGTATACGCCCTCATACTTAGAAACCCAATATTTCGTTTAGTGATTGATCCTCATTAGTCCGTACCTACTCGTTTTTAAAACGTAGTTAAACTTTGTCTCTTCCTTTGTCCCACATTTCCTCCTTAAGGGACCGGCGAACGTACTTAAGTACCTAAGAACGTAATACCAAAATAATTTAAAAGGATTTCGGAACAAAATTGTAAGAGGAACATAGATAAATACCTACTCTCTTAAGCTAACAACATAAACTGATAGAAATATGCTTAAATTTTAAATGATTTTGGTATTACGTTTTTATGGAAATTCGCCTGTCGCAGGCCCCTTAACGTAGCCTTGTATATAACGTGGTTTGTTCCGTGTGTACCAAACTGGTTATTTGTCAGCACACAAATTGCAATCCTGTCATGTCCACACTATTCATCATTTTCTTCATAAGAACCTTTTGGCAACAGGTGAACATTGGCCAATGAATGGTGTTGGGTGAAGGCAAGTTTTGCGTGAATTCACTTTCTAAACTTTCTTGTGTCATTTTAATGTCAAGTAAATGACATTATAATTTTATTACACACGGTATGAAGCCCACCACACACATCGATAATATATCTTATGAAATATAAATCGCGCCCATACAAATTCTACGGAGGACCACACACAGCGAATATAAATTAGAAAATATATTTGGTGCTATCTGTCAAGATTTATATTTCATAAGATATAATAATGCTGTGTGTGTGGTGCGCTTCATCGGTGAACATAAAAAAGCGCAAAAAATTCCGGTGAATTGAGAACCACCTCCTTTTTTTTAAAAGTCAGTTAAAAAAAAGGTTTTTTAGATATAAAAACACATCAGCATTTTTCTGATACCGTAAAAATGCCTGTAGCCAAAAAATCCCAGCCAAAATTTAGACTCCCAATTTCATGTGGTCGTCAATTCCTATCTAGGCTATTGCAGGTAAAATACACTTTCGAAATCATGGGCCGTTTTTGGAATAGAAATGTCTTTTAACAATGAAAATAGGACTCTGAGCTAGAATTTTTGGCTCTATCAATTCATTTATTTATTTTAATTTTAATGAAACTTGTTATTTAGTTTAATAAAACTACGTTTCGTCTTGAACCATCTTTGAAAGTGAAACGAACAAGAGAGTGACCACAGACAAAGATGTACATTTATTTATAGGTAGGTACCTATTAAACTCTGCCATTCATAAGCCAAGTTGAGATAAGGTTTCCTACATTTTCGGAGACCTATTTATCTACAGAAATATACAGATTTTTTATTATTTTCGAAAAAAAATTGGAAAATTTAAAAAGTGACCTGAGCTTAAGTTCCTATGTTCAAAGTGACAGAAGGCATTCACAATGACTCTCCGTACTTCACGCTTGATTTCACAAACAATTTCAAAAATAATTATGATTATTTTGTGGTTTTAAACAAATACTTTGAAAATTTAAAACTAGTGCTACTCACCCAGTATTTTAACTATAGGAAAACGTACATACATTCGAACGCACCGCTATCAGTTGCGCGTGCTTTTTTGTCTTTTTTTATTCGAAACACGACGCAGGCAAATCCGGCCTTGTAAGGGTTTTGTAGTAAAAAGTCAGCGTTGCTCTGAACGGGAATAAAAGTCAGGTGATTAAGCTGGCTGCGTTTTATGTACTATGCTATTTGTTTTTTTTTTCCATCTAGAAAATGGAATTTTACTTTAACACTATTGTTTTATTAAATAGGTACATGAGATATTGATAATGATGATGAGAAGGAATAAAAAAAAATCCGACATTTTTAGAAATTGAAATAGACCGGCGCGGCGGGAAAATGAAGCGGATAATTTCACAAAAAAATGTAAACATAAAAATATAATACGAATTCAAGGAATGTTAAAACAAGCTTGAAACAGTCCTCTAGGAATGTTGATACAAGCCTAAAGCAAACTGTTTCAAGCTTGTTTTAACATTGCTCTAAGAGTACATGGTATGGCCCCTATTCTGCTTTTCAAAGATACATAACACGTTTTAATAAGGTTCTGTATTAACATAAGACATGGAATAGAAGTTATCAGGTCGGTAAGTAATAAAGTATTAGAATAGTAATTTGTTTTTATATTATTATAATAAGGCTTCAAAATGGCGCGTACAGCGTGTTCCGTAGCTCAATTGACTAAGGGAGTGTCCACATTGCGTTTTTTGCAGCGCGTTTGTATCGATACAAACGCGATTCGAACGCGATGCGAACGCGCAGCCCCCCGCGCAGCCCCTCCCGGTTCGCTTTTGTATGGAAAAATACGCGTTGCGAACGCGCGTTTGTATCGATACAAACGCGCGTTCGCAACGCGTAGCAAAAACGCGCTTCAGAAAACGCAATGTGGACACTCCCTTAAGCATTGCCGTGCCAGATTGCGGGTTTTGTGAGAGTATTTTCTGTACATACAACTTACGAAAGTTTGAAAGTTTGGCTTGATACAATTTTGGCTGGTTATGTCATTATTTCTCTAAGCCAGTTTATAAGTGAGGTGATGCTATCGAGAAAATCGCTGGATTGGCGCGATAAATATAAATTACCCAGGGCTCCTGCCCTTTACTAATGAACTTTTGGAATAAGAAATCTTTGATGTGGTTCCTATAAAGAAGTCGCATGTAAGTAGGTATGACGCCTGGTTAAAAAATATCTAGTCCGTTAGTCAATAATAAAAAATACTAAACACGTATTCTTTGCTTTATTAAATTAATAAAAAAATACTTTGATAAAAATGGCAGCTCGCTACGTCACAATTAAGTTTAAAATCTACACAATTGTAACGTCATGCCACATTTTAACTCTCCAATATTTTTTATTAATCTACACGAAAAAAAAAAAAAATATCTCCTTAAAATCTGTTTCATAAGTTTAAAATGATTCGATATCACAATTTGGTAGTCATTATCGCTTGTATCAATGCGGGTTCGAATTCCGTAAAAATCGAAAATTTTGAAAATACTTAATTTTCTACGCATGAATGAATTTTTCGTTTCGTACACGAGCTCTAAACGGTGAAAAGAAACATCATGATGAAACCCGTGGCTTAGTCAGTCCCACCATTCACCATGACATTCCTAATATGGCCTATTAAGGCCTATTAATGCGCAAGCCTACTCCATCTCAACAATATCAAGCACTACATTGTCCCGTTAAGTGTAGGCAAAGGCTACTAAAGATGTACTGATTATTAATATTAAATTGTTTCTTTCTCCACACAAACCACAGATCTTCTCCTTACAATTTTATGCACCTTTTCATCTCATTCACTTCTATCGTACTCTTCACTCACTTCACTCTCACCGACTTAGGATACTTTGGAGCTAGATAGAAAAAAGCAGGTGGCGTAACACCAACTCTTAGAGCAATGTCAAAATAAGGTAAGAAAAGTCCTGCGTTAGGCTTGTTTCAGAACTTGCGCAGTCCTGCATCGAGTCGATGACTTGACACTTGACACACTATACGATGACGATTAAAACAAGGTTAATTTAAGCCTGCGTTAGGCTTACTTTAACCTTACCTTAGTCTTATCTAAGTAGATACGGAACCAGAATAATCTTATTTTGACATTGCTCTAAGAGTTCATAGTAAAGTCCCTGAACAAGTATTTAGACCAAATTGATGACAAAATATAGCACATCCAACCATTCTAAAATTCACGTTAAAAAGTGTCCCTTGATAATCTTTAATCGGGTATAATTTTACCACGTTGCCATTACTTGCCGTTTACGGATTAATAACGTAATACACGTAATCGTGAATATTATGCCAGGTCATATTGGGGTAGACATAAAACAGTTGCTACTCACAACTTTACTGGGTCTTGAATGAATGAATGAATGAAAAATCTTTATTGTACCTACACAACTTAAAATAACATTTTTATAGGAATAACCTATAAAAAAATTTATAGGAGTAACCGTACAATGGGCGTCTTATCGCTTAGAAGCGATCTCTTCCAGTCAACCTTTGGATGGAAAGAGATATAGAGATTGAAAGGTATGGCAGGGGGTGTACAGATATTACAATTGTCAAGAGATTCTAAACTACTTACAGAAATACTTACTTCTTCATCTATACTAATGTAATAAAGCGGACGAGTTTGTTTGTTTGAACGTTCCTGAGATTAACGCGTTCAAACAAACAAACTCATCCGCTTTATTATATTAATACAGATGAAGTCCCAGTAAAGTTGTGAATAGCAACTGTTTTATGAATTGTCTTAAGAGCTAAGTGCTTCTACTTCTGTTCTTTCGCAACCAACACCGTGAAGAATCAGGGCAACAAACACGATATGGAGCCTAGCTTTCTATTCGATGACCCATCCACCTAGATCTAAATAGTCAAGCTTCAGTGGGGAGCCAGTCGAACAAAGTGAGTCTCGTCAAAGCCGTCAAAAGAAAAAAATAGGATTAATTCCTCAAAAAAAGTCGCCTGGCATCACACGTTAAGTCGTTAAGCCACGATGGAGGCCTTTAGGCGGCCTAAAACCTCCGTTATCAGATTTTGCCACTTTGCTTATAACTTACCTACTTACTTAAGTTTTTTATAACTTACCTACTTAAAATTTTCAATTCCGACGGGATTCGAACCCGCAATGATACAAGCGACCCTCTTTAGCCGGAGTGCCTTTACCAATTCGGCTACGGAATACTTAGTCGTCATGGTTGAAAATCTTGATAGGACCATATCTATAGATTAAAGCATGTAATAAACCTAAGTGTGGTTTAACACTATAAAAAATTACCTACTTACTTTAAACTTTCTTTGCAAATAATTTTGCGTTTTATTTTTTCTTGTTAGTGTTCTGATAGAGATATCAACTATCTAACTAGTTGCCGTCAGATAGTGTGATTATTTCAGTTCACGTATCTTCTGTACGTGACTGCCTGTAATAAAGCCTAGGCGGTAAGCTTCGTTCGAAGTTCGTTGAAAAATAAATAGCCCACTCTGTAGGCCAATTTTACTAAAAAACTTTATCAACTAAAGCAAAACGTTTAAGTTCAAGTTCAAGTACTTTATTGGTAACAATTCGGTTACATGTCAGCTTATTCGTTAGGTACGTAAACATTGTGTTGTGAATTCTTGAATTTTGAATTTATTTCGTTTTGTTTCTTAATCTACTAATGAGGTGAGGTTACTCTGTTGTGATGACGTTGTCAAACAAATTACCAATGAGGTTTTGCAAATTACTGTCATTTTAGAGAACGAAATAAAACGCAGCGACAATGAAACTTGAATGGTTGACGTTTTAAAATAGAGGAATTGGGGCCCTGTTCTTATCATTGACAGAAATAGTTAAACGTGCAACTAACTGAAATATTTAGAAGTTCAAAATATTTTGATGGTGTAAAAGTAAGCTCACAAGTCAAAAAAGTAATGTTGCGATTGACGAGAGAGAGAAGGAAAACTAACATACAAAAACGAAACAATGCTATGAATTTTTATAAATTACCCCCATTAATCTATTTAAATTACCCCTTGATCAATATCCTTTATCTCCGAACAATTTTACAAAAAAAGTATGCTTAAACTGTGGAGTAGTGAGCTAGCTCTTTTCAACACGGGCAGCTTTAGCTGTGTATATTGTAGGCATGTAGTTTGATCCGTTTCATGATAAGATTGTATGATGTAAACTTAATGGCTATCGACTTTAGTTTTTGCTCTTTTATTACTTCTGGCGTAATTCAAGATTGCTTTATAAAGGAAATGAACGTTGGTGATATAAATTTGAATTCGTTTAAGTTTTTAAAAAATACCCTTGGGAATGTTACGGGGTTTTTTTTTAGAAAATAAAAGTAAGAGACGTGTTAGCTGAGAAATAGCTCCTCGACTTTTAAGGTCTACCAATGGCCTTCTAACCGTTGTTGTTGAGGATCTGTGCTCGGCTTAATGAGACACTGGCTGGCAGTGCTTCGGCCTAGTGTCTCAATAAGATATTTTATTTTTAGGTAATGTAGGTTAGTTACTAATCTAGGTTTAAGTAACTATTAACACAATATGGACACAATTGGTCTGAAATAAACGTATTTTTTTTATTTATTTATTTAAGGTCGTAGGTTTGAAACCCGGTGAAGAATAAAGGAAGAAACATACGTGTGTTATGTTTCAGTGCATTATGTTTCTAACGATAGAAAGATAGATAACTTTATTGTTTACCACAAAGAAACCTTGAGTATAAATTATCTAAACATAGGTAAAAACAATTGGCGGCCTTAACGCTTAAAATGATCTCTGCCAGGCTCTTCCAGCTTTTCCATTATGAATGTCAGTAAAAATAAAAACCGGTCAAGTGCGAGTCGAACTCGTACGCCGAGGGTTCCGCACTTAGCCATGGTGCCAATTAAGCTAGTCCGCTTAATTGTATGAGCGCCCATACAACTCGGAGGACAATTTTAATTGGCGTCAACTATGTATGTATGGGAACACCCTTTAATTTTTAACTTTTTTAACTTTTTGGAATTTTTCCTTTATTTGTGCTATAAGACCTTGCTTTTTGCCAAATTTCGTTGTTCTAGGTCAACGGGAACTACCATTTAGGTTTTCGACCCAAAACCTCTAGGGTACTTCCGGTTGATCTAGAATTGTCAATTTTGGTTACAAGCAAGGTCATCCAGCACAAGTAAAGGAAAAATTCCGAAAAATAAAAAAAGTTGATAATTAAGGTAAGTTTTGGTACTCACAAGTTTTCACGAAAACCTAAATTTTCCTATATCTTTTTATAGTGTGGACTCAGGACCTTGATTTTTATACTCACAATAGGGACTATAGACCTTAGTATATGGTATAAATTTCAACTTGCTAGCTCTACCCGTTCCTGAGATAATCGATGGTGACACACGGACAGACGGACAGACAGACAGACAGACAGACAGACAGACAGACAGACAGACGGACAAGAAAGTGATCTTATAAGGGTTCCTATTTTTACCTTTTAAGGTACGGAACCCTAAAAATGAAAAATTAGGCCTAAATTAATTATTTGAAAGGTTGATTATACTTTCAAATAAATAAATAAAAGTTTATTGATGTTTCACTATTTATGTTTTCTTTCTGATCTCAACAAAGTTTTGTTTACAAAAGTTGTTGAAAGTCAAAACCGAGTTGCAAGAATTGTAAGCTAAATCAAAGTAAACAATGTTTTGTCTTTACGATTTCTATTTGTTTTTTCTATTTGTTATTTCTATTTGTTTTTGGTTTTCTTGTAAATTGAAATACCTACTTAACTTATGAAAGCTGTTAATCGCATTGTTTTTTATTTCTTTTTCCATTTACTCACTATTTTATTGCTCAGATATTAAAATATTTTACCACCCTGTTTTAAAAACGCCTTAAAATATATAAGTTTAAACTAAAAATTGGAGCAAATTACAGAACAAACACTTAACAGTTTAAACCACAGAGCAGAAACAAATAGAAGTAGCTTCATTGATTTTTAGTATGAACATAATATCGTAATAATGAAAATTTAATTTACACATGGTTCAAGGTAATTTAAAAGGTTTTTTATGAAATTCAAAGTATACTTCATACAAACATATTTTAAGATTACATTTTCGTTATTTTCTGAGCTCAAAATAGGCGGAACTAGGCATGAAGTTTACTCTTTACGTCGTCGCGGCATACGTCCACATGCCACATCTACTCTTTAGACCTTTTATTCCTTTTACTTTATTTTGAAGTTACTCAGAACCTTATGTAAATATTGTCTACGTTAAGCCGCCTATGCTTGGCGAGCCTAGGCCAACGCGAGCGAAGGCCAACGTGTAGACAGCATTTTTCCATCGCTCGGTGTCGCCTAGCTTGCCGAGTGAATACAAGCGCATTATTTGCATTGGTTTGCATAGACATGCCAAGCGTCTGCGACGGTAGCACTCGCCTTGGATCAATTTGCCTTCGCCTTGCATCAATTTGCCTTCGCTCGCGTTGGCCTAGGCTCGCCAAACACATATAGCCGGTAATTTATCAGTTTGGCGATACTGATTTTCATATACAATTACTATCATATCATATTATTTTATGCAGGTACTATAAACTATTTTCATATACGTAAATAAATCATTTCATTTCATTTCATCCGAGATTCTTTTCCTCAAAGATGAAAATGATGATGAATGCTACCTCTACTTTTTTCTGCTCTATGGTCTACTAAACCAACATGAAATTCAGTGAAATTACATTTCGATTCCCTGGAAATGAAAACACTTAGGTATAATAACCTTGCCGTTTCCCATTACAGCATATTCACAATTTTACTTCAATCAAAGAACTCCACAGTTTCGGTACGGTACGGTACAATAGCACGATATGATTATAATTTCACGGAAAATTTCAATTACGTTTGTTGAAAGTCGGTTGTGTAATATTATGAATGAATAATAGATTTTATTCATTCAACGTCAATGTTAGATTAGTTAGTATGGAAATAAATTAAGGTTGGTCAAGCATAATGCATGAAAAAATACAATGGTATTTGATTTTGTTGTGTCCAGTTGGACATTTTTTTAAGCATTGAAGGATTTTTTAGTAGGAAATATTTTTAGTTTGATGATATAATTGTGTTAGGTCAACCAGTAAACCTTTTTTTAGGTCTCTGGTAGTAGTCGCACTCCGTTGACGATTATTAAAACTAAGAAACTTCTTATTTTATTCTTTGAACAAAACTAAAAACTGAAAAATCAAATAATAAGATAATTATAATACTCATCAAAAAGCAGGTTATTTTTGCATTTTGTTAAAATAAAATGTATCCAAGCTTCGAAAATCACGCTGCCGTAACATGACGGTCGTTATTTCAGAAAACCTTCGGTAATGCGAGAACATGGGGCTTTAATAGCGGCGAGGCACGGCATGAAACAGCACAGCTGTTACAACCGCAGTGATATTACGTGTGAGACACACTGACTTTAAGTTGGAAGAGCTTTTAACAAAGCGTTACAGTTACCACTTTACGACAAGTTATCTATTAAAATAAAAAAAAATAATAATTCAAATGTCATTTATTTAGTAGGACCATTAGGATCACTTTGTATCGTCATAAGAGCTAGGTGATACTACTCCTGTTTTTTTGCGATCAACACCGTGAAGAATCAGGACAACAAACATGGTATGGGGCTTAGCTTTCTTTTCGGTGTTCCATCTGCTCAATCTGAATAGTCTAGCTCCATGTTACAATAGCCATGGTCGCGGGCAGTCTGCCCGCGTCGGGATATATAAATAAGGTAAATTACGCGATAAAATCCCGTGTCCATATCAATTTTTATTCGCAGTTCTAAAAGGCCGAGTGTCAGACACTTCAGCAGTATTTCCATCCCGCTATTGCACAGTTATAATTTGACTGGAAATTGTGCTATTTTGTTCGGCATTGTTTGAGATGTACGTGCATTGCTTTGCATCGGGAGGCTGGGCCAAATCACCTAAATAGCGACATTTGTAGTTCAAACTACTCTTATGATACTTAGGGCTTATTTCACCGCCACGAAGTTAGGGAGTAAGCACACTGGAACACAAACCGAGGAACTAAATAAGTAGCACTCCTCTCACTTTCAACTAAAGAAAACTTAAAAGAGTAGGCACACGACGTTTTCTGAAGCGCGTTTTTGAGCGCAGGGGCCCGATTTTATAAGTCCAAACCAAACGTAACGCGACTTAATGTGGCTCGTTCTGGTTTTTGACTGGCCGACGAGCCACGTTAAGCCGCGTTACGTTTTGTTACGACATTAGCGGCCTTTGCACGATAGAGTTTTTACCACGCATCTGGACTGTACAGATATCTGTACAGATATCCGTACAGATAACCGCAGATAAAACTGTCAAAGGTTGGAATGGCGCGTGCTATTTCCCGCGGCATCTGGACTGTACAGATATCTTTACAGATATCCGTACAGATATCTTTACAGATAACCGCGGATAAAACTGTCAAAGGTTGGAATGGCGCGTGCTATTTCCCGCGGCATCTGGACTGTACAGATATCTTTACAGATATCTCTGCGTTTAAATACTCTGGCATCTGGACTGTACAGATATCTTTACAGATACCTGCAAATATATCTCTGCGTGTAAATGCTGCTATTATGTATTGCATGCATGCCAGTATTTTCTACGATGACGAGCTAGCGCAATAGGCATTCTCGGCAGTAGTAGCACTTGAAACTATAGGGGTAGTCAGAAGAAACTCCAAATGTAAGCCATCTACGGTGCGCGAGATCTCAGTTCGGGGCGAACTACTAGTTTAACCAGTGTTCGTTTATAAGTAAGGCCTAGAAAGCCTACAAGAATGCCAACATTAGCAGATAGCAGTGAAACATTAAACTTTTCAGTTGATACTATTATTGAATCTGTGTGTCTGTTCTCTGTAAGCTTAATGCGACCTACTTATTACGCATTGTAATGAAAAGTGCAGTCCGCGAAAATGTAGAGGAATTTCAAATCTGTAAAATTTGCATGCATTTTATGTTTTGGATGCATTCATGCATGAGTTTTATATTTTTTAGCATTTTTTTAAAATAAAACTTACTTTATATTTACAATTATTTGCTTGGTATTTTCCAGAAGCAAAATAAGAAAACGTTGGCAGTATCATAAAACGAAGAGTACTGCAATATTTTGTAGGATTTTTTTTAAATAAATAAAATTATAATGGATTTTAACTTCTTGCTGTTTTTTACCAGATGATTTAAACAATGTCAGGAGGTGATCTGTGCCTACCCCTATCAGATATTTCTAAAATGGAGTAGGCTTGCCCAGTATCCAAACCATTCACTCAGCTTAATCGGACTTATCCACAATATATCGTCCATGAGGGGCTGACTAAAGGCTAGGTGGAATCAGACGGTTCACTTTTCGTTAATTTCTGTTTTTCATTCGCATCTTTCACTCACACTCCGAATGACTTTAAGAATCATTCGCGTAACTGTTTAATGTTTTCCAATTTGATTCCTTTTAAAATCTGAAATATTTATCTTGCAATGACACCACTTCATTCGTACGCGTTGGATTACTTTCATACTCGTGCTAAAGGCTCTGAGCCTTTAGCACGAGTATGCACAAGTTTACTATTCGATCCGTGACTGTAGTATAGTCTCTCAAATGTATGGGATTCCGGTGCAGCGCCTCCAGTGGTAACTTGACTGAACTAAAATCCCAATACATTTGAGAGACTATACTACAGTCACGGATCGAATAGTAGACTTTGTGCATACTCGTGCTCGAGGCCCAGAAGTAGTTACCTACATAATGCAGTAAGCAAGCAGTACCTAAGTAACTTAAAGCGTGCCTCAAGCAACTCGGCATAATGCCCGGGATACACGAGGCTAGTATTTCAAGCTAGGATAGCAAGCTAGTTTTCTACTAAACTATCCTGGCTTGCTATCCTGGCTTGGAACATGCTAGTTCTATTTACATGAGGCTAGTTTATTTTAAGCTAGTATTATTGCAGTGACTGAAGTGACCACACGTCCAAAATGAACTGCATGCGAAAAAAAAAAACACTATTCTATTGAAAAAGTTACTTCGAACATGTGCCAATTTGTACCTACTAGAAACTAGCAGATGAATTACAAAACCGGGTGTGGACAAGACCGTGGACTTTAAGAAGAGATGAACGTGAATCACTCTGCTTTACTTTATTTTATTCATACTGCTTTGGAAGAATTTCGCAATGAAGATTTAGGCGAATATCAGAGTATTTTGCGAATGACAAAATGCGTGGTTACTGCTTAATAGCCAACCCAAAACTAGCTTCGCCGGCCACATGAAGCTAGTACACAAGCCAGGATAGTAAAATCAGTGGTGGGGGGCGCTACTAGCCTGAAAAATAGAACTCTACCCGATTAAAAACTATCCTGGCTTGTAAACTATCTTACTAGCTTACTAGCTTAGAAATGAAGCTAGTTTTGTCTACACGAAGCCAGAAGTACTAGCTTGCTAGCTTACTAACACTAGCTTGCTATCCTAGCTTGAAAAACTAGCCTCGTGTATCCCGGTGTCAAGTTCCGACTACACTGTAATATTATGGGGAGTGACAGCGAGCTGATTTGAAGATAGAGTCAGGAGCTAAGTTAGGAGTGAGCCACATTTTTAATTTTAATAAATTAAAAATACGATTTACTTACTTACGTGTTTATTTTAAGTAAATTAAACGTATTTATTCTAGCAAATACCATCCGTCCGTCAGCAGTACCAGCTGTCCGTTATTATTTTAACACTACGCGAGTGACACCACGCGGCGCAGTTAGTTTATTTCCATAAGTGACAGCCCTACAAGAATAGGCTATTATAAAAGTCGATGTTAGACCGCTGTTTCTTTGTGTACCTATTTATTTCTCTGTGCTCAAGCCAAGCAGGCGTAGCGAGCCGATTTTTTTAATAATAATTCATCTAATCGCTTATCTCGGGAACTACCAGTCAGATTTGAAAATTTATTTCGGCATGTGATAGCTACATTCTTGAGGAAGGTTATAGGCTACTTTTCATCATTATCATCATCACCTTTAACCATTACTACGGGGGCGAAGGCGCTGCTAGTCTATAATAATAAATTATAAATAAATATAAATTGAGTGGCCACTTTATCATTCACTGAAATATTAATAATGTGTACATTTTATTATTGCGTTTACAATAATTAGTGCTAACATAAAATTAAGCCACCAATAAATACTGGTCATAGTAATAGTTAATTTTCCCGAGCGCAATATAAATTAAAACATACTTGCTTTGCATAATACAACCCAAATTATTAAATTTCAGATGTATTTAGGCTTTGAATAATAACCACTATTAATTTAGACAGGTTTAAAATGTCAATTCTAATTACAGTGAGTAAACTGAATAGCCTAGGATATTTAATTTATCTGCTTACTAGGTTTTGCCAGCGGCTTCGTTTGCGTGGTATGTATATTTGGCGCGTCGGATGTACGGTCCGCACACCCTGGCAATAGGTTTATAGTTCTAAGTAGTCTAAAATCAGTAAAACTCTGATATAAATTTTAACTGATGTATTGATAGAAAACTTATGATATTAATGATATGATAATGAGACGCGAGGTATGATCGATTACCGAACGCGAACTGATTCGTTGCAAATGATTGCTGGCGTAAAATGCTTAGATGACAATAATTAAGTAGGACAGTGTACGCGCTCGTACATTCTCCCGGGCCAGAAATTGAGGATGCTAGGATGTAGCTAAAATGATAAGTGAATGATGTGAGACATAGTGATTGAACAACGTTTGCTTAAAATTAAATGATTGTCCAATCTAAAATTGATTAAGTAAATGAATTAATTTGATAGTCTTTAGTCTCTATACGATTGGTTTGAACTGTTGATCGAAGAAGTGGGGGGAGCTTGATCTTTCGGAGATCACACGCGCACTACACGATTTATTTTCTACCTCACTATGAACAAAGCCCTGATTTACTGCACTTTCACTTATACATCTCACAGTAGGAGGCTCGAAGGTTGTCGCGCGTAGCTCGATCCCCGCTCCCTGTGCGCGCGGTGGCGCAGAGAGCTCCGCGGGCGGAGAGCGCGGCGCCGCGGCGGGCGCCTCGCCTCGTGCTGTTCGCGCCCGCCAGCGGCGCCACACCAGGACCGCAGCCCCGATGAGGATTGCGAACAACACCAGATAGATAACGACGTAGTGATGAACGTCATGATAAGAGACTCTCTCAGTCAATACTCCTTCTGCAGCGTTATCTTTGAGCTGCTTTAGCTGTTTGTCGATCTCCTCGAAATACTTTTGATGATCTGAGAAATCTGATTGATTTTCGACTTGATAAATAGGAGTTGATACATTGATGATATGGTTGATAGGAGGAATCTCTATGTTCATTACATCTGCTGCTTTACTCAGTGTATTTGATTGTAATTTGTGAGCAAAGATAGTGATTGATTCACTCTTTATGATACACTCTTCGCTAATCTCTATTATTCCTGACCTATGTAATTGCTCAGCGGAAACTTGATGCTCGCATATGATACGTACGGGGCATTGTTCGCAACAGGAATAAAGGAATGTGTTAATCTTGCTCAATTTAATCCAAGTACTTGTACAAGCAGATAGTGATGTTTGGCACTGGTCGGATAGGAGGCTTTTGACACACAAAGTCTCATCTAATCTCATATGATAAGTAGGTTGGTTTAAAGGACATAAGTGTGAGTCCGTATCCAACTCTATACATTGATGTACATCTCTATCAGCGAGTGGTACATATGTGTCTTTTTGTAAGTTGATAGCTATGTATTCAGATAAAGGAACCAAACTGATCATTTGGTTTTTTGTTTGCTGTGGGATTGGTACTAGCCTATAGAGTTCGAAATTATCTCTGCTGACCAACGGTATTTTGATTTCGAAGATGATGAAGTTTCTTGAAGCTCTAGCTTTGACGGAGAGAAGATGGTACATTTTTGATATGTCTGATTGAAGATTCCAGGGCAATGCCATGTCCTTGGATAACAATCCAGTGATTGTATTCATCTCGTCTCGTAACTGCTCAGGGGTAAGAAGGTGAAAGTTGAATCTTCCAGCATAGATGTTTGTCAAGGCATCAATGACAGTTTCTTGAATGTTTTTCAGGTTCATTAAGGTACCTTGTGCAATGACTGATGACAAAGTATAGTCACAGCAATTTGAAATGGATTGCATATCAACCCTTTGTTGATTTACTGATTTTTCAAGGTTGATAAGATGCTGGTTGAAAATCTTTCGTTGCTTGTCAGTAGATGCTGCAACTCTCTTGATTAGATTAAATTCTCCCTCAACAATAGAAGTCTGATTTTTCCACAGTAAAGCTAGGTGTTTCTCATTCCCTTTGATAACTTCAATGTCTCGCTCGTACTTTTCTGCGAATTCTTGATCCAATACGCCGAATAGCTTGTTAGATAGGTACCCGACACCGTTGATAAGGCCGCGCGGCAGACGCCGTGGCGCCGGCGCTCCGCTCAGTGGGAACTGCTTACCCATCAAAATGTTGTTATAGTGTTCGAGTTCATTCATTCCGTGCTGTAACTGGAGGAGGATGACGTCACACTGCGCTATCTTTTTATTTAATTGATTGTTATTGTTACAAATGCCGTCTAAATGATTTATGTACTTGCTTAGCAGGTCTGTGCTTTGCCAGTAAGGATCCATGTCGTAATAAATTACTAGATTCCATTGATCTCGTTCCAGGCGAATGTTGCTGATTCGATCGAAATAAAACCGAAATAAAAATGTTTAGATTAGCTAATTGATATTTGCTGTAGACGGGCGTTGACATTGTAAGCATAAACATGCACAACATAATGATAAAATTAGCTAAGGTCAGTTTCTTTGATCGTTTGCGTGTTGTCGGAACGTTCTGTTGTTTCTGTTGAAACTCACTTTCTTGTTTGACTGTTTCGCTAGCCTGCACAGGTAACTTAGATATTTTGGTGATAGGGCGTTTGATTTCACCGCTCTTGGTTTTTAGTGTGACTACGCGTACGTAATCATCTTTTCCGGGGTGCAATGCAGTGATTCTGCCTAAGGCCCATTTTCCAGATGGAAGATTAGCGTCGTGAATGATGACGACGTCGTTGATATTTAGGTTTTCCTTTGGTTGACGCCACTTGCAGCGCGTCGATAGTTGGGTCAGATATTCAGATTGCCACTTCTTCCAGATGTCATCGAAGATCCTTTGAGTGAGTTGCCATCTTGTGCGCTGATCTCTTTCGGTTTCTATGATAGTCAACGTGGGACCGCTCGCTAGGAAGTGTGCCGGGCTGAGATATTCTAAGTCTTCAGCATCTTCAGTGATAGGGCACAAAGGTCTAGCGTTTAAGCATGCTTCCAACTGAGCCAGCAAAGTGGTGTACTCTTCAAAAGTTAACTTTTGTTCACCGATAACTCTTTTTAGATGATATTTGAGGCTTTTCACTGCTGCCTCCCAGAGCCCCCCTGCGCTAGGCCAACCTGGGGCGTTGAAGTGCCACTGTATCTTCATATCTGTGATAGCTTCGTAAAAGCTTGAATCCAACGTTGCTTTTAGATTCAGGTATTCTCTGTTGAGAATCTTGTTTGAGCCTACGAAGTTTGTGCCGTTGTCACTGTATATGTGACTAGGAGCGCCTCTTCGCGCGGCCATTCTTCGTAAGGCTGCTAAAAAGGCTGATGATGTAAGGTCGGAGACAAGTTCTAAGTGCACGGCCTTGGTCACCATGCAGACGAACACTGCGATGTAGCCTTTGTTAGATTTTACACCGCGACCTTTGCTAGACTTGACGTCTACAAACCCAGTGTAGTCAACACCTGTCCTTTCAAATACTCGGGTAGGCCTGGTACGAGCAGCTGGTAAGTCTCCCATTATTTGTTCGTGCTTGATAGGGTCGTGGCGCCTGCATATGACACAGCCACGTAATTGCTTTTTCACGATTTTATTTCCTCCTACGAGCCAATATTTTTGTCTTAAATAAGCTGAAGTTAAGCGAGCCCCGCCGTGATAACAAGCCTTGTGGGCGTGGTCAATCAAAAGTTCAGCTAAACGACTATTTCCTGATAATATGATAGGATGCTTCATGTCTTCAGGCAAGTTTGCATTCCTAAGCCGTCCTCCAACTCGTAAGATTCCTTTTTCGTCCAAATAAGGGTTGAACTGTGATATGTTGCTCTTAGGATGTACCTGGTTGCCTTCTTTAATGCTCTTGATTTCCTTTGAAAATTCAAATTGTTGAACTTGTTTGATGATAAGGTGTTCTGCTTGGGTAAGCTCAGATATTGATAGGTATGATTGTTTGATGTTTTTTCTTTCTATAAATCTGAACATCCATGATAAAATTCTGATAACTTTGCTAATAGTGCTGTGATTGCATAGTAATTGATAAATGATATTATTGTCTAAGTCTCGTTCAGTGACAACATTGATTTGACAGACCTTTTTCATTTCCTGATCGGTGAAAAATGTTGGCTGATCGCCCAGTCCATCGAAGTCTGCTAGCCAGGATGGTCCCTGCCACCATAGATCTTGCTCTGTCAACTGTGAGGCTGTTAGCCCGCGGCTAGCACAGTCCGCCGGGTTCTCCTCTGATTTGACGTAGCGCCAACATGCTGCTGGCATAATGATAGTAATGTCTCGGACTCTGTTAGAAACAAAGGTCTTCCATCTGGAGGGATCTCCGTTAAGCCATCCCAGGACAATCATTGAGTCGGACCATCCATAGATCTTAAGCTGATAAGTACTTAAGCACTGTTGCACTTTAAGCATTAGTCTTGATAAGAGATGAGCGGCGCTTAATTCCAACCTTGGGATGGTGATGGCTTTTCCACATGGTACTATTCTTGTTTTAGCTACCAGTAGAGTGATAATAGGCTGATTCTCTCGATAAACTTTGCAATAAATAACGCAAGCGTAGGCTTTTACCGATGCGTCACAAAAACCGTGTAACTCGATTACGTCATGCGCGTTCGTTGACATCCATCTAGGTACTTGCAATTTGTTTATGTTATGTATGTCGTTTTTAATACTGATCCATTCTGATAAAATTTCATCGGGTAGTGGGTCATCCCATTTGATTTCAGACAACCATACTTTCTGAAAGATAATTTTTAATTTGGTTGACAATGGGGCCAGCCATCCCGCGGGATCAAATAGCTTTGATATATCTGATAATAGTGATCTTTTTGTTTCTTTGTCGGCGGTCGGTTCAATCTTCGAGCTAAATATAAACACATCTTGGTGGTGATTCCAGCTGAGCCCTAAAGTTTTTGATGACTCTGGTTGTTTGAAACTGAAATTTTCCCGTTTGTTTAGCATGTTTGCATCTGATAATTCAGGAACGTTCGATTTCCATTTTCTCAAATTGAACCCGCCAGATTTTAATAAATTGATAAGGTCCTCGCGCAATCGTTTTGCATCTTGTAGCTCATGAGTCCCGTGGACCAGGTCGTCCATGTAGAAGGAACTCTCGAGGACTGCGGCTGCTGCGCTGCTTTGATAATTTGTTTTTTCATCTGATGCCAACTGTCGAAGGGTCATCATGGCTAAGTAGGGCGCGGCCTTGGTTCCATAGGTCAAGGTCAATAGCTCCCATTCGTTCAGTAATTCCTGCTCGGAATCTCTCCAGACGATTTTCTGCAGCTTTCGATCTTCTTTGTTTATCCAAATTTGTCTAAACATCATCTCTATATCTGCTGTGAAAGCGAATTGATAAAATCGCCATTTAATGATAAGTGACTGAATGTCTTGCTGGAGGTTGGGTCCACACTTCATGACGTCATTTAAGCTGTTGCCAGACGATGTTTTGACTGAGCCGTTGAATACGACTCTAAACTTGGTCGTGGTTGATTCCGATCTTTCTACCCCGTGATGAGTGAAGAAAAAGTCGGGCTTGGTGCTTACAGCGGGAGTCATGTGGCCCATTAAATGATACTCCTTCATAAATGATTTGTAATGATTTGCCATTTCAGGATTTTTAATGAATTTTCGTTCCAATGATTTGAACTGTGCAACTGCTTTATTTTTTGATAGGCCCAAGTTCTTCTCAAAGTCAGTTTTCATTGGCAGCCGTACTTCATATCGTCCGTCTTCCCGGCGAGTAGTGGTGCTTTTATAATACTGTACGCACTCCTATCTTCTGATGATAGATTTGATTCTTCTGCAATGTCTTCAATCTCCCAAAATCTCTGGATTTCATCTAGATCATTTAAAACGACATTACACTGCAGAGTCCTCGCGCAGCCACTTAAAATCCATCCTAAACGCGTGTTTTGCGCAATAGGAGAGTTGTTATGCTCGCCTCGGCAAATTCCTTCTAAAAGGATCAAGGAATAAATATCGGCTCCGAATAGAATGTCGACAGGACGGCTGTGATTAAATTCAGGATCGGCTAAAGTGATATGATCCAAGAACGACCAGTCGGGTCGGACAAAAGAAGAGCTTGGTAAACTTTTGATAAGATTTTTCATGATAAGTACGTCCGTTTGAAATTCGAAGTTGCTATGAGTGGAGAAGCATTTGATAGTGATAGCTCCTTTGCAGTTTGACTGAGTTGCGCCTATTCCTGTGACCACGCCCTGACATCTTTGACGAGGTAGTCCTAGCAGTTGAGCTCCGTTTTCCGTTATGAGGGAAGTTTGGGAACCCTGGTCCAGAAGGGCGCGCATTTTGATAAAGGAACCCTTTGATGTTTCAACATTGATCACGGCTGTCGCTAAAAGAACTTCAGGTACTTCAGTTTGTGACACGTGTGAACTTCGACCGGTTGACCTTTGACCCTGTTTAGGCACACTGTTATTAGCATAGCTAGAAGTCGATGTTCCGTCGTCATTTTCACGTTGCGCAAACGCCTCATGAAGTAATGTATTATGCGCTAAGTTACATTCGCGGCAGCGTTTTTCGGAAATACAGTCATTACCAAAATGACAATAGAGACAGTTTTTGCATAGATTGAGCTTCTCGGCTGTTCGAAGTTTCGATGACGGCGACATTTCTCGGAACTTACTACATTTATAAATTCCGTGGTTATTCATTCTACAAATTGAACATTTATAAAATTTCGCTGTATGGACGTTTTTGTTCTGTTGCTCAATACGTCCGGTCGATGACTGCTTCTGATTGAAGTTATTATTCAACTTTTGATTTTTGATATTTTGAGTAGATTTAACATCAGACTTTCTTCGCGTAGTTTCCATGTTCGTGAAGGTTTTTTCCAGGAATGATAGAAACTCCTCCAGTTGAGGTACCTCCTTGGGCGCGTTGACTGATGAGAGATACTCGCTGAGGGTCTCAGTGTCTAGCTTCTGACACATGAGATGAATGATGAGAGGATCCCACGACTCTACTTTGACTCCTAAGTTCTTGATGGCATTTAGGCTTTCGCGAGTAACATCGTGGATCCTTTTGATAAGATTTAGCGACGCTTGCTGTGCCGCTGGGATGTTGAGCATCAAGTCGAAATGAGAACTCAATATTAGACGTTTATTGTTGTACCTGTTATTAAGAAGTTCCCAGCTAATCGAATAGTTATCCGACGATATAGATAGGTGCTGGATTAGTCTCTCGGCTTCACCCTTTACTTTGGTTTTCAAAAATTGCATTTTTTGCGCGCTAGATAAGGTCGGATTTTCGTGAATAGTTTCAGTAAAAAGATCCTTGAAACTAGACCACTGATGATAATTTCCAGAGAAAGTCGGGATTTCCATTTTAGGAGTAGACTTCTCCCTGTGTGATACAGAAGAGAACTTCCGATTGATAGCCTTGATGATATCGTTGTATTTTTTCTCAGCTTGGAAAAAATGCGACTCGTATCCTGGATTTTTCTGACCTGCTGCTTCGCTATCTAGCTCCCAATGAAGAGTGTCGATCGTAGACCAACGTGATTGAATGGTACGCAACAAGTGATCAAACTCCCATTTTTCTTCTATGGAATCTAAATCGGTGTTCGAGATGGTATGCTCAAATGCCCTGAAATTACTGCTTTGCTTCCGCAGCATCTCGTCGGTCTTGCTATCGCTACCCCGAGCTTGGTACGAGAAATCCGTTGGAGTCCCCGGCACAGTCATAGGGGTGGCTGGTCTGATAAGAGTGGAAGGAGTTTTGATTTCCTCCCTCGGCTTCATGTAGTTCTGAATAGCTGCCCGGATGTTGGTGTATCTGTCCCCCGATTGCTCAAATTTATTGGTCGTAAAATAAGGATGAGAACTAGTACCAAATCCACACAGCTTTACATGATTTGATTGAAATTCTTTCCAATAGCTATCAAGAGTGTCTAACCTGCGCTTGATATAGTCAGGAGTTTTCCTATCCGAACCGTCTTTCTTGAAATTCGAATAAAGTTGCTCAATCGCCTCGGTTAGTTGCTCTTGAGTTGCTAGTAAGTTTTCCTGGCTCGACATCTTGATAAGTTATGACAGTCAGTGATAAATGGAAAGATCTTACTTGGTATCTGCTTGTACTTGATGAACGGTGATGCGACGCTGCTACGCCTCCGTCCGGTGGTGGTGTCTGTTGACTCCTGCTGTTGCTGTCGCAGGCCGGCTTGGCCCACGAGTGGTATCTGATGATACCCGTTGACGTGATATGGTGAGCTGTTTGCTCACGCTGATGATGATAATTCCACTTGCCAATGGAAATCCTCACTTATGTCCGAGTCACTGAGTCACTGTTCGTTCAACTAAGGCACTCGCGAGGGTGGTTTATCAGTTTTAAAATTTAAAAAAAAGGATGTACGGTCCGCACACCCTGGCAATAGGTTTATAGTTCTAAGTAGTCTAAAATCAGTAAAACTCTGATATAAATTTTAACTGATGTATTGATAGAAAACTTATGATATTAATGATATGATAATGAGACGCGAGGTATGATCGATTACCGAACGCGAACTGATTCGTTGCAAATGATTGCTGGCGTAAAATGCTTAGATGACAATAATTAAGTAGGACAGTGTACGCGCTCGTACATCGGAAGACAGTGGAGGGGGTATGTTTGGGCATGGATACACTTGCACTCGAAAGTACTAAGCCTATTGTTTTTTTGTTTTTTTGTATGGAAAACCATTTCGTTATTAAAAACTTGTGTGCGCGATGGTATTAATTTGGCTACTTTATATCAATTGCTTACTCTGCAGCGTTTTTTTTACATGACGCGAACTACACGAATAATTAAAATCTTGAAATGTGCTAGCTAGAGTACAGATTCAACAACCACACACACAGTTTAAGGTTATAGCTGACTAGTCGTCTCCGCACCCGAACCGCACCGCATCGCCTCGGTATTCTTTGTATGGAATTCTACGGACCAACGCTCACTACATCAACTTCGTAACGTCACCGGATCGCCGCATCGCAATCCAAAAGTGAAGGAACAAGTGAACACCAAAAAGGCCTTTATAATAAACTCAAAATTGACCAGCGCTCAACTAATATTACTTTAATTTTTTTTATTGACACGGGATGAGCGAAAATAAAGTCGCTATAGTCACTTCCTTGACCAGCAGGTGCCTTTAGGCTTGTTTTACTCTTCAGCGTGTCACCGGTCGCGTCCGCGAGTTGACCATTCACAGCACAGAGAAATTAATTTTGACCATTCACAGCTCAGAGAAATGTGCTGTGAATGGTCAACCCGCGGACGCGACCAGTGACACGCAGAAGAGTGAAAAAAGCCTTATAGTAGCGTAGATTATTACCATTTGGTTCTACGAGACGTCTACGAATCTACTACGCCGTAGACCCTTGTCAATCATTTTGTACATATTTCGTTTTTAAATGTATCTATCAACAGTAACGAGCATATTGAGTATTCCGAAAATAATATAAAGCCGAATTCAAGGTACCCCTAGGGGTTTCTTGACGTTATTTTTTGTGACATTCTATATAAATAAATCGAATCCCTGGGGGCCAAATGACCTTTGAGATATTATTTCTTTTAAAAATAAATTAGTTTGAAATTATATTGTAAGCCGTTATAAGGTCGTGGGTTCGAATATCGGTTTTCTAATCAAGGAATATTTCGTTTCAAAAAGTTAAATGTACACGAGGGCTGAAAAGAAAATATCGTGAAAAGAATGTTCGAGGCACTACAATGAGGCATAGGTTGTCCTTTTCAAACTTTTGCGATCAGAAATCGTAATATAAGTCGGACAAAATATGAAAGGGACTATTCTAACTGTATACCATTTATGAAGCTTTTATCCAAACGGGAAAATACATCATCGTTTGCGAAGCGCAAAATGCTTTGCAACATAATAGCCGTTGAATTAAGCGCATTGTCATCGTCTATGCATGCAATTGCTAGATTATAATCTTTGGTAGGTCATTAAAGCTTTGGTACATGTTCTAGAACATTTGGATCATAAATCCAGGTCCACTTTTAAAATGAGTCAGCGTAAAAATGAAGCTTCCGTAGTGTAACTTGTTTTATTATTTTTGTTAGATTTTCAGTTCGACCAATACATGCCCTGTGAAACATGGAAGCGCTCAGCTGTTAATGATACTTGCGGTTACCCATGCAAATTGTTGATTGTTTAATAGTAATAATAATAATAACTTATTTTTAAAAAAGGTTTACAAAACAAGACTTCCATTAAACAATCATTATCTTAATATTAATTTCTCAAAGTTATCAAAGTTTAAGAAAAACTTTGATTCCTTGCTCTAAGTTTAAGAAACTTGTATTTAGACACAAGGGCATCTTTGTTTCAACTTTTAGCTTTAATTGTAGGTAGTGCATAAATGATGTGTATGTTTGTGACGATAACGTTACTTAATTTCAACGATTTATCACGTCACACAATGCCACAGGCGCTGTTTAAGAATAAAAAGGCCAAAGAAAACTGATATTTAGTTTTATTGAAACCAATTTATGCCATTACATCGGAATGGTTAAAAAGGAAAAGGAAAGGAAAAGGAAATGTACCATAGACCAATGACCATCGTAGTCTTTATCTAAAAGTGTTGCAAGCTTATAATTTAAAATTAGTTCATCCTCCAACGACAATATTTTTGTGAAAACTATTTTTTGATTGAACAGGCGCTTCGCACTAAAGTTAACCGTCTGGCAGTGGCTTGGATCAGTTGAGCTACCTATAGATCGTTTCCAACGATCCTTAAGTGGCTCAACTGGTTCTTTTTGTATTTTATACTTTTATGTAAATATGTAGTAATTTAGTTTCTGTAAAGAAATTCTCCACCATTATCTTACTTTAGTAAGATACTTTTCCCTACTATATAACACAGTTGGGTGAGTGTGTGCATCCGAGACACCCTTTGAAATTCAGATTCGATTTGTATTCACGGCAGAGCGAGTCCGATTGTTTGATGTTAATCGCTGGGAGCTAATGAATAATATAACTTGTTAAACTTTCGCGATTTGTTAACATATTGATAATTATTATTACGGGATTTTATACCACGAACGCTGCAACGTGTTCGAAACGTCGGGAAACAAAATAAATAAAAGGTACGCGATAAAATCCCGTAATAATAATTATCAATATGCTAATGAATAAGCTGTTAATTTGTTACACGTTGCAAATGTTTTATCGTGAAATGCAACACAGTGGGCTAGCAACCTGTCACGTATGGAACGTTTCGGTCGAATACTGCTTTGTTTTTTTTAATGATGTAGACATGAAAAGATGCACTTGCGTATAACATTTTCATTGTAACATTAAGCTTCATATTCAATGTAACATTTATGCTTCATTTGTAACACTTACGCTTCATAACATTTTCAAAGTACTAAAATTTTAGTTTTTTTTAGTCTTTACATTTTTATAGATTATTAAAAAAGCGTCGGGAGGCAACTTACGCCTACACTTAACGGGGCACTGTGTGTGGGGACATTATTTGAGGTAGAAAAGGCTTGCTCAGCACCTAAACCAACTTCTCAACTTAATTGTCCTTATCCACAGATGGTCAATGGTCAATACGTGTAAAGCTAAACCGGAGACTAATCTACGGATTTTCTCACAACAAAAAATAAATGTCATACGCACCCCCTGAGACTAAGACTTTGCAATAGCAATACGACAGCAATCACTACGCGACTGGTCGAAAAATATCACTAAAAATCGTATCTCTCTCTCTCTGTAGTCGGCCCCTCATGACTGAGGATCGTGGTCATCATCGGGTGGTCTGCATCTAGCTTGGATGATCTGTCTCCATCGGCTTCTGTTCATAGCATCTCGCACAACGTTGTGGAACCTGTGTTGTGGAAAAATCGTATACCGGTCGCAAAATGCTCTATGGCCAAAGTGAATTTTGCGACAGGCGAGCACTATACGTACAATAGGCAATATGCGTCTGATTCAAAAGCGGGTTAAACGTATTTTTCTATGAACATTATGGCTTTAGAATTATGTGTGTGTAATTATTTTTTAATATTATTTCATTTTCGCTTAGAAATTAATAATTAAAAAGTGCAAAAATATAGTGGGAATTTCATAAGACTTGAAACGCAACGCTATTTGTCACATATGCTGTGACGTCACACTCCTTCAAACTCGACAGAAAGTTTTTTTTTCTACCTACAAGCGCGTGTAATTTTGGTGACTTGTGACGTCACGTCCGTTTCAAGTGCATGAAAATGTTGATAAATTTTAAAAATTATTTTTGTTATAAAATTTTAGTTTTTCGGCGCTGGAATTTTTGTTACGGTTATTTGACGATATAACCTATCGTATAAAATCATAAAAAAAATTGATGCATATTGCCTATTGGCTTTCGTACAACGATTTTTAGTGTGTTTTCGACAGGTCGCGTAGTGATTGCTGTCGCATTGCTATTGCAAAGTCTTACGTAATCAGGACGCTGAGCGCTTCTGTGCTTCGGAGGGCATGGTAAATTGTCGGTCCAAGCTTTTAAGTCGTTAAGCCATGACGTAGGCCTTTAGGCGGTCCAAAAACTCCGTCACCAGAATTGGCCACTTACTCATACGAACTTACTTAGAACGCTGTATTTTTTTATAATCTGTTACCAACGGGGCCGCGTATATTTGGTAGAATTCTATTTTATGTGAGTAATCTAGAATTTACTCACCGCCCTCGTAGTTATAAAACTTCAGTAACTGCTACTTTGTAATCTCTGGAAGCTGCATAAATCTCATAAAACTGCATAAATCTAAAGTTCACAAGTAAAACAACTTGTTTATGTTAATAGTGAACATAAATTTGAAATTAACAAGATAAAATGCTGCAAGAATTTATGAAGATACAACATAGGACTCAAAGTAATCGAGTTGAGTTCATAAATTATATTCACACTCGAGAGAGATATAAGCAAACTATGGACAAATGTATGAACTAGTAATAATAAGGTTATCACACTTTTCCCCCCTAAGGCGCGGGACATACAGAAAAGACGTAAGACGAGGACGAGTCGCAAACATATGTCTCTTCCGCGTCTCTTTCATAGAAAATGTATAGAAGCGTCGCGCCGCAAAACATACATAAGAGACGGGGCGCCGTCACATTTTGTATGAAAGGGACGCGGAAGAGACAAATGTCTGCGCCCCGTCTCTTCTATCTGGCCTGCGCCTAGGGGGGAAAAGAGGAATTTCAATTTACATCAGTGGAAGTATCATCATTTTTTCATAGTTCACAAATCCCCCTAAAAGTATGAACTAAAACCTCATCATCATCATCTACAGCCCGATTTTACCTACTGCTGGTTATAGGTCTCCCTAAGTTTGTGCCATCCACCACAATCCTGAGCTAGTCGCATCCACTGACGCCCCGCGACGTGAACTATGTCGTCGACCTCGCCACCGGTCGAACTAAAACCTCACTCATATCCAATTTTAAAAAAATCATTATCATCATCATTTCAGCTGTTGGACGTCCATTGCTGGACATTGCCTCCATAGATTTCCATGGGTTACGGTTGGAAGCAGCTTGCATCCACCGCCGCCCTGCAATATGTATAAGGTCGTCTGTCCGCTCCCACGAAATTTAGGAAGAGCAAAATAAATATTCGCGGAATAGGTTTTATCAATTTATATCCGAAATGGGATAATTGTGCTCATATACAGGTGGTTCATGACGTCCAATGAAAAATATTAAATTACTTCAAAATTCAAATATCATTTATTCAGTAGGACCGCTATGACCACTTTGAATCGTCTTAGGAGCTAGGTGATTCTACTCCTGTTCTTTCGCTCTACTCACAAGAAAAGTATAAGAAAAGTATAAAACATGCTTGAAAGCTTGCATTTTGCATCTAAATAAAATATTAATAAAACAAACCTAAAAGTCACATTTTTCATAAAAAAAACCAGACAACACAAAAAATGTCAGTTGATATCTTACTCGCGATTCCTCTGGGACCCTTTTTATTCCAGCAAGTGTATGATATAATG
Organism: Camptogramma bilineatum; assembly: GCA_958496255.1. Taxonomy (NCBI): domain Eukaryota; kingdom Metazoa; phylum Arthropoda; class Insecta; order Lepidoptera; family Geometridae; genus Camptogramma; species Camptogramma bilineatum. The sequence goes on along the minus strand of OY292473.1, from coordinate 7,038,426 downwards.
GATGGAGTCCGTACTATGCACATAAATCAAGTTGTAGTGGACCTATTGTTATATTTTTCATGAACTCGAAGGTACGAAGAGCTGTGTGAAATGGAACTGCCTATATTTTTACTAAAAGTACTATCTTTTCAAAACTTTTTTTTTGTAAAAAAGATGTTTCGAAAAGCTACAGCTTCGATTGTGTGAAAACCATCATAAAGGTGATCACACACCTATCCGCCCTGAATGCGCTGTACAAATCGAAAGAAACGAATTTTAGAATTATAAATATGAAATCGTATGAAATCTCGCAACAAATCCCGCGTCGAATCTTCCGAATCTGGCAGGTTTGCGAGGTTTTACACGATTTCATAAAAATAATTCTAAAATTCGTTTCGGTCGATTCGTTAGGCGCGTTCGGCTCTGATAAGTGCGCGTTCACCTTAAATGAAACTTATGTCCTTAGAAAGGTCAGTCGATAATTGACTGACGTGGTTTTGTCTTTAACGTGGAATATAGGTCGAGCCTTATAATGTTTCCAAGCTTATTACCTATTCAAAGTCAGAACAATAAGGTCTATATTATAATGTATTCTAAAGATTAATTTATATGTATATACTTAGGCTAGCTAAAACTTAGGTCTGTTTATATCTACAGACAATGAGCGTAACAGACACGTAGTGTGGCAGACCAAATAGTATTCTTCTAAGAAGTTTGTTTGAACGTATTCTTATCTAACGTAACGTAGCCGCACAGACACGCACAACGAGCCGTGCAGACACGGACAGACACAGTATTCGAGCAAATAATTTTGTCTGCGCGGTGCGGTCCGTCCGTGTCTGTGCGGCTACGTTACGCTAGCCTTCGGTCAACGTAAATATAATCGGAAGGCGCAGGCCAGATAGAAGAGACGGGGTGCAGACATTTGTCTCTTCCGCATCCCTTTCATACAAAATGTGACGGCGCTCCGTCTATTTTGTATGTTTTGCGGCGCGACGCTTCTATACATTTTCTATGAAAAGGACGCGGAAGAGACATAATATGTCTGCAACGTGTCCTCGTCTTACGTCTTTTTCGTGTGTCCCGCGCCTAACGGGACCGTGCAGTGCTATTTCTCTCTCAGTCTATTGTTTGAGAGCAGGCGACGATAGTGTCGTTGTCTGACGATGTCTGGCACGTTACGTGTCTGTTATGCTCAATGTGAAGTTCACCAACAGTATAATTATATCAGTTTCTTGCGATTTGTTTTATAAATGCATATTTACATAGAAAACACCCAGACTTGAAACAAATATTTGCAGATCATACAAAAATTTGTCCTGCGGCGGGAATCGAACCCGCAACCTCCTGCGTATCAGGCGGGCCTTCACCCACTGCGCCACAAAGTCGTAAATGATTTATCACTGTTGACCTTGACCGTGAAAATTGAGTTCTTTGTTCAATTCTAACTAAAGCTTCCATAAAAGGCTTATCCTGAAGTTCACCAACAGAATAACTTTTTGTAAATGTTAGTAAATGTTAAACTAAAGTTTAAGTTGAGAAGTGGCTGTACACAAGCACAATAAATCATGAAAGGGGAATAGGGAGACATTTGTCCTACAGTTAGGTGATGCAGTTGCAGGTATAGTACAATCTTTTTACACACTCGTTCAGCTTGCATGCTTGTTTATCGTCGTCGCTAAGCCACGTTTTGCGCAGACAATGGATGGCTGACGTATCATTATTTCATTTTTTGTGTATTGTTAAGGTGGCCGCACACCTATCCACGCCAGATGCGCCGAACCAAACGACCGAAACGAATTTTAGAATTATTTATATGAAATCGTATGAAATCTCGCACACCTGCCCGCGTCTGGCAGTACTTGGAAAATTCGGCAGGTCTTCGAAAATTCAGCGCAGATTGGTGTGCGCTCAGCCTTATAGTCGTTATTGGTAATGAAATGAAGTTCTAAATTATTAATTATTCTAAATAATAGACACTAAATTATTTAGGTCTAATTGTCAGTACCGGGTTCCTCCATCTATGAAATCGTTAAATCACGACAAACACCTTTAAGCGACCTAAAAACCCTTTTGGGCTTATGAGACTTATTAAATGCTGTTTCAACAATATTTTATTTTTTGACGCAAGCACTCACCTTGTGCTTTGTTGAGCCTCAAGAGGTGCTCAACTTCCGTAATGAGCATAATATTTGCATGCTTTATAAGTATTTTATCAAAAAAAAAAAAAATTCTACAACACCGTAGTAGCACCGTAGTTTAGTTTTATATGTTTATTTAATAAAACCGTATATTTTGTATCAAGATCATTTATAAAACTTTATATAAGTACAAACATTTTAATTTTGCTTCTCCCTTAAATTAGCTAAACGGGCTTAAGAAAAACTTTCACATGTTTTAATTAGAGATTTGCTTATGCTAAAGATTAAATTTAAAACCTAATATCTCCTTTTTGGTTTATTTAGTGTTTGCCTCGTTTATATTTATAACGCTACACAGCTATACTATATATATACTATATATTACTATACTCGTACTATACTTTACTCGGGTTATACAGATTCTGCCACTTAAAATGAAAAAAGTTGTAGCATTAACCACCCGTTTAAAGCATTGGTGAACTATGGTGTTAGTGGATTGGAATGGCTTTCTAATCAGTCATTTCATTGAAAGGGTCAGGTTAAGTCGTTTTTCATTACAATACCTAGTTTTGTTTGGTACATAGAACAACTGATGTACTAAATGTAGTTTTATAGGTGCCTACCTCCTTCAGAGATTTTAGTTGTTTGAGGATCTAAACGGGTATGCCTTATGTTTTAGGTAAGTACCTACTTTAAAATAGTAATATTAATGAATTATTTAGATTTTTTAGTCATAAAATGAGATTAAGAAAACAACTATAAATTGATACTTACAAACCTGAAATAACGTGTCTAAAAAAAAACCGACGTCAATGTTATTTAAGCTGAGCAATTTTACTTGCACTTTCAAGGAACTTTTCGAATCGGTTCAGGCGTCTTCGAGTAATCGGTGAACATACATAAAAAAAAGCACAAAAAAAAAGATTCCGACGAATTGAGAACCTCCTCTTTTTTTTAAATCAGTTTAAAAATACTACAGCAGTGCGATTCAGACTTCCGAAAATACATATGATTCGATGATTTTCTTCGGAAAGTTGACGTTTTCACAGCGAAGAATCACTTTTCGAATTCGAAATACATTTCAAGGTCTGAATCGCACTGCAAAACTCTCAGTCCCGATACACATTGGGCGCTTTCAAACACGCGCTTTGCTAACGCGCGTTTCGAGAACTAAGAAAAGCGCGCGCTTCCATGTGTACACATCAATTGAAACTCTTAGTTCCTCAAAGCGCGCGTTTGAAAGCGCCCAATGTGTACCCGCTCTCAAGCTTCAAGTTTTTTTCGCGCTGTTTCTATTGTCTTTTCCGTAACATTTGGTCAACGAGTAGGTCGTCGTGGCCCTGAAAAGGCTTGGTCTAAGGCAGAGTTGAGCAAACTTTTTTCATCAGGGGCCAAATAAAACCGATGAAATGTAATGGGGGCCAGATTTTTTTAACTGGTTTTTAGTTTTTACTACCTATTACTCAAAGAACACAAAAAAAATGTAAGCAAGTGTCTAATTTTCGAGACTATTTGAGACTAGTATCTACGGATTGAGTACGAATGTTGGCGCGGCGGGCCGGATTAAAACGGTTCGCGGGCCGGAGATGGCCCGCGGGCCGTAGTTTGCCCATCACTGGTATAAGGCGTGCCGAATAAATCAATCAATCCGCCCAGAACTTTATTTTATGAACGTCACACCTATTTTATTTTTCCATTTCCAGCTGTCACACGAAAAAATCACATATTTCAGGACATGGTGTTCGATTTCAGTTTGATTTAAGTAATAATTTTTGTATTTATGGCCTAAAGCCAATAATTTGGGCTCAGTGAAGAAAAAAAGCGAGGAAATCAGTAAATAATGTAGTAATAATTGATTAATACAAGTACTTATTTGATTCAGGCGTGACTTTGAAGTCACGTTGGCAGTCCATCTTCAGATTTTTTGAAAATTCCAAAATATCTAGTACTCCTATCTACGAGTATACAGGGTGAATTTTTGAGATGGGGCAGTAAGGGCAGCTACCTTAACCGTTGTAGCTAGAGGAAAACGTTCTTAGGAGACCATCCTTAATTTTTGAAAATATTTCGACCTGCATTCACAGATTTTGAAAAAAATGTACAGTCAGCGAGAAAATGGGCCATTTACACAAAAACTTTTTTTGATGCCAATCGATCCTGTTTCATCTAAGGATAAAAAGGCTCTTTCAGACCAACTGAGGTTAGAGTACTAGAAAAGTCAGAAATCGCTAAAATGTATTTCTGAGACAAGACAGTAAGGGCTACCTTAACCGTTGTAGCTACAGGAAAACGTTTTTAGGAGACTATCCTTAACTTTTGAAGATTTTTCAACCTGCATTCACAGATTTTGAAAAAAATGTACAGTCAGCGAGAGAATGGGCAATTTACAAAAAAACTTTTTTTGATGCCAGTCGATCCTGTTTCATCTAAGGATTAAAAGACTCTATCGGACCAACTGAGACAAGAGTACTAGAAAAGTCAGAAAACGCAAATAACTTTGATTATACATTTCGTACGAAATCAATTTGTCATTTGTCATAATTTTTCATCATTTTGTCGAAATATCTTCAAAAGTAAGGGTAGTCTCCTAAGAAAGATTTCCTGTAGCTACAACGGTTAAAGTAGCTGCCTTTACTGCTCCGTCTCAAAAATACATTTTAGCAATTTCTGACTTTTCTAGTACTCTTACCTCAGTTGGTCCCAAAGAACCTTTTAATCCTTAGATGAAACAGGATCGACTGGCATCAAAAAAAGTTTTTGTGTAAATTGCCCATTTTCTCGCTGACTGTACATTTTTTTCAAAATCTGTGAATGCAGGTTGAAATATCTTCAAAAGTTAAGGATAGTCTCCTAAAAACGTTTTCCTGTAGCTACAACGGTTAAGGTAGCCCTTACTGTCTTGTCTCGGAAATACATTTTAGCGATTTCTGACTTTTCTAGTACTCTAACCTCAGTTGGTCTGAAAGAGCCTTTTTATCCTTGGATGAAACAGGATCGATTGGCATCAAAAAAAGTTTTTGTGTAAATGGCCCATTTTCTCGCTGACTGAACATTTTTTTCAAAATCTGTGAATGCAAGTCGAAATATTTTCGAAAATTAAGGATGGTCTCCTAAGAACGTTTTCCTGGTTACGTATTTATGTCACGAAAAATACAAGACAGATTTTTGAAATCCATAAGAACGTTTGACAGATTTTTGATTTCTTTTTTTTCATAATCCAGGAATTCGAATTCCATAAATTCTTAAGCCAGATTTTCATTTCTTTTTTTTTTACAAGACAGAAATACAAAATACATCTAAACATTTTCCAGAAATTTTAACATCCAGATATTTCACTTTACCGCATATTTGTTTTCCATATAATTTGTTTTCCATATATTTTGTGATCCCGAAAAATCATGGTTCAGGAAAGACCTATTACAAAATTATGTATTCAATCTTTCTAAAGGCCGCCCTTGCGTAACAAAACGCGGCATCAGCACGAGCCTTCGCAGCTTCGGCTGTTTGGTCGCCACCTTCGGCGGCGACCAGCCTCAGCCGCTCCAGCTCGTGCTGGTGCCGCGTTTTGTTACAGCGGGCGGGGGCTGCATCTCCCTTCGCGCCTCCAAGTTCATAAAAACACTCTAGGGTAGGACAGACAAGACTACGTGGAAGTCGGGGTGGGCAGATTCGGTTCTGAGACCGATAATAACCTAAAAACGTTTCGTTTTACGGTAAGACAGACGCAACAAGAAAAGTAACACAAATTACGTAAATAATATTTATAATTGAGTAAGATGGAAAAGGTTATAAATGGCTGGAAATTTTCTGGTAAGCGTTACTTCTGTCTTTTAAAAATCGGTATATGGATATTGTTGTCGAATGAAAAAAAAACGAACTGATAATCTGGCATTAGTGTTTCTGTCAAATGAGACTTCTGTGAAATGTTTTATCGGAGTAATAAAATTATGTAAAACATAGCATCTGGATTTCGAGTTTCTATCAAACGTTTTATGGATTTCAAAATTCGGTGTATCGTTTTTCGAAAGATTAATAGGTTACCCTCGCCAATCTATATATACTCGTAGATTGGCGGAGGAGTACCTACTATATATTTTGTAATTTTCAAAAATTCTAATTTATTAATACATACATACATACATAAACTCACGCCTGTATCCCATTATAGGGGTAGGCAGAGACCACAGATCGCCACTTTATTAATATTTATAGTAAAACTAGCGGACGCCCGCGGCTTCGCCCGCGTGGACTACTACTTTTTTAACCCACGGGAAACATGCATTTTTTCGGGATAAAAAGTAGCTTAAGTCACTTTCCAGCCCTCCTACTATCTCCATACAAATAATCACGTCAATCCGTCTCTCTGTTTTGACGTGAAAGCAGGACAAACAAACAAACAAACACACTTTCACATTTATAATATGGGTATGGAGGTATGGATACAAACAGTTCAAATGTCCAAACTGTCCATTGACGTCACCTTTTGAAACCAAGGCGCTCTCAGGACGAATTAATCTAGGACGAAATTCAATTTGACATCACCGTACACTTTGATGCTACATTCGAGCGAACCGCTTTTAGCTCACTGGATCGAATAATCATAAAGGTCGATTTACACCAGACGAGCGAACGCTCATTCTATCCCCTCTCCATCAAATTCTATTAGCACACCCCGGACACTCGACGAAATCTCTATGCAAAAGCGGCGTCTAACTACCTATATTTACACAACACAATGTCAGTTTTGTACACAGTAAAGGCTCAAACACACGCAAACACGCTGGCCCAGGCTCGCCGAGTGAACGCGAGTGCCAACGTGTAGGCCGCAGCACTCGCCTCGCCTCGCCATCGCTCGCCTAGCTGGCCGAGTGAATACGAGCGCCAATTTACATTGGTTTGCATAGACTCGCCGAGCGTGTAGACGGTAGCATACGCCTTGCGTCGACTCGCCTTCGCTCGCGCTGGTTTAGGCTGGCTCAGCGTGTGGGTTGTCACCGTATGAATAATGTACACTGTGGTCTCGTCTCATCGCGTCTGCGCGTGTGGCGCGCTCAAAGTCAAGTCTTCAAGTCAAGCTTCAAAGTCAGCTCCTCACCAGCTCAAACTCACAGTGTCCATTCTATAAGTATTATTATCTGTTTTGTGCTAAGAGACAGAACATTCTTTCGTTGTTCTATCTATGCTCGCATAGATTTTATGGAATATTCTAAGAATGCTCGCTCGCTTGATGTAAACGGCTTGGATGTTTGGAGGGATGGATGTATGTTTGTTCCTCTATAACGCGACAACCACTAAACCAATTTGGCTGAAATTTAAAATATAAATAGATAATGACCGGGAATAGAACATAGGCTACTTTTTATCCGGGTACCACGTGAGCGAAGCCGCGGGCGGCAGCAAGTATTTCATTTATAACGATGTAAAGTTTGAACGATTTCAAAGAGAAATGTGTTTCAAGAAAATCCCAATAAACCCCTTGCATTTTATGGAATGGAAATACACCACAGGACTAGCTAGCTGATTTAAAAATGTCCAAAACATCGCCCCAAGCCTTATTCCGCTCTAGTCTTGCAGAAATGATTCATTCATATCCTTCGACACAGAATAAATGATAGTAATACGCTATGTTTCACTACAAAACCCTATAATAATGAAGATAACTAAAAAACTTAGGCCTTTACATTTTTACTAGATGATTTATATAGGGATTGCAACCGCGCAGCCTGCGGGATCCCCCATCTTAGAAATTTATGTAAAAAATCAAATTGCATTATACAGATTTTGTGTAAAAATCATTTTTTTATAAACATTTCTTACATTAAGCAACAGGAGCCAGCTTTATACTGAGACTGGGCCTATATGGCACCACAAAGAGTACGTACTCTTTGGTGTTTCTGTGTGGTACGCTTTAGGAGTGACTCAGGTGTGCCTCAGGGACATTCTCAGGAACTTGTTTCCTACACTACACTATAGCTGCCTACATGCCCGTAACACCTCGGAGGTACAATCAAGTGAATAAGTAATGAAACGCTTGCTGGAAAATCCTGTGGCTTACTAAATTAGGTGTTATAATAGGTACTTATAAAACTCATCTGCTTTAAAATTTACAGAACTACAATCCAGACTTAATAATTTGTGTAAATCTTTTCATGCAATTTTGCTTACACTTTGTCAGGGATACAGAAAAGGACATGGTAGGGTATTTTTCATCCACAAAAGAAAATTTTGTTAGTTAGTTAGTAAGTTCGTATGAGCAAGTGGCCAACTAAGGCCTCCGGTCACCCATCCAAATTGGGGCTGCACACAATATTCTTAACTTGTCGCAAATTCACTCTCATCCAGATCCGTGCTAAGACAGTCGGGGGGGGGGGGGGGGGGGGACAAGAACGTCTCAGCAAGCTACGAGTGCTTCCAAATCTACTAGTACTATAATGTAATACAAAGCTTTAAATGACATTGACAAATCTTATAATCAAAATAGTAAACAATGTCATTCAAAGCTCTATGATCCCGACTGTACATTTCATACGTACATTTAATACGTGAATTAATCTACCCTTCCTTCCGGCGGCGAAATTACCCACTGACCCAGCAGAGTATTCCGTTATCCAATTTGTAAGGACCTGTGATATTCTGCTGAAATGTAGGGAAATTATATACCTAAGCTCAAAACTTGTAGGTAGACATGTACGGGGTGCATTCAGAGGCGTATTTAAAAATTTGGCGCCCTGGGCCTGTAAGGTTTGCCGCCCCATAAATTAGCGGAAAATGATCGCAAAATCAGATACCTACTACCTAGTGAATGAAAAACAAAAAAGGCACTATAGTTAGGTTCAATACCTACTAGCTGTGACCGCGACTTCGTAAGCGCTATGATTACCGTACGCGCAATGCATTTAACGACTTTGATTCCCGTCACGGGACAAATATTTGTATGATTTGCAAATATTTGTCTCTTATATGCGAGCGAAGCGAGCCCAGATTTTTTAAAGACAAATGCAACAAATGACAGATGATTTTTAATTTTTCTTATGGTGCTCAAAGAAAAGGCTGTCTGCTTGTCGGTTCCTATTCTATTATGCGAGCGAAGCGAGCCGATTTTTTTAAATCTTAAATGCAACATGTGACACTTGATTTTGCTTACGTTCTCAAAGAAAAGGATGGCTATTTGTCGGTTCCTATTCTGTGGTCAGATATAATTCACTTTGCTCGCAAAACACTCATGAAGCTAATATGCGAGCGAAGCGAGCCGAATTTTTTTAAGAAAAATGCAAAAAGTAACACATACATTTTTCTTATGGTGTTCAAAGAAAAGGCTGGTTGCTTGTCGGTTCCTATTCTATCATGCGAGCGAAGCAAGCCGATTTTTTTGTCACAGATACAACATGTGACACTGATTTTGCTTACGTGCTCAAAGAAAAGGATCGGTTCCTATTCTGCGATCAGACATAGCTCACTTTGCTTGCAAAACACTCGTGAAGCTAATATGCGAGCGAAGCGAGCCGAATTTTTTTAAGAGAAATGCAACAAGTGACACATACATTTTTCTTATGGTGCTCAAAGGCTGGTTGCTTGTCGGTTCCTATTCTATCATGCGAGCGAAGCGAGCCGATTTTTTTGTCACAAATACAACATGTGAGACTGATTTTGCTTACGTGCTCAAAGAAAAGGATCGGTTCCTATTCTGCGATCAAACATAACTCACTTTGCTTGCAAAACACTCATGAAGTTAATGTGCGAGCGAAGCGAGCCGAATTTTTTTAAGAGAAATGCAACAAGTGACACATACATTTTTCTTATGGTATTCAAAGAAAAGGCTGGTTGCTTGTCGGTTCCTATTCTATCATGCGAGCGAAGCGAGCCGATTTTTTTGTCACAGATACAACATGTGACACTGATTTTGTTTACGTGCTCAAAGAAAAGGATCGGTTTCTATTCTGCGATCAGACATAGCTCACTTTGCTTGCAAAACACTCGTGAAGCTAATAGGCGAGCGAAGCGAGCCGAATTTTTTTAAGAGAAATGCAACAAGTGACACATACATTTTTCTTATGGTGCTCAAAGAAAAGGCTGGTTGCTTGTTAGATCCTATTCTATCATGCGAGCGAAGCGAGCCAATTTTTTTGTCACAAATACAACATGTGACACTGATTTTGCTTACGTGCTCAAAGAAAAGGATCGGTTCCTATTCTGCGATCAGACATAACTCACTTTGCTTGCAAAACACTCATGAAGCTAATGTGCGAGCGAAGCGAGCCGAATTTTTTTAAGACAAAATATGTGACACTCAAGGAAATGTTTGCCTAAAATTGCCTTCCAGAATCCCAATTATTGTAACGGATTATCCTTTGGAGTTTTAAAGAATACCTACAGTTTCCTGTAAAGTTAAAAATCGCTAGGTAAGTCTCTGAAAATAATCTGTCATTACTAATAAATTACACAAGTCTTGATGTCTATCAAACTTACAACCAAATGAGTTTGTTTTAGTTGTTGTTAGTTAGGTAGGCTTTTCTCAAATTTCTTCAGGCATATTATAAGGACAAAAAAAAGGCGCATGAAGCTAGCCGCCCCTCGCTCTCACCCAAATGTGTTTTAGTTGTTGTTAATTAGGTAGGTAGGCTTTTCTTAAATTTCTTCAGGCATGAAAGGCCCATGACAGTGAGAGTGAGAGGCGGCGCAAGCCGCCCCTCATTTTCAGCCAAATGAGTTTTAGTTGTTGTTAATTATAAAGGTAGGCTTTTTTTAATTTCATCAGACACAAGACAAAAAGAAAAGCGTACGAAGCTGAGAGCAAGGGGCGGCTTGCACCGCCCACTAAATGAGTTTTAGTTGTTAATTAGGTTGGCTTTTTTCAATTTCTTCAGGCATTTAAAGAAAAAAAAAATGCAAGAACCTGAGAACAAGGGGCGGCTTGCGCCGCCTCTCGCTCTCACCTTCATGTCTTGGGCCTTTCTTTTTGTCCTTATATGCCTGAAGAAATTGTGTACCTGCTGAGAAGGGCGGCTTGCGCCGCCCCTCTTAGCCTGCCGCCCCGGGCCATGGCCCTCTTGGCCTAAGGGTAAATACGCCCCTGGGTGCATTGTAGTGTCTTTAGATAGATAGATAGCATTTATTGTCATACAAGCACCGCAATAACTTACTTTATCCCATAAATTAAAATTAAAATTACGTGATCATTGTATGGCTCATCTGGTCATCATACACTTAAAGTAGTAAGTCTGGCTTTAAGAGAGTGGCCACACTGCGTTTTCTGCAGCTTTTTTGAGCTGCGCGTTTGTCAAACGCGCCGTAAAAAACGCACTGCGAATGCGAATGTATCGATACAAATAGCTTAGCGAGCTGTTTAGGGAGTGGCCACATTGCGTTTTCTGCAACGCGTTTTTGAGCTGCGCGTTTGTATCGATACAAACGCACAGCACAAAAACGCGCTGCAGAAAACGCAATGTGGCCACTCCCTAAACTTAGAAAAGTATCTATATAAAATTACTACCATTAGCTTTCGTCTGTTTTTGTTTTTTGGTTTTGGTTATATTTTCCTCTCGATTTGAATTTCGAATTTTTAAAAATGCAACAAAAATGTTTCTTGAAATTTTATTATTCTGGATGAACTCAGCAGCGCTGACGTCAAAGCTACAAGTTTTAATATTTGGAAACTTTAAAGTTGAAACAGCTGAAGTTTGCAAACTTTGCACAAATACTGTGTGGCGACTGAAAACTATATTGTTACAAACAATACTAAACAAATAGAGAGAAAAACAGAAATAGTACCACAACTGTATTCAAAAGCATGGTAGTCTGGTGCAAGGGTTGTACGTAGGTGTACAAAAATAAAATACAAAATCATTTATTCATTAAAAAACAGTTGTACATTCCATGGGTTGGGATCTCTTCATTTAAGTTTATAAAAACCTGTGTCTGAAGAGTCTCCTCTTTTCTGTGGTCTCGGAGCACTTGATTTTAACAAAAATATGGAAAGCATAAATATGTAGGTACTTTTAACAAAAACGTTGACTTGCAATAAGTTTAATAAATGTTTACTTAAGTAAATAAATAAGTAAGGTGTAAATATATTATAAACGTAGGTATATCTAAATAAAGACGTAGGGTATAGATATAGATATATAAGTGTATACACTAGTGGTGAATAAATAAGTAGTCCAACTCACTTTTATATACGTTTATTGTTCCGTACACCAATCCTTAATATACTAAGTCCAGCGGACTTAAAAAGGTCGCTAAAACTGAATCACAATATGAAATGAACTATAATGCCGTCTCTTTTCACTCTCAGTCGTTGAAATGAGATGGCAATAGTTAAATTCCTATAATGCGATTCTGCAATAGCGACCTTTATAGACCCGTAGAAGGCACAGTGAACGAAGAAACACACAAGCACAAGCACAGATAGAAAGTTTGTAAGCGTTATGAAGATGATAGGCACAGTTTATGAAGATAGTTAATGATTTCTAAAGCGAGGAAATATAAGTGCGACAGTCCAAGTAATGAATTCACGGCACATTTCTCAGATGTTCAGGCCCATCAGATCCTTTGAAGATTTTGGTTTTGGAATTATTGCCAAACATGGCTCTAAATATTGAGTCATGCCCAGTTTTCTCCTACAGCGATTTGATATTCCACATAATTTTTGCCAAACATACCAACAAAATCACCGAGCCTTTTTTTTACAACAAAAAAAAGCTTTTTTATTTTTGAATACTTAATATATAAATATGAATAATAGATAATTAATGGTTAAAAGAACTTACCTGAAGTGAATTTCAACCATAATTATACTAGATGCTGCGTCCGAATAGATTTAAAGAAAACCATGTAGTCCGCCTTCCATGTATAGCATCGCAACACTGTTTAGCGCTATTTTTAGGCTAATTTTGAAGATCTGAAAAATATTCAAACAGAAAAAATGAGAGTGTAACACTCGTTTCTGTTACTTTATAAGTACCCGCGGCGAGCGCATCATTCTTTTCAGAGCACGTTCAGCACGATCAGCATTCTGCAACATTCATTTATTTATTTGGGTTTGGCACAATAACCGCGAAGCACGCAGAATTGTTGTGCCTTTCAGGGTGGGCGGGAGTTTAAATCTATTCGGACGCAGCATCTAGTATAATTATGGTTGAAATTCACTTCAGGTAAGTTCTTTTAACCATTAATTATACGTCGATGCTGCGTCCTCTAGATTTAAAGAAAACCATGTAGATGTTTAGCGTCTGTTGCAGAATGAACATAAAAAATCACAAATATAAGTTCATATACTTACTTAAGTATATTCAATATTTATAAGCATCATACGTAAGTATACCCTTATTAGTACTTATCAGTGCTTCATTGATACAGCCTTAGAAAAGGGCGTGTCTTCAGTAGAAAGAAAGAAAACAAAATTATTTAAAATTTTTTGCGAAACAGAGAAAGCGTCCTGTCCACCTGACCGTACTTTTAATAGTGTTTGTCAAGTGTCGATGGAAAACCCAGCCCGGCTGGTGGCGGAGGTGGCCGAGAAGAAACAAATAAACACGGACACGTTCACTCCGCTCTCATGCAACGTATTTGTTTGATCCATCGAATAATTATTTGAAAGGTTGCGTTGTGGACAGATTATTTCACAGTTAATATCAAATGGTTTGTGTACGGAGGAGAATTCAACAATTTTTTCTCTAAATAATGATATACCTACTAAGGTAGAATAGAGAATATATATATAATAATACGTAGAATAAAGTCAGGGTCTAATAGTAATATTTGTAAATAAATTGATATAAAATATGGCAGATAAAGTCTGCGAGCGTTGTCTTGTTAACAACGTAGAAAAGGTACCAATTTTCTCGACTGTACATCCAGTGAGGTACCTAGAATGGTTGGATATTTTGATAATTGATTTGATATAATAAGTATATTCCAAGGCAATGCTCTTGCCAAGTCGAATGATATCTCGAAAAAAAAGTGGTTTGTCTTTTTTTTTTTTTTTTTTAAAATACCTGTATTGGTACCTACCGTACTTTTTACTGGTGTGCACGAGTGTTCTTACCAATAACATTTATGATAACGCTGACCGTTACTAATTAAGTTCCTTCAACAGCTCCTTTTGAACTGTTCTGTCGAAAAAGTATTTCCATAACAGCTAGATAGATGATCTGTAACAATCTAAATTATTTGATTGACAAAAGATATACCACTGCTTTAAAGTTAGATTATAATAAATTCAAAACGTTTTTTGATAAGGAATTATTAATTTTGTCATCGGAGTCACTAGGAATATGCCGTGTTTTAGATAGGTAGGTAGGTACGCCTGCTGCATAATATGGCGCACGCCTGGGCAAGGTTGCGCCAAAACGGGTGATGTCCCCTTGGTTGACTAGGAAGAATAAGTATACCAGGAGCTTCGTCTTCTACAATTTAACAAAAAAAACATTTCAGTACCAATGCATATAGAGTAAATGCGTAGAAGCAGTAGGTACTTTTCCTAATTTATAGCGAAAGACGTATCGATTAAATTTTTCAATTTAAGCTAGACGCAAATAAATTGGTATTTGGTTGACCTAACATTATAGAACATAAATATTATTAAAAAAAATAAAGTTATTATAAATACTCCAGATTACCTAGATGGCAAGTAAGTATTGCTTAGGATCCCGGTCTGAATCACTAATATTGCGGGATTATAATGTAAGAAGCAAAAAATAGATATGTTTATAGCTTGACAATTTTAAATAATAAATAAATATTGGTGGACATTTTTCACACAGCGCCATCAATCCCCAAACCAAGCAAAGGTAGTATCAGATAACTGATAGAATACCTATTGTACTATAATGCCAATACATTTTATTTTTGAAATTTGATTGAGATGTGGAAATTATATGTATTCCATCCATCCTATTTATATATGACAGCGGTACCTGTTATTGATTTTAAGTACCTATGAAAAAATTACTATGATAATAGTAGGTAACAATAACAACAATAATTTATTTAAAACACATTGTATGTAAAGATTACTGCAGTAGGTATAGCAGTAATTTTGGCGAAATTATGTTTAAACCTAAAAAGGCGGCTATGGTAAGCCGTTTCGGTTGCAGATCAGCGGTTGACCTCTAGCCATAATTATATATCATCAATCACCACTTATGACACCCCAACCATTAACTGACGGATCAGCACTTTATAGTTTGTAAATTGTAGATGTTGAAGAAGATATCTATTTTGGGCTTTATGCTTCGAGCAGATATTTTTAAACACTTTATTACATTTACATTACATTATTAACAATGAAAGATTTTTGACATAATTAAGTCTGATTTGTCTTTTTCTTTGTTGAAATACCTTTTATTTTTCGCGTTCAAAACGCTTTGTGTACAGTAGTTACACCGAGCCGTATGCTCTGTACAGGACAAAATGCAGTGATTGTAAATACTTATAAATTTAGCAAAATCACGAAAGGTATTAGAATCTTCGGTAATTGCAGTGACATAAAATATATCTATATATATATATATATCATTATGTTGTGTTGATTTAAGCTTCATTTTTAAATATTTACGCAATTGAGTGTTTATCAAATAACGATCCCAAATGAGTTTACTTTATGTTATGTTTTTCATTCTATGTAGGTTGGTTGAGCTGATATAACATATCATCCAGATAAGCTACTAGTCTGCGACTTTGGGCTCTTAGAAATGATAATTATGATGTAATTATAAGCAGTTAAAAGAAAAATATGCCTTTTTAAGATCAGTAGTAGTCATGTAGGTAGATACGCCCATTATTTGCCTACTAGCTTTTACAGTGTAAATATCCTCCATATTAAAATGGGGCGCAATGGTAATTACCATTATCAGTATTTGTTAAAAATTTTGACATAATATATTATAAATCGCAGTATAGAAGGTGTCCTGTTTTGTTTATATAACAATCAAAACTAGTGAAAGAAACTGACCCACCTACTCAGTACATGCTGATTTGCAACTAAAAGTCACCGTTGTAAAACTTAGGTACAAGTTTTGATACGGTGTTGCTCATTTCAACTTTAGGAAATGGTGGGTCACAGGCTTCGATATACTGTGGTAAGTATAAAAATTTTTAAAAAAGAAGTTTAAAGGCCCTGCAATACAACTGGGTCATCAGTAATTGATAATCAGTTTTTGTATGGTAAAATTAAATTTTACCAGCGTGAGGTACCTCTATTGTCGTCGATGGTTGCGGGACTTGTTCGGTGGCGGCTTGCGATGTAGCGGCGGCGGCGGAAGGTCTGACGGCCGGGTTGAACTCGAACTCCTCATCGTCGACGTGAACGGCTGCTGCTCGTAGTAGGTACCGGTTCTGGACTGCAGTTGTCTTCACGGTGTTTTGACGGCGTGGGAATCGCAAAGTTTCCGATCCAGAAAATTTAAGTTGGGATCTGTTCTACGAGGTACTGGATTTATTAATTTGTCAGCTTGACGTTTCGATGACCTTTGTCATGGTGAGATACTAACAACATTCATGGCACTTCCGACAATTTCTTGATGATCTCAAGTTTGGCAACGTCATACCTACGTACAGTGTCGGGTAGGTATTTTGTGAGGTAAACTGGACCAGTTATATATTCGTGGTCCCAGCGGTTTTTGGGAATCTCTTATCGGTTCACAATAAGTAAAAAATATAATCATAGTAAATAATTAAGTAAGACAGCACTTACCTAAGGGATGCCTTTCGGAGTATGTACTAGCAACAATTCTCAGGAATCAGCAACTTTTCTTTCGGGGCGTCCCTCCAGCTCCTCTTCCCGTCGAGACCGTCCAGCAGTATCTTCCCCAACGTTTGGAGATTTTTAGTGGGGTTTTTTCACCCCATTTTTCATCATAACATTTCCAAGATTTCATCTGGTACTGGCACCGCATGGGAGCCAACAAACTGCCGTGCAGTTGGCACGCTCTTGCGAACTGAGACTGATGAAGCCTCACCCATCACGTGGACGTCGTACTTGGCTCTGGCTAATCTTCCTCTAGAAGGCCATCATCCGATCGGCATGTCGGAATATTGGACGAGTTTCTCTCGTCACTTAGGCACATTTTAGACGGACACCGGAATTTGTATAGAAAAAATTATAATAATATAATAATGTAGGTACATTATATTTTTCTATATTCCTTACATCGGCATTGCGTAGATACCCTCACGTTAAGAAAATAAAATTAATTATTCTATTGTAAATCTCGAATCGCCACGTTAAGGGTTAAAAGTTATGTCATCAGGTTATTACCTGTGTATATTATGTTCAGGTAGCATTTGTGAATAGTCAAATTGTGCTTAGTAGTAACCACACCGGATCTATGATTATGATCTGTAGGTATAGAAGAAATAAATCTTCTAAACTCCTTACTTTCTGGATGGCATCGCGTACCACCACGTTAAGAAAGTAAAATGTATTATTCCAGGGTAATATCACGTATCACCACGCTAAGGAATAAAAAATGTATTATTCCAGGATAATATCACGTATTACCACGCTAAGGAATAAAAATTTTGTAACCATCAGGATAATATCTCGTATTATCACATTAAGAGGTACGTAAGTGTGGGCAGTTGTGCATTGCTAACCTTTATTTTGCTCCAATTTTCTTTCTTCGAATCGTAGAATTCTTTGGATGAATATCACTATCACTCCATAACAACTTTTTTACTCTCCATAAACTCCATAAACTCCATATAACAACATTCACTTTGGAAAAATTATCACTTTGAATAATCGAGTCGATGTTGACGATGCGGAACACGAAAAACGAATGATGCGCTCGCCGCGGGTACTTATAAAGTAACAGAAACGAGTGTTACACTCTCATTTTTTCTGTTTGAATATTTTTCAGATCTTCAAAATTAGCCTAAAAATAGCGCTAAACAGTGTTGCGATGCTATACATGGAAGGCGGACTACATGGTTTTCTTTAAATCTAGAGGACGCAGCATCGACGTATAATTTATATTAATTTCGATCAAATTCATCGCTTCATGCCGTACCCTTCTTTCTCGCTACACATATAGGTACCTGTATATTTAGTGGCACGCTCACATTGCTAGATAGGTTGTCTGTCCCCCATAACAAGCTCTAACGGTGTAGCTATCTTTTTTGAGAAAATAATATGCACCGTGCATTATTTTATCAAAAAAAGCTAGCTACTAATCTCATACGATCATACTTACATTAAAAAAATCTGTAGCCGTACCATGAACTCTTAGAGCAATGCTAAAACAAGCTTGAAACATGACAAGGAATGTCATTCCTAAAGCAGTAAGCCTGTTTTAAGCTTGTTTTGACGTTGCTCTAAGACTTGGTGGTACGCCCCCTGATCTAAAGTTTTCGAATGCAAACAAATGAATTATTTAGTTTCATAAACATTACAAGCAATGGAACACAATCCATAAACATTCCTTTCAAAACGTTGGAGAAAAATAACAAGGAAAACATTAAATATTTTATTCATGTATGAAATGTTCGCTCCACATTAATATGAGCATTTGTCAAATGTAATGGAAATGTTTAAATATCTGAGAGGATATCTGAAAACGTTGGAAACAATTTTGATCCGTTTGCTCACCATTTTTAAGAACTTATATCTGATCTATTCTATGATCCTCCAGTGACATTAATTCTTGCTACAGATTGGGAGAACCGCGACGCTGTACTGTCAATTGCTAGTTCCAGATTAGGCTAGTCTCACATCTAAACTATCCTCTCTTATCCACAGATAAACCGTGGGTTTCCTAAGATTTCGTTCTTTACCCTAAAAAGCTATTTGCTTAAACTAAACGAAACATCAATGGATGCGACTGGCACAGAATCGTGGTGGATGGCACAAACTTAGGAAGGCCTATATAGGTACCCAGCAGTGGGTAAAATTGGGCTGTGGATGATGATGATGATGATTAAACGAAACATCCACTGATGTATGGTTACTAAGGCACTCGATCGGAACATTCCACTGTATAACCTACTAGCAGCTATCACCAGAATCGTTTTTTATTTGTTTTTGTATATTCGTCTCTTTCACACTCCTTAGGTTTACGAAGCGCTATGAAATCATTATGCGTAATAGTATCGAGTGTTTATTGATACACAAATTAGTGACACACATCAACAAAATATTTATGACCCGGCGACAGCAGAGAGAGATAGAATACAGTTTAATAAGCCATCTCTCGCTGTGTAAGACCATTCCGAATTGGCACCAAGTCAATTCGCCGACATTTTACGCCCCTTCTGCTAAGGAGGTCCATAAAAATAAATAATTTAAAGTAGAAAAGTTTCAGAACTTGAGCAAAATTATGGATCACATCAATATCCTCAAAGATCATCTGACAATGACAATCCAGAAGAAAAATAAGCCATTACGACCAAACGTTCACCTAGTTTAATAGATTTTGCCTCGGAGCAATAAAATTGGAACGAGCTCATGTTTGCAATCTCTTCCATGTAAAGAATATTGTATAAGTTATTATTGAAATAAAAATAAAAAGTGTTTGTTTATCTCACTCGAAATTTAGACACAACAAGACTGTCAGGCCAGCTAGCGTTTATTTATGTAATGTTTCCCCATGGTCTTGCTATGAATGAATCATAATCATATCAAAATATCGTTTCTGTATTTCTCTCATTAACATAATATAATATACAGTAAAGTAAAAATAAATACAGAATAATTTATCAAAAAGTAGGTAATTATAAAAACCTGTTTAAGTCCTGTTGAATGAAAACTTTCTGTCTGATAATGTTATTGATTAACAAAATGTAATTTGAGTTTCAACATTATTTCTTCGGCGCGCTTAAGGGAGTTGACACATTATCCAGTCTCTACCCCGTCGCATAGCATGACCGTAGCAACACCGGCCCGGCAAAAATGATATTCTTTGTATTGAAATGTATGCGACGCCCCACACCACACCGTTCCTACACCGCCGCGTGCCCTGCCCGTGCCATGGCCGTCTTGTCAATCTCCGGCCGCCATGATTATTTTGCTGACAATCAATGACAAGCCCCGCCCATCTGTCAATCAATGTAACCATCATATTAGTAGCGTAGCCAGGTCAGCCCCTAGGGGCACTTTTTCAGCCTTTTTCTATAAATAAATAATGCTGGATATTTCACAGCATCATCTAGCTCCAAGGTAAATAGACCTTGTATGGAAACTATATGACTGATAAACTACTTGTAGGTACCTATCCTTTTTTTTGTAAATACATAATATTACATAGAAAAACACCCAGACCCGATACATATATTTGCAGATCATACAAACACTTGTGTCGCAGTGGGAATCGAACCCGCAACTTTCTGTGTTTTAGCTGGACTTTCGCACACTGCGCCACCGAGTTGGTTCGTTTTGTTGGTACTGGATGTTGATTTATGTACACGGGATTTTATCGCGTAATTTACCTTATTTATCACGACGCGACGTTTTGGCTGTTACAATAGCCGTGGTTGCGCGCAGTCTGCCCGTGATTATGTCAAAATGACAGATCATGTCAAAATGAGAGATTATGTCAAAATGACAGATTACGTCAAAAAGACAGATTAGGTGTATATTAAAATGACAGATGGGCCATATCTCGTAAACCACTTATCCCAGACTCTCCGTTCTCTTCAAGTGAAAGCTATTGAAGAGATCTACATTTAAAGTGACAGCTGTCAAACTTTAAACGGCCACATCTCGGAAACTACTCGCCCTAGACTCCTCATTCTCAGTTCAAATGAAAGCTATGACCAAGATCTACATTTAAAGTGACAGCTGTCAAACTTTAAAAGGCCATATCTCGGAAACTACTCGTCCTAGACTCTCCGTTCTTAGTTCAAATGAAAGATATGACCAAGATCTACATTTAAAGTGACAGTTGTCAAAATGACATCTGTCATCTGAAATGTAGATCTTAGTCATAGCTTTCATTTAAACTAAGAACGGAGAGTCTAGGACGAGTAGTTTCCGAGATAATGGCTGTTTAAAGTTTGACAGCTGTCACTTTAAATGTAGATCTTGGTCATAGCTTTCATTTGAACTGAGAATGAGGAGTCTAGGACGAGTAGTTTCCGAGATAATGGCTGTTTAAAGTTTGACAACTGTCACTTTAAATGTAGATCTCTTCAATAGCTTTCACTTAAACTGAGGACGGAGAGACTGAGATAAGTGGTTTTCGAGATATGGCCAACCTGTCAATTTAATCTGTCCTAATCTGTCATTTTGACATAATCTGTCAATTTAACATCTGATATTATTCATCAGTAAACTTTATACACTATATTGGTACATTTGGTGACAGCTGTCACTTTAAATGTAGATCTTGATCATAGCATAAGTATTTATTTATAACAATAACGATTTTATTTTTTGTTGATGATGAAGATTTATCTTGTTTTGAAGTTTATCAAAATACGGCTTCGCGGCTGTGCCCCTATTTGATAGTTTTATTTCGGGGTATTGTACCTTGACTGTCCATCCACAGTAGGAGCACTAGGATATGCTTATCCTTATGTTCCTACTGGTAGGAGCATAAGGATGTATTGGTTCTCGTGCAGGAGCAGTAGGAGAATCGAGTAGGAGCAAGAGGAAACGCTCCAATATTGGTTAGATAATAATTCAGTTATTTTTCTCACTTCACAAAGTCTTTCAAGTACCCCCATTTATACACATGTACATGTACACATTCTAAAAACCTATCAGTATCACCCCTAAATATCAAGTAGGTATACCTATAATTTATAATTTTTACCTACGAAAATTCCCCCAAAGGATTTCCTCCTGAGTCGATAAATACCCCAAATTTGAATTAAAAACCCCCCATCTAGCATCACTGAATGCGTTCCGCACGTTATGTGACATTTATCAAACGTCAAAATCCCATACTGCCCTCCGAAATCAAAGTGTAGTAACAGCAAAAACACGATTTCGAAAAAAAAGATAAGCTTACAAATTAAAAAATATCCAGAAGAGGTTATTCATAAAACCTTGAATGTAGAGTGAAAGTACACTTAATCTATACCAACCAGTAATAAAGCGAAAAAGTTTGTTTGTTAATTTGTTTGAACACGCTAATCTCAGGAGCTTTGAGGAAGGATATAAGCTACTTTTCATCATCATCATCATGATCGCAATAATAATTATGCCATCACTATGGATTATAATTGGGTTTCTAAAAGGGTTTCTAAAAAGTCTGTTTTTTTAAACCTTGTAGATAAAACTCCCATTTAAAGTTACACAAAATATGATGAAATATTGCACTTTGCTAGTAAACCCGACAAAATGTGTGCAATATGTATTTTAGTGTGGTTTAGCTTGTAAACGCTCTATATTTACTAAAGTATTTTACAAAAAAAATTGAGTGATAAGTTTTAAAATGGGCTTTCAGAATAATTGTGTATTTAGCATAAAACCAACAAAATGTCTGTTACTGTGGTATAGGCTCAGGATTACGCTTCGCAAAACGGTTATGAGACGGTCCTAGTTTGATACGGTCTTAGTGTGTAAGGTGCTATTTTCGTGACGGGCTCGGTTATGGCTCGGCCCGCTTATGATACTGCGCAGTGAGCGCAGACCTTAATACCTATTATTATTTACCTTTTATTTAGTTTGTTTTAGCATCTTTTCTGTTGTCTCCTTGTTATTGTCCTTAATGTGTATGTACGGTGACTCTGTCACCTATTATTTTGGATTTCGTATTATAATTTATTGTATTTTTACCGTGCAAATATTTTTTGTATTTTTACACCCTGCCTTTTAATATTTACATGTAAGTCACCAAAAGAAAGAAAATTAGGCCTAGAAAATTGGTCAATAGCTTACTTTTTATAACTCCAAGGGTTTTACACTTGACGGCACCCCAGCACCATTCCCAGAAGGTCTCCGTCAAACCTCGCCTTTTCCTCTCTCTAATCATAAATCAGTAGCGTTGAGGGGAGAGGGAGGTGTCAATTTATATTGGTAATGGTTATTAACGACCAAGACTGTCGGTCTGAGTATAATGGACAAAGTTGGTTAAAGTTGAACCATCAATAACTGATGACACAATTGTGTGCGTTTTATAGTTTGTTCGGTCAACTTGGCCAAGAAGGGACCAGTATCCCAGACAGTTGGTACTAGAATTGTCATTTAGGAATATATTACGTTTGAGATAGGAATTTTTGAAGAGACTGTTCTTGTAGCGCTTTTAACTTAGTATTTGTTGAAGGTTTTATAAAGTCTACAGCATTAGAAAGTAATATTTGCTTGTACTAACGTATGGTAATATTGGCACATTCTTTAAACATGATCACAATGCATAATCGTCTACTCGCCGAAACGGCTGTATTTTATTTTTACATTGTTTCTTCAATATATCTTCCATTTGTATTTTTCTTCCGAATGGATGTTTAATTAAATTGGTTTTAACATAGTTTATGAAATTAATAATTACCTAGTTTAACTTAAGTTACTGTTACTTGACTTGGCGAATGAATTGTTGGCCAAAACTACCACTGACTGGAGCCCTGAGACAGTGAGACGGCGCGGTAGACCACGCAAGTGATGGCGAGACGAGCTAGACACCTTCAGTGACTATCAGTGGCAGGCAATGGCGTTAGACCGAACTACCTGGAAAACTCGAGGGGAGGCCTTTGCCCAGCAGTGGGACAGAGTAGTTTAAATCTTTGACGATTATTTATTTCGTTTATGTAAAAACGTATACCTATCTGAAAAGGCCTGCCTATTTAGAACACTACAGAAGGTTTAGAAAAAGCCTATTGTGTTTGAGAACAAAAATACAAGTAAACAGCGCAAAAACTCTTCGTTCCACTTCACATCAGCGTTCTTTATCCCTAAATAATAAATGGGAGTAAAAAAGATTCGCACATAAAACAAATAGCAGGTTTCACGGCTCAATTGTTAGGGAAGTTTCCTTTTGTCAATGTGTCAGTAGGTAAAGGCTGACTAGACTATGCAGTACAGCAGCGTTGCGACTTTTCCTGCAAATATATACGAGTAGGATTGTATTTTAGTTCGTTTCAATCATATCATGAATTAGTTTTTCTAGACCATTAACTTTGCTTGTTATTTTTAAGTTGTCACCGTTCCTGTAACTACTTTAAAAAAAAACAAATACTTATTTGTGAATGAGATTTTAAATCTAGAATAACTACCGTGGTTTTGGGGTACTATTGTGTTTAATGATCTATCAATTTTGTTTTAAAGTTTAAAATCAAGATAACATTTTATTAAAATTATATTGAGACACGTTGCTTTCAAAATAAACTTAGAAACTATCAAAATTAAAAAATGTCTCTTCCACACCGCACTTCAGATTGATGCGGCATTTACCCGCAAAGCGTATCCAAGCCTTTAGGGTAGAGACCCCCATATATCAATGCATACGGCGATCGGGGCCAAGATCCGTATATTTCGCCGTTGTAAATAATAGAAAGGGAACTTTGTTTCTTTAGGTGCGAATTTTTGGGCCATTTATTGATGAAGCTGACAATACCTTGAAAAGTGTAATAACTCTTGGGTTCTATTGATATTTGCTATACATTTCTGACTTTTGAATAAGTTATAGAAAAGTGAAGAAAACCAACCTTAGGAATAGATGTTCATGCGACCTGTCGCTTGAAAAATGAGTATGTGCAAACAATTGATTGGCACATGCAAATTAAGGTCAAGTGATCTGTTGTCTGTGTTAGTCGCAGCGTTGAGTGTACTCAATAGAACACTGTAGTTCTTGATTGATAGATGTTGTACTTAGACAGTTAAACAGAGAATGCAAGATGTAGAAAAAACGAGGTGTGGAGGGAGGGAGGGTTTTGCTCTGCAGATGGGTGATGCAGGCGAAAAAAGTATTACTTTATCTTATCTCCTCCTCCTCGCGTCGTATTCCTCATTACTGAGAGTCGACCCCCCGTAGAAGCACCTTGTTTCTGACAATTCCACGCCACCTGGTTCTATCCTTGGCATCATGGAGAGCACTGTGAGAGCCCAAGAGACGGTTTTTCGCCGGAGCTAAGCTCGGCGTCAAACCGGCTCGTCACAGTAATGTATGGGACACTATGGAGCCAAGCACACGACGCTGGTGCCAGCGCCGGCTCCCCAGCAACCGGGCACGGCGCTTGCCCTCGCAAAAAACCGGCCCGTGTTAAAACCGTCTCGTGGGCATGAGCCCCTGGCGCCTGCAAAAAACCGGGCCGTGTTAAAACCGTCTAATGGGCACGCGCCCTGGGGCCATACCATGAACTCTTAGAGCAATGTTAAAACAAGTTTGAAACATGACAACGAATGTCATTTCTAAGGCAGTAGGACTGTTTTAAGCTTTAACATTGCTCTAAGAGTTCATGGAATGGCCCCTGAAGCTTGATGTCAAGGGTTGATAGGATTTGTTCAGTCCATCTCATATCTTATCCAAAGAACATCAAACATTTTGTTTACTGAACACGTACAATTCACTAAATCACTTCACTCCTCCCAGCAGATTACGCTCAATCAATACATCCTGACTGGAAGTAGTTAATGAAAAAAGTTTGGTCTCAAAGCGCGTGCATTTATATAGAAAGTGTGTGTAAGAAACATTTCAGTAGATAAAACCAAGTATTCAAGTACCTAGTTAAATATTTTTCAGTGGGAGAGATTAATTCATGCCATTTTCATCTAGTAACATTGAAATTGTATGTAATCGTTTTAGTCCTCTTTAATAATGAGCAGGTGTAAAAAATGGGGAAAACTATTTTCAATGTAAGGAGGCAATCTTTGCCTACACTTAACGTGACACTGTAGTGCCTGGAACAATGTTGAGATGGAGTAGACTTACCCAGCACCTACACCATCCTCTCAGCTTTACCGGCCATATCCACAGGAAAGACATGGTTAATACGTGTGGGGCTGACTAAGCCGCGGGTTTCCTCACGATTTTTTCATTCACTTTCGAAACAAAAAATCCATTGATTCAATGATCCCAGGATTCGAACCTACGACCTTCAGATTGAAAGTCGAGGGACTATCCCCCTCGGCCAACAGGCTCCACGGGTCACCACCAAATCATTAATTAATCAGATAATTATAGTTCGTATTTTCTATAATGTGAGCCGTGTTGGCCGAGGGGTTTAGTACCTCGACTTTCGATCCGAAGGTCGTGGGTTCGAATCCTGGTCGTGCATCAATGGATTTTTCGTTTCGAAAAATTTATATGCGCATTAACACGAGCTCTGAACGGTGAAGGAAAACATCGTGAGGAAACCCGCGGCTTAGTCAGCCCCACACGTATTGACCATGTCTTTCCTGTGGATATGGCCAGTTAAGCTGAGAGGATGGTGTAGGTGCTGGGCAAGCCTACTCCATCTCAACATTGTCCCAGGCACTACAGTGTCCCGTTAAGTGTAGGCAAAGATTGCCTCCTGACGCTGTATAAATCATCTAGTAAAAGATGTAAAGGCCTAAGTTTTTTTTTTTTTTCTATAATATTATTTAGCTACTTTCAGTGCGCACCTAAAGGTTTTCTGTGTAAACAAATCCATTCTTAGAAGTTACATAAATCATAATAAAAGAAAATAAGAACAACTAAGTAATAATTTATTTATTCGTATCTATATTCTTGGTATCAATTTGTTTCTGTAAATGCTTGTACCTGGTATTTTGTTATTCCCTAGAATTTATTATAGAGATCTCTGAGAATCCATTCTAAGGCCGTGTCCCCAGTAGGCAAACTGTGAGCGGCCGACTGAGTTTGCGGCGTATCGGTTTAGTACGCTCTTACATATTTGAAATGGAGTGTCCACAGTTTGCTAGTTTGCAGCGTTACGCTGCAAACTGCGTACAATGAGCGCAAAACTAGCAAACTGTGGACACTCCATTTCAAATATATTATGGAATGGTATATTAAACCGATACGCTGCAAACTCAGTCGGCCGCTCACAGTTTGCCTACTGGGGACACAGCCTAATAAGAAACAGAACAGAATTTCAACTGTGTCCCTAAGGTATGTTAGACATTCCCTGAATTTTTAGGTAGGTAGGTACTGTCTTCTTGTGAAAGTAGAAAAAAAGTGAAAACCCCTTTGCTAAACGGCCATTCTACGATCTTACTAAACCAAAACAAACTAAAATTCAGTCTGAAACACCCAAGTCATGTTTCAAAACCAAACACAGTCAACAAAACAACGTCACAACATTCAGGCAATTAAAAACATAATCAAAAGTTGTTAACACGACATACTCCGCTGTCGCGAGTATAATGAGTTATGACGTCACACACTCTGGGTTTACAGTACCGACAAGAGAGGCTGTATTCAAATATTGTGGTTGGTAATAACTTCTCGTGATAGCTGTGACAGTGAATTTATACCATGATACTATGATTAAACGGTCTAAAAAATAGAATAGAATAAAATAGAATAGAATAGAAAATACTTTATTGTACACCAAAAAAAAAATTACAGATCCTACTAATATTATAACGGCGAAAGTCCGTGTGTGTGTCTGAATGTTTGTGACCACGTATCTCCATAAGTACTTAACCGATTTTGTTGAAATTTAGAATGTAGATAGTTTAGGTTCTGGAACATGGGCTACTTTTTATCCCGGAAAAATGTTTTGTTCCTGTGGGATAAAAAATAGTAGTCCACGCGGGCGAAGCCGCGAGCGTTCACTAGTATAAAATAAAAATATCAAGTACAATGGGCGGCCTTATCGCTAAAAGCTTTAATACTTGGTTACTAAGTTAATTCGGTAGGTAGAATTCGGCAAAACACTTACATATTTTGAAGTTGCTTTTTCTCGTTCATGGTTTGATGCAATGTTTTGTCCGTTTTACGTTATCATTATCAGCATCTTAAATTATAAAACCATCTCACTCTGAAATGATAAAAAAATTAGGTATACATCTGGATCATAAAATGTATAGCAGAAGCCCAATTAAGTTCCCTAGTGATAAACTTAAAAGAATGATAGAACAAAATACATTACTTAACACTATAAACTTTATATGTATACTTACTCTTAACTTTATGAACTTTACATAACGTATGCTGTTATATTCGAAAGTTGTATTTACAAAAAAATATAGTCTCAAATTGCATCAAGTAGGTAACCTTAAAACGCGAGAAAAGTAGCCGTATAAATGAACAAAGTTATGGTAAAACGAAGGGTTAGACCTTTTTGCCCTAATAATGTCAATATGGGCTGAAAGTACGACATATTTGGACGACCCCATTGCAGTAAACTACGAAAGCCTGGGTTTTGACAGAAGGGTACAGTCAGCGGCAAAAGTCATCAACCATGCAGCTTTATAATCTAGGCCGCTCACATACCTACATGCAAACTTTCGTACATTTTACAAATGTTTTTATTATTTTATTATTATTATTTACTTATTTATTTTTATTATTTTGTACTAGCAAGCCCGCGGCTTCCTCGCGTGGTACCCGGATAAAAAGTACCTACCCTTTGTCCTATTCCCGGTCATGATCTATCTATATTTCAAATTTCAGCTAAATTGGATCAATGGTTTCTGAGTTATAGAGGAACAAACATACATCCATCCATCCAAACTTTCGCATAAGTGGTGCACAAAATTCATAAAATGAAGACTAAAAAATAATGTTGAAGTTTTTGGTTAGCAGTAAAAATTGCAGAAAAACACACTTTATAACACCTTACTTTCAAGTTGATACTTGTTGGTCTACTGGGTACCTACTAAGCCTCAATAAATCAGAAACATAACAATACCAAAAGTTAAAACAATGAGTCCAGAGGTAAGTATGTAGGTGAATTTATGAGCTAAGTTGTTATTTCTCCGTCCCCGGAGAACAAAATGATAACTACAAAAACGTAACTTTTCAGGAGAAGCAAAAAACATGTTTTCGTTAATAACTCCACAAATACTGGACGTAGACAGATGATTTTTAATTTTAAGCAATGCTGATTTTTTATGCATTCGGAATGTTTTAATGACACACGCGTAAGAAATGCCAAAATAGAGATATTTAAAAAATAAGAAGTTATCCAAAATCAATCACCATCTAAGTTCTATAATGTCGATTATCATTTTATTCCTCGTATTTTCTAGGCAAAACCCAATATTGTACCACTGTTCTATCATGTTATTCGACGCTTTACCAGGGTGGAAGCGATTATGATAATAGTGTATTATACGAAATGCAAGGACGAGTTTTGACGAGAATAAAATGATAACATGCGGTTATCATTATCTAGACGAATATTTTTCACGAGAACATAATGATAATGATTGTTTGTCATATTAACAGGTGTAAATACAATTTGATAAGATTATAGTACAACTTTATTCTTGTAACTTCAGGCATGGGTCGAATCGTGGAATAGTATTGTAATATTTTGTAACTTCGCGAATAACTGTATGAAAGTTACGAAAAAAATTGAGCAGATGTATTAGCACCCAAAGATTACAAATATGGCATAACACTAAAACTAAGATAATGGCAGTTATCATTTTGTTCCCCGGGGACGGCGATTTGTAAATTGTTTCCAATTTTGCGTGCGAAATTTGCCTCAACTTTGAAATCTGAACCGAACATAGATTAATGCACAGAGTTTACTTTTAGGCCTATGTTTGCTCTTTGTGGACAAGGAAAGAGCTAGAGCGATTTGAGCCTAGACGACAGAATAAATAGGTAGGTAATTTCAATATAAATAGGTAGGTATTGGTTGAAATTGGGTAAACAAAAAACTTTTACCTTCATCTCCCGTAGACGATGATCTTTTCATAAACTCCTTTCCAAAAGTTTAATCTTCTTTCTTATTCTATAATCACCACTTCATTTACTTTGTTTTACCAATTATAAACTTTTAACTATAACTTTAGTGCGTAAAATAAATTCGTAATTATTGCGATGTTGCGATGCCCGCACATAAAAAACGAATGAAGTTGGCGCGAGCCGAGCGAATGAGGAGAATATAGCGATGTCAGCGTGTCTTTATCTTGTTACTAATGCATTCATTTTACAGATTTTACAGTAAATAAAATAAAATAAATAAATAATGCTGGACATTTCACACAGCATCATGTAGCCCCAAGCTAAGCAGAGCTTGTGTTATGGGAACCACATGACTGATATACTACTTAAATACATTTTTTTTTTGTAAATACATACACAATATACATAGAAAACACCCAGACCCGAGACAAATATTTGCACACAGTACTCTCTAAAATTATATGATGCCCTAGTACATTGATGAAGTGAAACTACATGGTCTATAATACTGATCTTGAGGATGTAACCGTTTAGTATAATTGATGATCAAACTAATATTCTTCTCTCATTTTTACATCTTGCACCAAACAGTGTGAGACTTGTCCTCGTTTGTGTAGCGTGAATCGTGATGTATACTTAGTAACTTTAGTTTTTACTGGATCAGCATTACTGTAATAAATCATTGTAGTAATGCACATGTAATGATTTATATAGTTTTAGGTAACCTATGCCTACATACAACGTGCCTGAAGCTGCGTACAGATGCGCGCACCCTGGATACTCGTAGTCAGTTTACGCGTATCCAGAACGCCAAGTCTGTACCTGTAGCTACGCGTACACTCTTGGGGAACGCGTACCGCGCAGCGGGAGCCTCGATTGACCTAGCGTACAGGTTCGCGGCGGTCTGTACTGGAGCTGTACCTACGCGTATCCAATGTACGCGTGGACAACTACGCGTACCCAGGGTACGCACTATCTGTACGCAGCTTGAGAAGTTTAGCTGGTGTATTCTTGCCACCACACTTTGTCCACGGGAAAGCCACGTGTGGAACTGTGTTGATCATAGAGAATACAAAAAAAAAATGAATGATCACGACTGTATTCCTAAGGTGTGGTAGACATATTCAATTCATATCATATCATAATCTTTTAGATCTTTAGGCATTTTTAAATCCTATGTAGACTTCTGTGGGGATAGTCAGAGGTAGGTATGTCCAAACACATTTGGTTCCATTCCCACAATTTGAAGAATAATTTAAACGAATTAACGGGACTTTATCGCGTAATTACCTTTGTTTATTATTACCCGACGTTTTGAGTGCGTTACAGCTCTCGTGGTCACGGGTAGACGTAAAACCGCGGTCTTATTGCTCGTCGGCAAAACTCGCTGGTGTATCATTGCAATACCGCGGTTTTGTGAGTTGACGAGCCTGGGGCCCTAGCCATATTACACGATCTATCGTCGCTGTAGAATAGAATTGACGTTCTGACCACGTGACTCATCTACTTGAAACGTCAAATCCTATATATTTTGAAGTGTTTCTATTCTATCGCGACGATAGATAGTGTAATATGGCTAGGGGGGCTGGCTCGCGGGGCTTGTCATGTTTGCTTCATTTTTTACTCAGCTCCATCAAATTCAAAATTAAAAACCTCAATTCGACTACGATTCGACTGCTTCACTCGCTAGTCGATCAGCACCAACAAGCCGCGAGTAAAACCGACGTTCTTTAAAACCGCGGTATAGGCTCGTACGTCGATCAGCCACTGACGTGTGTAGTTAGTTCGTTTTAATTATGTCTATAGATCGTGAAAGTTTAAAATGTGCAATTTAAAGAAGTTAACATTTCATACGTGACAGGTATACAGGTACATATAGAATGTCTTCTGTACCAACCTATTTGGAGAGGCAATCATGAACCAGTATTTTTTTATCGAAGCTCTAGAATTCCACGGAAGTTACTACGGAAGTAACTGCCAGAAATATGCAAATCAACTGCCTCGAGTGAAGTCGTGCCGATTCCTTCCCTAATCATTACGTACCATTACAGTAATCGTCTTCGGGGATGGCGCAGATTATCATCTTACGGCCCGTTGGTTCCATTACAGCTTAAATAAGCGGAGTTATGCCCCGTTTTAATATTTCCGGATGAGAGCTTTTATGGACTCGTGTGTGTGTGAATTTTTGCGAAGGTAATGTGATTTTTTTAGAAGTGATTTCGGAAGAATGCGCAAAAGGGTTTCCTGTTTTTGAGGGCGCGGAGATCTGCTCAGATCTTTCATTTTTGATTCTTTCCCCCTTACTTATGAAATATGTTTAAAGTTGAACACTGGTTAATCAACGTCCTGTCTCTATTCGTCACTATCCACAAATAAAGACAGGACGTTGTTTAACCAGTGTTCAACTTTAAACATCTTTCATAAGTAAGACCCTTTATGGACTGCCGTGTTGCCAGAGTGAAATAGGGCCTTCGATTTTCAAACTTTCGATTCGAAGGCCGTGAGTTCAAATCTTGGCTGTGCATTTTCTGGTACAGCCTTCGATCATATACGGTGCAGCCTTCTAAGTTCATTGTACTGTGTCCTTTTTTTGTCAATAGAAAGTTGAGTGTGTCCTGTCACTATTTGTCACAATCTAACAAAACTATGGATGGCAATAGTTTAAACTTTGTTTCAATGACAGAAGTTGAGAGGAGTTTATAATAAGAATGGCCTATGTTGAGCTGCTATATTTTTAGCTATAGGAACTTTATAAGTCCATTATGAATAACAGAACTAGGCTGTAAGCCATTCGTTACCTAAAAATCACACTTATGTTCAGATTAATTTTTATTCGCCTGGCCTTTTTAAATAAGCAGATATAAAACGGCTCCAATTTGTTGAGCATTATTAATATTAATAATTTACCCACAAAATACGTTGTTTCACTAATTTTAGTTCTTGGAAAGTCAGAACAATAAAAAAATTAAAAAAAACCGGTCAAGTGCGAGTCGAACTCGTACGCCGAGGGTTCCGTCCCTAGCCATGGTGCCAATTAAGCTAGTCCGCTTAATTGTATGAGCGCCCATACAACTCGGAGGACAATTTTAATTGGCGTCAACTTTGTATGTATGGGAACACCCTTTAATTTTCAACTTTTTTAACTTTTTGGAATTTTTCCTTTATTTGTGCTATAAGACCTTGCTTTTTGCCAAATTTCGTTATTCTAGGTCAACGGGAACTACCATTTAGGTTTTCGACCCAAAACCTCTAGGGTACTTCCGGTTGACCTAGAATTGTCAATTTTGGTTACAAGCAAGGTCTTCCAGCACAAGTAAAGGCAAAATTCCGAAAAATAAAAAAAGTTGATAATTAAGGTAAGTTTTGGTACTCACAAGTTTTCACGAAAACCTAAATTTGCCTATATCTTTTTATAGTGTTGACTCAGGACCTTGATTTTTATACTCACAGTAGGGACTATAGACCTTAGTATATGGTATAAATTTCAACTTGCTAGCTCTACCCGTTCCTGAGATAATCGATGGTGACACACGGACAGACGGACAGACAGACGGACAGACGGACAGACGGACAGACGGACAAGAAAGTGATCTTATAAGGGTTCCTTTTTTTACCTTTTAAGGTACGGAACCCTAATTAGTAACTTTCAAACACCAACTTTTAATAGTTTCTCGGAAATTCTAATAAATTCACGTGCAAAAGGCTATTATTCAGAATTCACCGAAAGTTGCATAATGCAAAACTGGCTTTAATTAATTTATAGTTAGGGTATTAATTCCAGTGTGGATACGTGATTAATAAATCCTAATGACAGTTATAGTATAGGAGTTACACTTAGGGTGCTGACACATTATCACGTCTCTACCCCGTCGCATAGCATGACCGTAGCAACACCGTCCCGGCAAAAATGATATTCTTTGTATTGAAATGTACCGGACGCCCCACACCAGACCGTTCCCACACCGTCGCGTGTCCTGCCCTGCCATGGCCGTCTTGTCAATCTCCGGCCGCCATGATTATTTTGCTGACACGTAGGGTTGCAACACCTAATATTATATTTAATATAAGTCTAATATTATTTGAATCCTAAATAATATATTTTTGGGGAAAAAATATATTAGGCGAAGATCTTAGTGGCAACTTGGGCGATTTTATGTTGTTTGTTAGTAGATGTGTTTCAAAAAATTTTCCGGGATAAAAAGTAGCCTATGTCCTATTTACGGTTATTTTCTATCTATATTTTAAATTTCAGCCAAATCGGTTCAAACACATCCAAACATCCATCTAACCACCCAAACATCAATCCATCCATCCAAACATTCAAACTATTAGTGTGATGTGATAGTGTGATGGCTTTGACCCTTTCTTCTGACTTACAAATTTTGCTCTTAGAGTTGCCGCAAAAAATAATACCCTAGCCTAGAGCTAAAATTAGCACATCGATGAGTGCAACTTCAAATATTTGTCTTAGCTTTGTTAGACTAAAGATAAATTTAGAATGCGTCCGGTCGCGGCGCTTATCGGCGCTGCTCGCTCCGAAACACGACAAAAATGCAGTTTTTTGGAGCTTTCTCATCCCTAATAACAACCAATCGAAAAAGTGAACGGAATTTATGTCATTAATTGAATGACCTATCCGATGGAGCAAACCAAAAACATAAATTACCTACACCAACTTCAAAAGCAAATGAAGATTTATCTTATTTTTAGTGATTTTCGTTGATTTATTATGAAGTAAATATGATGTTAAATAAAAATTAAAACTAAAATTAAACGGTATATTACAAGATAAAATGTTAGAGATGCATGTTGGCTTTTCAGTTACTTTCCACTTTATTTATCGAGGGTTTATACAGGGAAATACAGTATTTGGCTCAGGGAACGCCCTTAAAGCAGACTCAACAAAATCATGGTAAGCTGTCATATTAATTATGTGAATGTAAACTTAAACTTGTAGGGGTAGTCAGACAGAAGCAAGGAAACTTTTATTTTTCAATCACATTTTTTATTAAGTAAAATCTACTATTTATTTGTAAGTTCCTACAAACTCCTTTATTCGAAAAAAAAGTGGCAACCCTACTGAGACGGTCGCATGCATGTCAGGTCGAGTTGACACTCGACTGACGTCCGCTGACAAATAACAATTTTAAAAATATAGGCTGAGTTCACATTGCATCTCTAAAATTGAAAATTGACAACCTTGTACGAGTTGATGTACGAGTAGAAAAATTTAAATTCCATATACAGGGTGGAAAAAATGAATGGGCCCCGGAGGGAAACTACTTTAAATCCTTAAGATACAGTATTTTACTCAAAGGAAACATTCCTTTATTTTTAAAAAGAAACGAGTAGAAAAGAGTGTTGTCGAGACGTATTTAAAAATAAGTTTTTGAGAATAAAAAAGTTATTGTATTGTTCAGTTATTCAGTTATTTATTTACTACAGATTTAAATTATCATTGCAGATAAACATCCAATGCGATAATTTAGATAGGTACTTTTGGAAATGAACATCTACTATGAATACTTAGATTGTACGGTCCGCAGTCTGCACACCCTGGATAAAGGATAGTTCATAGTCTAATATCTTTAAAACTCTGAGATAAATTTTAACTGATATATTGTAAGAAAACTTATGATATTGATGACTTATGTTATGATACTTATACATAATACTTAAAAAATACAGACGGACGGGCATAACGAAACTATTAGGGTTTCTTGTCAGGACAACGGAACCCTAAAAAGTAGTATTAGTTGATGAACTGAAATATTTTGTTTTTGAGTTTCCCAACTCGTTCTCGTACATTTTTTTTTAGTAGTGCAGACACCCCTTTATATTTTTAATCCCCGCCCATCTGTCAATACACATATTAGTAGCGTAGCCAGGTCGGCCCCTAGGGGCCGCTTTTCGGCCGTTGAAAGGCTTAGGCGGCCTTTCGATGGGAGCGGCTCCTAAACGGCCTATATGCACCTAGTTACCTTTTCCTATTTTTATTAGGTAGGTACTTACCTAATCATAATTCAAAATTCTTAGCAAAAAAAAAACAAAGCATTTTTTTTTCTCTTAGCGCGTGCCGCTTATTTCTTTGGTTGAAACCTCTATGTTCTGGGGGTCTAAAGTGGCCACTTTTGATGAAAAATCAGATGTTTCATAGATGCTTCATCTATGAAACATCTGATGAAACATCAAATGCTTCATAAATGCTTCATAGATGCTTCATATATGAAGCATCGATGCTTCATAGATGTTTCATAGATGTTTCATAGATGCTTCATATATGAAGTATCTATGAAGCATCGATGAATCATTGATGAAGCATTTCACAAAACATCTTTTTTTTTCTTCTTCTTTATTTTGGCTTCGCACGGCTTGTGCATTCAGCCAGTGTCAAGTAACTATAAACTTCAAGCACATTCACGAACACTTAACGGTTAATAATCCACCATTATTAGAACACATTAACATTTGAAGAAACACAAGTTTTGGAAAATAAAACAAAAACGAAACATTACTTCTCAAATTCCCGCCAAAAAGCAACCCCCAAAACATCTTTTTTGACAGATCTATGTGCGAGGTTAAATTTATTTTTAGAAAGTAAATAGGTACCTTACCTACCTATTTACTTTCTAAAAATATTTGAATTTGAGAAGTAATATTTCGTTTTTGTTTTATTTTATTTTCCAAAACTTGTGTTTCTTCGAATGTTAATGTGTAATAATAATAATGGTGGATTATTAACCGTTAGTGTTCGTGAATATGCTTGTAGTTTATAGTTACTTGACACTGGCTGAATGCACAAGCCGTGCGAAGCCAAAATAAAGAAGAAGAAAAAAAAAGATGTTTTGTGAAATGCTTCATCAATGCTTCATAGATGCTTCATAGATTCTTCATATATGAAGCATCTATGAAACATCTATGAAACATCTATGAAGCATCGATGATTCATATATGAAGCATCTATGAAGCATTTATGAAGCATTTGATGTTTCATCAGATGTTTCATAGATGAAGCATCTATGAAACATCTGATTTTTCATCAAAAGTGGCCACTTTAGACCCCCTGAACTTACTAGTAGCATGCACACTGGCAGTCTTTATGACATAATGTGCTATTCTATGCTATGGGTTTCGTTTGAATGAAACTAATTTTGAAATGGATAACGAAAAACTTATTGAGAGCGTAAGAAAATTTAATTTTCATTACATCTATTCGAATTGGAAAACCCCCCCATCTAGCATAACTTAATGCGTTCCGCACGTTATGTGACATTATCAAACGTCAAAATCCCATCGGGTACAATACTGCCCTCTCGAAATCAAAATGTAGTAACAGCAAAAACACGATTTCGAGAAAAATGATGAAGCTACAATCAATAAAAATATTCAGAAGAGGTTACATATTAATAAAACCTTGAATGTGGAGTGAAAGTACACATAATCTATAGGTACCAACCAATAATAAAGCGTAAAAGTTTGTTTGTTAATTTGTTTGAACATTGAACACGCTAATCTCAGGAGCTACCAGTCGGATTTGAAAATTTATTTCTGCATTTGATAGCTAAACTCTGTGAGGAAGGATATAGGCTACTTTTTATCATCATCATCATCATGATCACCATATACCATCACTATGGGGGCAACGCTACGATGGCACTGCTAGTAAACTATATTTCTTAACGTTTTTACTTTATTTTTTCTTCAAAACATAACAGTTATAGCCATTTTATAGTACTACCTAGTAGAGTGATATATCCCCTATTATTGCAATTAGTTTTCTTGTGAAATCCGTTCAAAACACATTATTATTAACGCACTAAATTTTCTTACTACTGCGTTTTCGATCATTTTTTCTGTCATTTTACTAACTAAAATGTGGTATTATTGTAAGAATACTACAGTTTTAATGTGAAATAATTAATAATTTAACAGTAATTTCACGCACTCTGCTGTGCGACCAGATGGAATAGCGGTTGCAACACCCGGTTGAAATGCTCCTGCGTGTGTCCGGGTTCGGCTTCAAATCCTATAACGACTATAGATTTTTTTAATCAATTTATTTTTTATTTCACAACGAACTGTGTGAAATATGTATTTTAGTGTGGTTTAGCTTGTAAACGCTCTATATTTACAAAAAAATTGAGTGATAAGTTTTAAAATGGGCTTTCAGAATAATTGTGTATTTAGCATAAAACCAACAAAATGTCTATTACTGTGGTATAGGCTCGGGTGGGCAGATTACGCTTCGCAAAACGGTTATGAGACGGTCCTAGTATGATACGGTCTTAGTGTGTAAGGTGCTATTTTCGTGACGGGCTCGGTTATGCCTCGGCCCGCTTATGATACTGCGCAGTGAGCGCAGACCTTTATGCCCAGTTTCCATAATCAACTAACTCTCGTTATTACTCAAATTACGATAGTTTTTCTTTCAAGAAATTGACATAGGTACATTTTTTGACATACAAACAAAGGAAATTTTCTGCTGATTTTCGGCCATCCGTAATATAAATATAGAAACCCTACTTATCCTGACTTTGTTATTGAACAAAGCTACAGAGAATGTTCTTGCCACTGTCACATTATTAATGAAAAAAAAAAAGGTAATAGACTTATTAGGCACCATTTGAAACAGAAAGCTTTTATGAGACAGGCCGTAACTTTTATTGAACGCCTCTAGCTCCTGAACTATTAAGTTATGCTTTAGCAAACATATAAACGATGACGCAACGTCGACACGCAACATAGTAATTACTAAAATTTCTGTCAATATAACCATCCGTCTTTTGATTTTGATCTGTGTTACAATGACAGAGATCACCATTTAGTTTCAACGGTTTTTGTTCATATATCAATTTTATGTGATACTCGAACAATATAAATACACAGTTTACTTTAGACAAAGTAACAAATTACAACTTCTAAAAATTAAATAAATAGATGATACGAGTAACTGCAACCCGAAAATAGAGAACGTAAGTGTTACTCGTAGTTAGGTATTGATCCGTTTTTGATGTATGTTCGTTTTTCTAAAAAAAAAAATGCTTAGGAGATGCGAGGTCAAATCCCGTCATGGTAAAGGCATTTAAACATTTAAGATCTTACGAAGGTTCACTTTTGAACCTTCTTTAAAACCATTCCCGAATTGACAAATTTTGCGGATGTTTAGGTTATGTAGGTATTTATCGGGTAGCAAGACAATCAAACTTAGTTTGTGAAGTAGGTAAAGGTGGGTCCAGATATGTACAATTTGCCCGATCCGATCACCGTATCCGTATCAGCGTATAACGTATCAAGCCAAGCAAGATACGTGTATCATCACCCGTCCACATATGCGATCATGATACGCGTCGGCGATACGGATACGGTGATCGGATTGGGCAAATGATACATATGGACCCGCCTTAATAGGTTTGAACGTTCCCATAACCCTGGCCGTACAAAATAAAAAGTAAATACAATTTTAAGAATGTCTGAACAAACAACACAACGCGGTCTTTTCACATCTAAGAATGTAGTAGAGTGGAAAGCCAAGAAAACATCCAACCACATTCAATTGTCACCAGAAACGCGCCAATTGAGGTGCAAACTTAAATCAACTCCACACCTAATGAAATCAACTCCTGGCATTGAACCGCGCAACAATCAATTAAAACAACGTACAAGTAAAACAAAGACGTGATCTCGACAAAGACAAATTAAAGTTGGCGGAAGACGTTAGTCTCTAATGGTGGTAGAGTTGGCCCGCTTGAGATATTTGCATTAAACCGGCTTGAACAGAATAAACCAGTTGATATAGTTAGAACTGGTAATACGAGCTTTTCATTGAAACAGAAAAGTCTTATCAAGAATTTCAATTCTGGCATGATTCAAACACGCAATGATACAAGCGATCCTCCTTAAGCCGGAGTGCTTTTACCAACTCGGCCACGGAATCCATATGTATTTGTGTGACATTATAAAAATTAAAAAAAAAAAGATCTTTGTTTATACTGTGTTTATACGTGCTTCGGAGGGCACGTTAAATTGTCGGTGCCGGTTTTTATGTTGTTAAGCCATAACGGAGGCCTTTAGGCGGCCTAAAAACTTCGTCACCAGAGGTGGCCACTTGCGCATACAAACTTACTTTTACTAGCTTTGGGCTTTGATTCGTATAAGCTACTGGTCATTTGGTCAAGTTTAGGCATACTCTTTTTTATGGCATAACAATATCTAACTTGGAAAATTGTTTTTTTTACATTATAGAGCATGCTTTCTAATCGATTTTCACCGAAAAAATAATTTATTGTGTTGTAAAATCTTTTTAAAAATGAACTAGGTATGTCATAAATGTATGTCTACAGTTGTTCACGAGACAAACATTGCATGCAATGATTGACTAAGTTTTGTCTCTAGATTTTAAATCGGTGCTCAATCGATAATATGATATGAATCAAGATTTTTAGACGAAGCGACGACGCGACGTCGCGACGTCGTGCCCTACGACTCTCTACGCCCTACGACGCTACTAGCCCTACGACACTTGCCTAAAGCACTCCGGTTTTAGGGCGAATTTTTGTTGAGGTATTAATCCTCTTTTTTTTTTCTTTTGACGACTTTGACTAGACTCACATTGTTCGACTGGCTCCACACTGGAGCTTGACTATTTAGATTTTAAGCGGATGGATCACCGAAAAGAAAACTAGGCCCCATACCGTGTTTGTTGCCCTGATTATTCACGGTGTTGGTCGCGAAAGAACAGGAGTAGAATCACCTAGCTCTTAAGACGTTTCAAAGTGGTCATAACGGTCCTACTGAATAAATGTTATTTGAATTTTGAAGGATTATTTTGATCAATGCGAGTTCAAATCCCGTCGGAAGCGAACATTTTAATTTCAATGAAAAATGCTAGTTTTGTTTGACTTTTTATGTTGTATTTATTTTAATTCGATCGCCAGGCACCAGTAACGAGTACAAAACTTTTGGGCCGGATAACTCAATTTGCATTCAACTTTCACAACTCTAAAAGGGAGTGGCCACTTAAATTGAGTTTGCTAGTTTAAGTGTCCAAAGAATAGGAATAGGGAGTGACAATTCTGCCGTGTAATCAGGTCAAGAACATTTGTGGCACGTTTCCTCTTATTAGTGTTTCTACCAGTGAATTATTCAAGTAACTCTAATCGCCACGAGCCAACCTAAGCGCTCGTGGAGAAGTGGCAAAGTGACCTATTATTATAGGTATATAATCAGCAGTGATCGGAGTAGGTAGAGCTATTTTATGTACTTGCCATATGATAGAATAATATGGATATTCCCCGAATCCCGGGATTCGTTTTTTAGTTAGAAAAATAATAAAAAGCTTTTTGCTTTTTGTTATATACGAGTTTAAGGATTGTATAATAAATAGATAGAAACTTGATTCATGAACACACATAAATTTTTTTATGTAAGTAACAATTTCTTATATTTATACAAGAATCAACAATCATTTATTTTAACATTTTCATTCTGAAGTTGTACAAGAACAAACCATACAAATTATTAGTTCCTCAAAAATCAAAACATGATTGAAAAGAACAAACTATTTGTATAATCGAATCCCGGAGTATTAGTCGGAATCCCGCGGAATATCCATATTAACATCAATGTTTGCGGTCAATGAACCTAAATAGCTCTACCTACTCCGATCAGTGATAATCAGTCACATCACATCAGACTAATCACACTTATATTATAAATGCGAAGGTTTGGATGGATGTATGTTTGTTCCTATATAACTCGACAACCACTGAACCGACTTGGCTGAAATTTTAAATATAGATAGGTAATGACCGG
Source organism: Camptogramma bilineatum (assembly GCA_958496255.1). NCBI lineage: Eukaryota > Metazoa > Arthropoda > Insecta > Lepidoptera > Geometridae > Camptogramma > Camptogramma bilineatum. The sequence continues at coordinate 6,996,770 of OY292473.1, read as the reverse complement.
AAATAGGACATATGCTACTTTATTTCTGGGTACCACGCGAGCGAAGCCGCGGGCAGCAGCTAGTGTACTATAATAGTATCAAATAAACTGTGAAGCTAGTCAAAACTTAGGCTGTGTCCCCAGTAGGCAAACTGTGAGCGGCCGACTGAGTTTGCGGCGTATCGGTTTAGTACGCTCTTCCATATATTTGAAATGGAGTGTCCACAGTTTGCTAGTTTTGCGCGTAACGCTGCAAACTGCGTACAGTGAGCGCGTGGAAGAGCGTACTAAACCGATACGCCGCAAACTCAGTCGGCCGCTCACAGTTTGCCTACTGGGGACACAGCCTTATTGTTAACTTTTTTGTCAGGTGTTTATAGTTCGTTGTAACAATTTTTGTTGTCAAATTGTAAGGTTTGCAGTCGTTTAAGTTTTTTATTAGTAGGGTGTTGGTAAAAGCGAGTTGCGTGGTGTTAAAATATGTAAATATCAATTCGATTTAATCCCTCACTGGAACCAATTTATCGGACAAAGCCCTCATGAATGGTCTGCGAGTTTATTTTATTTTATAAAATTCAGTGTCTGAAAATTATTTTCACGTACCTATTTAATTTATGAATTCGAGGAGCACCGGATTTAATACAATTCTGATAAATTATGGACCCGGACCGCAAGCAGGATTTGTTAAATTCCCAAATTTACGACGTAATAATGACAAAGTACGAATATGGATGGGATCGTTTTTGTTTTTGGGCATATTTCCGTGATGGGCAGCAGTTGACTGACAGACAATGACTGTGAATTTTAATTTATTCTATATTTATGATCATAAATCCGGCGAAAGGTGTGTCAGGATCGTAGCAAGTGGAAATCCGTGGTCTCTGCCTACCCCTGGAAAAGAGGCGTGATTTAATGTATGTATATTTCATTATGAATCCGTCTTATCGTCATCACTGAATTATATACAGGTGATTCATTATACTACACCTAGATCTGAGAGAATGTTGTGTGTCGTGATCACATTTAATTTTTCATTTTAATCGTAAGTTCATCCTATATGCCTAATGGCGGTGGTTCACATTGGAGACCGAGACTAGTGATCGAAACCAGAGACAGGCTTTGTAGGGGCACGTGAGAGAGACAGGAGATAGAGAACCGTCAGTTTAAATGACAACGGTCTCCTATCTTTGCCCTCTGATTGTCTATCTTTGATAGCATAAAAAAATAATATGTAGGTACACGAAGGAACGACGATACTTGATCTTTGTTTGATAGCGACCAAAATTGGTCTCAAACTGTCAAATATGACAGTTCAATAGCAGCATTTACACGCAGAGATCGGCCTGCGGATTTTCCCGCGGACCGATCTCTGCCATTCCAACCTTTGACAGTTTTATCCGCGGATATCTGTAAAGATATCTTTACAGATATCTGTACAGTCCAGATCCGTGCTAAAAACTCTACCGTTTAAAGGCCGCTAGTGACCGTGCAAGTAGCTCTGCAGGCTGATTGTGTATCTTGTCTCATACCTCAAATTGGTCTCAAACTGCCAAAACGATCGCTTATGTATCTTTTGTCGCGTTCGGTCGTGTTGAGGTCAGAGTGACAGAGCTACTTGCGCGGACACTTAACTGTCATATTCGACAGTTTGAGACCGATTTTGATCGCTATCGAAGATAGACAATCAGGGGGCAAGTCACTCTCATCTCAACGAGACCGTATTCGACAAAAGATGCCTACGTAATCGTTTTGACATTTTGAGACCAATTTGAGGTTTGAGACAACTTAGACAATCAGCCTGTAGGTTTCGGTCTCCGTAACGAACTGCCAGCTTTAGAACTACAATAAAAATCTTCTTATTCAATTCACTAAGTCTTCATTCAAAACCAAATTGAGATTCAACAACCATTTGTATGCAAGCTGAAGGATCTCTTAAGATTTTGTTTTACTGCGCACACATCACTCGGCAATTTAACTCTTAAACCTGAGTTCTATTTGAACAGAATGTCTGTATCGTAAAATCTCAGTCGCTCACTAAAGCACTGGAAATTTGTCCTCTGAAACAGTAAAATGGCTTGAGCTTCATAATTTTCAAGCTTGAATTTTGACTTTATTTTGTTAGATTTGTGTGTTACGACCAGTTTAAAAGATATAAAAGATTTTAGTTAAAACTTGGTTTACTGGTAGGTACTTATCTCTTTAGCTTTATAATTACCTACTTATCTCATTGAAAATGTGTCCTTTCAAAATTTTTGATTCCGACGGGGTTCGAACCCGCATTGATACAAGCAATCCTCCTCAAGCTGCAGTGCTTAACCAACTCGGCCACGGAATATCATTAATAGGTATAACGTTATTTTATATACCTATGTGTCGCCAGTTCTGAACTCTCGTCAAAATCTAAGCAGATTTTTTTTTTATATTATTTTAAAAATGAACATAGCCATACTTACTCGACCTGACGGATTTCAACCTAACCATGCTCACCCTAACCAATTTCAACCTTTAAAAATTCAAACCAATATAACCTTACCGATTTTAAACCTTACTAATTTAACCTATCCGATTTTAACCCAACAAAAAATAAGTTTACTTAATTCAACCCAACCAATTTCAACTAGCGTATCGTCGTCGCAACCAACTCCATTTAACTAAAAGATACCATCATTATGAAAACAAGCATATAGCTTTTTCTTTTTACCAAATACCTCTACTGTTTTCTGAGATTTATTTTTGCAAATAGGTTGGCTTGAAAAAATGCGTCCTTTCCGTATCAGTGAGAATGAATTGACTATAAAGCGGGCTTTACGATTCTTGAACGGCCCTTATGCCCGGGTTACACGAGGCTAGTTTTTCAAGCTAGGATAGCAAGCTAGTGTTAGTAAGCTAGCAAGCTAGTACTTCTAGCTTCGTGTAGACACAACTAGCTTCATTTCTAAGCTAGTACACGAAGCTAGAAGTACTAGCTTGCTAGCTTACTAACACTAGCTTGCTTTACTAAAAGTACACGGCAAAGTTGTTTGTGTCGCGGTAGGAAAGCATATTTTTGATACACATATTAATTTAACTCCATATTTATCAGGAAATATGAAACTAGATTACCTATATAAAACTAGTGGCTAATTTTTTTTTTTAAACTGAGGTGCTTGTCCGATCATAACTCCGAAGATCCTATACAGACCTGAGGGTGATCCTAAACAGACCTGGTGCCACATTTGGTGAGCCTAATTTTGTGGCACCAATTTGAAAAAAAATCCTTTTAAACAGAATCAACTTTCAAAAGAAGAATTTTCCAAATCGGTCCAGGCGTCTTCGAGTCATCGGTAAACATAAAAAAAATCCGACGAATAAGGAACCTCCTCCTTTTTTTGAAGTCGGTAACAAATAAAACCTTACCCAGTCAGACAATGGACTTCCAGGCTTCCTTCTTACACTAACATTTATTTCTAAACTTTCACGAGTTTTACACATTTTTTTAAAATGATAGTCTACTTGTGACCACGGTCTCTGTAATTTCTTTGTTGTTGAGGTAAATAAAATTATTGAATCGATTAAATCTCGATTATATTCTTAAAAATTACTGGCATACAATTGACATAAAATTGACAAAAAAATATTATCTAAGTTAATTAAATCATAATCATTTTTTATTTTCATTAGGTACTTGTTTGGAAAATCTACAGTGAGCGTTACAACCAAAAAACAATTGACTATACAGATTAATAGACCTAAAAAGCCAATTTATTAAAAACAATAGGTGTTAATTAAAGTTTAGGCTTTTTAATAATAGACTCAGGGAGCTTAATGGCTGTTATTCTATTCCTTTTGAGTCAAGAATAAAATTCTAAATAACTTATCTTGTTTGTCAAAATGATCAAAAGTATAAATATTGAGGTAAAAATTCCCGTGGCAATAAAAAATCACTGTAACATTTTTTAAAAATAAAATAAGACTATATTTATCTCCCTGTTGAATCATTCTGTTTAACGCTCACCAATTCAATAAAATTTCAGCACAATTGAAATCTAGGTCAAGAGCTTTCAATAGAACTTATCATTGTAACAGCTTTTATACTTAAAAATCAGGTTGACCTTACTAAAATGAAGCATTTTTACCTTTGTATATTCCTTTACAAATATTATAGGCCGTCCACCTGAATAGGAACACTTTTCCGCCAAAAATGACTTCTTTTGTCGGCAGCAACAATACATGATTTATTACTGAACGCCGTCGTGCAGTCTCGACCTCTAACTTGTACTCAAACAGGCGTGAAAGTAGTACGAAGCTTCTTTGTACTGAAACCTATTTTGAAACTGACTTTTAGTATCACATGTGGAACCTCTTGCTTGTTGTTTATCATTTCGCGAAGTCGCAGCGAAACTTCTGACAATATTTGAAAAATGCTAAAGCGAATTTTAACAAGCCCTCTTTCAATGTTGTTAGAAGAATGTCATATAACTAGAAGAATGCTTGAATAATAATAGACAAAGAATCCGTGAACTACCTTTTTAAAATCTCAAGGTCAATACAAATACAAAGGTATGCCCTTGGGACCGATTCTCGACCCTACATTATTTTCAAGCGATATTGTACAAAGATTGAGCAACATCTAATACTTAGTGGAATTACGAGAATAAACAGGATAAAGTGGGAACATTGGCGTTCGGGACAAGATAAATTTGTCACTTTGAACATTGGCTGAAACCTCTAAATCAATGTCCCAGATGAGAAAACCGAAGAGTACGAATGAAAAAGCGAATATTGACATAAAAATTTTCCTGCTGCTTGGGAATTATGTAAATAAGGTAAAACGTAATGGGTGTATGAAGCATAATAAACAATAGGTTATTTTGCAGCTGGTATCTGACAATATGTCATCGCTAAGCATCATCATAATAATAAAAAATATAGCATATAGAAGACCACTGCTGGACACAAGATTATTATCTATTCTATGACACAAGCCTCAATAATTTAACTGAAAATTATGAACGGCTTGATGCGGTTTCTATCCAATAACCCGATACCTTTACGATGTCAGCAACCCATATAGTAGCCGTCATTTTCTATAGATGTGCATGACATTCGAGAATTTCAGAATGATTATCAATAATTATCACGCCATATAAGCCCATTGCCACATCAACTTATTGATTCCAAAAGTCGGTGAGCCTAGTTTTATGGATATCATTGTTTTGGATTAAATATCGCGTGTCAGTAAAGAGACGAAGAAAAATAAAAGACTAAGACTAGGTACCTACTAAAAAAAAAAAAAATTGATACCTACAAAAAGTGTATCACCGAAAAGAAAGTTAGGCCCCAAACCATTTTTGGTGCCCTGGTTTTTCACGGTCTTGGTTGCGAAGGAATCGGAGTAGAATCACCTAGCTCTTAAGACAATTCAAAGTGATACACTATGTGATCTTATTGAATAAATGAATCTGACTTTGACTTTGAATTTAAACTTCCGCAAGAATTAAACTATCACACGCAAAAATATATTTTCAGATCCAACTGGTAGTGTCAAAGATAAGCTCATTCAAATAAATAAAAAAACAAAGTCTTTCGATTTATAATTATGAAATAGATATCGCTGAGAAGAAACTAATAAAGAGAACCCTCTCTCTTTGTACCCCAAGGACGCGAATAAATGCAAATAGCTGAAAGGTTTAAAGGATTACTCAAGGCTTATGTCCAAGAACGGATGGTGATAAACTTATAATATGGGCATTGGGCAGCCGTTGGAGAATATTCACGGATTATGGCCGCGTTTTATCGTCAATGGGTCACGAAACTGCTTATGGGCTTATGAGGTTAGGTTACCTTTATTTGACCTTGGTGTGCATTATACACATCGTTTGGACCAAAACTGATAAACATAAAGAAAATACTAATCTTGTACGTACAGTCAGCGTCATCAATCGGTATCCCCCTATTGATTTTAACAAGGACCCTTTTCATTTCAACTTTGGATTTCAGTCGGATTTGCTAGTATACTTATGGATATCTAATTTCGCTCGAGTTCCTATACTAGCAAATCTGACTGAAATCCAAAGTTGAAATGAAAAGGGTCCTTGTTAAAATCAATAGGGGGATACCGATTGATGACGCTGACTGTACATCAAATCACGCCTATTTTCTGTAGGAGTTGTACAAACAAAATAAAACTGTGACCATCACGGGACATACATACATACGTAAAATCTCGCCCCTTTCCCATAGGGGTAGGCAGATACCATGGATTTTCACTGGCTACAATCCTGAAATACTTTTCGCTTCATTCACTCTAATTACATTCTTCATAAGGCCCTTCTCCAAAATGTCTCCAATTTATTCTCAGTATGTTCGCTTGATTCTTACCATTTCAGCTGTGAATTTCACACTCGCTTCAAAATTCAAATAAACAATACCTTGGTTCAACGATTAACTTTTTTTACCTCTCTTCATGCCCAAACTACCAAGTAATAAGACAGTATAGAGTGAGATATGACGGGATAAGAGACGCCATGGCTTTGCGACATACGCCTCAGTCTAGCCTCAGTCTAATGATGGCAGTTCGTGCCTGCGACCGAGACCGGAGACAGAGACAGCAGATACTTGTCATTGAAAATTACTGTTCTCTGTCTCCTGTCTCTTTCGCGCCTCTCAAACTCTCTGCTCTCGGTCTCCGGTCTCGGCCGCCACCTTTACCCCAAGCCACGTCAATAATATCACATCAAAAATTTGAGTTTTACTCCCAACACGCTCGACTCTTTTTCAATCCCAAATTATACGAATTTGCAGGATTTGATACTTTTGCTTAGGGTACTAATTTCCCTTGCACTAGAAGTGCAAATCCTAAGTGAAGTTTGGATTGGATTTGTGAGAGGATTTAGAAGACACGATTTAGAGTAAGCAAATTGGGACCCAGAGAGTATTGAATGTCTTTCGTAGTCAAATTCTTAAAAGAAAATATCTCGAGAAAATTTGCAATGCAATAAATTCTTTTCGTAGGGGATTGTTACCACGCAGAATGCTAATGCATATTCATGGACCACTTTTTTTATAAGATAACTTCAAATCATCTCAAATGCCTGAAGAGGGAATTTGTATCTTTTACATATTCATCGCCCTGATTTCCATTGGTCCATTTTCGTAACTATTTTTCATTAGCTACGAAAGAAGACTTTTTCTTCACTGATTCGTAACTAGTTATTAAAAGGGAATATTTAAATACATGTACATAATTTTCCTATATTATATTCTTGACCTATAACAGAAAACCCTATTAAAGTGTCGACTCGATTTACATTGACCCTTTATCCAGTTTGTCGGTAACACGTCCTAACCAGTAAACGGCAGCTGCCGCTTAGAAAACCAAATCTAATTTATTGGTAAACTTTGGCCCTATTTCAGGCGCTAAATTCAAGTACCTTTGATTATTAATTTATCGGCTGTGAAAACCCTTTGGTGAATGAGAAGTTATGTATTAAGGTCACCTGAGATGCCGGTTTGTAGCGATTGCTCGTGACACAGTGGTTTCTGTTCAGCTAGATGCTTTTTTAGTCGGTCTGAAATACTTTCCCGTCTTCTGTCTTTCCGTATTTCTTGATCTTTTGCCAAACTGCGCCTGTGCTACGTATGTGGAATGATTTAGGTCAGGGGTGCCCAGACTTATATTGTCGGCGATCGACCAGAAAATATTTTGAAAGCAAAGAATCGACTAAACTACTATGTAGGTAGGTTAGGTAGGTACTGCAAAATATTTTTTTAAACATGGTTTTACTGCACTTTTCAATTGAATATAGATATATGAAAATAAAGGAATCATACCTACCTTTGTTAGGAATGAGTAGGTAGGTTGGTGAGTACTAATTGGTATATTTCTGGCGATCGACTCGAAAAGCTTCGCGATCGACCGGTCGATCGCGATCGACTGTTTGGGCGCCCCTGATTTAGGTGATCTCGAATTCTCGATCTTTCCGCATAAGTTTTGTAGTAATTTTTTTTATTTCCATAGAAATACGAGTAAGCTCTCTTTTGTCTGAAGCTTAAAATCAATTAGATATAGTAGTGTATCTACTATAATATCAGATAGAGGTCTTATTACTCATTACAAATGTACTCATGGCGATGCTTCCTGAAAACCGTACCATGAACAGAAGTGAAAGTAAAGACTTTTACATGATTCCAATTTTTATTCACATTTTTTTTTTATAAGTATAGTATTTATTTTCATCAAATATAGAACGTACTAACATAGAAAAGGTAGGTATATTAAACCTAAATAGCGTAGTCAAATTTGCCACAACAATTTACTAGATAAGTACATTATTTAGGTTTAATTGAATATTTAACAGAAGCTGGTCACCCTTTAAGGTCTATAACCTGTTAAAGTTTTGTCACCCCAAAGGGTTGATCTGTTTATAGTAATTTTTGTGTCCAAACTGACACACATAAGCTGTGGTAGCCCTCAAACTCTCAAAGGAAATAACTAACATGTAAATTTATTCAAACCTAATTAATGCTCAGTTGGGTAAACCTTCGGACTGACAGGGTTTGATAATTAAATGGATAATTTTCTTGGCGCGGCGAGCAAATATGAAATTCTGAATTTGAAATTAGTGTGGTAGCTTTTTGGCTGTTCGAGTTGCAGCTGGCAACTTTAGATTCAGCGGTGACCAATTACAGGATTTGTGCTATTCGAGTGATACTGAGTGAATAATCGGACTAATCTCTCAGAGGTCTTATGAAAATAATTACTTATCTAGTAATAGATGTCGGTTCCTTAGCTTACTTTGAGTGACAATTCAAAATTTTTTTTTTACGAATATTTTTTTTAAGATAGACAATAAGTTACGACCATAATCGCGGGTATGTACCCAGCTTAGGTAATGGGCACACTGCGTTTTTTTCAGCGCTTTTGTATCGATACAAACGCGATGCGAACGCACAGTTATAAAACGCGCTATAGAAAGCGTCGTGTGCCCACTGCCTTAGACGCAAATAGTTCGGGTTTGATTAGAAGCTGAACAAATGTGTAAATAATCATCTTTTTTTTTCAGTTTTGTGCATTGTGTGTGTAAGATGATAATACTTGTAGTTTTGATACTAATATAATAGCACATTTTATTTTCGTTTTTTAGAGTAAAATTAAATACTTCTAGTTAATTATACCCTAATAAACTTACAATCTAGCCAAGTAGGCCAATGAGCAATTTGAATTTCACTTAGTTTTATAAAGTTGCTTATATCTAAGAATGTAATAAAATAATAGCACATTAAGTCCTTTTAAAATCATTAGAATGTACGACTGTTGATGTAAACAATGTCTAAGATTTGTCTCATCCTGCTTCAAAACACCATTTTTTTCTCACATAAAAAAGCCTTTCACACAATATCTAAGAGTAACAGCCAGTTCAATACAAGAATGTGGGAATGAACATATGTTCGTGACGCGATTTAGTAGGTACCTAAGTGGGACGAGTTGGTATGTTGTGATACAATATTTACTCTGCAATAATCATGACTATGGAACGCTGGTGACTTCATTTTCATTGGATATATTTTACTCAACCTTTTTGGGAATTGGTATGCTAGAATTTCGGTAACCTATCAATCTTTCGAAAAACGATACACCGAATTTTGAAATCCATAAAACGTTTGATAGAAACTCGAAATCCAGATACTTTGTTTTACATAATTTTATTACTCCGATAAAACGTTTCACAGAAGTCTCATTTGACAGAAACACTAATGCCAGATTATCAGTTCGTTTTTTTTTCATTTGACAACAATATCCTTATACCTTATTTTAAAAGACAGAAGTAACGCTTACCAGAAAATTTCCAGCCATATAGGTAAAACCTTTTCGATCTTACTCAATTATATTATTTACGTAATTTGTGTTACTTTTTATGTTGCGTCTGACTTACCTTAAAACGAAACGTTTTTAGGTTATTATCGGCCTCAGAACCGAATCTGCCCACCCCGACTTCCACGTAGTCTTGTCTGTCCTACCCTAGAGTGTTTTTATGAACTCGGAGGCGCGAAGGGAGATGCAGCCCCCGCCCGCTGTGACAAAACGCGGCACCAGCACGAGCTGGAGCGGCTGAGGCTGGTCGCCGCCGAAGGTGGCGACCAAACAGCCGAAGCTGCGAAGGCTCGTGCTGATGCTGCGTTTTGTTACGCAAGGGCGGAGGGGCTGCACTTCCCGAAGCGCCGGAGCCGTCACAAATTCGAAATGGATAGAAGATTTAGGTTAAATTTTGATAATTTGCCAAAAGTGTTTGGTGAGGTTACTTAACCATCTAGCACGAAATTAGTTAGGAAATGTTAAAGGTAATAAAAAAAAGGTAACTAGGTACAATATTTATTAGTTATCTACCTACAGTACTTCAAGCTACATAATGGACATCGGTCATTTAATTTTATGGTACCTAGTATTTACAACGCTCTGAATTATTACTAGATGGCGCAATTAGTAGGCGTTTAGAAAGATTGAATACATAATTTTGTAATAGGTCTTTCCTGAACCATGATTTTTCGGGATCATGAAATATATTATGGAAAACAAATTATATGGAAAACAAACATGCGGTAAAGTGAATTATCTGGATGTTAAAATTTCTGGAAAATGTTTAGATGTATTTTGTATTTCTGCCTTGTAAAAAAAAACCAAATGAAAATCTGGCTTAAGAATTTATGGAATTCGAATTCCTGTATTATGAAAAAAAAGAAATCAAAAATCTGTCAAACGTTCCTATGGATTTCAAAAATCTGTCTTGTATTTTTCGTGACATCAATACGTAACCTAGAATTTCAGTGTAGTGACAGCGAGTGCCGTGTACTCTACCAAATATGATGAAAAATTCCTCGATAGAAAATTTATATCCATTCGACAATAGTTTGAGGGTCAAAAATATGTTGTTAATCTGACAAATAGAGGATTAGGAAACATTTTCGAAACCTTACTTTAAGAAGGTACCTACCTATGTAAACATTTTTACCAAATGCAAACAGAATTTTGCAAATCCGACTGGTAGTTCCAGAGGTTAGTGAGTTCTAACAAATAAACTCTAACGCTTTGTAATATTGCTGTAAGATAAAAAAAACGTAAATTTCACATAAATATATGAATAAATTTTGTAACAAATACTTAAGTGAAAGCAGTACCAAAATAAAACCTCATTGAGCTGGTCAACAATACGATAAACTGGAGTTCAAAGCCCATTTGAAAAATTGACCGCGAACCGATTCTCCTAAGTCGGAATAAAACCGAACACTCGCTTTATTAGCTTGAGAACAAATTTATGACTGCACCAGTTTCCGTCCGCGGGTGTGTTTGTTTTAGATTTTAATTTTCTAGAGCCGTTTTAGAGTGCCTCTACTTTCGATTATTACTGATTATTGTATACCAACACTGATGGTAACATAGAGGAACGCAAACATAAATTGTCATCTTAATTTTGTACCTATGTTTTGCAATAAATGACATTCTAATTATTGTAATTCTAATTCGATCCAGAGGGGTAGTCAGAAACAAGTTCAAATCTAGGCTGTCAACGCAACGGTGCGCGAGATATCAGTTCGGGGCGAACTACTAGTGCTTTTTCATGTAGATTCAATAAGGATTTTTTAATGTTAAAATCAGCATCAGCATCCGCTGATGTCAAAGTCAAAAATCAGCATCAGCATCAGCATCCGCTGATGTGTAAAAAACTGCATCAGCAATAACCCTGATGGAAATAGTGTTCTTTGTTCGTAAAAAAGTCACTATTTTTACTTAAAACAGGCTCGCAGTATTTACGTGGGAATAAATAGAAGCACGTAAATATTTTTTTGTAAGGCTATAGTAATTTATGAATTAATTTGAAATGGTGACCTATTTGTATTTATCCCTCTGTTCCTAGACGGCATATTCACGAAAAAGTTTCACTAATGAGAGTAGATAACTTTCAGACCGACACTCCAATTTACTTATCCTATAGCCTGCGATGCCCCACTTAAATTCCGGTTTCCAGAAGATTCTAACCGTTTCACTTTCAAATCTTTCGTGAGTTGTACTAGACATTATTTTAACACACGGGAATTACTCACATGAAAATATCGTCGATTTAAATACCGGCAATGTTTCGATTCATCCGGAGAATCTTCATCTGGGTAAGGAGGGAGTTGCGGCAAGGGTACTCCTCGCGGTCGCGTCTCACCTCCTTATGTATGCTTTTCTTTATCTTTACTCGATGATTTTATAGTGCCAGGATGCAATCTCTGCCTTCACTTAACGGGACTGGGTCATTAGGGTTCCGTACCTTAAAAGGTAAAAAAAGGAACCCTTATAAGATCACTTTCTTGTCCGTATGTCCGTCTGTCCGTGTGTCACCATCGATTATCTCAGTTTTTGAGATGGAATAGGTTTGCCCAGCACCTAAACCATAGTTTCTCAACCTTATATTGCTAAACCCCACTTTGAGAAAATATTTTTTTCAAGAGCCACCCCTCCCCGTATCTTAATGCACCATCTTACTGCCCCCTAATTTTTTCTGGGTCTTTTACTGCCCCCCTGAAAGTCTCAAACGCCCACAAGAGGGCGTTATCGCCCACGATGAGAACCTATGGCCTAAACCATCCTCTCATCAGCTAATTTGGCCTTACTCGGTAAAACATACGCAATACACATCAAATAACCTACAAAGATGGCGCCATAAGTTTTATGTCTTAAATTGAAATGGTAAATATATTTCACTAGTGAATATATTTACCATACATTTTAGGCTTCGCCCGCGTGGATTACTATTTTTGTATCCCACGGGAACCACACATTTTTACCGAGATAAATATGCCTATGCCTATGTGTTATTCCAGAACCTAAACTATCTACATTCAAAATTTCATTAAAATCGGTTGAGTAGATATAGAGATACGTGGTAACAAACATTCACACACACACACGGACTTTCGCCTTTATAATTTTAGTAGGATTGTGAATGTTTTCAATTGGTTAACACCAACGTCAAACAGCGGTTTAACTTTCCTAGGAAATCAAATCTTTACGATCCACTGAGTGCAATCCCCAAAGTTTTTTACTACTTAATCGTCGGAGGGTAGATTTTTATTGCAAAACCGTAAAAATACAAGAAGTTGGCGATTCGACTGATTTAATTTGAGGGTTCGTAGATAAAGAATTGCTCTATTTTAGGTCGAGTTTATTGGTACAAATATTTGGCGGTAATATAATTGTTTGTGACAAAATTAAGTTAGTAGTGGTGGCTTAGATTTTATCTCGTGAGTAATAATTTATTACTCACGTCTCATTGTCTGTGTGTGGATCATTACTAATAATTCACACATAGACTGGCCTCTTAGCTCAGTTGGTAGTAGCTCTGCCTTCTGCGTTGTAGGTCGTGGGTTTGATTCCCACCCAGGACAAACATTTGTGTGATGAACATAGATGTTTGTTCCGAGTCTGAGTGTTACAAAGTATCTAGTTATCTATATTCTATCAGTTATCTGATTCCCAAAGCACAAGCTTTGCTTAGTTTGGGGCTAGATGGTGCTGTGTTAAATGTCCAGCAATATTTATTTATTTATACCTAGTATTCTGTGGATTTAATTGTAAAGTGCATCGGTTTTTGAAGACCGTAGGTTTGAGGTGTGTTTTAGCTCAGGAACCTATTCGTCTCCGAATTTAAAATTGGGGACAGGCGGGAATTTTGGTTCCTGTTGGTCTCCTCTCGGGGACAGGACGCGGGGACAAACAGGAATAACTCCAATTCACACCCGATAGAAGGCAGGGGAAGTTTAGCCTACTACGGGTGAAATGAAATGAAATTATACTTTATATTTCAGTAGCAGCGCCCTCGTGGCGTTGCCCCGTAGTGATGGTATACGATGAGAATGGTGTTGAAAAGTAGCCTATGACCTTTCTCAAGAGTTTAGCTATCAAATGCAGAAATAATTTCAACTTCAACTGGTTCCTGAAATTAACGCGTTCAAACAATCAAACAAACAAACTCTTCCGCTTTATATATTGGTGTAAATCTCATTTTATTTCAATTCAGCCATGGGCTAAACTGGCTGTCCTAAGAAGAACCAAACTTTCCGATATCTAAAGAGAAGTGTTAAGTTTGAATGAGAAGTAAAGTAAAGTAAGTAAGTTTGAGTGAGAGGTAGAAGAAGGCAGACCAAAGGAAAGACAATAAATTGTGTGCAAGACGATAATTATCAGGAATCAATACTGGAAAGGCGACTAATACTGCGGAATAGAAAAAAAGACCTTTTCCTACCACAAAACGAGATAAGGGTCGATAGATAAATAATGAATGTAATGTAAAGACCTAAATCTAAGTAGTTCTATTATCCAAGTGGACGATGTAGGTACATTTCACATACTCGTAATATGTGAAATGTACAAATCAACTAGCAAGTACCTAATCGATTCAGAGTTTTATCTTTGTATAATAATATAAATAGAAGTATTATCTATAGACTCAAGTATAATATGGGATTATCGCCAGCGATGGCTTACCAAAAGCCGATTGTTTCGGTTGGTCTAGTGATGTCTTTTTTATCGATGCGTAAAATACGGATACGGAAGTAACGAAAAATTAAGTGGCTTGGGGAAATAAGTAAAGATGTTATCAGTTTGATACACTATTCTATTTCTGGTTCAAACTCTTCACTTAGAAGCATCGGCTATTATCACTGTTCTCAAGTATTTTCTCATGAAAAGTAGGTAAAGGTACATTATAACCCTTATCATCAATCTATAGAAGTTAACTGGTAGACGTAGGCCTCCTCTGTCCATCTACCACCGTTAATCCTTACAATGGTTGTCATTTCACTGACAATTAAAAAAAAATCCCTTAATACGGTGTCAAGCTGTTTGAGTTAATTTTAAAACGAATCATAATCATTTCTGGTTCTAAATAAAAATATATTACTTAGAAATACTTCCTTTAAAAATATATTATTCGAGGTAGTTTTTTAAAATTTTACCAAAAGGTCTTCTAAGATCTTCCTCTATAAACTGTTTCTCTACGTACGGAAGTACGGATACGGAAAGCTGCCTCATCACTAGCTTCACCGGTGTAACTGTTTGTCTGTCCTGACTACTGTTCCGTATTGTGGTTTTAATATTTCGGTGAGCGCTCTGTCTGACTTATATGATGGTTTTCAGGAGTTATTTTTGAGCTTAATAAGAATACCGACTGAAAATGTAGAAGGAAAATTCTAGGTTTTATTTTCTAAAGTTGTAGATTTAACTTAACTTTCCTAGGTGGTCGTTTGTAAGCAAAAAGTAGGTCTTAAGAAAGCCTAAGCTGCTGAACAACTATCAAGGGAATTACTTTTTAAGCTTAATGGTGCTCCCACACAGGCAAACAATAGTAAACATTTTCATAACAAACATTTGATTACAATATTAAAAAAATGTTAGGTAATGTTCGTAAACACTTCTAAAGAAGCTTTCTAGGAGCCCTCAAAACATCTAACAATTCCTAACAGAATGTAACAATTCCTAACTTACGTATTACTTATGAAAAATGTTTAAACACTGGTTAAACAACGTCCTGTCTTTATTTGTGGATAGTGACGAATAGAGATAGGACGTTGTTTAACCAGTGTTCAACTTTAAACATCTTTCATAAGTACCTAAGGGGGGTATGTCAGTAAATGTATTAGTTTTTAAATCGATAAACGCCGGCTGCACGCACGAAAAGTCATGAACTCATGACTCATTCATCTCAGTACTTGCTCCTTAAATAACCCATGCCACATTAAATAACGGGTTATATTAAGATAGGTACTGAAAACCGCCACAAATTTTACCTAAACCAATAACACTAATTTTACCTAAACCAAAAATTCACTGAAACGCAGTCGGGATACACAAGCATCGAAAGTAAGGAGTATGTTCCTTTAGGCGACATTACTATAAAAATGCGTTTTATTTAAAACACACCGCGATGCTAAAGCTGATTCATCACAGGTACAGTAAAACTCGTGACATTTCCGTTCAATATTAAACACTAAACCACCGAATATTGTGAAACATTATACTAGAAATTCAGGTCATTCATCACTAAAAAAACAATGAAATATAGCCTCTATCACTCACTGATAGAGTCCACGGATTATTGGGTAGATAGACAGCACGTGAATAGTTACCGCAGAGAAACAAAGAGCGTTATTGGAGTACAGCTCGTTAGAAAGTAGCTTGTTCACTACAAATTAAAAAGTATTTTTGAGAGCTATACATTACGTCTTTTTTAATTCTTACTAACTTCAGTATCAATATTTACTCTGGAAATGCTGAGATTAGAAATTCTTAGTTTCAATCATTGAAGTCCACAAAAACATTAACACATGAAATTAAATGCACTTGAAACTTTAGAAAAGCGTAAACCTACACGTCATGTAAAATAAAAAGTTGAGTAGGAACCTACTAAATCTAAAAGAAATACTGGACGTGAAAGAGTAAATCACATTAATTAGTATTCTTTTTTAAATCAATGTATAACTTTTGGACCGCCATTGTCACGAACTAGATGGTCATTTGACGAGGTAAGGAAAGTTTTTGTTCAAATAAAAAATAAAAAAAGTTTAATTAATTTAATAATAAATCATTAAATACATTTTAAAAAAGAATACTTACTGGATAAATTTTAACCAGCGGGTACGATATCATTTGGCCAACACTCTACTAGTACTTTATGAACACGGATACTGTACAAGCTTCTACCGACATGGTCTATGGCTAAAGTGTCTGCTCCAGACAACCTCCTAACGGTGGCAGGATTCGGACGTTTTTCAACACCGGCTCCAAAACGTATGGACTATGGCTGAAATGTAGTAAGAAAATTGAAATGTAGGTATCCATTCGAGCACAAAATTGGATCCTTACTTCTATCTAAACATGGTCGTTTATATTTTTAAATTTAAGTTAAAGAAATTATTGTTACAAAAGGCTTATTATAATATTAATGAATATCTCTCAGACAAGTTTTCAGAATTTTAGATAAAATTAAATTTGATAAGTTGGTATCGTATTATGAAAAAGGAAAACTTGTTATTGTAATATTTATTATTTTGCTGTATTGTACATAGTTATGACATGATTTATTAATTTATTAAGAAGTGAATTCCATTTTTATTAAGTACCTACTATTTTTTTTGCATGCTGAGAAGCGGAATCAAGGCCTGTACCTACATGTTTTTTAACTATCATCTGTTTACCTTTGATTCGCAATAAATATATTATGATTATGATTATGATTATGATATAGTAGCTTGAAGCGCTCCTGGCGTGCTCAAACGTTCTTGATTGATCGTTGAAGTTAAGCAGCGTTGTGTCACAATTTGGATGGGTGACCGCAAGTGGCATTACGAGCTGAGCGCTTCCGTGCTTCGGAGAGCACGTTATATTGTCGGTCCCGGCTTTTAAGTCGTAAAGCCATGATGGAGGTCTTTAGGCGGCCTAAAAACTCCGACAGCAGAGTTGGCCACCTGCTCATAATGAACTTACTTACTTAAATTTGAATAGCAAACGAGACGATATAAACACAGAAATATCATATAACTCTGCTTCACAATTTTAACTTTTGCAGCTGTCGAAGTTTTCCATTGTTTAAATTGCCTTTGTTTTTTGTTCCAAATAAATAAAAAAACGTATAGCCTGAAAATAATTAAATAAGTCAAAATTTATAGTCATTTAAATAGTACAATACCTACTCGATTCGCTAAAACATTTCTTTGTTTTTCCAATCTTTTCAATATTTTTTTACATGAAAACCATTCCATATTTTTATAATCTGGGACCACCAAATGACCTTTTAGTAGACAAATAAAATGTAATATTTCGTTAACCGTGACCTTTTTGTTCAATTTAAAAATAGTTTTACTACGTGTATTTTGATAAAATGATAAAAACAAACATGTTAAATTTCAATCTTGGTCATTAGATAGGTACTTATTAAAAACCGTTCAGATATTTAATAACAGGTTATGGGCCCTAAATAACTCAAAAATGACGCGAGGCCCTTGTAGTGTCAAACCTCAAATAATTTTGAAAAGGCCTTTCAAGTGTTAGTTAACTGTCTTGTTAGTTATTAGACGTACATTTTAGTGCTCATGACTGTGATAATAATATGGGGTGTTTAAACCGCAATCAATATTCAATCAAATTAAAAACTCAAACGTAGACAGACTCAAGACCGACGTCAATCCCAGGGATGGTAAATATCTCAAACCTTCAAGCATTAGAAAGAACAGGAGTAGAATCACCTAGCTCTTAAGACGATTCAAAATGGTCATAGCAGTCCGACTGAATAAATGATATTTCAATTTTGAATTTTCATTTAAAAAGAGAATATCTTGTTGGGGTTATGCAACATCTGTCTACAATTTGCACCGTATCCTCCATGTTTCGGCTACGTAGCAAGGTCCCAAGCCGTGTTTGTTGCTCTGATTCTTCACGGTGATGGAAAGTAACTCTGAAAAAATTAAACAAGATAGTCACAGACCAGTCCAAACGTATAAAGGCTGGCGTAAAAGGGAATGACCCTATTTGTTTCAGCTTCAACTTTGGCCCACGTTATAAAAAGGGCTCCAATGTCCAATCAACTCTGGAGGACACAAGCCAACATTTTATAACCCAAGGTATATTATCGAAACTCGTCATCATTATCTCAGCCTGGTTGCACCCACTGCTGGGTATAGGCCTCCTTTTTATTTCGCCAATCAATCCAATCTCGTGCAATCCTGATCCAAGCTTTCCCTGCCACATTTACGATGTCATCTGACGATCGGGCCGGTGAACTGCCTCTTGATCATTGCGCATCTCTGGGCCACCATTCCGTAATCGCTGTAGTCCATCTTCCATCTTTATCTTTACGTCTAGCTAAGTGCCCTGCCCATCTCCACTTGAAACTTGCGATGCGCATACCTACGTCTACGACTTTGGTTTGATTTTCGAAACGAACTAAAAAAAACTGTAGCTAAATCGCCATCCGTTATTATCTGGCACATGTTTTCTCACCTTTAAGGTGTTTCCCAAAATTTCCATAAGTTAATTTCACGAATGAACTAAACCTGAACTAATTAATCACACCCATTGAACCGAAAAGGACAAAAGCACTGGGTTCCATTCAATTTCATTGCGTGTAAGATTCACCATTTTGCGGCTGACAAAATGTAGGACGCCTTTTGACAATTAATTAGGACGGTGATCGAACCCTCTGAATATTGCCATAGACTGAAAATGAATGAGCTAGCTCACGGTTCTACGCCAGTAGTTCACTTTAAATTGGGTGCTTATGAGACTGACTATTAACTCTCGACTTAATTTTGATCTTAGCTAAAGCTCTATTTATTTTTGTAATTTATATCACCAGTCACCACAAGCTCACACGAACTTAATTGAACGGAACATAACATGATCACATCTAAGGCACAGTAGACTGGTTTCAGAGTGCCGATTATACTACCAAACTTTTTATCAACCACAAGCAAAACGTCAACTAAACCTTAGATTTTCATCTGTTTCCTATTCTACTAATGACCAACGATACTGTTGTAGTGATATTTTAGCTATGGTTTGAACTTTAGCAGAATAAATTTTTGATACAGTCATTCTACTATTCGCCAAATGGCTGACATTTAAGAGAACGAAATAAAACGCAGCGGAATGTTTGATGTTGTCATTTAGTAGAATTGCCCTGTGATCACTAAGCATTTATGTTAAGACCCTTTAAAGATGTCTAAGTAGGTTGTCAGAGGCACTCCATATACAAATTTGGCTCAAACCCACATTCTGCAGAAGTATTCCATATGCGATAGGTTGCAAGCCCGTCACCGTCTATTGGAAGTATCCTCACGATGTTTTCCTTGACATTTTAAGATCTGTATAGATGAGCTGCTTTATTTATGAGCTACGAAATGAAGCGCAATGTCAGGTAAGGGTCTCTTCATATGGAAACCGCTGACGCTGCGACCCGACCTCGTATGTTATAATATAACTATTGATTCTAGGCTGGCTTATACGTGAATAAGCCACGAGTTGCTATCGTTGACAAAAGAATAAGCACCTATTTAATTTTAACAACGATACAATTATTTTTTTATTGATCAAATAAATAAAAAAAACAGGAATAACTACTCTTTAGTCTCTTACTCTGATATTCATAATGATCAGGGTCATTACGAAATATTCTAATCAAAATTCGAATGACAACTTTTTTACTTTTTAACACTTTAAACGCACTTTAGTTTGTTGTACGGCGGTTGACCCAAACTCACCACATTTTTACGTTTGTTAATCCATCTTTGAAGTATTGAAAAAATATAATCTTATCAAATAAATTAATCAACTAAAACTATTAAGTCTCATTTCCAAAACATGACGCTTTTAATTTCACAGTCCCATACATAACTTATCAAACATCCCGTAAAAGCTGTCAATGGTCAATTTTATTCATTGAAAATATTGTTTATCGTGAATTATTATTACAAACACATTAAATTAATTTATTAGGAAATAATTCCAATATGACTTGTGCGTGTTTGTTATCAATATCACGGATCGGGTACACGTGAATGTAGGAATACTTTAGCTACGAATTGGGATTTACATAGTTCGGAATAATGTGAACAAGGTACGAAAATAGATTGGAGGGATATTTTTCCAGGTACATTTTGTTACATTCTTTCTCTGGAGCGAGAATTTTCAAGAGATCTTCTAATAGATTGAGTAGTGTAGTTGACATGGTTTGAGTTTCAATCAAATTGTAATTACCTACTTTTATAAAGAATAAATCGAGATTTTAATTAAAGTTACAAGTAGATAAGCCTAAATTAACATTCCTTTGTTTTTTTAATACCTACGTGTTTATAGGAAGTTTTAAATTTTTAAACTTAAATACCATTTCATTGAACAGGAACAATCAAGTCGTGATAGTACAGAAAATTCAAAAAGAAATACATTCAAAAAGAATGATTAATTATGACAGTTTAACATAATTTTCTATGTTGTAATTAAAGAAGTTATTAGATGATTGATAAATCTAGCCATGATCTTCTTCTTCTTTGGGTTCCCCTCCTATCGGAGATTGGACAACATCATAGCTATTTTGATTTTGGAAACTGCGGCTCTAAAAAGAGATGCGGTACTATACTGCAGCCAAACCAGTCCCTCAGGTTTTTTAACCAGGAATGGCGTCTCCTGCCAACTCCTCTTCTCCCTTCTATCTTTCCTAGGAGCCATGATAAATTTTATCTTATTTCAATTCAAGTATTATCTATAGAACTTAATAAAAAAGTGAAATCAAATAAAACAATGTCTTGGCACGTTCAATTCAAAATGTTATTTATTTTTAATTTCAAAAACAGATAATTACATTTCCTTAAACATCACTTAACTATGAATATATTTCACAAATTATCTTTTATTATTTACATTTTATAGTTATTGTACTCATTGGTATACTTTTATTTCAACCATTAATTTTTAACATTGTAAATAAATGTTTTTTTTAGCGAGAAAGAGGTTACGATAAAATTTATGTAACATTTATTAACGGACCGTAGAATTTCAACAGCGAGAAGTAAATAAAAATTTACCTTTTATTTACTGCCCATTGAGAATCTAATTTATATGGAACGGAGTGTAATTTTCGTTGGTGTAGTCTGTACGTTTTTATTCATTGTGAAATAATCGTCAAAGCACACGTAACTTTATATTAGAATAAACACACAGAAAAATTTTCAAAAAATTGCAAATTTTATAATTGTACCTATTATTATCAACATTGTCGTACTCTGAAACTTATTGATTTGTTTTTATTTTTTTATTAATGCATGACGATATCAATACCATTAAACAAGTACAATTTTATTATTTAAACCATTAATTTTTAAGATTGAACAGTAATAAGCCTTCACACAAAACCAATTTACCATAACAGTGAATTTTGTCAAAAGAGTCGCTTAAATCTTCTTTTACGCACAAAAAATTCGGAAACTAAGAAAAAATCCACGGAATATCAAAGTTACGAAAATTCTTATGAACCTGGCATGGTCGTAGAATCCGATGTTCTAGAAAACTGCTTTCAAAGGCCCTACCTTTCCGGCACGATCCCGAACCATTAATATTCAGGACAACATTTTTTATTAAAACGGAGGTTTGATGAATAGTGAAAACTGAACTGGAGTTGGACGTTTATTTCAACCTTGCTGAATGTTTTTGACCTCACTATTTCTTTCATTTCAATCATGATGTCTTGTGAATTCATTAGCGTTAGCTACGACAGCGTTTGAATTTTGAGTAGCGTAACCTGATTTAAACTTTCGTTTTTCGCTACACAGCAAATTAATAGAGATCTATAATATCGCATTTACACAAAACAAAACATAATTGAAAAGCCTTTTTAGCTGTTATGGATTATTTAAGTCTTATTTCACCATCTCCAAGTGAAATATTCATTAGCTACAGCCTAAATAACGTTACTCGGCTAGAATCTTACTACATGATTTATACAGTGTCAGGAGGCAATCTTTGCCTACACTTATCGGGACACTGAAGTGCCTGGGATAATGTTGAGACGGAGTAGGCTTGCCCAGCACCTACACCATCCTTCGGCTTACCAGCCATATCCACAGGAAAGACATTGTTAATACGTGTGGGGCTGACTAAGCCGCGGGTTTTCCTTCACTGTTATTTGTTTTTTTGTTTTTCGGCTAGAATAATTAACGAGTAACTCCTCAAAATGACAGCTGTTGCTGGTTAGTGCTAATTAGCAATGGATGGTAAGTGCAGTGTGCTAGGTACTCGTCACTTTTAATGACACCTAGGTGGAACCATTATTAGAAAGAAGTGGTGAAACAAGAGCTCAGTCTGTTAAAACACCATACCATAAATTCCGTATAAGTTTTTCTTTTTTAAATTGCGTGTCCTGTACGTACCCCTCCAAGACACCATTCTACCTTTACGTGCTCTGTCAACTTTAATGTATTAAAAACTTCCGGAGCCCATTTCAGGGAACGACTTCGACTCGGCAATTTTCTAAACGATTTCTTATTTTCAATTTAAGTTTGAAGCTATTTTATTCAAAGACAATGTACAGGGGGTGGGGAATTGATTATTTAAGGTTGAGTGTTGTTTCAAATTCTACAGTTTATTTGTATAATTTGGAATTGAAATTTCAGTTCAGTTCTTTGACATTTCACATTTCAGTTTAAGTGAAATTCTAAGCGCCATCTTACTTTTACTTTCACACTGTATTTCTCATTTTCTCTATAATCATTTTCATCTTCAATATCAATACTGAACTATTTTATTACAAGCTGCGTAGCGTATTTTTATGGTTTCGGATATAGTGATCGGAGGATAAGAGATTTGATTGGAAATAATCTTGTTATTCATGTCTGCAACTTGTCATGTTTCATAGGTAAAAGCTGTGTGATGATGTGATTTTCCTATACTTTCAATAGATATAAATCAATTGATTTTCTTGCTTGTATAATCTGTTGAAAAGTTTTATAGACACGGGATTTTATCGCGTGATTTACCTTATTTTTTCTGAGAGTCTGCCCGCGACCACGGCTATTGCAACATAGCCGAAACGTCGGGAAAAATAAGGTAAATCACGCGATAAAATCCCGTGTCTATAAAACTTTTCAATATGAATAGTGATCGCGAAAGTTTAAAAAAGACTAATGTATAATCTGTGTTTCAGTTTCTTTCCTATCAGAAAAATAGCAGTAGATTTTATTAAAAATTTAATAATTCTATTTTATCATTTTGACATTCAACTACATTCTGCATTGTGTTGTGTGTGTTATGTAAATGACACCTGGGTTCGTTTGGTTGCGCAACCAAGCCCATAACTTAAGATCATTATTTTACTATTATATTTATTTTTACCCTAACTAAAAGTATATTGGTGTTACAAATCTAAATTAACTACACCATACGGCCGCTATTAGTTAATGCACATGCCTTTTGGTTTAAAAAATGCCCCTAAAACTACTCAGCTGGTGTCGTAATTTTGCGTTATATTCGCTCGTTGGAAGCAACTTAAAGAACCGGGTCCTGAAATAAAGGAATACTGCCAGTTACGTCCAGTGCTCAGATGGTACGGAACGATGCAATTAGCTCACGTAATTCTGAGCACATTTCTATGTAGTCGGACATACCGGTCTTGCATGAGAAATTCTATTTCAACGTTTTGTTCTACTTTCTTTATAGCAAAGATATTTTTAAAAGATTTTATGTCAGGTCTTTTGATAAATAAGGGTAATAAATAAGGTAAATTCTGCGACGAATTCCCGTGTTTTTTCTTGAAGTTTCATCGTCTTACACAGCCTGATATTACCCACTGCTGGGTATAGGCCTCCCTAAGCTTATCCTATTTACCACGGTTCTATGCTAGTTGCATCCATTGATGCCCCGCGTTGTGATTGTGAACTAGGTATATCGTCGACCCACCTATGCTTTTTTACTATTTCTCTATATATGCGTTCACTGCTCTATGCATAGTTTACGATGTTCGATGTCATTTATAGTTTTTTTTATTGGCTTGGTTATAAAACGAGAAGGATCCAAGTAAACTAGCTGATACGGTACTTAATACTTTTATTAAAATTAGTAAAAGTATGAAGTAAGTACCGTATACAAATACATAATCTTTAAGCAACGCTAAGTAGCAAGTCGACGTTTCGGACAAAAATATTTTGGGACACAGTGTCCCAAATGACACTTTTGATTTTAATATTTTTGTTACTGTCGTTTCGGACACCATTAAAAATAGCTGCATTGGACAGTCGGATAAAAAAAACAGGTTTCAGCTGTTATTTTAAGGAGTTATTCGTTAACGTTACTTTTACTTGCCTTTTATAACTAATCAAAACTAATTGGAGATGAAACGAGTACTAAAGATAATAATGAGTCAGCTTAAAACTAAAGATTAGACGGACAATATTCATATTTTCCATTTCTGCGTTCAATTTCAGGATAAAAAAACGGAGGTATTTATTGAACTAAAAAAACACTGGTTTGTTTTAGTAAGTACCCTATTTCTCGCCAAAAAATCCATTAAAATAAAACTATACTTACACAGAGCTTTACATCTTATCTACCTTATAATAAGATCCAGATTGCGTTATCCAAACTCCTGATGGATTTGTATGAGTAGCGTCCTCAGAGCAGTAATGGTTATCAGGAAGTGTATGAGGTTGTGTGTGTGTTGTTTGTGAGCAGGCGAGTTGTTTCCATGTTGCATGGCTGCTGGAGTTTCACCTGAGGACAAAAGTACTGATTAAAATAATCTTATATCACAGAACAGAAAGAACTAGTAGAACTTGTAAGGCTGATTTAAGTCTCACGCTCACCGTCAGCGCTGATAGGCGAGTGATCTTTATTACAATGAAATAAGGATACTGATTGTCCAGCACTGACGAGAGCAATCAGCGTAGCCATTTCTGCTAAACAATCAATATCCTTATTTCATTGTAATACAGATCACTCGCCTATCAGCGCTAACGATGAGCGTGAGACTAAAATCAGCCTAAGTAGGCGGAACCATGTTCCGATGGAGCGTGGGATGTCTGTTTATAATTTTCTTTCTTTGAAATAATTCTATTATTTTATTTACTTTGAATAGCTTGACCGGTTTGATATTTTTTTGTAGGTGACGCTAAATGACGAAAGTATGTTGTAGTTTTTTTTTCTTTTGGGTACAATGGGTCCGATAAATAATATTCTTTTAAACTTGTATCTTGTTGAAATGAATTAAGTATTCTTATTGTTTGTCGTGATATTGTTATAGATGCTGGTGCCTTTATTTCAAAACTTGAATTAACCTTTTTCAATTTAGAAAGCCAAAGCAGTGTCAGACGCTCGCGCGAGGAGTAACCTTGCCTCAACTCCCTCCTTACCCAGATGAATATTCTCCGGATGAATCGAAACATTGTCGGCATTTAAATCAACGATATTTTTACGTGGGGAATTCCCGTGTGTTAAATAATTTATATTTAACCTTTCGAATCAGATATTAATTTACAACAAATCTCCAGACAAGTTGTCAACGTAACTTTCTAAACCGAAAATATAATTTCTTAGACATAATTAATTCCCCGGGGTCCTGTTTTCCAAAACTTGTTTATGTCATAAGCTAATAAGTGTAATTTAATAAACGGGAAACAAAAGACAAATTATATAATTTCATTTTGTGGGCGCAAGTTGGGACCTCTTCGACATAATTAGGTTTGTGTTTAAGGCTTTTTATAAAACAGAGAACTTGTCTCGTTGGAAAACCTTAGAAATTATTTTCAGTTTTGTTTGTTTTCTCTAAAACATTCATTTATTCAAGCTCTGGGATTACGATCTTAATTTGGTACTTTAGCCCTTAGGGAGTGGGCATACTGCGTTTTTCGCAGCGCGTTTTTGAGCTGCGCGTTCGCATCGCCGTTTGTATTTGTATCGAAACGCGAACCGGAAGGGGGAAGCGCGTTCCCATCGCGTTTGTATCGATACAAACGCGCTGCAAAAAACGCAATGTGACCAATCTCTTACCAAGGTTCTTCGAAAAAGTTCGGCAACATAGGTACCTACTAAAAAAAACTGACCACTTGCGATTCAAGCATTTGAGTGTTAAGGATCCAAGTAACTTAGTATAATCTATTTCACTTTCAAAACTTTCGTGAGTTGTACTTGACATTGTATTAACAGACGGGAATTACTCACGTAAAAATATCGTCGATTTAGATTCTAAATTGTGTGTTAATACAATGATTAGTGTTGTCTATTTTGAGAAAAAAGACTGATAGCCAAGTGAGGACATAGAGTACGGTAATTGGGAACTAAAAACACATAATTTGAAGTCAACTAAATAGTAAACTTACTCTGCACAACATGGACAGTGACCGAAGCAGCCTTCGCATTGGCAGGAACGCAGGTGTAGTTGCCAGCGTGTCGTGGCTCCGCCTTGCCGATGACCAGCTCGCTGGTCTGTCGGCCGTTGTGGACGCTGACGCCATCTTTGAACAAAGAAGATTAACTTTAATAGGTGCGTAGTTTTAAAGAAATAACATTATATCGTTTTTGTTATGTAACCTAACCCTATCGATGTTCTTTGATTCTTTAAATTGACATATCTTTTTTATTTGTGAACGGATTTTGATAAAACAAACACTAAAAATGATCCTAACTTACCACAATACAAGAATGAAAATTGCATCCAAATCGGTTAAGCCGTTTCCGAGATTAGCGCAAACAACGCTCTGTGCAAACAGACAAACAGAAAAATATACATAAGTTACAGTTATATTATACTATGTAAGTATAGATGTTCTTACCTAGTGGATTTCTAAGCTCGGAATAAAACAACTCAATTGAGTCAAGGGTGTTTCGTTAATATAACAAGATCAAATCAAAGGCGTGTACGTGATGAAAGCCAGGTCAAGAGTAGGTAGAGACTTGTCGAATGAAGTACTGGGTATATTTTTCTCCGAGTTAAATGTTTGATGTTTTGATTCTCACACAAATGCTTTTAACAACTACCTACATTATCGTTTTATATTAACTTAACAAAACATTATAAAATTTTATAGAAACTAAACTAGGTAATTCCGTAACAAATGGGAACCTGTGGACTTAAAAAGGTCGCTATAGCAGAATCACACTAAGAATTGAACTATATGCCGTCTCTTTTCATTGACTGAGAGTGAAAAGAGACGGCATATAGTTCAATTCCTATTGTGATTCTGCTATAACAACCTTTTTAAGCCTGCCGGGAGGCTAATAAGGCCGTTATCGCAATTTATTTTATGATTCGTCTTAATGTCTCTTTCTTGTCACTCTTATGTCTATTAAAAGAGACGGCATATTATAATTAGGGCAATTCATATTATGATTCTGCTATAACGGCCTTTTAGGCCCGCTGTTGATCCATGAATCGTTGTAAACGATCTATAGATAGCTCAACTAATCCAAGTCACTGTCAGTCGAAACCTTGCCTAAGATGAGTGCATTGAAGCTACCTTAAGTTAATTTTTCAAATATTTAAATCATGGATTCAAACAATCGGAATGTCTAGATAGATAAATAGATAGATAATGCTTTATTGTACAACAAAAAAATTAAAGTAATCACAAGAAACAGGAAAAACAGTTTAAAAATTAGTACAATGGGCGGCCTTATCGCTAAAAGCGATTTCTTCCAGGCAACTTGTGAATGGAAAGTAATGAGTGAAGCAGCATGAACGACAGTGCACAAAACAACACAATAAATTGTAGGTATTATATCTACTATACCTACAAACAATAAGTAAGTATATCCCACTATACAAACGAATTCTAAGTATATTCCATCCAATAGACAAACACTACTTAACACCAATTTTAGCGCAAAATAAATCTCTTTTAAACGTTTTGGTTCCCGACCCTTGCTAAGCTTACGTTTCAATAGCCGATTAAATATAAAATGTTCCCTGTAAGGGTGCCAAAACATATTTGGTTTCGATATCGTCTATTTCCTCAATAAAGCCCTATAAACGTAATAATCTTCGCGAAACAAGACCAATAAGGAAAATCAATATCCAACTATTGATATAAGGGTGTTCTAGCAATTTGTACTGAGAGTTTAGATGGTACTAGCGATATAGTGTCACTACACTAGTACCATTGATGGTACTGGCGATATAAAATAGTATCACCAGTACCATTAATGGTACTATCGAATGGTACTAGTGAAATAAACATTTACACCCGTATTTATACAAGTAATTACTTGCTGCTAAGTAATTTCTTAATGAAGTCATAACTTGAGGATAGAACTCTTCATAATACTCGTAAAATGTTATTCTATAGCCGAGTAATGCATGTCAAAATCAAACGCAAAATGGTCGAGTTCTCAATGCTATAAGTAATATAAAGAAAATTGTGATTATTACTTGGCGAGAAATTCTAACTTTTGACAGTTCTAACTTCAACCAATTACGAAACTAAATAAACTGTAAAATCAAAATAATTACTAGAGTAATTACTTTCATTAAAGTTACCACTTTTACTTGTTTATAAAAACGGGTCTTAAAGTAGTATCATAGGTACCATTGATGGTACTAAGTCATAATAAATTAATATCACTAGTCCAAATGGTACTAATGATGTAACGGCGCAAGTACTTACATTGACAGACTAGTGAAGTTAAAAGCAGAAACCTGCCTAGAACAAACTCTATAAGTACACCGTTTATTTTTGGTCAGTTTAAAGCCGGCGCGGCGCCTACGTAATCTATAACGATAACCTTACTCAAAAATAATAATAAACATGAGGTCTTTTTTTTGCAATTAATAATAACACGAAACATATTCGATAATATGAAAACCTATAGTAGTAGTACTATTCGTTTGTCGGCTCCACTTGGCCGCCGTGGATGCGGTCATTCACATCACATCTATCACACATTCCCATCACAGCTGTTTGCCACGGCGTAGAACCACTCTCAGCCAGCGACTACGGCGTAGAGTCTACGCGTAGAGTCATTGGCTCTACGCGCCTACGACACCTTACCAAGTGTTTATCTCACTTTTGTTAATATTTTCAACTATTCAGTTTCCTATGAAATACTTATCGAATTAAAAAAAACCGGTCAAGTGCGAGTCGAACTCGTACGCCGAGGGTTCCGTACCTAGCCATGGTGCCAATTAAGCTAGTCCGCTTAATTGTATGAGCGCCCATACAACTCGGAGGACAATTTTAATTGGCGTCAACTATGTATGTATGGGAACACCCTTTAATTTTCAACTTTTTTAACTTTTTGGAATTTTTCCTTTATTTGTGCTAGAAGACCTTGCTTGTAACCAAAATTGACAATTCTAGGTCAACCGGAAGTACCCTAGAGGTTTTCGAAAAATATAGCTCTACCCGTTCCTGAGATAATCGATGGTGACACACGGATAGACAGACGGACAGACGGACAGACGGACAGACGGACAAGAAAGTGATCTTATAAGGGTTCCTTTTTTTACCTTTTAAGGTACGGAACCCTAAAAACTAAACCAACGAGACGAATACGATTAAGTTATAAAAGCAGTGGGTGCTGCTTTTAAATTGACCCAGAATTAACGGTGTATAGGGCTTTAGAAAAAAAATAACATGGCTGAAGGGCAAAATCAAAACAGGCAAAGTTTAATTAAACAACGCTTGCAGCTGCTCGAAGCCAATTACCAAATTAAAATGTTTCAAGATAAATGAAAATGTTTCAAATGGCCACAAAGTTTATAAACTAAGTTTGATAGATGTCAAGTTTTAAGCTTTGAGGTTATTAACGCTTTGAGTGCCACCGACAAACATGGTGTAAAATCTGCAAGTTGTGCAGGAGGCGCAACGCGTTAAAAGGTGATCCATTGTTAAACAAAACCGTTGGTACATCAGTCACGATTATCATTGGTCGAAAGAATACATAATAATATTTTTAACCAATTTCAAAAAATGGAGGAGGTTCTCAATTATTTTTTTTAATTTATTTATTTTAAATTTATTTTAATTTGTCGAGTGAATTAAGCGAAAGAAGTGTGTCAGGATCGTAGCAAGTGGCGATCTGTGGTCTCTGCCTACCCCTATGATGGGGTACAGGTGTGAGTTTATGTATGTATGTTTAATTCGTCGGAATCTTTTTTTTTGTGTTTTTTTATGCATGTTCACCTGACGAAGACGCCTTGACCGATTTGGAAAATTCTTTTTCGTTTAAAAGAGTATACTTTCCGATTGGTGCCTCACAAATTTGGTGAGGATTTGTCTAGGATCTTCGGAGTTATGAACAGAAATGCACCTCGAGAGTGCAGAAAATTGCTCAGCTTATAGGTACATTAAAGTCGTTTTTTTTAATTTTTAATTTAACCACTTGTTATTAACGAGTAGACACTGAATACTAACTTTATAAAGGAAAAAGTTATGTTAGTGTTCATAACTGATAGAAAAATATTTCTAAAGTACATAAAACTTTCCACTTTGCATAAAAGCATAAAGAGTTTGAATCTAACTTTTATTTTAATACCAAGAAGTTTCAATTTAGAACAACTGGTTTAACAAAAAATCAAAAAATAAACTAAGTAGTTCGCCCTTAACTGAAAGAGAAGAGAGAAGCCTTTTAATAAAAATTTACTTTGTACAAGTTGATTTTCTTAGTAACAATTTTCTTTAAACAGGTTGATTCGTCAAGAAAGGTATATAAATAGAGGAAACCAAAGTAAAGCTGGGCGGATGACTATTTTTCTATGTTATGTTCTTGACAGAGACACAGTTGTTGATGCGACAGAGACGTAAATGCCTTGATTTGAAATCCGAATGACGAGGATACATCTATGGATCCCAGCCGTACTTTAACGGATTTTTTTGTAGTGAAAAATATTGTAACATGTAGTAACAATAATTGGTTCCCCATGGATAAGGCTAAGAATGATGATGCCTGCGGGCTTAAAAAGGTTGCTATTGCAGAATCGCAATAAAGGAATTGAACTATTGCCATCTCTTTTCATTGACTAAGAGTGAAAAGAGACGGCATTTTAGTTCATGTCATACTGTGATTTAGCTTTAACGACCTTTTTAAGAGGGCTGCGACCGGCGAATTTCCATAAAAACGTAATACCGAAATCATTTAAAATGGGTTACGTATTGATGTCACGAAAAATACAAGACAGATTTTTGAAATCCATAGGAACGTTTGACAGATTTTTGATTTCTTTTTTTTCATAAAACAGGAATTCGAATTCCATAAATTCTTAAGCCAGATTTTCATTTGTTTTTTTTTTACAAGACAGAAATACAAAATCCATCTAAACATTTTCCAGAAATTTTAACATCCAGATAATTCACTTTACCGCATGTTTGTTTTCCATATAATTTGTTTTCCATATATTTTGTGATGCCGAAAAATCATGGTTCAGGAAAGACCTATTACAAAATTATGTATTAAATCTTTCTAAACGCCTACTAGTAGCGCCATCTAGTAATAATTCAAAGCGTTATTAATACTAGGTACCAGGGGCGGATTAAGCTTCAAGAGCGCCCTAGGCAAGCTCCTCATAGGCGCCCCTCTGGTAACAAAAACCATCAAATACCGTATTTGGACAAACCTCTGACTACCCAAGGGGGTAGCTCTGCTCTGACCACCTAAGGAGACATTTGCAATGGATCTAGAATTCTAGAATGTCTAAGGCGCGGGACATACAGAAAAGACGTAGGACGAGGACGCGTCGCAGACATTTATATCTCTTCCGCGTCCCTTTCATAGAAAATGTATAGAAGCGTCGCGCCGCAAAACATACAGAAGAGACGGGGCGCCGTCACATTTTGTATGAAAGGGACGCGGAAGAGACAAATGTCTGCGCCCCGTCTCTTCTATCTGGCCTGCGCCTAATAAGTGCTGAAAAAATGTCAATCTACCGAATTTTTGTAAGACAAGTGCAACATGTGGCACTTTGTTTTTACCCGGCTGACTGTCAAATCACCGGGTTATGTAGATCGCGCGTTTCTATGTATGTGTGTATGTAAGTAATATTCTTTATTACCACGTTTCTCCTAAACTAAACGGCTGGATGGATTTTGATGAATGAGGTATCGTTAGAATCGTCTCTATTTCGATTGTGCTCTAGGATACTTTTTATTTCGATAAATCAAATAGTGCGGCTAGAAAATGCAACAATGTGTGAATTTTCAAAATAAAAATCACGCCATCATATCAAAATCCATGTCAAAATCAAGAGGTTGGTGAACTGATATCAAATATAATTTTTTGAAAAATCTAACATGACGTCTTCGAAGACTAAATCGACTTTCAAAATTTTTTAAAATCTATTTTTCGCCCTAAATGTTATTGCTCAACAAAACGCATACTAAAACTTTCTATTTAGTCACAGGCAACGTTTAGAACAAACTGCATCGAAATCGGTTCAGCCATTTAGGAGATATCTCATATTTAAGAAATATCGCACGCATTTAATTTTCACACAGAGCTATCTGTGTGTCAACTGTGACAACAAAGTTTAGGAAAAAGCGCACGGCATCGAACCCTAGATACCTACTTAATTATAAAATTGTAATTTAATTTTGTGATTGGTAAGATAATGCTGTTTCCAACTTTTCAGTTCAGCCGGGTTTTTTTATTTTTTTTAATGAATTGCTTGTGTTTTCAGTGATCAAAGAAAAAGCTCCCTGTTTGTCGGTTCTTATTCTGTGGTCAGACATAACTCAGTTTTACTCGCAATATATCGACTTATAATATGAAGTTAAATGCGAGCGAAGCGAGCAGATTTTTTTAAGAGCAACGTGGCACTTATTTTATTTTTGGTGATCAAAGAAAAAGCTCGCTGCTTGTCGGTTCTTATTCTGTGGTCAGACATTACTCACTCTACTCGCAATATTTCTACTTACATTATAACATGAAGTTAAATGCGAGCGAAGCGAGCATATTTTTTTAAAGATAAATGCAACATGTGGCCCTTGATTTTGTTTGCGGTGATCAAAGATAAGGCTCGATGCTTGTCGGTTCTCATTCTGTTGTCAGACATAACTCACTTTATTCGCAACATACCTACTTATGAAGTGAAATGCGAGCGAAGCGAGCAGATTTTTTTTAAGACAATTGCAACAATGTGACACTTGATTTTGTTTGCGGTGCTCAAAGAAAAGGCTCAGTGCTTGTCGGTTTATTTCTATCCGGCTATATCTGATTAAATTAAATCGATCCGCTGGAAAAACTAATGACTTTCGATCAATCCAAAAAATCGCCAGACCGTACGTACGTCTATGATTGCGACGCGATTATCATCCCTGTCGCACGGCTCACGACTGACTCGCGCCCTCCGCGCCGCCCCGCCATAAATTTTCTGTCTCTTTTTTAATCGAATAGGGTGACTTAGGGCGCTGGACACACAGAAAAGACGTAAGACGCAGACGGGGCGCGGACATTTGTTTCTTCCGCGTCCCTTTCATACAAAATGTATACCTACCTAGAAGCGTGGCGACGCAAAATATACAGAAGAGACGGGGCGCGGGCGCGACGCTGTTCGCTAGCGCCCTGTCCGCGACGCGTCCTCGTCTTACGTTTCTTCTGTCTGGCCTGCGCCCGGAGTTGCGCGCCCCTCTGTAACCTCGCGCCCCTAGGCAGTTGCCTAGTTTGCCTTAAGGATAATCCGCCACTGCTAGGTACCATAAAATTAAATGACCGATGTCTATTATGTAGCTTGAACTGTAGGTAGATATCTAATAAATAATGTACCTAGTTACTTTTTTTTATTACCTACCTTTAACATTTCCTAACTAATTTCGTGCTAGATGGTTAAGTAACCTCACCAAACACTTTTGGCAAATTATCAAAATTTAACCTAAATCTTCCAACCATTTCGAATTTGTGACGGCTCCGGCGCTTCGGGAAGTGCAGCCCCTCCGCCCTTGCGTAACAAAACGCAGCATCAGCACGAGCCTTCGCAGCTTCGGCTGTTTGGTCGCCACCTTCGGCGGCGACCAGCCTCAGCCGCTCCAGCTCGTGCTGGTTCCGCGTTTTGTCACAGCGGGCGGGGGCTGCATCTCCCTTCGCGCCTCCGAATTCATAAAAACACTCTAGGGTAGGACAGACAAGACTACGTGGAAGTCGGGGTGGGCAGATTCGGTTCTGAGACCGATAATAACCTAAAAACGTTTCGTTTTACGGTAAGACAGACGCAACATGAAAAGCAACACAAATTACGTAGGTAAATAATATAATTGAGTAAGATAGAAAAGGTTTTATATGGCTGGAAATTTTCTGGTAAGCGTTACTTCTGTCTTATAAAATAAGGTATAAGGATATTGTTGTCAAATGAAAAAAAAACGAACTGATAATCTGGCATTAGTGTTTCTGTCAAATGAGACTTCTGTAAAACGTTTTATCGGAGTAATAAAATTATGTAAAACATAGTATCTGGATTTCGAGTTTCTATCAAACGTTTTATGGATTTCAAAATTCGGTGTATCGTTTTTCGAAAGATTGATAGGTTACCTTTAAAATGTAAGCATGTTTATATCAGTTTATGTTGTTAGATTAGGAGAGTAGGTATTTATCTAGGTTCCTGTTAAACTTTTGTTCCGAAAAACTTACCTAAAAAGAAATGTAAGCCAATTGAATTGAAATCTTTGTAGGTACACCAAAAATTGCATTTTTTCTTTTCATTTGTTCTATAGTAAGTTTTTTGAAACAAAAGTTTAACAGGAACCTAGATAAATACTACCTTTATCCAAATAATAACGTAAAGTGATAAAAATATGCTCAAATTTTAAATTATTTTGGTATTACGTTCCTAGGTAAGTAGATACGTTCGCCGAGCCCTTAAGTCCGCTGGTAAGCCTACTCCATCTCAACAATTTCGTAGTTTTACAGTTTCAAACCTTTACGTGTTGATCCTTGATTAATGTGTATATTCTTTCAAAAAAAGCCTATTAGCCTTTACAGCTTTATTGGATGATAAAGTGTTAGGAAGCAACTTAAGATTACACCTGTAGTGGTTGGGACGAAATTGTTGAGATGGAATCATCTAAACCATTCTCTCAGCTAAATCGGCCTTATCCACAGGAAAACATGGCCGATTAAGCTGCAGATTTCCTCACGATGTTTTCCTTCACCGTTTCAAAACTCGTGTCAAAATCCATAAAAAAAATTAGAAACGAAAACCCATTGATGGAAGGGATTGAACACACAACCTTCGGATCGAAAGTCTGGGCACAATCCCACACAGCAAAATATTCAATGACTTCTCAACAACTAAACATTCAATCTGCATGGAATGAGCTAGCTTATCTCAAAGTTAGAATCAGAATGAATCCTTATTCAACGGCCAGCGGGTGAAGTTTCTACGAACTATAATGTGCTACTTTACAGAAGTTTTTCATGATTGAACTCCCAGAGTTGTGAATAGGGGTGAGAAAAAGTTCGAATGCGCTGTTGTTTGCGTGGAACTGATCAAAATAGGCAAAAATGTGTACGAATGGAGCAAGATTTAAATATTTTCATTTTTAAAGAGCATTATCATTAAGTAGGTGAGCCGTGTTGGCCGAGGGGATTAGTACCTCGACTTTCGATCCGAAGGTTTGAAACCTGGTCAAAGGATTTTACGTTTCGAAAAATGTATATGCCCAGTAACACGAGCTCTAAACGGTGAAGGAAAACATCGTGAGGAAACCCGCGGCATAGTCAGCCCCACACGTATTGATCATGGTCTTTCCTGTGGATATGGCTGGTTAAAGCTGAGAGGATGGTTTAGGTGCTGGGCAAGCAGACTCCATCTCAAACAATGTCCCAGGCACTACAGTATCCCATTAAGTGTAGGCAAATATTGCCTCCTGACACTGTATAAACTAGTAGTTCGCCCCGAACTGAGATCTCGCGCACCGTTGTATTGATAGCCTAGATTTGGACTTGTTTCTGACTACCCCTATACCTACGTTAAGTGCTCCTTCTAGTGTTTACCACAGAATGATATCTAATGCGCTACCTCAGTATGGTAAAGATTATAGGCATGCATGCAATACATTAAGTCGTGTCGTGTTTATATTCAATAGTTGACACCGCGAACTTCGTACCGCGCCTCAGGGAAGGCCTCTTAGTTCGAGAAATTATTAAAATAACAGTTCAATACGAAATGTATGAGAAAATCCATTCCCTCCCCCTCCCCTCCTCTCCCCCACCCCTACCCCTCCCCTACCCCCTCCCCTACCCCTCCCCCTCCCCTCCCCTCCCCCTCCCCTCCCCCTCCCCTCCCCCTCCCCTCCCCCTCCCCTCCCCTCCCCTCCCCTCTCCCTACCCGTCCCCCTACCCGTCCCCTCCCCCTCCCCTCCCTCTATAATTTTGGTACATGCCCAGCCCACTATTTGCAGGAGTATTTGCATACGTGACAGGTTGCAAGCCCACCGCCGCTATTAGAACGTTAACTGGTTTCCTCACGATGTTTTCTTTCACCGTTTAGAGCTCGTGTTAATGCGCATTAAAATTTTTCTAATCGAAAAATCCATTGATGAGCACGGCCAGGGTTCGAACTTACGACCTATGAATCGAAAGTCGAGCACTCTTCCAATCGGCCAACACGGCTTTTATTTTCAATCTCAAGAAAAAATATCAAGTAGCAACTAAAATCATTGCAAACCAAACCACAACGATGCCACACTCCTTGTCTGTTAACCAGACCTACGAATACATCGAAACTCTATGAAACGGGAGCTCTCTCCATACTTCCGTTAATTGGTTTCCATAATTTTTATTTTTGACTGTATTTCAAAAACTATAGAACCTAGAAAAAAACTAAAAACCATTTTGGAATGTATAAGTTGAGTACTTTCATATGACACCCCACTCAATATATTTGGGTAACTTTGAAAAAAAATTACCCCCTTGGGAACCCCATATCTTTACAACCCCTTCATCGATTACGCTCATACGCTCCACAGCAAATTTCCATAGCACAACCTATTGACCTATCAAGTTTCATACAGATTGGATAAGCGGTTCGATAGTTATGCGAGAACATAAAAATGAAACATACAAACATACAAACATACAAACATACAAACATACAAAGCAAAATCGCCTAACTTGCCACTAAGATCTTCGCTCGCTTCGCTCGCTCGATCGATCATCTAGTAAAAGATGTAAAGGCCTAAGTTTTTAATAGTAATGTTTGGATAAAGTATAAGTATCTACTTTATATTAGACTCACTAAGGTCATAGTTGATCATCCGGTTCTCGAAGTACCAGAAGACGTATGAAGGTGGTTCGGTGGACCTCTTCACGACGCACACCAGGCGAAGCATGGATCCCTCGTGGATGATCTTCTCAGACTCGCCGACTATTTCTGCGTACGCCGCTGTAAGAAAAAAGTATATTATTCCAGGTCTTTACAACTTAAAAACGGTTTACACAATGTTAGATAATAATAATAATACACGTCTTAATTTGAGTCGTTGAAGTGCCAGGGAATTTTTTGAATTGAAGGCTTGCCCAATACCTAAGAAAGTTGCCACATTGCGTTTTATGCAGCGTTTTTTTGAGCTGCGCGTTTATCCCTACAAACGCGCTTCAAAATACGCACTGCAAACGCGCGTTTGTATCGATAGAAACACAGACACGCGCTGCAAACGTGCAGCTCAAAAACGCGTTGCAGAAAACGCAGTGTGGTCACTCTCTAAACTATAACACAAAAGTAAGCCTTTACAATTCTATTAATGGTTTATATAGCAACTGATACCTTCACTTTGGGACGTGGTAGTTCCTGGGACATTTTTTATAATAGAGGTTATTAACTCAGCTTTAACGGCCCTTTCCAATGGAAATAGGTATTAAAATAAAACTCGTCGTGGTGGCGAAAATAAAACTTTTTTAGTCTGAGGATTTTAACATTGTACATCACGCACGTCGATGCGTTATCAGTGTTTTGTACTAATGCGTGTTTTCTATAGAAATTTAGATACTTGTATACAATGTTAAAATCTGCAGCCACGCACAACGCAGCGGGGTGCGTTGCCAGTGTGAAAACCGCCTAAGTCAAGGGCTTCACGATGTTTTCATTCATCATGTGCATAATACTATACATTTTTGAAAATCTTTCAGGCACTCTTTCAGGTCTTTAGGCATTCAAGAACTTTGAAGATAATATCCTAATATCATGTCCATTTTTAACAAGCAGTACTTGGTAAGCCGCCCCAATTTTAACATCAACTGGTTTCCTCAGAATGTTTTCCTTTACCGTTTAGTGCGTTTTAATACAAATTTTCCGAAAGATCTTATTAAAGTTCCTGGTTCAGTCTAGCAGAACCATCCTATACAGAACTGTATACCTAGACCCTACAGTCAACTCGAATGGCGACCCTTCGATTCGAACATCGTAAGTTGACAATGCGTAAAAAGGTAAATTGTGAAATGAACTGAAAAATCTCGGGTTTTCCAATAATCTTTACTTTACAATGTCAATGGCCTTTGGGTGATTTTAACGACTTGGAAAAAATCATTCGAATTACGTGATCTTTTTACATTTCACACTTTTTGTTATAATAATTGTTCCTGAAGCTTTGTCCGAGTGGAAAATTGGCTCGACTTTTGCTCCAAAAGTTATTGATTCGAATCATTATCAAGCATCGAATCGATGTTTTCGTTTCGATTAAAATAAATGATTTCACTTGAAGCGCTCGTGGCGTAGCTTGCTTAGACGTTCTTGATTGATCGTTGAAGTTAAGCAGCGTTGTGCGCGGTCACAATTTTAATGGGTGGCATTACGAGCTGAGCGCTTCCGTACTTCGGAGGGCACGTTAAATTGTCAGTCCCGGCTTTTAAGTCGTTAAGCCATGACGGAGGTCTTTAGGCGGCCTAAAAACTCCGTCATCAGAGTTGGCCACTAGTTCATACGAACTTACTTACTTTTTAGTGATTTAACATGAGGTCTAAGCGATTAAAAAAAAAACAGATAATCCAAAAAGCGGTGATAGGCTTGAAACTTATTACATCGTAAACTACACATGAAAAATTTTGACGTGTGACATTCATCCATACATTTTCAAAGAACCTCGTATTATAAATCTAAATGAATGCCTGGGGATACAGCAGTGAAAATGTTTATTTATTTTGTAACAAACCAAGACTGTAAAATAAACCAGGTAATGACTGGCATCCTAAGTCCGGCAGAATTATATTAAGACCTTCTTGTATTTTTTAAATTTGTCTTAGGGTCAAAGGAACGTGCCAAATTACATTCGGCACATGACTATATTAAGAATTCTATACGTGACACAGTGTAAGTCTGTTCAGAACCTTTTGGTCCATTTTTGTAACTGTTTTTCAAAACCAGTTACAACAGGAATTTTTTTCACTGTTTCGTAACTAGTTATTAAAAAGGAATATTCGATTTTTTTTTATGTTTTGGTAACCAGTGACGAAAATGAATGAGAACAAGTAAGGGCGATTTAAGATTAGCGTTTTTTCTGCGCGTTTTTCGCTCGTTTTGGTTTGTGGTAACACGCAAATAAAATTTAAAACCGACGTGCGTACACGTACACATTTTAGCTTGCTTTTATTCTCGTTGGATCATGGAGTGAAGTCATAGGCTTAAACGACAATTTTAGACAATTTAGACAATTAGACAATTTTAGACAATTATTTATTTATAAACTTAGACTAACGCTTTTATATGCAATGCAGAGCGTTTACGCTTGTACAAAAACCGGCCAAGTGCATTTCAAACATGCAGTCGAAGGATTTTGAACCTTGTATGCCAATTTTAAACTTTATTTTATTTTTGTTAAGGAGGCCATTATGATACACTCTGCGTCAATTTCAAGTTTCTATTACGGTGAGTTTTCTTTTTTACCTTTTACGGTTTAAAATATACAGCCTTGTGACAGACGAGCGGACACTCGGACGGACAGACAGATAACGGAGGCTTAGTAATAGGGTCTTTAGCATATATTTAGCACGAAACTTTTAAAACGAGCTAAAAGCAATCACAGATTAGCGTTTTTTCTACGCGTATAAAACACTTTATCTGTCATCGTCCTAAAATAATAAAATATTTTCTTTTTGCAACAAGTCAAGTCAGCTAATCATGTCAAGACGTGCCTACCCCTGTTTTATCCCATCTATGTCGAGGGCGTTGTAATAGATTGGCAAAATGACATGTGTCACCATAGGCCGCTTTGGCGGGCATACAAATATGAGTTATGCGCTTTAGGACGTGATAGGGGCATTAAGTGACACGAAGTGAAAAATAATTTATCTTGGGCCATGTTGGTCATGTTAAGTTGCTTGCACTTAATGTTAAACATTCCAGATTTTATTTTTTAAGCATCTTCCGCCCACGGCTTTGCCGGCGTGGTATATTATCCCATGGCAACTCATATAAGGGGTATTCTATGTCCTATTTCCGATCATTATCTATCTAGGTACTTGAATTTCCGCCAAATCAGTTCAGCGGTCAATCCATCCATCCAAACTTTCGCATTTATAATATTAGTGTGATATGATAAATACACAGTTGAGAACCTATTGAGTAAGCACTATGAACGATGTTCGCATACTGTATAAAAAAAATACTTTTGTGACAATTTTAGCCCACAGACTTGTTAATATCAATCTAATAATTTGAAGACGGTCAATACAGACGCTGATCAATACAAGGCCAAATATAACCAGCTATTTGAACATGTGGAGGATTATAATTAATTACAAAGGATCTTAGAATTAATTACAAAGAGCCCTTACCAACAAGTACGAGTTTGAAGAATATACTCGTAGGCGGATGTGTGGGGACTTGACACTCGTAGTATCCACCGTCTACCGAAGTCGCGAAGCGTATATGAAGGGCCCAGTCCTGAAACAATAATCAATATTACTGTTTTGTACAGCGTTAAGAGGGCATACCTGGGACTACCAAACGGCCGTCGACCGATTGGTCGTCCCAAGTATCGCTGGAGCGACAGAGTAGAAGCTGACCTGTGTGACCTCGGAGCCGACAACTGGCTGGAGGCAGCAATGGAGAGAAGGAAGTGGCGAATTCTCGTTTTAGAGGCCAAGACCCACTTTGGGTCCCTGAGCCAATGGAGTAAGTAACTTTTTTGTGTTATGTGTTTTACAATTTAGGACAATTAAATTAGGGAGCAGCATGTAAGCAGCAGATTCTTTGATATATCGCTTGTTCTCTCAATTTGTTGTTTTTTCTTTTTTTTTTAAGTTTAATAATAAGCAAGTAAAATATTCCTTTTTAGTATCTAGTTACGAAACAGTGAAAAAAAAATCTTCTTTCTTAACTTGTTGTGAAAAACAGTTACGAAAATGGACCAAAGGTAACTTAGACTCAATATGCGGAAATTATTACTTACTTACTTACTCCATTGGCTCAGAGACCCAAAGTGAGTCTTGGCCTCCGATACGAGAATTCGCCACTTTCTTCTGTCCATGGCTGCCTCCAGCCAGGGGAAATTATTAAATGGTTCATATTTTACAAGGTCTTGATTGTTATTAGTTTTTAAGACTGCCTAGGAAATAAACAAAAAAAAAGTAAGAAAATATTTTCTAGTAAGATAACATTGTCTAAAAAAAAACATTATCTCAAAATTGTTTAGCTTAGAACTTCAAAGGCTTTTTCCAACATTTTGTAAGCGTATACAAAATAAAAACTAATTAACATTTTCCATCGAATGTTCAAATAAAAATTACAAACTCAGCCTCCTATTGACTTGAACCCAAAACTTGGTATCTTATTGAATTTTTTCCCGTTTTACCTCTCAAATATCGAGAAATTAGTTGTTGTCGAAATTCGAGCAAGATTATTTTCACTTTTTACGAATTTACACAATTTTCTTATTGGTTGCTATTATTGCGGGACCAAACAATTTTCAATTGTAATTAAAAAAGCAATGGGTTAAAAGGGCAAAGTAACATTGGTTTATGACTAGTGAACGCCCGCGGCTTCGCCCGCGTGGACTACTTTTATATTTACATTACATACATTTTTACCGGGATGTGTTATTCCAGAACGTAAACTGTCTACATTCTACATTTCATCAAAATCGGTTTAGTAGTTATGGAGATACATTCACACACACACACGGACTTAACCTTTATAACATTAGTAAGATTAATAGAATTGATACTATTAAGACAAGTTAGACAATCAGCCCACTGGTCTCGGTCTCCCGTCTCGATCTCGGACGTGAACCGCCATCTTTCAGCGGCCTTAAAACTCCATCATCAAAGTAGGAAACTGACTTTTAGAGCGTTTCCACATTATCCGTTCCGATATCGGTATCGGACGCCGATACGATATCGGGGCAAGTAAAATGTATAGAATATATAATAATAATAATAATAAATGATTTATTTCAGGCAACAATAGCAAGTAAAAGATGTAAAATACTTAAAACTACCTTATATATAATATGTACCTGCCTTTCCTACATTTTACTTGCCCCGATATCGTATCGGCATCCGATACCGATATCGGATCGGATAATGTGGAAACGCTCTTACTCGACGAACTTAATTGCAAAACTAACTGGTGACCTCTAAAGCACTATTACTCCTTTTAAAACAAATTGATTTCAATTAAGAGCAACAACC
This sequence comes from Camptogramma bilineatum, assembly GCA_958496255.1. Taxonomy (NCBI): domain Eukaryota; kingdom Metazoa; phylum Arthropoda; class Insecta; order Lepidoptera; family Geometridae; genus Camptogramma; species Camptogramma bilineatum. The sequence continues at coordinate 6,953,689 of OY292473.1, read as the reverse complement.
GAAATCCGCAGTGTTGCCAGCTTTAATTACGGCACTGTGCCATTTAAAAGAATTAAAATTCACAGGGAATTCTTAATTTCAATTCATGGGGCTCAGCTTTGGCTGATCGCCAATACTTGTAGTAATCAATAAATAAATAGTGAAGGGTAAAGCTAGAGAAAAACCGAACGAAGCGCTCGTGGCGTAGCTTGCTTGGACGTTCTTGATTGATCCTTGAAGTTAAGCAGCGTTGTGCGCGGTCACTTTTAGGATGGGTGACCGCAAGTGGTATTACGAGCTGAGCGCTTCCGTGCTTCGGAGGGCACGTTAATTGTCGGTCCCGGTCTTTTAAGTCGTTAAGCCATGACGGAGGCCTTTAGGCGGCCTAAAACCTCCGTCACCAGAGTTGGCCACTTGCTCATACGAAAGAAGAAGAAGAAGAGAAAAACCTGAGTCACGACTTTAAAGGCCAGGTCAAACTGGATGCATGGCGTGCGCAGATCTGGAATTCTGCACTACTAGGAACGCATGAGGGCATACCTGAGACGACCGAACGGCCGTCGACCGATTGGTCGTCCCAAGTATCGCTGGAGCGACAGAAGCTGACCTGCGCGACCTCGGAGCCGACAACTGGCTGGAGGCAGCAATGGACAGAAGGAAGTGGTGAATTCTCGTTTCGGAGGCCAAGACTCACTTTGAGTCCCTGAGCCAATGGAGTAAGTAATGAACGCATGATCAATCAGTCCGGTGGCCTCACACCTATCTACGAAGAAAGCGCCGAACGAGTCAAATTTTAGAATTCTTTATACGAAATCGTATGAAACCTCGCGCACTTGTCCGCGGTCGAATCGTCCGATTCAACAGATTCTGGCAGTATTTCGAGATTTACGCACAAATAAGTGTGCGCTCAGCCTTCGGCTGCGTTTCCACCAGAGATGTGCGATGGAAATGTGTCGTGCGAGGATGTCTAGCTGTGCTGTGAAAATGTGTGGGTGTTTCCACCAGAGATGTGCGATGGAAACGTGTCGTGCGAGGATGTGTAGCGGAGCTGTGAAAATGCGCATTAATGTGTGATGCGAGAATGTGTTAATGTGTGAAGCTGTGAAAAAATGTGTCGACATGAATGAGTAGTGACCATGTCATTCAACAACACATTCCTCTTAACACATCCCTCGTACACATTCCTCGCAACACATTCCTCTTAACATATTCCTCGCAACATATTTCTCGCAACACATCCCTCGCTTGTTTTGTATGCGCAAAAACCTAGCTCCGCTGAGCCGTTGCCACCAGAGCTGTGCTGACCGAGGCGAGGTAAATGAAGCGATTCTATTGGTTCTTTAAAAACACATCCCTCGCTACGCATTCCCGCTCATCTCTGGTGGAAACGCAGCCTTACCTTTTTCGTGGTAGTTTCAACAATACTGAGCTTAATTATTCTAGCAAAAATAAATCTATAGTCGAATTGCTCATTGTACGAACTAAAAATTTATGAAAAATGACATTTTGATCGTCAATTTTAGTGCGTATAATGAGCAATCCGACTATAGGAATAGAGATGAAGATTTGGATCCGAGCTCTAATTCCTTGAATCCCAATGCATCTGCATTGGGATTTGGGGCACATCATTTGCATTTGGTAGATTCGCGTTTACATAAATAGTATTTTTCAAGTGACGTGAAGGCTCATTTACATGGTGCGAGTTTCTTACCTCTAAGATGCGAGAAACTAGCTTCGTGACATTTCAGTGACAAGGTATTATCGTCCTTCCACGTATGATTTCAATGTTTAGTTTACATTGTCATTATTTTGACATTGTTGACGATAATTGCCTCTTCGGGCGAGATACTCGCACCATGTAAAGCCTTTATTGTTTACAAGACCATATAGGGCATAATACAATACAATACAATGCAATATATCTTTATTGACATAAATACCCACAAAAATACAGAGTCAATTAAAATAACGATACAAATATATGGGGTACTTAAAACAATGGGTGGCCTTATCGCTGAAAGCATAATAATAAAAACCAAAAAAGAAATTGTATCGATATTTCGCATTCGCGCACTTCATTGGCAAAAGTCACGTTCGACAAAACGCAACAAGCTTACCTAAAGGCTGAATTACACCAGCAGAGCTAAAATGGTCGCTAATGCAGATTCACAATAATATGATTCACGGGTGATTTGTATTGATATTGCTAAAGCATTTCATCTTTAATTACCGTCAAATGTTAGCTGAATTGTACGCAATTCAATTCACAGCAGAATCACATGCTAGGCCTTAAATTGCCACACGAAAAAAAATAACCCGGTTGGTTTTCATTTAATATTGCATCGTATTATTACTACTAATACTCTGTAAATAAGTATTTGGTTTTTAAGTAAGTATTTAGTATGTTTTATTATCATTATTAAACATAAATAATATTTGATTGACACTTAGTGCAATTCCAATTCATAGGTGGCCATTTTATTTTACGATTCTCCACAAAACTGTCAAACAATAAGATGATATTGCCGGTACGGAATTGTCAACTTTGTGATTTCTAATACGAGAATCTCGACGCAAATCATTAGTGAATCTGCATTAGCGACCATTTTAGCTACGCTGGGCCTGTATTCTACTAGATGACAACCGCTTTGGTTTGGTTCGATCTCTTAAATGTCAGCCATTTGGTGAATTAGTAGAATAGCTTTTCAAAAATTTGTTCTGCCAAAGTTCAAAACCTCACCACAACTGAGTCGTTTGTTATTAGTAGTCATGGAAACAGTCGCTTTAGTTGAGGTTTTGGTTGAGGTTGATAAAAAGTTCGGTACGAGAATCGACGCCCAGGGCAACAACGTGCGACAGTGCCGCATACTACATATTGTGACATGTGATATCTTGTAGCATGCTACAAATAGAAAGCATTTGCGGCATTAGTGGCATGCGGCAGCCTATTTTACGCCGAGGCAACACATGACGCAAGGTGTTGCCATGTCGCACGGTTCTAGCCACAATGTGCGACATTTTTTATTCTGTAGCATGCGGCCTTGTGGCATGCCGCAATGCCGCACAGTGTTGCCCCGGTGTAATCCAGCCTTAATACCGTTCCACGATAGGTCATTAAAATGCAATCGGATTTGTGTAATGTTCAAAAGGAGCTTCAGAATATGTGTCGGTATTATTAACTGAGCAATTATTTATCAGAGTAAGTAACGGTACGGATTTGATTCGAAACATGACCTTTGAAATTAATTGTAAGGCGAGATTATTGGCTATGAGTTGATATTATGATTAAATATGATAACGACTGTATTCCAAAGGTTAGGTAGACGTATTCTTTAAGATCTTTAGGCATTTTTAGATCCTTTGAAGATGTCTAAAGGGTCAGAGGTATGTCTAAACACATTTACATTCCCACATTTTGCAGTAGGTAGTTAACATTCCATACGTGTTAGGTTGCAAGCCCATCGACGCTATTAGAAAGCTAACTGGTTTCCTCACGATGTTTTCCTTCACCGTTCAGAGCTCGTGTTAAAGCGTATTTAAATTTTTCGAAGCGAAAAACCCATAGATGCACGGCCCACGACCTTCAAATTGAAAGTCGGGGCACTAACCCACTCGGCCAACACTGTAGATACTACTGAGTTGATATATAGGTATTATAATAATAAAACTAGTAGTTCGCCGCGAACTGAGATCTCGCGCACCGTTGTATTGATAGCCTAGATTTGGACTTGTTTCTGACTACCCGTATACCTACGTTAAGTGCTCCTTCTAGTGTTTACCACACAATGATATCTAATGCGCTACCTCAGTATGGTAAAGATTATAGGCATGCATGCAATACATTAAGTCGTGTCGTGTTTATATTCAATAGTTGACCCCGCGAACTTCGTACCGCGCCTCAGGGAAGTCCTCTTAGTTCGAGAAATTATTAAAATAGCAGTTCAATACAAAATTTATGAGAAAATCAATTCCCTCCTCTCCCCCTCCCTCTCCCTCCCCTCCCTCCTCCACCCCTCCCCTCTTCCTCCCCTCCCCCTCCCCTCCCCCTCCCCCTCCCCATCCCTTCCCTCCCCCTCCCTGGTTTCCCCACGATGTTTTCTTTCACCATTTAATGCTCGTGTTAATGCGCATTTAAATTTTTCTAATCGAAAAATCCATTGATGAGCACGGCCAGGGTTCGAACTTACGACCTATGAATCGAAAGTCGAGCACTCTTCCACTCGGCCAACACGGCTTTTATTTTCAATCTCAAGAAAAAATATCAAGTAGCAACTAAAATCATTGCAAACCAAACCACAACAATGCCACACTCTTTGTCTGTTAACCAGACCTACGAATACATCGAAACTCTATGAAACGGGAGCTCTCTCCATACTTCCGTTAATTGGTTTCCATAATTTTTCTTTTTCACTGTATTTCAAAAACTATAGAATGTAGAAGAAAACTAAAAACCATTTTGGAATGTATAAATTGAGTACTTTCATATGACACCCCACTCAATATAATTGGGTAACTTTGAAAAAAATTTACCCCCTTGGGAACCCCATATCTTTACAACCCCTTCATCGATTACGCTCATACGCTCCACAGCAAATTTCCATAGCACAACCTATTGACCTATCAAGTTTCATACAGATTGAATAAGCGGTTCGACAGTTATGCGAGAACATAAAAATGAAACATACAAACATACAAAGCAAAATCGCCTAACTTGCCACTAAGATCTTCGCTCGCTTCGCTCGCTCGATCGATTATACTTACCTACATAGTTCTCAAAAAAACAAAAAATCTATCACTGAGATTCGAACATCAACTTTTGGATCTAAAGTTAATATTCCACTAGGTCGTTATGGCTTCAATCATGCGTAATCAATCTCTGTTGTATCGTACAACTAAGCCTTCGGTTTTACTGATTTTCAGAATTTTCTCTTTCGTACCGAGAATGAAATATCTGTTCCAAGAATTTCAATAAGCTGACTTGAAATGTTAAGCCAGGTACAGCAAATGTAGATTTTATGAAATAATATTTCTACTAAAATGTCTGCGCTTTTGATATTTTTATATCAAAAATTGGCAAGGAGATTCTACCTGCATTGTTTCATTACGACCTAGATAGGACTGCATTGCGTTTATGTGGACAATAGTAGGCTAGTGGCCAACTTGATGACATTTTTCTTGTGTTTTGATTGCAACCTACCACGTGTGAACAATAAACTACTAATAAACCGCTACCCTGAGCTAAAGACTGCATTTCCCTATCTATCTCCTCGATAAATGAAGTAGGTGGAAAGTTACTGAAAGGACAACATGTATCTTTAACATTTTATCTTCGAATTCAACTTGATCATTAATCAAAAAAAAAACTTATACCCGACTGCGGTAAATCCCAAAAGGAGGAAAAAATTTAGGACGCATGCACGTTAAAGCGCATAAAATTCACAATTGAATGTACCCATTGATACTCGCGCCATGAAGATGAATCTATTGACATTTATCAAAATAAGTTGAGCCGTTGAGTTGTTACGAGCGAAAATAGGAACGATGGTACATACATACTTAAATACTATAACAATCAGCCTACTTACTGTTACTTACCTTAAAATAAATACCTTACCTCTTCGTAATCCCGCTTTCACCGCTTTCGCGCTAAATATACATTTACATCAAGCCATGTGGAAACGAAGTGTCAGCGGAGTAAGAATATATTGTGACTCTAGCTTCCTTTTCCCTTTTCTAAGGATACGCTTTCAAAGTGAGCGAAGTAGTACGTAACAAGTCAACTTCCGAAAACTAACATAATTTTATGAACAAACTTTAGATCCTTATATCTTTAATACTTAATAATACTAGCTGACCCAGCGAACTTTGTGCCGCCTCAGAATTCGATATATCACCTAAAAAGCCGTTTCATACTAAATATCCTACTAATATAAAGGAGAAAGTCCGTGTGTGTGTGTGTGAAGTGAATGTTTGTTACCACTTATCCCTATATCTACTAAACCGATTTTGATGAAATTTGGAATGTAGATAGTTTAGGTTCTGGAATAACACATTTACAGTAACAGCTACTTTTCATCCCGGAAAAATGTACTTACCTATAGTTTCCGCGGGATAAAGAATAGTAATCCAAGCGGGCGGCGTTCACTTGTAAGATAATAATAATAAAAATAATAAAGGCGTTGCATTACACAAAAATTTTTTAGTGCCTAGGTATTTGTTACAATTTTTGTTGTTTTCACTTTTTTTTTATTTCTTGTTTATGCTTATGGAAGAAAATCTTTCAATTGTTACTAACTTTCGGATGTACATATCTGGATAATGATCGCGCGTCACTTCTCTAGTAGTCGCGTTGTTTTGTGATAGTGTTCACATTTATTGACCATCATGGTTTCCATCAGTGAAAACCTATAATTGGCTCTCTGTTATCTACTCTAGCTGCTATCTTGTTTATTTATCTGTTGGTTTTCCAAATATAAATAAATAAATAAATAATATTTTCTTCATTTTTCCGATGTTTTAATTATTTTCCTATTCGAGGCGGAGACGAATCAAAGATCGTAAAAATTAGTCTAGCCGTTCTAAGTTATGAAAATATAAAGTCCTACATCCAACTCGACTTTATTTTATTTATTTACTAGCTGTGCCCGCGACTTCGTTCGCGTATGCTAATTCTACTAATATGAGAAATGTGAAAGTTTGTGAGGATGGATGTATTGATGGATGTTTGTTACTCTTTCACGCCAAAACTACTAAACGGATTTTATTGAAACTTGGAATATATTACCTACATAGATTATGACCTGAAATAACACATGGGCTAGGTTCTTTTTATTCAATTTTTTTAAAACTCATTAGGTATTGCACTGGTAAATCTTTTTGCATGAAAATGCCGAGAAAACGAATTTTCCCAGATAAGAGACCTAGCTAGATCGGTTTTTCGCCTCTGTAAGCCCCCGTACCTACCGCAAATTTCATCAAAATCGCATAGCTAAGCATAGCTTATTATTTTAATATTATTTTTAATGAATTATTATGACTTATTATTATTTACAATGACATGACTAAATTTAAGATAGTTTTAAGTAATAGCATAGACGTTTTGGGCGCTTTGGTCTAATCTGTAAGCCCAACTCGTATGTTTTAAATAAATAAATACAAATACAAATACAAATAGCTTGTACTATGGGAACCAGATAACTGATAGAATAGGTACCTACTTCTATATTTTTTTGTAAATACTTTAGGTAGGTACTTAATACTTTAATATCTGGGCGACCGAACTATGCTCGGGTGCAAATAGATAAAAATTAAAAAAGAAAAAGAAATAAAACTTACAAAAAGTAAACTTTTACTGGCTGAGATTCGAACTCGAAGCCTTCGGTTGAGAGGCGGACACCTATTTCACTTGGCCACTTTAGTCTCATCAGAAATTGTGAAATTACGAACCACATTGCACTGGTAAACCTTTTTGCGTGAAAATGTCGAGAAAACGAATTTTCCCAGTTATGAGACCTAGCCTAGCTAGATCGATTTTTCGTCCCCTTAAACCCCTGTACCGCAAATTTTATGTACCGCAAATTTTATCGAAATCATTAGGTAGAGCCGTTTTCGAGAACGTTAGTAGGTACAGACAAACAAATATTGCTCGTTTAATAGAATAGGATAGGATAACACTTTATTGAAATAGGTACCTACCTACCTACTTTTCAATAGGTAAGTAGGTACTTACATCTGAAATTCATACAGGTAGGTACTTAAATAAGTAGGTACTTACCTATTTTGATCTTTATAATTCCAACGACACAAATTGGTTGTCTATTATATAGGTATAAAAATGTATGTAGGTAGGTATGTTTGGCCGCTATGCGTTCTTATAATGTAATTGGTGGTGATCGAAATTGTTAGAGCCGTTTTCGAGAACCTCAGTAGGTACCTACATACAAACAAACTTCAAACTTAAAACATCAAACAATTATTGCTCGTTCGTTTATTAGAATAGGATAAATAAACAAATAAATATTGGTGGACATTTTTCACACAGCTCCATCTAGCCCCAAACCATAGAATAGAATAGATCCAAACTAAGCAAAGCTTGTACAATGGAACCAGCTACCTAACTGATAGAATACTTTTAGGTGTCTACATAGGTAGGTACCTATATTTTTTGTAAATACATATCTACATAGGTACCTACTTACTCATAATACTCTTATCACTTTTTTGAAATAGGTAAGTACCTACCTACCTACTTTTCAATACATCCGAAATTCATATAAGTACTTACCTACTTAGGTATTTTGATCTTTTTACTTGCAATGACACAAATTGGTTGTAGGAAGGTATTCCTTATTAACGTACCTACCTAATAGGTACTAAGTAAGTATTACGTTTTTGAATTGGATGGTCATGCATGACGTTTCAGGTGAAGAAATTAATGGGACAATGCTTATGTAGGTAGGTAGGTACATATCTAAATAAAAATGTACCTACCTAAGTATGTTTGTCCGCTATGCGTTCCTAAACCATTGACCAGATTGTGATGAAACTGTGGTGCTGATCTTCTGAAAACGCCCGCGATGGTAGGTACCTACCTAGGTATTTGGTCCAAAAGATCTCTAAAACCTAGATCACTTTTTTACTTTGCGTTTCTACCTAAAGATTATTTCTGTGTGAAGTGAACACTTCACACAGTACCCGGTATCACGTAATTTACGTGCCTAATTACCCGGCTGACTGTCAAGTCACAGGGTTATGTAGATCGCGCGTTTCTATGTATGTGGGTGGGTGGGTATGTAAGTAATATTCTTTATTACCACGTTTCTCCTAAACGGCTCAATGGATTTTGATGAATGAGGTATCGTTAGAATCGTCTCTATGTCGATTGTGCTCTAGGATACTTTTTATTTCGATAAATCAAATAGTGCGCCTAGAAAATGCAACAATGTGTGAATTTAGAAAATAAAAATCATGCCATCATATCAAAATCCATGTCAAAATCAAGAGGTTGGTGGATTGATATCAAATATAATTTTTTGAAAAATCTAACATGACATCTTCAAAAACTAAATCGACTTCCAAAATTTTTGAAAATCTATTTTTCGCCCCTAATGTTATTGCTAAACAAAACGCATACTTACTAAAATAAAACTTTCTATTTCAGTCACACGCAACGTTTAGAACAGACAGAGCCATCTTTGTGTCAACTGTGACAACAAAGTTTAGGAAAAAGCGCACGGCATCGAACCCTAGATACCTACCTACCTAATAATAAAATTGTAATTTAATTTTGTGATTGAGATAATGCTGTTTCCAACTTTTCAGTTCAGCCGGGTTTTTTAATTTTTGAATGAATTGCTTGTTCATTTCTTTAATTTTTTTTTCTGCGATTAGATAGCAGCGCAGCGCCGCCGCTTCTGTCGGACTTCAGTGGTGGCGCGTATTCTACAACCAATTTTATTTGTGTCGTTGTAAGATAAAAGATTAAAAATACCTACCTACATAATGAATTTTGGATGTATTGAATGGTACCTATTTCAATACCTACATATTGGGCGACCGAGCTCTGCTCGTGTAAAAATAGAGAAAAAATAATCGTTAAACGAACGCCATCTAGTGTGACATGACTGACAATTTTATCTATTTTTTAAACATCTTGGCCTAAGCTAAGAGGCAACCAACGAACTGGCGTTCGTTGGTTGCCTCTTGCCACTAGATGGCTCTAGTGGTTCAATTACGAACCACATTGCAAGAGCATTTTCCCACATAAATATAAGACAAATATTGCTCGTTTATTAGAATAGGTTTACATTACATCATTATCATTAATTTTGAAATCGTTAATCATTCGTAATAAAAAAATGTGTAAAAATTTTCATGAGTGCAAAAAGAGGCGGAGTCACCTAACATTTTGTTCCCCATACAAACTTGCAACCCTTATTTTTTTATCTCAACCATGATAACATTTGAAAAAAAGTAGCCTACGTCCTTTCCTGGGATGTAATCTATATCCATGCCAAATTTTATCGTAATCTTTTCTTTAGAAAAGCAAGTGTTTAGAAATTTAGATTGAATTCTTTAAATGTACATATCTTTTTTATTTGTGAACGGATTTTGATAAAACAACCCCTATCTTTTAATCCCGGCTTACCGTAATACAACAATGAAAACTGCATCCAAATCAGTTCAGTAGTTTCAGAGATCTTAGTGCTCAAACACACAGAAACGAAAATTTCAAAGTCACAGATTACCAACAGTTACTATGAAGTGTTTGCGTTCAAGGTCATCGTAGAACGCGCTTATGACATTTTTGGACGTGAGAAGCTTATATGGATCAAAAACTGACTTCACTTAATTGAATACTTATAAGTTTGAGCTTACACTTCATTCTTATTATATGTATAGATAAAAATATGCTGAAAATTCGTAGTGTTAATGCTTACAAAAAGTAGGTCATATTCAATTGAAGCCCATAGCATGAGCGATATAGACAGCGATTTATCAACGGAAAAATAGAATAGAAAATTCGAAGAAAAATTTGCAATTTCAAGCGTAGGATTTGCAAGAATGAAAAGAGACATACTCGGTACATTGCGTCGATCCATTCGAGTCCAATTTAATGACTTTAGATAAGTTTGCAATGTATCTGAAATGCAATTCTTGCTATTCCTAACAAACAGCGTATCTTGCGAAGTAGTTTCTTGTTTTTGTTTCAACTTTGAAGATTCTCTGACTCCTACATTGTACGTAGCTGCACTATTGATTTGTATACCTTACTCGCTGAACTTTGCACCGAACTTTTTTGTGTTTGTTTGTACCAAATAAACGTATTCTATTCTTTCTTGCTAACTTGTACGGCACCACTGAAAACCAGCACTCTAACATCCATAATGCTATTGGAGCAAATGCTGAGAGGCTCTTCTTGTCACTTGATTTGTACGTACACCTAATTTTTGTTTTGTTTGTTTGGTGGCGAAAATTAAACACAATTTCTATCTTTATTCGAAAGGTATATTTGGTAGAGTATGTACCTTTTTTATACTATCATGCCAATAAATATAGATGACAGTTTGAGCTAGGGAGTCTGAAACTCCATTATGAAACAGACCAGTCCAGTCTTCAGGAAGAGATTGGATGTTGGATCAATGAACGTATTGTATTTTACGTGAAACTGAAAATCGGAGCAAAGTCATCATGGATTTTACCCAAGAAATCGAAAAAGGAAACTTATACTACTAGTTGCAGACAAGCATACGGCCCATCTAAAGGTAAGCGGTTACCGTAGCCTATGGACGCCTGCGACACCAGAGGAGACACACTCGCGCTGCTGACCTTTTATAAGAATCACTGCACCGACAAAACAATGGAAAAACTGGTCCACTAGTTGTCAACGCAGCGCTTTCTCGCAAAACTCTGGCAACCTTGCTCACTAACAAACTTGGGGTTAACAAAATTAAACTCAGAGACAATTCAAAATATGAGAAGACGAAGTTTTAACCATGATCCAGAACAGCCAGATACGAGTGAGAATCGTGGAAGAAGTCTTGGGGCCAACTCTGGTGATGGAGTTTTTAGGCCGCCTACAGATGGAAAATGGGCAAACACATGCAGTTGTCGATAATTATATAACAGTACTTATAAATTTTAGATGAGCAGAATTGTATATCTAACTGTGGGAAAGAGGCGTGATTTTCTGTATGTATGTATGTATGTTTATCTAAATAAAGCTTTATTTATCCGTACCCACATTATAAATGTGAAAGTGTGTTTATTTGTTTGTTTATTTGTCCTGCTTTCACGTCAAAACAGAGCGACAGATTGACGTGATTTTTTGTGTGAAGATAGTTGGAGGGCTGGAGAGTAACATAGACTACTTTTTATTCAGGTACCACGCGAGTGAAGCCGCGGTCAGCAGCTAGTATTCTATTATAAAAGAACGTACCTTCACATGCCGTCCATGTGCTGAGAAGAATCTGCTATCAGCACTGTAGGTGACCAGACCCACTGACAGCAAGGAGTAGTCTTTTTTCCGTATCCACGTCACCTGGGGAAAATAACTCATCTTTATTCACTTTCAGATGTCTTCACAAATGTAGATTTATATTTATAAACATATACTATAAGCATTATCATTTCATTTATTATACGGGGACTCACTATACCTACTGCCCTGAGACAAGCCCAGGATAGAGCAATGTGGAGAAAAATTGTCAACGTTTCCGTCAAGGCGTTTTAGGACGGGCACGACCTTCAGCAATGAAGTTTACGACGTAGAAGAAGAAGATGGGGATAAAAAGGAAACTAAACATTTCCATGGCAGCCATTTTAGTTGTATGAGGATTTGTTTAGCCCCGAGTGGATTTTTAGATTGAGGTTTGAAGAGTATACCTACAATCGATGTAATGGGAGTTTTAAGAATTGAATGTTTTATATTTTAATCATCATGTTTATTTAGATGATAAAAATAATAAACACGATGATTAAAAAATAATAATAAAATAAAACATTCAATTCTCAAAAGCCCCATTACATCGGCTGTAGTACCTACTGGGTGTTAAAACATCTGATACAATGTAAAAACTTTGCAAAGACGTAATGAAATTTTACGCGATTTCGAAACATAACATTGTATGGAAATGAAGCAATTTAGAAGGGTTCTACCTGTGCACAACGTTTATGGGCAAACAAATTTTTGTAATATCGTGCGAAACGAAACACGTAGGTAGCAGAAGTTCCCTAAGTCATTTGTGTTTGAAGTTAGCGGGAACTTTGAGAATGTGTGTAAATTCTGCGGCTCTGTTTTTGTAGAACTTTCTTTGATTGTGTGAATTTTGAGTCAAATTTATTGTATAATTGTATGTATAATTTATATAAATTTATGTACTAATGGTAACACCTTTTCATAAGATAAAGTTTAATTTTCGTATGTAATTACTGGTTCTTAACAAAATGAATATTTTATTTAGACATTCTAAACGTAAATCTCAATTTTTCCTAATGCAAGAATGTTTTCTTTATTTCCCAAATAAAATGTTATAAATCTGAAAGTTTGTTATTGTATATATAGCGTAGCATCCTAGTATAGCATAATTAGCTTTTTAAAATGTGGTTACCACACAAGTCAAACTGCTTAAACTGTGATGGTATGTTTACAACGATTTTTATATTGTTCAACTGGTTCTGATGTATTTTGTAAAATTAAGTAAAGTAGTGAATTACATTTAGATGGTATTTTTAACTCTAAAAATAAAATCAAAATTACACTCACCGTATTTTCTGTGATATCGCTAACTTCACAATGCAGCACCGCAGTTGTCCCTATTTGAGCTATAACCGTAGTGCAGTTATCAGTTAAAAAAATACCCCCTCTTCCCTTAGCAGTAATCTTATTTACATTCGACCCGGTAGAGTCTCTATACATTTTCTTAGTTCTACTCATAGATGTCGCCAGCGAACTCTCTTCAAGTTCCTGAAGTGTTTCTTTATGTTTGTGTCTAACTAGTTTCTCTTCTAAATCTATATGTACATCATCATAGTCTTCTGAGGTCAGGCGTAGAGCTTTAGGTAGTTTAGGGAAGGGTGTATCACTGTATAGTTCTGTGAAGGCTTCGGTGGTGTCGCTTGTGACAGTGGTCTGCGTGGATGTAGTTGTTGTTGTTCTTCTTCGGTGACCTGTAAATATTTGATATTATTACACATTGGCAGTTTTGTTGACAAAAAGAGGAGACATTCGCTGTTTTGCATACATGGTTTTCTATGCTTTGATGAGTGTATGGAAAATAGCGTCGAATACTGCGTCCTCATAGGACCTAATCAAGGACTCATAGGACTTCCTTCGTTTTTTTATCATGCTCCTCATTTTTCTCTCCATTAAAAGTGTAGAAGATTGTAATTACTTTAATGTTGTAAGTATTTTTTCAATAAATATATAGGTATTCTATTCTAGATAATAAAGAGGAAAAAAATTTCTAAGAAATTTTAAATACATAGTACTCTAGACAATCATTAGACCCAATAGACAAGAGTTGAGTAAAATGGAAAACACCTACATATCTGCCACTTACCTACATCTCTTTAACAAACTCTTAATACTATTTTAACAAAGTCCCAAAGAAACAGTCAAAAACTGTAGCTTTAATCTCTTAGAAAGTCGTTGAAGAAATTTCGTCAAAGTCAAAGCACACATTCTTGAAATTTCAAGTTCATTGTTACAAAGTTTCATGAAAATGTCAGCAAGGTTTTTAAAAAGCGGCAGCAGTTATCTGACTGTGTCATATTGTGAAATAGGATATTAAATCCGCACACAATCTAAATGTTCAATTGATACTCCATGAACTTAACCTATTTAATTTAAGGGGATCCAATCTGAAATGAGACACCGGAAAGAAAGCTAGGCCCTAAACCGTCACCGTGTATGTTGCCCTGGTTCTTCACGGTCTTGGTCGCGAAGGAACAGGAGTAGAATCACCTAGCTCTTAAGACGATTCAAATTGATACACAAAGTGATCTGGAATTTATTGTGTGAAATTGAATAAAAGAGTTTGAGTTTGAGTGAGCTCTGGGTGCCGATTCTACGCTTACTAATAAACTTTTTATCAACCACAAACAAAAAGTCAACTAAACCTTAGACTTTCGTGTGTTTCCTATTCTACTGACCAACGACTCTGTTGTGGTGATGACCTTTCCCACAATTCTAGACGGAATTTAGCGGTCTTCATATAAATCCTGGGATACACTAGGGGACATGTTGCGGAACATGTCCCTCAACAACTACGTGAAGTGTCCCGCGACAATTGTCATGGAACATTTTGCCGGCTACACTAGTCAGTGTTTAAAGAAATGTCGCCCGAGGAGCTTGTGGCTATTAGTGCTGCGTACATAGTTAAGAGGCACGTTGCGTACGCGACTACACTTGGTGACAAATGGCGCGACACTGACGCGGGACACGTGCGCTCGCTCTCGAGGCGGGAGCAAGCAACATGCCCCGCGTCACGTACAATGTTGCGGGGCATGTTGCGGGACAATATGCAACGTTGCAGCGTCACGTAAATTAAGTGTTGCGCGTCATGTTGCTGAACAAAATGTTCCCTAGTGTATCCTTGGCTTAAAGCAGTCGCCGCCTTATGAAAACGAGGCCTAAGAAATAAAGTTACTGGAATTTAAGGAATAATGAAAATGAAACACTTTTCAACAATGCTTACCCCAAATAATGGTAAGTTTGAACATTCATTAGTCATTTTGATGTTTTTACTCAAACTTTTGATAAAAATACCATAATAAGTAGGTACCTAGTTAGGGGTTTGCCACCAAATAAAACCTTTTTTAATTAAATTAGATTGAGTAGAATGTCATGTAACTAAGAAAGTGCTTGATGTATGAAAGTTTTTGGCTATATGAGTAGAGGTAGAACAAATAAAAGATGGATGGGTTATGTGAATCCGTACCCATAGTATAAATGTGAAAGTGTGTTTATTTGTCCTGCTTTCACGTAAAAACAGAGCAACGGATTGACGTGATTTTTTGTGTGGAGATAGTTGGAGGGCTGGAGAGTAACATAGGCTACTTTTTATCCGGGTAACACGTGAGCGAAGCCGCGGGCAGCAGCTAGTGTTTTATACACTTTATTTTTACTAAAGCCTGCATGTTTTTAATTCTGTTTCGTTTTTATAGTCTTTTGAACTTTCCTCTCACATTTATGCATTGACCATCGCTCTTTGAAATTGTACGCTTTTAAGGGGCCTGCGATAGGCGAATTTCCATAAAAACTTTATACCGAAATCATTTAAAATTTCAGCATATTTTTATCAGTTTATGTTGTCAGAATAAAACAGTAGGTATTTATCTAGGTTCCTGTTACACTTTTGTTCCGAAAAACTTAGGTACCTAAAAAGAAATGTAAGAAAATTGAATTGAAATCTTTGTAGGTACACAAAAAATGGCATTTTTTCTTTTCATTTGTTCCATAGTAAGTTTTTTGGAACAAAAGTGTAACAGGAACCTAAATAAATACTGCCTTTGTCCAAATAATAACATGAAGTGCTAAAAATTTGCTCAAATTTTAAATTATTTTGGTTTTACGTTCGTATGGACAATTCGTCTGTCGCCGGTCCCTTAACAAAGCTGATTATCAGAATTCAATTCTCATTGAGAATTAATTGGGAACAGATACTTTCTAGGAAATTTAATTTGTGTACCGTTTGACACTTTTGGCATAATTATTTAATTTTAATGATGTTTTCGAGATAATTATAATAATTTTCATCGTTTTATGAAGTCACAAAACATTTTTACACAATTATTATCAAAGAACTACAGTATCCAGTTAAGTGTCACATTAAACTTATGAACAGGTAGATTATAAATACATGTAAAATAAAGGTAATTTATGTTTATTTATCTCGTAAATTACCTTTATTTAACCCGATTCGTTTCAACTATTAAAAGTAATTTAACATTAAGGGTGCTGACACATTATCACGTCTCTACCCCGTCGCATAGCAAGACCGTAGCAGCACCGTCCCGGCAAAAATGATATTCTTTGTATTGAAATGTACCGGACGCCCCACACCAGACCGTTCCCACACCGTCGCGTGTCCTGCCCTGCCATGGCCGTCTTGTCAATCTCCGGCCGCCATGATTATTTTGCTGACACGTAGGGTTGCAACACCTAATATTATATTTAATATAAGTCTAATATTATTTGAATCCTAAATAATATATTTTTGGGGAAAAAATATATTAGGCGAAGATCTTAGTGGCAACTTGGGCGATTTTATGTTGTTTGTTAGTAGATGTGTTTCAAAAAATTTTCCGGGATAAAAAGTAGCCTATGTCCTATTTACGGTTATTTTCTATCTATATTTTAAATTTCAGCCAAATCGGTTCAAACACATCCAAACATCCATCTAACCACCCAAACATCAATCCATCCATCCAAACATTCAAACTATTAGTGTGATGTGATAGTGTGATGGCTTTGACCCTTTCTTCTGACTTACAAATTTTGCTCTTAGAGTTGCCGCAAAAAATAATACCCTAGCCTAGAGCTAAAATTAGCACATCGATGAGTGCAACTTCAAATATTTGTCTTAGCTTTGTTAGACTAAAGATAAATTTAGAATGCGTCCGGTCGCGGCGCTTATCGGCGCTGCTCGCTCCGAAACACGACAAAAATGCAGTTTTTTGGAGCTTTCTCATCCCTAATAACAACCAATCGAAAAAGTGAACGGAATTTATGTCATTAATTGAATGACCTATCCGATGGAGCAAACCAAAAACATAAATTACCTACACCAACTTCAAAAGCAAATGAAGATTTATCTTATTTTTAGTGATTTTCGTTGATTTATTATGAAGTAAATATGATGTTAAATAAAAATTAAAACTAAAATTAAACGGTATATTACAAGATAAAATGTTAGAGATGCATGTTGGCTTTTCAGTTACTTTCCACTTTATTTATCGAGGGTTTATACAGGGAAATACAGTATTTGGCTCAGGGAACGCCCTTAAAGCAGACTCAACAAAACCATGGTAAGCTGTCATATTAATTATGTGAATGTAAACTTAAACTTGTAGGGGTAGTCAGACAGAAGCAAGGAAACTTTTATTTTTCAATCACATTTTTTATTAAGTAAAATCTACTATTTATTTGTAAGTTCCTACAAACTCCTTTATTCGAAAAAAAAAGTGGCAACCCTACTGAGACGGTCGCATGCATGTCAGGTCGAGTTGACACTCGACTGACGTCCGCTGACAAATAACAATTTTAAAAATATAGGCTGAGTTCACATTGCATCTCTAAAATTGAAAATTGACAACCTTGTACGAGTTGATGTACGAGTAAAAAAATTTAAATTCCATATACAGGGTGGAAAAAATGAATGGGCCCCGGAGGGAAACTACTTTAAATCCTTAAGATACAGTATTTTACTTAAAGGAAACATTCCTTTATTTTTAAAAAGAAACGAGTAGAAAAGAGTGTTGTCGAGACGTATTTAAAAATAAGTTTTTGAGAATAAAAAAGTTATTGTATTGTTCAGTTATTCAGTTATTTATTTACTACAGATTTAAATTATCATTGCAGATAAACATCCAATGCGATAATTTAGATAGGTACTTTTGGAAATGAACATCTACTATGAATACTTACATTGTACGGTCCGCAGTCCGCACACCCTGGATAAAGGATAGTTCATAGTCTAATATCTTTAAAACTCTGAGATAAATTTTAACTGATATATTGTAAGAAAACTTATGATATTGATGACTTATGTTATGATACTTATACATAATACTTAAAAAATACAGACGGACGGGCATAACGAAACTATTAGGGTTTCTTGTCAGGACAACGGAACCCTAAAAAGTAGTATTAGTTGATGAACTGAAATATTTTGTTTTTGAGTTTCCCAACTCGTTCTCGTACATTTTTTTTTAGTAGTGCAGATACCCCTTTATATTTTTAATCCCCGCCCATCTGTCAATACACATATTAGTAGCGTAGCCAGGTCGGCCCCTAGGGGCCGCTTTTCGGCCGTTGAAAGGCTTAGGCGGCCTTTCGATGGGAGCGGCTCCTAAACGGCCTATATGCACCTAGTTACCTTTTCCTATTTTTATTAGGTAGGTACTTACCTAATCATAATTCAAAATTCTTAGCAAAAAAAAAAACAAAGCATTTTTTTTTTCTCTTAGCGCGTGCCGCTTATTTCTTTGGTTGAAACCTCTATGTTCTGAACTTACTAGTAGCATGCACACTGGCAGTCTTTATGACATAATGTGCTATTCTATGCTATGGGTTTCGTTTGAATGAAACTAATTTTGAAATGGATAACGAAAAACTTATTGAGAGCGTAAGAAAATTTAATTTTCATTCCATCTATTTGAATTGGAAAACCCCCCCATCTAGCATAACTTAATGCGTTCCGCACGTTTTGTGACATTATCAAACGTCAAAATCCCATCGGGTACAATACTGCCCTCTCGAAATCAAAATGTAGTAACAGCAAAAACACGATTTCGAGAAAAATGATGAAGCTACAATCAATAAAAATATTCAGAAGAGGTTACATATTAATAAAACCTTGAATGTGGAGTGAAAGTACACATAATCTATAGGTACCAACCAATAATAAAGCGTAAAAGTTTGTTTGTTAATTTGTTTGAACATTGAACACGCTAATCTCAGGAGCTACCAGTCGGATTTGAAAATTTATTTCTGCATTTGATAGCTAAACTCTGTGAGGAAGGATATAGGCTACTTTTTATCATCATCATCATCATGATCACCATATACCATCACTATGGGGGCAACGCTACGATGGCACTGCTAGTAAACTATATTTCTTAACGTTTTTACTTTATTTTTTCTTCAAAACATAACAGTTATAGCCATTTTATAGTGCTACCTAGTAGAGTGATATATCCCCTATTATTGCAATTAGTTTTCTTGTGAAATCCGTTCAAAACACATTATTATTAACGCACTAAATTTTCTTACTACTGCGTTTTCGATCATTTTTTCTGTCATTTTACTAACTAAAATGTGGTATTATTGTAAGAATACTACAGTTTAAATGTGAAATAATTAATAATTAATAATTTAACAGTAATTTCACGCACTCTGCTGTGCGACCAGATGGAATAGCGGTTGCAACACCCGGTTGAAATGCTCCTGCGTGTGTCCGGGTTCGGCTTCAAATCCTATAACGACTATGGATTTTTTTAATCAATTTATTTTTTATTTTTTATTTCACAACGAACTGTGTGAAATATGTATTTTAGTGTGGTTTAGCTTGTAAACGCTCTATATTTACAAAAAAATTGAGTGATAAGTTTTAAAATGGGCTTTCAGAATAATTGTGTATTTAGCATAAAACCAACAAAATGTCTATTACTGTGTTATAGGCTCGGGTGGGCAGATTACGCTTCGCAAAACGGTTATGCGACGGTCCTAGTATGATACGGTCTTAGTGTGTAAGGTGCTATTTTCGTGACGGGCTCGGTCATGGCTCGGCCCGCTTATGATACTGCGCAGTGAGCCCAGACCCTAAAAGTAAGGGTGTAATGTTTAAGTCGCTGACATTGTTATTTCCTGAAATTAAAAGGTCCAATTTTTTCTTTTGATTTCAATTTTTTATGTTAAAGTCCTCTACTAAAGATGCAAGACATTTATTTACCTTTTTTATGATGCCGTGTGAAATTCCCGAACACGCTGCCCAATCTCTGTTGATTCCTCGTAGTGCATAAATCTAGACTCTTCAGGTCATCAGCGTTCTGCGTCACTAGTATAGAAGAGCGTTTCGACTCCATAGCACCTCCGAGCAGCTCCACTTGCAGGAATATAATAACAGTCAGGTAGAGTAGTTGCAGTTCTCTACAGCAATGCATTGTTTTGGCACGGCAATGGTCAAGTTTCGCTATGGTCTCTTAAGTTGATAGTCATTTTTACCGCTACCTCCGATTTGTCTGTGACTGGTGCATTCTGGAAAGAAAAAGTTATATTAGGCGCAGGCCAGATAGAAGAGACGGGGCGCAGACATTTGTCTCTTCCGCGTCCTGTCTTTCCTGTGGATATGGCCGGTAAGCTGAAAGGATGGTGTAGGTGCTGGGTAAGCCTACTCCATCTCAACATTGTACCAGACACTACAGTGTTTCGATAAATGTAGGCAAAATATTGCCTCCTGACACTGTATAAATCATATTTTAAACTTTCGCGACTTGAACACATTTTTAAATTATTAACGGGACTTAATCGCGTAATGAAATTATTTTATTTACCTCGACGTTTCAGTTACATTACAGTCGCCGTGGTCACGAGTAGACTGGCGGCCGTTGTTCGCTAGCACCTTTGACTGATGAAGTTAGAACTATCCTCATTCAGTCAACACAAATCACTATTAGGGTTGCGACACACCACACTGACAATATACGTAGTATCTCTACCTAATCTGTGCTGACAATGTCCGGCGACATACTAGACGGGTTTTTACGACACGAACACTTCTTAATATCTAACTGGATCCCACGTTGATGACAATTTGTAACCACATTCCCGGTTGAAATTTTTGTGTTTCTTTATTTTAACCGCTTCACGCACAATTCTACTAAGTAATGGCGATCATTGGAAAGGATTAATGGTTTATGTAACTCTATCCAGTTGTTTAATCCTGATTCTAACAAGTGCTCCGCTATCGCTGATTTTTCCACCTGGCGGTTTTTAATAGCTGCGATATGTTCCTTGACCCTTTCAGCAATAGTCCTCTTAGTTTATCCGATATAATAAAATAAAAGGTAAGTAAATAAAATAATAAATCACGTTAATAATTTAAAACTGTATAAATCATCTAGTAAAGATGTAAGTAAAGGCCTAAGTTTTTTTTTGTGAAAAGTACATTTCAATCAGTTCTCCATTTGATAGATCTTCAAAACCTACTCAATAATTCAGTTTTCAATTTGCAAAAGCGTATTTCTTGAGAATTGTTAGAATAACGAAAACAACTGGCACAAAGTAGGTCAGTGGGAATTGTATGTTTTTTCTTTGTCTTTCCTTATTTCGTCGTTATTATTGTATAGTTTGGTCATTTTAAGATAGAAACAGTTATTTACTTGCAGTAACGAATCTACCACATTATTTACTTAGATACCTTTACATAATACATTAGCTTTTTAATAAAATATGGCCTAACACGCATCCATTGTTCATTATTCAACTGTCAAATTAGAATGGCTGTAGAGAACGTTTCTTTCTAACTCTCGTGTCTATAAAAAGTATCGAAATCCATTAAAAATAACAGAGTTACTCCAACCTTATCTTATCACTCTTACTAATATTTTAAATGTGAAAGTTTATTATGTTTGGATGGATTTTTATTAGGTACTCAATCACGTCAGAACGGCTAAACAAATATGAACCCTTTTGAATTGTAGATGGCGCTCATCGATGCTTTAATCGATAAATATGGTCCTATCAAGATTTTCAACCCTGACGACTAATAATTCCGTAGCCGAATTGGTAAAGGCACTCCGGGTAAAGGAGGATCGCTTGTATCATTGCGGGTTCAAATCTCGTCGGAATTGATAATTTTGATAAGATTTTTCATTTTCAAATGAATATGAACCCGTTGGCACAGAGGTATACAGTCTGGAATAGCATATATGCTTCTTTTTATCCCGAAAAAAATGTGTGGTTGCCTTGGGGTAAAAATTGCCACGCGTGCGTAGCCGCGGGCGTTCTCTAGTCTAACATAAATCCAAACACTACGGTAGTGTTTGGTCATTATAAGCCTTAAGCTCAAGGCTATAATTTGGCCTTATTACTTGATTGCAAGCCAAGTGGTTCCACATCCCACACCACTTCAACCATATTGATTTGTTAAAATGAGTTCTATTGCACCCCGTAAAGGCTTAAATTACGCCTGTCTTCGTATTCTTGCCCTATTCCCACCTAGTGCGAAAAGGGCAAGGAGAGGAAATGAAATGAAATGAAAATACTTTATTGTACACAATTACAAAAGAAACTTAAGAACTAGTAAACCTTAGCAATAAATTGTACAATGGGCGGTCTTATCGCTATGAAGCGATCTCTTCCAGACAACCTTTGGATGGAATGAAACGAATGAGATGGTAGGAATGGCAGGGGTGCACAAAAAGTATAATGTAGGTACCTATATAAAATTTAAACATACACAAGAACAAAAAGTGACTGAAACACAATAATGTTATACATAGCTATATACCTACTATTATAACATAATAGATAAATAAGTAATTTATAAAAATATACTACGTATTAATACTTACATAGACTACATTATACAATGGTATATTACATACAATACATATAAATAGATACATACAAAATTTTGTAAGAATACATACAATACATACATCTAAGAATAAAATGAAAGTGAAATAGACGATAAAGGTTATGATATTTGTGATAGATAAAAGTTTTTAACTCGAATTTTAAAAGTAGCTAGAGATGGAGACTTTTTAATATCAATGGGTAGAGAATTCCAGAGGTATACACCTTGGACAGCAAAGGATTTATCATAAAATCTAGATTTATGGACAGGGGTTTTTAAGACGAGATTATCGGATGATCGAAGCAATCGGGCATGGTCATCGCGAAGAAAAACAAATTTTTCTTTTAAATAAGAAGGAGTCATGGGATTGTGAAGTACGCTGTAAACAAGGGATAGGAGATGATGATGATGATCTTATTTAATTCTTCTTTGAAAAGGTAACCGAAGGTTTTTTTATATTTTAGTACCTAGGTACCTAGTGCAAAATAGTGACACATCTGAACTGTTAAGGCTGGTTTTACTGTCACGCATACCGTCGACGTGTACAATGAAATAAGGATACTGATTGTTTAGCAGAAATGTCTACGCTGATTGCTCTCGTCGGTGCTGGACAATCAGTATCCTTATTTCATTGTAATAAAGATCACTCGCCTATCAGCGCTGACGGTACGCGTGACACTAAAACCAGCCTAAATCTAGTGCCTCAGCTTTAGGCAGTACCTAGTTAATTATTGCTTTAATTACTCAGTTAAGTGGCCAAATGAGAGCCGAAACGAGAAGCTCATGTTCGTCCCTAAACCGGTACATTATCATTATCATCAATGGCCGATGATGGTCATAATATCTATACTGTAGTGCCTGGGACAATGTTGAGATTGAGTAGGCTTGCCCAGATTATGGTCAATACGTGTGGGGCTGACTAAAGCCCCACACGTATTGACCATAATCTTTCCTGTGGATATGGCCGGTTAAGCTGAGAGGATGTTCTAGTCTAGGTGCTGGGGCTTTAGTCAGCCCCACACATATTGACAAGCCTACTCCATCTCAAACAATGTCCCAGGCACTATAGTGTCCCGAAGATTGCCTCCTGACACTGTATAATCAACTAGTAAAGATGTAAAAGGCCTAAGTTTGACTAAGCTGCGGGTTTCCTCACGATGTTTTCCTTCACCGTTTAGAGCGCGTTTAAACTTTTCGAAATGAAAAATCCATTGATGCACGGCCAGGATTCGAACCCACGACCTTCGGACTGGAAGTAGAGGTACTAGGTATACCCATCGGCGCACCGCACGGCCAGGATTCGAACCCACGACCTTTGGATCGGAAGTCGAGGTACTATATCCCTGTGCCAACACGGCTATAGGTAATAACAATGTAAATTGAGCTCAGGAAGCACCAATCGTTCCGTATCAAGGTCGGAAAAACATCTTTGTACAAAAAATTTCGTGCTCGAACGCCCTATGTTTTATTCATAAAAGCAGTAAGATGAGGGAATACTGTCGCAGTGGGGGTAGAATGGCTGGTACAGTACAGCCAACGGATCTCGGCGTACGTGAAGTTAGCCGTTTCGATGCGCAGAGCAACTTTTTCATACAATATTTTCTACTTCGCAGCGAAAAGCCTGACTTCACGAACGCCTAGATCCGTCGGCCCAACTGTACTTTGATATAAAGTCGTCAAAAGATTGAAGGAAGAAAATTCTTGTTAGGGTTAAGCTCACCTTTGTACATGTCATTTAGTTAAGTTGTTCTGTATGTATTTTTGTGTACAATAAAGGGTAAGGCAGTTGTCCGACTGCCAGCGATGAACGATAACGAGTAGAACTAGAAACCATAAATGAGTTGGCGAGCAGCAAGAAGCGAGTGCGTAGTTCCGATAGTTCTGTCGCGGGGCTATTAAGCGAGTGTGCAAGTAGGGCGGGCGTTTATTCGCGCTACTCGCTCGCGGCGACAGAAATGACCGCTACTTAGCCTCTCGGCGAGTTTGGAGGTTCTCAAATCATCGAAATCTTTTTTGGTTTTGTTTTATGTAAGTATGAGTAAGTATTGTTTTATGTAATAACCTGAAAGAGACATACTACTCTTACGTTCACTCAATCATGAGTTACGGTATAATTCTATGGGGCAATTCTACAGATTATGAGCGCATACTTAAGATGCAAAAACGTGCTATACGAGTTCTATCTAAAGCCAAATATCGAGACTCTTGTAGAGATCTCTTCAGAAACCACCAGATCCTTACATCCGTGTCCGTATATATTTTGGAAATTATAAAATATGTTAGAACAAACTTAAA
This sequence comes from Camptogramma bilineatum, assembly GCA_958496255.1. Classification (NCBI taxonomy): domain Eukaryota; kingdom Metazoa; phylum Arthropoda; class Insecta; order Lepidoptera; family Geometridae; genus Camptogramma; species Camptogramma bilineatum. Next base: position 6,928,613 of record OY292473.1, on the reverse strand, counting down.
CGACTTCAACACCAGGGGGGACAACAACGATCGGGTTAGAAATCCAACGTATCTGACAACAATACCTCATAGGCTAAATATGTCAAAAAAACTTCCAAATTTAATGGGAATTAAATTATATAATAAGCTTCCGCAAAAACTAAAGTCAATTGAGAACTACAACAGTTTCATCAATAAAATAAAAATTCTCCTATTGGACAGGACATTGTACACCATAAAAGAATATTTGGATAACGACTACACTCACTTAAAGTGGGAATGAATGTTCTTTAATTAATGACGCCCCCTTACAGCGTGTTATATACAGATTAATATTTAAATTAAATAATTATTAATATTATATTATGTACCTAAGTACCTACCTACTTTTAGAATTTCATAGATATGTGACGAGACTTAGTTTGTTCCACTTATCATTTGTTTATCCAATGTTAACGTGTATCATCTTTGTCAATAAATTTCTGATTCTGATTCTGATTCTGATTATGTTCACGGATTACTCGGAGACGCCTCGACCGATTTGGAAAATTCTTTTTTGTTTATAAGGGTACACTTTCCGATTGACACAAAAATTTGTTGAGGATCTGTCAAGGATCTTCGGAATTATGAAGAGAAATGCACCTTGAAATTGCAGGAAATTGCTCAGCTTGTAACATTGAAGTCTGTTTTTTTTTTTTTTTTTTAATTAGCCACTTGTTTGAAAGCAATATTTACCTACCGTACTAATCAGAATAACTTTTATACGTAGAACATAGAGGTGCGTAGCTCTATGGCAGGCTGGCAGCAAAGTAGAAACGGATATCTGCATTATCTACAAGTATCTACATGTATCTACTAAATTAATTTCATTTCCAAAAAATGAAGAAAATCTGGCACGTAAGTATAAGAAGACATCCACAATCGAATTTTAGAACAGCTTATGTTCCAATGTTATTCCAGGTACCTACCTAGTAGGACCTTCGTATACCTAAGACAGAAATAACATCCTAAATCAGTTTACCGGTAAAAGTATGAGTGGGCCGTTATTGTATTTTGTATTTTTGTGTAGTAGGTGAGCTAAAACAACTGTGGCTGTGTCAAAAACAGCTTGCCGTGCCGTGCGTGGTACAAAGTAGGTACACTTGAACTAAAATGGCGAGTTTTTCGTGATATTCGAGCATGCGGTTCGACGAATTAATAAATATCGTATCAAAGGAAATGTCGACAACCCTTTTGAGCACTAAAAACTACCGCAGAGCTTATAAATAATGATATTGGTAGATTGTAGCGTAAGGTCTAACGAGTATCATGAGTGGCACTTCACTGCTTAGTAACATTTTGTGCAAATTTTAAACCCAAAGCAAAAATAAAGGGGTATCGGTGTATTTGACTGGCCTCTTTGCTCAGTTGGTAGTAACTCTGCCTTCAGCGCTGTAGGCCGTAGGTTCGATTCCAACCCAGAATAAACATTTGTGTGATGAACATAGATGTTTGTTCTGTGTCTGGGTGTTATAAAGTATTATAAGTATGTATTTACAAATATATAAGTATTCTATCAGGTCCCCATAGTACAAGCTTTGCTTAGTTTGGGGCTAGATGCCGCTGTGTGAAATGTCTAGCAATATAAAAAAAAAAGTATAATAAGTATGTACCTATTTATAAAAAAAATATATAAGTAGGTATTCTATCAGTTATCTGGTTCCCATAGTACAAGCTTTGCTTAGTTTGGGGCTAGATGGCGCTGTGTGAAAAATGTCCACTAATATTTATTTATTTTATAGATCCTCCCAAAACTGTTTTGTATATATTATATCATGTTTATACGAGTTCTAAAATTGGCTATAACCGAGGTTTAGTATGATGGAAGTTGGGTTCAAAGTTGGAGAGCCTGAGGCTTCAACTACCAAAACAATTTTCCATAAACCATACACAAAGCTTTAGCTTACACGAAGCCTACCTTAATAAAACACTTTTTGTCTGAATGAAATAACTTTTTTAACCGACTTCAAAAAGAGGAGATTCTCAATTCGTCGGAATCTTTTTTTTTAATGTATGTTCACCGATTACTCGATAACGCCTGCCCCCCAATTCTTCTAGATGACAACGTCAATCATTCCGCTGCGTTTTGGTTCGATCTCATAAATGTCAGCCATTTGCTGAATAGTAGAATAGATTTCAAAAATTTATTCTGCCAAAGTCCAAACCTTAGCTAAAACCTCACCACAACTGAGTCGTTTGTTATTAGTAGTCATGGAAACAGTCGAAAATCTAATAGCCCCTCCAGACTCTCGAGAGAAGGCTCGGCGAGAAGTCTCGCCGAGACTTCGCGAAGAACAAACAAGCTATCCACACTCTCAATTTTTCTCAGTCGTGATGTTTGAAATCCTTTGGCTCGGCTAAAAATACCGACACCGATTGGAGAACAGGCGAGCCAGAGAACGAGAAGGCGAGAAGCTCCTCACACTCACGCTTCTCGGGTGTTCTCGGGGGTTCTCTCCGAGAGTCTAGAGGCCCTATAAGGTTTAGTTGACGTTTTGCTTGAGGTTGATAAAAAGTTCGGTACCAGAATTGACACCGGACCGATTTGGAATACAATGCTCGGGCGCGAAACGCCACCTCTACAACAAGCTCATCATAATTAATAATGCATTTTTATCTATTTATGCACCGCTAAGAATTCCTTTTCGATAGAAACTCGAGTCTATCTCAATGCCAAAACATTAGATATTCATAACCATAGTAATTCTCATTTTCCTTATTTGAAGCCTACGCAAAATTCCACGCATTCCAACATTTTTACATTGAAAAAATACTCCCGGAATTCATGTTTGTCTTCCTTTGACTAGTAATTTCCGTTTTTGGCAAGACACTTGAATTGGGTGGATTTATTTTTAGGAATTTATGTTGCTCCCAAAACAGACAATTTACTAAAAGAAAGGAGTTTTCGTGCAGCGTCGTCTAAAGCCGAAATCAAACGCTTCATTTTTCGTTCATTTCTTTTCTGCCGTTCATTTAGCATCTTTCACTAGGAATGAAGCGTCTGAACTTGAAATGAAAGAAAAATGAAAAGTGAATTCACTAATTAAACAATCCAACACTGTCGGGTCGGTTCATTCTGGAATGAAAGGAAAATTAACGCACACTCCGAATAACAGCAAAATGAACCGTCTCAATACGAAAATGAACGTTCACTAGGAGTCGGCCATCCAAGACGCACGACTTCATTCTATGATATAGACAAGAATACGACAAGAATAGAAAATGAATGTTCATTTCTTTATCATTCCGTATTATACCTTTGATCATGGAATGAAAGGAAAATGAATCAATCACTCGAGTGACCTTTCATCCGAGTGAACCGTCTGGTCCCGGCTTAAGCTTTTCAGCGCACTTGTAATTTTACTGACAGTTCTTTGAGCTATGGTGTTTTAATGGCAATGGGCTTCTAAAGCTGGAAGCGTAGGGCAATGGCATGTTTGGACTAGCCTCTGACTACCCGGTGTATTTTATAAGTCTGATTTATTTAGAAAAGGTCAGTCATTTTACTGAAACAAAAAGTGTTCGACCAGTTTCCACAACCACAGATAGATATTTAATTGGCTAGATTCGACCAAAAGTGAAATAGGGCGTTGCCGCGACAAGTTGTAACGTTCGAAATTGTATCAAAGAATGCACAAAGACAATGAAGTGATAATTTCGAAGGTCACGACAATTCTCCTGGGAGACGCCAAGACCACTTTCTGCTGTCCATCACTTAAAGAGCCCAAGTTTGTACAAGTTATAATGAAGAAATCATAAACCTGTTTGACCCAGTTTGTAGTTTTGAGTATCGTTAGAATGTTGCGGTGTATAATTTCATCGGTAATCTAGTTATTTACTGAATTTTTCGCTGCTTATTAGCCTTATTTTTATTTCATTTTACGATGAAGGAATACAGTTTGCGAAGAAAACATTTAATATTGTAATACACGGCAAAATATAATTTACTAGCTGCTGCCCGCGGCTTCGCTTGCGTGGCATCCGGATAAAAAGTAGCCTATGTTACTCTCCAGCCCTCCAACTATCTCCACATAAAAAAATACGTAAATCCGTCGCTCTGTTTTGACGTGAAAGGACAAATAAACAAACAAATAATCACACTTTCACATTTATAATATGGGTACGGAGGTACGGATTTAGGATGGGTCTCTATCTTTCAAGATATTTACCTATATCATGAATGCGAAAGTTTGTGAGTCTTTAGTTGTTTGTATATATATATATATATATATATATATACAAACAACTAAAGATATATATATATATATATATATATATATATATTTGATACGTCTTCACGCTGAAACTCAGCTAATAGGGCTCGTTGGAGGTGTGATGCGAATAGATAACAGGATAGATTCGTGTGAAGCCTTTAATCAGGTAGGTAGCCATTAATCCACTAACAACAGAAGCCTTAACGGTATTATCAAAGGTATTGATGCCAAAACAACCCTCGAATTGAATGAATATTAACTTACAAGACAAAATAATCGATCGAGAGAGCGAAGCGAGCAATGATCTTAGTGGCAACTCGGGCGATCCAGATTTAGTGAAACTGGGATTTAATCCTACCGGATCCGGATACCTAGTCATATCGAAACGAAAACCAATAGATTGTAACCTGATTTTTCTTTGTATGTTTCACTTCTTTGTTATCGCATAATTCTTGAACCGTTAATCCAATCTGCATTACCTGGCAGGTGATGCAATGCTACGTAAGAAACGAAAAACATGCAATTAAGATTTTTTGGGCCAGAAAATATCGCGGGTGTCCTCAGAAGACCCTACCGAAAATTTCATGATAATCTGATCAATGGTTTAGGAACGCAGAGGACAAACATTCATTTTTAGTTAAGTTAAGTTTATAGAAGAAGATAATTTTGAATTATGAGAGTGCTACAGCATCGGGAAAACTCGTGAATTCTTGCAGGCCATCAAACGCCAAAAAGTTGGGTATCTAGGACATTATGCTTAGACACAAGAGGTACCAACTGCTCCAACTAATTATGATGGGCAAAGTCATGGGTAAAGGACGCGTTGGTAGACGCAAAAAGTCATGGTTGAGGAACATCCGAGAGTGGACAAATATCGCCAGCGTCGAAGACCTCTTTCGCTTGGCGCAAGACCGAGAAAGGTTCAATGAGCTGACGGCTAACCTCCAGTAGTGGAGAGCCACCGCAAGAAGAATAAGTTTGAATTAGATCGCGATAGCTCATAATGTTTTACTGTAGGTACCTATTCTTTGAAGTTATGTTAATAACATCATCAATTATATTTTGACTATATTTATGATTTTACTTGACCTTACAAAGCAGAATGACAAAGGGTTTCCGTTTGTCTCAGGGGCATTTAAAAGGCTTTGACCACAAAACGTTACGAATCAGACCTGTGAGTTAGATTGACGTCAAAGCTTTGGCCGTCGGAATTAAATTGAGTCCTTTTTAGATTGATGGTGGAATATTCAAAGGAATATTTATTGAAATGGGAAGGTTTTGTATGAGGCCCTTGTGAGAATCCACCATTTTTTTCCAAAATGGCAGCTGTTGATTTGGTGGCAATTTTACTTTTATTTTTATGAAAACTTATTGTTTTGTGATGTTTGTTGGATAACACAAACGTATCATACGTTTGTGTTTTTAATAAGTCGTGAAGCCTCTGTAGAAGTTAGTTTAGTACCTATACTTAGGCTGAATTCGACCAAAAGTCATCTTACTTCAGAGTAACTAGCCGACTTAATTCGAAATACAATTGTTTAGAAAGCGCAACCGGACATTATTATGTGCATACAAATTATCCTGGTAATATTTTGACAAAATATTCAAACAAACAGTAGTTTACTATCGAGTAAAAACTTAATCCAGTTTGGTCAAATCCAGCCTTAATTGTATAAAAATGATATAAAAACTGACCTCAGAAAACACTATCTTTTTCACATAACTTTGTAAATTGGCCGCCATTTCGTAAAAAATTGAGACCAATTTTAAAAGCAAATGTGTAGTAATATCTAGCTTTTAACTGATACTAATTTAATAAAGCGGAAGCGTTTGTTTATTTGTTTGTTTGAACGCGCTAATCTCAGGAACTACCAGTCCGATTTGAAAAATATTTTCTTCATCATCATCATGACCAGATGCCATCACCACGGAGGCTACGCCGCGAGGGCGTTGCTAGTTACTTATACATCTACCGTTTCATTAGATGATTTTCTTTAGTTAACTTTATTGACTGGCCTCTTGGCTCAGTTGGTAGTAGCACTGCCTTCTGCGCTGTAGGTCGTGGGTTCGATTCCCACTCAACAAAAGGGACAAACATTTGTGTAATGAACATAGATGTTTGTTCTGTGTCTGGGTGTTATAAAGTATTCTGTGTATGTATTTACAAAAGGTATATAAGTATTCTATCAGTTATCTGGTTCCCATACAAGCTTTGCTTAGTTTGGGGCTAGATCGCGCTGTGTGAAATGTCCAGCAATAGAAAAAAAAATGAATTTGTAAATTAAATTATGAAGAAAAATTGTTTTCTTGATAAAACGCGCATTGTTTCTGACGTGAAACACAGGGCTCTGTTAAACCTTTTCAAACCTGTTCACAAACAGTCGTCGGATAAACGGTCTCTCTGTTTGTTTACTTTGAATCCTACTTGAGCGTAAAACGATGGTTGAAAAATACTTTATTCTCTCGATAGTGTAAAGGGCGTACTCCCTTATCCTATGTGTTCTTATTTTAGATATTGCTACTCTATGAAACAACAAAACGAAAAGGTCCTTTTTTTCAATTTTTGGTCACAAGTTGAGAGAGAATCCTACTAATATTATAAAGGCGAAAGTCCGTGTGTGAGTTTAATAAGAATAAGAATAAGAATAATTTTTATTGCACAACTTATGTGTTACGGGTACATAGTGCTTAAAATTAAAATACATAGGTCAAGTAAGAACAATAAGCAATTGATCATAAATACACTATGAAGTAGGGAACATACCTCCCGTGCTAGTTAAAAACTGTGTTACGGCGAGGTAGCTCTTCCTTCTTATATGTATATATAATACATTATTTTAGTATGCTCTTGGACGTGAGTGCCGTAATGATTTAAGGTTTATAGAACAATTTAAAATGCATTATTGACTATTAACCATACATAATAATAAATAGGCAGTTATCGATTTTAAACTGATAACTGTATCTAGGGTAGTACTTAAGTAGGGAATTACACATAATAAATCTAGGATAAACAGTGGTTAGGTACAGTACTTTACTTCAATATAGCAAGTAAGTTTTCCGTGGAGTCGTAGTCTAATTTGCGTAGGAACATTTCTAATGTTCTTCTACACACATATCTGGTCTTATCTTTTAGTAGCACAGATTTGCTAATACGATTATAAAGAAGGGGTCCTAAGAAGTATGCAAAGCTCTGCGCAAAAGAAGTTTTACAAGCAGGCACTTTGTACACTTCATGCGCTCTTCTGGAAGCCACTCTATCAGTACGGCCAGCGTAAGAATGTTGTCGTAAGACAACATTTTTTATAAATAGTTGCCTAACTGTTAGTACTGCTGATTCTCTATACAGGTCAACTGTAGGATATCTATAGGGCTTAAAGTTTAAAACCTTTAAAATAGAACGCTGGGTTCTTTCTAATTTAATGAGAGATGTTTTTGATGTTCCTCCCCATGCTGTAATGCCGTAATTAATGATAGATTGGCAGAGAGTAAGATATACTGTTCTATTTGTTTTCTCATCTCGGAGATGTCTAATTTTTTTGAAAATGTACATGAGTTTACGTACTCGAGCTTTAATTGTATCAATGTGGGGTTTCCATTTTAAGTTTTTGTCAATAATTATTCCCAAATATTTTATGCTATCTGTGGGAGTAAGAGTATAGCAATCGCAGACATTATTTTTATCTTTAACACAATTATTATGAGCTTTTAGGTTTAATTCATGTTTCGGCTGACTATGATTATTTATGGAGAATGTTACATATTTTGTTTTGCATAGATTGAGTGTCAGTAGATTATGGTCCAGGCAGTTAATAATTGCACTCATCCCCAATTCAGCATCTAATCTTGCTTTCTCCCATGTTTTGCCCCTAAAGACTACCGCGGTATCATCCGCAAACGTTACAATCTTAGCATTTGGAAGTTCAATGTCGCATAAGATATTTATATATATTAGGAAAAGAGTTGGGCCAAGTACCGATCCTTGAGGAACTCCAAAATTTACATCAAGTTTAGAGCTATAGTTGTCTCCTACTTTTACAATCTGAGAACGGTCTCGCAAATAGTCTTTAAATAATTCAAGGGGAGTACCACGAATACCAATGGCTTCCAGTTTGCGTATAGTAGCGGAATAGAGACGGTATCGAAAGCCTTGGCTAGATCGAGGAAAACTCCAATACATTTATAGTTGTTGTCAAGGTTATCACCGATCCGCGTAACAAGGCTCTCGATAGCGTCGACCGTAGACTTATTACTCCTGAAACCGAATTGATTTTTTGAAAGGATATTGTTTTTTTCTAAGTATCCTACGAGTCGAACATTGATAAGCTTTTCGAGTATCTTCGCCAGAGAGGGTAAAAGTGATATAGGCCGATAGTTACTAATATTATCGTTTTTTCCTGCTTTGAAAATAGGAATGACAACAGTTTCTTTCAGTAACTTCGGAAAGACTCCTAGTGCCAGACAACAATTACATAGATGGGTTATAGGTATTCCTAGTGTATCAAGATATTTTTTTAAAAGGATTGAAGAGATGCCATCCCAGCCTGTTGATGAAGTGTTTTTTAAGGAGTTAACGATTTTTTTCACTTCGATACTATCAGTTTCTAGGAGCATAAAGGAGTTCATTTGGGTATTTTCGGGTTTATAGTTTTGAGCTAGTGTTTCTTCATTTAATTTAAGTCTTTTAAGAATATTTTCAGCAAGATCATGGCCCACGCCCACAAAATAATTATTGATGTAGTTGGTCGAATCTAAGGGGGTTGATTTTAGGCTTAGTAGTTCTGTAGATGTATCAGCTTTGGTTGCATTGTTAAGACTACATACACGTTTAATGACATTCCAAGTTTTTTTCGTGTCATTTTTTGCATTTAGTAGATCTGTTTTGTCAAACTTATTTTTAAGATTATGTAGTATGTTGTTACAGTGATTCCTGTATCGTTTGTACGTAGTTTCTTGGACTTTGTCAAGTGGAGACTTTAAGTGACGTCTATGAAGCGTGTCTCTAAACCTCATGCACCTTAGTAAACCAGGGGTGATCCAGGGTTGTATCGTTAATTTCCGATTTGGCACAGCAAAAGAAAAGGAACATTGCTTTATAACCGAAGTCACCGTTTCAATAAACATTTTAGTTACTTTATTTGGATCTGATTCCGATAGTAAGTTGTGCCAATTTAATGATAGCAATGTCTCACTCATTTTCTTATGGTTTATTCTGGTGACTAGCTTTGGGTTTTTATGGATTTGTTGCGCAGGAGAAATAGCCAAGTAGACGCACTTATGATCTGTGACTGTTGAGTCACAAATAGCAGTAGTGAGTTTATTGTCAGATTTAGCAAAACAGTGATCATAACATTTTTCTAGTCGGGTGGGAAATATATGGCTGGGTAACAGGCCATGTGTTGGGAGGAGATCCATGTAGTCATCCGATCTATTATCGATATTATCCTTACTGATATCAATGTTAAGGTCACCAAGTATGTATATGTTTGGTATATTTTTAAGGTCAGTTAGCAAAACATTCAAAGAGTTTAGAAATTTCATTAAAGACTTGAACGAAGGAGACCTATAAATACAAATAAAAGCATGACTCGTCCCAATTTTTACAACAAGACAGTCAGCTTCATCCACTGCAGGTTCGTAAGCAGAGACTTCACTAACATTATTTCGGATATATGCAATGACACCGCTGTTCTGATTGTATCTCCATAACTACTATACCGATTTTGATGAAATTATGAATGTAGATAGTTTAGGTTCTGGAATAACACATAGGCTAATTTACCCGTGGTTACACCGCGGGGCGCAACTAGTAAGATACAATTTTAGCTCGATGAAGTGAATAGATGAAAATAAATGAAAATGATTCTATACTCTTAATATATATTTACCTACTTACATATAAAGTTCCTAAGTACATGTGTATCTACCTAATTCCTGAACGGAAATTCCTAGCGAAGAACTCAGTCGTAATATTGTTTCGTTTTATTTTAAACGCGTTTATTACTACAAAATAAACAATCCAATTGAATAAACTATTCAGTGTAAAATTGGTTTATATTCTAGGAAAACAGAAACTTTTGTGAGTTTGTCATTAGCCACTTTCATAGGACCACTTAGCGGTCTCTAATTAGACGTTTTACTAATGAAAGGCATTAACAGGGGTATAAAACATGGTAAAATTTAATCATCTTTTGAATAAAACTCAAGGAAACTCAACAATGAATACTTATAATACTAACAAGTTCCATTCTACATAATGGCGATTTAATTAGACGAAACTTAGCATTTATAAAAAAAGGCTTCGCGGTTAAAAAGGCAATAGCAGAATCACAAAAAGAAATGCAATATATGCCGTTCTTGTCACTCTCAGTCAGTGGAAAGAGAAGGCATATAGTTCAATTCCTATGGTGATTCTGTTACAACGGCCTTTTTAAGAGGCCAGGGCGTCGATTCTGGTACCGAACTTTTTATCAACCTCTACCAAAACCTCAACTAAAGCGACTGTTTCCATGACTACTAATAACAAACGACTCAGTTGTGGTGAGGTTTTGAACTTTGGCAGAACAAATTTTTGAAAAGCTATTCTACTATTTCACCAAATGGCTGACATTTAAGAGATCGAACCAAATCCAAAGCGGTTGTCATCTAGTAGAATTCAGACCCTGGGCCTTGATTCTACTAAAGTACAACGTTTGCCATTTCGCTACGGTGTGTTTTGTTCTCTAAAATGTCAGCCATTTGGTGAAATAGTAGAATAGCTTTTCAAAAATTTGTTCTGCCAAAGTTCAAACCTTAGCTAAAACCTCACCACAACTGAGTCGTTTGTTATTAGTAGTCATGGAAAAAGTCGCTTTAGTTGAGGTTTTGGTTGAGGTTGATAAAAAGTTCGGTACCAGAATTGACGCCCTGAACAACATGAAAGTTAGATACCTATAGCAAGGCCAACTTAATAAATCACATTTGGCATCTGTCAGTCCTAACAAAATAAATCGTAAAATTGCCTTTTTTGTCATTATTACAGTAAATATGTATTTATAACTGAAAAAAGTTAAGAAATTGTAGGTACAGATCTTTGAAAAATCAAAAAAATTGTGTGACTCGGTTACAAGGTTTCGTATCAAATGTGATCTATTAACCTAATATGGCCCTACTATACTTTAAGTAGCCATGTTTTTTCTAATATCAGTCAATTTCTTTCTTTCAATTTTTTATAATATCAGGCCATTGATTCATAAAATAGGATGCCTGTCTACTTGGAAATAAATTTCCGACAGTTCCATTTGCAAAATGCAAGCATTGAATCTATAAATTATAATATTTCCGCTGGCAAGTTTTCCAAGCGAAACAAGGAATTCTTGAACCAATGAATAAAGAGATCTAATTCAAAGGAGACTTTAGCTTTTTGCAAACTGAAATACTTACATAGTTATTCGGGAATCCCTTTGGTCCATTTTTGTTACTATTTTTCACAACCAGTTACGAAAGTGAATTTGTTTTTAAGAATAAGAAGAAGAATAACGTTTATTTGACACACACAAATTACAGTAAGTTGAACATCAGGAAAAGCACAGCATCATCATACATACTTATAGATTAAACAATAGACAAACAAAATACATAATTAAACACTGGAATAAAAGAGATGTTTTCACTGTTTCGTAACTATAATTTTTTTAAATTCTTATAGTGTTTTGGTAAAGTCACTCTGGCTAAAGGAGGATCGCTTGTATCACTGCGGATTCGAATCCTCTCGGAATTGAAAATTTTGATAAGATTTTTCATTTTCAGATGTTTCCTAACTAGTTGTAACTGTGTTTCATAACCAGCTACGAGTAGGTAGGAATTAGGGCATCTGGATCAAGGAATCCAGCTGCCCTAATTCCTACTTTTCATCTATTCAATTTGATCTATTCATCTATTCAATTTGATCTATTCATCTATTCAATTTGATCTATTCATCTATTCAATTTGATCTATTCATCTATTCAATTTGATCTATTCATCTATTCAATTTAATCTATTCATCTATTCAGTTTGATCTATTCATCTAAATACCATTTAAATACCTATCTATTCAACTAGGTACCTATTCAAGTTTATCAATTCAATATTTCACCTATTCATCCATCATGTATTCGATCTACATTTTTATTATTCATCTAAGTATTCTTTCTAGATTTCTTACTGAATTAAAGGTGTAAATTCCTAGCATGAAAAAATAAAACTACACTTAAATGTTTATAATAATTATATTTCATTGAAACAAAGAAGTTATAAATTCACATAGACAGAGTTATCCATAGTCTTAAGAATGTCTCTGACTTTCGAATATATGGTATCTGAGTAATAATTATTGACTACATGCTGTGCACATATCTCCGCATTGCACTTGCATGTAGATTCTTCGGTATTTGAAAATTGCTCCGAGTCATATATTTCGATTCGAATGATTTTCATTCCCCTGACAGCTGTTTTAATGCACGCAGTCAACATTTTGGTTTTTAAAAAGTTCGGTGCAGCAATGTCATTTCTCTGAATGTTTTGATTTTCGAAGACGCCTCCTGATTCATTAGAAGTACTCACAGGTGGTGACAGAATCCAGCTTGAATACTGAAAGCATAAGAAATATCTTAATTAAAATGATCAGTTAATTTGTATGGGTTAGGTAATTAACTATAATATTAATTAAATAAAATTACTTACAGGCATTTTCTTGAAGACAGGGAGGTGTTCCGTCTGATTGGATTCAGAGCTTTATGGTTATTGAAAAAACAAACTACTCATATTAAACATTTATACCCCTCGCTTAAGATATATCTACACCACTAATAGAGTTCATAATCCCATGTTTTATCAGACTATGTACCAAAATGGTAAAGAATGTACAACATCATAATAATATGTCACAGTATAGGACGAAAATAATACGACGAAACTAGGTACCTACCTTATCTGCGGTGTTCAATTCCTACATGCAGCGGGTCATAACTAATATGCTTGATCTTAAGCCAGGTACTCACTTAGCTTGTAGCATGTAACATAACGGATACAGTATTAAGTTCGTAAGTGGGGTGTAGCATGATCGCACCGATCCATCGTGTGGTGGCTTAATACATAGACCATGGACGAGTCGTGCACACTTGAACATTGATACAGTATCTGATACGTTACGTGCTATGAGCTAAGTGAGTACCCAGCTTTAGAATTTTATTGAGTAACTTTAACGAATCTAATTTATCAATGAAATTAATTGTTATAGGTAAACTTTATGGATAAGTACCATGCACACATGAGCCTGTCACACTGAGGTACTTTTCTTAATTTTTATATAGGTATAAGTAGGTACCTACTGCAGGCGGTCTTAGTAAATGAAAAACAAAAAAGCTCTTGGATGCGATCCGTATAGAAAAAAATGTATGTTATCTATGTATGTATGAAATTTGAATTAAATAGAAAGACGTCCGTGTCCATACCAAATCATAATGAGGCTTGTACCGGCATTTTAAAATTACGCAATTTTGGTGACAAACGACAATCAAATAAAAGTCAGACAAATCTGAATGATTTTATTATACTACTCCAAATTTGTATTTCAATAAAACAATAATCGATTCGCATGTAATCAAACGCAATGCTTACATTGCATTATTGATTGTGTTGCACTCTCCAAATACGGAAAATCGGGCACGTGGAATAGGTCTATTTAAGCCGGGATGCGATCCAAATTGATCGTCATTTATCTGGAGACACTGCCCGATCCCCATCTTCGTTGTCAAGAAATTAGCGGAAAATTTGAAGTCAAGATGTAAGTTTATTCAAATTATATTATTCATACACATAGTTTATTAATTCATTTAGTTACTTCATACATCTTTCTCATTTAAACACTCAATTATTTAATTTTATTAATGCGATCATCTATTCAACACTTGTATTTATAAAATTTATTCGGTTTTCAGGTCCAAGAACGCACGTAACATGCCCTCACTCGACTGCTCGGATGAGGAGAGGGCTCAATCAACCACACCAACATCCCGACGACGTCGGTCGAACGGCACTCCCGGGGCGTCGGAAGCAGCCAAGCCGCGCATGCAGCGCTCACCACAGCGCACCCGCTCACCCCAGCGCACCCGCACACCGCCGCGCACTGATGCAGTGCATTCACCTTCAACATCGGCATCGCGAAAAAGAAAACACATCGCTCCTGTCACCCCGCACAAGAAATACTCACAGTATGAGTTATTCGGGACTGACAGTGAAGAGGAAGATGATGTCAGCGCGAATAACGGTAATAAACCAAAACTAATCTCTTATTTTACAAAAAAATGTTCCGAAAAAGTATTCAGCAGGCAGATACATAGAACAGAGATAGGAAAGTTTTATATCGTTTTGAAAGTATATAGCGCACAGAAAACCGAATTAATCGAATTAATGAATAAGAAGCTTCTACTCGTACATGCAGATATCATTATTAGAAACAGAAGCGATTGTGATTCAGAGGCATGGTTTCATCTGACTAAGTTTATAAATGTATCGCGAAGACAGATAAGGCACTGCATTATGTTCCACTCTTTAAAAGACGATCGCCCTCTAACGGAAACAAATATTTCCATAGATGAGACCCGGAGAGTGGAACGCGGCGCGAAGAAAATGAAGAAGAGCCCTGACCACGTCGCTGATGCCCATCCTCCCGCAACACGCCCCAGCTCTTCAAAAAAGACCACGGCTCGTGATTTGTTCGGCACCGACAGTGACGATGATTTATCAGCTGGTAATAAAAAAACACCTCCGTTGGTCTCTTTTTTTACAAAGAGAGTGGCCAGCGGAATATCAAAACAATCGGATAGCGATAAAGTAGGCTCACACTTCATAGAATTAAAAGTTTACAACTGTAATGAAATTAAAAATGTGCAGCCCATGAACCGGTGGCGCCATGCTATCATTACAGTGAAAAACCGCACCAATGACAATACGGAGGCATGGGCACATTTGACTGAGTTCATAAAAGCAACCAGAAAGGAATTTAGGAACTGTCCCCCGGATATTATAAATGGTTGCTGAATCACTTTATTCAGCAACCATTTAGAATATCCTATCACTAGATAAGATATTTTAATTAGCCTATTATATTATTACGGCTACCTCATTGTTTTATATTTCTTAATTTTATTTTTAATTATAGTTTTATGATTGAACCACATTATAAAGTCAATAAATCGATAATAGTATGTTTATTGTTTTTTCTTTTACAGTTTTATCACACCTCCAGCCCGTACCTACGAGTATCGATAATTATAATGATAATGAAATGATTGAATGCGAAAAATGTCGTATCGAAATGTTGAAAAATGAATACAAATATCATTTGAGAACAAATTTACATAAATCAAACTGTTTACTAGATACAGAATTTGCTAATATATTCATTATTAATACTGCATTTAAAAATAGAATTGTTACTTATCGTATGAACCCAGGTCTGGATGTTGAACACTTCACACCAGAAGCAATCCTCAGCAATTATCAAAAAGATCTAATAAATTTAATAACAATGTCATTAAGAAAACATGAGTGTATTAAATTAAACTTTGAACTGTTTGCATATTATAGTTTACCAAAGTCGAATGAACAACAACTTAAGTCTTTTAATACAAAGTATGAAATAATTTATCAGAGTACAGATTTGAAAGAAGTAGTTTCGAATTTAACAGATGTTTTTAAAACAAAACTATCAGAGTTTGAGCATTGCGAATCTGGATGGAGTTTTATGAGCATGAGTCATTTAGAAATTAATGTAAACAAGTACTGCCCTATGAGAGGTGGTACATACATAGAACTACCGAAATCAATTAAAAAAACAAAGAGTTGTATTAACATACAGAATCATGATAATTATTGTTTCCTATGGTGTGTGGTTGCTGAACTTTTCCCCGCAAAGAATAATGTGTGTAGAGTACAGTCATATCCACATTATTCATCAATTCTAAATATAAAGGGAATGTCTTTTCCACCTACATTTTCGGATATTAGATTATTTGAAATGAATAACCCAGATATAAGTATCAATATTTATGGCTTAGACGATAAATGCTGTGTGACTGGACCTTTATATTTTACCAAGAAACGCAAAATTGATCATGTCAACTTGCTCTATTTCGAACGAAAAAATAAAGGACATTATTGCTTAATAAAAGATCTTATACGATTGGTGCGACGTCAAATTACTTGTTATAAAGGAAAAATTTTTCTTTGCGAGGCCTGCTTACAGTTTTTCAATAAAGAAACCAAATATAAATCACATCATTGTAACCGTATATCCAGTGTTTTACCTGATAAGAATTCTATTTTAAAATTCAAGAACTACGAGAGGCAGCAAAAGATTAATTTCATTATCTATGCAGACTTTGAATGTCTTTTGCTAAACTGTAAAAAACAAAACTCTGAAAATACAAAATCATTAAAGTTACATCAGCCTTCTTGCTTTGGATATTATATATGCTGTTCACATGATCAAAACATGAATAAGTATGTGACGTATAGAGGTAAAAACTGTGTCGAAGTATTCATAAAAAGTTTAATTAAAGATGTTGAAAGAATAAACACAATATTATCTAATAAAAAGCCAATGACACCTTTAACACCTGATCAAAAAACACAATATCTTAATGCAACTGTATGCTATATATGTAATGAAGTACTATTCGATGATAAGGTGCGAGATCATGATCATGTTACAGGTGAATTTAGAGGCGCCGCGCACTCTCATTGTAACTTGATGCAAAGAGTATGCCCATTCATTCCGGTGGTAATTCATAATCTATCTGGCTATGACTCGCATTTGTTTATAGAAGAGTTGGTAAAATCTGAAGGTTCAATTAAAATAATTCCTAAGACCAAAGAAAAGTATCTGTCTTTTACAAAAATCATACAACCTAAAAATAAAAGTAATCGTCACATTGAAATAAAATTTATTGATTCTTTTCAATTTTTAAGTTCAAGTCTCGAGCAATTATCGAAAAGTTTATCCAAGAGTGATTTTGTGCATTTATCAAATGGTTTTCATAGTGAGAAACAATTCGATTTAATGCGAAAGAAAGGTGTATATCCTTATGATTACATGGATTGCTGGTCAAAATTTAAAGAGACGGAATTACCTCCTAAATCAAGCTTTTATAATTTTTTGAATGAAAATAATGTTAGTGATGATGATTATGCACACGCTCATGACGTATGGAATAACTTGAATGTGAGTAACCTTGGAGAATATACTGATTTATATGTGAAATCCGATGTGTTACTGCTGTGTGATATATTCGAAAAGTTCAGAAATACAAGTCTATTTTATTACAAATTAGATCCGGCTTATTACGTAACTTCACCTAGTTTGAGCTGGGATGCAATGCTATTACATACCAATGTTAAGTTAGAACTATTAAGTGATTTAGAAATGTATCAAATGTTGGAAAAAGGCATACGAGGAGGTCTTGCTCAATGCTCGCTACGCCATGCTGTGGCTTCTAATAAATATCTTCCTGAATTTGATGAATCTAAACAATCTTCTTTTCTCATATATTTAGATTGTGTTAATTTATATGGCCATGCAATGACAAGAAGATATCCGATTTCTGAATTTAGATTTTTAACGCCTCGAGAAATAGCACATTTCAATGTAATGAATGTCTGTGACGACAATGATTATGGTTACATATTAGAAGTCGATCTTTTGTATCCAGATCATTTACATGATTTACATAAGGATTTGCCTTTTGCACCTGAAAAATATAAACCCCCAGGAAGTAAAACTGAGAAACTCATATCAAACCTTTATGATAAATTTAATTATGTAATCCATTATGTGCATTTAAAAGAATGCTTGAAGCATGGTCTAATATTAAAAAAAATACATCGCATTCTGAGTTTTAGACAGGAAGCATTCTTAAAACCTTATATAGATCAAAATACTTCATTACGACAGTCGTCAAAAACAACGTTCGAAAAAAATCTTTTTAAATTATTTAATAATTCAATTTTCGGTAAAACGATTGAAAACAAAAGAAAACAGGTTGACGTCAAATTAGTGACACGATGGAGAGATACACAAAACATTACAAATAAATACATTGGTGCTGAAAAATTGATAGCAAAACCTAATTTAAAAAGCATTGACGTTTTTTCAGAGAACTTTGCAGCTATTCAGCTAAACCATGAACAAATTTTGCTAGATCGACCTATTTATATCGGATTTTCGGTTTTAGAGTACGCTAAACAACATTTGTATCAATTTCACTATGATTTTATAAAGGAAAAATACAGAGATCAGGCTCAACTTTGTTATACAGATACTGATAGCTTACTGTATTTGATATTTACGGAAGACTTTTACAAAGATATGAAGGATAACATTTCGCGTTTCGATACAAGTAACTTTGCATCAAATAATATTTATAATATTCCAAAGGTTAACGAACAAATTCCTGGATTATTCAAAGACGAGATGGGTGGTGACGTAATTGAGGAGTTTATTGGTTTAAGAGCTAAACTATACAGTTTGAGTAGTGTAAAATCTAAAATTCAGAAAGCAAAGGGAATCACTAAAGCAGTTACTAAACATTTGAAAATGAGCAACTATAGCAAAACTCTTTATAGTAGCAATACAAGCACAAGATGTAATATGAATTTGATAAGATCTATAAAGCATGTTTTATACACACAGCGAGTAAACAAACAACTTCTTAATGGAAACGATGATAAGAGACAGATACAGCCTGATCAAATTCATACACTGCCTTGGGGTCATTGTAATACTATATTTTAATTTAAGATTAATTTTAAACTTATGATATACCCAGATTTATAAATTTAGCAAATAAGAAAGCATTAATACAAATGGTTTGAATACTATACTAATTGTTATGGTTTTATTTTAACACAGTACCTACCTACCTACTATAAATGCATGAACACTATGTCAAATCAGCAGAATGAAGCGATAATCATCGAAAGCAACTGCTTATGAACTAACTGCTCATTATTATTAAAACTCAGGTTAGCTGATCATCTGCTTCAGTTGATAATTAGGCTGTTTAAATATAGCCGTTCATCTACTCAGTTAACAATTTGTTATAAATGAAGCTGATTAAACACCCTCTTTCCTTAAAAGTAAGGAATCTGAATGTAGAAAAACATGAACACAATGTAAAACACAGTTGTCTCTTACCGAATTCCATTCGAAGCATTATATGCGGACCTTCGAATTGTGGTAAAACTAATGTTATGCTAAGTTTGCTCTTAGAAAGCAATGGTCTCAAGTTCAGAAATATATACCTGTATTCTAAAACAGCCTTTCAACCAAAGTATTTATTTTTACAAGAAGTATTACGAAGGGTTCCTGAAATATTATTTTTCATCTACAATGTAAACGAAGAAGTTATACACCCTAATGAAGCTTTACAAAACTCAGTAATGATATTTGATGATGTAACTTGTGAGAATCAAATAAACATTCGTAATTATTTTTCAATGGGGAGACATCGGTTAATAGATTGTTTTTATCTATCACAGACGTATTCGAAAATTCCAAAACAACTTATTCGTGACAATGCGAACCTATTGATAATCTTTAAGCAAGACGATGTGAATTTAAAACATCTCTACGATGAGCATGTCAATTCGGATATCGAATGGAATAAATTTAAAGATCTTTGTTCTTTTGTTTGGAAAGAGCCTCATAACTTTTTATTAATTAACAAAGATTGTGCACTTAATGAGGGGAGATATCGAAAAGGTTTTGATATTTTTATAGACCTGACTGTACCTATATAAATATAACTCAAATAAGTATATTGCACAGTGTATCAACATATCTATTCGATTAAACTTGTGTTAATGCGTGCAACTATTAGTGATAATGGGGCAAAATATAAAAGAGCAACTTATTGAATCAGTCAATATAATAAAAAATAAATTAAAGCAGATACGAGATGATGAGGATAGAACAGATTTAACTATGAACAGAGTATTGAAACCTGTAACAGAGCCTTTAAAATTTCTGATTGAAGCAAGTGAACAAAAAAATAGCAATAAGAAAACGAATAAAAATGAAACCAATAGTCCATACAACATGAGCTCTATTTCTGACCATGAAAACTATGAAGAGGCTCAAACAAGTTTTGAAGAAGACGATAAAAAATGCCTTTTACCTAGCATTAGATTAGAAAAGGTGGCAAAAACTTTAGAGAGATCACTTAATAAAAATGATATTGAAGATATATATGAAAATATTAATATACCTTTTGGAGTAAGAAAAGATAATAAAAACCTTTTAATTGGAAATACGAAAGTAAAAATTTCTGCAACGGACGATCCGATTAATAAAGATACTAGACATTTGCTTACTATTTATGACAGGCATTATGAAATAACAGAAGGACTCAAAGAATTACTGCTACGTAAAACTCCAGATTTGTCGCTAGTTTCTGAAAAAGATCAATTAGTATATAAAGACATTCTGACAACAACTAACGCTCATAAAAGATATTTCAATCCGAGTGGGCAAATCAAAGGTGATAAAAGCATTAAATATCGAGAAATAATTAGACCATTATTTCTAGACTCTTCAAACAATATTGATGACTCTGAAGGTAATCCGGAAGTAAGCAAATCTGGTAAAGGGTTACCGACTCTAAAAAAGTATAAATTAAATACAGATTTGGTGTATTGGGATGATCCTAATGAATTAATAGAACGGTTAAAAATATTAGTTGCATCAAGAGATGCGGGTAACAATAGCCATGATAACGAAATAATTTCAATTATTGAAGAACTGAAAGAAGCAGGTGTTATAAAAGAATAAAGACGTCTTCATACCTAGTATTATCGTCAGTATTATTAATGCATCAATGAAACATGAACGTCGATAAGTTCGGACTTCATTTATTTAAGAAAAAGCATAATGATGAAGAAGTGTTGCTTAAAAATACAGGTGATGGGCATATAAGTGCACGAAATAAAATTATAAAACACTTGCAGAACCCAGTAGATGCTGGAGATAGTGCCACAAAAGAGTACATAGACAAATCAATAGAAATTTGTTTGAAAAAAATTAAGCATCTTGAACAGTGCCTTAACGAAGTCAATTTGAAAATATCCAACATAGAAATCCTATTAAAAAATGAGCAAAGAAGATGTCGTAAATGAAATATACAGAAATGCGAGAGTGAATTTTCCGAGGAGACATGTGATTATGAAGGATTTAAACGATCTATGGCAAGCTGATTTAATTGATTTACAATCTATTTCAACGAAAAATTGTGGTTATAAATACATTTTGGTAGTAATCGATACATTTTCTAAATATGCTTGGTGTTATCCTTTAAAACAGAAAACGAAAGATGAAGTTTTTGCTGCTTTTAGAAAATTATTGAAGCAAGGCAAGAAACCAAAAAACTTGCAAACAGATTTAGGTACAGAATTTTATAATAAGAAGTTTAAAAAACTTGTACAGGACTATAAAATTAATCATTATTCAACGTTTTCAACAAAAAAAGCTTCGATAGTAGAAAGACTTATCAGAACTATAAAATCAAAACTGTTTAGACAGTTTGCAGTTAATGGAAATTATATTTGGGTGAACGGTACCTTAGATAAAATAGTTGAAGTCTATAATCACACTACTCATAGAACAATTGGTTGTAAACCAATAGAAATTAACGAAAATAATAAAAAAACCATTGTTGAACGGTATGCGAAACTTGCAGCACCATTAAATTCGATAAAAACTAGAAACAACTTTAAAATTGGTGATTGTGTACGAATAAGTAAATACAAAGGAACTTTTGAAAAAGGATATACACCCAACTGGTCTACAGAAATATTTAAAATCTTTAAAGTACAACCAACACGACCAGTCACTTATCTTTTAAAAGATATGCAGCATCAACCTATTTTAGGAGCATTTTATGCACAGGAATTACAAAAGACTAAGCACCCAGAAATATATCTTGTTGAAAAAGTTATAAGAAGAAAAAAAAATAAGGTTTATGTGAAATGGCTAGGACTTCCAACGACTCAAAACAGCTGGATTGATAAAAATAACATTTTATAATTATTAGTACTATTAATTGAAGAATCATTATATTACAGCTATATAAAGGTGTTTTTTATATTTAGTGTTTAGTTCAACAAAAGTAATGATAGGTAGTAGACTTCTCAATTGGCTCATTAATCACTTGCCGTATGAAATTCATTTGCCTGGATATAATTATTGCGGGCCTGGAACCAAATTATTAAAAAGACTCATTAGAGGTGATAAAGGTATTAACCAGCTAGACGAATACTGCAAAGAACACGACATTGCTTACTCTAGATCATTGTCTCTACAAGACCGCCTTAAAGCTGATATACAATTGATGAAAATGGCAAGAAAACGTCTTCAAGCTTCAGATGCATCAATTGGAGAAAAAATAGCAGCTCAGTTAGTTAATAAAGCTATGTTATCTAAAGTAAAGTTGGGTTCTGGAAATATTAAAAATCCTAACCCAAGTGTTACTAAAGGGACTGGCTTAAAAAAACGTTTTAAAAAAATTATTTCACATACAAAAAACTATTTAAAAAAACTAAAGCCTAAAGGAAGAAAAATGGCAATCGAGTTGGCTATTGCAGCTGCAAAGGAAATGACAACTAATTCAAACGTGGAATTACCACGTGTAATTTCTATTCCAAAAACTGGCGGTGTTTTACCTTTAATCCCTATATTTGCGGGCTTATCTGCTACTGGGAGCTTAGCAGGCGGTGTTGCTGGGATTGTTAAAACTATTAATGAATACAAAGATGCAAAAAAGCGATTAGAAGAATTGAAAAGACATAACGAAAAATTGGAAGCATTATGTATAGGGAAAGGGCTACATATTAAGCCTCATAAAAATGGCTTAGGTTTATTTATATCTGAAAAAAAAAAAAACTAAGTCAACGGCTACCTAATCGAGCTCTTACAAATATTGATATAATCAATCATTCGGGTGATATTCCACATTTTCGTGGAGTGTTTATGAGAGATCAATTACCTAACAACCCTTTAAAGCAAGAATGTGGTATTCTAAATTTAGACAGCTCAAAAAATCCTGGTTCTCATTGGGTAGCCTATGCTAAATTTAAAAATTATATAGAGTATTTTGATAGTTATGGGGATTTAAAACCACCTCAAGAATTAATTAAGTATGTAGGCAAAAATATTAACTATAATTATGATAATATACAGAAAAACCATCCTTATAATTGCGGACATCTCTGTTTAAAATTTCTTAGAATGTTTTGGAAAAAACTACGTTGAATAAATTGTTAATTAAAGTTGTAATGTGTTTAGTATTCAATCATGTCTTCTACGATCACTATCGCAGGACAAGAATCATTGCTTAATTCATACTTTCACCCTTCATTAAACTTTAGTGGGGAATATGAATGTGGTTTATCATATTTTACAGTCACAAATTCTGTATCAAATATTAATTCATCAAACAACTTATTTTCTTATGGAGATGATGGTAAGGAGCTACAAATACCAGATGGTGTTTATGATTTATTTGATATCGAGGATTATTTATCAAGAAATATAAAAGACTGTTTAATTGAAATCAAACCAAATTATAATACATTAAAGTGTTCCTTCTACTGTTCACAAACTATACATTTTGAAAAAAATAATAGTATTGGTCAGATTCTTGGCTTTGGTAAGACTAAACTGGATGCTAATAAATGGCATGACTCAGACAACCTCGTGAGCATTCTTCCATTGTCCGTGATACGAATCGAATGTGATCTCATACATGGGTCATATGTTAACGGTGTACCATCTCACATAATTCATGAATTTATACCAAACGTTCCACCTGGTCATCGATTTGTGGAAGTACCGAAAAATATTATTTATTTTCCAATCAATAAAAACAACATAAATTCTGTGACAGTAAAGATTGTTGATGGACAAAACAATCTTATTGATTTTAGAAAAGAACTTATACAACTACGACTTCATTTACGAAAAGTAAGATGATTGTGTTTAATAAAATTCCATGCACTGTGAAAAAGTTAAACAATATTCAACATAGTTTCAAAGCAGAAGCACGTGTTAAGAAACCAATAAAACAAGTAACAAAAATAAATAAATCATTTTTGAGAGCCCTTGGATTCAAAGTATGAGTATTCTTCAGATTTCTGATTTGCCACTATTCGATAATTCTATCGAAGGCTATGAAATTCATACCTACAACCCCTACAACAACAGTTTTAGAGAAAATGATGAAATAAGGATACCCATACATCAGCAAGACATTTATATATTACCATCTTCAAGTTTTATTTATATTGAAGGATATGCATCTATTATCGGAAAGGATATGAAACCTGTTCAAAAACTTGTAGAATTTACAAACAATCCTGTGATGTTCATGTTTCAAGATATAAGATATGAGATTAATGGCATTGAAATAGATCGATCAAAAAATGTTGGTATTACGACTACGTTGAAATCCCTTATATCCATGAATGCTGGTGAAAGTAAAGTTGCTGCTATGTGGGGATGGAATTTGAATGGCATAAAGAGTGTTAATGGTCATTTTAGTGTTATGATTCCACTTAATAGAATAATTGGGTTTGCAGAGGATTACAATAAAATTATCATGAATTGCAAACATGAACTTGTATTGAACCGAGGCAATTCAAACTTCAACAGTGTTAAAATTTTGCAAGATGAAGACTTGAAAATAGATATACAGAGAGTACAGTGGCGAGTGCCACATGTGAAAGTCTCGGATCGGGAAAAACTAACATTGCTTAAACTTTTAGAAAGGGATAAGCCCATTCAAATGGCATTCCGGAACTGGGATTTATACGAGTATCCATTAGTACCTAAAACTATGAAGCATTCATGGTCTGTTAAGACAGCATCACAGCTTGAAAAACCTCGCTATGTTATATTTTGTCTACAAACAAATAAAAAAAATTCTAAAACAAATAACTGTTCAAGGTTTGATCACTGTAGTATTACAAATGTTACTTTGTTTCTTAATTCACAGTATTATCCCTATGAATCATTGAATTTAAAATTTAGTGAGAATAAATACAATATATTATATGAAATGTATGCGAAATTTCGTCAGTCTTACTACGATCGTCCAGTTGACCCTTTGTTAGATTTGATTGAGTTTAAAGAAAAGGCTCCACTGTTTGTGATTGATTGTTCGCGACAAAACGATAATCTGAAGACAGGGCCTGTTGATGTGCGATTAGAAATCGAAACATCAGTTGATATTCCTGATAATACAACTGCGTATTGTCTTATAATTAACGAACGACTTATTGAATACAAGCCCTTGAGTAACATTGTTCGGAAAATATCATGAAAGTCATTGTTGATGTGCAAGGCTTCAAAACGGATAAAAATGAATTTATTCTAAAAGAAATAGCAATAACTGACTGTCAAAAAAATGTTATAGTATTGGTATTCAAACCACCATTTCCATTTTATAATCTAAGCAAGACAGAAAGAAAACAAGTAAGCTGGATAGAAAGAAATAGAAGAATTTACTGGAATGAAGGATTCATACCATACCATGATTTCAAACGTGTAATTGTTAACATTTTGAAAGATAAAAAGTGTATTTTAACAAAAGGTCTAGAAAAAGTGAAATGGATTGAAGAAATGTTAAATGAATGCAGCAATGAACATGTTGTTTACAACTTAGAAGATAAGGGCTGTCCTAATTTTACGCAATTATATAATAACTATGAACTATCAAACGACGTTTTAAAATGTGTATACCATGATAAAATGTGTGCACTTAAAAATGTACTTTGTTTAAACAAATGGTATGTCCAAAATAACATATGTAATTTGTTTTTATAAGTTATAATTAAGATCTAAGAAGTAAATAGTTGATAAAACAGTATGGATAATTCTATGTGAATTTATAACTTCTTGGTTTCAATAAAATTCAAATAATTTAAACATTTAAGTGTAGTTTTATTTTTCAATGCTAGAAATACCTTTAATTTAGTTAGGAAATCTAGAATAGATGAATAAAGAAAATTAAGATTGAATACTTACAATGGTAATTTAATTTGATCAATTTGAATAGATAGGTACCTAGTAGAATTGAATAGATGATTTATTTAAATGGAATTGATGAATAGATCAAATTGAATAGCTGAATAGATCAAATTGAATAGATGAATAGATCAAATTAAATAGATGAATAGATTAACTGGAATAGATGAATAGATCAAATTGAATAGATGAATAGATTAAATTGAATAGATGAATAGATCAAATTGAATAGATGAATAGATCAAATAGAATAGATGAATAGATCAAATTGAATAGATGAATAGATCAAATTGAATAGATGAATAGATCAAATTGAATAGATGAAAAGTAGGAATTAGGGCAGCTGGATTCCTTGATCCAGATGCCCTAATTCCTACCTACTGCTACGAATGTGGATTTTTTTTCCTTTTTCGTAACTAGTTACTATTTCCCTGAGCCAATGGAGTAAGTAAGTAAGTTAGTTACTACCCCCTTCGAATTTTCAGGGAACCTTGAGTCAAAATCATACAGTCGTGAGGATGTTATATAGGTATACATTATACAGACGCTTAATCATCATAAAAGAGATGTGAAGATTGAAATACCTACTCAAATTCTGTGTGTAGGTAGCAAATATAATACTTAAGTCAAACAAGAAATCAAAAGGAATGTTCTACACCGGTACTTGATCAATAAAGAAAAGGCAAGTATCCTTTTCATTTGGAAAATAAGGATCGTGTAACCGCAATTCTGATGATAAATGAAGGATACCTTTTCATACTCATGATACAAAAGTATAAATAATACTGAATTGAAGTGGCTGAAACGAAACATTCATGTTTACTAGATATCAAGAGCTAATAAACCAACATGGTTGAGGATACAGGATGAGTTTTTATTCAGGGCCACTTAGAGACATTCTGAAAACTTGAGTTATCGAAAAGTAATTTTAGGAGTTACGGGCTGTTTCAAAATCGAGCCCTTAGCTTCTAACATGACTTTTCGACTTCCCCTAAGTGGCCCTGAAAAAAAAAAAACTCACTATGTAGATTACCTCAACAATGTACCAGCCCCTACATATCACAGAATACTAGTATTTGTGATATTATGTAGTGGCTGAGACATTGTTGAGATGAAATAGGCTTCATGACTAAAATTAGAAAACTATTTGGGTAGGTATTTATTTCGCATATTTTAAGTCGGTCCCAGCTTTAAAGTCGTTAAGCCTTGACAAAGGACTTCATGCGGACTAAAATACGGACTTTCTTTTACATAATTTATGTCACAAATAATAATAGGTCATAATCGTTATCTACATAACTCGGTTCCTTTTTTAACTGAAACTTCTGTGCACTGCCATCCCCAATAGCTTTAGGTTGCCTGGAAGAAATCGTTCTCAGCGATAAGGCCGTCCATTATACTAAATAAGACTTTATTTACTGTTGTTATATTCTACTTTTCGTTGTGTACAATTAAATGTGCATTCATTCATTCAAATAAATTACTTGCAAGATTCGAACCGATGACTTTTGTTCAGATACCACTAGGCTAGTACAGGCCACCCACTTCTCATAACAACCTGAATTCTGCCACAAAGTCCAAGAGACGGAACGTAATGCCTTTGTGCAAGAATTCATCGCAATTGTTCACCCATTCTATTCTGTATTAACACTAGACTCTGACGCTATCGAACGAATTTCGCTTAAATAAAAGATTTAACTAAAGATCGCGCGGGAGATCCCCAACTCGATGGACAGACCAGCTCCAGTAAAAAAAAAGCCAGGTTCGACTATTTGGTCCACCTAGCCACTAATAGAACTCGTTGGAGGCAAGCTGTCCGGCAAGATTTAAAGTAAATTGTACCACTACATTTACATTTTTTAACCAACACGTATTAGCTTCACTATAACCATCTCACTTAACTTCACTTCAACTATCTATGTAACGGAGATTCCGTTACATAGATTGAACGGGATTTTCACCCACTTTAAAACGTTGAAGCTTTTGCACACTTATCAAGGACCGATGACAACTGTAATACAATAATTTAGTGTGTTTTTAGTTTTTTAAACTATTATTTATTTACGTGTACCTACCTGATATTTAATCCCAAGATCATGTACACGAATTCAAGGTGTGCATCAAGTGAAACTTGTCTTTAGGCGCATCCTTGTAAATTGCAAAACAACACACATTCGCTTGCTCTACACCGGATTGTACATGTTTCTTCCGTGGTATTCCACAACAAAAATTGATACATAGTATAGGTAATTATTGTGCTTAAGACGTTGAAAACAGCGGGGCTAAAGAGGCCGCTATAGGAGAATCACAATAGAAATTGCAATATTTATTTTGACGACCTCTGTGCCGCAGTGGGTGAAGGCCCGCCTGTGACTCAGGAGGTTGCGGGTTCGATCTCCGCCGCGGGACAAATGTTTGTATGATCTGCAAATATTTGTCTCTGGTCTGGGTGTTTTCTATGTATATTATGTATATATTTACAAAAAAAAAGTATATAAGTAGTATATCAGTCATGTGGTTCCCATAACACAAGCTCTGCTTAGTTTGGGGCTACATGATCCTGTGTGAAACGTCCAGCATTATTTATTTATTTATTTAATATATGCACCTCTGTTCTTGTAACTCTCAATCTATGAAAAGAGACGGCATATAGTTCAATTCCTGTTGTGATTCTGCTATAACGACTTTTTTAATCCCGCTTAACTAAGAACAATTCACCAAAATAAGCTGAAACACGCAAATTGGAACGATAAAATCGTTTTGAATTTTATGAGTAAAAGGGCTAGGAGCATCGATTTGAAAATATAAAAAACCAGTGCTCAGAGTCGCGAAAGCCTTCGGATAGTCGTTAGTGTAGCATCGGCTTTAGATCTCTGATTTGGTTTTGTCGTTCAGGCTACGTTTTCGGTTTAACAGCTTCCTATGAAACATGGTTTTAACCGAGGAATTGTCAGGATACGCTCAATTTTGAGTTGCGGTTTAAAAACATCGGTAATGCCAAATGGAAATGGTATTATTATAGTAAGTTTCCTTTAACCGGTTTATAAATCGATAAAAGACCTTTAATTTAAGTCTTTAAAAACTTTCGATGATTAATTCACATGTGAACTACATATAGATATCGTTAAATTAGATACCCACAATATTTATATTAATCAGGACGCCCTGTTTTATGTGTTCCCAACTGTAAATAGCTAAAACTTTGAGAGAACATCCTCTTTATCCTTAAAAAAGATCTAGTACAATTAGGTGTACATTTAAACACGCGACTCAAATGTGTACGGATGTATTGGATCTTTTGGTGCATAAAGTTCCTAAGTGTACTAACTCATAGTGTCTATATCTTAATACTAGCAGCGCCCTCGTGGCGTTGCCCCCGTAGTGATGGTATATGGTGATAATGATGATGATGAAAGTAGCCTATACTTAACCTTTCTCAAAAGTTTAGCTATCAACTGCAGAAAGAATTTTTCAAATTTGACTGTTGGTTCCTGAGATTAGCGCTTTCAAATAAACATACTCTTCCGCTTTATATAATTAGTATAGATTGTTTCTAAAACTAGCCAATCGATATACAACAGCTGATTCATTCCACAGAAGATTACCCTGTATCCTACGTATTACAGTTGGGATAACACTGAATTATTGACGCGACGTGCGGTCAGACTAAGGCCGTGCCTAATAATAGAAGAGCTTTGAATTCTTAATAGCTTTGCTGTAAAATTAAACGTCGATCTAAGTAGAGAAAGAGTTATTAGGTTTTAAGTTGAGGCTAGTTTTAGCTGAGGTTTTAATTACAGTTGTAATTTTGATTTGATTTTAGTCGGAAAATGTCCAAAAAGCCATGACTGTGGTATGTTAGTGCCGACACTAATGTATGGTAGTAAAAGTTGGGTATGGCAGAAAAAACACCAAAGTAGATTGAATGCAGTAGAAATGCGTGCGTTGCGTAGTATGTGTGGGGTGACTTTGAAAGATTGAATGAGAAACAGTGTGATAAGAGAGGATTTTGGAGTGAAAGAAGATGTATGTTTTGTGGACCGATCTTGTTTTTTTTGTTTCAAAAAATTATTAAATTTAAAAAAAAAAATCATGTTAAATGTATTCTTGATCTAGGATAAAATCTAGTCGTGGTCTTCTATCGTTTTCTTTCACTGGATACTAAAAAGTGAATTTAAAAATAAAACCTTAAAAAAACAGGGAAAACTTCACAAACATTACTCCCACAGTGATGTCGGGTAAAATTACTAATTAAGAGAATAATTAATCTCTATAATCGCTCGTCTTCTTCCCAAACAGCTAATTAAAACACAAAACATAAATCAATCATCTTCATGAAAACCCGCAGACAAGAATTCGCTCTCAAAATAAAAGCTTGATGTATTAGCTTAGAAAATAGACGGAATTTTCACCATGGTTATTGCGTCTGGTTTGGGCGAGGATGCTTCATCATATCGTCAATGTGTACCTCGCTTTATGCTGAAACCGAATTGGTGTGGTACAAGGCATAGGTTTTATTACTAAAAATCACCTTTCTTTTTGTACATTTTAAAACTGATGTAGAAGTTTTTTGTCTTTGCTGTTGTTTAAAATTTATTTTAAGGGTAGTGAGTATGAAAGTTTATAATTTCTTCCTTGACTAAAGGGGGTTCACGTCTCAATGAGGCTATCATCGTTGCGTCAAATTATATTACCTATTTAGATTTGATCTGGCTCATGTTTTGTAAGTACTTTCCAACGTTGATCTGCACGTCCAATCGTTCATCTCAATTCAATCGTGCAATGTTTAGTTTATTTATATTTTAATAAGACCAGCAGGGCTATTTAAATTCACTCGTTAGCTCGGATTACTTACAACCTTATAACATCCCTCTTTTTCATCGTGTTTTTATAAAGTATATTACAGTGTTAAAGAATGCAGAATTACTTTAAATTTTACAGAATAAATAATTCTATCACATTTTTCTATCATCTACCATTTCAAAGCATTCTTCTACCATTGCAAACTTTCAATACCTACACGTAGATTCATATTTAGAAAAAGGCTCATTTATTCTTCCAGTTCTATCACACACAGCTCAAAAACAATACTTTCTACACAAAGTATCGTAAAAAGCCCATGCATTCTGTAGACTCATTTCGAATTCACTCAAGTGACCGAGCTCACTAAATACACAATAGTAGATTGTATTATAAGGGGGCAAAATCATATTTTGACGGCGAGGGCGCTTTTTTGAATCCAGAGCGAAGTGAAGGATTCTAGAGTAGAATCCTGAACGTAGCGAGGGATTTAAAGTACGTCGCCCGAGCCAAAAATATATTTTGCGCCCGAGTGATACATTCTACTTTTCATTACAATCTATGAGAAAATAAAAGGGAAGAGAAAAGAATGTGTTAAATCGACGAAGTTCCACTTGAGAAGAGTAATCGGGGATTAAATTTTTTTTATTCAGACGGCGGCCGCGCGCCGGCTGAATGGTGGGCGGTATGTTTATCTGATGGTTTATGGTGATGATGATGATGACGAAAAGTAGCCTTTACCTAACCTTCCTCAAGAGTTTAGCTATCAAATACAGAAATAAGTTTTCAAATCCGACTGGTAGTTCCTGAGATTAGCGCGCTCGAACAAAAAAACTCTAGAACAGCCATCAATAGTTCCACGAAAACAAACTAGATGGCGGTTTTCTAGATCGCGCTAACGAAAACGCACAGGATTTTATTAGGTTAGACTTACAATTTTTGTATGGATAGCTAGCTATCTATAGCTATGCTAAAACCGCAGAGTAATAAATCTCTAAATGTGATTACAATTGTGGTGTTTTTGGAAGAGTCCTCATTCATCTAGCTAGATTCGAGACTTGAATGTGGAATCTTTGCACCTATGAGGTACAACTACTTTGCAGTGCAAAGTAGTTGTACCTCTTAGGTGCGCGGCAAAGATAATTCCGGCGCACTTAAAGGGGATTAAAAACTCATTACTGCCCGCTAAACTTATAAAGAGGATTAAAAACTCATTACTGCCCGCTAAAAGTTCCTTGAAGAGGAATCATCTACTTTGGGCGCACTTAAAGGCGAACCAAGTCGTCCTTTTCGAATAGATGGAATGAAAAAATGTATTGTGAGATTCTTTTGAATACGAAATTTGAAATCTCACAGCGGATTCAGCTCTTCGACGTTCGAAGTGAGTTTACAGAATGACTCTGCTGTTCGTAAAAACTCAAGAATTGCACCAACACCTACCCCCACTTAACAAGCGTTGGATCAAACGGTCCCGAGCCCGAGGGGAATCGTGTGTTTTAGCAGGATTGGACTTTCAACCAGAAATTTTAATTTACCGTCAATATGACAGCCCGATGTGACCTTGAAAAGGTTAAACAGCTAAAAGAGGAAGCACTGCAAAGATGTTTCGTGCAAGATAAATTAAGGCTGGATTCGACCAAATTGGATTAAGTTGATAGGTACCCGAAAGTAAACTACTAGCCGACTTAATTCGAAATTAATTAAGCAAAGCGCAACCGAACATTATTATGTGCAATGCCATACAAATTATCCTGGTTATAAGGTGTAAACTTTACAATGTCAAAATATTCAAACAAACAGTAGTTTACTCTCGAGACTAAACATAATCCAGTTTGGTCGAATTCAGCCTAAGCCGTATGAAAAAACTAGATAAAAAAACTAGAAAAAGAGCTAATAATTTTTGTCGTACTCGACAGCAGAGCCACCTTCATAAATTATACATTAAAATTATGAAAATCTGACGTACATAATGTTAATTTAATTTGTTGCTAAGATTATGTCGTATTGAACGGCTTTTTTGATGATCTGGAATTTTGAGGCGGTAGGTAGGTATGAAATTCGCCCTAAATTCCTCTAGTCGAAATTTTAAATTTTTTTAAGCAGGTGCTTATGTATACGAACATAAGGTTTATTTCATAATCCTATATTCGAAATTTCATTATTCTATACATACGAGTTGTAGTTTTGGCTGTAGGTACGTTGATAGTTAGTGAGAACAAAAAATATTTTAGGTTTAAACTTTAAAATTATTTATGAATTTTATGAAAAGCATAAAAGCGTAGAATATTCATGTCTAGTTTTTACAAATGAAATAAAATATTCACAGATCAGTAAAAAAAGCACTAGCTCGTTAAACATAATGGCTGACTGAAGTTTTTACAAAAATGAATACAAAATTTTAGGTTCTAGAGTCTAGAACCTAAAATTTTGTATTCATTTTTGATAACAATTGTCTCAGTCTAGAATCTAGACTGAGACAATTGTTATAAAAAATAATGTGAAGATATTTTTACGGTTCTAGACTAAAGATGAATAGTCCTATTAATGTACCTTACCTACTTATATTTTTGTAGCAACCATTTTTTATAATATAGAATTTTTAGACCGAGAATTAACTAACTTAGGCAGTCGATTAAGAAAAGTAGAAAGAAGGGCTTTCGTCCATCATCACATCACAATAATAACAAAAACAAGTACAAAATAATTCACATCTAGAATTAACAGTACCAAGAGAGCCGTCACTACAAAATTATAATGTAATTTTATTTAGCTCTTCTCTGGAATTTCTACAAAATATTATTCCACAAACTAATTTCACGGCTCGCATCTCATTGCCGTGACATAATTTATTTTTATCATTTTCAGTAATAACGAGAAAATAATAATTGCCAATTAGTTTGTTCGTATGGAGGTCGGAGGTCTTAGGTCAAAAACTGTCTGTTTTGGCTTTGTGTCAAAATCTGGGTTTGTAGATCAAGATTAATTTGCGACCGAACATCAGTCTTCAATGGTATTGTGATTTGTGGTGAATTTACCAACCAAAGGTTGCCTGTATTTTCAACCTGAATCAAATTGGTGATATTTTAGAGAAAGGCCAGGTCAAAAGTACCCTAAACCGGCGAGCTTGTATGAAAAATGTGATGAGAGTGAATGAGGTGAAAGAGGTGTGTCAGGATCGTAGGAAGTGAAAGTCCGTGGTCTCTGCCTACCCCTGTGGGAAAGAGGTGTGATTTTATGTATGTATGTGGGTTGCCTGTAAGGTATCGCTTATGATGAGGCAGTCCATAGTATTTTCTGCTATCTGTTTTTTAATTTTATTTTTTCCATTTGTTTTATTTTTGTGTTTACTTTTAGCAATAACACATTTTAATTTACATTTTAGTTAGTTCGTTTAAATTACTTTTAGCAAGTTAAAAACCAATGTTCCCTGCTCATGTTTTTCACATATGTGTGTGCATACATACATAATTGAACAGAACACACTTAAGGTGCGGTCCCACGGTCCGTGTTATCACGGGCGAGGCCGGACCGCGCCACGCCTGTGGGCGCCTGTGGACTGATGGCGGCTTGCGTTAAGCCGTTCCCACGGCGTGTGTCGGCCTGTACCGGCCTGTCGTTTCATCATTCATCCACTCCATCACGTGCGTGTACGCGCATGCGCCGCAGCAAGAGAAATGAAGGAGTTGAACCGACGCAGACACACCCTCACAGGCCGCGGCAGGCACCATCGCTCCGCGCCGCGCCGCGCCTTTGAACTTACCTACCGACTCCCGATGGATCGGTTCAGGCGACCGCGGGCGACGACAGGCGCTATCGGATGCAACGGGTCCCACGGCCTGCGGCCTGGCCTGGCGCGGCCTCGCCTGTCTGTTTACAGGCCGTGGGTCCCCTACTTTAGAAAACGAGAATCTTCAGAAACCTATTTCAAAGAGCCTTTGTTTTCAAGTGTCGAATTCAACACTTCATTCAAATAAACCTTTTCAGAGGGCTCAAAATTATTTGATGTAACATTCACTCTTGACATTGAATACCTTTATAACCATCAAGTTTGAAAAATGTTTTGGTACAAAATGTAATAGGTCTCTCAGGAGTCTCGTTCGCTCTCGTTATATCCAAATTAGATTGTAATCAAAACTTTTTGGATTCATTATTAGCGAATATTTTTCACGGTCTCTTGAGAGTTGTGAATTTTCAGTAGGAATGTAAAATTTTAGAGCCGTGTTGGGCGAGCGGGAGTGCCTCTTTTTCGATCCAAAGGACCTGGATTTGAATTCCGGCCGTGTATCAATAGATTTTTTATTCTATCAAGTTCAATAAGCGCTTCAGCCACGGAAAATCACAAAATATAATAATTAACTAAATAAATTAACATTATAGGATATGGATAGGGATCGGTGGAGGGAGGGAAGGGAGGCCTTTGCCCTGCAGTGGGAAACGTCAGGCTTATCACACTAATATAACCTACCTATCTGATTATATTTAACGATACCTTCCTTAATATGTATAATTCCTACATAGACCTACCATTGACAGTACCTACCTACAAATGGTTATTTTTACTTTATTTATTTTTTATTTCATAGAACATCAGTAAATTCCTCCACTACATTACTATTTACCTACGCATTATATTATACCTGTATAGACTATGCTCAAGATGGTGATGTCACCCAACCAGGAACAGTCTGAAAACCAGCGTTGCCCTGTACCTTCCTGGTGCAGGGCAACATAAAGCTGAGACTGTCCCTTTTTGGTCCACACCAGCACAGACGTCCTGGCCTACTTTTATTTAGAACTCTGTACTAGGTAAGTCTTTGCCTGTACCTTACTTCTACATATAGTACCTACAATAATCTTTACCTTTTATGTACCTACCTAAGACCTACCTATTGTTTAAAGTTTGTATAAAAGCTTGTTAAATCTACTTACCTACTTATGTTAGTATTCGTCTTACATTGTAAATTTACGTCTGTGTGTGTGTGTTACCGAATAAATGGCTATCTATCTATCTAACTAATATTATAAATGCGAAAGTTGGGATGTTTGGATGGATGGATGGATGTATGTTCGTTCCTCTATAACTTGACACGACAACCACTAAACCGATTTGGGTGAAATTTAAAATATAGATAGATAATGACCGTTAATAAGACATAGGTTACTTTTATCCGGGTACCACGCGAGCGAAGCTGCGGGCGGAAGCTAGTAAATAAATAAATAATACTGTGTGTATTATTTATTTATTTACTAGCTTCCGCTACAAATACTAAAACTAATACCCAGACCCGAGACAAATATTTGCAGATCATAAAAACATTTGTCCCTTGGCAGGGATCTCATGCGTCACAGGCGGGCCTTCACCCACTGCGCCTCAGAGGTCGTCATAATAAATTACAAAAATAAAAACTACGTTACTCATTTACGCTTTTTACAAAAATAAACGTTAAATTCTTACTCGAAAACCCGAAAGACAATTTTGAAAGTTTTTCATAATAAAAACCTTTTAAAGCAAATTGAGCTTTATTTCTTTGTTTTTTGAGTCGAAACCGTGTCTGGTGAAACAAAGCTCGAAAATGTATGTTTAAATTAAGTTGAAATAGAACATTGATCTCCTATCAGCTGAACATAAGCTTTAATTTTGTATCACACGTCTCTTTACTTTGATGTAGGCACAGTTTGACATTTCATCCAACTTGACAGTCAAAATCTTGAGTCATGAAAATTAATTCGGTAAGGGAGTGCCCACACTGCGTTTTTTACAGCGCGTTTTTGTGATGCGTGTTTGTATCGATACAAATGGACAGCTCCTTCCCCACAGAATAAATAGGTATTGCATCCAAACAAACGCGAAGCGCAGATACGTGCTGCGAACGACGCAACTCAATGACGCGCTGCAGAAAACACAATGTGGCTACTCCCTAACTTACGAAGGTACACACACACACAAACTCACACTCAAAATGTGTTTTAGTCAATGAGGTAACGTCACATACACACCTTTTGGGAACACAGCTTGAGTTGGGTCAATCGGCAGGCGGTCACTTAGCAGTTCCTCTAACTAACTGATTAAAATTGCAATTTAAAAGTCAGAATCTGATACTTATATAGAACTACAGCGGCTATTTTAGCCTTTCTGATATTAATAACTAGTCAGGGTTTTAGTAGAATTCTTTTAAAAATATATAATTCTAGCGGATGCCCGCGGTTTCGCCTGCGTGGATTATTATTTTTTTATCCCACGCGAACCGTGCATTTTTTGCGGGATATAATGGCTAGGTCCTATTACCGGTCATTATCTATTTGTATTTTAAATTTCAGGCAAATAGGTTCAGTGGATGTCGAGTTATATAGGAACAAACATCCATCCATCCATCCAAACTTTCGCATTTATATTATCAGTGTGATTAGTTCAAAACTGTGTACTTACGGTCTTATTACGGCTCACTAGAGCGTTGTTTCCAAAAACAAAATACAGAAATTAAATTTGAAATTTCACAAATATGTTAAAATTACAATACACTCTTGTCAGTCACATAAACAATGTAAAACTCGATAATTACTTCTGTATCGACCTTTTGAATTCATAAAACTTTATCTAAATTTTCGATCAAAAGTCTATAGGAGTCGAGGTAAAATTAATTTGTATCCATTGTCAACTGAAAGTTGAAAGGCTATGACGGTACTGAAGTCAATCTCAGTGGCTTAATTTGGGAATAGAATGAATGAAAGCTTAGATATCCCACATAAAAAACAACCTTAATGTTCTAATTATTAAAATCAATTTATGTTTTCAATCTATACCTACTAAGTCATATAAAAAAGCGGAAGAGTTTGTTTGTTTGTTTGAACGCGCTAAAATCAGGAACTAGTAATTTATTCTGCACGTGATAGCTAAACTGTTGAGGAAGGTTATAGGCTACTTTTCATCATCATCATCACAATATACCATCACTACGGGGGCAACGCAGTGAGGGCACTGCTAGTCAGTTATAATGACAAAAAAACAAAACAAAATTACATTGATTGAATCTAATTGATCAAAGTCAAGAATATAAGGTTCTTTTTTCAGTTTATTACATTTATTAACTGTAGCGAATAGTATTTGTTTAGTTTATTATATTTACTAAATGTAGCGTTAAAACAACTACAAATAGTACATTTTAAATCGACTGTTTTACAAAACTACCTCAGTTAAATGGAAAAACATTTGAATAGCATAAACTAGGTAATAAAGTTGGAACAATCCAAAACTGTGAACTTTTACGATGTCACCTAGGTTCGAATTCAAAGAAAGCAATTGGGTCAGGCTTTGGTAGAAGTCAGACTATAACACAGGAAAGACATGGTCGAGACGTGACTAAGTTACGGAAACCCGTATTAATTAAATAACGTGAGGAAACCCTCACGATATTTAATTAATGACTAGCAGCGCCCCCACAGCGTTGCCCTCGTAGTGGTGGTCCATGATGATCATGATGATGATGATGATGGAAATAAGCCTATTACCTTCCTCAAAAGTTTAGCTATCAAATGCAGAAATATTTTTTCAAATCGGACTGGTAGTTCCTGAGATTAGTGCGTGTAAACAAACAAACAAACTCTTCCACTTTATTATTTATAGAGATAGAGATAGAGATGATTTTTTGAAACGTCTTAAGAGCTAGGTGATTCTAATCCTGTTCTTTTGTGACCAACGCCAAGAATAAGGAATCAAGAATCATCTTACAATATTACGTAAGTACCTACTAGTATTCTGTGATATTACTAGCAGCGCCCTCGCGGCCTTGCCCCCGTAGTGATGGTATATGGTGATGATGATGAAAAGTAACCTTCTTCAAGAGTTTAGCTATCAAATGCAGAAATATTTTTTCAAATCAGACTGGTAGTTTATGATATTAGTGCGTTCAAACAAACAAACTCTTCCGCTTTATATAATTAGTATGGAAGTATAGATTAGTATAAGATTCAGGGCCGTAGGCCCCTGAAAGTAGTAGGTACCTAATTCTTAAATTAGTTTGTATGAACTAAGAGCGGTGTTGGCCGAGAGACTCAACTTTCGATCCGAAAATCATGGGTTGCATCTTGGCCGTGCGTCAATGGATTTTTCGTTTCGATTTGGAGAGGGTCTGCAAGGATTTTCGGAGTTATGAACAGGGGCCATACCATGAACTTAGAGCAATGTTAAAACAAGCTTAAAACAGTCCTACTGCTTTAGAAATAACATTCGTTGTCATGTTTCAAGCTTGTTTTAACATTGCTCTAAGAGTTCATGGTACGGCTACAGAAATGTACGTACATCGAGAGTGCAGAAAATTGTTTAGTTTATAACATTGAAGTCGTTTTTTTTTTTAATTTATCCACTTGTTATTCATACTCAAAAGCTTAAACAGCTTTACAGAAGCTGTGCACTCTAGTGCATAAATAGCTTTCCACAAATTGTTCAAGTTTATAAGTAGCTTAACACAAGCTCACGGTAAATAGGCCACGAGGGAAAGACCTAGGTTTCATGTCACCGAACAGTTACAGTTACAAACTATTATGCGTGTCTGTCACGACATTTTAAAAGTTTAGTTTACTTTAATTAGGACGGAATTGATATCAAATGAACTATAAATTGTTTCCTTTATAGAATTGACAATCACCTCACTATCACACTATCACATCACATCACACTTCACACTATCACCATCACATCACACGAATATAAAAATGCGAAAGTTTGCATGTTTGGATGTTTAGATGTTTGGATGGATGTATGTTTGTTCCTCTATAACTCGACAACCACTGAACCGATTTGGCTGAAATTTGAAATATAGATAGATAATGACCGGGAATAGGACACATGCTACTTTTTATCCGGGTACCACGCGAGCGAAGCCGCGGGCAGCAGCTAGTAATAAATAAATAATGTTGGCCATTTCACACAACATGGCTCACTACCCCGTAGATAAAGATCTTGAATACATATAGATCTGAGAGAATGTCAATCGAGCTATTGCTTGTTTTTACCCGGCTGACTGTCAAGTCAGACAGGGTTATGTAGATCGCGCGTTTCTATGTATGTTCGTGGGTATGTAAGTAATATTCTTTATTACCACGTTACTCCTAAACGGCTGGATGGATTTTGATGAATGAGGTATCGTTAGAATTGTCTCCATCTCGATTGTGCTCTAGAATACTTTTTATTTCGATAAATCAAATAGTGCGGCTAGAAAATGCAACAATGTGTGAATTTTCAAAATGAAAATCACGCCATCATATCAAAATCCATGTCAAAATCAAGAAGTTGGTGGACTGATATCAAATATATATTTTTTAAAAATCTAACATGACGTCTTCGAAGACTAAATCGAGTCTCAACATTTTTGAAAATCTATTTTTCGCCCTAAAGAGAATTGCTAAACAAAATGCATACTAAAACTTTATATTTAGTCACACGCAACGTTTAGAACAAACTGCATCGAAATTGGTTCAGCCATTTAGGAGATATTTCATATTTAAGAAATAACTTACACGCTTTTAATTTTACACACAGAGCCATCTGTGTGTCAACTGTCACAACAACGTTTAGAAAAATGCGCACGGCATCGAACCCTAAATACCTACCTATTAATAAAATTGTAATTTAATTTTGTGATTGATAAGATAATGCTGTTTCCAACTTTTCAGTTCAGCCGGGTTTTTTTATTTTTGAATAAATTGCTTGTTTACTTTGTTTTTTACTATTTTCGCAATTTGGATGGGTGAAAGTGGCATGAACAGCTAATCGTTTCCGTACTTTGGAAGGCACGTTAAATTATCGGACCCGGCTTTTAAGTCGTTAAGTCATGACCGAGGCTTTCAGGCGGCCTAAAAGTTCCGTCATCAGAGACTGCCACCTTATACGCACTCTATCCTTACAATTTTCTTGTAATAAAGTATGTTTAAAGGTGTAGCTCTGGAGATAGATAGATAGTTATTTTATTCATCAACACAATACATTTGTCTGTTTGTATGAGCCTATGTAAGGTTTGACTAGGCACTAGGGTTGTTAATCTGGATTGTAAGAATAGGAGCAGACACACGTTCTTTCAACCTTTAGGTAGGTATAGGTAGAGAACGCTTGGAGTGATACAGCTTCATTTTATTGGATAGGTGTTTATTGTACAATGGTGGAATGAGTTCTGTCTGTTCCTGATACATGGTATAAATTATATGGTAAGCGATGGCTAATATGCTGAGTCTACATTCTTTTGTCGCTGTTTCTTTTAATACATTTCCGACATCGTTACAACTCTTCCATCCTTAGACACAAATTGGCAGTACTGACATCGTTGCAATTCTGACACCACTAGACACAAATTGGCTGTTTCTTTTAATACAGTACTGACATTGTTGCAACTCTTACACCACTAGACAAATTGGACTCGACCAGTAAATTACTAAGGGTAGGGTTTAGTGGTTTGGTGGCTTTGAACAAAGCTTGACGTATGTTTGATCTAGCATTTGATTGACGGGGACTAATGGCGAATAATACACTACAATAGCCTAATCAAGTTTGCTTTGCTTAGTTCGGTCAGGTGCAGTAAGCCAAGGCCTGCCTCAAACATAATATGTTTGACCATATTATGTTTGGCCATATTATGTTTTTTTTTTTTTTTTTTTTTTTTTAAATAAAATAGATCTATGTTTGGCCACCAACTCGCCTGATGTTAAGCGACGGTGTGGCCGAGGATGGATCACATCGATCTAAAAGAAATCTATTCACTCTAGCCTTGAAGGCACCTAGATTATAGTTTTCAGGAAACAAGTAGGGCGGCAGGGAGTTCCATTCATGGGCTGTACGTATAATGAATGTGGAGCCAAACCTTTGTGTACGAATATTTGGTATGTCCACGAGGAATGGGTGGTAGTGTGCCGTTCTTCTACTTGTCCTGTAGTGGAAGGGGGAGGGTGGGATAAGGTGATAAAGCTCTTGCGCACACTCTCCGTAATGTATCCGATAGAAAATTGACAAACATGCTACTTTACGGCGATGCTCGAGGCTTAGCAATTGTTTGGCGACAAGTTTGTCATCACCAATCAGCCTCTTAGCACGCCTGTCTACCGACTCTAAAGCTTCCAGCTGGTACTTAGCTGCTCCGTCAAAAAGGTGACAGCAGTACTCCACACATGAACGGACTTGTGCTTGGTACAGATGAAGCAACTGTCCCGGTGAGAAGTACCGCCTAACCTTATTGAGGATGCCAAGTTTTTTGCTAGCCAGTTTAGCCTTAGAGTCGAGATAGGCTCCAAAGTTTAATGTAGGAGATAAAGTTAGACCTAGTAACTCTAAGTGGTCTGCCAATGGTATGGATACATCACGGAAAGAAGGAGACAAAAGGAACTGACTTTTTTTGGCAGAGAAAAGACAGGCCTGAGTTTTGTTGGCGTTGAATTTGACGAGATTTTCGTCACCCCAATCGGAAACAGTTCTAAGGGCTTGATTCATCCGCTCAACCATGTCTTCTCTCAATGCCTGGATTTCCTCCTTTTTGGCTCTTGGATTAGATGTGTACAATTCCACAACTGTGCTATCATCAGCGTACCCAAAGATGCCGGGCTTAAGAAGGTCATTGATGTGTAGCAAAAATAAGGTTGCAGAAAGTACTGACCCTTGAGGTACACCGGCGTTAATCGCCAATTGGTCAGACGAGCAGCCGTCAACGACAACTCGAATTGACCTTTCCCTCAAAAAGTCTCTAATCCAGGAGCAAAGAGGAGCAGGCAACCCATATGATGAAAGCTTGCTGTTGAGGCCGTCATGCCAGACCCTATCAAAGGCTTTTGAGATATCAAGAGACACAGCCAAAGCTTCGCCGTGTTTCTCAATAGCCTCGCTCAGAATGTGAGTGGCATACACGAGAAGATCCCCAGTTGAACAATTTCGGCGAAAGCCGTATTGTCGGTCGCTGAGGAGATCGTTGTCTTCAAGGTATGCCATGAGCTTCCTATTCAGCACACGTTCCATAGTTTTACACAATATGGATGTGATCGAAATAGGTCTGTAGTTAGTAGGGTCGGCACGGCTTCCCTTTTTAGGAACAGGTTGTACGTTCGCAATCTTCCAACATTTCGGGACAACGCCTGTCTCCATGGAAAGGCGGAAAAGTCGAGTCAGGACCGGAGACAGCTCAGGTGCACAAGTTTTCAACACAATGGCTGATATACCGTCTGGACCACTTGCTTTGTTCACGTCTAACTCTCTGAGTGTTTTAAGTACCTCTTTCTGGTTAATGCGAATGTCACGCATAGTGGCATCGCAGCGAGGTAAAACAGGTGGTGTTTCATCAGAGGTATTTAGACGTGAATTTTCCGCGAATAGAGTAGCAAATAAATTTGCTTTGTCTACTGCGGTGTGGGCTAGTGATCCATCAGGCTTTACCATTGGAGGCAAAGATGATACACAGAAGTTCGATTCGATCGACTTAGCCAGGGACCAGAAAGCCTTGCTACCTGTTGGGTAGGCAGCTAACTTCGCCCCAATCCGGCTTATGTGTTCGAACCGAGCTCTGCGAATTGCCTTCCTGCTAGACTTGGCAGCTTGGTTAAAGGCTCTCTTCTTATCGCGCACATCCGACGACTTGCTAGCTCGAGCATCAACCCAGGCTATATATGCGTCATGTTTATGAGCTTCAGCACGACCGCATGCAGCATTAAACCATGGGCGAGCTGAACCAGTGGGTGGGGTGTCCGAGTATGGAATAAAATACTCCATAGCTTGGTTCACCACATCTCTAACTGCACTGGCGCAGTCAGTCGGGTCGCAAGAAGAGAAGCAGACTTGCCGCCAAGGAAAAGACGCAAAAAAGTGGCGCATCTCATCCCACTTTGCTGACTTGTAACGCCATACCCGCCGAGTACCCCTAAAGCTAAGATCGGGTGGGGTGTATGACGACACAGCCTTCACCAGACAGTGATCGGATCCGCCAAGTGGTGGGGATACTGACACGGAGTATCTGTCCGGATCATTCGTCAGAAAGAGGTCCAAGCAGTTAGCAATGTGGCTATCAACATCAGGAACCCTTGTAGCCTCCTGGACCAGCTGGGTGAGGTTTAGCGACAGCGCAAGGTTGTACG
This sequence comes from Camptogramma bilineatum, assembly GCA_958496255.1. Lineage (NCBI taxonomy): Eukaryota > Metazoa > Arthropoda > Insecta > Lepidoptera > Geometridae > Camptogramma > Camptogramma bilineatum. The sequence goes on along the minus strand of OY292473.1, from coordinate 6,884,384 downwards.
ACTCCCTTCCTGCATGGTCAGTCTCCCGGTATGGGAATAGCCATTGTTGGTGATGACCATTAAAATCCCCCAGGAGTACAAGCTGGGCTGAAGGGTAACGCCGTTGTGCCACATCTGCCGTCTCACTGAGATGTTGAAATAGCTGAGATGTCTCTTCGTCTCCAGTGTGCGAGCGATATACGCCGGCGTAGAGAATTTTCTCCAAGCCAGTGTCAACCAAAATCCACAGAATGGAAAATCGAGGACTTTCAAGGTCGCGGAGACGCCTGTAGCAGATGTCTTCACGCGCAAAGACGCATATTCCAGCGCGCGATTTGAACCTGTGCTCCAGAACATAGCCTGGGTAAGAGAGATATGAAGCGTCGCTGGGACATCTGATCTGGGTCTCTGAGAGGAACAGTAAGTGAGGTTTCGAAGTCTCGAGGTGGTGGTGGACAGGGTCGATATTTGCGTGCAGACCTCGGATGTTGCAGAGGTGCACGTGAAGTGAGAGGGCGTGCTTCCGCTGTTTACACATCTTACTTATTCTTCTTTTTGCCATATTTATTATAGAGTGGATAGATTTAGGAAAAACGGTAGTTGGGTGAGGCACCATACACATGTTCAGCGTTAGCACAGGATGACACCACGCCAGAATGAGACTAGCTTGGAGACTGCGGGGACGCCCGTACCCCCCCGGGAATGTCCATGGGGCCCTCTCATCCGGTCGCCAACCGGCACCATGGCGCATCCTCGGGATTTTTCGCTAGATGGCGGGGCAGCCTTTCGTAAGTGGCTAACATACTACTTGGGCCCCCAACTATCTGCGGTCGGCCAGCGGAGAACCGTGCTACGGATCCCGCTACCCTCCAGAACCAGTCGCAAGGCGCGGTGTCAGTCCGTGATAGCGCATTCGAACTCTTGTGACGGTGCAACTGCCCAGACCCGTCTCCCACTATGGTTTCACCGGACTACATCCCGAAACACGACTAAGTCGCTTCACGGCATGGCTTAGTCCGGTGGGTGGTAACCAGCCACGGCCGAAGCCTCCCACCAGAGTTTGTTGCCTGTTTCGCACCACCCGGGGACTACGTGTAGGGATTCAATTTTTGGGGTACCTTCCTACGGACGCGGGCAACTCAGCCCCCAGAATGTATGTAGAATAGAAGTTTCAATTCCCGCCGCGAAAATGTTTATATGGATCTGTAAATATTTGTCTTAGGTTTGGGTGTTTTTCTATGTATAAATGAAAGTTAAAAAAATAGGTACTAGGTACCTACTTATGATACACACAGTAAATATGTAATAGTTTATTTGGTTTGTTATGCGTAGAATTTTTATAATATTTGTAATTTTCGTTTTTGTTATAGTAGGTTAACCTAAAAAAATATTCAAAACTGTTTTTACTATTATCAAATGAAAAAAAGGTTGTGCGTAGATTGAAATTTGGTGGTATAAATATATAGATATATCTATCTAGGAACACTCTGTGGAGCTATGTGTAGGTATGCGCTAGGCACTACAAATATTCCGACCTAAATTTTGGCTACGCGAATGTTGGAAAACTCTGATATAAAATATGAATGGATGGTCTAAATAGAATTGACATCAATATGTTGGATAGCGTAGCTCCTAAAATATTTCGTAGGCAGTATAGTAGTAACTATTGGAACTTTTCGACGCTCGGTCCATCGGCCATCTATTTTGCGTGCATTATTTCACAATATCAAGGCGACCGAGCTATGCTCGGGTGCAAATAGAGAAAAAAGAAAAAGAAAAAAAACTTACTAAAAATAAACTTTCACTGGCTGAGATTTGCACTCGAAGCCTTCGGTTGAAAGGCTGACACCCAATCCACTCGGCTATTTTGATCTTAACTGACTCTGTGAAATTTCAAACCACATTGCATTGGTAAATCTTTTTGCGTGAAAATGCCGAGAACGTGAGTACAAACAAACAAACAAACAAATATTGCTCGTTTAATAGAATAAGATATGAGAGTATGAGAAGCGTTCTTTCATGTTATTAGATGCTCGTGAATGCTAGATCCTAATCCTAGATATCCTACGTTCGCTCAAAGCTGTGGTACAATTTCGTTTCATTACATGTAGAACATGGGCGAGCATAAACCAAGCTTCCTCGAATTGCTTAGATTTATTCCCATCCGTTTGTTGTGTAACAGAAAATAACAAAGATGCGGTCATATGATCGCCGACGAACGACGAATATTGTAACAGCAAATAATATTGGGACGAAAAGCGGCCTACTGTAGGTATTAGGTACTACTGTACGGTAGTACTACTGAATAGTTCAACTGCTAGTACAAAATGATACAAGTATGTATCTCTAGTAGGTACTATCAGTAGTAGGTACCCTATTATGGCAATGGTAGTACAACTGATTTGTTTACGAGACGGTGTTCTCTGGGCGCGGTAGACATAGTCTCAGATTTTGTTAGGCATTCAAGATACTTTGAAGATGTCTGAGGGGGTAGTCAGATGCACGTCCAAATACATTACAATGGATTGAATATTTATAATCTCTACTGTGGAACAAAACGTGGTATATAGTGTTATTCCAAGAAAAACCAATGTATAAGCATAATGTCTACTAATAAACTAGAAAATAGCTTATACCTAGGTACAGTCAGCGTCATCAATCGGTATCCCCCTATTGATTTAAACAAAGACTCTTTTCATTTCAGCCTTGGATTTCAGTCGGGTATAATATCAGCTATTTTTGTTTAGGAACTCGAGCGAAATTAGATATCCATAAGTAAGCAAGGATGTAAAAGTTTTTACAAAAGTTGAGATCAACGGCTTGCAAACCGACCTCTTACTAGGGGGATACCAATTAATGACCCTTTCTGTACCTAGTAGTTAGGTATGCAGAGACACATGGCATAAAATTAGTTAGAACAGGTACGAACCTCTGCGTACTAAGAATAACTCATTCTGAGTTTTTTCATAGATTATTCTTGAAATAACACTCCATACCACTTATATTAAACTTGGTTTCTATTTTTACTACATCGCTATTTAAAGCTCGGTAGTAAAACTACCTCGTATGTATAATAATGGGTCATTTTAGCTCCATTGTAACAATCTAATATTATATTTCAGAGCAGGTGTGTACTTAGCTTTACAAAAAAATAAGGAAGACAGGAATGCCGATAAGAAAAAATGCGGGCAAGGGACGGGATTACGCTACACCTACGTATCCGTCTGTGTAACTGTTTGTGGTGTCCACAATTTTGGTGGAATTCACAAGACATTTAATATTCAGCCCCTCGATTCTGCAAAAAACCTTTTCTCAACCAAAGCAATACTTCAACTATTTCGTTTTGTTTCTTAATCTACTAATGACCAATGAGGTTAGGTTACTTTGTTGTGATGACGTTTTCATACAAATTACCAATGAGGTTTTGCAAATTACTGTCATTTTGGGGATCGAAATAAAACGCAGCGGCGGTGATTCTTGAATGGTTGATGTTGAATGTTGATGAAAAATAGAGGAATGGCGGCCCAGGTGGCTATACAGGGTGAATTTTTGAGACGGGGCAGTAAAGGCAGCTACCTTAACCGTTGTAGCTACAGGAAAACGTTTTTAGGAGACTATCTTTAACTTTTTAAGATATTTCAACCTGCATTCACAGATTTTGAAAAAATGTACAGTCAGCGAGAAAATGGGCAATTTACACCAAAACATTTTTTGATGCCAGTCAACCCTGTTTCATCTAAGGATTAAAAGACTCTATCGGACCAACTGAGGCAAGAGTACTAGAAAAGTCAGAAAACGCAAATAACTTTGATTATACATTTCGTAAGAAATCATTTTGTCATTTGTCATAATTTTTCATCATTTTGTCGAAATATCTTCAGAAGTAAGGGTAGTCTCCTAAGAACGTTTTCCTGTAGCTACAACGGTTAAAGTAGCTGCCTTAACGCTCCGTCTCAAAAATACATTTTAGCAATTTCTGACTTTTCTAGTACTCTTACCTCAGTTGGTCTAAAAGAGCCTTTTAATCCTTAGATGAAACAGGATCGACTGGCATCAAAAAAGTTTTTGTGTAAATTGCCCATTTTCTCGCTGACTGTACATTTTTTTCAAAATCTGTGAATGGAGGTTGAAATATCTTCAAAAGTTAAGGATAGTCTCCTAAAAACGTTTTCCTGTAGCTACAACGGTTAAGGTAGCCCTTACTGTCTTGTCTCAGAAATACATTTTAGCGATTTCTGACTTTTCTAGTACTCTAACCTCAGTTGGTCTGAAAGAGCTTTTTTATCCTTAGATGAAACAGAATCGATTGGGATCAAAAAAAGTTTTTGTGTAAATGGCCCATTTTCTCGCTGACTGTACATTTTTTTCAAAATCTGTGAATGCAGGTCGAAATATTTTCAAAAATTAAGGATGGTCTCCTAAGAACGTTTTCCTCTAGCTACAACGGTTAAGGTAGCTGCCCTTACTGCCCCATCTCAAAAATTCACCCTGTATATAAATATTTAGTTTTTTGCTTACACGCTTCTGAGCAAATAAACATTCAACAAGCACTTTAAAGTTTTTTTTAGAGTGACTAAGATGAAGTAGTTAAACAAAAGTTTATATTTTTTGGCAAAATGTATAACGCCTGGTCACACCAATGTCTGCATAACCTCTACCTACCTTCTTGTTGTTCACAACACGTCCCTAAGGCAGTGTTTCGGTACAATAAGATGCGGGTACTTATAATTGGATATTTTCATCTGAGTCTATTTTGTTCTGTTCGGAATTTTCCAAATCGATGAAAATTTTCCCCTGAAATTATTCTAGTTAGCGATTAATCACCATGATACCTTTTGATACCGCACTACTTTTTCTTAAACTAAAGCATATCTTGCATCTCACATGTTATTCTGGACCCTAATAATGTCATATTGAGCCGTGTTGGCGTAGTGGAATAGTGACTCGGCTTTTGATCCGTAAAGTCGCGTATACACGCTGGCCCAGGCATTGCCTCTCTCTCGCGCTCACCTTGCATCGATTCGCTTTCTTGTTCGCCTTGGCTCCCTAGGCTGGCCCAGCGTGTATATGCAGCATAAGTAATAGCTTACGCACTGTCGACTAGTCGCCGGCGACTCTGTTCACGGCGACTTAATTTTTAAACGATTTTTAGCTTGATTTTATAGTTCAAATAAGTGTTTACACACTTGAGCACCATTCGCTCGGGTGACTCGGTATTTTGGTCGCCGAGAGACTAAGTCGTTGGCGACCACGACCAGTCGATAGTACGCAATAGCTCTAATGGTAGAAGAAAACGTCGTGATGAAACCCGCTTAGCTTTTTTGAAAAGACAAGTTGAGAGGATGGTTAAGTTGGTTGGTTGAGGTATGGTTAAGGTCTAATAAATCTCAACTATGTCCTAGGTATTTCAGCTGTGTACCGTTGAGTAGGCCTGTGTTGCCTTTAACGCTATGTAAGTCATCTAGTAAAGATGTAAAGGCCTAAGTTATTTAATAATGTTAATATACATTTGTTTGAACTATGTTGGTAGTTTGAGTAATCTCTATCTTAATGTTTAAGGTCACCGAAATTGGCAGTTAGTATAATACATAACTTTAATTTGTATTGGCAAGGTCTAATTTAGCAGCAAAACTAGTATCTAGGGAGTTATTTTGCGTAATAAAGGGAAATAAAATTAGTAAGTTGCAACACGAAAAACAAATATTAAAGTTTATTTTGTGAACAATCGAATTTGTCCATGTAGCTTTCATCGAATTTGTCCATGTGTGTTTGTACGCTTAAGACTACAGTGTCCCGATAAGTGTAGGCAAAGATTGCCTCGTGACACTATATAAATCATCTAGTAAAAGATGTAAAAGCCCTAAGTTTTTTTTTGACAGAGATTCATGAGGCACAATTTACTTTGGTGCAGAGTTTAAGCTGTGTACGTGCACAAAAACAAACGTAGCTAAACGGACTACGTAACAAAAATACCTATAAGTACAGAACATTGGAATTCCCTACGAATCGGAACCCACAATAACAAGATTACACTCTTCCCTCCGGGCGGACTGAAACACTGCGGTTTTGCATACGAAAGCCAATCATAGAAGTGGTTGGAATTCAGCCCTAAATTGCTTGATGTAAATTTTACAATTTCGGTCTAAAATGGAATTGGATGTAATTTTGTAATAGGCCTAATTTCAGCTGGTTTTAAATCCATTATTTTCTGAGTATGCTGGAATAGCAATTTGTATTGAAGGTGGAATTACATTATTAGTTAGAATACCGGAATCAGAAGATTTTTCGTTCCGGAAAATTTACACGCTATATAACAATGATGCAAGAACGTTGTGAAAATACTATTTAGCCTACCTACCTAATTAATGAGAGGTGACGGTTCTGACGAGCCACGACACGACAAAAACAAATAATAAGTCCATCCAGAATGAAGTTCGCCTGACACAGAAATGGACATAATGGCGAGAAAATGAGATCTATAATATAGACAGATATAACAATACTTACGTAATACCTACTCTTATGTTTATCGATTCAAAAATAAAACAGACCCAATCCAAAATAAAATAAATTATTCATTTCTGAAACGCTAGAAATCACAAAAAAAAGAAAATACCGGAAAATTGTTATACCGTTACCAAAAAGTCTGACTCAAAATATTTTATGTCCTTCAAAATATAATAATTCAGCCTGTATCCGAAGCGGTACTGAGCGAGCGACATTTGCACGCTTCGTTGGCTTTAGAGTAATAATGAGTTGACTATAAATTGTTTGTATGAACCATCAGCAAAAACATTGCTTGTCAAAATAAGCCATATAAGAATCGAAAGGCCGTTATATAATTGACTAGCAGTGCCGGCGTTGTCCCCGTAGTGATAGTAAATGGTGATGATGATGATGATGATGATGAAAAGTAGCCTATCCTTCCTCAAGAGCTTAGCTGTCAAATGCAGAAAGAATTTTTCAAATCCGATTGGTAGTTCCTGAGATTAGCGCGTTCAAACAAACAAACCCTTCCGCTTTTAATTAGTATAGATAGTTGATTAATCTAGGACTATTTTGCGGTTATTACAATCATTTAATAGTATTTAACCATTAATTTACCTATATTTGAAGTAAGTTTAGCCTCTCAAATAGTTTTGTAGTTTTTACAATTACCTACCACATAAGATCATTGGCGGTCGCAAACTTTGATTTTGGGGTGGTCACGCTTTTTGCTAGTACGTATCTTCCTAATTTTTTTACAGGATTTTAGAGGTTTGTCAATGATTTGGGAGGGGTCATCCCCCTCCCCCCCAAGACCGCGCATGTAAGATCTATTTTGTCATGGCCTAGATGCATGACTCAAAACTTCAAGTCAAAAGTAAAATTGCTAGTCTTGTAAATCATATAATATTATGTATTAATTTTATATTTTTCATTGATTTTGGATTATCCATCATGAACTACGGAGCACAATAAAGTAGAGGTAACTTATGAACGCCACAGTTAATTAGCTACGATGCTATTTTGTGCTTTTCATACGAAATTGAGTGGCTATTTTTCATCAACGTTTTCTGTTCGTAAAGAGAGTAGGTGGATTATTTTATTCTGTCACCTTCATTCACCTTTTGTCTTTGTAAGAAAGGATAGCTGTATTATCTTTACTCCATGCCATTACTTTTTTCAATCTATCCATGCCCATCCAATTTTACTTTTGTTCGGAATTTTTCCCATTGTTATCTAAATACGGTTGTGTTCGAGCTTTTAGTAATTTGGAAGTTTCATCAATTTAGAGCTAGCCATATATGTGTTTCCAGTTTAACTCCATCAGGTATTTCAAATTGGCTTTGATCCAATTCAAGTTAATTCAACTTTGGGGTTATTTTGACTCTCGACTCGATTCATTGTTACCTACTTTAGTTAGGATTTTGCACTAGATATAGATACTCAATATTAGGACAGTAGATTTCAATACAATTTCTAAAAAGTCAAACTCAAAAATAATTTATTCAATAAGATCGTGTAGATCAGTTAAATATAAATCAAAACGGTTTCGTATAAATCAACTATATTTTACGTGCTTAATTACCATGTAGGTACTATAATTCTGAAAGTGAAGGTTTTAACACATTACTACTTATCATACCAAGACCGTGCCATGACCGAACAGACCGTACTATCATCATCTTCCTGCCCTTTTCCCACTTACGTGGGTTCGGCGCAACAGAATTCTACTTCCATTTCCCTCTATCAGCCGTCATCTCAGCATTCACCTCCTTCTTAATCATGTCAATTTTCACACAATCAATTCGAACCAACCTTACCATGAAGTGAAATAGTTTCCGTGCGATAAAGTCTTAAGGTACAAGTTCGTAACAGCAGCAGCAAGTGATGTGTCGCCGCGTTATGTCACAGCGACAACTACTGTTCAGTCCGTAGCGGCTTACGACGACGTGTCGCTAGCCACGAAAGGTATTTCATAGAAATACTTAGAAACCAGTAGTGTCACGGCGACACGTGTCGTCTGCTGCTGCTGCGTGTAGTCGGCTATGAACTTGTACCTTATGACTTTAACACACGGAAATTATTTCACTTCATGGTACGGTCGGTACGGTCAATACGGTCATGGCACGGTCATGGTACGATACCGTACCGTACCGTTGTACTTTTACACCGAATATATCGATTTGGTGACGGATCAGAATAAACCTAACCCATATCGAACTTGTTTATTCATTAATGGTAAACTTGTAGTCATTGTTATTATACATACACAGTTTCATGTCGACTTCATGTAATATTAACGTGGTCATTTCAAAACCTTGAAGGGTTAGGCCTATTATCGAGTTTGCTTCCGAGAAACGTAATTACTAATTGCCTTTACTGCTACATGATAAATGGTTTAAGGTGCTGTTAAACGTGCTAGTTTTTCAACAATTTCTTGCTACAATTTTATAGCCGCTAAGTTGCCGAATCGCTAAAGGTGCAAACACACGTTGGCCCAGGCTCACATTGCCTGTCTATCGCTCTCGCCTTGTATCGATTCACCTTCTCGCTCGCGCTCGCCTAAGCTGGCGTAGGCTGGCCCAATATGTATTGTGTTGGAGCCTTAAAGATTCTCCATGATAATGCAATATTTTAGTAACTGATGATGGAGTCAGGAGCTGTTCAACAGAACTCCATAGTAAATAACAGTAGCAAGGTGTTTGGGCTCATTTGAATCAGATCACTCTTACACAATAAAAGATTGTCTTGAAAAACATTTTTTCAACAAAAACTTATTATAATTAATAATTTGAGTTCTAGCGACATCTACCTGTCGCTAGATGAACTACATAAACATTCTACGCATTACGAGCTTCAGCGAAGATGGCGCCACACAACATCATAATGTCTAGGTCTCGCAAACGAAGTTTTCAGCGGAGATAGACATATCCGACCAAACGACAGCAACTGTTGGTCGAAAGACCACGGGCAAGAGGTTATTTTAAGTAAGAGTAAGCTTTTATCCTTCATTCCTAGAATAGATAGTGTGCCATGTTAACATCCGTAACTTACAATAGATTATGTCCCTGATTTTAGTAAAAGTCGCGTCCTAGTTTAACTAGTTTTCATCAATCAATATTAATTACACGTTATTTATTATTGATAATTTCGTTTATCGGCTATTAGTTCTAAAAACATTTTATTCTGTAGTTCGTGTCGATTTCAATTAATTTACCCAAAAGTTGACTAGTGATATCAATAGTTTGAAAATTATCGCGTTTACTGCCACCTTTGCGGTGCTCCCCGAAGGAAAGGGCCGCAAAAGTTGCTTATGCATAATAAATGCGTCGGTGGCACTCAGTGCGTTATCTATTAATATTTTAAATGCGATAGTTTGGATGTTTGGATGGATGGATTGTTGGATGTATGTTTGTTGTTTTAAAACCGACTTCAATGTTATTGCTCATTCTCTCTCAAGGTGCATTTGGGTTCATAACTCCGAAGATCTTGGACAGATCCTTATCAAATTTTTGTGGCACCAATCGGAAAGTATACCCTTTCAAACAAAAACATATTTTTTTACATCGGTTAAGGCGTCTTCAACTAATTGGTGAACATACCGACATAAAAAAAAAATTCCGACGAATTAAGAACCTCCTTCTTTTTCGAAGTCGGTAAATAAATAGGTACATCAATTTACTTGATACATAAATTGCTATACTTACCTATAACTTTATAGAAGTGAGTAAAAAGGCCGCTCCAATTTTAGGCAAAACTATATTTCAGGTGAAGTTATTACTTTCCAGGCTGATAAGGCTGGCGTGAGAATTACCGACTATTAATAACGTTAGGGTTATAATCGCAATAGACTTAAACGGCATATTTGAATAACACCAGGCGTTTGTAGCCCTATCTTGCAACGCTTGTAACTTACCTAAGTAACCTATCTGACTATATAGTTTTTTAAATGCCTAAAGATCTGAATGTCTACCGTGCCTTAGGAATACAGCCATGATTATATTTCCTTTCATTATATACAGCCTCAAGAAAAGGTTTTTTTCGCCTAAAACTTGCCCTGTTTTAGCAAGACGGAAATACGTATTAGTACGTCCATAGCATGCTCTCTAGGGCATTGGCCGTCTAGCAGTCAAGTCAAGTCAGTTTATTGGGTGAACATGAAACCGACACTAACTTAGTGCTGCTATTTTGGTCACTTATTACCTTTTCTTAAGAGCTAAAAATATTTTTTTGATAGATGCGATTGTATCGCACTTTGATTGTATTTACCTTTTTTAACCGATATCAAAAAAGAGGAGGCTCTCAAGTCGTCGGAATCTTTTTTTTTTATTGTACCACCAAGGGGGATCATACCTTGACTTTCAATCCGAAGGTCGTGGGTTCAAATCCTGTACATCGTTTTTTTTTTTTTTAGCCTATGGACGCCTGTGACACCAGAGGAGTCACACTCGCGCTGCTGACCCTTTTAAGAATTTCAAAACATCGTAGTGCATTAATACCAGCTCTGAACGGTGAAGGATAACATCGTGAGGAAAAACCGCGGCTTAATCAGCCTACGTATGCGACAATCTGTAAGCTGGAATTTGTAGGAGTTGTTGGCTATTTTTACTATTTTTGTTTATCATTAAATTGCAAATATAAATAGATTTTACTTGGCACGTGCGCTCATTTTGAAAGAAGCTTTTCCTTTAGGCTGATTTTAGTCTCAAGCTCACCCTCAGCGCTGATAGGCGACTGATCTTTATTACAATGAAATAAGGATACTGATTGGTTTAGCAGAAATGGCTACGCTGATTGCTCTCGTCAGTGCTGGACAATCAGTATCCTTACTTCATTGTAATAAAGATCTCGCCTATCAGCGCTGACGGTGAGCGTGAGACTAAAATCAGCCTTAAAAACGTTCCAATGTTTATTTCGGTTTCTCACGTTAAAATTAGAAACTCAATTTAGTAGCCTGTTATTTAATTAATTACATTGACACATCACCCGCCTAATTAATACCTACTTGAAGGAAACTAATTAAAAGTGACCAAATATTTAATATTATGTTGTGGATATTACTACAAGTCACGCAAAAAATGTCTTTACACATTCATTAGCTTTGTAACGTTTTATGATTTAATGTTATTGCTGTTAAGGCTTTTATTTTGTGGGAACATTGAGGAAAATAACAATTTTATGAGCTGATATTACTACAATTATTTTTAGAGAAACATTTTGCTAAAGGATATTACATTTTTTGCATTTAATACTTCAGTTAGTAATTACGTAGGTTTTAGGGTGTTACTACTCCAATCGATCGATCGTCGATCGACGGCATCGTTCGATGGTAGAATGGATTAATCGACGTCGATATGATTTGATATACTATAAACTACTATAAACTAGGTATATGTATCAACCGATAACCAATCGATCAACTTCGATCGATTGGTGCGGTAACACCCTTAAAATATCATAATATTGTAGAGAGCTGTGTTATCTGAGTGGATTAGTGCCTTGATGTGACACGAGCTCTAAATGGTGAAGGAAAACATCGTGAGGAAACCAGTTAGCTTTCTAATAGAGTCGATGAGCTTGCCTGTCACATATGGAACTTTTGTTAAGTGTGGACTGTTCCAAATATGTATTTGGACATACCTACCTCTGACTACACCTTTTGACAACTCTTAAAGCTTCTAAAAATGTCTAAATATCTAAAATAATATGTCTACCGTACCTTGGGAATACAGTCGTGGTCATTTTTTATTAGATATTACTTACATAAATTATGAGAATGGTTTTTTTAACGAAGTCAAGTCATTACCTAATTAGGCTAAGTATAAAAAGTAAGAAAATGAAAACGTAATCCCATTTTTAACACGTTTTTTATAAAATAAATACGGGAAAATCCTTTTTAATAGACACTAGCATACCTACTTGTGAATATTTAATTTAAGATAATTAAAATTTAAGAGGGTACTTTCAACCTTCTCAAATTGTAGGATCAGCTTTTAAAAGAACGTTAAACCGAGCTCCAGGAATCTCAAATTGTTTACGTAGTAATTTTAAAGATATAAGAAAATATTTATTGAAATAAACTTTACTTATAATAATAATAAGTACCTACCTACCAAAACGGTATCAAAGAAATAAAGATTGAAATAAAATTTAATTTTTCCTACTCTGGTCTCAAAAACGTGTAATCTAGAAGTTCACTGACCCTATAAGCCCAATGTCTATAATGTTTAGCTGCTTCGTCTAAAATAACAACGCTGTTTTTCTAAAATGAAATCCGTTGGGCAGCCTGCGGGCATTGACTAATAATTATAACCATACTCAAACAAACTTACTTAAAAAGTTTATAAATACATCCCAAAAATTTAACTCAACAAAGCTGAAAAAATATATACAGTCTTATTTCATAATGGACTTAAAAGCTTGTTGTAGTTAATACAACCCTTAAATCTGTTGTCATTTCTTTTCAATGACATGGTGACAAGAAAAAAACATTCTCTAAACCCGTACTAATTTGGCAGTTAAATATGAATAATGCGGTAGGTCAAAATGCCAAAATGGCGTTACGAAGTTGATGTGATGAGCGTTAGTCCATAGAATTCCATACAAAGAATACTGAGGCGATGCGGTGAGGTTTGCCGCATCAAGCCAAGATCGCGGCATCGAAACTCGTGTAGCTCTCTTAGATCTCTATCCATTTAAAAAATCTGAAGAAAATGCTAAATTAATGTAATAATTAATTGAATGTAATAATTAATTAATTATTAAATAATTAATTAATATTTAATTAATGATTAATTAATAATTAATTAATTCAATGTACTTCACTAGCAGTAGTTCTATTTGGAATAAAATCTGCGTAGGTATTCAAAAAGTTCGATTAGTCAGTCTAACAATTTGGAATATTTCTGTCCAAACAGTTAGATTATCGAGCTACTAGTAGGACTGAATGGAATAAACGAAATGTAGGCGTGTGCCAGATATGTAGGTAGTTAAACGTGCTTCTGATTACTCCTCATCTTAATGGATGTTGCTCACTTGAAGAACCGAGATTATATTGTCTACCACGCTTTTTCCGTTTCTTACTTTGCTCTTACATTCGCCTCAATAATTTAAACTTTTGATCTTCTATAATGCTCATTTTGTAACAAGCGCGTCATCATAAACAGTCAAACGTGTCAAAAGAGAGTTTTGCTGGATCTAAAGAGACCTACAAAATAAATCAGAGTCTATGAATCTAGGTAATAACTTCCTTCAGCTAAATTCTGTATTGGTTTTTTGAAAAGCGTTAAACGGTAATGACGTTCATATTGATCATAGTGATCTTAATCGCTTATTCCATCCTGTCCTACTAGTATTATCATCACTGATCGGAGTAGGTAGAGCTATTTAGGTTCATTGACCGCAAACATTGATGTTAATATGGATATTCCACGGGATTCCGACTAATACTCCGGGATTCGATTATACAAATAGTTTGTTCTTTTCAATCATGTTTCGATTTTTGAGGAACTAATAATTTGTATGGTTTGTTCTTGTACAACTTCAGAATGAAAATGTTAAATGATTGTTGATTCTTGTATAAATATAAGAAATTGTTACATAAAAAAATTTATGTGTGTTCATGAATCAAGTTTCTATCTATTTATTATACAATCCTTAAACTCGTATATACCAAAAAGCAAAAAGCTTTTTATTATTTTTCTAACTAAAAAACGAATCCCGGGATTCGGGGAATATCCATATTATTCTACCATATGGCAAGTACATAAAATAGCTCTACCTACTCAGATCACTGATTATCATAGTGATCTTAGTTCATAGTGATCTTTATTAAAAACAGGAGGCTGATTGTCTATATTTGATAGCGACCAAAATCGGTCTCAAACTGTCAGATATGGTCATATTTGACAGTTTGAGATGATGCAAGTAGCTCTGTCACTCTCATCTCAACGAGACCGAACGCGACAAAAGATACCAACGCGATCGTTTTGATAGTTTGAAACCAATTATAGATCAATTTAATGTTTCTCAAACCTCTAATTGGGCCCCGCCTCCCACACAGTGTAATGTGTCTTTACAAATGCCTATTGACTTTGATTTTAGGCCTTCAGGCGGTCATAAGGAACACTTAAGAAATCTGCATCAAAACTATGGTTACGTCCGCTACATAACGTCTATTTTATTTCAAAGATGAGGGCATAAATTCCACTCAATACTTTAATCTCGCTGTCAGCACCGTACTAAGAGAGTCTTGAGTTCTGAAGCTTTGATTACTTACTATGAATTTCATAGGTCGATGATACTTTGCTCTATATTAGTTGTTTTTATTGCTTTTAGGACTTGGTTTAAAGCTTGATGGGCTTGAAAAGAAAGAACCTTGAAGCTTGGGCCCATGGATTTTTTTTCCTAAGTAAACAAGTTATTACAAATTAAGAATAAATTATAATAACTAAAAGCACTTTTTACAAGTTTCATAAAAAATTCCACATTTTGCGGAAGTTAACATTCCATACATGAGAGGTTGCAAGCCCATCGACGCTATTATAAAGCTAACTAGTTTCCTCACGATGTATTCCTTCACCGTTTAGAGCTCGTGTAAGCGCATAAGTTTTTCGAAATGAAAAATCCATGCACAACCGGGTTCGAAACCACGATATAAAGTCGAGGCTAACTAACCCACTCGACCAACACTTCAACAACAAAAAAAATTGTACCAGCACTCCTTTTCCCTAACTCAGTTGATATCAATTTGTTAGGTACTGGAGTAGGTACAATGCTGTTTTCCTACAATGATGGTATTACCACGTTACGTGAAAGCAGCAATGTACGGCATAGTGCCTATCAAATTGATGTCAACTGAGGGAATACGGCAGCTGATCGTATCTACAAAAATGTTCGCGTGAACTTTATAAATTCGAAAGCTTGGAGTTTTGTATGTTTGTTCCTCTATAACTCGACTACCACTGAACCGATTTGCCTGAAATTTAAAATACCATCATCATCATTGGCCTTTGACCATCTATTGCAGATGATTTAGATGGGGTCAGTCAAGTTATACGTTTTCAAAACTTTCGTGAGTTGTACTAGACATTATGTGTGAGACGCTCGCGCTCGTAGTAACCTTGCCGCAACTCCCTCCTTACCCAGATGAAGATTCTCCGGATGAATCGAAACATTGTCGGTATCTAAATCAACGATATTTTTACGTGAGTAATTCCCGTGCGTTAAATAATGTCAAGTTATACGTTCATGGCTAAGGAGGCCTATGCGGGAGTGGCGGCCTCGACCACATTTTCTACAAATAAAAGACCCTGGAGATGTTACAGGGTTTGCGGCGCGTTGGTGACATTTAGTTCGCTTCTGCGCTAAATCGTCGAGCCAGGCTTTATCAATTTAAAATACACATAGATAGTAACCGGGAATAGGACATAGGCTAAGCTTTTTAAGCCGCAGGTTAGTAAATTTTATAATGAACATTTAATTCTAACATAGAATATAAACTCGGAAGACTCGGAAATACCGCATCGCAATATTGAACGGATCGGTAACAGTTGAAATATTGTTTGAAGGTCTGAATTGAAACCACTCTAAATAGTTGGTAAGACGAGTAAGCTCTTGTTCTAGTTGTTCTATTTCATCGTGAAATACGAGTATAACAAAGAGCCGTATTGGTTAGTGGGATGTATTGACTAAGGCTGGATTCGACCAAACTGGATTGTTTTTACTCGAGAGTAAACTACTGTTTGAATATTTTGACATTGTAAAGTTGACACCTTATAACCAGGATAATTTGTATGCACACAATAATGTGCGGTGGCGCTTTCTTAACAATTGTATTTCGAATTATGTCGGCTAGTTACTCTGGAGTAAGATGACTTTTGGTCGAATCCAGCCTTAGTAGATTTTTTATTTCGGAAATGTTCTTTCTATGTAGGTAGGTACTTATAAGTTAAAACGCGTCGATAAGCTTGCAACCTGACACGTATGGAATGTAAATTCTGTAAAATGTGGGCATGAACCCAATTTGGACATACCTCTGACCACCCCCTTAGAAATCCCCAAATGCCTTCAAAAGATCTGTGATAATGTCTACTGCCCGGTGGGAAACAGTCGTAATCATAATTATTTCATTTATTTTTAAACCGACTTCAAAAAAGGGAGGTTCTCAATTCGTCGGAATCTTTTCTTTTTCTTTTAAGGCTTCCTTCCTGCCGCTGTATAAATCATCTACAACAGGTAAAGCCCTAAGTTAATTATTTACCTGTAAATCCCTCTTAAGAATAAAATAATTAAATCTTGACCTAGTTAAAGTAATTTCACTTCATATAAACTGGAAAATTATGAGAATAAACACAAAGTTAAATTATAATTTGAAACTCAAAACTAATCAAGCTCTGTTCTACTAGCAGTTCAGTTAATTTTAGTTCAGTTTAGTTAATTTTAGTGTAGGTAATTCATATTTTATGATTCATTATTTCATATGCAAATATCCTAGTCTGGCTAGACTCGAGCGAGTAGGTATTAATTTCAACTTATTAAAGTACCTAACAGTTTATGACCTGCCACCATGTCTAACTAATTTATTTAATTTACTCAAACAAACCAAGCTACGACGACGTTCTACACATTAACTTACTAATTTTAGTTAAAAAAAAACTTAGGCCTTTACATCTTTACCAGATGATTTATACAGTGTCAGGAGGCAATCTTTGCCTACACTTATCGGGACACTGTAGTGCCTGGGACATTGTTGAAATGGAGTATTCTTGCCCAGCACCTAAACCATCCTCTCACCACAGGAAAGACATGGTCAATACGTGTGGGGCCGACTAAGCCGCGGGTTTCCTTGCGATGTTTTCCTTCACCGTTTAGAGCTCATATTAATGCGCATATAAATTTTTCGAAACGAAAAATCCATTGATGCACGGCCAGGATTCGTACCCACGACCTTCGGATCGAAAGTCGAGGTACTAACCCCTTGGACAACCATGGCTCTTTTACAAAAGAACATGAATTATTAAGCTAGCAGTACAAAAATCTTAAATCTCTTAGATGTCTTTGACGAAAATCGAAGTGGCTTTATCGGAGCGCGGATTCAATTTCTGGATAAACGTTTGCAGCATCATCATTATCGGGCGCCGTTTTTGTTACTTATTTCCTAAAATAGCAGCTTTGGGAATGAGATAGAATTTATTTTAAGGTGAATTCGATATCAGAACTTTTCAGATTGGATGTCAAAGCTAAATTCGAAAATATAAAAGCTAATGGCTACTTCTGTTGACGGTTTTAGGCCTAAAGGCTTCCGTCATGGCTTAGTGACTTAAAAGCCAGGACCGACAATTTATGTTGCCCTCCGAAGCACGGAAGCGCTCAGCTGTTAATGCCACTTGCGGTCACCCATCCAAATTGTGACCGCACAGAACATCGCTTAACTTTAATTTTATCTATCAAGAACGCCTTAGCTAGCCGTGATAAAGAGGAGGCCTATACCCAACAGTGGGTGGAAATGGACAGAGATGATGATGATGATTATTTCCTAAAATAAATAACGCTACGATGCCACAGACAGACACACAAAGCCACGGATACACAGATACACAAAAACACAGTAAAAACCTATAACACCCCTCTTTCTCGTCGGGGTTTAAAAATATCAACTTCTATAAAAAGCACAAATTGAAAATAGAATTTCTTTATTTTTCCTTTACAGAAAAGTCTTGCGCGAAATTATAATATCCGCGAGTTCTTTTCAAATGTAAAGAGAAAAATTATATAAGCTCCTCTTCTTGGTATCCATCACACTAATATTACTATGAAAACCAGATTACAATCATACTAAAATTATAAATGCGAAAGTTTGGATGTTTGGATGGATGTATGTTTGTTCCTCTATAACTCAACAACCACTGAACCGATTTGGCTGAAATTTAAAATCACACTAACATTATAAATGTGAAAGTTTGGATGATTGGATGTTTCGATGGAACACTGAACCGATTTGGCTGAAATTTAAAATATAGACTAAAATTTAAATAATAACCGGGAATAGGACATATGCTACTTGTTATCCGGGTACCAAGCGAGCAAAGCCACGGGCGGAAGCTAGTACATAATATTCCCTAGACGCGACAGAAGGTCAAATCTTTAGGCATTTCTGTTCCTTTGAAGACAGGGGTAACTATATTCTATCGAAATTTAATTTGAACACATTCCTATTAGTATACCGGGCCAAGGCTATCATGTAATAACGCCTGGAAGAGATCGCTTTAAGCAATAAGGCTGCCAATTGTTTTTACCTATGTTTAGATGACTTATACTTAAGGTTTCTTTGTGGTAAACAATAAAGTGTCTATCTATCTAACGTATAGGATTTCTCAAGATATTATTCTTCACTTTAAAATACTCTTGTACCATGTAGTTAATATTTATAAATACGGAAATTCAATTATTTGCCTTATATATTTCTAAATATCTATAAAAAAATAATTGTCGGTTTAATGATGCAATTTCCTCCAAAAATCTCTACCTAATGCCATTTCATTTACCCGCCATGTCCGTTGGTGTCCGTGCAGCCACCATAACAAGGCACAGTCTGAAAATCAGCGCTGTCTCCCATGGGACCTCAAGGAAGTATCCAGCATTAGCTGAGACTGGGCCTATTTGGCACCACTGGTATGTGCCAACCTTTTTATTGTCTGTTTCTATGTTATTATCTTTCTCCGTTTACCTATCTTTTACTATTCCGTATCCTCTGTGTGTATCAAATAAAAGTTTATCTTATCTTATCTTATCTTTCTTTAACTTCTTTATACAACTTGACAGCGACTTCTTTTATCAGCCTCATAGAATCAATTCTTGGTCTTCCCCTTCCTCGGCTTCCTTCTACTTTTCCTTCTATGATGTTCCATACGAAGCTGTCATGTCATATAAGATGTCCAATAATTCTCTCACGACAAAAATATGACTAAAGTAGTATTGCTCATTAGACGGACTAAAATCGGTTTAAAATTGAAGGAACAAATGTCATTTTTCATATATTTTTAGTCCGTATAATGAGCAATACGACTATAAACTAAATATTATGAAGTGTATACCTACCTACTTATATTTAATTCTTCTGCAGAATTCTTCTGCATGTACCAAAATATTATGTATTTGGACGTCTCTTTAGACATCTTTAAAGGATCTTAAGATCTAAGAGAGTATTTACCGCGCCTTGGGGTTATCTCCATCCTTATGTTATCATGTTTCGTAATATTTCAGTTTTAATTTACTTATTAGTTTTGATCGCTAAAGTTTAGAAAAGAATTATAATAACGTAATCTTCCAAAATGAAATCATGTAAATTTTGTTCCCGAACCCACTACTTTTTTCAAAGCGATTTGTCATCCCTTTTTGTCACTAAGCCAAAAAAGCACGCGTTTGTTCCATTAATGGTGTGGAAAAACTGTATGTTAACATAATTTCCCATAAGGCTACGAGGCGTTGAATAAATACAACGTGAGAGAAAAGAAATATACGTACCTTCGGGTTTTCCTTTGAAAAACATTTTATTCTGGGAAGAAGAAACAAAATTTCCCTTCCTCCCGGACCTCGATACCGAGTAGACGTGCTCAAGACCCCGTTTTTATTTTTATTTTCTAAATTAAATTCATTTTTCACACTAAAAATTCGAGTAAAATAATCGGAGATCATAAGAGTGAAGAGGTCGTGTTAAACTCCAGTCGCATACGCCGCCATTACTGCAACAACCAGTTTGGTAAGCCGCCATTTTGTTTACCGGAGACGCCATTGCTCGACCGCACGCCACTGGCCAATAGGAACCAAGGTCACGCATGCCGCTTACTGATTTGTCTAACTAGTGGCCAATCCGTGCTGTTCTATACTTTGCACCACTGCGAGTCTATGAGCGCCTGGTAGTTTGCTGCCTAACGAACGCATCAACTGAACGGCGCTACGCGCGAGGTACGACTGCTCTTTGCTACTTCTGCTTGCCTAGTACGCCCACGCTTGTGCTGATAAATTGTTACAAGCACTACATATTTGCCTCCGCTTCAACGCTAGCCTTGCGACCGCTTACCACGCACTACTTGCTACGCACCGTGTTACATAAAACTCATTAACAACATGAGTACTCGGCGCACCCCACCCCCCACTAAAGTAGCTGAGAATACTGAAGAACTGAAGGCTGAAAACCGAAGCAACAGCTCACGTCACAAACGGCCGAGGCCAGTCGATTCACCAGATAAATCGAGTGAGACAGATTATGATAATAACCAAGACGAAATTATGACCATGCTCTTGAAATGGAAATCCGAGCAGGAGTCTATACTTGCCAAGCTTGTCACTGACGTCGCGGAGATAAAGACCGAGATCAAACAAGTACATCAAACCAATACGGAAATAGAAAAAACACTAGAATTTGTCTGTAAAAACTACGAAAACGTGAAAACAAGAGTTGACTGTTTAGAAAAACAACGAGAGGAAGCCAATAAATTTATAGAAAAACTAGAGGAAAGAGTGGAAGAGTTAGAGAGGAACGCAAGAAGCTCTTGTCTCGAAATAAGAGGGATTCCTATGAAGCCTACTGAAACCAAAAATGATCTTCTGGGTCTCATAGAAAATATACAAAGCAAGCTGAAACTGGAGGTTGAACGTGGTTATGTTCGAAATATATATCGTGCTCGAGGTAAGCCGAATGGAGAGAGACCTATTGTTGTGGACGTAACTAACCCAATTAAGAAACATAATTTCATTCAGGCCGTCAAGAAATTTAATGAAAATCATATGAATGATAGATTTAATACAGCAGTGATCGGTCTGCAGGGAAGAAAAAGCCCGATCTATTTCTCAGACTTCCTCACACCGTCTGCTAGAAGGCTATATTTTCTTTCCCGTGACTTCGCGAAAACCGAAGGCTTTAAGTTTTGCTGGTGTATTAACGGAAAAATATATTTAAGGAAAGCTGAAGGAACCCCCGCGATTTTTGTTATAAATGAGCAAAAACTAAAGGATCTTAAACAAAATAAGTGACTAATAAATAATAAATGTAACCTAATATTGCTAAGTTTACTAATATTATTGCATGTCTATTTCTATTCTAATTTATATATAAAAAAATACATAATAATAATAAGTGAATTTGGAAGTCATAACTATGCTCATTGCCTTAATATTATTATTAATATACAATTTCATAAAATAAAATTAATTAAATGGCCTCTTCTATGTTTCGGTACTTCTAGTTACATAACTTGCTATACACTTTATTATGAATTAATAATGAATGTTTGTTCAAAAGATGAAATTAAGTTAATTGATTGTATATGGGTATGTCAGAAAATAATCATGTCACAAGTACTCACTATATCACACGCAAAACAGACACCTAATTACTTTATCATCACACCATTTTCAAACACTTTTAACATCTGTAACATTTATAGTAGCAGCACAGTGCTTTTTTATTATTTTTACAAAATAATACAGCTACTTAAACAACATAGGGAATTATCAATGAAATTTGAATGTCAAGTTCTTGTTGAATATAAATTGACCCCGATTGGACCCTCCGAGCTTAAATTAGAGTATGGATAACACACAAACAAATGAAATAAATAATTTTATTGATAGACTTACTGTGGCTAAGGCTTGTGAATGTGGACCGGATGAGTGCAAAACAATTATAGACACTAAAAGCAAGGCTTTGAACATATTATGTCAAAATATAAGAAGTGTTACGAAGAACTTTAGTTCATTTGAACTTCTCATTTCTAGGCTCGGATTTAGCTGTGACTTACTGGTGCTAACAGAGTGTTGGATACATGACGATAAACCTTTTCCAATGTTAACTAATTATAACACTGCCGTTACCAAACATTACATTAACAAAAATGGTGGTATAATCATCTATTATAAATCTAGTCTAGACTGCCTAGTGGAGGAACCAGATTTCCAGAATGCTAATTGTTTATTAGTTAAGATTGGCAAAGATAAAGCGATAATTGCAATATATAGATCCCCATCATTTTCTAATATAGACAACTTTCTAAATTCACTTGACAAAGTTCTAAATACCGTAAAAAAGTGCTCAACTATTACCGTTGTCGGTGATATCAACATAGACATACAACCAGACAATACAGATAGACACTCTCCTGCCTATCTGGAACTGCTGGCAGCTCATGGGCTTCTTCCAAGCCACATGTTTCATACCAGAGGTAGCAGGTGTTTGGACCATATTATTCTAAAGTCTAAAAATCAATGCACTGTCGTAGTCCTTCAGACATTTTTAACTGACCATCGTCCTGTCCTCCTGAATGTTAAAAATAAACATGTAAGTGTGGATGCAATACAGAAAACTACTACCAAGCTAAACTTTAATAATATTATTGAGCAAATTAAGTTAGAAAACTTTACAAATGTATACAATGCTGATGATCCAAACTATGCTTCTGAGCTTTTTGTTGCTAAAATGATGAATATCATAAAACTGAATACCCGTACCTTTAAAATACCAAATAGCCAGCACATAAAGAAACCCTGGATAACTGCAGGTCTTCTACGTTGCATTCGCACACGCGATAGAATGCATATTAGCCTAAAGACCACCCCAAATAACCCAATATTAAAAATCACGTATTCAAGGTATAGGAATTTTTGTAATAAACTACTAAAGAAGGTTAAAATTAATTTTGAAAAATCGGAATTGGAAAAGCATAAACACAACATTAAACAAACTTGGCAAGTCATACGCAGAATTACATATACTGAAAAAACTAAAACTAATGCTGAATCACTCCTATACATCATGCCGAGCCCTATTTTATCGGTGGATCATGTAAACAAATATTTTGCAAATGTCGGTAAAAGTCTGGCTGCTCAAATTCCCACCCAAGACACCAGCATGTCGATATGCCAATTATCTTCCCAGATCAACACAATTGGTATTCTATCAACGGATGAGGCAGAGGTGCATGGCATCCTTTACTCCCTTAAAAATGACTGTGCAGTAGGGTATGATGGAATTTCCGCTAAGATGCTTAAAATGGCAGGCCCGACGGTCATACCACTTATCACTCACATTTGTAACCTTTGTCTTGCCGCTGGTAAATTTCCCAACGTCTTCAAAACCTCTATTATTACACCAGTTCATAAGGGCGGGGGGAGAGACAGTGTCAAAAATTATAGGCCTATCTCAGTCTTAACGTCACTCTCAAAAATACTCGAGAAAATTATCAATAGGAGACTTATTTCTTACCTAGAACATTTTGAAGTTTTATCACCTAATCAGTTCGGATTTCGATCAGCTAAATCTACAGAGTCAGCCGTTATAAACTTAACAAACCTTATAGTCACCAAAATGGACAGTAAGAAGAAAGTTATAGGTATATTTCTCGACCTAGCGAAAGCTTTTGACACTGTCTCCCTGCCCATCCTTATTGCAAAACTTGAAAAAATTGGTATTCGAGACAAGTCTTTGAGCCTAATGACTGATTACCTAACAGATAGAAATCAAAAAACTAAGATTGGTAATATCTTGAGTTGTGAAGAACCGATGACATACGGAGTTCCTCAGGGGAGCGTCCTGGGTCCAACCCTTTTCTTAGTATATGTAAACGACCTCTGTAATCTTAGGCTCGACAAAGGGAAAATCTTTTCATACGCCGATGACACAGCGATCGTCTTTGAGGGGAATACTTGGGAGGAGGTGAGAACTCGCGCTGAGAAGGGCCTTAAGACCGTTATCAAATGGCTACAATCTAATTTACTGACTCTAAACGTGGAAAAAACTAAATATATGGCATTTGCTAATGCTCGTACGAGGAAACCGGACTTCACAATAAAAGCGCACGTTAACTGTACATCGGATGATTGCGACT
Source organism: Camptogramma bilineatum (assembly GCA_958496255.1). NCBI lineage: Eukaryota > Metazoa > Arthropoda > Insecta > Lepidoptera > Geometridae > Camptogramma > Camptogramma bilineatum. Next base: position 6,860,037 of record OY292473.1, on the reverse strand, counting down.
GTGATACCCTGGACCGCGTAAATACCATTAAATATTTAGGGGTCACTATTGACGATAGAGTCAGTTGGAATGCCCACGTGAAAACACTTTCCAAACGGGTCCGTAAACTTATATATGTATTTAGGCACCTAAGAGAAGTGGCGGATCGTAAGCTAATTATAAATGTCTATAATGCTCTCTGCAAGTCCTTACTCACCTACTGTAATACTGCATGGGGAGGCGCTTGCAAAACCTATATGCTGCAGTTAGAACGGGCCCAACGTGCAGTGTTAAAAGTAGCTACTTTTAAGCCCTATAGGTTCCCAACTACCCTCCTGTTCAACGAGTGTGAGGTCCTAACTGTTCGACAGCTGTTTATAGCTAAAATCATTGAGTCGCAACATAAAAAGGTGGATGTCAGTGCATACCTTGCTTCAGATAGAAGAAGAAAGGACATAGTTATGAGAGTTCCTAAGTGTAATACTGTTTCTGCTCAGCGTCAGCAAATCTTTCTTGGTCCCTTCATATATAACATAGCAAACAAAGTAATAGAAGATTTGGTAATTTACAAAAAAATGGAATGTCAGAATGCGATAAAAAAGTGGTTACTAGCGTTGTGCTATGATGACACTGAAAACCTACTTAGAGTCATTAAATAATAATTATTATGTATTTTTATTTTATTTTTTCATTTATAAATATTGTCTTTATTAATAAAATACACAAATACACACCAATAATACACCTACACCCATTTAATTGATGAAGTTGTTTAAAATAGGCATTACTAACAATTATAGTTTTAAATATGTGAAGATAATTACATAAATAGCAATCAAATTTAATTTAATCATTACATAACAGCAATTAAAATTAATTAAACTTATTATTTATTTAATGAAATAGCTTGAGATTGTAATAAATATATACCTACCTAATAATTCCTACAAAATGAAATAATAATTTATGGACTAAATTTGTAATTAAATTTGGGATAAAACTTGTTAATCGATTGTTGAATTTACTATGAAAGAAAAAAGAAAAAAAAAAATTATGAAATACTGCTCTTGATTATTATGCATGCCTGTTAATAATAACTGTTATTAATTAATTATGATCGTGGTTATAATGAAATTTGATTAGTCTGGCTTTGATACATCATTGTAATCATAGAAGGAAGGCAGCACCTGCAACACAAGTCTCACCACTTAGTGCAGGTACTGTAGCCCAGCTTTTGAAAACAAGCCATAAATGTATAAAATGCTTAGATTAGATTATTATTATATATTATGTGATACTTATTGTACTTTATGCTTGAAATGAAATAAATAAATAAATTGAAATTGAAATTGAACGAAAAAAAAATTTTACGAGATTTTAATATTGGTCATATTTATGAAGAGTTGAATAACATTTTTAATTCGATAATATCAATCAATTTAATTGTAAAATTATTTAGACCCAACGCCACTATCTTAGCTTTAATCTCCTCAATAAAAAAAAACATCGTTTTGCAGTACCTACAAACAACCTTAAAAAAATAATGCACTCAGTATAAAAAGGTAATTTAATTTTTATACTTACCTAATTAATTTATTTTGGTCTTAAAATATTAAAATGCTCACCTTTCATAAATCATCAAATTTTTATTGTTACTATTATTAGGCGATAAGATCTTCTTCGCTTAATTTCTTAATTTTTTATTACGCAACAGCAAAAAAATACATACCTTTTATATCCCGAATAATAACAGCAAAACTTATCACTATAATCACCTATCAATTCCAAATCTACTTGAATTCTTCAAGTTTCGAATCTCATCACTGTCACTTCACTAGAACATGCCACAGATATTAAATAAGCACATCGTATACGAAATTTGAATCAACGCGAACTCGAAACGTGCCGTCATACGTCCAACTCTGAAGAGCAGCGAAAACGTACTGGTCTGCGTACTATGGTGCGAGGGAGACAACAAACCGGGGGGGTGAAATGAAATCTATAAGCTCATGAACACTGCAAGACGTGCAAGCATCAATAGTTGAAAAACTTTGATGACCTTGGAAAGTGTAGGTACCTGAATTCGAAGCAGTAATGAGATCGTCCGGTTGAAATATTCAGGAGCCGTAAGAGAACCCACATTGGGTTCGGAGAAATACAGGAACAACTGTACAAATTGTATTCTGCAAAGAAATACGTTTACTTCAGATTATTAAAGATCCGTCACAGCCAGATAAGGGTCATCAGAGGCAAATCTTTGCACATATTTTGAATGTAGTAAACATTTAACCAAACCTCTTGGCAGATATTGAAGGCCTTTGCCCTGTAGTGGAAAACGTCAGGCTTATACTTAAATAAATAAATAAATCATGGCAGACCACCTGCCAGATGAATGAAAGACATTTTGCCGTAGAGGGTAAGACCAGTTGCCGTATTCCCTTACTCAGTTGACATCAATTTGATAGGCACTATCCAGTAGATTGCTGCTTTGACGTAACGTGGTGATCACCATCATTTTAGGAAAACAACAATGTACTGCAAATCAGACAATCTTTTAGGTGAACTGGATATACAGGAGGGTAAAAAGGCATTTATATAGTGATTTGTCTTCTGCAAAATGTAGGCATGAGCCAAATATATATTTGGACTTGCCCCTGACTACCCTTTAGGCCATTTCGAAAAGATCTTGAATTCCCTAAAGCTCTTAGAAAATATCTGCCGCACCTTGGGGATACAGTCGTGACCCTGTTTTGTATTTTTATAACATGATCAGAACCCACTACCTTTGGATCACAAGTCGAAGTAGCTTCCACTAAGCCAACAAAGTCATTCACACATTCACAGCTTAAGTTTTTAATAATTATTTGTGAAACAACTAATCAAATCTTAAATTATTTTCGCAAAGAAGAATTTCACAGAGCAAATTATAATTTTTGTTCAAAATATTTTTTGCTCTCGACAATAATATTTCCTCAATATCTGAAACTTTGAGTTTCAACCTTCAGTAAATTGTTATTTCTTCCTTTTCCTTAAAAAGTTGGGAACTTTTGGCACAAAGGGTAGGGTGGTCTAAAGCTGTGCTCTCTAATAATAAAATGATTATGGGTATTTTAGGGTAATATTTAAAGGCACTGCTTTTTTTCTTTCATAATTTTTACTCCCGAGACGCCGCAAAAAAGAATGTTATAAAAACGTGTAGGTATGTCACACTCACTGTCAAAACAAATTTCGAAAAATTCCTGACTCTATGTTCATAAATACGACTTCTAAACGGTGAAGGTAAATATCGTGAGAAAGTCCGCGGCTTAGGCAGACCCACGCGTATTGACCATGGTCTTTTCTGTAGATATAGCTGGAGGATGGTGTAGGTGTTGGGTAAGCCAACTCCATCTCAACATTGTCCTGGCCTTTAGGCGGCCTAAAAACTCCATCATCAGAGTTGGCCACTTGCTCATACAACTCACGCAGTGTCCCGTTAAGTGTAGGCAGAGATTGACTCCTGACACAGAATGAATCATGATGATCAAAGATGTATAGGCCTAAGTTTCTTAGGCCTGAAATGCCAAATACCTATCAGAGAATATCTAGCGTGTCTTGGGGATAATCATGATTCTGTAACATTGCTTCCAGTCATTTAACCGTCCCATTTCAAAACCCTAAAACTTTATCAAGGTTAATGTCAACCTTAATAAAGCCCTGTTTTCTAGTTTTGTCCTCGCACAAGGGGTCGTGACAAATCGTTGGAAATCTCGATAATAAGTACCTGCAAGTTTCAAAGCTACGGAACCCAACGTGTTTGATGACATTTTCCTCTTTTACCCGACTGTGAAAGGTAGTGTTTTCTTAATATAGGTTATACTTATATTATTTTGAAGTGATTGAAAGCTCAGGTTGAGTTTTTTTTTAATTTAAGTTGCATAATGCAGTTGCAACTTAATGCTTAGGGCTGCGGAGCTAAAAAGGCCACTATAGCAGAATTATAATATGATTCGTACTATGTTTTTGTTCTTGTCACTCTCATGTGTAACGTATATACGTTATTTTACGTAGATACAATAGTTTTTAGGAATTTAATATTAATAAATAAAACAAAATATCTAGTTTTATTATATTTAAAATAAATACGTAGGTATCGAATGAAAGAAAATACAATCTATTCGCTATTTCACATTCTTTTACCATGCCTAAAGTCACAAGCGATGCGCGGAATACTTCCTCATGCTGTGAACTGTACTGTTTACGCTGTCTATGGTGCCGGCATCGGCATAACGGTTTATTACTGCGTAAGCGTTTTCTAACCGCCATTTTGCGAGCTCGGAGTGCAGTCGCCGCAAACCGTCTCAGAGTACGGTCACATTACGTGTTTGCGCGCGCTAGCTACGATCGTTGAATATTCAACATTTTGCCTATTTCTTCTAACTGATATTTTAATCCTAAAACTCATTGCAGTCGAAGGCCATAATTAACTATAAATTCAGTGTAAAATCCCGTATTCGGTAAGTGTTGAACAATTATTTCCGCAAAACTGTAGGTAGACTTTGTAACGTATTTTAACGGTCATTTATTTTATTTGTGTTAATTTCAGCCTTTTTCTCACAATGCTTTCATTAACTAGGTATCTACACAATACACTAGATATCCTACTGCACTTTTACTCTTTCATTCTATCATTTCACTATCATTTTCTCATGTAGGGGAACCTGTTGAACCTCGGCCACACGATCTTATTTAATTTTTTTTGTCTATAAAGATTGGAATTAGGTTTACCAAATATGGACACATGTAAAGATACACTATTTGACTACATATTTATGAAATAAATTTTGTATTTTTAATGATACTTTAGAAGATAAAGAGGTTTGAACAAAAAATGGGATTTTGTCGAAGGTACAACACACCAGATATACCTTGGTCACTGCAAGATGTACCTTGACCTTACCAGTCTTTTTTCATGAAAATATCATGTTATCGAATCAATTATCACTTTATGTTTAAATTAATGGAAAGAACATTTATAAGGTATATACTTTAGATAAAAAATAATAATAATTTACATTTTTATCTTAAGTTATGCTAAGATAATAAAAATAACAATAAGTTCTAAAAAATTCTGTGATCTTAAGATCATTATCGCGTCCTATTATAATAATTTATCAACAAAAATCCAAATACTTAACAGCTTTTAGGACAAGATAGACTTCTCTCTTTATATGAACCTTCTTCGGTGTTTTTTTTTTTCTGTTTGATATCTTGATACAAATTTGTACGTGAGGCCCTGTCCAAAGTACAAAGCAAATATGGTGGCAAAGGTACAACATTGCCTCATTTTAAATTAACGAATTTTTAAAATGCACTTTGAGTTCGCTTTGGGTCGATATTTCTATGCCTATCTAAAGTCCATTTCACCTATATTTGATTGCATGAAATGGTTATCTTGTAAGTATGTACTGTTATATATAAATTAACTTAAAGTAAAGTTAAAAATACCCTCTTTTTGAGCACTTTTTTATATTTTTAATTCGCACGCCTCACTCACTCCACGCTGGTTTTTCGATTCTAGCTTCATGTTGGTGTTGACCAATGACGATTATAATGCCACAGACAAAAACAAAAAAACTCGCACAGATTACGAGATAAGCCTTGGTGGCCGAGGGATATCAATGGACGAGGTTCAACAGGTTCCCCTACACTCCGCTCTGATTGTGACACTACATACATCACCTCAGTACTCTCCTCACATAGTTACCAGCATCTTCATCTCGCTTGGCTACGATGGTCACAATCAGAGGGAGAGAACGTTAGACGTGTCCTGACGAAATTTTTATATGGAATTCCAGGGTCCAAGGTTACGGCTGAGAAGAACAAGAAGTTTTGCCGCCAAATCTACCACTGGCGTGTTCATTGGCGTTCCTCCGCGTTCTTCTGACATCGGACACCTTGCGAGACTCTCATCGGCTCCACATCAGCCTGGACTATCCGAGGGGAGTCACTTGTCCACACACTTTTTCAAAAGCAACCGTAAAATCAGTGACCGGGCAATTGAAGAACCGTTCAATAAATTTTTTGTGTATGACAGTGTATTTTGGTGTTTAATTATATAAAAACCACCACTAGTCGTAACACATGTCTAGGAAAAGTGACGGCTTAGTGCAATTCAGATTCCGCTATAACGGCCTTTTTAGCCCCGTTGAGACTAAGAAATTGATACTGCACTCAAAAATACGATAGAAAAGTAGTCGATGCTACTAGCGGTCACTTATTATATAACCACGTAGAACCACCATGCTGATTGCAGCCCTTTAGTGTTATATTTTTCAAATACTCATACATAAATCTAACTAGCAAGTTAATGAGGCGATGGGCCTTTTCATTAAATAAAAGTCCTTTAGGCAACAACGCAGAAGTCAAAAATTTAAAATATTCTTATGCAAAATCTTCTCTCCGATAAAAAACTTTTTTGGCCCTCATATGAGCTCACTAGACACAAAGACATAACATAGACTTAACTTCTATTCTAGAATGTAGAAACTAAACTTCAAAACTGCCTTAAAAGCTCGCAACGGACTCACTAAAGTGTAATGGAGACGCAAATTGCCAACTTTTGTTGATAAACGAGCTTCTTCCTGAATTACAAGCATTCGGATATTTGAAGACATGTGTCTCGGGAGTAAAGTTTGTAAGACGGTAAGTGGTTGTATAAATGCGATGTGCAAAGAGATGTAATGGAAATAAAAATGTTTAAAGGACTAGACATTTTGGGCCCATCTTTCGCCCAACAGTGATGAAACATGTCATATGAAAGCTCTTGGAGAGTACTTTACTTCATTATATCGCAGCTTTGTCGAAATCTAGCGCAAAAATGGTGTTATGTTATGGTGCAAAAACGGCGCGAAAACGGTGATTTGTTTGAAGAAACTGCTGAAGTTAGAAAGATGAAACTGTATTAGAAAGCTACAATAGAATGAAATAAAGTACACTCCAAGAGCTTTCTTATGACAATGTTTCATCACTGTTTTAGACACTGAATTAGTATTGGATCCAGTGTTCAAGCAATGATACCCATGGCCCATCAATCTGCAAGACGACTACCTCTGTGGCGGGTTCGATCTCGCGGCGGAAAAAATGTTTGTTATGATCTGCAAATATTTGTACCGCGTCTGGGTGATTTCCAAATTTAATAAGTAGGTATGTATTTAAAAAAAATAGGTTCATAAGTAAGTAATGTAAGTGGGTCTCATTACACAAACTCTGCATATATTTTGAGGCTACATAATGCCTTGTGAACTATACAGTAAGTAGGGTAAACGACCCTAACTTTGGCCCCCCACCATTTATTATCACCCCTTTGATTGATTTATCCTATTTATTAAGAAACAACCGAATCTCACAGTGCTTCAACTTATCGAAATCGATGAAAACAATCATTAGCTACAATATTGACAAACTAAATAACGAAAAATAAACATATGGGCGTCGGTACAACAACATTAATAAAATGTCTCGATTTGAGCAGTGAGAATCTATGTTTTTGCTAAGGTAAGAGCTTTCTTAATTTTATCGAATCTAAGTTTATCAGGGGGTTTTACTTTGCTATAGTTTTTAAATCATTTCAACACATATTATTCGAGCTTCCTGAGCACTAATTTTTAAGAATTGCATTGTTTTTGTTATTTTATTGCGGTGCCAACATTTGGTACAGCAAAATTAGTTAATTTCCATTTTATTGGCAGTGAGGTCAATAATTGGTATTTCTGAGATTTCTATGAGTAGACCAATTATCGACACTAGGCCAATGTTTAAGCATAATCATCATCATCATCAGCCTATAGCAGTCCACTGCTGGACATAGGCCTCCCCTAATGAGCGCCATCGCGCCCTGTCTTCAGCTTGACGCATCCAACTTATGCCGGCAGCCTTTCGCAAATCGTCACTCCACCTGGCAGGCGGGCGTCCTACACTACGTTTGCCGAGACGTGGTCTCCACTCGAGAACTCGTTTACCCCAGCGGTTGTCAGTTCTTCGGCAGATATGGCCGGCCCACTGCCACTTCAGCTTGCTAATTCTCTGAGCTATGTCAACGACTTTGGTTCTCTGCCGAATAGTCTCATTGCGGATCCTATCCTTCAGAGAAACTCCGAGCATAGCTCGGTCCATAGCTCGCTGAGCGACTTTGAAATGGTGGACCAGCCGTACTGTGAGTGTCCACGTCTCAGCTCCGTATGTCATAACGGGTAGAATGCACTGATTGAAGACTTTCGTTTTCAAACACTGCGGTATAGGTGACGAGAAGACCCGACGCAATTTTCCAAATGCTGCCCAGCCCAGCTGGATTCTCCTTTGAGCATAAGTCTGCTAATAATTGGTCTAACTAATGAATCAAACAAGAAAAAGAGGAATTTCAACAATATCAGCCAAACAACAGAAATTAGGAAGGAAACAACAAAAGAGTAAACAAGTGTAACGAAACTTGTGTTACCTAAAAAGTTAGATACTGTGGAAATAACCTTAACTCACAAAAAGAAGACTGTAATCCAAATGAAAAACAAGACGAAAAGAAGAAAATGATAGTGACTATGTTAATGTTATAACAGACAATTAATGAAACCAAGCAAAACAAAATACTGCATCTCAGCTGCACTATAGCTAAAATAGAGAATTTTTAGACTGAGTTTGATGCCAAGAATGAAGAAAAATAATAAATAAGTCTTTACGAATGTATTTATAAGCTTTTATAAGCTCTCTTTAAGCGATTTATTTCAATTTACTTAACAGTTAAAAGGGCCAATAAATTGGTCCAACTTATGCCAGTAATTAGTCAAAGAATGCCCATAATTGGTAAAATCATGTTTTTAAATAAACCGCAAAAAAATGAATACAAAACTATGTTGAAGTACGTTTCCCATGTATTAAAAACATCAATTAACTTTCATTCTATCATTTTGACAATTTTTTTTGTTCGCCACACATAACAAAGACAGTTATCATGATTTAAGTACATCAAGATCCTTAAAGGGCCAATAATTGGGGGTTTTACCCTATTATTTATTTATCTAAAAGTATTTAAAAGAAAGACGAAACAATGCATGCCACCCGTTAGAGTAATAAAACCATTAGTTTCTTGGTGCTATTTTCATAATTCACGGTGTATTTCCTTTGATATTTCGTTTAGAGTTTGAGTTACAAGTTATTTTTTGATTGAATTACATTCTATCAAAAAGTAACTGTCAGCATGTGACATAAAGTCATATTACATGATTCACATGCTAAATTCAACTATTTTATTAATTCAACTATTATCAATCAATTCAGGTTCTGGTTTCAATTTAACTATTTTCTATTATCCTAGATTATACTGATCTCTTTAGTTTTCAGAGTCATCGTCTCTATAAAAAACAAAACTTATCACTGCACTAAAATTGTCAAGCAATTTGTGTTTTATCAGCCGAGAAATAAGGTCGAAATTCGCGTTTAATGTCCCGGATAATCCTTATATCTGTTACTGTTATTGCAGAGTGTCCGCTTCTTCTAAAGCGTTATTTGTGTGAAGATTAAGAGTTATTTATGCGTTACGGCCGTGAATGTTGTTTTGGGAATACCTACTGGGACGAAAAGGTAAACGTAGACATGGAATATTTTTTTAACTTGAAGTTAGAATTGCCTTCTTTATTAAAAAACCAATAGGTCATAAGAACTTAAAATACACACATCAAGGATTTTGGGAAAAGATTTTGAATAAGAAACATTATTTTATAAATACGACAAAATACAAAACTTAAAAAAAATTAGATAAAAATTAAGTCAAGTTTGATAATTTTTAACACAATATGCGGCTTGCACAACTACTCCTAATTGTATTTAGCTAGCCTAAACACAAGAAAAAAAAAGTGTTGAGGCTAGCTTAAATACAATTAAGAACGTTGTTCAAGCAGCCCTAAGTGTGTTAACAATTATTATCAAATAAGATTAAAAAAGAAATTTAAAAAACTGAAAAAAAAATCTACTTCGATTTCGATCATTGGAGTGGGTGGTTCTATCTTGATTTAAATCTTCGCCACGCCATCTATTTTGGTACAATCAACTAAAAAAGACTTGAGTGTTTTTTTTTTAATAATAGCTATTGAATATTGGCCAATGGTCCGAATTTCCTACATTCAATTTTGGGTTTAGAAAAAGACCAAACCCAAAACAGGAAATAATTTAACTCTTCTCTTTAACAAGTAATACTAAAAGACACGTCTGAAAAATAAGAAAATCATACGTTTCTGCTTTAACTCATTATTAGTATTTCGATATAATTTCACTCGTAATAAAAAATAATATATTAGAGAGAAAACTTCAGAGACAATAATTATTAAAATAAAAAGAGATTTTATTTCGAAATGAGAAAATAATAACGTTAGGATTTAATTTCGAGCCACTTCACAACATTTAATTTTATATCTTACTCGTCGTACTCTGATTATTTCGTACTCTGATTTTTAGTTCCTGAAAAAGATATTATCTGTCAAACAGAAGTTTCTATACAATCGCTGCTGCCTGTGGCTGTGTTCGAATAATAACTGCAGCGACATGACGCCACGACGTGTCGCTGCAGCATAACGTGGCGACACGTCGTCGCCTACTGGTGCTACCAAGTCGGCTACAATCTTGTACCTAACTTCATCTGCATTTATAGTCGTTAAGCCATGACGGAGGTCTTTATTCGGCCTAAAAACTCCGTCACCAGAGTTCTTCTTCTTCTAATGGTGCCTCTCCGACTAGCGAAGGTTGGCAGTCAATATGGCAAATTGTTCCAAAAAAAAAAACTCCGTCACCAGAATTGGACAGTTGCTCATACGAACTTATTTACTTCATTTATGAGCGCGACTGTCCAGCCACTACGGAGGAGCACTGAAATCTTTTAATGACACTGTAAAATGTTATTCGGCCATGTGTTTCATACTTAAATACCCAAAAAGCTCAAGAATGTTTTAGTTTATCGATTGGTTTAAGAGGTAATAAAGAGATGTTGGAATTTATGAGTCTGTTAAATAAACATTATAGTTTCCCCTTACTATTTTATTCCCGTCACACATTGGATTTTAGATTCTTATTTTCCGTCACATCGGATTGGAATATATAAAAGTTTTTTATTGAAAAAAACATTTCAAGATTCGAGTCCAGACACAAAACAAACATCTATGTTCATCACACAAAATGTTTGTCCTGAATGGGAACCGAACCCACGACCTACAGCGCAGAAGGCAGAGCTACTACCAACTAAGCTAAGAGACCATTCGAAAGATGTTTTATTTTTAACAACAGCAATGTCTATTTACGGTATTTTTGTAAAAGCAAGAACGTGGCCGAATGAAAACTTGGCAAAAAAGGGAATAACTCTTAATTTTAGCCGAAAAATATATAACTCGGAACAGCCATGAAAAACAGTAATATCCGGAAATAATAGCAGAAAATATACGTATAATTTGAGCGAATGTGAATATGAATGTGAAATGAATTTTTGCTCGCACAATATATTTTAAATGTAGGTACAGTGTACCAATAATTAAACCAAAATTAGATTATTGCAATAACATTTACAAAATACAACCATGGAAACCATTTGCAAACGAAATATTTGAGCCATCTAAGGATTGTTACAAACAATCTAAGGATAACTCATCTGATTGGGTATGATTAGTATACTATTCTCTGTAAACCTTTGTATAACTTGCGGGAAATATAATTATCTAGAATATTTCGCCTAAGGGTTTATTTTAAGTAATTTCTAAGCAAGCTCTGGATAATATATTTTTTGTTTCGCAAAATACATAAACTTTGAGAGAAGCTTAAACGGCGAAGAAAAACATCGTAAGGAACACGCTGCTTAATTGGCCAAGCATTATTGATCATTTATTTCCTGTGAATAGGGCCCATTTAGCTGAGATATGATAGGGCTTAGGTGTTGCGCAAACCCTATCCATCTCAATAATGTCTCAGGAACTCCAGTAAACCGATTTTACAAAAAGTTGTTGACAAAAATACCTTTATAAGAAAACAATTGTACATAATTATTTTTTTTCTTTTAAATTAAATTTTAATTATAATTTTTTCCATTGAAAGGTGTTTTGTCTAGTGTTCGGCGCAGGCCAGACAGAAGAGACGTAAGACGAGGACGCGTCGCGGACAGGGCGCCAGCGAACAGCGTTGCGTGCGCGCCCCGTCTCTTCTGTATGTTTTGCGTCACGACGCTTCTATACATTTTGTATGAAAGGGACGAGGAAGAGACAAATGTCCGCGCCCCGTCTGCGTCTTACGTCTTTTCTGTGTCCCGCGCCTTAGCTATGTTTCATAAAAAACTGTTCAGCCGTTTGAAGATCATTAGCTCTTTTCTAAGTTGTTGAAGAGTATGTCAGGCGGGGGTTTTTAATTTTTTTAATTTGTTATTGTTGTAGATGTTGTTTATTAAAAAGCAGCGACCGATTCAATACAACTTAAAATGTTGAATCACGTGAGAATTTCCGTTTCAAATCCCCGCCATACGGAGTTTCTGTGCAAAAATAGTTTTTCCGCTCAAAATAAGTTTTCAGCTCACTACTAGACGATCTCGAGTAGTTTGGTGACTGGCAGTTTTGTAAAAGTCGAGTTATTTTGGTATTTCTTCTTTAAATAGATTCCTATGCTGAATTCGACTAAACTGGATTAAGTTTTTACTCGAGAGTAAACTACTGTTTGTTTGAATACTTTGACATTGCAAAGTTAAAACCAGGATAATTTGGACGCACATAATAATGTTTGGTTGCGCTTTCGAAACAATTGTATTTCGAATTAAGTCGGCTAGTTACTCTGGAGTAAGATGACTTTTGGTCGAATCCAACCAGTCGTTGAGGAATAACATATTCTTCGTAATGCGCCATTTATATGAAGCTAGTTTCTCGCCTTGAAGATACAATTATCAAAATCAAAAAGAAGCAATTATCGACCTTCTATTTATGATTATGTTTAGTTTACATTGTCATCATATTTTTTTATTGCTTTCGAGAATTGTATCTTTAACGGGAGAGACTCTTTCCATGTAAATGGCGCTGAATGAAAAAAACTGAAAGAAAGCATTGTGATAAAATGTAAGTTCTAAGTAGTAGGTAGGTAACTACAATTTTTTAAGTCACCTCAAATTTTTTTAAGTCATCAAACAAAACAAACAACTCCAGCACCCATCAATAAAGGTCACCTCTCTATTACTCTTTTACTCTCTATTATGTCACTCAAGGGACTCTCTCCCACGCTTTCATGGTCAAATAATATCGCTAATTCGGCTATATTCAATTTATTGTTTTCAAGTGCCTCGCCCATCTACATCCTACATCCTATACTGACACGGAAGACCTATTGGTTTCTCTTATTCCGGGTCTCGATCGAGATCTGAGAATAAAGGGTCACACACACACCCACTAACACACCCCCACTAGAGTCTTACGATGCAAGGTTTTGATTTGTATCATAATTATTACAATCATAAAACATGATGAGTTTTCAGTTCGACCCATTTTGTTTATTCACAACTATTTGCATTCAGCTGAACAGCTGTTCATAATAAGGTATACGTTTCGCTTCATTTGCCGCGAACTAAGTTCGTTTTAATGTTGGGTATGACATGATTTTAGATTGACTTTTGTCAGAGTAGGTTCATTTTCATTTTGAGCCGGAACCGTGAGCCGGCTCATTTGAGCCAGTCATTTCAGTTGACTGTTCATTATTTTGGCGGACTACTCACTCATTCTCACATGATAATCTTTCCGATCAGTTCTGAATTCTTTCTTGTCATTGTCAAGCGAGGAGTGATTGAAGATTGAATGAAGCTTGAGGAAAGAGTAACGTCATTTTCTGATTTTGTCTTAATGTGTACGGTCACATGACATTTGAATTGAAGCATGACATTTTTAGAAGTTGAGCCGATCACACAAAGTTGAATTTTGTACGGGACAAAAGAGCCGCGTCAGTCACGATATACTCAACGCTAGTTCGTTTGCATAGCACGCTTGAACTAGAAATTGGTGCTAATATTAGTGTCAAAGAGAATCTCTGCATATTTAGAGACACTTATTGCGACGTGCTTAGAGTTCAAACTGCTTGTGTATTTTGCGAAATTTCTCAATTAGAATGTTGGGAAGGAGGTAATGAAACTACTTATTTTGTTAAATCATTTTATGAGTTTTGTTGCATAAGTTCACTGGTGTAGGAAGCCATTTTCTTTACTAAGTATTATTTGCTTTTACCAGCGTTTCCATTCGCGTTTTATACATTAAAAAGCAAAAAAAAAATAAAACTCGGAATTCATTAATAATGAATCCTATCCTGGTAATATTATAAAGGCGAACCACGTCATTGGTTGGTGTGCCTTGGAAAAATAAGGTTACCTATCTCAGTTAAGTTACTCCAAATTTGGACGCATATGCTCAACTAAACAAGCTCATGTTTCGTATTAAAAAAATGATTTTTCATTTTTTTTTTATTCAAAGGTATCCCGATTTCTTAAATTTACCTTGAACACAAAAAGTTTGCGGAACACTGATATAATCCACACTCATGTTTAAGCTAATAAATAAACTTATCTTTATCTCTATAAAAAACGCGTACGAGGGTTCTACAGTATCAAATGAAATGTAAGTATTAGATTGCTTGTTTCCTGACACTGTCTATGTAAATCACTTGAAAACCTTTAGACATTGACCCAATAGTCAATCTGAGTAGGTACTCGTCAATCCGAGTAGGTACTCGGCAATACGAGTATTCCGTTTGTGCCATTCAATATGTTCCGAGCTTATCAATCTACTGTCACGCCTGTGAATAATCCTATCCTATCCTACTAGAAAATGCTTCAGATTCTTTGGACTGCATTTCGCACGAATTCCATTCTACGTGAACTAAAAATCGAAACCAGGCTCTCTACCATCTTGCCTTCTCTGCTACGAAAATTACGCGTCATCATCCATTGTAAAATTTCAAAGATTCTTATTATAAGTACCCAAAACTGTTTCAAAAAAGATCCCATCACTCCAGGCCAACGACCCAGGCGTTTAATTTACCATTTGCTTGCGGCGAGTACTGGAGTTTTTCAGTCACATAGCCAGGAAAGACGGACATAACCTCGAACAACTGATGGTTACTGGCAAAATCGAGGGTAAACGCCCGAGTGGTCGTAGTCCACTCAGATGTTCGGAACAAATCCACTCTACGCTGAACACCAAGCTTCATGATGCGCTCCACGATGCCAAAGACAGGAACAGGTGGCGCAAAATAATTAGGACAAAGATTACTCCATGTTCAGGGGATCATGAATTCATGACCCTCAGCAATGAGGGAAACGATGCGAGGAGAAGGAGGATCCTACTAGTATTAGAAATGTGAAAGTTTGTGAGGATGGATAGATGATGGATGTTTTTTCATGAAAGTTAGCTTTCCATACACCGCTATACGTAAGCTAACTGGTTTCCTCACGATGTTTTCCTTTACCGTTTAGAGCTCGTGTTATTGCATGTACATTTTTCGCAACGAAAAATCCATCCATGCACGGATGCGACCTTCGGATCGAAAGTCGACCACTATCTACTCTGCCAATACGGCTCTAATTCAAAGACAGTTAGGAACATTAACAACCAATCGATCTCAAATCGCTACAAAGATCTTCAATGCATTCACCCACTTCCATACCAACTGCTACGTATTCTACGTCACATCTAAGCCCACACAGTTGGAGAATTAGTATTCTTTGCGCGTCTCCGAAGGAAATGATGCTATTCAAAATGCTACTCACACTAAAATTCGAGATTCGCACTTACAGCCTGTGTCATAATGACAAGGTTTGTGCGTTATAGATGGATATTTTCGGGGATATAGATAAGGAAAATTGTTAGATAGGAGATGGGATAATATCCGATACACTATAGAATGTTGGCCAAGTGACACCTTATTTTGGCCCAGTGTCATCAACAACACACGAGAATAAAGTAAAAATATCGTTGATTTAGATAAATAAATCAAATAAATAAGTAAATACTGCTGGATCTTTCACACAGCGCCATCTAGCTCCAAACTAAGCAAAGCTTGTACTATGGGAACCAGATAACGACAATGTTTCGATTCAACCGGAGAATCTTCTTCTGGGTAAGTGGGATTTGTGTTACAGTTGTTCTATCTCACGAAGTCCGTTTGGTCTTTGTGTGTGTATTCACATACACGTTGTTTCTGCGTGCGTAAGCTCGGGAGCGCTCAGAATCGGCCCACGCACATAGAAACAACGTGCATGTGCATCTACACACACAATTAAGACCAAACAGACTTCGTGAGATAGAACAACTGTACGGTCATCTATCGCGGTCACGTCACCAGAGTTGGTCACTTGCTCATACGAGCTTACTAACTTACATCTCAATGTGAGATTTCAAACAGAAACTGGATCAACTAAAAGAAAGCTAGGCCCTTAACCGTGAGTATTGACCTGGTTTTTCATGATATTGATCGCAAAGGTCAAAATCGGTCTCAAACTCTTAAATTATGACAGTTCAGTGACCACGCAAATAGCTCTGTCACTCTCATCTCAACGAGACAGAACGCAACAAAAGATACCTACGCGATCATTTTGACAGTTTGAGACTAATTTGAGGTTTAAAACAAGTTAGACAATCAGCCCACATGAGTCTAGTTACCTAGACGTTTCAATGTAATCCCACATGTCTTTCTGAATAAATGATTTTTGATTTGGTCTGTTGTGATGACATTTGCGGATTTATCAGCTCCACACGTATTGACCAATCTTTCCTGTGGACAGGCTGTATTAGAGATCAGAGAAGCTATTCCGTTTAAACATACATTGCCATGTTTTGAACTATTTAGAATAGGATGTAAGAACCGAATTTTACTTCAATACTTCCTCCGTTTTGCATTACATACCTATCAGTCTTAAAGGCACACAAAAATAGACTTTTTTTTTTGCCTTTTCCTTTCAAATGGAAGCTAATAACATGAAATTTATCATAAGCCATTGTTTTCAAAATAGCGGTAAAGATGTAAGGTATCCTTTAATACTTACGATACAAGCATGAGACTCCAAAAATGAGGAAGTTAAACAATTTACTAATGAGAATACGAATACGAAGCGCTCGTGGCGTAGCTTGCCTGGACGTTCTTGATTGATCGTTGAAGTTAAGCAGCGTTGTGCGCGCTCACTTTTGGAATGGGTGACCGCAAGTGGTATTACGAGCTGAGCGCTTCCGTGCTTCGGAGGGCACGTTAAATGTCGGTCTCGGCTTTTAAGTCGCTAAGCCATGACGGAGGCCTTTAGGCGGCCTAAAAGCTCCGTCACCAGATTTGGCCACTTGCTCATACGAACTTACTTACTTACTTTGTTTTAAAGACACGTAAGCTTTTATTTAACCTTCAATGTCTGTATGTTTGTTAGGGTCAAATCTTGCAAGTCAAATTTTTTAGTCATTGTTCTCAATCATTTTATTTCTATTTACAATCTTAGAATCAAAAATAAAATTTTTCTTCCTCCATTAGTCCAACTGAAAGGGTCGTCAAAACATAAAAGAGGGGTCACTAGGTCAAGTTTGGTGTCTCCGTAATTTGCAAAGCGACAATCTGATTGGCTGCTAGAGCAATTATTGTTGTAGTGTCAGTTGGATTCCACTAGTCTGCGTCCAGATTACGTATGACTTGCATTAGCAATGAGACAGCAATCATTATGCGACCGGTCGAAAAATATCACTAAAAATCGTATTACGGTCGCAAAATACACTATGGCCAAAGTGCATTTTGCGAAAGGCGAGCAATAGACGTGCGATGGGATTCCGTAATACGATTTTTAGTGATATTTTTCGACCGGTCGCGTAGTGATTGCTGTCGCATTGCTATTGCAAAATCTTACGTAATCAGGGCTCAGATTTGTGTTGTGATGTGCGACTGTGACACAAAAGGTGCATGATGAGTTTGATTCCCATAGCGACACAAAATGTTCGCAAGAATGTATTATTTGGGACCTAAAAAATTCATTCTGCTTGCAGCATTTTGTGGTCTGAGTTTGTTGTACCAAGTTGTTCATATTTCCTGAAATTCATGACCCAGATTTTAAAAACACATGGTGGTCGGCATGGTGAAATTTAACCTACATTGTACAACTTTGTTCTTTCTTAAATTATTTCTAAAATAAAGGACTAAAACATAAAACAATTTTATATTCGAACTAAGTACCTAAGTAATTAAATCTAAAATAGGAAAATGTTTTTTGTTTAATTTTTTTAACTTCGTTTCGATTGGGTTTGAGTTCTCTCATCATCATCATCAGCCTATAGCAGTCCACTGCTGGACATAGGCCTCCTCTAATGAGCGCCATCGCGCCCTGTCTTCAGCTTGACGCATCCAACTTGTGCCGGCAGCCTTTCGCAGATCGTCACTCCACCTGGCAGGAGGGCGTCCTACACTACGTTTGCCGAGACGTGGTCTCCACTCGAGAACTCGTTTACCCCAGCGGTTGTTGACAGTTCTTCGGCAGATATGGCCTGCCCACTGCCATTTCAGCTTGCTAATTCTCTAAGCTATGTCAACGACTTTGGTTCTCTGCCGAATAGTCTCATTGCGGATCCTATCCTTCAGAGAAACTCCGAGCATAGCTCGCTCCATAGCTCGCTGAGCGACTTTGAATTGATGGACCAGCCGTACTGTGAGTGTCCACGTCTCAGCTCCGTATGTCATTACGGGTAGAACGCACTGGTTGAAGACTTTCATTTTCAAACACTGCGGTATAGGTGACGAGAAAACTCGACGCAGTTTACCAAATGCTGCCCAGCCCAACTGGATTCTCCTTTTGGCCTCCTTCTCGAAGTTGTTTCTACCTAATCGCAAAATCTGCGTACTCCAAAACAACTTCAAGAAGGTGACCATTAACGCTGTTAGGTTTCGGATCAATTTGATCATTCATCATGACTTTGGTTTTATCCAAATTCATGCCGAGTTCTCTCATACCAAACTTCTTCGTTGTTTTTTATCTACCGATTTTATAGAGACCAAGCCTTAACTACAAAGTACCTACTTGTCAAGTTCCTCGGTTATTATGACGTATCACCGGAACAGAGGGACGTAACTCAACATAATGTCGTCATCAATCGGACCATAGGGAAACACTGACTTACTATTTTTGAAAATTGAAATAGACGAAGCGACACGATCACGACTGTATAACTGAGGTGCAGCAGACATTCTCTCAGATTCGAATTAAAATTAAATTAAATTTTCGTAGAATTTTAGTAAACTAGTACCAGGGACCAGTAAATAGTATTACTGGTATTACTGGTCTCTACTAGTAGGTACATAGACAAAGACGTAAAAATAAAATTGAAGTTAAAAATTAAATTAAGTAACATTTAAACCCATAGTGAAACACAAAAATAAGTCAAGCAATTAGGTACTTTACGGGAATCAAAAACATTTTTTTGCAAATTATAATAATACACCAGAATAAAAGTCAAGGATTTTTTTGCAAGCACTGGTTGTAGGGTAGGTACTTACATCATAGTTTAAATTAGGTATACGTTTGTACAAAATGATCCAATTCTGATTTTTCTTGGCTCTCATTCTTTGATATTTAATTTTTGAGCAACAAAAAAATTTTCAAAAATTATTTACTGGCAAACTAATAAGCTACGGCTTGTTGTAATAAAAAAAAATATAAAAATGATTATTTAAAACTTTATTCGGTCCTTAAAATTAATTTTACATAATGAACCCAATTTACATAATCTTTTAACAGAGTAATGTCATAAAGCTTAAATAGTTTACACAATCGACCACAGGATTACAACTTTTTGATAACTTTATCAAGGTCAACTTTCACTTTCAAAAATTGACTCGAAGCATACATCATACCTAAACATTGCATTTTTAAAGAAACAAATTAGTTGAAAATGAAAAATCTTACCAAAATTTTCAATTCCGACGGGATTCGAACCCGCAATGATACAAGCGATCTTCGTTTAGCCGGAGTGCCTTTACCAACTTGGTTACGGAATTCTTAGTCGTCAGGGTTGAATTTAAAATCTTGTTAAGACCGTTTATCGATTAAAGCATCGCCGATAAGTGTGGCTTAACACTATAAAAATTATTTAAAAAATTATAGAATTATCCATTGATACACGGCTGGGATTCAAACCCACAATCTTCGGATTGAAAGTCGAGGCATAATGTCCTACTCAGCACACACATTATCACATTGATTCGTACATTTCATAGTTAGCTCATTATTACTCCTGCGATGAAATGACGTTATTTATAACTACCACTGATAATTGTTTTGTATCGAATTAATTGTTTCAATTACTTACAAAATTAATTGTTTTACAATAATTTTGTGCCATTTCAATAATTATTGCAGATTGGCAGAAAGTAACTTGGTGTGCGATATTTGCAGAATTTTACTGAATACACTATAATTAGTTGAACCATCTGACTGGCCCCTTAGCTCAGTTGGTAGTAGCTCTGCCTTCTGCGCTGTAGATCGTGGATTCGATTCCCATCCAGGACAAACATTTGTGTGATGAACATAGATGTTGGTTCTGTGTCTGGGTGTTATAAAGTATTCTATGTATGTATTTACAAAAAAAAGTATATAAGTAGGTAGGTACCTATTCTATCAGTTATCTGGTTCCCATAGTACAAGCTTTGCTTAGTTTGGGGCTAGATGGCGCTGTCTGAAATGTCCAGCAATATTTATTTATTGTTTATCTAAGGATCGTAAAAACAATCTATAAATAGCCCAAATGATCCAGCGCAACCTCCTGCGTCACAGATAGATGCCACAAACCGATATTGAAAGTCAAAATAACCCTCACATTTGTCAACCTAGCTCCACATTTTATTATTTCAAGTCACTGCTAAGCACAATGTCTTCAGTTTTAGAATCACTGAAATGCACTTTGATGCATCTGCATACTTCTGCATATTATCACACTTATTCAAAGATATAAATCAAATCTGAGAAGCTGACTCTTGACGCTGTCTAGACACAGATAGTGGAGATATAAGATTTATAGCGTTAGAACTCTTGGTTTTACAACTTCAGCGAAAAATGTCGTTTTATGCAGAACTTTGTTTCTTATAATCAAGAACTTCAGTGACCATGACAATGTCGATATTTTTTAATTAGATAATGATGGTAATTAAATTCAGTTATTAAACAATTCAATCAAACAATTTAGTCAGTATTTTTAACTTTTGCACAATTTTTCCATAATAATACATACATACATACATAAACTCACGCCTGTATCCCATCATAGGGGTAGGCAGAGACCACAGATCGCCACTTGCTACGATCCTGACACACTTCTTTCCATAATAATATAATTAAAATTTCACGTAACAAGCTTCAAATCACCATTCTACTAACTGGTTTCCTGCCCATATAATTTCCACCATTTAAAACTTGTTTTAATTCATTTCCGTCAATAAAAATCTACGCACGGCTTAGATTTGAACCCACGGTCTTCGGATAGTAGTGGTCAAGGCACTGTATTCAACCAATAACATACTTTGGCATTTATTTGAGGGTGATGTAGTTTCCCTAAACTCAACAAAAAAAAAAATCCATAATTTATTCTTCTTCTTCTTTGGGTTCCGCTCCTATCGGAGATTGAACAACATCATGGCTATTTTGATTTTGGAAACTGCTGCTCTAAAAAGAGATGTGGTACTGCAGCCAAACCAGTCCCGCAGGGTTTTTAACCAGGAATGGCGTCTCCTGCCAACTCCTCTTCTCCCTTCTATCTTTCCTTGGATGATCAGTTGCAGTATGTGGTATTTCTCGTTTCTCATAACGTGACCAAAGTACTCTAGTTTTCTACGCTTAATGGTGTTCAAAAGCTCTACCTACTTTCTTTTTGAGACGTACGAGCACCTTCATGTTATAGTTTGGCCGAAACCGCTGTACCGCTCCTTGTGAAGTGCGGCGAGGTGGGGGCCGAGGAAAAGTGAGGAAAAGTGAGCGTTGACAGCAGACTGATGGCATAAAATAGATAATACATATAGGACTACTGATGGATCGGAGCGGCCGATATTTCCCCCTCGTCTCGCCGTGCGCATACCTAAGGCGCGGTACAGCGGTTTCGGTCAAACTATAGTAACTCGATCACGCCACGAGATTTTCAACATTCTGCGATATATCCACATCTCAAAGGGTTCCAACCTTTTAGTAGTGTTCTGTGTTAGAGTCTATGCTTCTACGCCATAATGAAGTACTGAAAATATGTAACAGCGCACTATAGGAAGTCGGAGATGTTTAGGTTTCTATCACATAGCACTTTGCTCATTTTGAAAAATGTTGAACGAGCCATTTCGATAATTTATTCAGAAACCTCTTTTTGTTTTGGCTCTGGAAAGCGAGATAACCGATATTCAATAGTAATTAGCATCTCGCATATTTTGCCTTCGAACAGATGGTTTGTTCAGAGATGGAAAGATTCTTTCAATTTGCAAGCGATTGTTTGTAAAGTCAATGCCCATTTTATTCATATTCAAGTATCAAATATGCAAGTCTTTCAAGTTAAAGAGCTCTGGGTCAGTAAATAAGTACTTAAAATCTGTAATATTATTTTTTACTTGACAGTCCAAAACAATATTTTGTATTTTTTTTTTTCTCTTTTACGCACTGGGGCCATACCATAAATTCTTAGTTAGAGGAATGTTAAACAAGCTTAACTGTCCTACTGCTTTAGAAATGACATTCGTTGTCACGTTTCAAGCATGTTTTAACATTGCTTTAAGAGGTCATGGTACGGCTACTGATATTAACTTGTGAGCTCACTCTACCACGACGACATCATTTACGTGTCTAATTTAACGATACATTCATCTTGCATTAATAAGTTACGCGATAACAATTTATACTGACTGTCACCGTCTCGCCAATGGAGCAACCTCTCTAGATTCTGTAAACAAATACGAAAAGACTCCTTTCTAATTTTTGATGACTTATTTTCCTTCTATTTTCAATGGACAAGGTGACAATGGTATCCCCAAGGAAATGCAGATTTTCTCTCAAATAATTATTAAGGTTAGAATTTTCGTCGTGTCTTTTCCGTCATCATTATTATTAAGTATAAATATTTTATGGGAAAATGTTATAAACATGTCAGTTTTATTGTTGGATATTTTTGTCAAGGCCTACGATAGGCCTCAAATAAACATTTATTTTATGAATTACATTTATTTTATGAAATACAATTAAAGATGCACATAATAATGTTCGGTTGCGCTTTCTAAATAATTGTATTTCGAATTAAGTCGGCTAGTTACTCTGGAGTAAGATGACTTTTGGTCGAATCCAGCCTTAATTAAAAATCGATATCTCTTTCTAATTTAAATGGTGACTATGAGCAGTTATGTTGATAGAACAACGATTTATTTAATGTAAATCTTAAATAGTTAAAAATATATTTATTAGAACCAGTAAATACATCCTAAAAGCTAGTTTTACAAAACATTCTTCAACAAGAAAAATATCTTTCGACACAGATGTTTACAAGTTTAACAAGCTCTTTGTATCAGCTTGGTAAAAAGCCTTCCAAATCAAAAACTAATAACGCTTGTCTCCAATAGCGTAAGATTACTGTGAAGACGGGGATTACCCACGATGACTTGTTTCTCCGTCACCAATAGTGTTAGAAAGAGACGGGGATTACCCGCGACATCTTGTCAAGATATAATCTCCGTGACGGGGGTCCGAAATCAACGTGGACTCCTGGAACAAGGGTTCGAGGGTTTAATGTTTGAGTGATCGGTATATTTAAACAGGCTATTATACCTGCCGTAAGACCCGTGTTGGTCGAGAGGAATAGTACCTCGACTTTCGATCCGAAGGCCGTGGGAACAAATCCTGGTCGTACATCAATGGGTTTTTCGTTTCAGAATGCATAAGCGCATTAACACAAGTTCTAAATAGTTAAAAAGATTACTAGGTATTAGAATTATAAGTGACGATAGACTGGCTATAACTTATAGAAATAAATAGAAATAAGTACCTAATTATAATTTCTATTTTCCATAATAATTTACAACATTTTTCCAGATATAAATAATAATTGCTCTGGTCTAATATATTGAAGTGTCTCTAAGAACGCATTTACTTTATTTCGATAAATCGAAATAGGAGCTTTCTTCAGAATTTAGAAAGATAAACTTAAAAGTCCAAGTTTTAGAATTTTGTTGTCTATGTATTTTTTTTTTTCAAAATTACAGCTTTCTAGGACTTCAGGAAGTACCCTAAGTATTTTGATGAACATCAGTGAGTCTGTGAGTCAGTGTCTAAATCGGGAGATTTAGATATTAATAAAATCTAAAGTAATACTAAGGCTGGATTTGACCAAACTGGATTAAGTTTTTACTCGAGAGTAAACTACTGTTTGTTTGAATATTTTGACATTGTAAAGACACCTTATAACCAGGATAATTTTTATGCACTTATTAATGTTCGGTTGCGCTTTCTAAACAATTGTATTTCGAATGAAGTTGGCTAGTTACTCTGGAGTAAGATGACTTTAGGTCTAATAAAGTAATCCAACAATTGTACCGACTCAAGTTTTTACGTCAACAAAACGTTTCTCGTAATACCAACAGAACCTAATCTCTTGGCCTCAGAAATTGGCTTCGTTGACCCAACAACTGGGTCATCTGTTTTTGCACCTCAAGCGTGGCGGCTTGACGAACTTTGTTCTGTCTTAATTAGCGATGGCGTTTTTAAGACGAACGTGAGACGAGAAATGGGGATAAGATGAAAGAACTGAGAGTAAAGTGAGCTTGGAATGAAACATGTTCTTTGAAAGCTGCAAAAATTCCCTGTAAATGCCCGAGGACTGAAACGCTTCTTAAATATTTGAGACGTACTTATCTATTTCTGCCGTCTGCTAGCTAAAACGCCGTTAAGTGACATTTGGTCAAATTACACTTTTAAATGCCATGTTTTAAAGCTTAAAATTCTCTATCGATCTGTCTTGGAACAGCCCCTCTAGCCATGGGCCCTAGCCATATTACGCGATCTATCGTCGCTGTAGAACGATCTATCGTCGCTGTAGAATAGAACACTTCAAAATGTATAGGAATTGACGTTCTGACCACGTGACTCATCTACTTGAAACGTCAAATCCTACACATTTTGAAGTGTTCTATTCTACAGCGACGATAGATCGTTGTACAGCGACGATAGATCGTGTAATATGGCTAGGGCCCCTGGGTTCCTATTTATAGCATAGTTTCTCAACCTTATTTTGCCCACCGCCCACTTTGAGAATATTTTTTTTCAAGATCCCCCCCACCACATATCTTAATGCGCCATCTCAATGCCCCCTATTTTTTTCTGGGTCTTCTACTGACCCCCTTAAAGTCTCAAAAGCCCACAATGGTTTATAGTTTTCGAATTAGCAATAGTAAGAAAGCGGCAAGCGCGAAGTAAGATACATACATACATAAAATCACGCCTCTTTCCCACAGGGGTAGGCAGAGACCACGGACTTCCACTTGCTACGATCCTGACACACCTCTTTCGCCTAAGAAGAAGTAAGATAATAAGAAGTAATATAAAGAAGCGGCGCGTTTTTTAGCGATATCTCAAAAATTGGTTTTGTCAGCTAACGGCCCTTTAGTTAGCGGACGGCAGATTTGACGTTCTTACTCTTCAGAATCGTATACAGTTAATGTCACTTAATCTAAGTAGCGTTTTAGTATTCGGGCTAATACTGAAACGCTACATAGTTTATTATTGACATTAACTGTCGTTTTTGTACGTATTCTGAAAAATGTCTCGAATAGATAAGTACGTCTCAAATATTTAAGTAGCGTTTCAGTATTCGGGCATTAGTCTGTTGGCCAAAATAAAGTTAGGATTAATTAGAGGCATTGTAAGTAAGTTTGTAAGCGCCTAAAGGCCTCCGTCATACCTTGACGTATTTACAACAAGGTCGAAAATTTAAGGGGTCCATTACATTCCATTGAGAGGGTTATATTATATCATAAGTACTAGCTTTTAAACGTCAATATTTTTTTGTATTAAATGAATTATGATGACAAAAATTACAGAAATACATACATACATTAAATCACGCCTATTTCCCACAGTGGTAAGCAGATACCACGTATTTCCACTTGCTACGATCACACCTCTTTCGCCTCTTTCACTCTCATCACATTTCTCATATTAATAAATTACAATAATAAATTACAGAAAACTAATTTTAATTTCCGAATTCCCAAGTTTATGTAGCGCAAGGGAGACAGATTACTCATGTCCTACACGGAAACATTTTTGCTCTCATTATAATACTTTTAGTTACATTATGAATACGCTCATTAAAAATATGTTTACGAGCATAATAACTTTTGAACATTTGTTCAAGAATAACTGGTGTTTACTCTAACATACTTCATGCAAAGCTATCTTTATTAGCTTAATAGGCTGTCCCACTGTTGGACCACCTTCTTTTTATCATCATCATTATAGTCAGATTGCCACACTGTCATATCAACTGCTGGACATAGACCGCTCATGCTGAACAATCCTGGTCTTATCACATCTATAATTTTTAATTTTTATACTGTTAAGACACTGAGGAGTGAGGTATTATTTCAATGAAAATGAAAAGTCTTATCAGTGATTCCGACGGGATTCGAATCGGGGCTTTATACGATATAATGAGCTTATCAAGATTTTCGACCCCACGAATATGGATTTCGTAGCCGAGTTGGTAAAGGCACTCTGGCTTAAGGAGGATCGCTTGTATCAGTGCGGGTTTGAATCCCGTCGGAACCGCAAATTTTGATAAGATTTTTCATTTTCAATAATTATCCCATCTATGCCAGACACTTTGCGTAGATCATCGCTCCACATCGCCTAATCATGTCCTGATATGGCCGGTCCACTGCCACTTCAGCTTGCTAATTCTCTGAGCTGTCTATGACTTTGGTTCTCTGCTGAATAGTCTCATTGCGGATCCTATCCTTCAGAGAAACTCCGAGCATAGCTCGCTGAATGACTTTGAATTGACCAGCCTTAATATGAGTGTCCACACACACACACCACCACTATCAGAACACTCTTACTCAAAATACACTACATATAAACCAAGAAAGGACTAGTGCCTAGTAACAATTCTACTAGAACCAACAGCAAACTCCATACGTGCTAGCAAACATAGCTGTGCCATTGTTATTTGCCCAATGATACTGAGTTAATATTTGAGGTGATGCTGACTCGCGTTTCAGTTCGTTTGTGGAGATTCTTTTGGTAAAACCAAAATATTTTTCAGTGATTCATTCACAACAAATATTACAGTTGTATAAACATTTCTAGATGATAAAGTAAGCTTATAAAAATAAAAAAACATTTTAATAAAACTTCAATGACTTCAATGTTATAAACTGAGCAAATTTTCTGCACTCTCAATATGGATTTTTGTTCATAACTCCGAAGATTCTCGATAGATCTTCATCAAATTTGTGGGATCACATGAGTACCACCCTTTCAAAAAAAAAGAATCATCAAAATCGGTCCACAATTGACAAGCAAGACAAACTCATATTCAAAAATGTAGACGTTAGATCTCAATGATTTTTTCAAAAAAATCTCCAACAAAAGTTATTGAAAAGATTTCCGAGTTACTTGCCCCAGAGAGATCATAACTCATTCGCTCAGGGTCTATATATCAAATGGACAAAGGCCTTTCAATATTTCAACGTAAGCTTTTGTTAGTCCGGCCTTTGTGAGTAAGATGCTGCTGGGAACTGGTTAATCTTTGAGATATTATGAAGTCATTTTTCTTAAATTTTAATCACTGAAGGGTAGGTCAATGTGAGATAATTTTGGTTTCGGTTATGGTCAGACGAGCTACTTTTTTAATTATCTTAAATACCTACATACCTTACAAGCATAGTCTTACTATGACGATTTTCATGTTTTATCTCTATTAATGTTCTGTTGGTATGTGTTCTTCAAGTTAAATAAATAAATTTCATTTCAATTTAGACTGTCCTAAGCTACACCACAAGTTCATTATAAGATGCTACAGGCCTCTGATAACACAGGCAACTCAGCATGAATTTATTAGGGTGTCAAAACCAGTCGATTCAAGAAAATCCATACGTTATCGCACAGTTTTATTAGTATCTGGTTGAGTCAGCCATAGATAAACCAAAGGAACCATAAATTGTAATGGCTCCTATCCTATTTATCAGGGTGAATTGTTATTGAATCCTACTGTGGGCGGGCAGACGAGATTGTGGTTACAAATAAAGAGTGGGAGATTTTAGTTACAAGATACTTTTAGACTTTTAAAGGCAATAAAATACAGATTCTTTGCTAATTGGCTTGAGCTGTTTATGTTGAATTCGCAAGTTTTAAGTAGGTACATAAATCTCCAAAAATATTGTCTTATAAAACGCAGTAACTTTTGAAAAGACTGATGTTTCTGTTAAATGACAAAAGCTCTATATCACACTTCACGCAAATAAATCATTTCATTTCATTTCATTTCATTTCAACGGTTTCATACTTTTGACCAGATACATATTAATTTATTTTATTGTACACCGTTAACGGTAGCGAAAGTTTAAAAAAAATGACAAATCCTCTTTATTAAAGTAAATACTAACTATGTTTTATTATGATTTTTGTTTTAAATGAAACTACATGATTCTAATGTACACAAACGAATATGTTTTTCATAGAAAAAAAAATAACAGTCAAAGAAGTGCTTAGCTCTAAATGCCACTCACCCATCAAAATTGTGACGGCTCAGAACATCCCGCTTACGATGGTGTAGAAATGAAAAACTGTTGCTCAAAATAGTTGCTCGTCTGCAAACCCCAGAGATAATCCGAAGCGAATCGTCAGCGTCGTCCAGGGTACCACAACTGTACCATAAAGTGTTAGTAATTCGATACAGACGATGTTTTTATCTTGAAATATAGTACAGAACACAGGAAATGGTGCTATATATCGATTTCGTGGGGTTTTGTCGGCGCGAGATAGTTTCCGAATATTCGAGGGAAAAATGCGAAACGCGAAACCGAATCCATGTATTTTTGGCTTTTTAAAAATAGGTTTAGAACTTTTTTCAAAAAAAATAGGATCTAAATAATAAAAAGCTCTATTCCATGTCACAAAAAGTACAACACAAGCAGAGACAAAAGATAACAAAATAGCGACAGTAAAAATGGTCGTCACTCAGCATAAATGCAATAGATGGTATACCAGCATTGCGCTGGTATTAGTGACGACAGAATCTCCATTTATCTTTAAATTGACTTTATTTTTTTACCTGTTGGAACAGTGGCAAAAAAAAGATCTATTGGACTGCAATGTTTCCTAGAACGACGCGTTAGATAGAACGAAGTGGAAGAAGATGACGAGAAAAACAGACCCTACCATCAGATGGGGAATAATGCTTAGGAAAGAGAGGATCAAGAGCAACTAATTGTAACTCGTTTACATCATTTGAATAAGGGTCTTTATTTCCCTATGGTATTTGAATAAATTAAATTGGAAGCATGACAGTCAAAAAGTTCATATTGAGTGAATTTTAAGAAGGTACCAAAATCATTAACACTTTGAGTGTTATCGACACACTGGGTGTATTTGTGCAGGCGCTGCAGCTTCCTCAGAAGGCAGAGGCAACGTGGCAATGAATATTAAATGACCTCGCAATCTGGACGTCTAGTCGCTGTGACAAGACGCACAGTTTGCGCAGCGTCATGCGTCTGACCGTCTGACTGACTAACCTAGACTGTACCCGCGCAAAGTCAAATCTGCCGCGCACTTCAGCCGCCATAAAGTTTGCGGCGCACTCTACTTCTCGCATGCTAGTTCCGTTGTATGTGTGCTTGCACCGTGCGTCTAGTCTCTGTGACCAAACAACTCCTCTAGCATGTTGTTGCGACTCTAAGACAAAAAGTCAAGTGCGCGGAGCTATGAACAATGTATGAAAATTTTCATCCACAGCCTGTCGTCGCGTCACTGAACTGTCGCTGGCGCTTGTCGCACAGTGTGCACAATCTCTAAACAAAACTCGCATAAACTGTCACTAATAAGCACGTTCAAAGAATCTGAGATCCTTTTAATACTTCACACCCCTATCAAAAGCAATTTTAACGCCCCACTACACCCCACGAAGGGCGAACTCAAAACGACAAGCAAGGGTAGCTCCATCATATCCCTATGGATACCACTGCATATTGTATCAAACATAACCACATTTACCAGACCCTTCATTTTTAAGAGCCCATTTGCCATAAAATCGAAGCACATGGCTCCAAATAGTTTGGTTACCAATACCCCTATAAGATGCTTCGAATCGTATTACTTATCAAAATGAGTAAGACTCACGAATGTAGATTTCTGTCGAATATATTTAGCTGCCAATATTCAGGGAGAAATGGAATTTTGATATTTTATTCATACATAGTGTTTTTAGATTTCGAAGTACATTTTCGCAAGGATTATTGAATCAGAGATTTTTGGAGAATTTTTAGAAATATATTTTTGTACTCTCACATCAGGTAATAGAACGTGGTTTTATACTAATAAAAATAGTAAACTGACGCCTGTATTTTTGATGTTGTAGAGATTTTCTATATCCATGTCGGTTATGCCGGTTTAGCTGAGACGATGTTTTAGGCGTGTCGCAAGCCTATCTCAACAATTCTGAGGGAAAACAGCGTCACTGTAAAATCTGCGTTTTGACGCTTCATAAGCATTCATCTAGTTTAGATGTAAATTCACGGTGTCATGGCGTCGTCGCTTTAGTGACGTCACTACCTATATTTGTCCAAAACAACCAGCGGAGTTAAAAGTGCCTTTATAGCAAAATCACAATAGGAATTGAACTAAATGCCGTCTCTTTTCATAAACAGTGACAAGAATTAAAATATATTTCAATTCCTATGTGATTCTGCTAAAGTGGCCTTTTTAGCCCCGCGGTAAGATGCTAATAAATCAATTGACTTATTTTATGTGTTAAGAATTAATTTGAAAGCGTATTATAAGTTCGCGGTCCCGATGAGTAGTAACTCTAAAATCTTTAATTCTTTATTGTAAGTACAAATAAAACACATAGAACATCGACATAAAGTAAGGACATGTACAAAGGCGAGCTTAACCCTACGAAGAGTTCTCTTCCAGCTCCCGAAAAGTTATTTGTATAAAACAATCCAACGTTTTTAGTTAGACCTTAAAAAATGAATCTGACATTCGTATTATATTCCTCGTTTATTGGGCGTTTTCACATTGAACGATAACTGTAACTACACGATAACTGCACGATAGCAGCTCGGACGACAACGATATCGTCCGACGATATTTTAACGATATCGGTACCTATATGACACGATATAACCAACAGCTTGTTATGCGGTTAGTCGCATTGCGCCAGCAAAAGTAACCGCGCGATTCCAAAAGTGTAATAGAATATTCGAGGTAATAATGGCAGCAGTGAAAAAATTACAAAAGTATTCTTTATCTTTTATATTTACGGCGAAAAAAACTGTGTCGTCACCCGATATCGGCACGACAATCTGTCGGTGACGTTATCGTTGACTACAACGACACAGTGTGAAAACATTTAGTAGAAAATGTATCAAACTACCGGTCCGACGATATCGTGCAGTTATCGTGTAGTTACAGTTATCGTCACATGTGAAAATGCCCATTTTCAGACCAATTGTAAACTAATCGATTCGCCACAGCCACACGCCACATCTCATAACGTCGATCAATCACTCAGATTCGAACAATATGTGCAGGTTTTATTGCCACAAATTGTGTAGCGACATTACGTCTTCATTGTTTAGGGATTTTTGTAGGGTTTGACAGTGAGGTCCTGTATTCGTTATAAAGGACTTTTTTAGATTATTATGTTGTTTTATATTATTATGTTGTTCCGAGATAATCAATGTGTATGTATTAAAATACGACATTTGGTATTATTTGTGTTTATAGTGATTCAAAACAAACTAGCTAAATAATTAAATTGTATCTGTATTTTACCAATAACAGGAAGGAATGGGCTGAAAAGCACACTGATAAGAAAGGAATTATAAAATAAATAAATAAATAATAAATATTGCTGGACATTTCACACAGCGCCATCTAGCCCCAAATTAAGCAAAGCTTGTACTATGGGAACCAGATAACTGATAGAATACTTATATATTTGTAAATACATAACACCCAGTCACAGGACAAACATCTATGTTCATCACACAAAATGTTTGTCCTGGATGGGAATCGAATCCACGACCTACAGCGCAGAAGGCAGAGCTACTACCAACTGAACTAAGGGGCCAGTCAAAAAATTGCATAAAAATGCAACCCCTAATTGGAAATGGATCCACCCAGACGAAATCATACGATTGCTTTGTATATAAAGTTAGAGTAAACAAATAAAAAAACACATCAAAACAATGAAGTTCATAGTTAATATTACTAAATCTTCCTAGTTTAATAAAAGCTATAAATAGAGAATTTAGAGGCAAGGTCATTAACCTCGATGTAAACAAGAAAACAACAAGCAAAGGAAAGCGAAAATTGGTATTTATCGCGTAAACTGGAATAGGTGTGAATTGTACAAAATTACAACCCAGTAGGGTAAGGAAATTTCAATCTGCACAATGATAGAGGCGAAAGTTTATCTAAAAAAGGAAACATGTATGAACTAGTGAACGCCCGCGGCTTACCCCGCGTGGATTACTAATTTAGTATCCCACGGGAACCATACATTTTTACCGGGTGAAAATGCCTATCTGTTATTTCATAACCTTAACTACATTCAAAATTTCATCAAAATCGGTTGAGTCGTTATGGAGATACGCGGTAACAAACATTCACACACACACACACACACGGACTTTTGCCTTTATAATATTTGTAGGATAACATACTTGTACTACTTCTTATTAATCAGTGTTACGCTTGGCCAAGTGGTCGCCAATATGGGTCATAGATTGCATGTCAATTTATCGCCACGTATGGACTCTACGTGCATATTTATTACTTACCCATTTATTTATATTCATCTGAATATTCTTGTACTGCTAGGTATGCCGTTCTACCAAAGTTAAGAAATCGTTTTTTGACGTGCCATCAAATAGTTCAGTTACATAAAATTACTTTTAGAAACCCAATTATTTTTTTAAATAATTTCAAATAGAATTAAATACGAAACTGAAACTCCAAATGTTATTTGGAGGTTGGGCCTGTATTCTATTAAATGACAACCGCTTTGGTTTTGGTTCGAACTCTTAAATGTCAGCCATTTGGTGAATAGTAGAATAGCTTTTCAAAAATTTGTTCTGCCAAAGTTCAAAACCTCACCACAACTGAGTCGTTTGTTATTAGTAGTCATGGAAACAGTCGCTTTAGTTTTGGTTTTAGTTGAGGTTGATAAAAAGTTCGGTACGAGAATCGACGCCCTGATGGCAAAATATTTGTCTAAAAAGTATTGTTAAAAAATAAAAACTTAGTACCGTATCCAATTATCCATCTTACAGTGCTTATATTTTCTACCACACACACGAGTCTAGCTAAAAGCTAGCAAAATAAAAATACCACACTCCATGAACAGCCAGGAAGTAAATTATATTAAGCATATCCTTGCTTTGCTTACTCTACGTTTGTTGTCTTAATTTACATAACGAACATCTACTACTGAATCCCACATTACACGACACTGCATGCAGCGTGCTATGCTAACTGCTAAATTAGTGCTCTGTCTCACTCTTTGGCCTAAGAATTGCGTATTGTGCATCCTACTCTTACTCTGAGGCTAACTGCGGCTAACTTCAGTCAGTAATGATAATTATTATTACGTGATTTTATCACGTACCTTTTATTTATTTTGTTTCATTTATTTATTTTCAGTCAGTAAGTCTCGTAAGAGCAGGATGCACAATACGCAATTCTTAGGCCAAAGAGAGAGGCAGAGCACTAATTTATAAATGAACAAGCGTCAGAGCTCTGCAAGCAGTTTTATGTAAAGGCAGCTTGAGGTAAGCGTACATACTCTATGAAAATACTACGGAATAAAATTTAAACACGAAAGTTATTTATTGTTAGGAAGGGGGTACATTTAAATATAAATCCTCATTAAGAGTCGGCTAAGTAGCTCAAATGTTTAATTGTTTGCTGGATTTATATAACGATACGCTACCCCAAAGTGGCCTTAATGTTTTGATGTTGTTTTTAGGGTTCCGTACCTTAAAAGGTAAAAAAAGGAACCCTTATAAGATCACTTTCTTGTCCGTCTGTCCGTCTGTCCGTCTGTCCGTCTGTCCGTCTGTCCGTCTGTCCGTCTGTCTGTCCGTCTGTCCGTGTGTCACCATCGATTATCTCAGGAACGGGTAGAGCTAGCAAGTTGAAATTTATACCATATACTAAGGTCTATAGTCCCTACTGTGAGTATAAAAATCAAGGTCCTGAGTCAACACTATAAAAAGATATAGGCAAATTTAGGTTTTTGTGAAAACTTGTGAGTACCAAAACTTACCTTAATTATCAACTTTTTTTATTTTTCGGAATTTTTCCTTTACTTGTGCTGGAAGACCTTGCTTGTAACCAAAATTGACAATTCTAGGTCAACCGGAAGTACCCTAGAGGTTTTGGGTCGAAAACCTAAATGGTAGTTCCCGTTGACCTAGAATAACGAAATTTGGCAAAGAGCAAGGTCTTATAGCACAAATAAAGGAAAAATTACAAAAAGTTAAAAAAGTTGAAAATTAAAGGGTGTTCCCATACATACATAGTTGACGCCAATTAAAATTGTCCTCCGAGTTGTATGGGCGCTCGTACAATTAAGCGGACTAGCTTAATTGGCACCATGGCTAGGCACGGAACCCTCGGCGTACGAGTTCGACTCGCACTTGACCGGTTTTTTTTTTATTAAAAACGGAATTCCGGATACTAAATTTAAAATTTTTGACAAATGCACTTTTGGCGTGTTAGCGTCTTATACAACACCGGATGCATGCGCGAAAAAGTGTCACGTTCCGCGAGCAGAACACACACACACACGAATAAACAGCACTATCAATGTTAGACCAAACTAGATGGCGTTATCTGTACGGGTACAATCTAAGAAAAAGGATGTACTAGAAGGCGCAAGAGGAACGACAATACTGATCTTTAGCGTTCAGCCCCCCTAGCCATATTACACGATCTATCGTCGCTGTAGAACGATCTATCGTCGCTGTAGAATAGAACACTTCAAAATGTATAGGAATTGACGTTCGGACCACGTGACTCATCTACTTGAAACGTCAAATCCTATACATTTTGAAGTGTTCTATTCTACAGCGACGATAGATAGTGTAATATGGCTAGGGGGGCAGTTCTGTAGTTCCAGAGGATGAGATGGTGATCGATTTCGACCAAAATGTGCGTTTTTCCTAATAGGAATGCTTCCGTAGTTTATTTCCTCGTATCGATCACAGCTGTTAGTGGCTAAAAATAGTGTTTAAACAATTGATGTCTTTGCCCTAGATCTAGAATTGAGGAGTGAGTTCTAGATTAAGAATATCGACTTGAACCTGTTTCATTATTTAACTCAATTACTTAAGACCACAAATTGTGATTTGTTTATTTAGGAGCTCTAAACGGTGAAGGAAAACATCGTGAGGAAACCAGTTAACTTTCTAATAGCGATAGGCTAGCAACCTATAGAATGCCACGTATGGAACGCTAACTTCTGCAAAATGTGGGCATGTACTAAATATGTATTTGGATATAATACCTCTGACCTTATACATCTTCAAAAGATGCTAATTATGCCTAAAACAATTTAGAAAATGTCTACTGCGCCTCGAAAACATAGAACCAATTATATTTCTTTTCTTTTTATACTATTGTAACTAGGTATACACGAACATACTTGGACGAAATTGGTCACATTTTCGAAATTTGTTCGGTCAAAAGCACCGTTTCACTCTCACTCAATGAGACGAAAACTATGAGTTAAATTAGTAGAAAGTGGACAACTATGATGCTACTATTACAGAAAAGGATCTTACCTAGTTACTCTTGATATGATTTCAAATCAAAACATCTTTGAGATCATCCATAAAGTACGTCACACGTTAAGGGGATGTGAGAGGGGTTGACGAAGTGTGACATTGTGTGACAAGGGGTGGGAGGGGTCCTAAGTTTCGTGATATGACAGTGTTAAAATGTCAAATTTGAACTTAAGCCGTCCCTTAAGGGACCGGCGAACGTACCTACTTACCTAGGAACGTAATACCAAAATAATTTAAAATTGGAGCATATTTTTATCACTTTATGTAATTACTTGGATAAAGGCAGTATTTATCTAGGTTCCTGTTACACTTTTGTTCCAAAAAACTACTATAGAACAAATGAAAAGCAAAAATGCCATTTTTGGTGTACCTACAAAGATTTCAATTCAATTTGCTTACATTTCTTTTTAGGTAAGTTTTTCGGAACAAAAATGTAACAGGAACCTAGATAAACACCTATTCTCTTAATCCAACAACATAAACTGATAAAAATATGCTTAAATTTTAAATGATTTCGGTATTACGTTTTTATAGAAATTCACCGGTCGCAGGCCTCTTAACGAAAACTTTTTTAATTTAATAATTGC
Source organism: Camptogramma bilineatum (assembly GCA_958496255.1). Classification (NCBI taxonomy): domain Eukaryota; kingdom Metazoa; phylum Arthropoda; class Insecta; order Lepidoptera; family Geometridae; genus Camptogramma; species Camptogramma bilineatum. The sequence goes on along the minus strand of OY292473.1, from coordinate 6,823,396 downwards.
TATATGTAAAATTGTGATATGCGACGTCACACTAAGGAAAGGGGGTCTCACAAATGTGACCAACTGTGACAAGGACGGGGGAGGGGTCAAAAAATCACGAAATTAGTGTGACGTACTTTATAGATGACATATGAAAATTATTAGTTTCTTATCACAAAATAGTAAAAGTGTTTTAATATAAAGAACATAAGTAATATAAACGTCTCAAAAGAGATTACATCTATTTATTTTTATTCGTTTTCTCGTTATTTTACCAAACAGTTTTTAAGATAAAAACCAGACCGATGTCTTTGTAACAGCACAAGTAATCCAATGTTATCTAGATATTATTTTGAACTGTTTTTGTAAATAAAACCAACTACTTATTGTTTTTCTTTTAAATCTAGACGTGAAAATGCATTTTTTATAATTTGGCAAATAATAGAGTAAGTAAGTATAACAGAAATATGTAGGTATGCAAACATTTGTTTTTTTTTAATTTTTTTTTTTCACTCATCTTCATCTAGCCCCAAACTAAGCAAATCTTGTACTATGGGAACCAGATAACTGATAGAGTACTTATATTCTTTTTTTTGTAAATACATACTTATAATAATTTAACACCCAGACACAGAACAGATTGTCCTGGATGGGAATCGAACCCAGGACCTACAGCTCAGAAGGCAGAGCTACTACCAACTGAGTTAAGAGGCCAGTCATTTATTTGGTACATGCCCATAGCATTCCATAGGTAATTATGTGACAGATTGTTATCGCCGCTATAGTATTAGAAAGCTGACTCGAGATAGCCTATGAAAAATAAGATAACAAGTAATTAACGCTTATCTTGGTCTTTCAACCACTTTCATTTTTAATTATTAGCCTTATCTTGTGTCTGGGCGAAGCTTAGTGCTTACAAAAAGTTTATTTCTTTTTTCTTAACTTTAAAAGTATTCTTCAAGGTGATACAATTTTAGTAAAGGCGGTGAAATAATAAACAAACCTATTTTATTACTGTTTGACTATGTACCAAATATGTATTTTGACGTACCTCTAACTACTCCCTTAGGCGTCTTCAAAGGATCTGAAAGAATAGGTACTAGCAGCGCCCTCGCAGCGTTTCCCCCGTCGTGATGGTTTATGGTGATGATGATGATGATGAAAAGTAGCCTATAACCTTCCTCAAGGGTTTAGCAATCACATGCAGAAAGTATTTTTCAAATCCGACTGATACTCGTAGTTGCTGAGATTAGCGCGTTCAACAAACAAACAAACAAACTTCCGCTTTATTATATTTGTACAGATGTCTACCGTGCCTTGGGGATATAGTCTTGATCATATTTCATATTTAATTATTGATATTGTCGTACCAACAGATGATTTTCATCAAAATGCACGCACTCAAATTGCAATAATCCATCATCAATTTCAATTATGATTTTGACACAAAATCATTTGCTAGCATGACTTGAATTTTGACCAAAGCTCCTAAAATCTATTTTCATTATTTCATTTCACGTAGAATACAGTAACACATAGCTTAATAGTTCCACCGATACATCACGACTAAATCGCATTGACAAAGTGTAATTAGTTACGGGTAAAATTCGATTTCATAGCTTTCATTTGTTATGAACAGATGCACCGAGTATTAACAAAAGTTACAAGTATAAACGGTCGGTATATGAGTCATGGAACTCAAATGGAGTTGGGCGGGACACCTGGCGAGACGTGATGACAGGTGGTGTAAAGCGTTGACAGAATGGTGGCCGAGGACTTGCAAAAGAAGCGTCGGACGTCCCAGCACAACGGGTCGACGATATTGTTAGCGTCGCGGGCCGACAGTGGATCAGGCAAGCGCAGGGCCGGGAAGAATACTATGTGCTCTAAGGTCAAAGTCAAGTCTTTTTATACGTTTTTCAGTCAAAAAACTAGACGTAAAATGACGTTGTAACTTCTAAGTTAGGTCGTATTGAATTGTAATTTAATTTATTCAATTTATCCGGCGACACCTTTGAATGTAATAATATCAACACCCTCTGACTTCTGAATGCCATAATACATACGTCGGTCGGTCAGCACTAGTTAGATCTTCTTATAAAACAGTTAAGTAATTACTTTTTTATTTTATTCACAAAGAAAACATAGGCTTTTCCATCTTTACTAGATGGTTTATACAGTGTCAGAAGGCAGGGTGAAGGAAACGGTGAAGGAAAACACCGTGAGGAAACCCTCACGGTGTTTTCCTTCACCGTTTCCTTCACCGTTTCCTTCCGCGGCTTAGTCAGTCCCACACGTTTTGACCATGTCTTTCCTGTGGTTAAGCAGAGAGGATGGTTTAGGTGCTGGACAAGCCTTCTCCATCTCAACTTTGTCCCAGGCATTACAGTGTTACGATAAGTGTAGGCAATGATTGCCTCCTGACACTGTATAAATCATCTAGTAAAGATGTTAAGGCTTAAGTTTAACGATTGAGTGTATCTGTGCTTGGGTCAATCTTCAGAATTAGCGTGTTCGGTTGATCGCTATGGTGCTTTTTAAATATCGATATTATTGCTTTTCTGTATTTTTATTTCGAGAAGGAGGTGTCTAAATAAGCATATTTTCGTATTGGCCCCTATAGGAAGGGGCAGAAAAGCAATAATATCGATATTTAAGGGGCGCCATAGCGCTCAACCAGATGCGCTGATTCTGAAGATTGACCCGCTTACAACTTGAGTCTTGACGTGAGTCTGTTAGTCAGTACGTAGTGCTTGCCTCGCAATTGATATCACAAATTGGCTTACTTATCATAATTACAAAATGTCACAAACACCTCGCTTCTAACGTTGGTAATTATAAGGTAATTTGTTACAAAAATACCGTTTCCCTCCGCCATACGTGCTAAACGTTTTTCCCCTCATAAATAAAGGGGTACGGTAATTATGCAGGGGTTGAAATTGTTACTTTTTGAAATTATGTTGTTAATGCTAACTTTTGTTGCCGATAAGCGCAATTTATATTCAGCTACATACATTTGTCGCCTTTATAGCTAATTTAATAATGTTTGCATTTGATATTTTTCAAACGTCCTAATAAAATAACCTTTATTCTAACTGATAGAACTTTTGAACAATAAACAAATTCTTAAAAGAAAAAGGGAAATATTAGTAGCTGAATGAAAATTAGACGATAAATTATTTTTTTTTTTGTTCCCATACAACTATCAAAATACTTATTTGTGCATCCGACCAATCTTCCATTATTTAAGATTCTTCTCCACCCAAAGCTTGCCTGGTAGAGATCGCTTCTTAGCGATAGGGCCATTCATTGTACATTGTTACTTCGTTTTGTCATTGTTGTATTTTGCTTATTCTAAGCTAAGGTGTGCAATAAAGAATTTTCATTCATGTTCGATCTGAGTATTTGTCTACCGTACTAAAGGCTACCGACGTGAGCCTGCCTCCATTTTTATATGAGAAATCAACACGCTGAGGTGTCACCTCATAATTAATACAAACGCCCTAAGCAGTTCTATTCCGGCCTCATGAACACATCAATCAATATGATTGATTTACAAAAATGGCGGATACCAGCTTTCTTTTACATTTTCTTGGACGGAAATGCAGCGGTTATTAATATTCGAAAATGATTTTAGAATATAAAAAGATGCTAATTATGAAGAAACTTGCTTTGTAATTTATAAGACTTCTCGCAGACTGATAGTAAATTGAGCCAAATAGATGTTACAGATAAAAAACTTAGGCCTTTTACAATCCTTTACTTAATTTTTAGGAATCCTCACCGAATTTTATGGCACCGATCGGAAAGTAGGTACCTTTCAAACAAAAAAGAATTTTCCAGATGAATGAATGAGGATATTTACAGAAGAAATCGGTCCAGGCGTATTCGAGTAATCGGTGAACGTACGTAAAAAAGAAGCAAAAAAAAAAGATTCCAATGAATTGAGAACCTACTTTTTTTGAAGTCAGTTTAAAATTAATAAATAGCACCCAGCTCGACAAGATACAGATCGTCATAAAATATGACTATGTTTATGAATACTTGTGAAATGCAACTGATAAAATTCCACACGCTTCTTCAATTTATCATACCTCTGAGTGATAAATTACGGAGGATTTTAATTTGACGTGTTATGGATACGGATTTAAAATCGAGCTTTTGAATTCCTGCAGGGTTATGAGATAAAATTAATACTAAAGGACTGTTTATATCTACAGACATTGAGCGTACAGACACGGAGCGTCGTAGACAAAATAATATTCTTGTATACAGTTTGTATGAACGTTTTTATTCATATCTAACGTAACGAAGCCGCACAGATACGCAAAGACACGGACAGACATAGTATGCGCGCAAAGAATTTTGTCTGCGCGTTGCGTGTCTGTGTGGCTACGTTACGCTAGCTGCCAGTCAATTTAAATAGATAATCGTAACAGGGCCGTGCACTGCTTCTTCTCTCTCAGTCTTTTGTTTGAGAGCGGCCGCGACCGACAATAGCAGCATTTATACGCAGAGATATCTGTGCGCATATCTGTGAAGATATCTGTACAGTCCAGATGCCGCGGGAAATAGCACGCGCCATTCCAACCTTTGACAGTTTTATCCGCGGTTATCTGTAAAGATATCTGTACGGATATCTGTACAGATATCTTTACAGTCCAGATCCGTGGTAAAAACTCTACCGTGTAAATGCCGCTAATGTCTGTCGTTGTCTGTCAATGTCGGGACGCTACGTATTTGTTACGTTCAATGGCTGTAGTAACAGTCCTTAAAACCACAAATGAGGTTGATGTAAAAATATCTCGTCGAGTTTCCACCGCGAAGAGTGACCAGCTAAGAGAGAAGGCATCTTACCCTGATGAAGATTCTCCGGATGAATAATAATAATATGCTGGACATTCCACACAGCATCATTGTAGCCCCAAAGGGGTGCCTAAAGTAAGCAGAGCTTGTGTTATGTGATCTACTTTATACTTTTTTTTTGTAAATACATACATATCATACATAGAAAACACCCAGATGAATATTTGTAGATCATACAAATATTTAACCCGAGGCGTTCGCCCATTGCTCTACCGAGGTGGTCAAAGCATTTTCAGTAAAATTAAAGGTTTTTTTATATTTCTACGTGAAAAATAACTAAGTTTACAATATTAGTAGCCTTGACGCAGATTAATCACATACCCTTAAAAATTGAACCAAAAATCTGCAGAACTCTAAATATTTTTGCTAAATTCAAGTTCCATTGAGGCGATGACCTATCTAAATATTTACAAACCCCACAGAATAGATATTTCTATATCCAGTAGTATGGGAAGATTATGACATCTTTAGGACACGTCTTTTGAAGAGATTGATCCTCATATTTTCCTAGAACACGGTAAGTAAGTTCGTATGAGCAAGTGGCCAACTCTAGTGACGGAGTTTTTAGGCCGCCTAAAGGCCTCCGTCATGGCTTAACGACTCAAAAGCCGGGACCGACAATTTAACGTGCCTTCCGAAGCACGGAAGCGCTCAGCTTGAAATGCCACTTGCCCCATCCAAATTGTGACCGCGCCCAACGTTGATTAACTTCAACGATCAATCAAGAACGTCTCAGTAAGCTATGCCACGAGCGCTTCGGTAAAATGTTCTATCGATATCTTTATCCGATTTGCATTTCGTTCGTTTTTGAAGAATAATTATAATATAAATTACTGCGTTACATACTTTAATATAAATAATACAAATTAAATTAATTAATGAACGAATAAATAAAAACAGGTCAATCTCTTGTAATATTTGGTGAGTTTGGAGACATACACTTTAAAATTCAGTGTTTTTACTGTAATATAAGTTACTATACTGTGTTCAGTGAAAGTAAGTTGCTAACTGGTTGGTTTGTTTAGGGTCCGAGTTAATTGCAACCTTCGAACAAAGGTTTCAATAGTTTTAAGCCTTTTATTGACTTGCGTTGAGTAACGCGCATAATTTTTCACGAAGAATCCACATTTTATAGTAACTGTCTTGCATAGAAAATTGTTTTGTTACTCATTATCACCCTTGATAGTTGGTTTTTACAGTTCGAATATTATAACGAGGATCTTACCTACGTACAAATTTATATCTTTTTTATAATTACTTACATTAAAATTTTACATTTCATTTAAATTTTAGGTACATTCACTGAAGATCTTTTAGAGGTGTTCAAGACGTTTGGATACGCATTATGGAACTCAAATGGAGTTGGGCAGGGCACGTTGTGAGGCGAAGTAATGACAGAGAAAGGCGTTAACTAAATAGCCAAGCATTGAAATAAAAATAACCTGAATAGAGCATGCATGGCGGCACCCCTTAGCTCATAAAAATTCAACATAAAAGTAATTTTCCACATTCAGCACAAATTAGTCGCTTCAAGGAGTTCTAAACATCTTTACTCGGAAGGCAAAATTAGTCTACAGGGACCTTGTAGCGCATGATTTTGATAAAGTAACCTTGCCATGCTCAGCATCACACTTTTAGCACAGAACAGATAATATACTACGTATAGAATGGACACTGTGAGTTTGAGCTGGCGAGGAGCTGACTTTGAGCACGGAACGCGCCACACGCGCAGACGCGACGACGAGACCGAGACCACAGTGTACATTATTCATACGGTGACAACCTTACTGTGTACAAAACTGACATTGTGTAGTGTACATTATTATACTTAGGTAGTTAGACGCCGCTTCTGCATAGTGTCGAGTGTCCGAGATGTGTTTTTAGATCGAGTCTCCAATTCCAAAATCCGCAAGTGGACAAAAGTTCAAGATGTTAGCAATGTTGGGGCTCAAATGGAGCTAGGCAGGATACGTGGCCAGGTGTGGTGAGGACAGGTTGATCGAGGCGGCCTAGAGACGGAAAAAGGAGTGTCGGTCGTCCGCCGACAAAATGGATCGACGACATAGTAAAATTTGCAGGTCGTACAGGCAAGATTGGCGAAGGATAGAAGCGAATGGCTAAAGCGAAGAGAGGCCTATGCCTAGCAATGGGATGAGAAGGGCTGATGATGATGAACCTTTGAAAATGAAAAATCTTATCAAAATTTTCAATTCCGACGGGATTCGAACCCGCAATGATACAAGCGATCCTCCTTTAGCCGGAGTGCCTTAACCATTCGGCCACTGAACCTTAGTCGCCAAAGTTGAAAATCATGATAAGACCATACTATCGATTATAGCATCATTTTCAAATGTAAATACCTACCTAAGTGTGGTTTAACACCACAGAACACAGAAACGCTCGCTTACGCAAGTTTAACACTATAACAAATAAAAATGATGAACCTTGTCAGACCCATCCTCTCAACCTAGTTAATTTTATTCTATATGAAAGGTATGGCAATGTGGATCTGACAATGCCGCGTATCCTTGTTTTCCTGTCATTCAATTTCAATAATCAATTCGGAGATTGTGGATTGGTCCAATTTCCACACGCACAAAATGACGTACGACAGTGAGTCATTGTCAAAGGCTTTGGTTGTACCAATTCCCCGCTAAAACAATAGAACACAATCAATAGTTTACTCATCTTGTTAAGCCTTTGTTTACCTTGACGGTCGTCAGCGAGCGGGCGTCAGTTAGTTATATAGTTTGACTGTTTTCGGTGTAGATACTGATGCAAATAGCTGTTTTTTTTTTTTCATTTTTCAGAAAGTCCGAATGCTGTTTGAACTTGCCTCTCTAAGCGTCATCATCATCATCATCTCAGCCGTTGGACGTCCACTGTTGGACATAGGTCTCCCTCAAAAATGTCCATGTATTGCGGTTGGAAGCGGCCTGCATCCACCACCGACCTGCAGTTTTTACAAGGTCGTCTGTCCATCTTGTCGGTGGACGTCCAACACTACGCTTGCCGGTCCGTGGCCTCCACTCGAGAACTTTTCGGCCCCATCGGCCATCTGTTCTGCGTGCTATATGGCCTGCCCATTGCCACTTCAACGTGCTAATCCGTTTGGCTATATCGGTGACCCGAGTTCTTCTACGTATCTCCTCATTTCTGATTCGATCCCGTAGAGAAACCCCGAGCATAGCCCTCTCCATAGCTCGCTGAGCGACTCTGAGCTTATTCATGAGGCCAATAGTACCTCTTTCTTGAAGTTGGACTTACCTAGTTGGACGGTTTGTCCCAGGTATACATAAGCGTCGACAACTTCAAGAGCCGAGTTCATTTAAAGATAATGATACAAAAGACCGACTAAAAAAGTGACTTTAGGTACCTCATTTAAATAAATTGGATCGAAGATTTGATAGTTATGCTCGAATAAAATTACATACAAAGTAAAATCGACCAAATTGCTAATACAATCATAGCTTGCTTTGCTCTTTTACCTGTTCGCTTTATTTGTTTTTTAAACCAAAGCACAATAGGGATACTTAATCACATTCTTGTGATACTTATCACCATGATTTATCGCAGCTGAAGATAAAAAAAACTACAATAATGATCAGAAAAAAAATATGTCTGGTATTCCTTGAATTCTGGTTTGCCTTCTTGTTGACTACCACCTAACTGACGGCCGTTCGTTGACGACCGCTACGCTTGACGTCACAGTAAATCGTGATTTTGCCATTGAAATACTGCCAGCAAACTTGATGTACAGATGTACATCGTGGGGCGCTTATATTCTAAGAGTTAGTGAGTATTTTCACACGTCATACTCTAACGTAAACAGGTTGACGATAGTCTAGGCAGTAGACATCTAGTAATCAATCAAACTACAGGTTGTAGTAGAGACACATCCAATTACGGAGTCACGTATGTAGCTGACTAAACCACGGAATATTACTCACTTGCTTAACGATGTACGGAAATCATGTATTCAATACGAAAAATTATATTGATGGGCAGCTGTACAATTTTGATCAGTTAACATCTTCAATTGATGTGAATTAACATTGATAGACGATAATTTTATTGATATGTGCACCACTAGTTTTAAGCAATTGCCGAGAAATATTGTTTTCATGGAAGCGTAAGCGTATGTTAGATTAGGGTAGTAGCTAATATTGCCATTGATGTGTTAGTAAAATGACATAGTTTTATTGACTGTCTAATATACAACAATACCACAGATTTTAGTCAGCGTGCCGTAGACAATAACATTGTGCATGACGTAAAAAGCTGATCGCTATCTCCCGCACAACATTCGTCGGATTTACGGATTCCGACTTCAATGTATTGGAATAACCCTCTTTGCTCCCCCCACATATTATTCATTTAATAATTAAGCCTGTGAGTTGTATTTTATTGTTATGCGAACATGTTTCAAATAGCGGTTATAGACAAAGAGCTAGTTGAATCAGTTTCGACAATAGATGGCAAAATGGTGTCCGTTTAAAGTGGTTATCCATTTGGTGTATTGTGTTTTGAATTCTATGAAATTTGACTGTGCTATTACATCGGTTTGTAGTGAAAACGGTGATGTGTTTCATTCACCCGTCATGTATTTTCTACACTGTTGTGTGAATTGTTAGAATACATTACACTGAAAATTTACTACTGACTAAAATGTAATGAACTGAACAAAATATTTGAACAGTATAAAATTAGCTTAATAATAAACCTACTTAACTAGCAGTGCCCTCGCGGCGTTGCCGTTGGCGTTGTTTATATGGTGATGATGATGATGACGAAAAGTAACCTATAACCTTTCTGAAGAGTTTAGCTATCAAATGCTGAAAGAAATTTACAAATCGGAGTGGTAGTTGCTGAGATTAGCGTGTTCAAACAAACAAATAAATTCTTCCGCTGTATTTTACCTAAGTATTAGTATAGATATAAAGGACAATACATAAAAAATGGTAGGTATTTTCAATTTTAAGCAGGTATGCTTTGAGATTTACTATTTAATGAGTTTATGAAGTTGCACGGTTTTTTTTTCAACCTCTTAATTGTGTGGTTAATTATGATCAACTTTTCTGTTTCAGCTGAACTTAGTGGTTATATTTAGCATAAACATTTGCGCTCAATCTATTCATACATTTTTGATGTACAAACTACCAATAAAGACGGATTTGTTATAGCATATGGCAGCACCATCAATATTCGAACATCTAAACGGCAATTTCAACAGTACCTTCCAAAAAATAGAGAACAATTTTATTTGCATCAACATTTTACTATTGTGTAAGATTCGTCTGTTTTTCCCCGATGCAATCTTAACTCTGTTGTGTTCGACGTAAAGCTCAAAATACTTATGTTTATTTGTCATCAGGTCGAATACACATTAATAAATTAATACAGACTCCCTTACAATGTCGCAAAGGGAGCGAGCTTATTTTAATTTTAAATCAACGTAAAGTTATGCTAATAAGGGGAAAGTTATACGGGATGCAAGGAATGGCAGGTGGTGAACAAATTACGTTCATTACACGAACTAACAGGGACATTAACTTTGAAACTTGTTTAAAATGGTGCAGTATAACACACTTCCTGTTCAACCACCATGCAAGCCCCGTTTATGGGCACTGAATGCGTTCAGTGCCCGCAACGCACACACATTGACAGCCTGCGCCCGAAAGTTTATTTATTTATTTCTTTAACAAAATCAACATCTCTTAGAAAACGTATGCACAAAAACTTAAATTTAATTATTACTGACAGCCAATAACGGATTTACATTTTAATTAGCAAAGCAAACAGTGATCAAGGTGTGAGTGGCAGTGTGTATGTGTATGTGTGTGCGTGTGTTTGTGTCTATATGACCGTGTCGACCACGTCCGCATGACTGTGGAATGTATTTTAGCTACCTAGAGGCTGATTTTAGTCTCAAGCTCACCGTCAACTCTGATAGGCGAGTGATCTTTATTACAATGAAATAAGGATACTGATTGTCCAGCACTGACGAGAGCAATCAGCGTAGCCATTTCTGCTAAACAATCAGTATCCTTATTTCATTGTAATAAAGATCACTCGCCTATAAGCGCTGACGGTGAGCGTGCGACTAGGCCGTGTGCATGTGAGAAGGTGCTGGGTTTCAAAGATGTTTTCTCTCTCTGGGACTTCCCCTAAGTTGTTGGATTTGAATAACATTAATGAGTATATTGTACGTGTTTGCAAACGTTTCGTAATTACGGTTGTTGTTTTTCACAAATTAAATTCAGGATACAAAATGTATTTTCAGGCTGTTTTCAGTTTTACGGAACTTAATTGAATTTCTTAGAAAAAAATACGAAATACGAATATGAAAATGAAAAATCTTATCAAAATTTTCAATTCTCCGGCTAAAGGAGGATCGCTTGTATCATTGCGGGTTCGAATCCCGTCGGAATTGAAAATTTTGATAAGATTTTTCATTTTCAAATGTAAATACCCAAGTGTGGATTAACACTATAACAAATAAAAAATTATAAAAAAGAAATACGAATACCTACTTATTAAGACAAGACTTATTATTAAAAAAAAAATATTTAAGTAGTACTTGTTCCCATAACACAAGCTACAGTAAGCACAAGTACATGTGGTTCCCATAACACAAGCTCTGCTTAGCTTGGGGCTACATGATGCTGTGTGAAATGTCCAGCATTATTATTTATTTATTATTTACTAGTAGTTCGCCCCGAACTGAGATCTCGCGGACCGTAGATGGCCCACATTTGGACTTTCTTCTGACTACCCCTATAATTTCAAGTGCTACTACTGCCGGGTATGCCTATTGCGCTAGCTCTTCATGGTAAAAAATACTAGCATGCATGCAATACATAATGTCGTGTCTAATTTTTCATTTATTTCATATTTATGAATTCTCGTCGTATTTTTAAAAGTATACGTCCTAGAATAAAAATAATAACTATTTTAGAATGTACAAATAAAGACCTTTCATTTGACACCGCACTCAATATATTTGTTTACTTAACTTTTTTTACCCCAATTATTTTAATTTTTTATCAATTTTTTTTTATCATGAAAGTAAATCAAGTAGCATCTAAAATCATTGCAAACCAAACCGCAACGATGCCACTCTCTTTTTAAGACCGACCAGTCAATGAGCTACGAAGACATCGAAACTCTATGAAACGGGAGCTCTTGCAGCTCTGGTTTCGTAGTTTTTGGTCTTTGGTCGTATTTCAAAAACTATACATCCTAGATTAAAAATAAAAACCATTTTGGAATGTACAAAATAAGCCCTTTCGTATGACACCCCACTCAATATATTTGTGTAACTTTCATAATTTTTTACCCCCTTGGGAACCCAATATCTTCACAACCCCTTCATCGATTAAGCTCATATGCTCCACCGTAAATTTCCTTACCACAACCTATTGACCTACCAAGTTTCATGCAGATTGGATGAACGGTTCGACAGTTATGCTCGAACAACAATTCGTGAAACATACAAACATACAAACATACAAACATACAAAGCAAAATCGCCCAACTTACCACTAAGATCTTCGCTCGCTTCGCTCGCTCGATCGATTATGACTTATGAGTTTATGACCCTTTTTCTTCCTTGTGTCAATGATAATGATTGTTAGAAGTTAGATAAAGTGCTCCCAATATTTGACCACTTCTACTGCATAAATCTGACAATCTATATTCAAAATGGTCCTAATCTCAAAATTCCACCACAAGCTTCAACACTTCCTCAGCTAGATTTTCTGGATATCCTCATAATTTAGATCCTGTAATGTAAGAATTTCCAAATAAGCCAACCCTCCTGTGGGTAATTTATCCGGGAGCACCTGGGATCCTCTTCATTTGCTTAATTATAATAAAATAGGTAAGTATTTAACCAGGTTCAGGTTGTGCCCTTAATTTCACATGGTGTAATTAGTATGACATATATTTTTTTTATGTAATTTTGTTAATTATAGTTCGCGTCATGTAAAAAGAACGCTGGCTGTCAAGTTGCGCAGTAAGCAATTTATAAGAATTAAGCAAATTAATACCATCGCGCACAAAAGTTTTTAATTACGAAAAAAAAAACAATAAAAAAAACAATAGGCCTAGTACATTCGTGTGCAAGTGCACCCAACTACCCATGCGCAAACATACCCCCTCCACCGTCTTCCAGCGTTCGTTTTACGTGACGCGACCTACTTCTACTTTATTTTTTTTTTTTGTTTTTTTGTCAAAAACACCGAAAATCAAATCAACAAAAACAACTTTTGTCTTTCACTATATAAATTCAATGATACAGTCGATAAAACATTCAACCGGATGTTAAACTCCAATAAATCACTTACCAACCAGTTTAAATACAGCTAGACATATCGACAAAGCAAAAAGGCAACACATGTTAAGAGTGAACTAATCCTCACCAGCCGCGGCGAGCCGCGCTTCAGCCATTTAAACTATTACTACAGATTGAATAAATAAGCGGACGTACTCAGGAATAAAAATAAAATATTTGATTGCGCGATTTAGCGTTTTTTATACATGCGCAACTGCGTGTGTTACGACCGGTCATCACTGTAAGAATTTTTTAACTTGCATTCACAGCACAATAAATACTCATCTCCGTACTCTTGACGTTTGAGTCGCAGAGTCGCAATGAAAGGGTAGGGAAGTTACATTGTCGCAGTGACTAGACGCACGGTGCACGCGCACACACGACGACACGACACTATTTCACTTTCAAAACTTTCGTGAGTTGTACTAGACATTATCTTAACATTATCCGCAACTCCCTCCTTACCCAGATGAAGATTCTCTGGATGAATCGAAACATTGTCGGTATCTAAATCGACGATAATTTTACGTGAGTAATTCCCGTGTGTTAAATAATGTCTGACACGACACTACTGCTAGTTCACACAAAACGCCCGTCTCCCGACTACTCAAAGAAAATAGTCGCTTACGCGACGACGCGTCGTCGCGTCGCGGAGTGCTTGCGTATAAAATAAATCGATGTTCCCATCGAAAGCTCGATGCTACGTTCCAAAACTTAGTGAATATGGTTGTGAGTTATTTGATCATTGAATGAATGAATGAAAATTCTTTATTGCACACCTTGGAATAAGCAAGAAACAACAATGACAAAACGAAGTAACAATGTACAATGGATGGCCTTATCGTTAAGAAGCGATCTCTACCAGTCAACCTTTTCATTCAGTCAGGACAAACAATTTTCAAACAGTTGATTTTGATTATAATTAAAATTAGCATAGTTTCTGTACAAGCTTCTGACTCCGACCCTGTGGCTATTACCAACTACCACACCGTTCTTTGTCCGCGCCCCTCTGTGGCACTAAGCTGAGTATTGTCTGTGGATTCGAACAACTGGACTTTACACATTGTGAATGAATTTAATAATGGGTATTTTGTCGTACAACTTAACCCCACAGAAGCTAGATTAATGAAATGGATTTTGTTGTAATGAGATTTTGCGGGAATAAGATTAAATTTTGATGAATGGGTAAATTTAGATACAAATTTAATTATTGTGTGGAAATTAAGTGAGTTTGTTACAGTTAATGAGCGTTTGGATTCTTAATTGTATCTTTGTAGGATAAGTTTATATTTTAATGAATTACAATCTGGATATTATATAAACGAAAATTTTCCAATCTTATTAAAACCTACCAGCCCCATCGGCTGCACGAAAGACATGGTCAATACGTGTGGAACGGGTTTCCTTACGATGTTTTTCTTCACCATTTAGAGTACTTTCCGAAACGAAAAATCCATTGATGCAAGGCTGGGATTCGAACCCGCAACCTTTCTTTATTGATCTACACTTTGAGCTATCAACGGAGATATACAATACAATCATCATTTCCCTGCCCTTCTCCCACTAGGTGGGGTCGGCACGACATGTTCTCCTCTTCCATTCTCTCCTATCACTCGTCATCTCAGTAGTCACTCCTTTCACACGCATGTCCTCTTTCACACAATCCATCCACCTTTTTTTTGGCCGTCCTCTACCTATGTATAAATGTATATGGATGTTCCACATTCATATCCATCACTTAGGTTTACAATACAATAAGCCTCTATAATTGGTAATAGCTTTGGTAATACTTCAGGATATCAAAGGCAAAGTGCACCATCGAGCTTACACAAATTAGGTTTCCACATTTGGATGATTAAACTAAGAGTTGCATCCACTTCAACTTGGCAATGCACTAGTAATAACGATCGCTCTGGATAAAGCCTAGGGCTACCAAAAATAGAATAATAAATCAAAAACATATTTTTTTTTAATATTGATCTGTTGAGACCCATTGGGTATAACCTACAATGCTCTACAATGCTCTTGGTATTGTAAAAAAAAATAACCTAAGCCTATAGATAGACTAATATATTAATTTCTAAATACTTTGTAATCATAACTATCTTTGTCTTTGTTTTATAAGTTTTTTTCTTGTACAATAAAGAATTAAGAAAACCTGAACAAAATTTAAAAATTACTTATTGTCTTTACCGATATTTTTTGCAGTTTTGCTTTTATTTATTAAAATAGGCAAACATGGTCTTTAAAAAAAAAAATCTGTAGGACCACTAGGGTCACTTTGAAACGCATTAAGAGCTAGGTGATTCTACTCCTGTTCTTTCGTGACCGACATCGTGAAGAATCAAAGCAACAAACACGGTACCTATGGGCCTAAGCTTTCTTTTCGGTGATCCATCCGCTATCTAAATAGTGAAGCTCCAGTGGGGAGCCAGTCGAATTGTTCGAGTAGGAGTCTTTCCCATCATTATCAAGTGGCAGCCCTACCATTGATCCGGATTTACATAAGGCGAGACAACGCGCCCGTACTGCAACGTATTTGCAACTGCGTAATGTAGTTGAAACAATAGCTTTTGATGGATTGAAGTAGTGCCTTAAAGCTCGGCGCTATTCAAAAGTTTCAAGAGGGTTTCTTTTCAGCTTAATGTGCTGCAGTGACTCAGGATTGGGCGTTTTTGAAGCGGAAATTTGCGGGTTTTTTTGCTTTCGTGTACGTTGCGCGTTTTGAAGGTAAGGAAAATAAGCGTTTTTTGCTCCTTTGTGAATTTAGAGTTTACACTGCAAGACAGAAGATTTTGGTTTGAAAAGTATTGTTTAATCATTTTAGTTTTCTAGTTTTGATTTCTTTGAATAACACGCTAATTTTAACTATGGCTGGACGATAAATTTATAAATTTACTTTCATCTATCAAAAGGTACTTAACAGGAATCTGGATTCCTGTTCGTCTCCGAATTTAAAAACAGGGACAGGCAGGAATTTTAATTCCTTTTTGTCTCCTCTCGGGGACAAATAGGAATAACTCATATTTTTTTTAGTTTTAATCATACATTAGTCTTACAATAACAATAAATGATGTCGTTAAAATCCGTACCTCCGTGCCCATATTATAAATGTGAAAGTGTGTTTATTTGTTTGTTTATTTGTCTTCCTTTCACTTCAAAACGGAGCGACGGATTGACGTGATTTTTTGTGTGGAGATAGTTGGAAGGCTGGAGGGTGACATAGGCTACTTTTTATCCGGGTACCACGCGAGCAAAGCCGCGGGCAGCAGCTAGTAAATAGATATATCAATACTAGTAGTCTATTCAAAACTCAATAACTCTCCACCGAACTAATTTTGTCGTAGATTTATGGTCAAATCCCACGTCTCGCAATACAATACCATCTTTCAACGAGCTATCGGCATTCGACACGTGCCAAAGCCACTGCCAAACCAAACCAGGGTGTAGATAGTCATAAATTATAGATCCCTGATAATAGTTCTAAAATAGGGGCGTTTTTTGTTACTATGGTTGTGGTAACTACGGTAGTGTGCCAAATCTGATGTCGGTTGCTAATATTTTTTATTATTTACGAAAAAACTAAACAGTAGATTTAGATTACGTATTGTAATTTGTATCCACGAAGAGGATAGAATACAATAGTATTTTTAGTACCTACTAAGCTATTTTATATAAATAAAAATAGCCGTGATTTTATATAACTATTTAAAATCACGACTATTTTTATTTCAAAGTATGATCGCGAAAGTTTAAAAAATACTATTGTATTCTATCCTCTTTGTGGATACAATAATCTAAATCTACTGTTTAGGTTTTTCGTAATAACTGTGGCGACCATGGTCCTTACGAGTACAACACAACCGAATCGTGAGAAAATAATTGAAAACGTAAACTTGTGTACTATCAAAGTATACTTCGTTAAACGAGTACCTACGTAAAATTATTTTATCAATTTTCTTCAGTTTTACAGTTTAGGCTGTGTCCCCAGTAGGCAAACTGTGAGCGGCCGACTGAGTTTGCGGCGTATCGGTTTAGTACGCTCTTCCATATATTTGAAATGGAGTGTCCACAGTTTGCTAGTTTTGCGCTCACTGTACGCAGTTTGCAGCGTAACGCTGCAAACTAGCAAACTGTGGACACTCCATTTCAAATATGGAAGAGCGTACTAAACCGATACGCCACAAACTCTGTCAGCCGCTCACAGTTTGCCTACTGGGGACACAGCCTTAATTGAATTTCTAAACCTTCTCAAAAATCACTTATTTTTTACCGAAAGTAGGTAGGTATCTACCTACCTCAATGAATGGTTAAAATGTACGATTGTTTATTATCGAAATCCTAGAGCTATCGTGAAAGATATCCAAACAAATTGTATCATTCATCCATTGTCAGGAGACAAATACTGAAATGTTTGCGAAAATCTCGAAAACCGCGTCAATATCCGTGCACCGCTCCTAATCACTTTCTCACGCCAAAACCACAGCTGAATGGAAATAGTTAGGTATCGGTTGAGGATTCTCAGTGGTTTTAAAATTACTAAAAGTGCCTTGTCCCCCGCTCTCCGCTGGCCGCAGTCCCATTGTAGTGGTGGCGGGCGATGCGAACGTTTTGTCTCCGACATTTCTTTATCCGAGAATTGGCAGTATTGGCACATTTTTGGCTCAGCATAGTCGGATACACGGATCAGCACAGTCATTAGGAGTGGTAATGCTACCAGCGTCTAACGACTGGTAGTGACTTGAATCAGTTGAGTTATAAATCGTTGGACACGCTTCCGACTGGTAGTGGATAAATTGAGCTATGTAAAAATCGCTTAGAAATGGTTCTAGTGCATTTTGTAGAGTTATGTTATTATGGCTTACAAACGTTTTGGCTCAAGCTGTTAGTTTGTAAGTATTGAATAAATAAATTAATAAATGTAGTAGATTAGTTTTTGTAAATAAATGTTCATTTTTTCATTTGAATTCCAATAAATTATAACAAAATTTGAATTACGTTACAACATGAAATACTTACCTACTACTTGAGAAAGGTACTTACCACAGACTACGTTCTTTAACTAAACTAAGTAAAACCAGTATTATGAGAACCAGAAAACTAATTAATAGATCCGGTTACGTACATAAATACTTACAATATTTTAAAACATTCATCTAACAAACATCATCGTGTTAACCGTTCATCACTCAAATATTTGTCTTAGTTGGGAATCAAATCCTCTAGCTACAGCGCCAAAAGAAAGCAGTACTGCTCCAGTAAACTTCCAAAAATGAAGTGTGAAACCATAAAACAGAATATAAGTAAGAATCTGAGAACAGTTGACTGGCCTCTTAGCTCAGTTGGTAGTAGCTCTGCCTTCTGCGCTGTAGGTCGTGGGTTCGATTCCCATCCAGGACAAACATTTGTGTGATGAACATAGATGTTTGTTCTGTGTCTGGGTGTTATAAAGTATTATAAGTATGTATTTACAAAAAAAAAAGGATACAAGCATTCCATCAGTTATCTGGTTCCCATAGTACAAGCTTTGCTTAGTTTGGGGCTAGATAGCGCTGTGTGAATTGTCCAGCAATATTTATTTATTTCTAAGTGTCCCAACTGTATCATTATACACTGTGCCACTGCTACTCAGCGCAAAATCGATGCGCGACTTCCACGCTAGTTCGACAACGAACTCGGAACGAAAAAATATGTCCCGAGAAACGAAAATATACTGGAAAGGTCTCCAACTTTCCAAAGTTCGTACTCAGCAGAAAAAGTTAAGCTAATATGGGATGGGATCTAATTTGCTGGATAGGGTTGTTTTGGTTGATTAAGTTTGATTTGTCCTTTACTTATAATGATCTTGTTTCTATGTACCTACCTACATTCGTTGCTAACCGACTTCAAAAAAGGAGGAGGTTCTCAATTCGTCGGATTCTTTTTTTTATGTCGATGATTTGACTATTTATTTATGTAGCATTTGTAAGCTGGTTAAAATTGACACCGATTTACATGTTTAGCTTTAGGTAATCTTAATTTTAAGAAATCGTTACAGAACCTGACCAGAGAATTAAAAAAGAACCGTAGGGCTTTGTACATCTATGATAGGACCTTCAGATCGAGCGTCAACAGGCTTCCCACAACTAAGTCAACACGGTTGGCTCAGTTTTCCTTATAATTTTGTATTAATTAAAAAAAAAAAATGTAAAGATCTTTGTAAATATTACAAAAAGGAATATTGTAAGTTCTATCCATTTATCTATTTTAGCAAATTCATGACCAAATACGGATGTACTTACATACTTGAGACATTTTTATGTATTTGAGACGTTCTTACTTACACTTCTGAATCGGTTACAAAAATGTCAGTTAGTGACAGTAAATGTCAATGTAGCATTTCAGAATACGGATTTAAGTTTTCCATCGAGAAAGCTCTACTAGAAAATACAATACACTACTTAAACTTTGCATTATGCATCTTTCATTGAAGACATTTTCAGCGTTTTTATGACCGTTCTCTAGAAAAAGTTCAGCAAGTTTGGAATTTCCTTCCGACAAGTTTTGGGTCGCGAGAGCTATTTTCTGAAAGACAACTTCGACCAGACTTGCCGGTGCTTTTTATCAGTTTTATTTTCGCACTACCCTCGATTCTACTAAACTTTTTTTCAACCAAAGAGTACCTACTACTAAACTATTCATTTGTTAAAATCCCATTTTGATAATAATCTTTATTAAAAGTGAATTTAATTGTTCAATTGGGTCGAACCAGATTGAATTCAACTAACCACAGGTCGTTCAATTATATTTTCAATTTTGAAAATTCGTAAAATATTCGATGCCATTGGTTTTTTGTATTCGTTATCTATTGTGTCTCTATATCGTGGCTATGTTTATAGAACTCGATATAACTTTGTGTTGAGAAAACTAACTAAGTATGAGAATTCTTAGAAAACGTTATTAAAGTTTTCAGTTGCAAACAATTCCTCGATTTTAAAGTTTCCTTGAATCGAAACACGTTTTCATAGAAGATAGAAGTCTAGCAGCGTTGGTCCAGCCTCTAGCCAAGTGGCATCAATCGATTCTATTTCTACAATTCGCTTCGCTTCGCTTACTATCGCCGATGTTTCATTGGTGGATAAGTGAAACAAAGACCACGTGACCTTACGTTTGACCAATGAAACGTCACGTTCGAGTGTTAGCGAATTATAGAAATCAATTCGCATCATAGCGAATGCCAGTTGGCTAGGCCCTCTGCTTGACTTTCGAATCAAATATTCAGCAAATAAAACAAGCGATCAAAATATTCTTGTTTATTTGCCAAACTTTGCTGCCCAAGTACCTAGTCGGGCGTCCATTAAGGCTCATTTACATGATGAGAGTTTCAAGCCCCGAAGAGGCGGTTATCGTCATCAATGTCAATGTACACTAAACATTGAAATCATACGTGGAAGGACGATAATAGCTTGTCACTGAATTGTAATGGAGCTAGTTTCTCGCATCTTAGAGGTAAGAAACTCGCACCATATTATAATGAGCCTTTAGGTACAGTAGTATGTGCGTGCATTTGGTTTTACATTCATTTCTACTCTTTGATGGTATATTGTGATGTTGATGATAATGAAAAGTAGCCTATAACCTTCATCAAGAGTTTAACTATCACATGCAGAAATAATTTTTCAAATCCTACTGGTAATTCCTGAGAATGGTACAAAACACACAGGAAAATAGATACTCAACATCGCGTTTTCAAAATTCTTTCAGGGCATCTAATCGAAGCGACGCGTGATCCCAAGTCTGGCACCTTTTTGGCGCAACATATCAGCATTGCCATCCAGCGCGGTAATGCTGCCAGTGTCTTGGGCACGCTTCCGTCTGGCTGTGGCTTGGATCAGTTGAGCTACCATAAATCGTTTCCAACGATCCTTAGGTGGTCCAACTGGTTCTTTTTGTATTTTATACTTTTATGTAAATATGTAGTAGTTTTGTTTCATTATCATAAATGAATACTCAACATAAGCTACTTATCATGTAAAACAAAAATGCCAAATTATTGTGTTTTAGCAAAAGTATATACAGATCCAGTCCCTATAATTCCCTGTTCAACATATCACCGTTACCCCTAGGTATTCCCCGTTCATAAATTATGAATCTCGCGACTCGATACAATCTCCGGCCGATGGGAATATTATGCCGATCCTATCGGTGCCTAGGTATTTTACATTCGTTTACTTTTGCTTTGTTGTGTTAATGTTGGAAAAATATGTTTTACCGACTTCAAAATACGTTCTGAACTCGACTGTATTTAATTTTCGGAATGCTCGGGTTAACTTCTTTATTTATCTCTACTCTTGACAGAGTAGTCGTGGTCGTCATTTCGAAGGGGTTTGTGTCGATTTTGATAATGCTACGCCATTCATCACGCAGCCTTTCTGGTGCATTCTTGTAGTGGACCGTCCAATGCAGTCTTGATTTGGTCGGTCTGTAATGAATTTCTAGTAGCAAATTAACGAAAAAACGTAGGTTTTGTGTTAATCCAGGATACAAGATACATCCAGTCTAGTTCTCATCCAAATTCATCTAGCTGTTTCAGCTTGAAGAAGTAGCAAACATACACAGAACAGAAATATATATAGTCATGTTATTTCAATGAATATTTTAGTATTGCTTTAAGTTTGTTTCAAAGTAGCGGGCTCGACTTTGCCAAGGCTAAAATAATACATAC
Organism: Camptogramma bilineatum; assembly: GCA_958496255.1. Taxonomy (NCBI): domain Eukaryota; kingdom Metazoa; phylum Arthropoda; class Insecta; order Lepidoptera; family Geometridae; genus Camptogramma; species Camptogramma bilineatum. The sequence continues at coordinate 6,801,512 of OY292473.1, read as the reverse complement.
CCTAGGCCTAGGTCCTTCTAAAATAGTTTGAAATGGTGACTGAATTTCTGAAATACGTAGGAGATTACTCTACTCGATACACAAACTCACATATTTTTGCAGTTGGTTGCTTAAAATTATTTATTGTTTCATTCAAGATATACCAATGAGATTTTACCATTAGAGACTTTATACTTATTAGAAAAATCTCCAAAACGCGGCGAAATTTTGTTATAGCTACTTATGTAGAATATAAGCAGTATTGTTTACCTATTTATCAATCAATAAAACTAAAAAATAGCAGAGATTAATAAAACAACCGTATGTTGTATAAAACCCCGTTGTCAGAAAGAGATAAATTATGTGCGTGCTGAGTGTAAATGGGTGTAACATCGGAGCAAGACAAAGTGCGACTGAGTTGACTCAAGCTAAATATCTTGACTTTTGTTCGCCACGCAGAGCGGGGTACAACGCATCCACCTCAGTTTATATAGATGATCATTGAGCTTGACCACTAGTTCATACTTTAAAACGTTGTTTTTCTCTTATGGTCATTTTACAAAACACCAAATCACTGAAAGCAACTCCATTCGTGATTTCGCCGAAACGTTGAAAATTAGCATCATTTGTACAAATTGACTAATGCCCTCGTAAAACAAATGACATACACCATTAGACTAACGAGAAATCGTGGCTTAGTAATGTGTACCTTTAGGAGTATTTATAGGGAAGTGAGTCCGGTGAAATTTGTGGTTTTTTATTTGTTTTTATTTTATCGATTTGCGAAATGTAATAAACCGTCTTATTGCACACAAAGGGTTCCATGCCACAGTAAAAATAAAAATAAAATGCTGGACATTTCACACAGCTTCATGTAGGTACCTATATACTACTACTTAGGTACACACTTTTTTAATAAGTACACCTATGTGTATTACACATAAAATATTATACCTACATAGTAAACACCCAGACCCAAAAAATATTTACAGATCAAATGTTTGTAACATTTGTCCCGCGACGGGGATCGAACCCGCAACGTCTCAGGCGGGCCTTCAGCCACTGAGCCACAAAGGTCGTCAGTATTTGATACCTACGACACTAAATTTTTTTGTGTAATTTTTTATTTAAACGACTAGGTAATATAGCTACAATGGTCTATTAAAGTAAAAAAGTTTAATAATAATTCCCATGTGTGATAAATAAATAACAAGTATTTGTATCTCATGAAAGTGTTTAATAATGAAATATTTTGTTTATCATAAATCATAGAAAATACAGCAAGAAATTCAGAGCACAGGATTTCCGCTTGGATTTGTGAGACCACAAACAGACAATTAAACCACAAAGCTCGGCCGAAGTTGAAGATTAGTAATTTTGATTTCATGTTGTGTTAACCTAGTAGAATTTTAGAGGTTTTTAGAGGTTTTTTTAGGTGGTAAGTCCCCGCCGGCACCGTGCACGAATAGTTTGTCGTGATCACGAACGCTGCAACGTGTTCGAAACGTCGGGAAACAAAATAAATAAAAGGTACGCGATAAAATCCCGTTATAATAAATCATTATAGTTTGTCGTTGCTAAAAATTGATAAGTACATTAATACGAACTTTGATGAGAAAACCAGTTTGTTTAAGGTGGCGATGGGTTTGCCACCTGTCACGTAGGTATTAGCTTATGTGTAAAATGTGAACATGTGCCAAACATGCCTTTGAATGTGTTTCATTCCCTTAATATTAATTAGACCTTATATTCTTACAATAGATACAGCTGCGACACCAGAGGAGTCACATTCGCGCTGCTGACCCTTTAAAAGAGGAATCACTACGCCGACAACACAATGGACAAGACTGGTCCACCTGTTGTCACCGCAGTGCTTCAGAGCAGAGCTCTGGCAACCTTACTCACCGCTGGAACACAACACCATTCGATAAGAAAGAATGATGTTATTCTGCTGCGATATTCTGTAAGGCGGAGGTACTTCCCCAGTCAGGTTGCTCGAATATAGAGTGAGAAAATATATACCTATAGTATAGTAAAGTATAGTAGGTAGTTACCTACCAATATTAGTAAATAAAAGTAAAGTAAGTTCGTATGAGCAAGTGGCCAACTCTAGTGACGGAGTTTTTAGGCCGCCTAAAAGCCTCCAATGAACAGGAGTAGAATTACCTAGCTCTTAAGACGATTCAAAGTGGTACACTAGTGATCTTATTGAATAAATAGATTTGACTTTTGACTTCTGCTTAGCGACTTAAAAGCCGGGACCGACATTTAACGTGCCCTCCGAAGCACGGAAGCGCTCAGCTCGTAATACCACTTGCGGTCACCCATCTCAAGAGTGACCGCGCACAACGCTGCTTAACTTCAACGATCGATCAAGAACGTCCAAGCAAGCTACGCCACGAGCGCTTCAATATTAGTAATATTATGTAGACAGAATGCTTTGCAAGCAAAAAAATGCCGCCTACCTATTGGAACTACGAGTTATACCATTCGATATTTTTCGCTACGCCTAGCGCTAGGGAATAACTCTTACTTCTGAATGGAATTTCAAATTGGATTCCACAAATGTATGTGGTTTACTAAGGTCGGTTACACAACGTTGCATTGATACGTTTTTGTCCATTGCCCAATGGAAATGAGATCACGTTTTTTCCAGAGAACGCAAAAAAAAACATAGAAGCATCATCAATAGGAATCAGGAATGCATTTTCGGTACAAGATCAAACAAATTGACACGTCTTATTTTCCAACACATTTCTCTTTGTAAACAATTAGTAATCTTGTTTTTAATACTGTTTGTTTTCCAAAAAAAAAAAAAAATAACTAAAGTATGAATTAGATCTCACAAAATTCTGAGATAATTTTAATCGCTAGTTAAGCAGCTGGTGAACGCCATAATTGGTATCCATTTCACGACTTCCTCCGTGCCAATGTTTCAAATATCAAAAGGTTATAATAATAAGACAAGATAAATTATTCACTACACCACAAACATCAAAGTGTTTACTAAACATCTAAAATGGTGCTGTAATAAACACTTCCCAGTAATGGACTAAATGATACTTTAAATAACTGGTTCCGAGCGATGCTATAAACGGTAATAAGGAAAATTTACGATGTCGTGAAACGGTCACTCTTGGGATGTTTCTGCATGTGCCAGTGACGTGGTAAGGATGTGTTTTTTAATTAACATGCTACTTAAATTAGTTTTAGTCATAAAACCTAATATTAAAGTATTTTTTTCTTTTAATTATATAGTGTTGTATTGATATGAATAAAACACTATAATTAAAAACAAGTTAGGATTATTTAAAATCATTAATTACCTTACATTGTTTATTTTAAACTGAAGCTTCTGTGCACTGCCATCCTCTATAGCTTCTTTTAATATTTCCATCCAAAGGTTGCCTGGAAGAAATCACTCTCACCGAGAAGGCCACCCATTATACTAATTAAGACTATATTCTGTTGTTATATTTTACTTTTCTTTGTGTACAATAAAGTGTTCATTCATTCATTCAGTCATTGTTGTTTTTTTTAGTGAAAGTAAAATCATTTATTTAGTGAAACAGAAAAATGTGGATTCAGTTTAATGATGACACGAAGAACAAATTCAAGCGATCTTTTAAAAAGTTAACACCACTACGTGAGATAACAATACAATTATTTAGTCACCAAAGTACCTACTGCGTAGATTTAATTTGATACAATTGCAGAAAATCGATTGCAACATTTGCAACAAAACTTTTGAAACTATCTTGGTTGTAAACATTGTAAACACTATAAACGGGATATTTACCGTGATTTTTGGATTACCGTTTACCGTGATCATGGCGCATGCAACTGTGCCGAAATATCGGGAAACTCAAAAATCTAAAAATCATGGTAAATATCCCGTTTATAATGTTTACAATTTGCAACAAGAAACAAAATTAAATAGAAAAACTAAAAAGAATCAGAATTTTCCTACTTAAAAAACTTCATCGACTTTTCACTTTTCAAAAGGCTCAGTCGTTTTCGATAGATGCATGCTGCGTGATCCCTAAATGGACGGGCTAAAGCTATAGCATTAACAGCTAAGCGCTTCCGTACTTTGGAGAGATCGTTAAATTGACGGCCCCATCTAAAAAGATATTACGCCATGACGGAAGTCTTCAGGTCAAGAAACTCCATCACCAACAGCTACATGCTTACCAATTTTTTTTGTTAGTTATGAACCTATTAATTGACAGAACTTTCATCTCTTTATGTTCAGACAGTATTAATCCCGTCAAAAACATAACTGTACAAAAATGCACAAGTCTCGCAACGCAGTTCTTCTGCCGTAAAAAGTTATGAAATCAAATGTAAACCAAGTCGGTATAGAGTAACTTGGCACACGGCGAACGCGTAAATGTTTTATGTAGATTATTTTGTCTACTCTAACGTCCGTCTCGACAAAAACGTCGGGGTCGGCCGAGAAAACGTTGGCGAGACGATCTTGTCACCTTCGACGAAGGATGGTGAGACTCGGCGAAGGATAGAGACAGTTTGAATAGTTTTGGGAGACTTTTGCCCAGCTGTGGGACGAAACAGGTTGAGTAACAAAACCACGAACAGTGTAATATTGTAATAATGAGTAAAAAATCCTTGTTAGATCTATGAGGGAATTATTATGTATTGAATTGATTCCAGTATAACAGCTTTTGATGAAAAAACGTCTAAGCAAGCTATGACCGCTTCATATTAATACTGAATATTATTATATCTGTACTTCCTGATTATGTAATAATGTTTAGTATCAAAGCTAGAGAATTTACATATCTTGCTTTACCACAGGATGCCGCTGATATTATAGAAACTACTATTTTATGGATAATTTTCTCCCTCTATAAAATAAACCAGATTTAAGAAGTAATAAACTGAATGCTTAACGTTTGATAGTCAGTGACATCTACAGAACCTAAGTCGTAAACACCACACTTTGCTTTGAAAATTCTGTCTCTAAGGATAAGTATAAATATTGATGTTGACGCGGGTGGAAGCTAGTATTATTCTAATCTGCTTTCTTTCAGTATCTTCATATCGATTTTAAAGCCCGTCTAACTCTATCGGCCGATAGAAAGTTTGCAGTGAGCTCGGTACCTAAATGTATCTTTTTAACCGACTTCAAAAAAGGAGGAGGTTCTCAATTCGTCGAAATCTTATTTGTGCCTTTTTTAACCGACTTCGAAAAAATAAGGAAGTTCTCAGTTCGTCGGAATCTTTTTATGTAGTTATGTTCACCGATTACCTACTCGAAGACGACTGGATCGATTTGGAAAATTTAATTTTTTTCTAAAAGGATAAAGATATAAGTAAGTACCTACTTTCCGATTGGTGCCTCAAAAATGTGGTGAGGATCTGTCCAGGATCTTCGTAGTTATGAACAGAAACGCACCTCGAGAGTGCAGAAAACTGCTCAGTTAATAACATTGAAGCCAGTTTGAAACAGGTTTTTCAAAATTTTTAATTTAGCCACTTGTATTATGTGCGTAATGCTGGTTTTTACTGTAAAAATATGGCTTTGGAATCTCAGGATCGCAATATTTATTCCCGTACTGAAACTGTAACCTGACGTTGAATAATGGCTTGAGATGATAAATAGACATAATCAAATTGAATTTGAGGTCAACGATCTATACCCATTTGACTTAGACACGACTTTATACAATCTAAGGGAAACACAAACAGTTAATAATATTGTACTTACTGTGGTAAGACGCTCTCAAAATATTTAACGGTTTATTTAGATTGCTCTATGAACCTCTGCATCAAGAAGAAAACTTTTTATTTCTAAGTATAGCAGTTCTTTTTTTACATATACTAAGGTAGCAGACATAAGGCATGTTATGCGGAGGGAAGAAAGTCATATTACAAGGAAAGTGTTGGATATGAATGTGGAAGGATACATAGGTAGAGGACGGCCAAATAAAAGATGGATGGATCGTGTGAGAGAGGACATGCGTGTGAAAGGAGTGACTACTGACGAGTGATAGGAGGGAATGGAAGAGGAGAACATTTGTGCCGACCCCGAGTGGGGAAAGGGCAAGGAGATGATGATGACTAAGGTAGCATGCGACAAGCATACGGCCCACCTGATGGTAAGCGGTTACCGTAGCCTATGGACGCCTGTGACACGATACCAGAAGAAAGAGGAATCACTGCGCCGACAACACAATGGACAACGCTGGGCCACCAGTTTTAACTGCAGCGCTTCCTCACAGACCTCTGGCAACCTTGCTCACCGCAGGAACACAACACCATTAGAAAAAAATGATGTTCTTTATGGGTGCGATATTTTATAAGGCGAAGGTACTTTAAGTGGAAGAGATCGCTTTAAGTGATAAGGCCGCCAATTGTTTTTACCTATGTTTAGATAATTTATGCTAAAGGTTTCTTTGTGGTAAACAATAAAGTGTTATCTATCTATCTACTTTCCCAGTCGGGCTGCTAGAATATAGAGTGTGAAAAACCCGCTATGCACTACCTCCAATAAAATGTCTATTTAACGATTGCTTTAGTTTGGGTAAACGCAGCCCGTGTTTGATTGTGTATTCAAAAAACCCAGAAACACGGACGACAGCAACAATACAATACATTTTGACAAAAAAAAAATCAATTTCAAAACTGATTTTATTGTAATAAATTATAAATAAATAATTGTGGACATTACATTATTCAGCAACAAAAATAAAAAAAAACACAATGCTATTAACCTATTTCCAATTTAATTTAGTATATCAAGCTATTTAGTTCAATTTTTAATCATATTTCCATAAATTTCAAACAGACTAACAGACAATCAGTTAAGATTTATTAACATCTGTAAAAGCGAGTCAGTCAAAAATAAAATGAGCTGGATTCTGGTTAATTCCACCATCTGGATTTGCCTTTTTAGCTTTAGAGTTGAGATATTACTAACATTGGATCGTACTTACTTATCAAGTATGCTTCTCGATTTTCAGGTTAAAGAATTTCGATTTGTAGCCTAAAATGGAATCTGAAATTACAGAAACGAATGGCTTTGACTAATTCTACCCACGAACACTTTAGTTTTAAATAATAATATTATTATTTTGCCCGACCGAAGACGTTTCGACTAGATTGCACCAGCCGTGGTCGCGGATAGACATCGTATAAACATATAAAACATATAAATAGTTTTTGACTATAAAACTTTATTATCGATATCGATTGAAGCCATAATGGTGCATCTCTACATTCTCTACAGTCGAACATCAAAACGATTTAGCTTAGATCGAAATGGACTAAGATGAAACGTCAAAAAAACTGCAAAACATCAACAAAAACTATGGAGTAGACTTCTTGTGGCTACTGTTTAAATTATTTTGCATGGCCATTAGCTTATATTTTAGCTTTAGGCCTTTGGAATTTCAAATGAAAGGTTTCATTTAATTAAACTTAATAGTATCAAAACGTATTTTTGATTTTGTTTATTTAACTTAGGATAGTTATTCAATTAATTGTATTGATAGAGTACCTCCGCCTTACAGAATATCGCACTCAAATAACATCATTGTTCTTGAATGGTGTTGTGTTCCTGCGGTGAGTAAGGTTGCCAGAGCTCTGCGAGAAAGCGCTACGGTGACAACTGGTGGACCAGTCTTGTCCATTGTGCTGACGGCGCAGTATTTCTTTTTTAAAGGGTCAGCAGCGCGAGTGTGACTCCTCTGGTGTCACAGGCGTCTATTAGACTTTTCAGTTTGGATGAAAATAATACCCATTAATTTTTAGAATACAAAATCCATTTGAAGTAACCTTTTCGTCAAACCTTACTTTGTTCGAAAATGATTGACCTAAACTGTGATCCTAGTTAGGTAGCATATTAGAAGACCCTGATCATCAGGTGGGTCGTCTATAACTTCATTTGATACCTGCTTAGGTCCCCTATAAATAAGATGGAGAAAATCTTGGGTCCCTCTCATAAATATCGAGTTACGAGTTTTAAGATTCAGGAAATTATACGGAACAAATTACGGGGACGTGAAACTTGGAATCGGTGAACTGTTTTGAGTGTAATTTAGGTTTGATAAAGTTTTATAATTATTATAAGTACTATTTATGTATACTAAGTCCTATTTTCGGTCATTATCCATCTAAATTTGAAATTTCAGCCAAATCGGTTCAGTGGTTGTTGAGTTCTAGAGGAACAAATATTTCACCCATCCATCCAAACATCCAAACTTTCGCATTTAATAATAAGTAGGTACATAATAGATCTAATTTGTAATGATGCGCCATGGTCGATCCGATGATCATGATTTTAGATACCGGTATGTATGGAGAAATATTTTCATTTCTTAAGCGAAAACTTGGAGTTCCATTTTTTGATCATCGTGAAAGTCAAAACCATGTAGCAAGACTGTACCTGCCTTTAAACTTTGTCATTTAACAACGTACACGAACTTTAGAAATCGACAATATTTCTTGAAAATTTGGATTCCTCGCTCACTAGTCGGTAAGTAAACCCCGCCCGCTGCGGCTCAATTTGCGTTGGGACATTTCCTAGCGATGCTCATTCCTTGTCGTTCTCTGATTAAAACGGCCCACAAATAAACACGGGTGAAACACCGTCGAAATAAATAATAAATACTTTGAACAATAATATCTCCACATATCTTAAGTGCCGTCACGCATTATTAATGCGAACAGATGTCTCCGTCATATCGCACGTCGACGAACACAGGAATCTGTTTTATTTCGGGGTTTGCATTTGCGTATGCCAAGCTTGTTTGATGGATTTCCTTTTGAGATATTTATATTTCTGTCTGAATTGAAAAAGGAAAATAGATACATACTTTTACCACTCTTTTACTACGCACTTAGACACTCAACGAATTATCTATGCAAAAGCGGCTTTTAACTACCTATGTCAATACACAATGTCAGTTTTGTACACAGTAAGGTTGTCACCGTATGAATAATGTACACTGTGGTCTCGGTCTCGTCTAAGCGTCTGCGCGTGTGTCGCGTTCCGTGCTCAAAGTCAGCTCCTCGCCAGCTCAAACTCAGTGTCCATTCTATACGTAGTATTATTATCAGATCCGTTCTGTGCTTTTACGGTTAGGGTAATAACTTTTGGTATCGACGATTAACGGTAGTAAGATAATCTTATTCGAAAGCTTTTAAACTACACAAAATAAAATTTCAAGACAATTTTATGACATTTTTATAGAGAAAATTCTAAAGAGAAAATTCTAAAAGGATCGTAAAACATTTTTTTTATTGAGACGATAGTTTATGAGGTAGGTACTTATGCGCTTCTAAAGCTGGTGGCTGGAAAATGAAAACGGAGACCAAGGCCAGAAACAGAGACAGAAGACCGTTGTCATATAAACTGGTCGACTCTTTGTCTCCTTTTCTGTCGCGCGCCCCTATAAAACCTGTCTCCGATTTCGGTCTCCAATGCGAACCGCCGCCGGCGTCCGCCGCCGCCGCCAGCTTAGGTTGTAAAAGTTTTTTTTTTTTTTGTTTATTGATCAAAATGCAGAGATATTACAAGTTTGTGATTAGTATTTTTAAGCATAAGTACTTCCCTAAGGTTTATCGAAGCATAAATAGGTTCTCGATGTTATTAATAAAGTATAGATATTTTGAACAATTGAATGAAAATTCTGAAAAAAAAAACAATCGTTAGTTGAACTTTATAAGAACATACAACGAAAATTGGTTTGAACAAGATTTACTTTTACTACGGAACCCTTTACTGTGCGTGGTACAAGCTCATGGCCGGTTTTTTTCACTACATTTGGAAAAATAGAAATGTCTGTGGAACGAATAGTAATAGTTTAAGGTCATTTCAAATTTATGACATCACTAGCTGACGCCCACGGCTTCGCCCGCGTGGTCTACTATTTTGTGTATCCCAAGGAAACCCTGTATTTTTTCGGGATAAAAAGTAGCCTATGTCCTATTCCCGGTCATTATCTATTTATGTTTTAAATTTCAGCCAAATCGGTTCAGTGGTTGTCGAGTTATAGAGGAACAAACATACATCCAAACATCCAAACATCCAAACTTTCACATTTATAATATTAGTGTGAGTGTGATGTGATGTAATAAGTAAAAAAAAATATTGACTTTTGTTTCTGCTCGCAGAATCGATTTGAGTATCGTCAATTTAATGATCTTCACATGACACACCTCTGTGTGCCTCTGTGGTGCATTGGGCAAAAACCCGCTTAAAATACAGAAAGTTGTATGTTCGATTCCCGCTGAGAGGAACATGTTTGTATGAACTGATATTTATCTCGGGTCTGGGCAATGATATTCTGTTTAACCTCATTGGACCTGGGTGATTTTCTATTTATAATCGAAAAGTTTTTTTCGTTTCAGAGTTGAAGAAAAACTACTTACACCTATCTATTACTTGTAATCATTATCATTAATCATTATTAGTTTTATCATTTTGTTGGATGTTCTAATTATACTTACCTTATATAAACAGGAAACATCCCGTAATTACTTTCACCTTGAACAGCCAAAATAATACACTAATCAGTATAACACTCAATCACCTGTCGGTCTGTTCGGCCAAATCCCTTTATTTCCCGCGGGATGCTTTGTTTACCAACTCCCGCCACTATTTGTCGGAGATCAAACAATAATAACTAAAAGGATGAGAGCTAGCAGTGATTCTCATACCTATATGCCTTTATTTTGAGAACTAGCCACCCGCCCCGGCTTCGCACGGGTCACATCACACATCACATTAGAAACCTCTAAAATTATCAGTGTTTCTCTACTATATAATGCATGTATTATACAATAAACCTTCCTCTTGAAGCACTCTATCCATTAAAAAAAACACATTAAAATCCGTTGCGTAGTTTAAAGATCTAAGCATACATAGAAACAGACAGCGGGAAGCGACTTTGTTTTAATACTATGTAGTGATAGTGATGACGTGTTGACTAAATAGTTTCTTCACTTTCATTCTTTGAGGAATGAATTAGCACATGCAGTTGAGTTATGGTTCAACTTCATGTCTACTCACAAAATAAAACACTGCAAGAAACACGTTAAATAAGTATTGTACCTATGTAGATGCAAAGATAAAAAAGATAAAAAATTGCGACTGAATAATGTAATATTCGGATTCATTCGTATTTTTATATAAATAGGTAAACCCCGCGGCTATATTTGTAAATGACTTGAATAATGATTAATGTGAATCTATAGCATCCAAAAAAATAAAACTTTTCAAAAACAATATTCATAACAGTTTATTTCCACTTAATATTTATAAAATATTTTTGATACGAGTAGTTAATGCAGTTTCTATATTTATAAACCATGTTCTCGCAAATTAGTCGTTTGATAACATTTTTTTTGTGTAAAATAACAGAAAAAAGTTTAAAAAAGAAAATTTAACTGGTAGGTACTTAACAAAGCCTACATCCTTCTCTAGTCTTTTAATGAAAAACCAATGTCAAGCTGCTCACAAACTAATATTATTATAATCCCAAATCTCATCGAAATCCATCTCAGAGCTGAGTAAAACACACAAACTTTCGCACACTTAACATTAGTGTATTATTATTATGTGATAATGTTGATCAAGATTTGTAATGGAAATAATTTTATTACCTATCTAAGTATTTAAGAGATTAGAAGATTTTGTATAAAATATGCATTGATATGAGTATGCTGATACACATGTAGCAAGTTTTTAAAAGGTAGATAAATGAATAAATATAAAGATGAGGAGAAATAGGTAGGCATGGTATGGACATTGAAAATGTCATGAGAAGAGAAGAATGGCATGTAACTAGAAGAGAGCTTAAAGCATGTGGTTGGAAGAGGTAGGCCAAAGAAAAGATGGATGGATTGTGTGAAAGTTGACATACGTAAGATAGGGTTCCGAGAAGGTCCACTAGTTATACTGTGAAGTAATATGCTACTAGCTCTTGTTCTAGCCTATCTATAGTGGATTCCGTGGAGATAGCAACACTGAGGTCAAACAGTCAGTTGCTTCTTTATTTCGATCGGAGAAGAATTGATTTGATTGATTACTTACCACAAAGTTCCCCAATTGGTTCACATTAAATAAAATTGCTTCTTTGAACTAGAATTTCAGTATTTTATGATACTTTTGTACCATTGTTTATCGAGTGGAATGGTGCCTCCACTAAACTTTCAATCTGAAAGTCGTGTGTGGTTCGAATCCCAGCCATCAATGATTTTTTTTATTTCAGAAAATTTATTCATCCAATAACACGAGCTATTAACGGTCCCTTGTAAGGAATATTGGACAAAATTAAAAAAAATATTTTCTATGTAAATACTTTTAAGGATTTTTATTGAGTACCTAAAGTAATAACAATAACACAAACTTAACACAACAACACAAAATTAAAAATATAGGCATGTGGTCTGTCCTATAAATCGGCTGCTAAATCAGTTGCTATTTCGTTTCGTCCCTAAGAGAAGAAAAAGTAAAAACATCATTCAGTTTTTATAAAGCAGACCCAAAGTTTACATAGGTACATAAACAAAATTAACATAAAAATAGATCAATACTATGACATTACTATCAAAATTTACATACTTATCACTAAAAAGCTTACAAGTTTTCTTCAGCAATTTTAGTAGCCAGGATTTCGAGAAGCTCATTAATTTCCTGAGAATGGTCATGTAGGGTTCTGGGGATAGTATCTCCCAAGAATCTGTTGATAGGAGCTGAGAAGTCTCTTCCATGTGTGCGGACCATCAGATCAGATTCAATGTCCTTAATATTCAAGTCCAGTACCATGCTTCGAATGGAGATGCCAGATATGAGGCCGATGCTGATGCGAATGTTACCGACAATTCGGACGTCGACGATGGCCAATCTTCCTTTGACAAAGCAATTGGTGCCGCTACCGAACAGAGTTACATCAGTATCGGACTTTCCAAGAGTGAACTCGATGAGTGGAATGCGAATGTCGAAAGTCAGGCGGTTGGTGATGATATTATAGTTGATATTATGGACTAAGAAGTTACTAAGGCCAGTGAGCAGCAAGTCCTCGATGAATACTTTGGTGTTGAAGATAACGGGGACGGGAAGAGCGTAGTCCAGGTCGAATTGTTTAATGGAGTAAGGGTCTAGTCCGGCGTCTTTGATTGACTGGCTAGCTTGCTCGATGGCTTTGACGATGTTGCTTGTAACCAAACGCTCGTTGTTCTGGTGAAGTGCTTCGGCAATGGTGCTCACTTTTTGGGGAAAGGCAGTGATGCCCACGATGAACAAAGACAATGCAATGATAGTCTTCATGGTGACTGATTAGATGTTATTTTTGCAATATATTTATACGGTATGACATTTGCTTAAGAGCTGTACCTTTTATATGAAATTGTATGAGTGATTAATATCTAAGATAGAAAGAAGTCATCTGATAATACCTACTCGGGGCAATTATCTTTTGTTTAATTGTAGGTAATTAGCATAATATCGACTTAAAATCAATACGTCTAAATGATTTATTGTAATTCGTTACTGATAGGGGCAAAACACAATGATAACAGAACCTCAATGATAAAATAACTCTCAGAAATGAATAGGTAGGTACCTACTCGATTTCTTGGAGTTATTTTTATATTATACCATAGAAGTATGCACCATGACGTGATTGACTAGAAAAATAGCTTTAGTTTTTAAATTATACAAGCCAAGGTCAAATTGGTCATAATTATGATTAGGTAATCTGCATCTATTCAAAGTTATGAGTTAAAATTATGTTTCGTTAGACATCGTTGAATTCAATACCGACTATGTTTCGATTCATCCGGAGGATATTTTCAAAAATTTTTTGTTTAAACTGCCCATTTTCTCGATGACTGTAAATTTTTTTCAAAATCGGTGAATGCAGGTCGAAATATCTTCAAAAGTTAAGTATAGTCTCGTAAGAACGTTTTCTTGTAGCCACAGCGGTTAAGGTAGCTGCTCTTACTGCCCCGTCTCAAAAATAATATAATTACCCTGTATATCGATATAAATATGGGAAACAATAAGCGCTCATTATGTGATTATTTTGGCATTTATGCTGTAAACCATACTTAATACTATTTACAAACGAACAAACATGATTTACCAAACCAATACCAAATCTTGTAGCAAGGGGTTTGGTCAGTCTTACTATCTATACCGTATATCGGTCGCTCTAAATTATCCGATGCTATATGTATGTAATGTAGGTAGCGGTATCCGAGCATCCGACAGGTAAATCACAATAACCCGAGGCGTACTCGCCACGGCCCTAATGGGGTTAAGAGGATTGCGAAGATTTAGTGGATAGCTCCTTATTTGTAGAATAGATGGCGACTAGAATAGCGCTGTTTTATGGTCAGTTTCAATCTATCTGTGGTTTTGCTTACCATACCCCTATTATAAATGTGAAAGTGTGTTTGTTTGTTTGTTTCTTTGTCGTGGAATCACGTCAAAACGGAGCGACGTGTTGACGTGATTTTTTGTGTGGAGATAGCTGGAGGGCTGGAGAGTAACATAGGCTACTTTTTATCCGGGTACCACGCGAGTGAAGCCGCGGGCAGCAGCTAGTAAAATAAATGAAATGTTAGTATCGGAATAATGTCAAATATCTAACCAGTAAGCAAAATCACAGATAAATAATTGAAACTGGACGTAATTGCATGTCTGTTTATAATTTCCTTTGATCAATTAGTTTTGATCAGAACTATGTTTCTGTTATTATGTTGGGTATGGCCGTTGAAGCTGCTACACAGTTATTAACTTTTGCAGTTTCATCGTACTTCTGTAAGCTATGTCCCTACTTGTCTGTTCTGAATAATTTGTTTGTGTTTGAGATTGAATAATTAGCGTTGCCAATTGACTTTTATTTAAATAGAGACTTACCTACCTACAGTGCATGTAATTTTATTGAAGTGCTTCAGAGCGTTGTTTTTCTTGTAACTCAATGTCATTGAAAAATTGCAACTCGATCATGAGTAAGTTTTCCCTATTAATTGGTCAACTTGCCATATAAACCCACCAATGAGTGAGTTGACTCAATTAAAAATATGATAAACTTACCTCAGCGTTACCTTACCTACCAATACGATCATCCACGAAAGACCAAAGTTCGCGATGGAACAGGAGTAGAATCACCGAGCTCTTAAGACGTTTCAAACTGGTACACTATGTGATCCTATTGAATAAATGAATTTGACTTTGACTTTGAATAATTATTATTCTAACTAAGCTTAGATCGAAAGTAACCGAAAGACTAATTCTACATGTTAAAATTAAATGGCCTTAATTGATCAATCATTCGTGAGACTTACTATTATTAATTTAAGCTGGTTTTGTGACTGATCTCACGAAAATATTTAAAAAAATCCTATGTTCTAGATCTGTATGTGTAATGATAATGAATGAAGCTGTAGTTTCTAGCGCTAAACTGTCGCCGTAAGTTTTTATAAATAACTGCGGTAACATGTAGGTATGTGTAAGTAGGTACGTTAGGGATGGGTATTTTACTGGGGGTAAATAATGTAATCTTCTAGTTTGATATCAGAAATTTGTAGACCAGAGCTATGATATTATTTATAAGTGAGTTTGTCTAGCACAAATAAGTATACATTTTTAGTCATTTTTATTCCTGTGTCTGTCTATCAGCAAACACGAAATTGAAACGAAGAAATATTTTTCTTGGTAGTCTGTTCATAATTGCAATCCGTACCCATAAATGTGAAAGTGTGTTTATTTGTTTGTTTATTTGTCCTGCTGTCACGTCAAAACAGAGCGACTGATTGACGTGATTTTTTGTGTGAAGATAGTTGGAGGGCTAGAGAGTAACATAGGCTACTTTTTATCCGGGTACCACGCGAGCGAAGCCGCGGGCAGCAGCTAGTATGTAATAATTTGACATGTAGGTCATTACACTACTACCACCAACTACCTATGTTTTGAACATACCTCTGATTACCCCCTTAGACATTCAAAAGATCTTAAAATGCCTCAAAAAGATCTGAGGTAATGTCTACCGTGGCTTGGGGGATACAATCGTGATCATATTTTTTTTTAATTCTGTCCATAATTCTCAGTTATATCTGTAAAAGTTTACAGTGGGAACAGAAAGTACTCAAAAGTACCACAAAACACTTATCACCCCCATCGAGTTTGCGTACCTATTGTCATCATTTTAATACCCATCTTAAAACATTCTGAATTCACAAAGACATCTCGAAAACAGACATTTCTGTACAATTACCTTTTTATATTTTTACCGCGATGCTTAAGCAAGCGTAAACTGAGAACTCTTGACCTAAATTACGCGGAGAATGTTTTAAAAGCTTATTTAGGTACAATTCTAAGCAATCTAGAGGGAGTCTTGCCTTAAAAAATGGTCGTTTATTTTAAGTAAGTACTTACTAAAAGTTTACTGAAAAAGACTTAGTTTTTAAAATAGCTTGCAGATACGACCTAGTCATATGGATTTTACTTAAGTATATTGGTCATAAAAATAAAACAGAGCCGTGTTGGCCGATGGACAATGGATTTTTCTAATAATAATCTCACCTAGCCGATTTCGGCTACAGTGACTTGGCTTTAGGTTGGATTTTATACCGTAATTAGGGACTTGGATGTTTGGCCCTTAAATGACTAACATACCCTATCTTATCGCGAAACGTGCGAGAGCAAAGACTAGATTTTTCTACTACTACACTAACCCATAGTGTAGTAGAAAAATCCATACAATGATTTTCAGATTTTGAGATGATTTTGACAATGATTTTCAGGTGATTTTCAGAGAATGGATTTTTCTACTACACTAACTACACTAACCCACAGTGTAGTAGTAGAAAAATCATTGTTGCACGCCCATGATTCGAATCCACGGCTTTCAGCGGAGCTAAAAAGGTTGCTATTGCAGAATCGTCATAGAGGAATTGAACTATTACCATCTTTTTTCACTCTCAGTCCATGAAAAGAGATGGCAATAGTTGAATTCCTTTATTGCGATTCTGCAATAGCGACCTTCTTAGCTCCGCAGGTCGAAAGAACACGGCTCACGTAATTATTTTTCTTATTGCATGATAATTTTTACATAATTATCTTATTGATAAAATGTGCACTATCGTTTGGAGATCTTAAATGGTTTATCTTTGTTGATTGGATTAAGATTAATTACCATTTTTATTTTTATTAATTTAAAACAATCAAATTCCAATAAAAAAATCTTTATTATTAAAAAATATCATTGTAAAGGCGTGTATATCTTTATCCCAAGAGTTTACTCATAATTAGTTACATAAGTTTTTTTTTGAAAAAATGTTTTTCAAGACAAGTTTATTATTTAGATAGATAGATAAAGCGTTTATTTGTAACAAGTCTTCTTAAAATACACAAAATTAAAATTAAAACAAAGGAGTGAAGAAAACTGTTACAAAAAGGCGTCTGACACAGCCTTATGTTGCGCGTGAACACAACGCTGATCTTCCGTCAGAACCGATGAATGATGATGAGATGAATAGGTACGTTCTCTACAAAACAACAAAGGAAATTATAAACAAACAAACATCAACCTACACCATGAACAAATTTAAACAGAAAAAACTTTTAACTTAATAACAACTTTTGACAACTGAAAATCTATATACAAATATTTGAGTAACTCCCTTACTGCTGATTGAAATAAGTAAGCTCAAATACGAATGTTCTACTGTAATTCACTGAGAAGTTCCATTGAATAGGTCTTTTCTGCATCATCAGATCAGCTCGCTGTCATCATTTAATACAATGACGACTATATTTACAACTTGACAGTTCAACTCAATCGGCCTATTTAGGATGATAAATCAACATCGAGCTATGCTGCGCTGTACTGCGCTGTGCTGTGCTGTGTTTCTTAAGCTACGTTTTTTTAATAATCAACATCAAGCTGTGCTGCGCTTTGCTTAGCTCAGTATTTAAGTAATCCGCAGCTCGTGTAGTCGTTTTTCTCGTCAAAAATGAGCTCCATAAAAAACATAGCACAGTTCGGCATAGTAAACAGAGCGTAGCCTCACACAGCGCAGCACAGCATGGTTTATTTGTATCCTCATTAAAATATTAGACGAGCGAGTTGACCAACCATAGCACAGCGCAGTACAGCGCAACATAGCTCGATGTTGATTTGTCACCCAGTGAGGAGTATTAAACAGTTCCTGACTCCATCATCAGATCACCTCACTGTTAAAATTGCATTGTCACCGAGAATCTGTAAGTGTGCCTTTCAGCTCAATCAAACACTAGGACTCGTGATTCAAGTGTTAGAATCTTGAGCAACGCGAGTGATTCATGGCCCTCGTATAAATCCGTTTTAGTCAAGAGGTGCATACTATACTTCATACCATGTCTAAGAGAAAAAGAAAAATTTAAGCGAAAACACACATTTAGGCCTCTATTAATAAACTCGTATTAACTTCTGTAAAAGTTGCGCCACGGATTAAACTATTGCTATCCTTTTATGTCAGACAGTGACAAATAAGGATGGCAATAGTTAAATCCGTGGCGCAACTTTGACAGAAGTTAATACGAGTTTATTAATAGAGGCCCTAATGAAAAAAAAGGAAGGTAGGTAATATTAATTAAAATGCACATTAAAATTATAATAATTAATTAAGTATTTATTTATTTATTTATTTTTTTATTTCTTAAACAAAATCCACAGCTCTTAGAAAATTAGTGCACAAAAATTTAAATGTATTACTGAAGTTACGAACTATAACTAAAATTACGAAACCAAAATAGTGATTAAATGTGTTTATTATTCACTGTTTTCAGAGGGGGAATGGTATAATAGTAGATTGTTGCACGAGGGTTGAAAGTAACCTATTGCGGCACGAGATGGTTTGGCGCCTGAGCGTAGCGAGGGCGCTAATAGTTCGAGTGCCGTAATAGGTATTTCACCAGAGGTAAACACTCTGCTTTTCATTTCGAATATTAGGAAAGTAAATAAAAACCTGATTAGCTCATTTTATAAAAATCTCTGCTCTCGATCGACAAAACAGATAATAATCGAATTGGTGCTTTAAAAAAAATACTGGCTGGTAGCTTGCCACTGAAAAAAAAAACAAAAAAGGCGCCCACCTTTTTTTTTCAGCCAGTATTTTTTGTCATTGAAGATGGTAACTATTTCAAACTCAAAATCTTGTTTAAATAATAATAATTTAGTGAAAAGTAATTATTAATAACAATACTCATGTAATAAATTGTTGAAAATATTTTTTACAGCAATTCTCAATAAAAAGGTAAAATAGAAATGTCAAATATTACTTTTGCTGTGTAAAAAGTTTCAACATGACTCATTAGAAATGCCAAAATAGAATGATTTTTTTTTAATTTGACAGCAGGGAAAATTGCTTCCCAGGGCGGAAAAGTACTACTTTCATCCCTCTGTTCAGGTAACTTCAAGCGTACTTTCCGTGTATGAGTAATGAAAAATAAAATAAATGTAGAAAGTGCAAAAATAAAAGCGTAGATAACGTTCAGAAGGCAACAGTTTGCTGGAGAGGCGCCGGCAATAACCATAGCGGAAATCGTTTGTTAAAGCCGCAAGGACAGACAGCAGAAAAGTTAAGAAATCTAATCCATATTTAGCCACTTTAGCCACACCATCGGGAAGGGCTAATTTTGTTCCAAGTTATAGGTATATGTAGGTAGGTGCCGTCTAATCGAATTTTTTTGTGTGTGATTTTGCCAAAATTTTGGTAATAGGTCACTGAAATATCTTATGTCACTGAATGTGACCTTAGTGTAAGTCCATTTCCACATTGTATTTTTTTTTTCTTATAAGTAGGTACCTATCATTTGTGTGTGTGCTAAATAAATGTTTCTATGTCTATGTCATTTATTTACAGAAACTAAACTAGTAGGTACCTACCTACATAATTACATTACCTAACTTTATAAAATATTAGTAGGACAATGATAATCCGTTGAGTTATCTAAAGATCGTTATAAATGATCTATAAGTAGCTCAACTGATCCAAGCCACTGCCAGTCGGAATTAAAATGGTTCTGCCATAGAGTATGTAGTTTAAAATGACCTAGTTCTTATATATCTCAACATGTTGAGATTTGGAATTATCAGCTCTAAAAGATCGTTGAGTTTGCTAACCGTACGAGTTCCTTACTTGCGTTATAGTTTCTTGTGGATATAACCACTTACAGCGGCAATAAGGGTGCATTTCCCGTGCACTGTAAGTTTATTTTATTTCAATCAA
This sequence comes from Camptogramma bilineatum, assembly GCA_958496255.1. Classification (NCBI taxonomy): domain Eukaryota; kingdom Metazoa; phylum Arthropoda; class Insecta; order Lepidoptera; family Geometridae; genus Camptogramma; species Camptogramma bilineatum. Next base: position 6,781,286 of record OY292473.1, on the reverse strand, counting down.
CGTTTATTTCGTCTTTTAAGTTTATTCTTTAACGGCGCAGTAAATTCTTTTATTACGGAACTGATGATGTTGTGGTTTTCAAATTTTATATTTTAACTATATAGATTAAACAAGTTGATAAATTAGAATGTTAAGAACCGACGTCAATAAGCGACATAAGCTTCAATTTTTTGCAATCTCGAGGTGCGTTCATAACTCCGAAGATCCACGACAGATCCTCAATTCCATACAAAGAATACAGAGGCGATACGGTGAGATTTGGGTGCGGGGACGACTGGTCAGTCACCTTTAGGTACTACGAGTACTAGCGCTCGTGACATACCTAGCTTGCTTAAACGTTCTTGATTGATCGTTGAAGTTCACCGTTATGCGCGGTCACAATTTGGATGGGTGACCGCAAGTGGCATTACGAGCTGAGCGCTTCCGTGCTTCGGAGGGCACGTTAAATTGTAGGTCCCTGCTTTTAAGTCGTTTAGCCATGACAGAGGCCTTTAGGTGGCCTAAAAACTCCGTCACCAGAGTTGGCCACTTGCTCATACGAACTTACTTACTTTTTAGGTAGGCACCTACCTACTTCTTTTTGTTTGTTGTCTTTACATAGGTATTTCCTCATTTAGCCAAACAATACCTAAGTATGTATAAATGTCGTAGGTTTGGTTCGCATTCAGCTAGTTTTAAAATTGAAAAAGTATAAATAAATACTCATCACAAAAGAAACAGCTCACGGCATCAGTGAATTTACAATGGCAATTTTACAAAGAAGTTGAATCAAATTAGAATTGAGAAGTAATTGGATTGTTTTTCAATTCTTCAGAGCTGTCTCATATTGTTATAGAAATGATAAAGATAACAGCATTCGATTATTCTTACAGAATGAAATGAGATCATGGTATATTAGGTATGTGGGTATTCTGATATGCGGCGAATACCTTGCAACTAGGGCATGCAATACCGGGACAAATCTCAATACCGGTATTGAGTTCGGTATTGGTGCCCAATACCGGAATACCGGTATTAATACCGGTATTGGCATTTTTATTTGAAATTCTAGTTTTTCCTAAAAAACAAAAATATTGAATGTAATTTAAGCAAATTTTAGCAAGATTTATTGGTCAAGGACATGATACGAAGAAAAACTGTAGGAATAAAATCAAAATAATTTGTATTTCTATGAACATGTATAAAATATAGTATCTATACTCACATAACAAAAGAGATCAATCAATAAACTTAGTCTACTTACTTAACTTTACCTAAATGTAGATACTAGGTACCAAACGATGCAGGATGCATTAGGAACTTTTTGGATTAGGAAGTCTTTAAGGTAATCACATTATCTAAGTAGGTACTACTTATTACTGCAGATACTATTATTGGGGCGATTCAGCAGCTAATCTAGCGTCACAATTTCACAAAAGTAATCACACTCACAGACACAACATTTGCGAACCGACTGATGCGATAGTATGCGGCGCGGAAGCGGGGGTAGAGTAAGAGTGAGAGAGCGTTAGAGCTGGCCAGCGAACCATTTTTAAGGCGCGTTCACACGCTCGCGTGCAAACAGACAACGAGCACATTATTTTATGTTGCGTCCGGTCTCCTCGAGATGAAAGTGACAGAGTTACACCGTGCTTGATCTAATCATATTTCTGTCTCGATGAATTTCTGTTTGCACGTGAGCGTGTAAACCCACCGTAATACCACTTGCCGGCCGCGACGTAGTTTATGATCTGGAATAACACATAGGCTACTTTTTACCCAGGTAGGCGCAGTCGCAGGCACATGGATGCTAGTAATTCTTATGATAGTAATTAAAGTAAACATAGACGTACAATACGATTAGCGTATCTAGGCATTCGTAAAGTTAGCTGTTTCGATGCACAGTAGGTATACAATTTAGCAAGAAAATGCTCTACTGCGCACGACAAAAGACCGAATTCCGGGATCCGTTAACCATACGGAATAACGTACGGAATTATTTGATATTGATTTCCTCAAAACCGGTATTGTCCGGTATTGATTACTTCAATACCGGTATTGAAATACCGGACAAATCTTCCGGGATCCCGGTATTTCGGTATTACGGGATCCCGGTATTCATGCCCTACTTGCAACCTATCAGGTGGTCTGTCTAATCTAACCGCAAAAAGAATTTGCCAAGAAATACATCACATCTCTCTCGTTGGTGCATCAGTATAATAAAATGTATAGTTTAATAATATAAGTAGGTACCTATCTGAAAAGACCAGTATCTAGATACTTAAAAAAAATTGATAAAAAAATTGCAGGTGGCACTTGTAACATACGCGTGCTATCTACATGGACATCGATCATCAATTTTATCGTCAAAGATCGAAATCATCAAAAAAAAAAGAATCATTATTATACCTAGATTGATTTTTAGCACCTAATCTTAGGTAGGTAGGTACCTACACTAAATTATCAAATTTCGCATTTGAATTGGTGTCACTATAAATAAGATCGTAGCTTTGGCGACATTAGAAGCGGTGACAGGGCCTTACTTATGAAAGATGTTTAAAGTTAAACACTGGTTAAACAACGTCCTGTCTTTATTTGTGGATAGTGACAAACAGAGACAGGACGTTGTTTAACCAGTGTTCAACTTTAAACATCTTTCATAAGAAAGGGGGACAATTTGAAAGGGTCATCGCAAGTGCTTCGGATGGCACGTTAAATTGTCGGTCACGGCAATCCTCGTCACCAGAGTTGGCCACTAGCTGATACGAACTTAGGTACATAATTTTAAGTCGTTAAGCCATGACGGAAGCATTCAGAGTGCTTAAAAACTCCGTCACCAAAGCTAGTTACAAGCTTATACGAACACAGTTACACATACAATCCATACCCATATTATAAATCTAAAAGTGTGTTTGTTTGTTTGTTTGTCCTGCTTTCACGTCAAAACAGAGAGACGGATTGACGTAACTTTTTTGTGGAGATAGTTGGAGGGCTGGAGAGTGATATAAGCTACTTTTTATCCCGAAAAAATGCATGTTTCCCGTGGAATAAAGAAGTAATAGTCCACGCGGGAAAAGCCACAGGCGTCCGCTAGTAGTTACCTACATAAACATACAACATAGAACATAATATAGTTACACTATAAAATATAGGTAAGTAATTATTCAAACTTTTTTGAAAAATTCAAAATATCTAGTACTCTTCAGCTAATCTATACCACAAAAGATTCGTCAAAATTTTTACGCTAAAGTCACCCAACCAACTTTCCACAGCCTAGCCTTTCTATGCATATGGACTTCCGCAAAGTCACGCCTGAATCAATTAACTATCATAAGTAATTTATTTTCAACGCTAATTGTCAAGTCAATATAAACTAGAATTCTGGTTAGGAAGCCTCGTGAAACGTCGGGGTAAGCTTAGCCTGACGTTCCCCAATGCTCCCGAGGCTCCCAGTAGGTTTCCCCGAATTAAGCTGCGGTGCCGCTAAGCTCCTATATGTAGACAGCCGCTGCATTCCCTACTTAAATTCATCACTATCAGTATTTGCGAAATGTTCTTAAAACAATGAACAAATTAGCCACCATTACATTGCATTTCTAAAGGTACAGACTCTGTACTACAGAGCATTTGCTCGATGTGAATTTTGGCATTGAAAATTTGCTCCATGTGCAAATACTCATGACACGAATCTTCGTGACCGCGTGCGACTAATAGTACCTCATTCAAAAGGATTCGCAAAAAAACCGACAGCCGGGAGGAACGCGCTCCGGTGTTCAGCGCTCGTCATCGAGCTGCTCAGCTCACTGTCGAAAACTATTAAAATATTGTTGAAAAAATGCGATTAGGGAAAAACCTACCAATAGTCAATAGTCAAATTAATTTATTCAATAAGATCACTAGTGTACCACTTTGAAAAGTCTTAAGAGGTGTCTAGTGAAGTCTAGGTGATTCTACTCCTGAACCTACCGATGAAAAATGCGTTCGAGGAACCCATCTAACAAACCGAATATGGTTATCGACTAGTAACGTGCTGACATCGAGCAAAAATTCATTTCAGTGGATCTAGAAAGAAGATGAAAGATTAAAAGCATTGAACTGCAGTTCAGTGGTACAGAATTTTATATTAAGACGGCGACCTTAAGAAGTAAATTCTGAAGGTACCATTGAACTGCAATTCAATGTTTTTTACTGATTTTTTTGTGTCGCTGAATTGACTGCTCAAAGTGAAGTCCGCAAAATAATTGATGCTTCAGCAACCCTTGATTGAAACCGCAAAGCTAGGTAAAGCTAATATAATTCTCTACATTTCTTGGCCAAAGATGATGGAGCGTTCTGAATCAATTTGTGTGCTCCCATGTGGTATCTCATACATAAACTAGTTGGCTATAAACTAAACATAGACAGGCAAATCTCTAGAGCACCTATTGTATCCCTTAATCAAATTGCGTTGGAGCTACCTGAGTAACTGTTAAGAAAACTGTGTAGGGGTATTAGAGTTGAACCATCGTAGTATTTAACCTTTGGGTTAGAGATTAAAAACTCAAGACTGATGTGATGACCAGAGATCGGAGTAGGTAGAATGATTTAGGATCAATGACCTCAAAAGATAGGTTAGTATGGATATTCCATGCTATGAAACCATGATGCAAGTACGTAAAGTCATTCTAACTACTCCGAGCTCTGGTGATGACTGAAGATTTCAGATACGTAGTTACGTATTTGGCTTTGTACCTATAATTAATCGATCGAGCGAGCGAAGCGAGCGAAGATCTTAGTGGCAAGTTAGGCGATTTTGCTTTGTATGTTTGTATGTTTGTATGTTTGTATGTTTCATTTTTATGTTCTCGCATAACTATCGAACCGCTTATCCAATCTGTATGAAACTTGATAGGTCAATAGGTAGTGCTATGGAAATTTGCTGTGGAGCGTATGAGCGTAATCGATGAAGGGGTTGTAAAGATATGGGGTTCCCAAGGGGGTAAATTTTTTTCAAACTTACCCAAATATATTGAGTGGGGTGTCATACAAAAGGGCTTATTTTGTACATTCCAAAATGGTTTTTATTTTTAATCTAGGATGTATAGTTTTTGAAATATGACCAAAGAACAAAAACTACGAAACCAGAGCTGCAAGAGCTCCCGTTTCATAGAGTTTCGATGTCTTCGTAGCTCATTGACTGGTCGGTCTTAAAAAGAGAGTGGCATCGTCGCGGTTTGGTTTGCAATGATTTTAGATGCTACTTGATTTATTTTCATGATAAAAAAATTTTTGATAAAGAATGAAAATAATTGGGGTAAAAAAAGTTAAATAAACAAATATATGAGTGGGGTGTCAAATGAAAGGTCTTAATTTGTACATTCCAAAATAGTTATTATTTTGATTCTAGGACGTATACTTTTAGAAATACGACGAGAATTCATAAATATGAAATAAATGAAAAATTAGACACGACATTATGTATTGATGCATGCTAATATTTTTTACCATGAAGAGCTAGCGCAATAGGCATACTCGGCAGTAGTAGCACTTGAAATTATAGGGGTAGTCAGAAGAAAGTCCAAATGTAAGCCATCTACGGTGCGCGAGATCTCAGTTCGGGGCGAACTACTAGTTATTATGTAGGTACTTTCAGTACCACCCTCAGCAACCTTTGCAGCTAGGACCATGGACGTTGACGGCACACCGAAAACTGACTCTTATGATGTCAGTGATTTTGGTTCTACGAGACTTAGTGATATCTTACTTGATTAGTATCACTAGTCTCGTATGAATAGAAAATAAACGAGGCGTCAGATTTAAATTTTTACGTGAAAAGTAGCCTCAAGAATAAAATTTGTAACAAAAAATCGGCATTATTTTCTATAAAATCATCAAAATAGGTACAGTACACAGAGAAATTCTGGAATACACAAAAATTGGACATTAATGAAAGCAGAGTTGAAGTTGATTAAAAAGCGGGTTACACAGGTAAACCCGGTTTTACCCCAAGCCTACCCGCCTAAGGGAAAATCAAATAGGGATGATAAAGGGCTTTACTCCAAGGACCTCAGAATAACATGATAGGTAGATATGCAAATAACATCGGTTGTCGAATTGCCTCTTTTGTTTGATATTAACTTTTGATCTTTAGAAGCTAGGCTTGAAGCTCGGTGGAATATTCCAATTTCTTCGGTTACGTGCCATTGATCCAATTTTATTGAGAAACCATTTTTGCTGGCTTTTGTTTAAGTTCACCTGTGTTTGGGACAAATAAAAATAATGTAACTGAATTAAATATTTCAATTTTTTTCAGTTATTTGTCATTAACCCAATATTTAAGTGAGCAACTATTTTTAAGCTTTTATTTAATTTTAATTTTAAAACAGAAGTCTAGAAGTCCAGCAGTGCGATTCAAACCTTCTCGGAATGTAGGTAGGTATTCAGAATTAGGAAATTGACGTTCCTTCGCTGTAAAAACTGAATTGGATGCATTTTCGGAAGTCTTAATTGTTTGTTTGTACTCACGTTCTCAAAAATGGCTCTAACGATTTCGATGTGCAGTACAGAGGTTTACAGGGGAGAAAAATCGATCTAGCTAAGCTCATTTTGAGAAAATTCGTTTTCTCGGTATTTTCACGCAAACAGATTTACTAATGCAATTTGGTTCGTAATTTCACGTTAGTTGTTGAGACTAAAGTGGCTGAGTGGTCGGGTGTCCGCCTTCCAACCGAAGGAAAGTTAATTTTTGGTAAGTTTTTTTTTTGTTCTTTTTTCTTGTTTAATTTTTCTCTAATTGCACCCGAGCAGAGCTCGGTCGGCCATATATTTTTCGATAACGATGTTTTGATAATAAATTAAGTACCTACCTATGTTGATTTCGCAGTACCTAACCTAATTTAATATTAATTTTATTACAAAACAAACACTGAAGCTCTAAAATATTAAAATAACACCTGTAACATTCAGATTTAAAAAGTTCATCCACCTCCAGAACGGTCGTCCGGATTTGCAAAATGATTTATTCCGAGTTCTAATTGGCGATTCGAACGGTTCAAGTACTGAGTTTCTTTATTTGGGTTCTCGGCTTGTTTAAATCCGTTTTACATTAATCTGAAGTTTCGAGACAAGGGTTTCATTAGATTTAGGTACCTACCTATTTAAGTTTATTGAGGGCATGTTAGGCAAAATAGGTAGGTATTCGAAAATGGTGAAACATAAAAGTAGTATTTCAATGGAATTAGACCTACGTTTTGTTACAATAACGAATAAGTTCACATTCACACTCTGTTACGTTGCGTGGGTTCACATTCGCGGCTCAGTTGGTGAGCCCCACCCACCGTGGCTCAGTTACTTTATAGCGAATGATATGCTGAAGTTTTACTTGCCTTCACTAATTCGTTACAACCTCAAACCTTTTAAATTATGTTATCATCTCTTTTCATTAATAAAGAGTTAAAAGAAAGAAAAACTGAAAGGCCTCAATCAGGGACGTTACACGTAGTACTAGTATTCTGTGACGTTACTTAGTATTTGCAATCTTACTTTATGATTCGTTATTTTTAAAACAATACAATAGGTAAAAAATGTCTGGATAATCCGTACCCATTTTACAAATGTGAAAGTGTGTTTATTTGTTTGTTTATCTGCCTGCTTTCACGTCAAAACAGAGCGACGGATTGACGTAATTTTTTGTGTGGAGATAGTTGGAGGGCTGGAGAGTAACATAGGCTACTTTTTATCCGGGTACCACGCGAGCGAAGCCGCGGGCAGCAGCTAGTTACTTATATTTTCTGAAGAACTATGTGTAGAATGATTTTGTGACTACGCATACTTTTATGTAGAGGATAGCTCTTATAAATATTTTCAAATTCTGAACTGAATACCGTAGGTACAAAAGTTACCTACAGTTGTGTTCTTGTTTACCTGCATGTAGAATGCACAATCTAAACTCGGCACCAAACAGACTATGTCAATTAGCTCAATTCTCTGTCTATGCTACAATGAAGCAGTCTATCTACTAATTAAATAATTGATTTATCGTGTTTGCTACTGAGATCAATTGAGATCGAAAGAGGTGAGAGTAATTAGGACGTTCTAATTATTCTCTGTGACTTTTCTGCCACAAAAAAGTAATACAAACTGAAAATCCATTATGTATTTTAAAAACGCATAACCTTTTAGCCAAGTAATTTTATATGGAAAATGCAATACTTAGATAATTATTTTAGCAGCCGAAGAATTGCATGAAAAATTACTTAGACCAGACATAGATTATGTAATAAGTTAATTCTACCTCCTCTTAAAAAATTTCAATATTATCCCATAAGTCCTACTAAACCAATGGTTTTTGACTTTGATTTGCCAATGACAAGATAAGATAAGATAAAATAAACGTTTATTTGACACACACACAGAGAATACAGAACAGAAAAAAGATAATACGGAGAAGGTTATAAACAATAGAACAGATAATACAAAAGGGGTGCCAAAAAGGGCCAGTCTCAGCTAATGCTGGATACTCCCATGAGGTCCCATGGAAGACAGCGCTGATTTTCAGACTGTGCCTTTGACAATGACTTGATATCATAAATTTTCTCAGTCATGGTCATTTAGGAGTCAATAATCTCCTAAATGACCATGACTGAGACAATGACTTGATGATATCAAGTCATTAAGCATAATTGACTCCTAACGTTGCTCAAGTCATCTAGTGAAATGCATTATCAAAATAAACGTCTCTATTTTGTTTCTATCTTCATGATCTAGGTTTCCCTAGTGTTGGAGAAAACTCATTGAACAACACTTTCAAGGTAAACTTTTATCCAGCACCCAGTTCCGTTAAAATTCTGGAGAGAGCGTGAAAAGTGGCGAACGTAAGAAATATAATATCGTGCGTTTATAGTGGAAACTTGAGGTTCTACTACTGGACTGAAATAATAAGTAAACAGAAAATTATACCCAGAAGAGCCGTGTTGGACGTCATAAAAAATTAAAAAATTCAAAATTCAAATATCGTTTATTCAGTAGGACCGTTATGACCTAGGTTAAGAGCTTAAGAGCTAGGTGATTCTACTCCTGTTCTTTCGCGACCAACACCGTGAAGAATCAGGGCAACAAACACGGTATGGGGCCTAGCTTTCTTTTCGGTGATCCATCCACTTAAAATATAAATAGTCAAGCTCCAGTGTGAAGCCAGTCAAACAATGTGAATCTCGTCAAAAGAAAAAAAAAGAGGATTAATACCTCAACAAATCATACATAATAATCATCATCCACAGCCAATAATATCCCACTGCTGAGTGTGGGCCTTCCTTTGTTTACGCCATTCATTCTGCACCTATGCCTCACGCATTCAAAATCTATGGTATTTTTGATGTCATCGACCCATCGTGCAGTTGGACGACCTCGATTTCTATGCTTTGTTCTTGGCCACCACTCGGTCAAAGCCTTACTCCACCTGCCATCACTTGTTCTTGCCAAGTGGGATAACTTAGGTATGTCCAAATACATTGGTACCTACATGCCCACTTTATGCAAAACTTAGCATTCCATACGTGACAGGTTACAAGCCCATCGCCGCTTTAAAAGCTAACTGGTTTCCTTACAATGTTTTTCCTCTTCTGTTGATTCGCTTAAAACTGTTTTCGAAACCAAAAATTTATATGCACGGCCGGGTTCGAGCCCACGGCCTTCGGATCGAAAGTCGAGACACTAACCCACTCAGCCAACACGGTATAACAATTAAAAAATGTCTGTTAGATTAGCATACGAAATAGTATTATTCTCCTCCGTCTCTTTCTGGCCAATCTTTTTTCGGATAAGTAAGTATATCAGTAAAATCTCACGTCCAGTTGCTAAACCACATCGTGGGTAATATCTGGAGAACACTTTGTACCGACTATGATAAATGAACATCTTACACGATACTCTAGTTTCATTCTCGCGGTGTACGCCGTTGTTGAATTTTCCGTGTACAGATTTCTATCCTGTAAGTTCTGACGTAATGTGTTTTGGTTCAAGGATTCTTTGAAAGTTGGAAAGATTCCTTATAGTGTTGTGGTTTGGATTGTTATTATCTGATTATTTATTTATTTAACACTTTCACACGTCATAACAAATTGTGAAAGGAGGACTTAATGCTGAAGCATTATCTACCATTAGGCCAAGGAATTTATAAACAATCCTTGCATTAGACATTATTATTGATTACTCTGACAGCTCAGTTGGTAGTAGCCTAGTAGTAGCTCTGCTGTAGATATAGGTAGTTCGCGCCGTGTAAAAAGAACGCTAGTTGTCAAGCTGCTCAGTAAGCAATTTATAAAACTTAGGCAAATTAATACCATCGCGCACAAAAGTTTTTAATTACGAAGTGGTTTTCCATAGAAAAAAACGAACAATAAAAAAAAATAGGCCTAGTACTTTCGTGTGCAAGTGTACCCATGTGCAAACATACCCCCTCCACTGTCTTCCAGCGTTCTTTTTACGTGACGCGACCTATTATTAGGTAGGTACCTACCTAGTCGTGTTGGGACCTTTTAAGCCCCATCCACACGCTTGACAAACAATGGCAAACAGCCAACAGCAAACAGCAAACACGGACGTGTGGATGGGTGTTTGTCGTTGTTTGCCTGTTTGTGTTTGTGTTGGGCAGTGTTCGGCATCGGTGTCGGTTTTCTTGCCAGATCAAAGGATTTATGTTTGCCGATTCGGAATGTTATGAACGTTCGCCAAGCATGTGGATGGCTGTTTGTGTTGGGTGATTGTGGTTGATGTTTGGGACTTCGTTTGCTGTTTGCGGTGTTTGTGACAAACAGCCAGCGTGTGGATGCCCCTTTAAACTCCCTATTATACGTCCATCAAAACATTATCAGTAGGTAATTTATCTTAGTTTTTTCTCTTAGTTTTTCCATTCTTACATGAAAAGAATACACTAAGTAGTTACCTACCTAAGTATCTACCAACGTACCTTTACCAATGTGAGTGTACCTAATAATCAAATACGAACCAAGCAAATTTCTCAAAGTCAAAGCGAGCTGCTATAAAATACGGTTTGATTGCAACTAAAGGTACGAACTAATTTGAATGTGGCCTGCAAAGGCCATTTGAGTTGAAAGACATTATTACGATCGCCTAAAACATTCAAATCGTCCATTTTCTCTCGTAATTGACATGCTCGACCTATAATTCAGTGTTGCCAGATCAAAATCGACCAGAAAAAGGTGTCAGTAGGTAGGTAAAAGTATATTTTATTCATGTCTTCAATAGCATGTTAACATTTAACACGTACTTAGACCATTAGGTACATAATGTAAAATTCAATAGGTAAGTAGGTACCTACTTATCTATTTCTAAATTATTGTGAAAGTTACTATGAAAAATATGAAAATGGTAGAACTTTTGAAGCTCAAGTAGTAGGTAGGCATTTTGAAGTTTGTGCTATGCAAAATAAACCTGATAAAACTTTAAAACAATATCTACTAATCAACATAAAACAATAACCGTTATTTATATTTCATTGAAATTGCAAAAAATAAACTGTTATCGGATTGACTATCAATATTATGTAGATAAAGCGTTGTATGTAGGTATCCTAGTTTCGCTAGATCTGTCCGAAGTCTTTGCAATCCTGCAACACCGGCAGGCGTCCAAACGTTAAATCGAGTTCACCCCTCAAAGGGTTTTATTGCGTCATAAAATTAATAACAATAAATCCGTCCTTGTCACTGTCATAACGAGAGAGGAAGACGCCACGACGTAATCCCGAAATGTCAGTAACAGGTGCACTGTGAAGCGATTAACTGGTTTGATAAGTGGCTTAACTGTTATTTAGCGGGTAAGTATATTTTTAACATGCCATGGTAATATAAAAAGCCGTGTTGGCCGAGGGGTATTGTACCTCGTCTTTCGATCCGAAAGTCGTGGGTTCGAATCCTGGCTGTGCATCAATAGATTTTTCGTTTCCAAAAAAATTATATGCGCATTAAGACGAGCTCTAAACGGTGAAGGAAAACATCGTGAGAAAACCCGCTGCTTAGTCAGCCCCACACGTAGGTATTGACCATGCCTTTCCTGTGGATATGGCCGGTTAAGCTGAGAGGGGTGGTGTAGGTGCTGGGCAAGCCTACTCCATCTAAACATTGTCCCAAGCACTACAGTGTTCCGATAAGTGTAGGCAAAGATTGCCACCTGCTGACACTGTGTAGTGTGTATTTAAATGTTAATGAGCATATAAATTTATCAAAACGAAAAATCCATTGATGCACGGCCAGGATTCGAACATTTCGAACCCATGAAAGTCGAGGTACTATAACCCTCGGCCAACCCTGGTCTTACGGTACGGTACGTACTTAGGCCGAGACTCCACCAAAGTGGAGATGTGTGCGGTGTGCTGTGTCTGCGAAAGATGTTTTTCAGCTCGGGGGATTCCACTAAAGCGGAGATGTGTGCGGTGTGCTCACATCTCTCGTCTCCACTGCGCGTCGTCCGCGCACAGCTCACATCTGCGCTTCCATCGCGCCATACAAATATTACACATCTCCGCACAGCGATCTCCACTGAAGTTGAGTGGAGAGGAGATGTGTCAATAACACAATTCTATAAAAACATCTACAGCACACCGCACACATCTCCGCTTTGGTGGAGTCCCGGCCAGACCCGAGACAAATATTTACAGATCATACAAACATTTGTCCCGCGGCGGGGATCGAACCCGCAACCTCCTGCGTCACAGATGGGCACATTAAGGCACCCACTGCGCCACAGAGGTCGTCAATCAATATCGTATAGGTAAATACAATGGTTATTTCATGAATAAGTTCTTGTGAAAAGCTTCAGGTACTTAGCGAAGCGTAGTGGGTAGTGGTCACCGAATGGTGCTAATGGCGGAGTTAATTCGGTTAGTGTCGCACCGAGAGTTAATGCCTAGTAGTTCTCTGTAGTTTATATATAACTAGTGACCCGCCCCGGCTTCGCACGGGTGCATTTAAAAAGTAAAGGTTATAAAATGGTTATTGAAGCGCTCGTGGCGTAGCTTACTTAGACGTTATTGATTGATCGTTGAAGTTAAGCAGCGTTGTGCGCGGTCACAATTTGAATGGGTGACCGCAAGTGGTATTACGAGCTGAGCGCTTCCGTGCTTCGGAGGGCACGTTAAGAGAGTACGTTATTTTGATCTATCTCGTAGGGTTCAGCCATCGATCGTTTGCAATGTAAGTAAGCGCAAAAAAACGTGTTTATTTATGACATTAGAATCTCTAAAATTATCAGAACCTCTAAAATTATCAGTGTTTCTCTACTATATTACGCATGTATAGGGACAGACAGGAAGCGACTTTGTTTTATACTATGTAGGTAGGTACCTACCTAGGTAGTGATAGTATAGTTAGTGATAGTGATGATTATGACTTAGCATCCCCTTCGGGGTGTTACCTACTCGCGTAGTCATGGTAGGTATGGTGATAATGATGATGAAAATTAGCAACATTAACCTTTTCTAAGAATTTCGCTACCAAATGCAGAAAAAAATTATTTACCTACCTACTAAATCCGACTGATGGGTCTTGAACTCCTGACCTGAGTCCTGCGTCCGCGTTCAAACAAAAGAACAAAACTCTGTCGCTTTATTATTTTCTATAGGTACCTTACCTAGCTATTTAAGTAGGTACTTACCTACTAAATATAAAGCGGAAGAGTCTGTTTGTTTGTTTGTTTCTTTGTTGGTTCTGGTAACGCTACGCACTAATACTGGTAGGTAGGTAGGTACGCGCTAATCTCAGAAACTAGATTAAGCCGTCGGATTTGAAACGAACTTCATAGGTAGGTAAGGTACCTACTACAGCCCTTATTTTTTATAAGTACCTAGGTACCTACTATTACCTTATAGATTTTATGGGCCAGAAATCGCGGGCGTCCTCAGAAGAGCCTGCCAATGTTTCATTATAATCTGAACAATGGTTTAGGAACGCATGGACTAAGGGAGTGTCCACATTGCGTTTTCTGCAGCGCGTTTTTGAGCTGCGCGTTTGTATCGATACAAACGCGCGTTCGCAACGCGTATTTTTCCATACAAAAGCGAACCGGGAGGGGCTGCGTGGGGGGCTGCGCGTTCGCATCGCGTTCGAATCGCGTTTGTATCGATACAAACGCGCTGCAAAAAACGCAATGTGGACACTCCCTAAATACAAACATTCATTCAAAGATTGAAGGCGAAAGTTTATAGGTACCTACACCATTACCGCCTACCTACTGCTGGGCAAAGGCCTCTCTTCCCTTTTTCCATTCACCCCGGTGCGGTGCGGTGTAGGGGCTTCTGTCGGCCAGTTAGTGAAGTAGGTACAGTAGGGCCAACGGATCTCGGCGTTCGTGAAGTTGGCCGTTTCGATGCGCAGTGCAACTTTTTAATACAAAATTTTCTACTGCGCAGCGAAGAGCCTGACTTCACGTACGCCTAGATCCGTCGGCCGAACTGTACCTAGTCGTCGAGTTCGACCCGCCCCGCCATCGCCATCTCCGCTTGGGCACAGATTACTAATTACTAGGCTTGGGCCGACCACGAGACCGCTTTTAACGCCTTGTGGGACCCTAAATAGAGAGAGATCTTAGATCTCTCTCTATTTAGGGTCTATTTACCTATAGGTAGGTATTAGCTCTCTAGACTAGAGAGCTAATACCTATAGGTAAGTATAAGTACCTACCTACCTAAAATGTTCTAGATTACTACCTACCTCTTACAAAGGTAAAATTACCTGTAAAAAACAGACCACAGTTATTTTATTTTATCAATTTTTCGTGTACCTACCTACCTACTCTACTAACCTACATAATAATAAACAATGTGGTAAAAAAAAACATTTTTATAGGTAATTCAAACTTTATCACATAACTGACAAAGATCATATTAGCATAACTAATCTTCAATCTGCAAAGCAGCATAATAACTATTTATTTAATCTGCGTCGCAATGGGTACGATGACGTCACAAGGCCACGAGACACGAGCACGAGCGACGCGCGACCGACCGTTATTAAAGCGGTCTATTCATGTACAAAATTAGCCAGACTTAAAAAAATTGCAATAAAATGTATATAAAATTAATTTAGTTCTGATAACTTACCAATAAAATTTAAAATTATAATTGTTTAATTTTCCGTAGGTATATAATATTAGTTTTAAAAAAAAAAAATAATTTACAGAAACATTTACACAAAAATACTGTATGTAATAATTAAAATACTTAATGGATAAAATTTATTTAAATTGAAAACAATATATAATCTTAAGTTGTGCAAACTTAAGTACCTAAGTACAAATCATTTATTTTGAGGATTGTTTAAAATGTACCTATTTACAAAAACCCTACTTACAAAACACGTCTTACTCACACACACCTACTTACCTACCTACTTTTTTATTAAGTAAACACATGTAAAATTAGTGAATGACAAGTACCTACCTACCTAGTTAAAATTCTAATAAAACATCAACTAAACAAGAAATAATTTGTCTCACTACTCGGCTCGTGGCCTTGTGAATAAAAAGTCATGAATAGTAAGCTTTAATCGTACTTACTTCAAGCGAACTCGACTCACCGGCCACGCCGCGCGCCGCCAACTCGCTCTAACACGTGGTACGCATCTTGCCTTCTCTTTCTCTCCGGCTTGGCAACGCCACCATTTTCGCTCTGCGTGCGACACAAACCAGTCAATACTCGCGTACCGTGGAATCTCGTCGCCGCTTGTGATTGTGAATTTCAAACGTTTCAAACGTGATCTAAAATGAAAGTTGATACTGAGACTCGGCTACACATAGTGAATTTGATGGATAAACAGTTTGATGATGATTCCACAAGGGCGGAATACTTCAAAATGTTGGGTGCTAGAATTGATAAAGGAGTGCTTTATGACAGCAAGTGGGATAGACAACACGTAAATCGAATGATTGAAGAAGTAAAAGCACTCACTGTTGCACATGGACAGAAGTATGCAGTGGTTCAAGAAAATGGAAAAGATGTGTTGGTTTTAAGTAAGACAGGGGAATACAGTGCTTTTAATAGAAAAGTTATGATATACGAAGATAGTTATGATATCCTTATACAAGCGCACAGAGAACTTCATCACCTAGGTAATAGAGAGATTTACACCAGATTAAGAAGATCATGGACCTACCCGTCGTATTTTGTGAAAACGTTGTTGGAAGCTTGTAACATCTGCAAAATACTGAGGAGAATGATATTTATAAACAACTTGAAAGACGAAGAACGTAAAGAATCATGGCGGGTACGTATGTTAGATTTAAATGAAAAATGTCCTTACATCGAAACGCCAAAATACATCTTGATTTGCGAAGACGTTGCTACCGAGTTTTTAATGCTACGGCCATTGAATGATCAAAACGTTGACAGCATAGCAGAGGAACTCTTGAAAGTGTTCAACCAATTCGGTGCTCCGAAGAAGCTTCTAGCATCGCCAGTGTTTATCTACAGTTATTTAGGAAAAGCGCTTAAGACAATCTCTAAAATGGATCGACAACTTGTAATGAACATACCTACTGATCATGGAGACTCCACAACAGGTATACAAGACTGCGACATCATAGAAGCTCTTCAAGCTTGGATCGACGAAGTAGAAGCTACTAACTATCCAATCGATTGTGAACTGGGATGTCATGTGGTGCAAAGAAAGCTGAATACTCGACTTAGAGTATCAAATACGAGTGTTTCGAAACGATACAGAACGTTTGTTCCTCACAATCTGTTTATGAAACATGTGATTACCATTGAACTTTGGGATGATAATGTTATAATTAGAACAGTTGTGCACGAACCGCAAAAGCGCAAAAAGGAAAATTCACTGAATGCACCGACCAAGAAAAGAATTAAGAAGTCTGTTAAAAATAATCAATCTGATTCCAGTGATGATGATTCTGACTTAATAAAACTAAACTTATAATTTAAACTGTCTTTTATTACTTACTCACTGATTACATAATTAATGCGATACAAGAATCTTCTTATTTCTTTGATGTTAAAGACCAAATTTGAATTAAAGATCAATACATTAATTAAATACTGGTAGACTGGCATTTTTAAAGTTAAGAAAATTAATTAAAATTTGTTGTTAATTAGATTTACCTAGGTAGATTTATAAATTTAGCAAGTACCTACTTAAATAACTTTATTGAGTAGGTAGGTGTGTTAAGTTATTTATAATGGATATGAGAGTGAACAAGGAATTTTGAAACTTTGAAATTATGAATTTTAGTTACTGAATCACAATTACTCCCCCTTACTTATGAAAGATGTTTAAAGTTGAACACTGGTTGAACAACGTCCTGTCTCTGTTTGTCACTATCCACAAATAAAGACAGGACGTTGTTTAAACAGTGCTTCACTTTAAACATCTTTCATAAGTAAGGCCCACTATCTCTATCTAGTCTATCTTTTAATTTTTTATAGTGTTAAACCAAACTTAGGTACCTAGGTATTACTTCATTGAAAACGAAAAATCTTATTTAAATTTTCAATTCCGACGGGATTCGAAACCGCAATTGGACGTAGTTATGCATAAAGGATCCAATCCACACAATGATAGTTTTGAGAAAAAGCAGTTTTTGTTTAAATTCTGTAAAGAAAAAAAGTTATGATTAATTTTAACAAAGTTTGTTTACAATATTGTACAAAATACTGTTTCCTATGTATGTAAGTATAATTTCAGAGAAAAATATTAATATTTATAGTATTTTTTTTTTTAAAACCCACTGGTTCCTTTTAGCAAAATGGCTCATGTGTGGGTTGGTTCCTTATTAATTTATTCTGTTGTTGAATATTAAATGCATAAAATAATAAATAATCGTATTATATTTTGTGAATTTTATTTAAAAAGAAATATCTTAGGTTTAACATGAAAAAAAACTATAAAAATAATTTATTTCAGTAGGCTACATTCATTTTAGCCTAACTTTCCTCTACTTCAAAATCAAGTTGACCTGAAAACCCTTCTAAATCGTCTTCTATGGCTTCATCTCCTACCAGATTCACGTAAAAGTCTTTTGACCTCTAAAAATCGCTGAAACAGGAAGACCTGTCACTAATACGAAGTTAAAAGACCTAAAAGTGTGCTACACTTGATTCCGCAAGAACCACACCACTTTTATGTGAATCTGGTAAGAGATGAAGCCCTAAAAGACGATTTAGAAGGTTTTTCAGGTCAACTGGATTTTGAAGTAGAGGAAGATTGGGTTAAAATGAATGCAGCCTAGTGAAATATGTATTTTTATAGCTCTTTTTCATGCTAGACTTAGATATTTCATTTAATATAAAATTTACAAAATATAATTAAAATTAGGTACTTATTGATTACCTTAGGTATTTTATTCATTTAATATTCAAAGAGCAACTAGTGCAACGAGAACTAACCCACAAGAATGATAAAAAAAAATACTTTTACAAAGAAACATGTGGTTTGGTTCCTTACAGAAAAAAATAAATTTGTAGATTTTTCAGATTTCTGGGGTACCACAGAGCATGGATCTTTTTAGTTTATTGTACAAATGTTGTTATGTGGGTTGGTTACTTTGTCGAGAAAATGTTTTGTTAAGTCAAAATTGTCAGATCACTTTGATATTTACAGGGTTAGTAGAAGGTGGATTTTAAAAGCTTTCTGTATACTTAACTCAATTTTGACATGAGTGTGGATTGGTTCCTTTATGCATAACTACGTCCAATTGATACAAGCGATCCTCCTTAAGCCGGAATGCCTTTACCAACACGGTCACGGAACTCGAGTTGGTAAAGGCACTCCGGCTGGAGCTTAGGGTCAATTTATACTAGCGCAGAGTCGAAGCGCATCGAAGCGAACTATCCAAAATTGAACATAACAAATTCAACCTTAACTCCACCGCGTAACGCTCACATTACTTCGCAAGAATGCGCGCGCACCAATCAGCGTTGGTCACGCGAGACGCGCGAATTCCGAAGAATGCGCGCGTCTTTTTCAAATCTGAGAATTAATGTGAGCGTTACGCTGTGGAGTTAAGGTTGAATTTGTTATGTTCAGTTTTGGATAGTCGCTTCAATGCGCTTCGACTCTGCGCTAGTATAAATTGACCCTTATATCATTGCGGGTTCGAATCCCGTCGGAATTAAAAATTTTGAAAAGATTTATTTTCAATGAAATAATTCAGTCTATCTGCTTGCGGCTTTACTGTATCTTAGACGTGATTATTCGTCGAAGATTAGTACCTATGGACCTATCAGACAGAGAGCGGTCACGCGGTCAAGCGTTCTGCGCTCGAGCGTGCAATTGCTCACGAACCCCGTTGTTCTACTTGACCGCCGTGGTCAGAATGGGCGTTTTTCCACTTGACGGCACGGCACGGCGACGGCACGGCAATCGGGGACGCAAAAATGTATGAAAATGTACGGCTCGCCTTTCCACTTACCGGCACCGGCACGGTTTCATACATTTTTGCATCCCCACCACCGGCCCGTCGCCGTCGCCGTTGCCGTTGCCGTGCCGTGCCGTCTAGTGAAAAAGGCCCAATGCCTCCTGTGTGAGTATATCTATGTAACGCAATATAATACAAAGAACGCAAAACTGACCGCTTGTAGGTACGCTTGACCGCGTGACCGCTCTCTGTCTGAAAGATCCCTTACCAATGACGACCACTGAGGCGCAGTGGGTGAAGGCCCACCTGAAATAGAAAAGGTTGTGAGTTCGATTCCCGCCGCGAGACAAATGTTTGTATGATCTGCAAGTATTTGTCTCGGGTCTGGGTGTTTTTCTTTATAATATTATAGGTACTTACTTAGGTACCTATGTAAATAAAAAAATATATGAAGTAAAGTACTTAATTAAGAATTTCCTTAAGACAAGCTCTACTTACTTTGGGGCTAGCTAGATGATGCTGTGTGAAATGTCCAGCATTATTTTATTTAATATTTTAATGCAAAAGTGCTAAAAAAATGCTATTGCAAATAACCCAGATCTAGGTAAGTAGGTACCTATACCTAATTTATAGGTATCGATTTATTTAAGGTTGCAATAATTAGAAAAAGCGGAAAAATCCATAGTAGAACGGTTTTATAAGGAAGTACCTAAGTAGGTAGGTACCTACCTAAATGAATATACCGGAAACTATTGGTTGCATTTCAGTCCCCTATAGAATGTAGGACGAATTTAAATATTGTATGTTGCACGTGACTGTACTCTACACATTCTTTTTACAGCTCATCCAGGATTCAAGACGATAAATAAGTAAATACTTCTCTACCTGAATGTACGAACAAGGAAAGTTATTATTTCCTGGAGATGATTCGAACTCAATTCGATTTTTAAATCTTACAATTCGATTTTTAATTTTTCATTCCGGTTTTTTTCGAAACTAAATTTTTAATTTTTATAGTGTCTTTGGTATTATTTCATTAGAAAATGAAAAAATAAATAGGTAGAATTGAAAATTTTGATAAGGTTTTTCATTTTCGAAACTATTGATTCGAATTTTGAAACTTTGCTTCGATTAGCGAAACACTAATTTGTACCTAACAGTTGATTTAGGTTTGTGAAGAGTTTGTTTGTTTGTTTGTTTGAACGTGCTTATCTCAGGAACTACCAGTAGGATTTGAAAAATTCTTTCTGCATTTGATAGCTGAACTGTTGAGGAAGGTTATAGGCTACTTTTCATTGTCATCATCATCATCATATGCCATCGCTACGGGGGCAAAGCTGCTAGGGTCAGTTAGCAACAAAATAATACCTAGCCTCGCAAAATTCAAACATCACAATTGGCAATCATGGCTAACATTTGCAAATGAATACTTACCAGAATGAATATTCCGTACGATTTCGACGAAACGAATTAGGACGAATTTCGTCTGAAATAATTTCTGTTTTCATTAATCTATACTATCTATATCTATACTATTATAATAAAGCGGAAGAGTTTGTTTGTTTGTTTGTTTGTTTGTTTGTTTGTTTGTTTGTTTGTTTGTTTGTTTGAACGCGCTAATCTCTGAAAGTACCAGTCGGATTTGAAAAATTCTTTCTGTATTGGATAGCTAATTTATTGAGGAAGGCTATAGGCTATTCAACATCACGAAAAGACCCTCAGAAGCCATACAAAATGAAAGAAAGCCTGAATCGTGCTGACGAAAACATGCGGTTAACAGAGACTTATTCGTCAACTCGTCACACTTGAAACTAGTCCCATGGGACGAGTTGGCGAAGTTCAAAATAAATAATATTTTCATTCGTCAACTCGCCCGATCATTTAATCGCTTCTGATTAGGGCCCTAATCAACATAAAGTACATTCACGGAAAAAAGTGTTATGCGTAAATTGAAAACTAAACTCGGTACGGTATTATGTTTTATTATCATAAATGATTATTTTTATTGGATTTTCAACGAATATATATACCTACTTACCTAAGTACCTACTAAAAAGTTCTAAACCTAAACTATTTTTTTGAACAAACAGCATTATATGATGGGTTGTTGTAAATCATAATCATAAATCATAATGCAAAAATTATGACGAGCCCAGAGGTAGCGTTAAGCCGATTATTTACAATAGGTTAGGCAGTAAAAATTGCACGATGGCGTTGCGCTCTATTTTAGAAGAATCATTATGTGCCTTTTGTTTTAAGAACGGTCAACTTTGACTACTAATGCCTTGAATGGTGTCTAATGGCCCAAGTTAGTTTGAAACTAAACGCTATTATATTGCTGTTAGGGAACTATCAGATCGTCACGTCAATGTTTTGGCAACAAAGGTGATGATGAAAGATGTTTTTGCACCTTAATCCTTTCATCATAAGCCTTCTTAGGATTTTTATTTCATAGAAGCTGCTGCTTCGGAAGTCAAGTAAATTGTCGGTTCTGGCAGTCACTAAGCCATGACGGAGGTTTTCAGGTGGCTTAAAAAACCAATTATCAATACGAAACTCCGTTTGCTACTAGCATTTACGAGCATGTTCAATTAGTGCAAAGCAAGGTAATTGATTCAACGGTGGCATGCTTAAAAATCATCATCATCATCAGCCTATAGCAGTCCACTGCTGGACATAGGCCTCCCCTAATGCGCACCATCGCGCCCTGTCTTCAGCTTGACGCATCCAACTTGTACCGGCAGCCTTTCGCAGATCGTCATGCTTAAAAATAGCTGGCTGAAAATCATCCCACAGTCAATGATGGAGACAGCCACAGAACAGAGAAATTCTCAATTCTGTGGAGACAGCATTGGATGACGCTCACAGATTTGGCACCCATCAGAATCTAAATTATTTTTGACTCTGATTTTGTGCAACGTTACCAAACATGTAATCTGGTTGATTAACATGTTTGGTAACGTTGCACACGTGTTTCGATTCAATTGCTTTAGGTAAGCACTAATATAAATTACTTTTTTAGCGTGGTATCAAAACTCAAAACAACAGAAAAAAAAAATATTATGATCACGACATGGGGATAACCCCAGGGCGCGGTTTGTGATTTTTGATTGAAAATAAGCAAAATTTAACCTTTGTTGATTATTGTTTAATTATTAGATTAGAGAGACTTTCGAATAAACATATTTTATAATAGGTAAATAGTCTTTCATTTACATTTTCTAATTTTTACCAAACATTTTTTCCTTGACTGTACTAAATCAAACCCTAATTAAGACATGGGACGAGTTGACGAATGAAAATATTATTTATTTTGAATTTCGCCAACTCGTCCTATGGGACCAGTTTCAAGTGGGACGAGTTGACGAATAAGTCTTAACAGATGATCACAGAAAACTATTACCATAGAATATAACAAGCGGATACGATTGCAATCTCCATACAAAAGAAAGCGTAAACCGGTTTTTTTGTATGGAGCTGGCATTCTGATGTGTTCTGAGGTTGACAAAATTATGTTTTTTTTTTTTTTTTTTCTTCTTTATTTTGGCTTCGCAAAAATTATGTTCTTCTAAATGTATACAATATTTGACACTGACATTTGGAAAGGATTGAACATTCAAAAATCAGACATCTGTTTATTAATAGAATGCTATTTGACTTTAAAACAAATTCAAATCCACAAAAAAGGTTTAGGTAAGTAACTGTAAAGCTGGAAACATACTGTCGGACGCGGCTTACGGACGCGGCAGACAGCCGCGACTGATAAGTGTGCACAGTCGAACGGGACCTGGCTTGCGGACGTGCAACAACGTCATTCCATTGCATTTTTGTAATCCTTTAATTTATGATTATACAGTAATTCCTTGTTGCGAACACACTCGATAATTCATTCATCCATTTTTTACGATACACACGTGCAAGCTCTCGCATAGTCCGCGTCCTTCTGACGCACTGACGCGTCCCGTACCCCGTGCATACCGTCCGCGGACGTTTTCGGCTGACAAAAACATCCAGCGAGCCAGATTGCTGTCGGACGTCCGAACGCTCAAGGTCAGCTCAAGGTTACGTCCGCGGCTTACATCCGATAGTTTGCACAATTCAGTGTTTATTCATTATCTAGATATCTATCAGTCGCGGCTGTCAGCCGCGTCCATCAGCCGCGTCCGATAGTTTGTTTCCAGCTTAACTAAAACGTGAATCCATAGATAAAGAATCGTCGTCGTTCCTCCTGTGTGAATCACGGTCTTCATAATAGTTTCTACGCGCATCTATGCGTGATTCTTTTTAATAAACCGACTTAAAAAAAAGGAGGTGTAGGTTCTCAGATTCGATTCAACGGAATCTTTTTTTTACTATGTGATTATAACTCGAAGATGTCTGAACCGATTTGGAAAATTATAAATCAATAAATCAATCAATCAATCAATACTTTTAATAAAACTGTAACAGGTCATATTCTGTCCATACATTGAAGATATTTTGAAATTTTTTTTTTGGAGGGCTCTCTATAATCGATACTGAAGCCAAAACTGTAATTTTATCATTCATGTCTGTCTGTCTGTCTGTGTGTATCTTGGCCGCGCATCACGTCGAAA
This sequence comes from Camptogramma bilineatum, assembly GCA_958496255.1. NCBI lineage: Eukaryota > Metazoa > Arthropoda > Insecta > Lepidoptera > Geometridae > Camptogramma > Camptogramma bilineatum. Next base: position 6,757,350 of record OY292473.1, on the reverse strand, counting down.
CTACTGGATGGATTTAAATGAAACTTGGTATTATTTGAGTGCATACTACGAGGTATATAGGCCTTGGGAGAGGGGATGAAAGTCAAAATGAGTATCTGGTTGTAATTCATTAACGCGTAGTCCGATTTCATTGATTCTTTTTTGTTAGAAAGTAGGTAGGTAGGTACTTTAAATATTGTCCGGTAAAAATTTCAAGGTCATGATCTGATGGAGTCAGGACCTGTTCCATGAAACTTTTTAGTGATATGGGTATCAAATGAAAGAGCTTGATGAGTGAAACACAATTCTGTTATGATGATGGAGTCAGGACCTTCATGGAACTTTTTGGTGATATGGGTATGGGTATGAGTTTTCTCTCTTTCTCGCTTCTCTGCTTCTCTTTATACATGCTTCTCTCCATTTATGCTTGAAGCAATACGAAGTTTGCCGGGTCAGCTAGTAAATAATAAAGGCTGCTTTGATTAAATACTTACCTACCTAACCTACCTGTATGGCTGAAAATTGATGTCGCTATTTAATGTTGACTTGTTTTTTTTTAATTAATTTAGAAATAACTAGCTATAGGTACTTACTTAGACCTCTTTTCTGGTCATACCTACTCATACTCATCATCTTCACTCTTACTTCAGTTATTTTAAGGTAGGGTGGGTTGTCCAGCAATGAACCAGGTAAAATTCAAACGTCCATATCTTTTACATTTTTTGACTTACGGACCTAAGATTTGGCGTGAAGTAAGATGATTAATCTGGCTAAGATTGTGCATTATTAGTTTATTCATATAATCTTTAGATTTCTTAGAAATACAGATTTAGCAAAAAATGAGAATTGGTTCATTGCGTAACACGGGTGGTACGCATTGAACCAGACCGAATTCTGCAATGAACCATCTATTTACCAAGAGAAAGGGCAATGTTTTTACTTTAGTATTATTACCTATCAGCAAAATTATTACTAACTATGAAATATAAGCTGTTAGAGGTACTGTTAATTTTATTTAGGCTTGAGTATCTTAGTCTTAATAAAATCTATGTATTGACATCAAGCAACATGGTTTTTATCATAATACTAATTATAAGTAGGTTATCATACAAATCTAGTTGTAATAAGTAGGTGGTTCAGTTTCTCAACGTATATGAATGGTAGGTGCAGCTCGGACTGGGAAAATGTATGTGATAACTATGGTTCAATGCAGGACACTATGTCATGGCTCATTGCTGGACACACCCCATTGACAAAACAAACCTCAGAATTTCACCTGGTAAATGATGATACAGCAAACTAACTATAGTGTAATTTACAACGTTATGTATGTGTGATCATACGTAACAGGCAAAAACAACTGTAGGTAACACCCAAAAAATGTAGAAAAAGAATGAAATCAACACAAAAAACTGACTTTTGTGATACATTTTTATAAATTCGATCACTGGGCGTACGTTTTAAGCTTGCGCTGCTTGCAATTTGGGGAGAAAGTGAGGGATGCGTATGCGTTCCTGTTGGCAGTATTCGTAAAGAACGGCAATGTCACAATTTTGAAATATAGCGGTGGCTCATTGCATCTGCCTGGTTCACAGGTGGACAACCCACCCTACCTGATCACATTTAGCATGAGATACGTAGAAGAACACTCGGGTCTTTGAAATAGTGAAACGGATAGCACGTTGAAGTGTCAATGGGCAGGCCATATAGCACGCAGAACGGGTACATATGAAAAGTCCGAAAACCGAAATGCCGATCCTTGAAATGCCGATGCTTGAAATAGCGAATGCTCGTAAAGAAGAATGCTTAAAATGTAGAAGCTTTAAATGTAGAATGCTTAAAAATCAGAATGCTCGAAATGCCGAAAGCCAAAATACCGAAGCTTAAAACATAGAAGCTTAAAATGCCGACGCTCAAAATTTAGAATGCTTGAAATATAAAAGCTTGAAACCAGTAATGCTCGAAATAATTATGTAGATGTAAGAATTTTTTTTGTCTTTACTTATTATTATTAAGAGGTAAAGTGTGTTTGTATTGTACTCGTATGTAGGAAGTTATCTCAAAAACTACTCATCTGATTAAACAAATTATTTCACCTGTATTTAGAACTAGCTGAAACCCGCGGCTTCGCCCGCGTGGACTACTTTACTTTAAGAACTTTACTTACTATTTTGTTTATCTCACGGGAACCGTGAATTTTTTCGGGATAAAGAGTAGCCTATGTCCTATTGCCTAGCTGTGCCCTGCGGTGTTACCCGCGGTGGGAGCTGATTATTTTTTAGAGAAATGCAACATGCGATAAGTACTTGATTTTGATAAAGGTGCTCTAAGAAAAAGATGGATGGTTGTCGGTTCCTAACAGTATAGGAAGTATAGGAGCGAGCGGAAATTTTTTAGACAAAAACATGTGACACTTTGGTTTTGCTAACCGTGCTCTAAGAAAAAGATGGATGGTTGTCGGTTCTTAACAGTAAATTAATTTGTTCGTAAAATACTCATCAAAGTAATATGCGAGCGAAGCGAGCATCGAGGTCAGCGAGCGAAGTGAGTGGAAATTTTTTAGACAAATTTAACATGTGATACTTGATTTTGCTAACGGGGCTCTAAGAAAAAGATGGATGGTTGTCGGTTCCTAACAGTAAATTAATTTGTTCGTAAAATAGTAAGAGTAACATGCGAGCGAAGCGAGCTTCCCCAGCTCGCGAAGCGAGCGGAAATTTTTTAGACAAAAACATGTGACACTTTGGTTTTGCTAACGGTGCTCTAAGAAAAAGATGGATGGTTGTCGGTTCTTAACAGTAAATTAATTTGTTCGTAAAATACTCATCAAAGTAATATGCGAGCGAAGCGAGCATCGAGGTTAGCGAGCAAAGCGAGCTTCCCCAGCTCGCGAAGCGAGCGGAAATTTTTTAGACAAATTTAACATGTGATACTTGATTTTGCTAACGGGGCTCTAAGAAAAAGATGGATGGTTGTCGGTTCCTAACAGTAAATTAATTTGTTCGTAAAATAGTAAGAGTAACATGCGAGCGAAGCGAGCTTCCCCAGCTCGCGAAGCGAGTGGAAATTTTTTAGACAAAAACATGTGACACTTTGGTTTTGCTAACGGTGCTCTAAGAAAAAGATGGATGGTTGTCGGTTCTTAACAGTAAATTAATTTGTTCGTAAAATACTCATCAAAGTAATATGCGAGCGAAGCGAGCATCGAGGATAGCGAGCGAAGCGAGCCTACCCAGCTCGCGAAGCGAGCGGATTTTTTTTGACAAATTTAACATGTGATACTTGATTTTGCTAACGGGGCTCTAAGAAAAAGATGGGTGGTTGTTGGTTCCTAACAGTAAATAAATTTGTTCGTAAAATACTCATCAAAGTAATATGCGAGCGAAGCGAGCATCGAGGTTAGCGAGCGAAGCGAGCTTCCCCAGCTCGCGAAGCGAGCGGAAATTTTTTAGACAAATTTAACATGTGATACTTGATTTTGCTAACGGGGCTCTAAGAAAAAGATGGATGGTTGTCGGTTCCTAACAGTAAATTAATTTGTTCGTAAAATAGTAAGAGTAACATGCGAGCGAAGCGAGCTTCCCCAGCTCGCGAAGCGAGCGGAAATTTTTTAGACAAAAACATGTGACACTTTGGTTTTGCTAACGGTGCTCTAAGAAAAAGATGGATGGTTGTCGGTTCTTAACAGTAAATTAATTTGTTCGTAAAATACTCATCAAAGTAATATGCGAGCGAAGCGAGCATCGAGGTTAGCGAGCAAAGCGAGCTTCCCCAGCTCGCGAAGCGAGCGGAAATTTTTTAGACAAATTTAACATGTGATACTTGATTTTGCTAACGGGGCTCTAAGAAAAAGATGGATGGTTGTCGGTTCCTAACAGTAAATTAATTTGTTCGTAAAATAGTAAGAGTAACATGCGAGCGAAGCGAGCTTCCCCAGCTCGCGAAGCGAGCGGAAACTTTTTAGACAAAAACATGTGACACTTTGGTTTTGCTAACGGTGCTCTAAGAAAAAGATGGATGGTTGTCGGTTCTTAACAGTAAATTAATTTGTTCGTAAAATACTCATCAAAGTAATATGCGAGCGAAGCGAGCATCGAGGATAGCGAGCGAAGCGAGCCTACCCAGCTCGCGAAGCGAGCGGATTTTTTTTGACAAATTTAACATGTGATACTTGATTTTGCTAACGGGGCTCTAAGAAAAAGATGGATGGTTGTTGGTTCCTAACAGTAAATAAATTTGTTCGTAAAATACTCATCAAAGTAATATGCGAGCGAAGCGAGCATCGAGGTTAGCGAGCGAAGCGAGCTTCCCCAGCTCGCGAAGCGAGCGGAAATTTTTTAGACAAATTTAACATGTGATACTTGATTTTGCTAACGGGGCTCTAAGAAAAAGATGGATGGTTGTCGGTTCCTAACAGTAAATTAATTTGTTCGTAAAATAGTAAAAGTAACATGCAAGCGAGCGGAACATTTTTTAGACAAAAGCATGTGACACTTTGGTTTTGCTAACGGTTCTCTAAAAAAAAGATGGGTCCAAACATCAAAACTTTCGCATTTATAATATTATTAGTGTGATTGGTGTGATATTAGTGTTTTAAAATATTATCCAAATCTGTTCAATATATTTAGCGTGAAAGTGTGTTTTTCGTAGGAACGTTTTATTCCGTTGCTATCCCATGGGAACCCAGTTATGGGATAAAAAGTACCTTATGTCCTATTCCCGGTCATTATTCGCGGGAGTCATAGCTGACGCCCGCGGCTTCGCCCGCGTGGACTACTATTTTGTTTATCCCACGGGAACCGTGCATTTTTTCGGGATAAAAAGTAGCCTATGTCCTATTCCCGGTCATTAACTATCTATGTTTCAAATTTCAGCCAAATCGGTTCAGTGGTTGTCGAGTTATAGAGGAACAAACATACATCCAAACATCCAAACATCCAAACATCCAAACATCTAAACATCCAAACATCCAAACTTTCGCATTTATAATATTAGTGTGATTAGTGTGATTGGTGTGATATTAGTGTTTTAAAATATTATCCAAATCTGTTCAATATATTTAGCGTGAAAGTGTGTTTTTCGTAGGAACGTTTTATTCCGTTGCTATCCCATGGGAACCCAGTTATGGGATAAAAAGTACCTTATGTCCTATTCCCGGTCATTATTCGCGGGAGTCATAGCTGACGCCCGCGGCTTCGCCCGCGTGGACTACTATTTTGTTTATCCCACGGGAACCGTGCATTTTTTCGGGATAAAAAGTAGCCTATGTCCTATTCCCGGTCATTAACTATCTATGTTTCAAATTTCAGCCAAATCGGTTCAGTGGTTGTCGAGTTATAGAGGAACAAACATACATCCAAACATCCAAACATCCAAACATCCAAACATCTAAACATCCAAACATCCAAACTTTCGCATTTATAATATTAGTGTGATTAGTGTGATTAGTGTGATTAGTGTGATTGGTGTGATATTAGTGTTTTAAAATATTATCCAAATCTGTTCAATATATTTAGCGTGAAAGTGTGTTTTTCGTAGGAACGTTTTATCCCGTTGCTATCCCATGGGAACCCAGTTATGGGATAAAAAGTACCTTATGTCCTATTCCCGGTCATTATTCGCGGGAGTCATAGCTGACGCCCGCGGCTTCGCCCGCGTGGACTACTATTTTGTTTATCCCACGGGAACCGTGCATTTTTTCGGGATAAAAAGTAGCCTATGTCCTATTCCCGGTCATTAACTATCTATGTTTCAAATTTCAGCCAAATCGGTTCAGTGGTTGTCGAGTTATAGAGGAACAAACATACATCCAAACATCCAAACATCCAAACATCCAAACATCCAAACATCTAAACATCCAAACATCCAAACTTTCGCATTTATAATATTAGTGTGATGTGATAGTGTGATTAGTGTGATTAGTGTGATTGGTGTGATATTAGTGTTTTAAAATATTATCCAAATCTGTTCAATATATTTAGCGTGAAAGTGTGTTTTTCGTAGGAACGTTTTATCCCGTTGCTATCCCATGGGAACCCAGTTATGGGATAAAAAGTACCTTATGTCCTATTCCCGGTCATTATTCGCGGGAGTCATAGCTGACGCCCGCGGCTTCGCCCGCGTGGACTACTATTTTGTTTATCCCACGGGAACCGTGCATTTTTTCGGGATAAAAAGTAGCCTATGTCCTATTCCCGGTCATTACCTATCTATGTTTCAAATTTCAGCCAAATCGGTTCAGTGGTTGTCGAGTTATAGAGGAACAAACATACATCCAAACATCCAAACATCCAAACATCCAAACATCTAAACATCCAAACATCCAAACTTTCGCATTTATAATATTAGTGTGATTAGTGTGATGAGGGGAGGGGGAGGGAGAGTGGGAGGAGGAGGGAGAAGGGGAGGGGGAGGGAGGGAGAGAGAGAGAAGGAGAGGGAGGGAGAGGGAGGGAGAGGGAGCGAGAGGGAGGGAGAGGGAGCGAGAGGGAGGGAGAGGGAGGGAGAGGGAGCGAGAGGGAGGGAGAGGGAGGGAGAGGGAGGGAGAGGGAGGGAGAGGGAGGGAGAGGGAGGGAGAGGGAGGGAGAGGGAGGGAGAGGGAGCGAGAGGGAGCGAGAGGGAGCGAGAGGGAGCGAGAGGGAGCGAGAGGGAGCGAGAGGGAGCGAGAGGGAGGGAGAGGGAGGGAGAGGGAGGGAGAGGGAGGGAGAGGGAGGGAGAGGGAGGGAGAGGGAGGGAGAGGGAGGGAGAGGGAGGGAGAGGGAGGGAGAGGGAGGGAGAGGGAGGGAGAGGGAGGGAGGGAGAGGGAGGGAGAGGGAGGGAGAGGGAGCGAGAGGGAGGGAGAGGGAGCGAGAGGGAGGGAGAGGGAGAGAGAGGGAGAGGGAGGGAGAGGGATAGGGGAGGGGGAGGGAGAGGGGAGGGGGAGGGATAGGGGGAGGGGGAGGGAGAGGGGAGGGGGAGGGATAGGGGGAGGGGGAGGGAGGGGGAGGGAGAGTGGAGGGGGAGGGAGACCCAAACATGGATCTTCCACTGTTATTCACTGAGAAGTTCTGACACAATAGGTCCTGACTCCATCAGATCAGCAGCTGTCACCATATTATTACATTGTAGTCGGAACTTCACCGATACGCTGAGTTCCAAGTTTCAACTCGATCGGACTATTTACTGAAGAGTTCTGTTGAACAGCTCCTGATGTCATCCTCAGATCAGCTTGTTATGACCATATTATTACATTGTAGTCGGAACTTGACAGATATGCCGAGTTTTAACTAAATCGGCTTATTTACTGAGGATTTCTGTTGAACAGCTTCTGACTCCATCATCAGGTCAGTCTTAATGTTACCATCATATTGCATTGTCACTGATATCCTATCAAGTTCTTAAAAAATTCCCGAATCGCGTATGCCTTTAAAATAGGAAGAGTTACCTCGATTTCTCCAAGATCCCATCATCAGATCCTGACCTGATGATCAAAAGGAACATTGGAAAAGTGTACCCTTTCAAACAAAAAAAGAATCTTTGAAATCGGTCGAGGCGTCTTCGAGTAACCGGTGAACGTACACAAAAAACACAAAAAAAAAAAACCGACGAATTGAGAACGTCCTCCCTATTTTTTTAAGTTCGGTTAAGAATACAATAATTTTGTAAGTATTTAAGTCGTTTCACTATCACGTTTCCATCTAGCTACCTACTTTACACCTAAACTACTTTCGCACCCGTAAAAACTACCACGAAATAAAGTACTAAAAATTACAATAATTTATGTAAGTACTTATTTCGATCATTTTCGATGTTTTAGTCATTCGGCATTTGGAACTTATAGGTACTTATTAAGCATTCTACTTTATAAACGTTCGGCAATTGAAACTTTCGGCATTTCGAGCATTCTGACTTTTAGCTTTCGACCTTACAAACTTCTATCTTTCAAGCTTTCTGCATTTCAACCGTTCTACATATCGAATTTCGCTATTTTAAGCATCGGCATTTCAAGGATCGGCATTTCGGTTTTCGGACTTTTCATATGTACCCCGCAGAACAGATGGCCGATGGGGCCGAAAAGTTCTCAAGTGGAGGCCGCGGACCGGCAAGCGCAGCGTTGGACGTCCACCAACAAGATGAACAGACGACCTTGTAAAAACTGCAGGTCGGCGGTGGATGCAGGCCGCTTCTAGCCGCAACACATGGATATTTTCGAGGGAGGCCTATGTCCAACAGTGGACGTCCAACGGCTGAGATGATAATGATAATGATGATGATATTTAGCTTAGGCTTGTTTCACTCTTCAGCGTGTCGCCGGCGCCGCCGCGCCGCCGGTCGCGTCCGCGAGTTGACCATTCACAGCACAGAGAAATGTAGGTAGTATGAGTGTGATCTAAATGATGCTGTGTGAAATTTCCATCATTATTTATTTATTTAAGTAGGTAAGTACATGACTAGTATCAAATTAATATTTAAAAACCGAAGTGTAAGTAAAAACGAAAAACGAAAGTACTTATACTTACCTACTTATTCAACCTTTAAACCTTCGACATCACAAAACTCGCACTTTTTATCCCAGTGCCGACAAAAAGCCAAATAAAACGAGCCATACAACTCCCTAAACACTAAAAAACCAGACTAAAAATTCAGCATTTTGCGCACTAAAGTATTCTTTTGAATCGTAGCTCCATTTAAACCATGAGCTGTTTTCGTGACCTTTGCTCTTAAAAAGTTGAACGTGGAAACGTGTGCGGTGAAGTTATGGTTCACACTACAAAATTGGCTCTGACTGTATCGATAACAAATATAACTAGTAGTTCGCCCCGAACTGAGATCTCGCGCACCGTAGATGGCCAACATTTGGACTTTCTTCTGACTACCCCTATAATTTCAAGTGCTACTACTGCCGGGTATGCCTATTGCGCTAGCTCTTCATGGTAAAAAATACTAGCATGCATGCAATACATAATGTCGTGTCTAATTTTTCATTTATTTCATATTTATGAATTCCCGTCGTATTTTTAAAAGTATACGTCCTAGAATAAAAATAATAACTAGGTATTTTAGAATGTACAAATAAAGACCTTTCATTTGACACCGCACTCAATATATTTGTTTACTTAACTTTTTTTACCCCAATTATTTTCATTTTTTATCAATTTTTTTTTTATCATGAAAATAAATCAAGTAGCATCTAAAATCATTGCAAACCAAACCGCAACGATGCCACTCTCTTTTTAAGACCGACCAGTCAATGAGCTACGAAGACATAGAAACTCTATGAAACGGGAGCTCTTGCAGCTCTGGTTTCGTAGTTTTTGGTCTTTGGTCGTATTTCAAAAACTATACATCCTAGATTAAAAATAAAAACCATTTTGGAATGTACAAAATAAGCCCTTTCGTATGACACCCCACTCAATATATTTGTGTAACTTTCATAATTTTTTACCCCCTTGGGAACCCAATATCTTCACAACCCCTTCATCGATTAAGCTCATATGCTCCACCGTAAATTTCCTTACCACAACCTATTGACCTACCAAGTTTCATGCAGATTGGATGAACGGTTCGACAGTTATGCTCGAACAACAATTCGTGAAACATACAAACATACAAACATACAAACATACAAAGCAAAATCGCCCAACTTACCACTAAGATCTTCGCTCACTTCGCTCGCTCGATCGAAAATTTAACTCTCAAAACTTTCGTGAGTTGTACTAGCTAGACACTCTCACATGAAAATATCGTCGAATTACTTAGATGCCGACAATGTTTCGATTCATCTGGAGAATCTTCATCTGGTTATGAAGGGAATTGCAGCAAGGTTATACTATCACACTCAAAAAACATCGTGAAGAAACTAGTTAGCTTTCTAATAGCGTCGAAGGGCTTGCAACCTGTCACGTATAAAATGATACCTAACTTTTGCATGCACATTTGGACATACCTCTGACTACTCCCATAGACAGCTTCAAAGGATCTATAAATGCCTAAAGATCTGAAAGAATATGTCTACCGCACCTTGGGAGTACAGTCGTGATCATAATTTTTTTTTACCTTTGGATCAAAAGTCAAAGTACCATTCCCGTTGGCAACATGGGCCTTATTAGAAAAAAACCATAACATGGAGATAGTCAGAGGCACGTTCAAATAAACTTTTTGAATGCACTCTGACTGAACGAAAGATTGAAAATAAAATACAAAAACTTATACCTAGGTAATAGGCGGCCGTGCGACAAAATAGAAGAGTCGCTCGGTCCATAGAATGTTCGAGAAAGTATAGTTTCGTTTATCGAAGACACGAGACTTATCACGTACCTACCTACTATGCCCCATGGGCTGATAAAAAACTTGGACAATAGAGGAAAAATGTGATATACTCGTAGGCCGCAGAAATACACGACGACGGGAAAGGGCATGGAAAAAAAATGGCCTTCACTCTTATGGTAAGCCGCAGAAAAACACGACGACGGGAAAGGGCATGGAATTTTTTCCATGCCCTTTCCCGTCGTCGTGTTTTGGCCTTCACTCTTATGGCCTTTACTCTTATAAGTGAAGGCCATTTTTTTTGCCCGTCATCGTAGCGCGCTGATAAGATAGATAATTTAACAAGCTAAAACTAAAATTAAAAAAAAACTATGACCTCTGTGGCGTACTGTGCGAAGGCCCGCCTGAAACACAGAAGGTAGTGGGTTCGATTCAATTTTAAATTTGCAAATTAAAAAAAAATATTTGAAAGTCGTAAAGTACCTATACCTATATCAGTCATGTAGTTGCCATAACACAAGCTCTGCTTACTTTGGCTTTGGGCTAGATGATGCTGTGTGAAATTATGTTCAGCATTATTAAAAAAAAAAAAAAGAACAAGATGATCTTGACTTTGTCTTTGAAACTTAACATAATTTTGCAAGAGTTTGATTCATAAATTTCATAACTGAATATAATTAAAATATTAAATTATTCTATTCGACTTAAATAAATAGAGAACCCTGGGACAGAATTTGATGTGCATTGGCACATAGAAACATGGCATGGTGGCTGTGATACCTTCTAAAGTCAAAGTAAGTCAAAGTATATTTGTTGCTTATTTACATGTCTAAAGAGGTGTTACAGATTTTTAATGTTCACTGTAATCTACCCTTTATGGGCGTGCAATTAAATAAATTTTACAATAAGTAATACAATTATAATGATAATACTTCTGTCACACATGAAAATAAAAATATAAGGAAAAAATTAAAAAATTAAATAGGTAGTAAAAAAAATGTAGTCTAAGCTGTGGTGGCCGTGGGTGAACCGTCCATACATTTTTGCCCTCAGTCGTTTCTCAAGAAAATATTCAAATAATTATTCCCTTACAGTCCCTACCAAGCAAAGAAACGTGGGTTCTGCCCCTGTCTCGTCCAAGACCCTTTCACAGTTCACCGGTGAATTAGGTCTCGTATTAAACTCTTATATTTACCCTATATTTACCCTTTATTTACCCTCTAAAGTATGGACATAATGGACTCAGTGGTCGCTCGACTACTTTAATATTCGATCCCATCTATTTTAGGAGCAAAGTTTAGGGCTAAACTAATACCCTATAGTTAGGGTTAGCATAATTTGCGCGATTTAAATCTGAGTTGTGGGTTATGTTTCTGATATATGGGTTTCGGAAATCTTATACTCGTACTTACCTAATGGTATTGGTACTTGTACTATTATTTATTCTGCGGTATTGGGTAATGATTCTATGCTATTTATACATAACTAGCTGCTGCCCGCGGCTTCGCTCGATTGGTACCCCGATAAAAAGTAGCCTATGTTACTCTCCAGCCCTCCAACTATCTCCACACAAAAAATCACGTCAATCCGTCGCTCTGTTTTGACGTGAAAGCAGGACAAATAAACAAACAAATAAACACACTTTCACATTATAATATGGGTACGGATTACAATGTTCAGTGGAATAAAGAGTTTTAAATAATAAAACTAGCAGCGCCTTCGCGGCGTTGCCCCCGTATCTAGTGATGGTTTAGTGTGATGATGATGATGAAGAGTAGCCTAAAACCTTCCTCACGAGTATCCTCTAAAGAATTTTTCATATCCGACTGGTAGTTGCATTCAAACAAACAAACTCTTCCGCTTTATTATATTAGTATAGATAAGGTACTTTTGTGTTCATTTTGACCATTTTTATACTATCTAGGTATGGTTGAAGTATTGGCAAGATTTTGAATCAAAATACCTAACTTAAACTAACATTACTACTACTAAGGGAGTGTCCACATTGCGTTTTTTGCAGCGCGTTTGTATCGATACAAACGCGATTCGAACGCGATGCGAACGCGCAGCCCCCCGCGCAGCCCCTCCCGGTTCGCTTTTGTATGGAAAAATACGCGTTGCGAACGCGCGTTTGTATCGATACAAACGCGCAGCTCAAAAACGCGCTGCAGAAAACGCAATGTGGACACTCCCTTACAACTAAACTTAAAGAAACCCGCGGCTTAATCAGCTCCATACCAAATTGACCACGTACTTACATATTTTTGTTGAAAAGGCCGCTTCAGCTTGTGTGCTACAAGCCTACTAAATCTCAACAATGTCCCAGGAACTATTATAGCGTACTTTTGAGACATAAGTAGGTTGCCTTCTTTAGCTGTACCTATAAATGAAATATGATGGGCATTCTTGATTCTTTGAAGAGGGGATAGTCAGAGGCCGATCCAAACACCTTTTTTTTTTTTTTTTTTTATTTACAGCTTAGAAAATCTGCAACCAGACTTCCAACTACGCCGAGGGACGCAATTGGGGTGTGTGAGGTTGACCAACACTGGCCGACTCACTAAAAACTAAGCTGGTGGCCGGCCTCTCTGCAAGATGAGGGACTCCGGGATCTCCATACGGAACGCACCGGTGACCCTCCTGCAGCTTGCCTCGAGCACAGTCCCGGTAATGGCACCCACAGCCACGCCCGGCACCCGCGCACATGGCTGTGACACCACATGCGCGGAGCTCACGACGACACTGGCCAACCCGGTGTCGCCGCCTTCCCGGGATCTGCATAATGAGCAGCCAGAGCCCTCGCCCCGACCACCCGCAGACCCGAAAAGCCCCCTGTATGGCAGGGGGTACCACTCGCCCCCACACGGGGCAGGCGGATAGGGTTGATGTTGCCACCAACCCGTTGCCGCCCCTATCCCGAGCGGGTTCGGCCTCGCTCCGAACCCGCTCAGCGGCCGGTGTCCTGCCGCCAGGTGTAATTTTTTAAAGAAGTTTTCTTCCTCCTACAACCCAGCTAAGGGCTCGTCGCATCACACAGGTGTGTTCCGCAACTTGCCCTTTCACTCGGCTGCGTTGAGCGGGACCGGCTCGCACCGGCCCCACTCAGCAGCTTCTTCCTCCAGACATACGGGACGGACACAAGGCTTGGCCGGCCTGCCGATGGGCATGACCGACCACCAACCGACCGCCACCAAGATGTCCAGTCCCAACGTCGGAGGTTTCCGCCACCAGAAGTAATTTTTTAAAGAGGTTTTCTTCCTCATGCAGCCCACAGGCTCGTTCTAGCAGCACAACCCTTGCGGGTGCGCCGCACGACTCGCCTTTCGTTGGGCCGCTAGAAGGGGAACGGCCTCGCTCCGTTCCCCCTCAGCAGCTTCTTCCTCCAGACAGTTAAGAGACTGGTGGCAAGGCAAGTCAGTCGACCTTGACCTAGCCCTGAGGTCCACCACGACCGAGTCACCAAGCCACCCACATCCCAAAACCATCGGAGGACGTCCGCCAGGGTAATTTTTTAGAGAGGTTGTCTTCCTCGCAGCCCGGGTGGCCATAAGGCCAGCCTAGGCCCTCAGTTCCTCCAGGCCCTAGGGACCCTTCGGAGTTCCGAGCTCGGGACGCTGGCACGGAAGAACCCACTCCCGATGCCTACTCAGCGGCCGTGAGGAAGCACGCCAAGCACGTCCCAGCCTCATCCACTGCGCCCTCTGCTATTCAGAGGGACGCGCGGAGAAGCTACCCCCCCTGTCAGACCATTGGTTATCCGACAATAAGATCCCGGGCTGAGAGAAGTTATTGTCGGACTTAACAGGGCACACCGTCCCTCAGCTGCCGTTCCCCCCGAATCCCCCAAAGAGTAGGCAGCTCAATGGGGGGGGAGAGATTCAAAAGGGACAAGCAGCTTTGGGCTCGCGAGAAGGTTGTCTGACCTGGTGCCCCGATCCAAACACCTACACTAAATAATCATAATCATAATATATTTATTGCGAATCAAAGGTAAACAGTACCTGGTATGGTGTGGGCATTACGTCCACATTTTGCACAAGTTAGCATTCCATATGTGACAGGTTGCAAGCCCATCGCTGCTATTAGAAATTTAACTTGTTACCTCACGATGTTTTCCTTTCGAAACTAAAAATCCATTGATGCATGCCCGGGATTCGAAGTTCACTTCACAAATGTATAAATCATCTAGTAAAGATGTAATATTACATCACTCACCTAGGGCAGAAAAGTAAGAAATGCCTCACATGTATTTGTTGACCGAGGCGAAGTCGAGGTGACATGAGATCTGAGGCTTTCTTATTTCCTGCCCATTGTGAGTATACTATTTTTCTCCTCGACGGAGGCGGAAAGCGGCAACTTCGTTTAGCGTAGCGGGACAAAAGTTGCCACTTTCCGCCCGGAGGGGAGAAAAAGCCTAAGTAGTCGATTGGTTTGTGTCTAGTCTCATCTATTACAAAAAATCTCAAAGTAGCTCCAAGTAAATAAATTGAATGAATTATCTCGAAGTCCTAACTTTCTTTTAGTACGTCTGAGTGATCTAATTCAATTAGCTACCTCATACTAAGTTATTTATTTGACAATCGTATCACGCACAACGATCTGAAATACAGATTCATTCATTAGTACGTGTTTCTTTGAAATGTAAAAAATATGATTTACTAGTTGAATAGCGTGACTTCGTTCAGTTAGCTGTTTTATTTAAATCAGGGTAGACTTTTTCTTGATTTTAAGGATTTTGTCCCACCTAAAGATCTGATATAATCGTCCTTGGGACGCAGTGGTGTGTGTGCATGGTTTTGTTTGTTAACCGACTTAAAAAAGGAGGAGGTTCCCAAAAAAATTTGCCACTGTGTAAACAGTAAATGTAGCATTGAAAGTAAGTTAGTCAGTCACAGAATTCAGAACAAAACATACTGAACTTGATTTATTTCGATTCAGAAACGTGCCAGGAAGTAAATATCTACTTTCTGTACGTTCAATACATGAGTGATTTTCAAGCTCCACGTGCCTGATTTAAAGGAACGGTTTCGGAAACGCGAATTATATTGTTTAAAATCTTTTGCATAAGTTACAATAATTTAGTAAGTATTTTTGACGCCTTTGGACGTCCACTGTTGGACTTAACCCTCTCACAAAGATTTCCATGTGTTGCGGTTGGAAGTATGATTAATATAAATTGATATATAGTACTAAAATTATTTTTAAACAGGTAACATTTTGGTGAAATTTTCTAACTAGCAGCAGCTGTGCGATTCAGACATTTTTTTTTAATTTATGGTTCACAGATTGAAACTTACGCTAAACTCAACATTAATTAAGAAAACAAAGTCGGCGTAGTTTCTAAACACAGTGAACACAGTATGCAATTATTAATGACTTCCGAAAATGCATGCAATTCGAAGATTTTCTTCGGAAATTTGACGTTTTTTCAGTAATGAAACGTTACTTTTCGAATTCGGAATGCATTCCGAGAAGATCTGGGGCCCTAGCCATATTACACGATCTATCGTCGCTGTAGAACGATCTATTGTCGCTGTAGAATAGAACACTTCAAAATGTATAGGAATTGACATTCTGACCACGTGACTCATCTACTTGAAACGTCAAATCCTATACATTTTGAAGTGTTTCTATTCTACAGCGACGATAGATAGTGCAATATGGTTAGGGGTGCTGAATCGCACTGCAGGACTATTTTTAGTACTTACAGAAGAGAAGATGTTATAAGAACAAACTTTCCGCTCGCATTTCAAAACCGCACCCTATGAAACGTAAAATGAATTCAAAATTTTCTGTTTCAATTTGATAGCAGAGTATTAGCATTACGAAGCGTTGATTTCATATGAAATTTAAATTACGACGAATGAAATAACTGTTCTCGCAAAAATTCCGGTAACATTGTGTGGTAACTTATTCGTACGTGGTCCAGATACTCATAATTTGTTGCACGAAATTGTACCTTTATTTTTAAAACACATACTTAAATAACTAGATAGATACCTGCAAGGCAATTCACTCATCTCCGATTCGAAGAATTTCTTCGGAAAGTTGAAGATGTTTTAGATGGTATTTGATAGTCTATCGACTGGCTCCCCACTAGTCCCCACTGGAGCATGACATATTAGATTGAAGAGGATGGATCACCGAAAAGAAAGTAGGCCCCATAACGAATAATGAATCTGTAATCTTAATTTTATGGGCTATAAGTCTGAAATAAACAATTTTTAATTTTTAATTTTTTTAATAACCGTGTTTGTTGCCCTGATTCTTCATGGTGTTGGTCGCGAAAGAACAGGAGTAGTATCAGACGTCTCAGAGTGATCATATCCTACTGAACAAAAGGTTTTTTTAATTTGGATTTGATTGCTTTTGATTTTGATAGTACACAAAGCAATTTTTCGTGTGCTTTATTTCTTCTTTATTTTGTTCTAAAAATTATTAGATTTTGACTAAGATAAGACTACTTTTTACGCGTCTATCGCTCTGTCCTTCTCACTTACGAGAAAACAATAATTCACTATCTCACTTGGGTTTCATGGCTCTTTATCATACGTATGGGTAGTACAGCCTTGGTTTATGGAACAGCCGAGAACTCCTATATCTGCATAATTTCGGTAAGTACTTAGACAACAGGCTTTACAAGCTTAGACGCATTAATTAGAACCGAATTTTCCTCCCGTCTTTGAAATAATTATAAATGTACATAATTATAGTTATACAGGGAGTAAAATCTTACTATAGAATTACAGTGCAGACCTGCCGCGGTCGGCAAGTGCAGCATCGCTGGATGATCGTGATTTCGCGGGCCAAAGCGGAGCCGAGGCACGCATAACAGATTTCGGCGTTGCTCACCCGCACTCAAATAATATGGTTTCCTTTTTTTACTTTTCTAGCGAACGCGAAGTTTTATCTGATAAATTAGTACATAAATAATAAATTAGTACCTACTTTGCCTAATATTCTGAATTCTCTATTCTTAAATTCAATTTCAGGTGTTGTCATTTTGCACCCTATATAGGCTCTGCCTCTGAATATATTAAGAGGAAGATAGTGGTGGTTTATACAAAATAGTGGCGTGATTTACGTTACAGCACAGCTTACAATAAACAGCTGATAAACTACTTTAAAACATAAGTACCTGAATCAAATTGGTGATATTTTGGAGAAAGGCCAGGTTAGGAGAAATGTGATGAGAGTGAATGAGGCGAAAGAGGTGTGTCAGGATCGTAGCAAGTGGAAATCCGTGGTCTCTGCTTACCCCTGTGGGAAAGAGGCGCGATTTTAAGAATGTATGTATGTTTTACTTCTATTTTGTATTGTAGTTGATTAGGTTTTGTACCTTACTGTAACTTTTTCATAATTATTACATTTCACTGTGTACTTTGTGTGCTTAGTAGCAAATAAATGATGTGTCTATGTCTATGTCTATGTCTATTTTACAGAAATTGTTAATCTACTGCATATTTTCATAACTATGTAAGGACAATTCACCTAGTGAACTACAACCCATTACGTATGGAAATGGGACATGGTGTCAGATGTGTAAATTGACAAACCCCAAAGTTCAAATCAATTTTACAAAACAAAAAACCATTTATGTTCCGCCACGATTCGAACCCGATCCAAAGTCGAGACACTATGCCACCGGCCAACACTACTCTTACATCATAGAATAGATAATAATACCTACTTACATCTAGCTTAGTGTTCCGCAAACTTTTTGTGTTCAAGGTAAGTACATTTAGGAAATCGGAAAATTTTGGAGGTAGGTACACCATAATAAAAAATCATTTTTTTAGTACAAAACATGAGCTTGTTTAGTTGACCTTACGCGGTCCTTTGGAGTAGCTTGATTGAGATAGGTAACCTTTTTTTTCCGAGGCACACCAACTAATGACCACGGTACATCAGTGTGCCGCGGCACACCCTTTTGCGGAACACTGATCTAGCTAGTTGGGTAGTCTAAACTGATCTAGCCAAAAGCTTTCTAGACTACACCTTTGTTGAAATGCCATCTGTTAAAGATAAGTACTTGCCTGGCACAGATTAGTCCATAGTTGCCTGCTCTTGGTAACAGAAGCTCAGAATAATTGTGAGATCGTTTCTTTAGCGAACTTGACACCTATAACCATGTAGATAGATGGATATAATCCCCCATACTTATGAAATATGTTTAAAGTTGAACACTGGATAAACAACGTCTTGTCTCTATTCGACACTATCTACAAAATAAAGACAGGACGTTGTTTAACCAGTGTTCAACTTTAAACATCTTTCATAAGTAAGACCCAATATGTAGGTATAAATAATTATAATGCTGGAAATATAACACAGCATCATCTAGCCCCAAAGTAAGAGCATCACATCGCACCCGTAGATGAAAACCCAGAAAACTCAATATGGCAATCTATACTTCTATACTATTATAATAAAGCGGAAGAGTTTGTTTGTTTGTTTGTTTGAACGCGCTAATCTCTGAAAGTACCAGTCGGATTTGAAAAATTATTTCGGTATTGGATAGCTAATTTATTGAGGAAGGCTATAGGCTACTTTTCATCATCATCATCACCATAAACCATCACTACGGGGGCAACGCCGCGAGGGCGCTGCCAGTATGATATATGACGAATGTCCATACATACGTAATACCAAAATCATTTATAAGCAAATTGAATTGGAACCTTCGTAGGTACCGCAAAAATGTAATATTTTATCTTCATTTATTCTGTAGTAAGTTTTTTGGAACAAAAGTGTAGGTACTTACTAAGAACCTAGATAAAATAATAACATAAACTGATAAAAATATGCTTAGATTATAAATAATTTTGGTATTACGTCGTCGTATAATCGTCTGTCGCAGGCCCTTTTAAGAGCCATTATACAATTTCGCACTCGACAAAATCAGCGCTCGGAGGGACAAAAGTTGCTAAATTCTAACACCCAATGAACAGCGCTCCGTTTCTTAGACTAAACGGTTTTGGTAATTTTCATGTGATTGATTTATTTGAGATAGTAAAAATACTTTTTGGGTAGGTACTTAGGTAGGTACCTATAGGTATAACACAAAACAAAGTCGGGTTAGTTACACTTTGAATACAAATAATTACAAAAAATAAATGTTTGTTTTTTTGTCCCATAAACCATATTGTGCTGATCTGATGGAGTCAGGAGCTTTTCAACAGAACTCTTCAGTAAATAGTCCGATTGAGTTGAAACTTGGATCTCAGCATGTCAGTCAAGTTCCGACTACAATGAAATAATATGGTGACAGCTAGCTCATCTGATGATGGAGTCAGGACCTGTTCCATGGAACTTTTTAATGATATGGGTATCAAATGACAGGGCTTGATGATCGCAACACAATGCTGATCTGATGATGGAGCCAGGACCTGCTCCATGGAACTTTTTAATGATATGGGTATCAAATGAAAGGGCTTGATGAGCGCAACACAATGCTGATCTGATGATGGAGTCAGGACCTGTTCCATGGAACTTTTTAATGATATGGGTATCAAATGAAAGGGTTTGATGAGCGAAACACAATTCTGATCTGATGATGGAGTCAGGACCTGCTCCATGGAACTTTTTAATAATATGGGTATCAAATGAAAGGGCTTGATGAGCGCAACACAATGCTGATCTGATGATGGAGTCAGGACCTGTTCCATGGAACTTTTTAATGATATGGGTATCAAATGAAAGGGTTTGATGAGCGAAACACAATTCTGATCTGATGATGGAGTCAGGACCTGCTTCATGGAACTTTTTAATGATATGGGTATCAAATGAAAGGACTTGATGAGCGCAACACAATGCTGATCTAATGATGGAGTCAGGACCTGTTCCATCGAACTTTATAATGATATGGGTATCAAATGAAAGGGTTTAATGAGCAAAACACAATGCTGATCTGATGATGGAATCAGGACCTGTTCCATGGAACTTTATAATGATATGGGTATCAAATGAAAGGGTTTTATGCGCGAAACACAAAGCTGGGTTAGGATTTACTTTTGACTTCGATTTTTGATGTTTGATTTTTCATTTTTAATCTTGATTTTAATTTTAAAATCAAAATCAAGAAATAAAAATCAAAATAAAAACCGAGATCCGAGAATCGAGAAATGAGAAACAAGAATCAAGAATCACAAATCAAAAATTAAAAAATTGAAAATCAAGAATTAAGAATCCGAGATACAAGATCCGAGAATCGATAATCGAAAATTGAAAATTAAGAATCAAAATCAAGAATCAAGAACCCGATATCCAAGATCCGATAATCAAGAATTGAGATTCGAAAATCGAAAATCAAGAATCCGAGATCCGAGAATAGAGAAACTAAAATTGAAAATCAAGAATCAAGAATCAAAGTGAAAGTCAAAATCAAGAATCAAAGTCAAAGTAAACCCCGACCCAGCTTTGTGTTTCGCTCATCAAGCCCTTTCATTTGATACCCATATCATTGTAAAGTTCCAGGGAACAGGTCCTGACTCCATCATCAGATCAGCATTGTGTTTTGTTCATCAAGCCCTTTCATTTGATGCCCATATTATCATTAAAAGTTCCATGGAACAGGTCATAACTCCATCATCAGATCAGCATTATGTTTTGCTCATCAAGCCCTTTCATTTGATACCCATATGATTAAAAAGTTCCATGAACCAGGTCCTGACTCCATCATCAGATCAGCATTGTGTTTCGCTCATCAAACCCTTTCATTTAATACCCATATCATTAAAAAATTCCATGGAACAGGTCCTGACTCCATTATCAGATCAGCATTGTGTTGCGCTCATCAAGCCCTTTAATTTGATACCCATATCATTAAAGAGTTCCATGGAACAGGTCCTGACTCCATCATCAGATCAGCATTGTGTTGCGCTCATCAAACCCTTTCATTTGATACCCATATTATTAAAATGTTCCATGGAGCAGGTCCTGACTCCATCATCAGATCAGCATTGTGTTTCGCCCATCAAGCCCTTTAATTTGATACCCATATCATTAAAGAGTTCCATGGAACAGGTCCTGACTCCATCATCAGATCAGCATTGTGTTGCGCTCATCAAACCCTTTCATTTGATACCCATATTATTAAAATGTTCCATGGAGCAGGTCCTGACTCCATCATCAGATCAGCATTGTGTTTCGCTCATCAAACCCTTTCATTTGATACCCATATCATTAAAAAGTTCCATGGAACAGGTCCTGACTCCATCATCAGATCAGCATTGTGTTGCGCTCATCAAGCTCTTTCATTTGATACCCATATCATTATAAAGTTCGATGGAACAGGTCCTGACTCCATCATCAGATCAGCATTGTGTTTCGGTCATCAAGCCCTTTCATTTGATACCCATATCATTAAAAAGTTCCAGGGAACAGGTCCTGACTCCATCATCAGATCAGCATTGTGTTGCGCTCATCAAGCCCTTTAATTTGATACCCATATCATTAAAAAGTTCCATGGAACAGATCCTGACTCCATCATCAGATCAGCATTGTGTTGCGCTCATCAAGCCCTTTCATTTGATACCCATATTATTAAAAAGTTCCATGGAGCAGGTCCTGACTCCATCATCAGATCAGAATTGTGTTTCGCTCATCAAACCCTTTCATTTGATACCCATATCATTAAAAAGTTCCATGGAACAGGTCCTGACTCCATCATCAGATCAGCATTGTGTTGCGCTCATCAAGCCCTTTCATTTGATACCCATATTATTAAAAAGTTCCATGGAGCAGGTCCTGACTCCATCATCAGATCAGAATTGTGTTTCGCTCATCAAACCCTTTCATTTGATACCCATATCATTAAAAAGTTCCATGGAACAGGTCCTGACTCCATCATCAGATCAGCATTGTGTTGCGCTCATCAAGCCCTTTCATTTGATACCCATATTATTAAAAAGTTCCATGGAGCAGGTCCTGACTCCATCATCAGATCAGAATTGTGTTTCGCTCATCAAACCCTTTCATTTGATACCCATATCATTAAAAAGTTCCATGGAACAGGTCCTGACTCCATCATCAGATCAGCATTGTGTTGCGCTCATCAAGCCCTTTCATTTGATACCCATATTATTAAAAAGTTCCATGGAGCAGGTCCTGACTCTATCATCAGATCAGCATTGTGTTTCGCTCATCAAACCCTTTCATTTGATACCCATATCATTAAAAAGTTCCATGGAACAGGTCCTGACTCCATCATCAGATCAGCATTGTGTTGCGCTCATCAAGCTCTTTCATTTGATACCCATATCATTAAAAAGTTCCAGGGAACAGGTCCTGACTCCATCATCAGATCAGCATTGTGTTGCGCTCATCAAGCTCTGTCATTTGATACCCATATCATTAAAAAGTTCCATGGAACAGGTCCTGACTCCATCATCAGATCAGCATTGTGTTGCGCTCATCAAGCCCTTTCATTTGATACCCATATTATTAAAAAGTTCCATGGAGCAGGTCCTGACTCCATCATCAGATCAGAATTGTGTTTCGCTCATCAAACCCTTTCATTTGATACCCATATCATTAAAAAGTTCCATGGAACAGGTCCTGACTCCATCATCAGATCAGCATTGTGTTGCGCTCATCAAGCTCTTTCATTTGATACCCATATCATTATAAAGTTCGATGGAACAGGTCCTGACTCCATCATCAGATCAGCATTGTGTTTCGGTCATCAAGCCCTTTCATTTGATACCCATATCATTAAAAAGTTCTAGGGAACAGGTCCTGACTCCATCATCAGATCAGCATTGTGTTGCGCTCATCAAGCCCTTTAATTTGATACCCATATCATTAAAAAGTTCCATGGAACAGGTCCTGACTCCATCATCAGATCAGCATTGTGTTGCGCTCATCAAGCCCTTTCATTTGATACCCATATTATTAAAAAGTTCCATGGAGCAGGTCCTGACTCTATCATCAGATCAGCATTGTGTTTCGCTCATCAAACCCTTTCATTTGATACCCATATCATTAAAAAGTTCCATGGAACAGGTCCTGACTCCATCATCAGATCAGCATTGTGTTGCGCTCATCAAGCTCTTTCATTTGATACCCATATCATTAAAAAGTTCCAGGGAACAGGTCCTGACTCCATCATCAGATCAGCATTGTGTTGCGCTCATCAAGCTCTGTCATTTGATACCCATATCATTAAAAAGTTCCAGGGAACAGGTCCTGACTCCATCATCAGATCAGCATTGTGTTGCGCTCATCAAGCCCTTTCATTTGATACCCATATCATCATAAAATTCCATGGAACAGGTCCTGACTCCATCATCAGATCAGCTCGCTGTCACCCTATTATTACATTATTAGTTACACAACAATTCAGATCATTATTCTGCTTTAACGGCCTTTTTAGCCCCGCAGAAAATATTTAAAAATAGGTAATTAATAACTTAGCAACCAATGTATCAAACGCTCCTATTTCGCTATATTCTTCGTAGCCGGCGACGTGCTTTGCGAGTCGACTCAGTGCGAGCTCCGGGATGCAAAGCGATACGTCCACCCCCTAGAAGCGCTCGGCGCGGTCTGCTTGCGTCGAGTAGATAGGGTAGTAGATACGACGCGTTTTATGTTGTTTTAAAAGATTTTTCATTGCCAATTTTTTAATCTTTTTGCATTTTTTTTTTTCAGAAAAGGATTGATTTTGAACTAAAGTTTATTTCTGTTTTGTTAATTTTACGAACAAGAGTTCTAAGTCAGTTCTAAGTAGCCAAAATCAAAAGCAATTCTTTGGCCGTTTTCTCGAAATTTGGACTAAGTTAAAGATTTTTTTACTCAAAAACTAAATAAAGGTAGTAAAAAGTGATCCATTTAATAGTTTGGTTGACTATCACAGCAAAACATCGTAATTTTTTTATACCATTTGGACGTCAAAATGATTCGTAAATATGGTGATTTCTAAACCTCTTACAGCAAAAATTCACAAAACAGTCGCCGGTTTGAGGTCGATTAATCAAAAAGAAATAATAAAAATACAAAAGTAGCTCATTTAATAGTACAAAATTGAAATGATATTTCATGCTGTGCCATAATTTTTTTATAAATACAGTGTTTTCATTGAAAAATCCTGCCCCAAAACATCACGTAAATCAGAAAATTTTGTCTAATGCCTCCTCCTACAAAGTAAGCGTTCTCCAAAGAAGTTTAACGCTTCGTTGGACCGGGGAATTACCGTGTCCTATTCATTCCTTGTTTTATTTCTTCGCCGACAAATACGGGCACACAATTGACTTTATTACTTAGACGACTGTCAGTGTCGACACTTGAAAATTATTAGGGTTAAGGGCTCCCACACAAACTGCGATGCGATGCGAATTCGCAGTTATGTGTGGGAGCCCTAAGCTCGCCTTTGTCATTTGGTTAAGTTTTTCTGTACAGTAATTCAAGATAAAGAATGTTTTTCGCAAAACATCGGAACCAATCGTATAACATTACAAAAACGATTGACAAAAAGTCATTTGAAAATGAAAATTACTCATAATTTCAACTTTATCGCGAAAAAAAAAAATATAAATGTCATTTGAAAAGCAAATTGCACGTGCACTTCTATCGCATTCTGTTTTGTGGAATCATACACTGCTGTCGGACATATTCAGGAAACACGAAAATAATCGATGTCAATTATAAAGCTTGAAGTACCTACTGTATAATTTTCGTGTACTTACAATAAAGTGGAAATCCGTGATCTCTGCCTACCCCTGTGGGAAAGAGGCGTGATTTTATGTATGTATGTATGTACAAT
Source organism: Camptogramma bilineatum (assembly GCA_958496255.1). Classification (NCBI taxonomy): domain Eukaryota; kingdom Metazoa; phylum Arthropoda; class Insecta; order Lepidoptera; family Geometridae; genus Camptogramma; species Camptogramma bilineatum. The sequence goes on along the minus strand of OY292473.1, from coordinate 6,732,366 downwards.
AAAGAATAAAAAAAAAACAGGAAAATTCAACGGTACCTACCTACCTACTACTAATATTATAGCCTACGTGCATATAGAATATACTTTTCAATGGTAATATTATTTTTTAATTTATTAGTGTTGTAGTTCTGGAGGTTATCCTCCACATCTCAGGCCTTTACATCTTAACGAGATGATTTATACAGTCTCAGGAGGCAGTATTTATAGCCTACATTTACATTTACACGGGACAGTGCCTGGGACAATGTTGAACATTCGCAAAATTCACACTCTTTAGAAAATTACGTTCATAATTCAATGGAGATTTTTAAAACACCTAAACAGTTTAATCGGTCGTCTAGCCTAGATCCTACATTGAGTGACAGGCTGATTAATTATTTTGCAAACTGACTGAAGCCTTATTGGGTCGTTTAGAGTCTCCGTGTTAATCAGAGACTGTGTAATTTGGGCCTAAACTGCGTTTTCATGGAAATAAGTTCACAAAGCTTTGCTTCAACTTAAAATAGGTCAAGACTTTTGATTTGAGTCTTTTTACGACTGTTTAAAGAAATTTTCTAAGCCTGTTGTTATTCAGCACGTACGTACGTAATATACAGTAGGTATTGGAATCTGTAGGTATTTAGTTTGTTTTCCTATTAAACAAATCGTTCTCTATCTCATCTTACGCTATTATTATTTTACAACAATCAGTACACGGAAATCCACATACCTACTGACTTCTATCATCATTTCATTTCCTTGCCCTTTTCCCACTAGGTGGGGTCGGCACAACATGTTCTCATCCATTCCCTCCTATCACTCCTCTCAGTAGTCACTCGATTCACACGCATGTCCTCTCTCACACAATCCATCCATCTTTTCTTTGGCCGTCCTCTACCTATGTCCACATTCATATCCAACACTTTCCTTGTACCTATGTCTGTTGTTTGTTACACGTACAACACAGAAGATACTTACCTTATTGTAATCTGTATTTAGTGACCGATCGGTTTTCATACTAAACAAATCGTTCTCTAACTTATCTCACGCTATAATTATATTACAACAATCAGCGGGGTTAAATAGGCCGTTATAGAAAAATCACAAAGGAATTGAACTTTATATACTTATGCCGTCTCTTTTCTTGTACTGAGAGTGACAAGAACGTATATTTTGTTATTCTTATTGTGATTCGGCTATAGCGGCATTTTTAGCTCCGCAGTACACGGAAATCCACATACTGACATCCAAAAACATAAATAAAATAGTAAATACTAACTTATTCTACAAGAATGTCATAGTCATAATATCCGCTGAAATTCGCTTGTCCATTCCACGGAATTCCGATCCCGAACTAATTGGACCTCGTTAGTAAACAAATCAACATTTTTCCGCAAAACTCCCTGCAGACCGATCATTCCGGCGAACTAATCCAAACGCATATTCCAAACGTATCCAATTATTGTTTCAATTCAATTCGTGCGCCCTCTAGCGGGTGCAATTGCAAGTTGGGTAATAAATTACATTGCGCTGTTCAACTGTTCGGAAAAAGTGGAAAGTTTTTTAATTCACTAAAAAGATCACATAAATCTACTTAGGTCTTCTATACCTAATGACGAATCTTTGTAAAATAAATTTAGGCCTTTACATCTTTACTAGATGATTTATACAGTGTCAGGAGGCAATCTTTGCCTACACTTATCGGGACACTGTAGTGCCTGGGACAATGTTGAGATGGAGTAGGCTTGCCCAGCACCTACACCATCCTCTCAGCTTACCGGCCATATCCACAGGAAAGACATGGTCAATAGGTGTGGGGCTGACTAAGCCGCGGGTTTCCTCACTTTTCCTTCACCTTTTAGAGCTCGTGTTAATGCGCATATAATTGTTGTGTGTTTTAAAATAACAAGTGGCTAAATTATAAATTTTGAAAAACCGACTTCAATGTTATAAGCTTAGCAATTTTCTGCACTCTCGAGGTGCATTTCTGTTTATAACTCACTAGACAGATCCTCACCAAATTTTTGTGGCAGCAATCGGAAAGCATACCCTTTTAAACAATTGAATTGAATTTCAAGAAAGTTCAAACGAATTGAGAACCTCCTCCTTTTTTTGAAGTCGGTTAAAAACGAAACTTGATCACGATTGTATCGCCAAGACGCGGTGCACCTTCTCTCAGACCTTTGGGCCTTTAAGTGACTTTGAAGATGTAGGAGGTTGTCAGAAATGTCTTCCCGTTGATACAATATTTGATACAGGCCCACATTTTGCTGAAGGAAAGGGGCACATAGTGTTTTCTGAAGTGCGTTTGCATCGCGTTTGTATCCATACTAAATGCGAACCCCCGACATATCCCTTCATTAACTAATAGAGATGATCTTCAAACAGCTGAACAGATTTTAATGAAACATAGCTAGGCACACTCTCGACAAAGACACTTTCAAACAAAAAAATTATAATCGAAATCGGTTCATCCGTTCAGGAGCTATGATGCCACAGACAGACACACAGATACACACTACAGTACAAACTTAAACCCCTCTTTTTCGTCAGGGCTTAAAAAGTAAGGAACACTAAATGCCAAGACCTATATACAAAAACCAATTGCAATTGCGCAATAAATTACATCATGCCACTCAGCTGTCCTAATCGGAACTTTTGTTTATTTCTGATACGCGTGGTATATGTTAAAAGCCTAAGGCTGGATTCGACCAAACTGGGTTAAGTTTTTACTCGAGAGTAAACTACTCTTTGTTTGAATATTTTGACATTGTAAAGTTGACACTTTATAATCAGGATAATGTATAATTTTCGGTTGCGTTGTATTTCGAATTAAGTTGGCTAGTTACTCTGGAGTAAGATGTGACTTTTGGTCGAATCCAGCTTAAGCAATTTAAATGCGCTGATAGGTTTTAGATTAGATGAGGATTGCTTATATCAATGCGGGTTCAAATCCCGTCAGAATGGAAAATTTTGGTAGGAATTTTCATTGATTGGCCTATCTTTAGAAAGATGTATAGTTTGCGTCATGTAAAAAGAACGCTGTGTGTGTGTTTTGTCTCATGTTTGCGCATGGGTTACCTATTCGCAAACATGAGACAAAACACACCCCTCCACTTTCTTCCAGCGATCTTTTTACATGACGCGAACTATGCAACACTAAAAAACGGGTATCTTTAGTTTTATTTTCTTCACTGTTAAATATTGAATAATACGTGTGGGACTGGCTAAGCCGCGGGTTTCCTCACGATGTTTTCCTTCACCGTTTAGAGCTTGTGTTAATGCGCATATAAATTTAGCCAGCCCCGACGTATTGACCATGTCTTTTCTGTGGATATGGCCGGTTAAGCTGAGAGGATGGTGTAGGTGCCGGGCAAGCCTACTCCATCTCAACAATGTTCCAGGCACTACAGTGCCCCGATGAGTTTAGACAAAGATTGCCTCCTGACACTGTACAAATCATCTAGTAAAGATGTAAAGGTCTAACTTTTTTTTAAATATTGAACAGTAACGGGATGATACGCAGGGCTAGGTGAAGTTATTCACTTAGACCAATCGTAAGCTCGAAAGATCCGTTAAAATTCCTCCTATCGCTTAAAGCTGGGATTCCCAAGATTCCGCTTCAATTGAAGTAATGGCAAACGCATTTGATATACGCTATATTTTATTCATCGTAAACCTTATGAAGCATTATGTAGAATTAGCTGCTGACCGCAGCTTCGCTCGCGTGGTACCCGGATTAAAAGTAGCCTATGTTACTCTCCAGCCCTCCAACTATCTCCACACAAAAAATTACATCAATCCGTCGCTCTGTTTTAACGTGAAAGCAGGACAAATAAACACACTTTCACATTTATAATATGGGTACGGAGGTACGGATGTACGAATCAAGGACTGTTTATATCTACAGACATTGAGCGTAACAATCATGTAGCGTGCCAGACATCGACAGACAACGACAGACATCGGCGGTCGCGGTCGCTCTCAAACAAAAGACAGAGAGAAGAAGCACTGCACGGTCCCGATACGATTCTCTATTTACATTGACCGGCAGCTAGCGTAACGTAGCCACACAGACACGGACAGACACGCACCGCACAGACAAAATTATTTGCACGAATACTGTGTCTGTCCGTGTTTGCACGGCCCATGGACGTGCGTGTCTGTACGGCTACGTTACGTGAATACAAACTATAGTAGAATATTCATTTTTCTGCCACGCTACGTGTCTCTGTTACGCTGAATGTCTGTTAGATATAAACAGTCCTTCAATAGTAGAGTCAGCAATATATAACTTTAATATACTTACCTACTTTTATTGCTGACTTTTTCATTTTTAAAAAATTCAGTCGTACTTGTTTTGTTTTTTTGTTTTCTTTTTTACATTTTTACAACCTCTCATTTTGTCTTGCGCCAGAAGTAAGTTAAAACTCTTTTACAAAACAATAATACTTCAGCATTATTCCACCCTTTATAAATAAATCCCTTAACAGTAGCAGAATAAAATCCCCACCCCAAAGAAACAAAACATAATTTGCACATAATAAAGAACTTCCAAACACTGCTAAATCATTCTTGCAGCATCTTTCATGAGTTTGCGAAACAGTAATTTGCATGACATTTTGTTTGTACAGTCGTCTACAGTATTTTTTAGGCCTTTTATATCTTTACTAGAATATTTATACCAGGGGTGCCCAGACTTATAGTGTCGGTGATCGACCAGAAAATATTTTGAAAGCAAAGGATCGACTAAACTACATACTATGATGAAGACTAAACTACATGTAGGTAGGTACGTAGGTAGCTTAGCTACTGAAAAACATTTATTTAAATATCGTTTTACTGCACTTTTAAATTTAAATAAATAAATATAAATAAATAAATAAATAAATGCTGGACATTTCACACAGCATCATGTAGCCCCAAGCTAAGCAGAGCTTGTGTTATGGGAACCACATGACTGATATACTACTTAAATACATTTTTTTTTGTAAATACATACATAATATACATAGAACATAGAAAACACCCAGACCCGAGACAAATATTTGCAGATCATACAAACATTTGTCCCGCGGCGGGGATCGAACCCGCAACCTCCTGCGTCACAGGCGGGCCTTCGCCCACTGCGCCACAGAGGTCGTCAATTTAATATAGGTACTTACATCAGAATGAAGGAATCTTAACTTTCGAATCTCAAATTTTGTCTTGATGATGATGGATAACACTTCATATTATCCGCGTAATTTTCATAATGATGGTATTGCTGGCGATCGACTCTAAAAGCTTCGCGATCTTTGATCAGGAGGCAATCTTTGCCTACACCATAGAATGGCCACTAAAAATCACAGTTATACATAAACAGTGAAGGAAAACATCACTATCCATTCTCATTAAGGTGCTACTAAGTTTCAATGTTCATTCCCAGTAGAATTATTATCATTTTCGACTTGCTTGTATCATTGCGGGTTCGAATCCCGTTTGAATTGAAAATATTGATAAGATTTTTTATTTTCAACTATAATAAAACCTAAGTGTGGTTCAACACTACAAAAAAATAAAATTATAGTTGTAAATACTTTCTAATACAATCACAGTTATACTTAAACAGTGAAGGAAAACACTATCGGAGTTCTCATTTAGGTATTACTAAGTTTCAATGTTCATTCCCAGTAGATTAGACTAGTTTCGTGTTCCCAAGTTTCCAAAACTTGCGAAGTTATAACAAAGGTTAGGAGTTGCATAATCTACTTGCATAATGCTTTTAATATTTTGGTGTCGTATTATAAGTAGGTGTGTAAAATGTAATTATCCTACTAATCTACTATCCTACTATCCTACTAATATTATTGGGCGTTTTTGGCACCACTGGTATGTGAACGTTTTATTCTCTGTTTTTATGTTTACTTATAACTTTCTCCGTGTATCTTTTTCTGTCCTGTATCCTCTGTGTGTGTGTCAAATAAACGTTATCTTATACCTTGTACCCGAAAAATTGGCCATTTGCTCATACGAAAAAGCAGATCCCGAAAAATGTATGGTTCCCAAATAGTACATTCCCGTGTGATAAAAATTATTAGTCCGAAGAAATTTAGTAGCGAGCCGCGGGCGTCCGCTAGTATAGTGTGATTGCAAAATATGCACATTATTCTAACTAGAAATAAGTTTTAAAAACCGTGAATTATTCATCATTCACTTTAACAGTTAATTGCACTAACAAAGCCTTTCTAATTAAATAAGCACTTAGACATCACAAGTAGCTGATGTTTGTGTCAACTTGTGTCACAACCAAGTAATTTTAGCTTAAGCTCGTGCTTGTTATTTAAGTATAAAAGACACAACAACATTGTCATTGGAATGTTTAAACGACAAACAAGTCCAGAGGGCCTTACTAATGAAAGATGTTTAAAGTGAAACACTGGTTAAACAACGTCCTGTCTTTATTTGTGGATAGTGACAAACAGAGACAGGACGTTGTTCAACCAGTGTTCAACTTTAAACATCTTCCTGTCTTTATTTGTGGATAGTGACAAACAGAGACAGGACGTTGTTCAACCAGTGTTCAACTTTAAACATCTTCCTGTCTTTATTTGTGGATAGTGACAAACAGAGACAAGACGTTGTTCAACCAGTGTTCAACTTTAAACATCTTTCATTAGTAAGGGGGAGAGTGTTAAAACGCGGGTTGAAGATACGGCTATGAGGTCATGGGGCATATCTGACCCGCTTTGCGAAAAGTGGCAGACATTAACCAAAATAGTTTTAAACTAAGGAGAATAATGTGACCTTTCATTGCATGTAATAATTTGTTAAAAAATCGATGGGGGAAAATGTACAGGATCGTTTGAAAAAAAATAAAAACAAACGATTTCTGAGGATTTTATTTTATCCTTTGGCAACGGAATGCGAGTCAGATCGCGAAACACATGCCTTATGAAAATGACCGAGGCAGTTTGCACAAACAGCAGCATCTGGGGGACTAAAGTGGCCACTTTTGATGAAATCAGATGTTTCATATATTATTAGAAGCACTTGATGTTGATGAAACGCTTTATAAATGCTTCATATTCTTCATATATGCTTCATACTCGTATAATCCATACCCATATTATAAATGTGAAAGTGTGTTTGTTTGTTTGTTTGTCCTGCTTTAACGTCAAAACAGAGAGACGGATTGACGGGATTTTTAGTGTGGAGATAGTTCGAGGGCTGGAGAGTGACATAGGCTACTTTTTATGTCGAAAAAAAATGCTTCCAGTGGGATTAAAAAGTAGTAGTCCACGCGGGTGAAGCCGTGGGCATCCATTAGTGCTCCACAAATGCTTTCCAAATGCTTCATTTATGAAACTTATCATAATAGACGAAAGTAACCCATTTAGGTACAAGATGTTTTGATGCACGAGCGTAGTGAGGGCCAAATCCAGCTCTAGAGCCAAAATCCAAAATCCAGATCCAGATCCGGAACTAGATCTGGATCTATATCTGCATCTAGATTTTGAGCTGGATCTGAATCTGTATCTAGAGCTGGATTCGATCCAGATCCAGCGGACTTAAAAAGGTCGCTATTGCAGAATCTCATTAAGAAATGAACTATAATGCCGTCTCTTTTCAGTCTGACTGAAAAAAAAAGTAGCCTAATGTCACTCTCCAGCCCTCCAACTATCTCCACACTAAAAATCAAGTCAATCCGTCTCTCTGTTTTGACGTGAAAGCAGGACAAACAAACAAACACACATTCACATTTATAATATGGGTATGGATTATATGAAGCATATATGAAGAATATGAAGCATTTATGAAGCGTTTCATCAACATCAAGTGCTTCTAATAATATATGAAACATCTTATGTTTCATCAAAAGTGGCCACTTTAGACCCCCAGATGCTGTTGTTTGTGCAAATTGCCTTGGTCATTTTCATAAGGCATGTGTTTCGCAAACTGACTCGCACTCCGTTGCCAAAAGATGAAATAAAATCCTTAGAAATCGTTTGTTTTTTATCTAGTTTAAGATCCAGATGCAAATCCAGATCCAGAAAAGGCACCCGCTGCCTTTTTAAATGACCTTATGATTGATTTGGATCAAGTTGAACATAAAATAAGTTAATGAATTAGCATTTTATGTAACTTCCCTGTATCACTATGAAACACTTGAACACTTAATTTTTTCGAGATTCCAGTGGCTCACATTAATGCGACTAGTGCTATAGTAAATCAGAGCCTTAAAACATTACATTCTGCTATATTTCGTTTTTGTCCGCCGTGGGTATGGTTTCCATACTACGGTGCCCGATGACCTTAGATATTTTATGATACCTATGATATTTTAGTTCTTTCACAAACTTTAAATGCAAGAGCCCGGCCAGGAGTCGAACTCACGACATTCGGATCGAAAGAGGCACTAACCAACTCGGCCAACACGGCTCTTGCATTTAAAGTTAAAAGTGAAAATTTAGCATTTAAACTCATTGCCATCGAATCGAATGTCTAAAAATCAGCCCCCCTAGCCAGCCATATTACACTATCTATCGTCGCTGTAGAATAGAAACACTTCAAAATGTATAGGATTTGACGTTTCAAGTAGATGAGTCACGTAGTCAGAACGTCAATTCCTATACATTTTGAAGTGTTCTATTCTACAGCGACGATAGATCGTTCTACAGCGACAATAGATCGTGTAATATGGCTAGGGCCCAGTATATTAGACTTAAAGAAACAAGAAATGAAAAAAATGAAAAATGACCATGAAGAAAAGGCTATCCATTTTAAACGCCACATTTTTAAAATTCCATTTTATATACAAAACGAAGTAACGTAAAATGAAAATCAAGACAAGAATTTCTCATTAATTAAAACCACGTAACAAGCTTCACTTTCGTAAAACCACAACATTTAATTTTCAATTCTCATTCACGTAGTTATTAATAAAATCATATAAGCAGTATAAACTAAAGCTTTATTTGATTTTGTGGAATTCATTTGGAAACGTCTATCATTTTATTGCCATAGTGGATATTAATTAGTGTCTCAACTCAATTCTAAATCATTTGTTCATTTTTTTTTCCGTGTAAAAAAACATAATAGACATAGGACCTATTTAGTATGATATTATAGTATTATTAGACCTATTTAGTGAAATGAATTAGCTGTCGCTCAATGAGCCGTGTTAGCCGGGTGGGATGGATTCGATCTGAATGTCGTAGGTTTGAATCCCGGCCGTACATCAATAGATTTTTCGTTTAGGGGAATTTAAGTGTGTAACCCATTTCCTGCCCAGCCACCACGGTGCTTTCGTCTGTTTCACTGGCACTGAACGCGTTAGCAGAGCTTTTATCGGTGATAGACAACATCGTGAGAAAACCAGTTCATATTCTAATAGGCGGCAATGATTATGTCACGTAGGCCTTTTTGCCTTCCTGTAAATTCATCCGCGTAGACTACTTTTTTTGTATCCCACAGGATCCGTGCATTTTTTCGGGATAAATAGTAGCCTATGTCCGCCCGGTCATTATCTAGTAAATCGGTTCAGTTGTTGTCGAGTTATAGAGAAACAAACATACATCCATCCATCCAAACATCCAAACTTTCGCATTTATAAAATTAGTATGAGTATGATGTGTGATTAGTCGTAGTTGTTATTCTGTTTTAAGTTACTATGTTATCAAACTCAGAAGCTGTGACGAAGGTCTTTGAGAAGGTAAACTGCGAGATAACTTAATTATTCGGGCTTGAATCCATCATGCCGAGATTAGTAGGAATGTATGCTTTTGTAAAGTTCGTTCACCTTACTTCTCTAAATATAATATCGTTGAACAGAAAAATTAAAATCTGTTTGGAAAATGTATTTGAACATTAAAATGAGCGCTGCATCTGTTTTAGAAGATAAATGAAATCGTGTGCTGTTTTGTTATAGACCATATAATTGCTGTAGACGCTATAACTCCAGGTACTTAGCTATAACAGAATTTGCTATAACGATTGTTATACTTACACTTATTTTTAAACTTTCGCGATCAGAAAACCTTATAAATACAAAAAGCAGTCTTCCCGCGACCACGGCTGGTGCAATCCAGTCAAAACGTCTCGGGCTAAATAAAAAGGTTTACGTGATAAATACCCGGATACATAATATGTATGGTAGGTATATAGACCACACTTATTTTTCTAAAAACACCACATTTACTAATTGTGCTTGCTATAATTGAACCATATCTATAACATTTACTAATGGTTTTCTATCAGAATCATGAGAAAGCAGTTAACTTTTTACTACTACATTTCTTCTACACTTCGACTACATTTTAATGGGTTGTAAATTTGTTGCCGATTATTGTAAAGTCTGTAAAGAGAGAGGAAGACCTTTGCCTAGCCGTGGGACGATAACGGCTATTTTAAACAAAACAAATTATAAAATAAAAAATGGTTACTACTATATCCCCAAGACGCGGTAGACATACTCTCAGATTTATGAACATTTAATATCCTTTGATGACGTTTATGGGAGTAGTCTGAGGTATGTCCAAATACATTTTCAGTACATTCCCACACTCCACAACACGATGAAAGCTGATGTAAACCCATTATCAACCAAATCCAATTTATATTGAACGTGTTGCCATCACTTATTGCTACTCAATGCGTGCATTATTCTGGCAACCCTGTCCGCATAATTTGGCGAGCTTGCAGTTTACATTACAGTAATAGGAGCAAATCATGTCGGGTGGTTAACGTACGCTTGTACACACAGTGTTTATTTTATAGCATTGGTTCCGAACCTAGGGGTAATTACCCCTCCGGGGGTAAAATAGCTTTTTCGGGGGGGGGGGGGGGGGGTAAAAACGAAATCTTTACTGAAAAAAAAAATTTTTGTTAAAGATTTGTAACCTAACAAATGAACAATCGAAAACATTGTTCTGTCGCTGAAATACTCGTAATCAAAAGGAGAGGAATTTTAAGATTTTTACATAAATGTGGAGGGGGGGGTTAAAGTTAAACGGGGGTAAAATCTGTTTCATTGACATGTCATAGGGGTAACAAGTTTGAAAAGTTTAGGAACCACTGTTCTATAGCATGATGCTTAAGCCTCGTCTGCACTTGTTTATGAAGCGAAAAGCCAAAGAGGTGAGTCAGGGTCGTAGCCAATGGAGGCGCTCGTTGCGAAGTTTGCTTAGACGTTCTTTATTGATCGTTGAAGTGAAGCAGCGTTGTACGTGGTCTCAATTTTATGGGTGACCGCAAGCGGCGTTTCAAGCTGAGCGCTTCCGTGCTTCGAAGCGCACGATGAAGCAATGGTAAATCCGTGAGCTCTAGTCTGTGTACCCTATAGGATAGAAACGTGATTTTATGTATGTCTAAGGCTTGTTTCACTCTTCAGCGAGTCGCCGGTCGCGTTCGCGAGTTGACCATTCACAGCACAGAGAAATTAATTTTGACCATTCACAGCACAGAGAAATGTGCTGTGAATGGTCAACTCGCGGACGCGACCGGCGACACGCTGAAGAGTGAAACAAGCCTAATGAGCCGTGTTGGCCATGTGGGAGAGTATCTTGACTTTCAATCCGAAGGTCGCTCTTTCTTATTTTTATTTTATTTATTTTGGAAAACAAATAGTAACACATTACAGCAGGAGTTACGTTAATGGAGTATGGTTCGAGGTTTTAGTAACATAGGCCTTTACATCTTTACTAGATTTATACTCTGTCAGGAGACAGTTTATGTGTACACACAGATAGTGTCCTATAGTCGTATTGCTCATTATACGGACTAAAATTGAAGGAAAAAAATGTCATTTTTCCTTCAATTTTGATTAGTTTTGATACGATTTATGTCAAAATTGAAGGTAAAATGACATTTTTTCCTTCACTTTTAGTCCGTATAATGAGCAATACGACTATACTTAAATGTACGCATAGACAACAGGCAAAGCCTACTTCATCTCAACAATGTCCTAGGCTCTACGCCTAGGACATTGTTGAGATGAAGTAGGCTGTCCAGTGCCTAAACCATCCTCTCAGCTTAACCGGCCATATTCACAGGAAAAACATGGTCAGCACGTTTGGGGCTGACTAAGACACGAGTTTCCTCGCAATGTTTTCCTTCATCGTTTAGAGCTCGTGTAAATATAATATATTTTTTTCGAAACGAAAAAACTATTAGTGAATAGCCTCAGATCGGAAGTCGAGGCCCTAACACACTCGACCAACAATGTTGTACCATATCAAAGAAAAGAGATGACAACACCTAGGACCTAGCTTAGTCCTAAGATTAAGATTCTGTTGGAGCTATAAGACGCCGACAAATACATCATAAAAAACAGTTTTATTTTAAACCTCAGTCCACAGAAAATATCAGTGCCTCCAGTCAAAAAGGGCACAACTCAAATTCGGCACTTTTCAGGAGAGCCAAAAAACCAAACTTTTAATGTTTTTTGCTATTTCGCAAGTTAAATCAAAATTTCTATTGATACAGAATTGTAGACAAAAAATAGCCCTTTCATTTAATGGTAATCACTTTCACGTTCGTTTACTATTTCTATATTTTTTTCTTGTTTTACTTGGATTGTGCCTTTGTTAACGCAGATGTAATGGAATAACGTTAACTATTCTAGTCAGTTTACTCGTACTAAAAGAAATATTACGACTTGTGCCTTTTGTATAATGGAATAACTTTATTAATACTAGTCGATTTACTCCTATTCAAAGAAATACTAAGACATAATCCATTAGTAACGAATACTTATTATGACAATAATGGCTTATTTCCATCAATTACTGATGTCGAGAGCTGTAGTTATGTAAATATAATCTAGAGTTAAACAATAATTATCATTTTTTTAATATTTATTTCAAAAAAATCAACATTATAACAAATGTTTTCAGTAAGTAAATTCTAAGTATTCCTCGGTAATTTACTTCCTCATTTTCTGGTATAAAGCACAAACCGGGGTCGTCTTCAGCTCTCTCTGATTCAGAATTCAGTAAGTTGTATAAAAATCTTGATATTATGGTAAGTAGATCCTTTATGCGTGGGGATAATCTGACTCACTAGTTATAAAGCCAGCTTAGCTTCTCCCAGAAGCTCAGAAGTTTCCTGGGGTCTTCACATGCTTCGGGGAGCGACCTCGGGTTGTTGAGGATATGCTGCCGTTGTGCTGCTACGCCCAGGTATTCCAGGACTACGTGGGCTACTGATTCTTCTTCGGTTAGACATCCTCTGCAGAGTGGGATGTCCGTGGCACCGATGTTGTACAGCTGTTTATTGAGGGTACAGTGCCCTGTCAGCGTCCCTGTGATTATTTTGATGTCTTTTCTTTGTAGGTTCATCAGGCGACGTGTCAGTCATGGTGTGGCTGCTGTTATCGCTGCTCTGGACTGTCTGTAGTCCGTTGCCCGTGTCCATCGATCGTTGTGAAGGTTTTGTGTGTGTTCTGTATCCAGGAGCGTAGCTGGGAGAACGTCAGAGGAAGGAATGGGGCTGGGTATTCCACTTGTGTTTCCGAGCCCCTTCTGGCTAGTTCATCTGAAGCGACGTTTCCCAGTGATCCACTGTGTCCCTTGATCCATTGTAGAGTTACCCTGTTCTTTGCAGCGATACTTTCAAGGGCAAGGTAACATTCGTATATGAGCTTGGAGTTGCATTTTTGTCTCTCCAGTGCTCTGAGGGTTGTTGTACTATCTCGGGGAGTATCCCTATGCCGTAGTCTTCTATTCCTCTCCGTTTGATAGTAGTGGCAGCTGCGATTATGGCCACGCATTCGCATTGGAAAATGTAACTGCGTGAGCCTAGTGCCATAGATAAGATAAGATAAGATTAGTTTTCATGTGTTTGTATTTTGTAGTGTTTCCGGGATGGCGATTGTCTTGGAATCTTATCACACGATATTATGGTAGAATAAATAAGTATCTCGTATCATGTGGTGGTCACCAAAACTTTTTCTAAAATTTAAACAAAAATCGTCAATTTGGTAATACCGGAAGGCAGAACGAGATCAATTACATTAAAAAACAAAAATTAAGACTTATTTCCTTTATCACATTAAATCAATCAATACCAGCGATACACAGATTATTATAATACTTACTACGTAAAAGATACATTTATGTCTCATTATTATCCATGCTTATAATCACTAAAAGCAACAAGTAGAGATATTCCCTTAGAAATATGCATAACAAATGGATCAACTTCATTTATTTCTAACTCTGTTTATCTAATGCATCGGAACATCATGAGTTATGCCTTTTTGTTTCATTGTAATATTTTTTTAACTGAAATTATGCCTTCATGTTCGATGATGTTTTGGGCTTACTGCTACTTATTTCCTTTTAGTTGGGAAATTTTGTCGATAACTAAAGACGTTCCCTTTCTGACAGTCGAGTTATACCCTTGATGTAATTGAAAAAACCAGGTTAGGATGCAGCTAGAGTTATGAATTTTTGATATGTTATGTAACTGGATACTTAGATCACGATAGTGCAATAAAAACAAAAGGGCATAACTCGACTTATGTCCTTTTTGACTGGAGGCACTGATATTAAAATGTCGAATTCTTCGAAGCCCTACAAAAGGAGGGTAAACAAAAGCAAAAAAATGCGAACGACAAAAACATATTTGAAATTAAATCATGGAAGACGACACGAGACCGAAATAATAACAATATATCCACGTGAAAACCGCAAAGCAAACAAGGATTTATAAGTTGACGGAAACGGCATTTCATACAAAAATCAGAATCCGTATCCATTATAATAAATGTGAAAGTGTGTTTATTTGTTTGTTTATTTGTCCTGCTTTCACGTCAAAACAGAGCGACGGATTGACGTGATTTTTTGTGTAGAGATAGTTGGAGGGCTGAAGAGTACCTAATATAATCTACTTTTTATCCGGGTACCACGCGAGCAAAGCCGCGGGCAGCAGCTACTAAATAATATTTCACGCATAAATAAGTTTCGTTCTTTTTTAATTTTTTTTCATATTCATGATTGTTCTGGGTGATCGGGTCTGGGTGTTTTTCTGTGTTTAATGAGTATCAAAATTAAATAAGGCAATTTTATGCAATCATTTTCTTGTAAACCGTCCTCCCGCGATACAGGCTTGCCTCTGAAAATGAAAACTCTTATCAAAATTTTCAATTCCGACGGGATTCAAACCCGCAATAATACAAGCGATCCTCCTGTAGCCGGAGTGCCTTAACCATTCGGCCACGGAACCTTTGATAAGAGTTTTCATTTTCAAATGTAAATACCCAAGTGTGGATTAACACTATAACAAAAAAAAAAAATTATTGGCTTGCCTCGTGCGGGGGACCACCAGTAAACCCACTGTAACTTTGTGTTCCTTTGGTAAATAAATTAATTTATTTTTGTATTTGTATTTGTTTATGGCACTGTGTCAAATGTCCAGCAATATTTATTTATTTATTTTTATTTATATATTGTGCTTTAACTACCACATTAGAAATTCAAATGAAATTAGTTTAATGCTACTGAGAAATTAACGTTACTATAGCAGTTTATGGCAGTAAGTTCATGAATTTTCACCATGTTTTAGGAATACATTACAATTTATAAGCTTTCGCGATCTGTAGACATAATTTATACGAATTAACATGGGTATACGAATTAAATAGCGAGGTTTGTTTTTTGAATTTTTAGCTGGTTCGATTCCGGGCGAGGCAAGCGAAAAATCTATGAATGTAGTTTTGTTTCTTTTTAAAAATAAAGGAATGTTTAAAATACTGTATCTTAAGGATTTAGAGTAGTTGCCTTCCGGGGCCCATTCATTTTTTCCACCCTGTATATTGCATCCCAGGAACGGACAATGGACATAAGCAACTTTTATCAATATACCACGGGCAAAGCCGCGAGCGGTAAAGTATATGTATTTTCATGGCCGGTTAACTCGTTTACTTTACATTATACAAATCTAATAAACCTAATTCTACATCAAGACTAAAATAGGAAGTCCCTGAAACTTATCTAAAGTGAAACGATGTGGTAGCGCAACTCTACGCCGTAGCACAGAGCTACACATATCGTAGACCACAGCTACGCGAACAAGGCTTACCGTGTAGCGTGTATTATAGTGCAATTTGGTGGTTTAGCGAGATATACAGCAACGATTAGTGAATGGGTGTAGGCTAATTTGATCTGTAAATTACTCTCAAAACTAGTTTAATATTAATAAACATCACACCGAATTGATTACGAACAAACTATCGGCATCCGTACCCATATTATAAATGTGAAAGTGTGTTTATTTGTTTGTTTATTTGTCCTGCTTTCACGTCAAAACAGAGCGACGGATTGACGTGATTTTTTGTGTGGAGATAGTTGGAAAGCTGGAGAGTAACATAGGTTATACTTTTTATCCGGGTACCACGCGAGCGAAGCCGCGGGCAGCAGTTAATATTATTATATGTTCTGTGCTATCGCCCGTAGGTAGATGTTTTAACACATACAGTTGAATATCTATGGACAACAGCGATATCTAACGAGTAGCTAAGATCTATTTAGATGACATAAAAAATTCATCAAAATCGATCGAGTCATTTAAAAAAACTACTAACACACGCAACACTTTGAAATTTAATTAAGAATACAAATATATTTAATTTATATACAACTTACGCAGTGACCTTTGGCCGTGAAAACTCGAAACAATATAAGGACAGAGTAGGCTTACCCAACATCAATCCTTTGAGGGTAATCGATCTTATCCTCAGGAAAAAGTAGTCAATGCGAGTGAAACTGACCAATGATCCATTTCAATATCTCAAATGATACGCTTGCTTTTTGTAACAGACAAAACAAAGTACTACTGATATCATATAATTTTAAATAATCCTTTATTTTTAGTTTGCTTCGTGAGAAGACCAGCAGTGTGATTCAGGGGCCCTAGCCATATTACACGATCTATCGTCGCTGTAGAACGATCTATAGTCGCTGTAGAATAGAACACTTCAAAATGTATAGGAATTGACGTTCTGACCACGTGACTCATCTACTTGAAACGTCAAATCTATACATTTTGAAGTGTTTCTATTCTACAGCGACGATAGATAGTGTAAAGCTGCGTCCAGATATCGCGTACCCTGGCTACGCGTAGTCAGTGTACGCGTATCCAGAACGCCAAGTCTGTACCTGTAGCTACGCGTACATTCTGGATACGCGTACACTGACTACGCGTACACTGTACGCGTAGCTACAGGTACAGACTTGGCGTTCTGGATACGCGTACACTGACTACGCGTACACTGTACGCGTAGCTACAGGTACATACTTGGCGTTCTGGATACGCGTACACTGACTACGCGTAGCCAAGGTACGCGATATCTGGACGCACCTTAATATGGCTAGGGTGGCTGATCTTTTCAACAAAAACAAAAAACGTCAACTTTCTAAAGAAAATCATCGAATCGAATGTATTTTCGGATTCGAGGCTTTTCTTCGTTTTTTCAGCGAGGAAAAGTCACTTTTCAAATTCGGAAGCCATTCCGGATGAAGGTATTAATCGCACTGCAGTAGGCTTTCTAATAGCGGAGAAGGGCTTGCAACATTGCTCTTAGAAATGCATAATATGCAAAAAATGGCGATCATAATCATTAGAAAAACTATTGAAACTTACAATCGATGGCATTGCATTAGTTAAATATAAATACACACGTAGTAAACATTAGTTTATGAGAATTTCAAACACACGTACTTATACGCATGCAATCTTGCAATCTCTCATCTGTCAGCGTCATATGCACTGACAGGTGAAATGCGAGGCATAACCTAGTAAATAACTAGCTAGAGTCGGATTCAGCACTGAAGTCCGATAGACGCAGCGCTGCTGTCGCAGAACTAGGTTATGTAAAAAATTAGGGGAACCTGTTGAACCTCGTCCATTGATATCCCTCGGCCACCAAGGCTTATTTCGTAATCTGTGCGAGTTTTTTTGTTTTTTTTTGTGGCATTATAATCGTCATTGGTCAACATCAACATGAAGCTAAAATCGAAAAACCAGCGTGGAGTGAGTGAGGCGTGAGCATTAAAAATATAAAAAAGTGCTCAAAAAGAGCGTATTTTTAATTTTACTTTAAGTTAATTCATATATAACAGTACATACTTACGAGATAACCATTTCGTGCAATCAAATATAGGTGAAATGGACTTTAGATAGACATAGAAATATCGACCCAAATCGAACTCAAAGTGCATTTTAAAAATTCATCAATTTAAAATGAGGCAATGTTGTACCTTTGCCACCACTTTTGCTTTGTACTTCGGACATGGGCTACCGTACAAATTTGTATCAAGATATCAAACAGAAAAAAAAAACACCGAAGAAGGTTCATACAAAGAGAGAAGTCTATCTTGTCCTAAAAGCTGTCAAGTATTTGGATTTTTGATGGTAAATTATTATAATAGGACGCGATAATGATCTTAAGATCACAGAAATTTTAAGAACTTATTGTTATTTTGATTATTTTAGCATAACTTTAGATAAAAATGTAAATTATTATTATTTTTTATCTTAAGTCTATACTTTATAAATGTTCTTTCCATTAATTTAAAAATAAAGCGTTATTTGATTCGATAACATGGTATTTTCATGAAAAAAGACTAGTAAGGTCAAGGTACATCTTACAGTGACCAAGGTATATCTGGTGTGTTGTACCTTTGACGATTTCCCATTTTTTGTTCAAATCTCTATATCTTCTAAAGTATCATTAAAAATACAAAATTTATATCATAAATATGTAGTCAAATAGTGCATCTTTACATGTGTCCATATTTGGTAAACCTAATTCCAATCTTTATAGACAAAAAAAATTAAATAAAATCGTGTGGCCGAGGTTCAACAGGTTCCCCTACTAATTGTCCAAATAAGGCTTGAACAATAATAATTATGCTAGTTTGTACGTTCGTTAGCTCTACACACCAGAACAACTGAACGACCTTGACTAAAAGAGCATAATAAAGTAAGTAAATAAAACAATTAGTTCCCGCTTTTGCCGTAGGACTTGAGTGCTGAATCCTATTCTAAATTCAAACTAAGTGTGATTCATATTTTAGACATAGGTACATCCGTTTACCCATATTATAAATGTGAAAGTGTGTTTATTTGTTTGTTTAATTGTCCTGCTTTTACGTCAAAACAAAGCGAAGGATTGACGTGGTTTTTTTGTGTGGAGATAGTTGGAGGGCTGGAAAGTAACATAGGCTACTTTTTATCCGGGTACCACGCGAGCGAAGCCGCGATATTTCAATGATCTTCTATAAAACTGGTTTACACGTAACACGCACATAATTTATTTCTTTCTGTTAACGGGGTTTTATAATATCTCTGTTATCTTTTAGTTTTCTTGGGTAATTTAAAAAAAGCTGCATGTATTCTACCTAAGTAAGTAGTTATAACACAATTTCGCCGCAATTTTGATCTTTTTATAACGTCTCTATTGGTAATGTCTTATTGGATAAAGTCCTACATTTTTAAGGGTGCTTTGCACCATATTCTTAACTGTATTTAAGCTAGCATAAACGTAATGTTTGTATGCGTTAAATGCTTTTAGGCTAAGAATCGTGGTTCAAGACGCTCTAATAATGTACATAATAATGTATTACCAAAATAATGTCCTTTATGATATTAAAAAGTAAGTTCGTATGAGCAAGTGGCCGACTCTGGTGACGGAGTTTTTTAGGCCGCCTAAAGGCCTCCGTCATGGCTTAGCGACTTAAAAACCGGGACCGGCATTTAACGTGCTCTCCAAAGCATGGAAGTGCTCAGCTCGTAATATCACTTGTGGTCACCCATCCCAAGAGTCACTTATCCTAAGGTCACCCATCCTTTATGATGAAAGTTTTTTTTAAATAGATGCATCCTTCCAGTAATTGTACGTCTATGTAAGGAAGGATTCATTTGTACACATCGCGCACGGATTGTTTCGGCCGCCGTCCGATCCTAATTCCATCCGCGAGCGAACGACAGATGAGGTATTGCAGGGTTGGACTGTATTATCTGCTGATTCGTGGTTGGTTGCTAAAATGGCCGGTATCCAATGAGATAATTACCATTAGAGACGTTATACCCATTATAAAAAGCTCGATCGTCCAATTGCTCGGAGAGTTTCGAAACATGTTCTTCTAGCAAGCTTTTTATAGTCGGATTGCTATTTTACGCACAAAAATTGATGATCAAAATGTCATTTTTCATATATTTTTAGCTTGATTTTTAGTTCGTACAATGAGCAATTCGACTATACGTGTAGACGCAAGGTGGAACATGTATGGAAAACAGCTTTGTTCGATGAGACTTGCTCGATAAGCATGTACGTACATGTGTACCCACCATAAAACGCCGCGAAATTGTGTTAGTTAATTATGTAGAATAAACGCACCTTTGTTTATATCACTCAAGAAAACTCTAAGATAGCAAAGATTATAAGACCCCGTTGTCAGAAAGAGATAAATTGTGTGCGTGCTGCGTGTAAATGCGTTTAACATCGGAGCAAGGCAGAGCGCGGCTGAGTTGGTTCAAGCTAATTAGCTTGACTTTAGTTCGCCACGCAGAGCGGGGTAAAACGCATCTACTTCAGAAGATAATTTCCGGTACCTACTCTAAGTTTCTATGCTATTTATATTTTGAGACGCTAAAATAAATCTAAGTAAAGTCCAGTTTCTTCATTCTATTTTAAAACGTTAATAAGATGGCTCTTAAGCTTCCCAAAAATAGAGTCTAACTAAACTAAAGGATGTCTAAACATAGTTTGGGACCTAACTTTTAAATGTTTTATTTATTCACACAACGTCGTCTATCCACAAACGCAAAGCTTGTACTCTGAGCTGATAGAACACATGGATTTTTTTTATAAATAGGTACAATACTTTATAACACTGAGACATAGAACAAAAATTTACCTATATTTATCATGCAAATGTTTGTCCTGGGTTCCCTCCCACCAGTGGGTCTAATGTGTGCAACATCGAGAGAGATAATCTCTAGGCCTACTGGATAAACAACATGTAATATTACAGGTAATACCTATTTATAATATAAAAGGAGTTTGAATATATTCTGTGTCTAGATACCTTTTGCAAGTTACAGTCATAACCTGTTAATTTTTTTTACTAACTACGAGTTTTACAATGTTTTTGTTAAGAAAACGTACAAGCTTAGTAGTAAATAAAACCTTACTAGTTCGACATAAAGTAGGGGCAGACAACACAACCTTACAAGTGATTTATGTCTGCTTAGCTGCCACACTGCCGGACAATGTTGTTGGCCATCTATTCTGGCTCTGCTTTACCACACTTAAGTTTGAGGTGGCATTCATCATAATCATTACACAGGGGTTAATTCATAGGTTCTCAACGTAGGCGATAACGCCCCCTTGTGGGCGTTTGAGACTTTCAGGGGGACAGTAGAAGACCCAGAGAAAATTAGGGGGCATTGAGATGGAGCATTAAAATAGGGGGGGGGGCGGCTCTTGAAAAAAATATATTCTCAAAGTGGGCGGTGGGCAAAATAAAGTTGAGAAACTGTAGGTTAATTGATATCTAAATTTTCGGGTTACTCCTCCTCCTAAGGTACGAATATCTGAAGCTACGAGTATTAAGCGAAATTGTATAGTTTTTAATTTTTTATTCTTAATAGGCAATGAGCTACCATGCGTGAAAGAATTGAATAGCCCAACGCAAACACAAAGCAATTCCAACAAAAACATTTTAATAAGGTCCCGAAAACTGAACAAAAGTCCTGATTAAGCCTAAAACAAGAATTTCAAAGGCTTGCGACATTATAATCCCCGTTTTCGTGCCCAATTATTGTCCAGCAGTGTACCATACAACTTCATTCATTCCTTTATTATTCGCTATGAAAGGGACAAAAGATATTCCCTGATTTTATCCTACAAGCGGATTAAGATGAAAGGAGCCGTTTTGGTGCCACTAAGTATGTACTAAGCTTTCGTATGAATCTAGGGACGTGGGAAGGTCGCGGTTTTCGGCAAATGGGCTTGTGTATGTTAATTAAACGTTTGAAGACTAAACTAGTACTAAGTCGTGTATTACATGACAACTCGTTAAAGTTGTAAACATACAGAAGAGACGGAGCGCGGGCGCAATGCTTTAAGGCACTGGATACACAGAAAAGACGTAAGACGCAACGGGGCGCGGACATTTGTCTCTTCCGCGTCCCTTTCATTCGAAATGTATAGAAGCGTCGCGACGCAAAAAATACAGAACACTGTTCGCTAGCGCCCTGTCCGCGACGCGTCCATGTCTTACGTTTCTTCTGTCTGGCCTGCGCCTTACGTCCGACCTGTCCGCGACGCGTCCTCGTCTCTCGTCTCTTCTGTCTGGCTTGCACCTTAGGTTATAGCTGACCAGTCGCCGCACGCACCGCATCGCCTTTTCGGCGTTATCTTGTTCCTTCTCTTTTGGCTTGCGATGCGGCAATCTGGCGGCGTTACGAAGTTGTTTTAGTGAGCGTTTGTCCATAGAATTCTATAAAAATAATTCTGAGGCGATGCGGTAAGGTTCTAGTGCGGCGACTGGTCAGCTATAACATCAATGATGTAAGAGTCCGGACGTCCGGATTTAGAACACAAAACCTGCGATTGAATGTCGAGGCACTACCTGTCCAGCACAGCTCATCTAAACTACTATCGACTAATCAAAGTGACTACTAAGGTTTTAGTTATCGGATCCTCGTCATTGTGACCAGACACTAATAACTCAAGACTTACCCAACTTTAGCAAAACTTGTCCATCCTATCTGATCGAGAAACAACCTTCAAGAAAAAGTTTTGGGCTATGTTTCTGAAACCGACAGATGGTATGGGCTAGTGACTAGTTGTTGCGGGTTCGATCCCCGCTGAGGGACAAGTGTTTGTATGATCTGATATTTGTCTCGGGTCTGGATGTTTTCTATGTATAATAAGTATTTACAAAAAGTATATTAAAAATTTAGGCAGCCTGAAGGCCTCGGTCATGACTTAACGACTTATGAACATGAACAACATTTTAACGTGCCCTCCGAAGCACGGAAGCGCTCAACTGTTAATGCCTAAAGTCAAAGGAGACTGTTTTTAAGTGGTCTATGAACCAATAGCCATACTGCTATGATATTTCTGTGGGGATACCTCAACTACATCCTTGTGCAAGGGGGCATCAAAATCCAACCCGGCAGTTTTGAGAAAAATAATACTTTAGAATTCACATTTCTTGCAAAAATGTTTTTATTTTAGAAACGTTTTGAACGGTTATTGTGGTTAGTGTCTGTAAAGTTCGGACTACAATGTAATAATATGGTGACAGCGACCTGATCTGATGATGGAGTCAGGAGCTGTTCAACAGAACTCCTCAATAAATAAGCCGATTGAGTTGAAACTCGGCTTGCCTGTTAAGTTTCAACTACAATGTAATAATATGGTGACAACGAGCTGATCTGATGATGGAGTCAGGAGCTGTTCAACAGAACTCCTCAATAAATAAGCCGATTGAGTTGAAACTCGACATGCCTGTCAAGTTTCAACTACAATGTAATAATATGGTAACAACGAGCTGATCTGATGATGGAATCAGGAGCTGTTCAACAGAACTCCTTAATAAATAAGCCGATTGAGTTGAAACTCGACATGCCTGTTAAGTTTCAACTACAATGTAATAATATGGTGACAACAAGCTGATCTGATGATAGAGTCAGGAGCTGTTCAACAGAACTCCTCAATAAATAAGCCGATTGAGTTGAAACTCGGCATGCCTGTCAAGTTTCAACTACAATGTAATAATATGGTGACAACGCGAAACTGCAACTAATAGGGACTGCAAACTCGAAAACTATAAAAATAATAATGCTAGTGTACTTAAATGAGTAGACAACTACAGAGAAACAGTCGTCTAACATAGACTTTTATAATAGCCTAACTTTTATGATGATCAGAAAACGAGAGCAAAATTGATAATGACAATTGATAGTGATCAGTCATTGTACATGCATGTAAAAAATGTAACAACTGCGAAAGAATTGTGGGAAAAACTACAGCTATTATTTGATGACAACGATGACAATTAAATAGTTATTAATAATAATTATTAATAATTAAATAATTATTAATTAAATAATACTAATAATTATACCTTGTTTTATACTGTATATATGTTAGATGAATTTTGAAATAAAAATATATTCTGTGCATAAAAAAAGTGATTTTACTATCGTGACTTGACTTTACCCTTTTACTTTTCTCTGCTGCTACTTATATCAAATTACAAAAAATAAGAAGGAACTCTACTTATAGAGTTCCTTCTTATTTTTTGTAATTTGGAGTACCTACTTTTTTGTTTTTAATCGTCACCTTAAAATACTACAAAAAAAACTAGACATCGTCACTAAAAAAAATGTTGAGGTGGCAAGTGAGTAGTAGAGAAACACATTGATAAAGTACTTATACAGTCAGAAATAACCGTTCAAAACGTTTCTAAAATAAAAAATATAGCAAGAAATGTGAATTCTAAAGTATTATTTTTCTCAAAACTGCCGGGCTAGATTTTGATGCCCCTTTGCACAAAGATGTAGTTGAGGTATCCTCACAAATATATCACTACAGTATCGCTATTGGTTCATAAACCACTTCCCATACAAAAAAAAACAGTCTCCTATGGGGTTTAACACCAAAAATAACCATAATGGCTTTATACAGCCGTAATAAGACCAACACTGACAAACGTTGCTATTGTCTGGTGGAACAGAACAGAACTCAACACTATAATTAGTCTGTGAAGCCCCCAGGAAACTTCTGTGCTTCTGGGAGGAGCTAGGCGAGCTTCAGTTTTAATGAGCCAGGTCATCCCCACGCATAAAGGACCACCTTTGAGTCTAAATGCGGAAAAGGGAGTCCACATACATACATCCATACATATGGGCACAGTTGTTGGTCGTTTCTCGTCCGTACCACCTAATAGATAACTACAGAAAAACAGCCGTCTAACATTGACTTTTATAAAAGCCTATGCTTTCACTTATGGAAATATACAAACTGCGCCGCGCGGTGTAGTGTTAAAAATAATAAACGGACAGGTGACACAATGTAAATTGTAGTCGCAACTTGACAGACATGCCGAGTTTCAACTCAATCGGCTTATTTATTGAGGAGTTCTGTTGAACAGCTCCTGACTTCATCATCAGATTAGCTCGTCGTTACCATATTATTACATTGTAGTTGAAACTTGATAGACATGCCAAGTTTCAACTCAATCGGCTTATTTATTGAGGAGTTCTGTTGAATAGCTCCTGACTCCATCATCAGATCATGTCGCTGTCACCATATTATTACATTGTAGTCCGAACTTTACAGACACTAACCACAATAACCGTTCAAAACGTTTCTAAAATAAAAACATTTTTGCAAGAAATGTGAATTCTAAAGTATTATTTTTCTCAAAACTGCCGGGTTGGATTTTGATGCCCCCTTGCACAAGGATGTAGTTGAGGTATCCCCACAGAAATACCACTACAGTATCGCTATTGGTTCATAGACCACTCCCCATATAAAAAAAAACAGTCTCCTTTAAAAATCATTTACTTAATTAAATTTAATAAGGCCACTAAGACTTATATCATTAAAAGTAAGTTCGTATGAGCAAGTGGCCAACTCTGATGACGGAATTTTTAGGCCGCCTAAAGGCCTCCGACATGGCTTAACGACTTAAAAGCCGGGATCGACAGTTATATCATTCAAATATCCATTTGAACTTACTAATGTAAATAGGTACGCCTTTAGGCCTAAATTAATTCACACATTTGTTATAAGGTTCTTGTAATTAAGTGTTAGTAATATATTCTAAGGGCGTAGGATACAAATTCATGACCACGAAATTGGGAAACTTTGGAAAATTGATTATCAAGTTAATATTCTAGGATACTGATACTAGACGTAAACTGAATAAGAATGTAATTTGGTCAAGTTTCTTTAAAATTTTGACCCATATTTTGTATGTTTTAAAAATTTTATGAGCTTTTCTTGTTCCTAATTGTTTTTTGCCGAAAAGTTGGGTACCTATCTAGGTCTTAGACCCAAAAGGTACCAACTGCTCCAACTATATATGATGGGCAAAGACATGGGTAAACGACGCGTTGGTAGACGCAAGAAGTCGTGGTCGAGGAACATCGTAGTGGACAAATATCTCCAGCGTCAAAGACCTCTTTCGCTTGGCGCAAGACCGAGAAAGGTTCAATGAGCTGACGACTAACCTCCAGTAGTGGAGAGCCACTGCAAGAAGAAGAAGAAGAATTGTTTTTTACGGACGTAAACCGGCGCTCTGATTACGGACTTCAAAGACTTACGACAGCAATGCGACAGCAATCACTACGCGACTGGTTGAATAATATCACTAAAAATCGTAATAAGTACGAAAATCGTTCGCCTGTCGCAAAATGCAATTTGGCCGGAGTGCATTGCGACCATAATACGATTTTTAGTGTTATTTTTTTATCGGTCGCGTAGTGATTGCTATCGCATTGCTGTTGTCTTACGCCGATCGCGTGCTAGAGGTCGCAGCATTAGGCTTGTTTCACTCTTCAGCGTGTCGCCGGTCGCGTCCGTGAGTTGACCATTCACAGCACATTACCCTGTGATATGAATGGTCAAAATTAATTTCTCTGTTTTGTGAATGGTCAACTCGCGGACGCGACCGGCGTCACGCTGAAGAGTGAAACCAGCCTTAGCGTACGAAAGCAGCGCGTCTCTTCGTTTAAAATAAAAATAAAAGAAAATGTGAAACTCATTTTTAAAACATTGTTTTTATCTCAACTTTCAAGTTGCTTTTAAAAATTTACTCCACATGCGTAACTATGCTTGCTACCAGTTAGGTACAGTCAGCGGCTAAAGTTTTTAGAAATTGGAATTCGTTTTTGAAGTTTTTTTTTATATTTATTGCGATAAAAAGTAGCCTATGTCCTATTCCCGGTTAGTATCTATCTACATTCCACATCAAAATCGGTTTAGTAGTTATGGAGATACGTGGCAACAAACATTCACACACACACACATACACGGACTTTCGCCTTTATAATATTAGTAGGATAGTAGGATTGTGTGCTGTTACTTGAAATATTCATCAACTCTCGTAACTGACTCTACTTTTTCTTTGCAACAGTCAGACAATACAAGTCCGGTGCGCGCCCTAAGACAATGTAATGTTCGTGCACTGAAACACTCTTTATTACAGAACGGGGTGGCCACGATTTATGGAAGATTTTGCTGGATTTATTTACTTTGATGGTGAAACTGTAAATCTGGATTCTGAATGAATTCTCGCCAGGATTTTTAAAACGTAGCGTGTCTCGGCGATTTGTATAGATCAAAGGTCAATTTGGTGTAATGGAAGAGGCCGTACTAAAAGCCAAAGTAGGTAGGAATAACGTATATCGTTATCTCGAAACAAAAGATTTTAAAACTAGTTTGCGTCCTCGGTACGATATTACGGTATTTTAAATAATGAACTGATTACATTTTCCTTTACCTGTTCTCATTTTTAGAAAAAAAATCCAAGATGATGATGGTGCCAAATAAGAGTCTTTTAAGTAAAAATAAGAAAAATAAAACTGTTGCATAGCCAGGATTCAAAACCTACGTCTGAAAGTCGAGGCAAACAGTGACAGGGCGAATCTTCTTGAGCATAGTTTACCAATTATTCAAGTTGAGAGGCGTTTATAACTAATGCCTTAATTTTTTTGTTTAATTACTATCCTGTTCGTCACAGATCGTCGATGTCGTTCAGAAAGCAGCTAGATTGAAGTGGAACTGGGCCGGGCATGTCTGTCGCATGTCGAACGATTTTTGAGCCAAAACAACGAACGAGTGTGCCCCCAATCGTGGAAGACGACGCGGCAGGCCCAGATTAAGGTGGTGGGATGAGCTAGACTCATTTTTAGGAGACTGATCCTCTTTAACATTAGACCGAGAAAGGTGGAAGGGGGATAGGGAGGTCTTTGCTCTGCAGTGTGACGACACAGGCTAGAAATAATAATAACTATCCTGTTCGAAGAAATAGAAAACCAACCCTCAAACCCATGGTCACAGTGCCTGTTGTCTGCAGACAGGAGGCAGTGCGGAAGCACCCGCGCCTCAGGTGCCATTTCCTGCGACCTCCATCCCATCTGATATATTAGCTACTTCGTTTCTGTTTTATTTTATACTGACGCCCGCGGCTTCGCCCGCGTGGACTACTACTTTTTATCCCACGGGAAACATGCACTTTTTCGAGATAAAAACTCCAGCCCATACAAAAAATCTCGTCAATCCGTCTCTCCGTTTTGACGTGAAATCAGGACAAACAAACAAACACAGTTTCACATTTATAATATGGGTATGGAGGTATGGATATGAATATGAGGCCAGGGATTTTATTGTCATTTCTTTATAAGATTTCAAAAAAGAATGTTAAAAATTTTCTCTCTGCCTACCCCTGTGGGAAAGAGGCGTGATTTTATGTATGTACTTATATCAAATATTATAATATACAAATTTTAATTATAGGGGTAGACCATCGGCCAGGTGGACGATATAGAGGAAAAGGCTGGAATGAGAACGGCACAGGACCGACTAGCTAGAGTGACGTTTGAGGGAGGTGGCTTATACCCAGCAGTGGGCTATAATTTGAGCTGCCAATGATGATGGTGATAAGTAAGTAAGTACCTACGTTCATATGAGCAGTGGTCAACTCTGGTGATGGAGTTTTTAGGCCTAAAGGACGGAGAATGGCTTAACGACTTAAGCCTTGACCAAACGAAAGCGTTCAGCTAACGTCCGCGGTGGCGTGCAAGGTGGTGATCAGTTGATGTCCAATCAGAGGACGCATCGTGACACCGATGGTCGTCATGGTGTTACGGCGCCACCGCGGACGTTAGCTGAACGCTTTGGATTGGTCAAGGCTTTTAAATCCGGGACTAACAATTTAAAGTGCCCTCCATAGCATGATGGTGATATCAATCCTCACAGCCTATACATTATAGCGATGAACATTGATGGGCCGTTATGGGTTATAACCTCGGCATTTGTTTTAGACCACCAAACCACCATTAACTGCCTTCAAAGCGTCCCACTTAATATTCATTCAAAAGTTGCAAGACTTTTGCACCTTTAACCGACTTGAAAACTTGGATTTTATCCCATTATTCCTTTCCTTTTTCGTAACAATTTCTGAAACAACCCATAAACCTAATTTGGGTAAATTATATCAAAATTATTATAAATTGCGATGCCTATCAGAGAGATTTGCATCAGAGTTCTTGCAAACGATGCTCTTGTGTATGAGGAATGTCGCAGAAACATAATAAATTAATTTTAAACACAAGTTAAAGGTGGACACATACATTGCGAGGCATGCGCTGATGCGCAACGTACGCCCATAACTCACATGCGTAACATATTCCTCGCCACGAATATAAGGTCACTCACTATAAGGTCACACATTGCAAAGCATGCGATGCGCGCCGTGCGCTCCGCATGCCTCGCAATGTCTGTATCTGCCTTAACAAACAGAAAGTTGTTGTAGAATAGATCAAACCAAGATATCTGGGTATGTTATTTTATTTTGTTTTTTATTACTATGTTATAGTTTTTGCTACATTACGCTGTAAGTAAAGGGAAAAAATAAGTTATTAACACTGCATCGTGCCAACATTAGTTAAGGCTTATTATCAGTCACGTTTAGTTTCAACAATAAAAGTATACCTTGTCTCGCTGTTTTTTACTGTATTTTCATCTTTGATTTTATTCAACAGATGTTTTGCTCAGTATAATTTTACATGTTTTGGTAAACAGATTTTACGGTTTGTTGCGTAAATAGTCATCGTTTGTAAGAACATACATAAAAACTTTACTTCCTCGTCCCACCCGTCTCGTAAATCTCTGTTTTCTTACATTGCGGACATGTAAGGTATGGAATATATTAGAAAAATGTACGAAGGTATATCTAGCAAAAAGTTGAATATGGGAAAATTTATGGCAGTTAGATTCTTAATCGGTTTTACTATATTTTTCCTTTATTGGAATATCCAGATAAAAATAAGTCACTTCACCTTGCAGATTCTAAATCTTTATCAGTTACTCCAAGGACTCTACGGATTACCATATCTTTCTACCTAACACCTTGATCTTTCTGCCCTTGGTAGCAATTCTACTAGATGAGAACGTCAATCATACCGCTGCGTTTTGTTTCGATCTCTTAAATGTCAGCCATTTGGTGAAAAGTAGAATGGCTTTTCAAAAATGTGTTCTGCCAAAGTCCAAACTGAGTCATTTGTCATTAGTAGAATAGGAAACAGTCGAAAGTCTAAGGTTTAGTTGAGGTTTTGCTTGTGGTTCATAAAAAGTTTTGTAGTAGAATTGCCACCCTTGTCTCATATTACGTGGAGCCAGTAGATTTATTCTTCTACTAATGTCAGCCGTCATCTGCACTTAACCCTTTCTTACTCATCTTTATCTCTATCTAAGATCGTATCGTATTTTAATAGGAAAATTTGTACTTGTAAACCTTTCTCGTGTAAAATCATCATCATCATCATCAGCCTCTCTCATCCCACTGCTGGGCATATGCCTAATCATAACTTCTGCAAAATGTAGCCGTGTGTCAAAAATGTATTTGTATGTTTTTAACTTAAAAAATCTGAAATTCCATTAGTCTACCTACTGTATCTCGGGGATACAAGTGGTGATCCGATTTTGTGTTTTGTATTTGGTCGTGCTTCTGACTATTCCAGACAATATCTTCAAATGATCTTGATTGCTTTAAGATCTTAGAAAATATCTACTGTATCTTGGGGAAAAGCCATAAGTATTTCTTTTTTTCCTATCTATCCAACATAATATGAAATCTTCATTTTCCTTTGTAGCTCACAAACGAAACATTACGACCAATACCCAATACCGCAATCCGGCTCAAATCTGGCAGGCACTTAAGAACGTTCGACATGACTCACAAGAAAATAGCACTTTTTCTTAAAACAAAATCCGGAGAGTACGCGTTAACAGGTTTGACGTAGCAGGGTTCCATTCGGGTGTGTTTCGATGTTATGTGGATAGGAGAAGCGATTTAAGGACTTTTTTTTATATAAACGTAGCGAAAATAAGCTCTGATTTATTTAAGAAACAAAAAAAAAACACTCGGTTGTGACACTTCCTATCTAACCTAAACAGCTAAATTAAAAGGAACTCTGTTTTCTATCCTTAAATGACTAAGATAGAAGACAGAGTTCAGATCACCGACCGCAGGTAAAGTGCCCAAAAGGCTGGCAGCGTTACTCCGTTGGATTGCTATACTTATCCTC
The DNA here is from genome assembly GCA_958496255.1 of Camptogramma bilineatum. NCBI lineage: Eukaryota > Metazoa > Arthropoda > Insecta > Lepidoptera > Geometridae > Camptogramma > Camptogramma bilineatum. Next base: position 6,701,073 of record OY292473.1, on the reverse strand, counting down.
TGTCCGAGGCACCAGCCCTTTGGTCATTGGTCTCATCTTTTTTTGTATTACTAAGGTAGCAGACAAGCATACGGCCCCCCTGATGGTAAACGGTCACTGTAGCTTATGGACCTTTGACACCAGAAAATTTAAAAATTCAAAATTCAAATATAATTTATTCAGTAGGACCGCTATGACCACTCTGAATCGTCTTAAGAGCTAGGTGATTCTACTCCTGTTCTTTCGCGATCAACACCATGAAGAATCAGGGCAACAAACACGGTATGGGGCCTAGCTTTCTTTTCGGTGATCCATCCGCTTAAATCTAAATAGTGGGGAGTGGGGAGCCAGTCGAACAGTGTGAGTCTCGTCTAGTACAGAGGAGTCCCACTCGCGCTGCTGCGCTGACAACACAATGGATAAGACTTGTCTACCAGCTGTCACGGCAGCTTCCTCACACTCAACTTTACTCATCACTGACTTACTCGTATTTTGCCATTTGAAAGTAAAATTATGATAACTTACGTTACTGTCATTGATATAGAAAGCGAGCCTCCAAACCGTGTTTTTTTCATGGTTTTGGTCGCGAAGCATCGAGTAGAATCTACTTTCGTCAACATTTCAATGTGACCCCAGAGAGGTCCTACTGCATGAATGACTTTTGACTTAAACCACAGAATACTACAGAAGGCACACTGTACTCTAGGTACAAAGCTATAAATACATTGGCGGGCCTTTTCAGTACTATCCACATAGAAGATAGAGACAGAGTTAGTTAGAAAGGTGTGACAATATTAGGTATTCATCACAGTAGAAAGCAATTGTGCGAACTGAAATGAATCTTGTAACATCGTTGCGAGAGTTGCTATTTAAATAAATGTGTTTGCGAAGTCAGCCTTCCGTGCTTGTGCTATAAAAAGCTTGTAAAAAATTTAACTTACTTTTCATGAGCGATTTTTGTTATTGCTTAAAGGAAGTCACACCTAGTCCACACCCGAATCGAGTGATTATGCCCAATTGCCAACATCCGAATGGAGGAAAGGAATCGCAATCCACCGCTATATTGCTTGTTGTGTCGGTTCACTTAGATTTTTATTTGCTAAGAAACGGTCAGCGTCATAAACATTTGGACCTATGTTTTACAATAAATGACATTCTATTCTATTCTAACAACACTACTTTAAATGAAACCAACTACTTATATAATTTTTTTTATAATTATTTGGTTTATTTATTTCCTATCATCCGAGGAAGTAAAAAAATTAAAATAAATTAAATAATAAAAAAAAATAATAATAATAAAGAAAGTACCTTAACTGAACATTTAAATGAGTGGATGCGAATTCCAATAATGTATCGACCCCACACATTATAATTATATACACCTTATCCTCCGGTTTTTGTCAGTTCTACTCTGAAACTAAAATTAAATAAAAAACAGTATGCAACAAGAACATTTATTTGTCCAATCTCCTTAAAAGGGGCCAAACATTTGAACGTGCCTCTGACAAAATGCTTTCAACAATATTAGAAACATGAAGTTCGGTGTGGATTTCCTTATACCCACAGAACTAAATTCTGTGCTCTTCAGCTTTTCGGCCGCTTTAGAACGTTCTCCGTATGTTCTGAAAAATTCCGCACTTCTCTTTACTTACCATTACAGAGTAATGGGAGTGTTTGTATGGTATGTTCCACATCAATTGGTACACCTACCGTTTATGTAGAGTCATTCTTGTATTGTGTTGTGATGAATCAATGAATGTTGAAATGATGGAAGAGCTATTTTGACTAGTAAGTAGACAGATCTAGCTTTCAAGGTCATTAGAAGATGTCTTCAATGTATTTTGCTGTTGTTTTTCAGTACTTTTAAAAACGATTGAACCATTTTTTTACGAATTATGCATGAATGGTTTTGCTAATCTCTTTTTGTTGTTACACTGTCTCAACTCGCTGTTTTGAAAGTATTTATTTACTGTTACAACCTTTTGCCCGCGGCTTCGATCATGTGATACCTAGCTGGATAAAAAGTAGCCTAATGTGTTATTTCAGGTCATAAACTATGTAAATTTTAAGTTTCATTAAAATCCGTTCAATAGTTTTTGCGTGAAAGAGTAACATACATCTATAAATCCGCACCAACTTTCGCATTTATAATTTAGTAGGACGTAGGATAGGATAAGATTAAGAACAGTGAACACGACAGAAGTGAAACGGGACGAGGCGACTACGAGACTGGCAGACAAACGCACTAACTCGTACTGACTGGCGAAAGTAGGGGAGGCCTTTTGCCCAACAATGGGGCAGCATGGACTAGTACTATTACTATAGAACGTGTTTACTATTTTATTTCTCCCTGCTCTCTGCTCTGCGAGGAAGCGCTGCGGTGACAGCTGGTGGATCAGTCTTGTCCATTGTGTTGTCGGCAACAGCGCGTGTGTGACTCCTCTGGTGTCACAGGCGTCCACACAGAACACAGAATCGCTCGCTTACGCAAGTAGAAGGAGCATGTTGACTTATTACTAAGAGAACCAGTGTCGCCGAACTCACACACGTAAAATAAAACACACTTAGAAATAAAAGTTATGATTGGTCGAAAGAGAACCTTAAAAAGGACCTAAAACCATAAAACTAATTTTATTGATAATAAACCTTAGGCCTATCGGAACATGGTTCTAAACTTAATAAAATAAACAGTACTGCTACTTGTCAAAAGATGGCGCTTTGCGAAACATTTTCATTCAGTATTTTTTTCCTTTTAGTCTCTAACACGTCGGAATAGGATTGATAATGCAATGGCTGTTACTTGAATGACAACAAAACAAGCTACTTGACGAGAGATGGCGCTATCAGTTAGTCTTTTATTATCAATTTTATATTTACCTGATATAAGATTGATAATACAATGACTATACTTGCTACTCGATTAGTGATGTGCCAATGAGAATACTAGACGTATCGAAATCGATTATTATTACCAACCTACTGATGTGTAAAGATCGGTAGCACGCTCAGTTTAATCTTCCTAGGTAGCACGTCAGGTTATATTTCTGGTGGTCGAAATAAAAAGCTTTTCTTATCTTTCTTTCTTTATTTACACAATCAAAGGTTTACAACTCGTAAATTGTATCACTGTTTAAAATAATGGTTCTTTTTTCTTCTTGTGTTTTCTTTTTATGGTGTAGGTACAGTTGCATCTATCCATATTTTTTTTTATCTGGTGCCTTGGGAAAACTGAAACCAGAAGATTTTACGTTATTTCTTCAAAATATTTCTAATTTTCATCTTACCCAGCCACTGGGCGGGCACCATAAGTCTTAAATAAGAATAAGAAAAGAATAAGAATAGTAAATAAATCATACGAATCACACTAATATTATAAATGCGAAAGTTTGGATGTTTGTATGTTTGTTCCTCTATAACTCGACAATCACTGAACCGATTTGCTGAAATTTGAAACATAGATAGATAATGACCGGGAATAGGACATAGGCTACTTTTTATCCCGAAATAATGCACAGTTCCCGTGGGATAAACAAAAAAGTAGTCCACGCGGGTGAAGCCGCGGGCGTCAGCCAGTTCAGAATAAAATCATCACTATTGCAAAAAAAAAATCAACGCCTTAATACTATTTACATGATCATAACCAATAAAGTATTCGATAACACATTCATCAGTATAATGGGGTAACATCCCTAATTGAGTAGCGAAAGTTGAGGTTTATGAGAAACGCGACCTTAACTAATAATGTTCAATAAAAAAATAAAACAAAACCGCTTTAAAACAATAAAATAATACTTACCGGTGATACGATATGCTCCCTTTTGTTACATTTTTGGTGCGGCTATCGTTTTTGCAGCTTATAATAGCACAATACGGCATTTTTCTATTTTTTTCTGATTTTTCCTACCTATGTTCCTTGTGAAAGACGTCAAACACGACTGAAGTATGCGGAGGTTGAAGTGCGCGCAATGCGCTTACTTGGTGCTACGCGGGCCCCGCCTACTTACTAGTTCTAGTCTTATTCTCAATTCTGTGGGCGTCCATAAGCTACAGTAACCGCTTACCGTCAGGAGGGCCGTATGCTTGTCTCCTACCTTAGTAGAAAAAAAAAATGAAATATGATCATCACGACTGTATCCCCAAGGCGCGGTAGACGTTCTCTCAGATCTTTTTACACATTTAAAAATCTTTTGAAGATGTCTAAGGGGGTAGTCAGAGGTATGTCCAAATAATTTCCATACGTGACAGGTTGCAAGCCTATCGACGCTATTAGAAAGCTAACTGGTTTCCTCACGATGTTTTCCTTCATCTTAGTAGTATAAAAAAATATTAATAGATGTGGTTTTTACTATTTATGCATTTGTAATGGCAACATAGAAGTAGCATTCTATCAGTTCTATTAGAGTATTAGAGTGTTCGATATCCGCAGTCAGTTCGGGGTTTATCCTGATTCTGGCGAGTCAGTGACGCCGAGGTGGGAACCAGAGGATCCGATCTGTGTTAGGAATAGAGGAAGATGTGGAGACTTTTAGCTTATGTTTATTCTTTGTTAAGTAAGTTTGTATGAGTAAGTGACCAACTCTGATGACGGAGTTTTTAGGCCGCCTAAAGGCCTCCATCATGGCTTAACGACTCAAAAGCCGGGACGGGTAATTTAACGTGCCCACACTCAAGCACGGAAGCGCTCAGCTACTACCACTTGCGGTCACCCATCCAAATTGTAACCGCACACAACGCTGCGATCAACGTTCTTCGTTAATAATCCAGTTTTAGAGGAGGCCTTTAGGCGGCCTAAAAACTTCGTCACCAGAGTTGGCCACTTGCTCATACGAAAGAAGAAGAAGAGGAGGAGGCCTTTTAGGAGGCCTAAAAACTCCGTCACTAGAGTTACTCATACGATCTTACTAACTAACTTACTTACCCAGTTTTAGGACTAGCTTGTAAAAAGGACGAATGACATAGAATAGCACGGCATATTGAGTAAACAGGAACTTAAAATGGGGAAAACGCGAAACAATTTTTCGGTACAGACAAGGAATATAATGTGGAGCAAACATGGAATTTCAAATGTGGGGCAAAACTCTGCGGGGCGTACATGGAACAAATCGTCTAGGCTTTTTTCCTCTGTGACGCAGAACGTGTGTGAATCGCTGCTGTTTCTCCTTTATGCTTTTGAATTTCGTGCCACGTACCTAATACATAGCTATGTCTACAATGGAGAAGGATATTTTTAGGCCACCTGAAGGCCTCCGTAGCTTAAAAGCCGGGGTCGCCAATGCCTTCCAAAGCAAGGAATATTAGGGAGCCTTTTTTTTACATTACATTAAATTTCTTCTCCACAGTATCTCTTGTCCCACGAAGGAGGCAGGAATCCGAATCGGCGTAAATCTTCGTTTGTCGCAGCGCCCCGCCATCTGTTTGTACGGGTACCCGATTCGCGGCACCAATGTATTTTTACTTTACTAAATGTCTGGATCGATTTATGGGGAATAGATTAGAGGGATTTTAATGCAAATGCAGCAAGCAACATTTTATTTTATTTTATTTTGCTGAAAATGCTTTATCATTGAACAACTAAATCTGAGTGTTTGGATGTTTTTTTAACACGGCTCAATATCGATGGCAGCAAAGTAGAAACGGACATCTGCATTTTTGCGAAAATGCTTTTTTTACAAAAATGAGCTTATTTTAACCTTATCTACAAGTTTGCATTAAAATAATTTCACTTTTCAAAATAATAAAGAAAATCTGGCACGTATAAGAAGACATCTACAATCAAATTTTAAAAAACGTCGCAGTAGAAACGGACATTTACATATGACCGTCTTTACTTCGGAGCTTCGACAGGTGGCTCAAAAATGTGTACGACGTAAGCACGGACATCTGCCACTTATCCGTTTATGCGTTGTACTTTTTGCATATGTCTCAATTTAATTAATTTACAATTCTTTGTTTTATCAGAAAATTCATTAATTTTACTATAGATACACTATTTTGCACATTGGTTTTATCAAATTTATTGTTTTATTTTCAAATTAAGATGCAGAAAATGAATTAATTCAGCTAATTTTATTGATCTACAAGCAAACACTTACGGCAATTTAAATAGATACCAGTGTATTTAGAGGGTCTTTTCAAAAAAGCAGGTTAATGCCATTTATTAAAACTACTTTAAATAGTATTTAGAATGTTCTTAAACTACATCTTCAGGTTTACAACAACTAAATTAAATTCGTGTAGAACCTTGCCATATTTAGTCCATCGTCTGTGGCGTTTATTAGATCCTCCCTTAATATTTGCACATTTCCTCTACATCTGCCAACTTGGTATGGAAGAACACTAGCTATGGAAGATCATGCCCTGAGGACAGATGCTCCTGTGTGATAAAATTAGGTGGAGCTGGTTCTTTCTTCCTCCAGAGCGTCAAACTACTCGTAGGTTTATATTATTTACAGCTTACCGATCTTAGGAAATGACACACTTGAACATCTTTTGATTGATGATGAAGAGCATTATCACTTACAACCTCTGCTAAAATACATTTTAAGCCAAATACTAGTCTAGCCAATTTAACTGTTTGCCCTCAATCACGCCCTATTACACCTATGCCTCCTGGGTTTATTTCATTTGAATCAAAATCGCATATGCTGAAACTTATTGCTGAGGATGATCATTTACGTTATTTCAATCCACAACTCACTTTACCATGCATTTTAGTCACTGATTCTAGTGCAACATCATCAGCAATGGTGCTTCTAGTGAAGCTTTTCTCCTTCGGAGAAAACGATGTTAATTTAAATTTTATGCCTGATCTGTGTACCTGATGGTACCTATTTTATTATAAGGCCTATACTTAATTGACTAACTAACTTTTTAAGACTGATTGATACTTTTTTAAGAAAGAGAGCCGTTAGAATTTGATAGGTAGTCTATTTTGTTTTTTTTTTGTTTACGTTGATACTGAACTGGTAAGTAGGTACTTATCTAGTTTAATAGGTACTTAATTTCATGGTGTTTTATTAAAAAAAAGTATAAATACCTATATTAATTTGTGAGTTTTGGGAACTACATGAGTTTAACTGATAGACGTAGATGAAGTTTAGTGAAATGTTAAATGCAAAGTAAATAAAGATATCTACAAAATTTGGTCAAAAAAAGGAGAATAATGTTTGCATGGTGCTTAGATTTTCTTTAAATATCATTAGAAATATTACCGGATGCTCATTATCTCAGTTTATTAGATATTTTAGATGGAATGAGCGCTTTTTTATCACAACGTATAAACGGATATCAGGCAAATGTCTTCTTCTACGTCTAATTTTGTTCAGAGTAAAAAAAGACATCTACATTATTTCAGTAAAACAGTGATAATATCAAAAAATGTGTTATACAAACAATAAAGAAGGCTATTTTAATGCACGTCAGAAAATTTCATGTTAATCGGTACATTACTCTCAAAAAGGCAACATTTTTTTACTAAATGCGCTCTCCTGTAAAGTAGCGTTTTTGTAGTTGTCCGCATCTACTTTGCTGCCATCGATATGGATGAAACTTAGAATATGTGTTTATTTGTTTGTGCTTTCACGTCAAAACAGAGCGACGGATTGACGTGATTTTTTGTGTGGAGATAGTTGGAGGGCTGGAGAGTAACATAAGCTACTTTTTATCCGGGTACCACGCGAGCGAAGCAGCGGGCAGCAGCTAGTTTCTTATGAGCATTCAATCTGAACAACATGATTGTAGGTACCTACTTAAAAAACTGTGTTATATACGAGAAAATATTACAAGAGGCAACTTTAAAAATAAATAAATAGTATAGAAAACAATACAAATAATTGTCTGGTTCGCCACAATTAAACCATTATCTAACAACAATATAAAATCATAGCAAAATTGGCTAAATTCCGCAAAACCGGAACATTTGCCGAAAACCCGCACTACTCATTAGTAAAATAACAAGCGAGGATCGTACCGTGCGTGACCCGAATGCAATCGGTACCGTCATCAAAAGAAACCCTTTCATTTCTGATAAGCTCTGATTTGAACTACTTTCTTCCTGCCGCTTCGATCGTATGACAAATTAATTTATTTCTATAGTTGACAAGGCCTTAATATACAGTAATATAACATAACCCTACCTATCTATGACCATTGTTCGTTGTAGATTATACTAGCAATAGTACAAACCTAAGTGGTTTTTAGTTGCTAAGATATCATTGTTCTTTTTATAAAATTGTGAATCGTTAATAAATAAAATAAAAATAGGGCAACGGGATTGCAATCTCATCATCGTTGAATCTTAACTTCTGCAAATTAAGGGAATGAAATAATTCACTTAGACTCACATACTCCCGAATACTAAAACGCTACTTAGTTTAAGTGGTGCTTATCATTGACATTAACTGTCATTTTTGTATACGATTCTGAAAGGAACGATAAGTCTTTATATTTGATTCTGAAGAGTAAAGGTGTGGCCACACTGCGTTTTCTGCAGCGCGTTTTTGAGCTGCCGATACAAACACGCAGACAGCGCCTTTCTTACACAATAAATAGGTATTGTATCCAAACAAACACGATGCGAACGCGCGTTTGTATCGATACAAACGCGCTGCAGAAAACGCAATATGGCTACTACCTAAGAACATCTCAAATTGATAAGTACATTTCAAATATTTAAGTAGTGTTCAGTATTTGAGCATTAGCCTTCTCTAAAGGATTTAAAATGCAGATCTGAGATAATCTACCGCGCCTTGGGGATACAATCGTGCTCATATATCGTGTTTCGTCTGTGAGTCAGTCAACCACCCAACTGTGTAATGTGTTATACGTAAGCTTTGATTTATATTGACAAGGAGATTAGAATGAGGAAGTTATTGGAAATATTTTGGGAGAATTATAATGGGAGCCGTCACGGTATCGAATACGGTTTTTTAGCCTTGGAAAATGAAATATTGCTGCAAATATAAAGTACAAACAGTACATTACCATTGTTGTAAATGAGCATCTACCAAATGTATAGTTGGTCGTTCCTCTGACTACACCTTGAGGCATTTTAAATTTTTCCTGTAGATTTGATAGATCGGGGATATGTCGTAATGTAGTTTCGATTAACAATACGAAAAAACATAATCAGCCGTGCTTCGGAGGGCACGTTAAATTGTCGGTCCCGGTTTTTAAGTCGTTAAGCCATGACAGAGGCCTTCTACCTCTAGCCAGGCGGCGCTTAGCCACTAGCTCATACTAACATACATACATACGCCACTCTCTCGTGAGACCATCTCAAGAACAAACCGCCTGCAAACATACACTACAACTTTGTAGATGGGACTTGTACTATTTGCGCCCGCACGTTCAAAGCCAAAATTGGCTACTTATGTCATCTCAGAGTTCATTCAGGGCGTTGATTCTGGTACTGAACTTTTTATCAACCTCAACCTCAACTAAAACGACTGTTTCCATGACTACTAATAACAAACGACTCAGTTGTGGTGAGGTTTTGAACTTTGGCAGAACAAATTTTTGAAAAGCTATTCTACTATTTCACCAAATGGCTGACATTTAAGAGATCGAACCAAAACCAAAGCGGTTGTCATCTAGTAGAATTCAGGCCCTGGCATAAAGGCAGAATTATGGTCACCGTAGCCGAAACCGGCTAGGATGACTATTAGATATTATTATTTGTATGTCAAGGTTTAACATCTCGGGACTATAGAGTCCCAGACCTTTAACAGGCATGCATGGGACCGAAGCCAACACACAGAGTCCTTTTTGACAACTTTGATCTTTTGTGATGGACACACATTCCAGTGACTTGTATTGACCCTGTATTACACTATAAAATGCTTTTAAAGGCAGCCCCTGGTCTGTGCAGGACTATTACAGATATGGAAAACTACTACCGGGCTATGGGGGTGGGATGGTAATGGACTGGTTACTATTATTATTATTATAATTACATACACAAGACAGTGTGTTTTGGTTTGTTACTAATTTAAATGAAGCAGTATAAAAATAACCAACAACAACGGTTATTCCACGAAAATGTCCGCAACAAAATGGCAATGCCGTTTCTAATTAGAACTCCTAATTCTCCAACGCTACACTGGCCCACTGCAAATGCAGAAAGCACGGTTTCATTACAGACGTACGGACGCTGGCAAATAGACGAACGGAATTCTACGTGCGAGCAGCGCTGCTTGCCACAGACTTTGGAGAAAGCAGAATGTCTAGATTGAAGCGTACCACACACACGGCAGATAATATTTATTTTAAAATATAAATCTTGACAGATCGCACCAAATATATTTTGTAATTTATATTCGCTGTGTGTGGTCCTCCATAGCATTTGTACGGGCGCGATCTCAAAATTTATATTTCATAAGATATATTATCTGCTGTGTGTGTGATGGCTGATGGGCTTTATCTTTTCTTCTTCTTAGTCGGCATCTTCAAGGTCGTGAAGATTTATCTTTTACAAGCTTTTATTTATCTTGTTATGTATGTTTGTTCGTGTGAAATCTTGCAATTGAATATTCGAACCGATTGAGCTGAAATTATGCACACTTATAGATTCTATGTGAGAATGCAATATTTTGTTGACAGCGAGCTGATCTGTTGATGGAGTGTTTATTGATTGGAGCTGTTTTACAGATCACCTCAGCGAATATTATAAAATATCCGTGTTTAGGCTCATCTCATGTGAATCAGCTCGCGATTACATATTAAACCTGTTATTTAAAAAATAGTTTTTTCAATATCGATTCGTAATGTAATTTATTTAAAGAAAGGTCAAAAGTACTTTACCGGCGAACTTAAATCAAGAAATTTGAGAGTTAATAATGCAAAGAGGTGTGTCAGGATAGTAGCAAGAAATCCGTGATCTCTGCCTACCCATATGAGACAGAGGCGTGATTTTCAGTATGAATTTACAGAAATCAATCTATCTTTTACTTCTTTTACTGGTCGATCCATGGGCAATATTTTTTGCCTGTGGTTCTATCAATCGGACCACTGTTATAAAAATATGAAGCTGTGTTGGTACTGGTAAGAAGGACCAAAATGCACTGTCTTACTTGTGATCTTGTAATTCATATCATCAACAATAATTTTTGGTGTTTCTGTGTTTATCAATATCTGCGGTTCAACGAACTAATAAAGGGATGTGTGTTCCTCTGTTCAGTCAGCATTACATTACATTGATTTATGTAAGTTTAACTGTATAGTTGTGGGCGTTAACTGACTTATTCGTACTGTCAACGACATTAATAAATTTAATCTTCAAGAACGCTCAGATAACTCCATTCCCACAGAATAAATAAGAATAAATAAACGCGATGTAAACGCGCGTTTGTATCGATACCAACGCGCAGGTCAAAAACGCACTGCAGAAAACGTATTGAGGCCACTCCCTTAGATGTCTAAGGGTAGTCAGAAGCACGTCCTTATTTATATTGGGACACATGCTACCAAAGGTAGCTTTTTACATGACGGGTTTCAAGCTCATTGTCGCCTCTTATATAACAAGTTTCCTTTGTTCCTTGAGAGCTCATGTTGATGAGTTTTTTTTATTCGAAATAAATAATCACATTGATACACTACCGGGATTTGAACCCGTTATGATCAAAACTCCTCTGTCAGTCGTCTGTTTGTTTCCTTGCCTTTACTTCTGAACCGATTTTAATAAAATTTGGCATGGATATAAATTGTATCCCAGGGATGTATTTTTTATCTCTATTTATCCCAGGAAAATTCCCATTTCCCCACACGGGTAAAGCCGCGGGCGACGTCTAATTAGTATTATATAATCTATGGTACTAATTGTGTCGGGCTATGTTTGTGTTATCTAATGTTCCGTATTAGTTTATGATCAGGGTTTAGAGTAAACTGGGGCAAACAATCTTGCATAATAATAACAGATAAAAACAAACCGTATCGATTTTGCCTACGGTTTATTAGCGGCCTTTACACGTAGAGATCGGACCGCGGGAAATAGCACGCGCCATTCCAACCTTCGCTAAAAACCTTACGTGTAAATGCGCGACGCTGACAGTTCGATCTGGCAAAGTTTTTAGCACAGTTTTTGTGACAGTTTTTTGCACGCATCACCGTTCATAATCGTACCACGCGCCAGTCTAAACTGTGACAATAATTAGCAAGACAGTTTTATATACAGGGTGTGGCAAATTCTTGGTCACTGAAGGGTAGCTACCTTTTCTCTTGTAGTTAGAAAGTTTTGTTCTTAGGAAACTTCAGTTTTATTTTGAAGCAAAAAATAATTGCATTTTTAGATTTTTGAAAAAAAGTACAGTTAGCCTAAAAAAATACTTTTGTCAAAAAAAACAAGTTGTTCTTAATCGACTCTATTTTCCACCAGGAACACTTCTCCCAAAGTAACTTATCAAATCAAATCGTAAGTTTTTGCAATAATTCAAAAAAACACATCCAATACCTTTTCTATGAAATGAAGAGTTGTAAACATTACAGTGCCACTTATTTGATCGTTCTTAATTTAATTTCGGAACTGCTCCGGCAAGCTGGGAGGCTATTGTAAAGCGCGTATTTAAATTTAGAACAAAGTGCTTCCCTGCAGATGTACAAATGGTATTCTCCATGAATACCAACATCTCTTGCGGGTCTGTCTGAAGCGCCTAAGGCTTTACAATAGCCTCCCAGCATGCCGAAGCAGTTACGAATTTAAATTAATAACCATCGAATAAGTGGCACTATAATGTTTACAACTACTAATTTCATAGAAAATGTATGGGATGTGTTTTTTTGAATTATTGTAAAAACTTACGATTTGATTTGATAAGTTACTTTGGGAGAAGTGTTCCTGGTGGGAAATAGAGTCGATTAAGACCAACTTGTTTTTTTTCGACAAATGTAATTTTTTAGGCTAACAGTACTTTTTTTCAAAAATCTAAATATGCAATTATTTTTTTCTTCAAAATAAAACTGAAGTTTCCTAAGAACAAAACTTTCTAACTGCAAGAGAAAAGGTAGCTACCCTTCAGTGACCAAGAATTTGCCACACCCTGTATAGACGCAGTCCAGATGCGCGGTTAAAACTCTACCGTGTAAAGGCCGCATTAACTCTATCACAGGCTCTTTTTGGCGGGAATTTGAGAAGTCATGTTTTCGTTTTTGTTTTATTTTCCAAAACTTGTGTTTTTTCTAACGTTAATGTGTAATAATAATGGATTATTAACCGTTGAGTGTTCGTGAACGTGCATAAGTGCGGGCAAATTAAATAAAATAGGATAGCATTGCATTTCGTATTCTTCCAAAAAGTCCGTGTTGATGTTTCAGTAAAGCCGCACATCTTTACCTATTGAGGCACAAAAGGAGGGGTGGGATATTATATTTTATGTATTGTAATATGTATTTTTATATTTTGTGTAAGTATCTATAAACATGAAATATATTAATTAGTTGACACTGGCTGAATGCATAAGCCATGCGAAGCCAAAATAAAGAAAAAGGAAAAAACTCTGTCACAACAGTTATTCACTAACTCACACAGACTTACTTTAGTGATAGAGAAGAATTAGAAGACCAGTTTTGCAGATGATGATGATTACTATCCCCTTATTGTAGCGAGTGAAGTTTAAGATAACATTTTCCTTATCTCAAAATTAAAACAAGTATTGTACCAAGTTACAACTCAGGGTTTAAAACTTTAACAAAACTTCACTTAAGTTCGTTATGTAGGCAATTTAAAATTATAACTGTAATGTAATTTAAAACACGATGAAATCTTCATTGTTCAATTTACGTTAAAATTTTTCCACTTTGAAATAAGAAAAGTTTTGCCATTTATGACTAGACAGGTGCAATGCCTGAAAATAAAGGTTTTTTCATAATTTTATTGCTTTACTTGTTTTCATTATTTAAATTAGGTATTAATGAGATTTAAATCTTAAAGAAATGGAAAAAATGAAGGGACAAAAATAAAGCAATAAGTAAAGTACCTACCTAAAGCATTTGTTACTTCAGAAATATATTTATTTATTTATTAGTTGCATAGAAATCAGAAATCCGAATATTTCGATAACAGCTGGTATTTCAATTGAGTAAAACGCCCTGCAGTGCAATTCAGATCTCGGAATGTATTCCGAATTCGAAAAGTGATGTTTGTTCACTAAAAAACGTCATCTTTCCGAAGAAAATCAAAATCATCGAATCGGATGCAATTTCGGAAGTCTGAATCGCGCTGCTGAAGCAGAAGTCTACAGAGTAATTAAAAAAACACCAGTAGTACCATCATGGAACTGTAATGGCAATGAAGTGGCATTTGGCCCTGCGTTTGGCGTTGCTGTGGGACAATAATGTCTGAAAAATGAAAAATGGATTTAAATAGGTAGTCCGAAGTATGTACGTACATACATATATAAAATCACGCCTCTTTGTCACAGGGGTAGGCAGAGACCACGGACTTCCACTTGCTACGATCCTTACACACCACTTTCGCCTCATTTACTCTCATCACATTTTTCATAAAAGCTCGCCGGTTTAAGATATTTTTGACCTGGTCTTTCTCTCTCCGAAAAGGTTCTATCCTACTTAGATAACACGGTTCTTTTTAATGGAGGCAAAAGCATAGGGCATAAACTAGTTTTTCAATAATATATTAATCGTATACAAAGTTAGTTATAAAGGTAATCAGAACTTGCTGTTCTCATAACAGCGATGCATGTGTAGATTTCCCATGGGACGTGCATACTAGGCGCAAACTTTATGTTCAGAGAAACTGTGATGGGTAGGTTAATGTGATAAATTATAGTTTTTATTTTACAAGGTGGAAAATGTTGATACAGGATCACGATTCTCATGACACGGTAGACATTTTCTCAGATTTGAAGCTTTTAAGATCGGTTTCGTTTATTCTCATAAATACTTTAAAAGTTCACATAAAATGAGAATTAAATTCCTTAGTTATATTACGCGAGTGCCAACGTGTGGGCAGCACCACTCGCCTCGCCTTGCCATCGCTCGCCTAGCTGGCCGAGTGAACACGAGCGCCAACTTACATTGATTTGCGTCGACTCGCCAAGCGTGTGGATGGTACCACTCGCCTTGCGTCGACTCGCCTTCACTCGCGCTTGCTTAGGCAGGCCCAGCGTGTATTTGCAGCATAAAGATGTAGGAAAGATGGTATGGGTAAAAGAGGAGTATGCTGTGATAGCGGCTGATAGAGTAGATTGGAATAAAAACACCTGTTATGCCACCTCATAGAAAAGCGCTTATTTTGGGCATAGATGATGCTGCGTGAAATATTCTGCACTCTTTCTTTTAAACTCTCTCCAACGAGTGAAGAATGAATCAAGGCCAAACACTATCAAGGCTGTTCAAAAACAGTGAGTTGAGTTTTTGCATAATTGACTTCTATTATTCCGGACCATTTGGCTAGCAGCCGACCCGACGCTCGACGCCTTTTCCCAGCTTTCGATGTCATTGTCTTTTGTAATCTGTGATTTGCTTTGCGGATATTTTTCGCTTGGTCATAATAAACGGAGAGTAAAGATTACAGAAATACAGATTACAATTTTATTGTTTCATGGAATTAATTGCAACGTAACACATACGACGTTATGACACGCAAAAATGTATTTTGCATTGCGTTGTGTTGTCAGCAGCGCGAATGTGACCCCTCTATTGTCACAGGCGTCTATAGGTTACGGCTTTGATTATATAATTAAAGGGTACGGTAACCGCTTTCCATCAGATGGGCCGTATGCTTTTATTATTGTTAGAATTTTTTATAAAAAAAAATTCATAAGATTACTTACACGTTAATAATTCTATAACGTTTTAAATCAGTACATATTTAGATTTATTATTTTTAATTAAAATACAATACATTTGATTATTTTATTATTGAATGTTAAGATTTACATTTGTGTTATCAAAATATCTCAAGTGTTAAAGCATTAAACGATTACTTCCGTTGGAGTTGAAATATTATATTGAGTAAACATTATATAGTTTAAAATAGTTGTTATAATATTTTGTTTAAATTGATTATTAATAATAAAATATAAATGGATTTTTAAGATATAAAACTAGTGTATAATCATGAATTTGGAATAATGATGTTGGCTATAAAAATAAGATGGCGACTGCACCAGTCTTGCGATAACTACGGAACAATTTGGACAAGAATCGATTGTGAGAGATAAGAGCTCTTAGTCTATTTACGATCCCAATCCATAATTGCTTATATCAGAAGGTGGGATGTAACCTAAACTCACAAGAAGAAAGCGTGTACATCAGTGAGCAGAAAAGAGTTAGATGATCTCGGTCTACCCGCAAGAAAAATGTGAAGATACCAAGCTTGGATAAAATTGTGGATGTGAAGAACAGTGATGATGTGGATGAACCGTGCGTGCCCGACCATCATCATCATCGTTGTTGATTGCTTTGAGCCACACCGACGAGAGCTCAATCGAGAGCTCAATCCGACGAAAAATCAACGTGAAAGATCTAATGCGAAGAAAATTGATCCAGTGCTACAATCGTGGAAAATAGTGACGTTGAACGCTACAATGTTTCGGTTATGGAATATTAGAACAATGCTGACTTCATCAGGAACTCGAAAAAGGTCATGTAATCGTTTTATTTTCTTGGTGTTTTATTTCTTTTACAAAACAACGACCAAACGTGCTTGGTGTTATTTGTTTCAGATGTGTTGGTAATGTAAACAAGGCGCGTGTTGGTCATGTAATACAAGCGTTGGCAACGACAGTGGTACATGTGGTAGCAGCGACGTTGGTGCGGCGGAAAGCGACGTCATACAGCGTCAAGTGGATTTGGTGCAGCATCTGCAATCCTAACGGATAATTGATTATCTGGTGAGCGCGTTCCATTTTACTTTGACTCGGGCCGTAAATGTTGGGATAAAGGAGATTGACCATTTTTGTATGGACGTTGGACCAAGTGCTGCCCAACATTGAATCATAGTGCATAATGTTCCTTAGACTAATACTAGTCTGTAACCCAAAGCGCTTCAGAATCTATTCAAGGAAAAAGTATTGAAAAAAAAAAAAAAAAAAAAAAAAATTGTATAGGTTTTACATTGACGAAAAATAATAACCAACAGCTTATTTTTAAAATAAAAGACTGTATTATTATAAATAATGGATTATATTTTTACAAAAACACTTAGTTAAGGAAAGTCTTTTGATCAATCAATCATTTATTGATTACCACGTGCCGCATTAATTAGGTAGGTATACTTAATACTTGCCAAACTGAGAACTGGAGAATCCAATGAACGACTCGCCACGTTTGAACTGAATGTAGATGATGTCAAATGGTAGTGGTACCATTATTCTATTATTCTTTAGTCTTACTAATCTGGATGGCAGTCTTGTTTACACAGATCAAACTTATTTATTAAATAAAATGTATTTAAATTTATTATTTTATATCTGGCTGGCAGTCTTGTTTGCGGAAACATTGACTGAACTTTATTATGAAGTATTTGGCATTTTATATCTGGCTGGCAGTCTTGTTTGTGGAAACGTTGACTGAACTTTGTTGTGAAGTAATTAGCATTTTATATCTGGCTGGCAATCTTGTTTGTGGAAACATTGACTGAACTTTATTATGAAGCATTTAGCATTTTAAATCTGGCTGGCAGTCTTGTTTGTGGAAACATTGACTGAACTTTATTGTGAAGTAATTAGCATTTTATAGCTGGCTGGCAGTCTTGTTTGTGGAAACGTTGACTGAACTTTATTGTGAGGTAATTAGCATTTTATAGCTGGCTGGCAGTCTTGTTTGTGGAAACATTGACTGAACTTTATTATGAAGCATTTAGCATTTTATATCTGGCTGGCAGTCTTCTTTGTGGAAACATTGAGAGAACGTTATTATAATGGATTTATTATTTTATTTCTGGCTGGCAGTCTTCTTTGTGGAAACATTGAGAGAACGTTATTATAATGGATTTATTATTTTATTTCTGGCTGGCAGTCTTCTTTGTGGAAACATTGAGAGAACGTTATTATAATGGATTTATTATTTTATTTCTGGCTGGCAGTCTTCTTTGTGGAAACATTGAGAGAACGTTATTATAATGGATTTATTATTTTATTTCTGGCTGGCAGTCTTCTTTGTGAAAACATTGAGAGAACGTTATTATAATGGATTTATTATTTTATTTCTGGCTGGCAGTCTTCTTTGTGGAAACATTGAGAGAACGTTATTATAATGGATTTATTATTTTATTTCTGGCTGGCAGTCTTCTTTGTGGAAACATTGAGAGAACGTTATTATAATGGATTTATTATTTTATTTATGGCTGGCAGTCTTCTTTGTGGAAACATTGAGAGAACGTTATTATAATGGATTTATTATTTTATTTCGGGCTGGCAGTCTTCTTTGTGGGAACATTGAGAGAACGTTATTATAATGGATTTATTATTTTATTTCTGGCTGGCAGTCTTCTTTGTGGAAACATTGAGAGAACGTTATTATAATGGATTTATTATTTTATTTCTGGCTGGCAGTCTTCTTTGTGGAAACATTGAGAGAACGTTATTATAATGGATTTATTATTTTATTTATGGCTGGCAGTCTTCTTTGTGGAAACATTGAGAGAACGTTATTATAATGGATTTATTATTTTATTTCGGGCTGGCAGTCTTCTTTGTGGGAACAATGAGAGAACGTTATTATAATGGATTTATTATTTCATTTCTGGCTGGCAGAGATGTCTAAAAGAAACAACCTGAACAAATATGATATTTTTTTATAAAAATTTCGTTATTTATTTAACAATGTTTGGCTGGCACTCTAATGTTGTCATATTGGTATTCATCAACTGAATAATAATGATGGATGTTTTATAAAAAAAAAAAAAGTTTATTTTAAGATATAGAAATATATAAAATTATGCAAGTCAAATATGTTTAGGAAATTAATTATGGCACTAAGTTAATTCAATAAAGGTAACTATAATAGTTTATACTAAAACTGGTACCTACACTGTTTGTAAGTTTGAGGACAAACTTAAGGTCAGGAAAGGCCGAATGTTAGAATTTTTTATAAAAAAAAATTCATAAGATTACTTACACGTTAATAATTCTATAACGTTTTAAATCAGTACATATTTAGATTTATTATTTTTAATTAAAATACAATACATTTGATTATTTTATTATTGAATGTTAAGATTTACATTTGTGTTATCAAAATATCTCAAGTGTTAAAGCATTAAACGATTACTTCCGTTGGAGTTGAAATATTATATTGAGTAAACATTATATAGTTTAAAATAGTTGTTATAATATTTTGTTTAAATTGATTATTAATAATAAAATATAAATGGATTTTTAAGATATAAAACTAGTGTATAATCATGAATTTGGAATAATGATGTTGGCTATAAAAATAAGATGGCGACTGCACCAGTCTTGCGATAACTACGGAACAATTTGGACAAGAATCGATTGTGAGAGATAAGAGCTCTTAGTCTATTTACGATCCCAATCCATAATTGCTTATATTATACAGGGTGAATTTTTGAAACGGGACGGTAAGGGCAGCTACCTTTACAGTTATAGCTAGAGGAAAACGTTCTTAGAAGACTATCCTTAACTTTTGAAGACATTTCGACCTGCATTCGCAGATTTTGAAAAAATGTACAGTCAGCGAGAAAATTCACCCTGTATACCAGTCAAAGCTTGTCTGCTACCTTAGAAGTATAAAAAAGCTAGCTTACGCGTGAACGCACAGATAAAAACCTAATCTAAAATTGAACTAAACATTCGATATAATTTTATTATCTACCTACGTCCGTCCGCTTATTTCAAACATTCAAAACAAACAAAAAGGTTCTAACGAGCAATGGAAAATCGAGTAGAAATCGCTGTTTCTGTGGTCTCAGGCACATTTACCCCTGATGTACATTCTCCAACACCCAACATGGGTTAATTTGACCGAAACTAGGCGGGTATTTGCGGTCTATCCCACTTTACTATCGAATTCACATTTTAGATGTATATTTAATTCTTCGGAATAAAATGGAAGTGGATGGAAATAGGAAGGGCTTGAATTTTTCTCACTCTATATTCGAGCAAGCTCTAAGAGAAGAAAGCCAGGTTCTAGCTGTTCATGTTCACACTATCACGAAGACAACCAGTGATCACGATCTTCAGGCATGAAGAGCCGACCACAGAGAGAGAGAGATATTCGAGCAGCTTGACTGGGGAAGCATTCCGCCTTAAAGAATATCGCAGCCAATAATATCAGTCTTCTCGAATGGAGTTGTGTGACTGCGGTGAGTAAGGTTGCCAGAGGGGTGTCGATTCTCGTACCGAACTTTTTATCAACCTCAACCAAAACCAAAACTAAAGCGACTGTTTCCATGACTACTAATAACAAACGACTCAGTTGTGGTGAGGTTTTGAACTTTGGCAGAACAAATTTTTGAAAAGCTATTCTACTATTCACCAAATGGCTGACATTTAAGAGATCGAACCAAAACCAAAGCGGTTGTCATCTAGTAGAATACAGGCCCGAAGCGCTGCGGTGACAACTGGTGGACCAGTCTTATCCATTGTGTTGTCGTAGCAGTGATTGCTCTTTTAAAGAGTCAGCAGCGCGAGTGTGACGAAAGTTAACTGGTATCCTCACGATGTTGTATTTCGCCGTTTAGAGCTCGTGTTTGACATATACATATACCTACATATTTTGAAACGAAAAATTCATTGATGCATGGCCGGGTTCAAACTCACGATCTAACGAACGAAACGAACCCTTTACACAGTCCATCCATCTTTCCTTAGGCCCGCCGGCTAACCATCCACATTGCTCACTCGTGTAACATATACCCCCTTACTTATGAAATATGTTTAAAGTTGAACACTGGTTAAACAACGTCCTGTCTTTATTCGACACTATCCACAAATATATACAGGACGTTGTTTAACCAGTGTTCAACTTTAGACATCTTTCATAAGTAAGACCCTTTATGTCTCGCATGTAAGTAGGTAATTTTACAACCACATTACAGAAGTCTAGACCGCAAGAACTTGGACTAAATTATCGCTCTTGTTCGCAGTCTAACAGTTTAATTCATCGCGTGTTGCCTCGACAGATGAACGCCTAAAAAGTTGCGGTGCTCGAGCTTGCTCGCTTAATCTGTGTAGTTCAATGGAAAAAGCTAGTTCAGTTATTTAACATAGACTGTTTTACCTATAATCGCTTCTCAACTTACACAGTTTAAACACTGCTTAAGATTCGCCCTGTCACATCTAACAGAAAAGGATGGCATTATTTTAAAGCGGCATTTACACGATAGAGATTATCCCACGGATCCGGACTGTAAAGATATCTGTAAAGATATCTGTAAAGATATCTTTAAAGATAACTGCGGATAAAACTAGCGGCCTTTAAACGCTAAAGATTTTCCCACGGATCCGGACTGTAAAGATATCTGTAAAGATATCTTTAAAGATATCTGTACAGATAACCGCAGATTTTGGACTGGCGCGTGGAACGGTATAAATTTACAAAGTTTTTTTCTTGATTCTTGAATTTTGAACCTTGAATCTGATAGCCCCTCCAGACTCTCGAGAGAAAGCTCGGCGAGAAGTCTCGCCGAGACTTCTCGAAGAACAAACAAGCTATCCACACTCTCAATTTTTCTCCGTCGTGATGTTTGAAATCCTTTGTCTCGGCCAAAAATACCGACACCGATCGGAGAACAGGCGAGCCAGAGAACGAGAAGGCGAGAAGCTCCTCACACTCACGCTTCTCGGGTGTTCTCGGGGGTTCTCGCAGAGAGTCTGGAGGCCCTATCAAATTTTGAATCTTGAATCTTTGAAGTGACAGCTGTCAAACTTCAAATGGCCATATCTCGGGAACTACTCGTCCTAGACTCCCCGTTCTCAGTTCAAATGAAAGCTATGACCAAGATCTTCATTTCAAGTGACAGCTGTCAAACTTCAAAGCACCATATCTCGGAAACTACTCGTCCTAGACTCCCCGTTCCCAGTTCAAATGAAAGCTATGACCAAGATCTTCATTTGAAGTGACAGCTGTCAAACTTCAAACCGCCATATCTCGGGAACTACTCGTCCTAGACTCCCCGTTCCCAGTTCAAATGAAAGCTATGACCAAGATCTTCATTTGAAGTGACAGCTGTCAAACTTCAAATGGCCATATCTCGGGAACTACTAGTCCTAGACTCCCCGTTCCCAGTTCAAATGAAAGCTATGACCAAGATCTTTGTTTGAAGTGACAGCTGTCAAACTTCAAACCGCCATATCTCGGGAACTACTCGTCCTAGACTCCCCGTTCCCAGTTCAAATGAAAGCTATGACCAAGATCTACATTTTCAATAACAGCTGTCAAAATGACATCTGTCATCTGAAATGTAGATCTTGGTCATAGATTTCATTTGAACTGAGAACGGGGAGTCTAGGACGAGTAGTTCCCGCGATATGGCCATTTGAAGTTTGACAGCTGTCACTTCAAATGAAGATCTTGGTCATAGCTTTCATTTGAACTGAGAACGGGGAGTCTAGGACGAGTAGTTCCCGCGATATGGCCATTTGAAGTTTGACAGCTGTCACTTCAAATGAAGATCTTGGTCATAGCTTTCATTTGAACTGAGAACGGGGAGTCTAGGACGAGTAGTTCCCGCGATATGGCCATTTGAAGTTTGACAGCTGTCACTTCAAATGAAGATCTTGGTCATAGCTTTCATTTGAACTGAGAACGGGGAGTCTAGGACGAGTAGTTCCCGAGATATGGCCATTTGAAGTTTGACAGCTGTCACTTCAAATGAAGATCTTGGTCATAGCTTTCATTTGAACTGGGAACGGGGAGTCTAGGACGAGTAGTTCCCGAGATATGGCCATTTGAAGTTTGACAGCTGTCACTTCAAATGAAGATCTTGGTCATAGCTTTCATTTGAACTGAGAACGGGGAGTCTAGGACGAGTAGTTCCCGCGATATGGCCATTTGAAGTTTGACAGCTGTCACTTCAAATGAAGATCTTGGTCATAGCTTTCATTTGAACTGAGAACGGGGAGTCTAGGACGAGTAGTTCCCGCGATATGGCCATTTAAAGTTTGACAGCTGTCACTTCAAATGAAGATCTTGGTCATAGCTTTCATTTGAACTGAGAACGGGGAGTCTAGGACGAGTAGTTCCCGAGATATGGTCATTTGAAGTTTGACAGCTGTCACTTCAAAGATTCAAGATTCAAAATTTCAGATTCAAGGTTCAAAATTCAAGAATCAAGGATCGAAATCCAAGATCGAAACCAAGGATCGAAATCAAGGATCGAAATCAAAATCAAGGATCAAAATCAAGGATCGAATTCAAGGATCGAAACCATGGATCGAAATCAAGCGCTGATTTTGTCGAGCGCGATAAAGTAAAAATATCCTGAAATTTAAATGACATGGGCACACTACTAATCCAACAACGAGTGTGAAAGAGACAAAGCTACCAAGAAAGCCTCTCAACAAGACCAACAATCCTTATAACCAAGATTAAATGATAATAGATCGTTGTGTGGACTGTACAGATATCTGTAAAGATATCCGCGGATAAAACTAGCGGCCTTTAAACGGTAGAGTTTTTAGCACGGATCTGGACTGTACAGATATCTGTAAAGATATCTTTACGGATATCCGTGGATAAAACTGTCAAAGGTTGGAATGGCAGAGATCGATCCGCGGGAAAATCCGCAGGCCGATCTCTGCGTGTAAATGCTGCTTAAGCCTTTTAATTTTTGATAGAAGTTTCGAGGTATAAGTAAGTTTATAAGTAGATGTTATGCTCAAACACGCCTAAGGCCAGTGAACGCAAAAATAAGGCACCTTGTGTGGCATTATTCAATCAAATCATTCTAACAAAATTGTAAAAGCAGAGCTAACTAACGTTGCGTACTTTTAAACTAAGTATCTTAAGTAGGTACCTAAGTATAAAAAGACTGAATAAGGTTAAAAAACTAATATATTTTCCTGATTTTCCGTCAGAAGGGGAAGACCTAGGCGCACATTTCTGGATTAAATTGGCGAATTATTGGAAAAGGGCCAGGTCAAGAGTAGGTACCTTAAACCGACGAGCTTGCATGAAGAATGTAATGAGAGTAAATGAAGCGAAAGAAGTGGAATACGTTTTTTTGGTATGAATAATCTGTTTTTTTTTTTAAACTAAAAGTAAAAAAGAAAGCAAATAGTTGAGAAAAGTAATAAAGTAGTCCAACGTCTATTCATCTTCACTGTATTTTTGGGTCTACTACAAAACCTCTCATGTCAAAAACATTCACGAGACTGTTGCTGGAGGTTTTTATTTGCTACAACACGTGATTTATTTGAGCTTTTCTCGCGTGCGGACCTCAGATGGCTCTTAATAATTCAGGGTCAGAAAGCATAACTTATTAATCTATAGGTAGAACTGAAACTGTCTGCTAGAAGTTAAGCTCTTTAAAGATGCTTATTATCATAATGTAAGTCCTTAAAATTTCGCGATCATAATACAGTATTACACCCTTTTCAAACTGTGTTTTAAATGAATCCTAAAGTGTTATTAAAACACTATTATTATTATTATTATTATTATAATTTTATATAAGTATTTTTTTTAGTTATTGCCATAAAAATTACGTTTAATCAGTATCGTGTTAAATTTTAAAAGAAACCGCTATGCTGCCCAGCTCCGGACGTCACTATGACGTCACGTGAAGAGTAAAAGCTTGAAAATTTTCGAAATTACATACCGCGGTCATAGTCACGGCGGCATTAATAATGGCGAACAGCGTTTTGGATCAAAGTTTTTAGTGAATAGTTACGGAACAACTTATACAGTTGTGGGACAACATAGGGAAAAAATGATGTGTTCCTAAAAGAGTTTCGTTTCTATGCGCTCGTTTTGTATTATTCTAGATTCAGGGTCAGCTTGTAGAATATGTGAGGTTATTTTATAAAACGTTGACTTATCCTAAATAAACTTTGGGTACTTCGACCCCGTGAGGATTTGCATTTGAAGATAGTTTATTGAGAAGATTAACATAGCAGAATTTAGTTAAATAAAAACTGCTCAGCAACTGCACAGTACTTCGAATTTGTTTAAACTAATTATGGATTGAATTCCCTAACAAAACTCTGATAAATATTTAACCTTTAGTATGTCGGGATTCCAGACACAATAGAAAATCAATTGTCTCGAGCAGATCTGTGCTCCGACAGATAACCAGTTAAAGCGATGGTTATTTATGCATGTATGTATGTTCGTGTGAGCTAATGGCTAACTCTGGTGACGGAGTTTTTCAGGCCGCCTTAAGGCCTCCGTCATGGCTTCATACTTTTTGTTACTGATCTCGTTACTGATAGATCTATTGGAGACAAGAACTCATTACAGAAACTAACCGTATGTCACGAAGAGAGAATTTGTCAATATGTCATTTTTTAATACCTACGTGAGACCATTACTCCCGTGAGACTGTGGGACGTGTTTTATATTTTGTTAATACCTATTTAAATATTTTATACAATTCTTACAGCAGCACCACAGGTAAAAGAATAAAGATCAAACGAACAGTTCTGAAATGCAAAGTTAATTGAAAAACCTCAACGAATGAAGGACACAGAAGATGATACAAAACAAGCAACCCAAGACGAAAGTCACATTCAAATCGATACAGGTCAATTTGAAAATCCTGTTTCAAATAATACTGAAAAACAGGACAACACAAAACTTGTTTGCAGTGAAATAGTTGTGAAGATAGATGAATCCTTTCAAGATACGGCTACGAGTAAAAGAGATGTGAATAAAGATGTGAATGAGCGTCATGGACAGAATTGGAAACTACCAACTACATTGGTTTATTACCAACTAGGTATGAAATAAAAAAATAAGCAATCATAATATCCCGAAGGCGCGGTAAACATTCTTTCAGATCTTTAAGCATATTAGATCTTTTGAAGATTCCTAAGGGGGTAGAGGAATCTCCTAATACATATTTGGTGCACACTCACATTTTGTAGTGATTATACAATGGTATGCTGTGCGCAATGGTGACAGATTGCAAGAGCAAGAGGGACGACAAGCGAGCTCTAAACGGAGAAGGAAAACATCGTGAGGAAACCCGTGGCTTACTCAGCCCCACACGTATAGACCATGTCTTTCCTGTGAATAAGGCCGGTTAGGTAAGCTAAAAGATGGTTTAGGTTAAGGCAAGCCTACTCCATCTCAACAATTTCCCAGGTACTACATACATACATACATAAACTTACGCCTGTATCCCAACATAGGGGTAGGCAGAGACCACAGATCGACACACATACCATAGACCCAGGTACTACAATGTCCCGTTATGTGTAGGCAAAGATAAAACACCTGTATAAAACATGTAGTAAAAGATAGAGCCCTCTAAACCTACAGTAACATTATACAATTTGGACCCAAACAATCAATCATATTGCACAATAATACGAAATGCTCAATGTTTTCGCGTTAAGTCGGAGTATAAAAGTTTTTTATTATGTTTCAGGTGGAAGTACCATACCTAATAATGGGGGTCCTCCATTGTCTTACACTCGCGACAGAAACTCCTTCGTCAGACTTGTCTTTCTAATTTTATTCATCATGATCGCCAGCACTGCTGCCTTCAACGTTTTAGTTGAAATTTCGTTAGTATTACTAAACCTTTTAATTTCCGTTTCATCATCATCATCATCATCATCAGCCATTTTGTACCCACTGCTGGGCATAGATCTCCCTTCGTATCTGCCATTCGCCACGTGCAACCCACGGTCTTGCAAATGTCATCGACCCATCATCGTGCCGGTGGACGTCCCTATTTCGGTGTCCTTATCTAGGCCACCACTCGGTCAATGTCTTGGTTCATCTACCAGACTCCGTCACGTCAGATGACCTGCCCAATTCTACTAGAGTCCCAATATCCGCTCGGTTATATCCTGAACTTAAGTCCGTTAAAAATTAAAAAAATACTAACCCATTTACAAAAGTGTACTTATTTGTTTCCTATCCGTATATTATTTATCTTTACTTATTTTTCTTTTTACAGCGAAGTTCTACACGACTTTTTTGAAGACTATGGGATATATTTAGTTATAGCGGCCTCGTAAGTTGAATTTTTTTAGATATCTTGTGTAGCATGATAAGGCTAATACGCAATTTACACGAAACTTTGTTGCTTGAGCATTAAACCGAGCATGGAACCATAACCATCTAATGCGTAAAGCTGTCTCGTACAATTTTGATTGTTTTATTTAAAAAAACTTATTCTTACAGGGTTCTAATGATGGGTCTGAGTTACGCAATGACCTTATCTTCTTGTACGCGTGTGATGCCCTGTAACATCATCTGTCTCTTTCTAGCGGTAAGATTTATATCTTGTATTTGAAAAAGTTGTGGTACAATCTTTTCTTTTCATTCATTTTCATTAATTCTTTGTGTATAATCTGCGCCCGCACAGAGGGAGTCAATTATTTCCTAAAGATACCCCGTGGAGGGGTCAAACGCGTGTCGAAGACCATCAAGTTTTTGATTTCGCGCTGGTGCTGCTCCCGGATTTGCCCTAACTAGCCTGGCTAAGGCTAGGCTGTGGCAAGTGGGTGGTTGAGTGGCTTTAGTTTGAAAATATTGAAGAAACTCTTTTGGTATAGATTGGCAGAGGAATAGGTACCTACCTACTAGATATTTTGGAATTAAAAATATCATTAAAATGTTGCAAAATTTTTCACAGGTGATAGGAATGAGTATACTGTGTTGTTTTAT
This sequence comes from Camptogramma bilineatum, assembly GCA_958496255.1. Taxonomy (NCBI): domain Eukaryota; kingdom Metazoa; phylum Arthropoda; class Insecta; order Lepidoptera; family Geometridae; genus Camptogramma; species Camptogramma bilineatum. The sequence continues at coordinate 6,673,329 of OY292473.1, read as the reverse complement.
CACAATACGATACGACACGCGCATCGTAATGCTCGCTGTGGCTGCTACTGCTGGTGTTGTGTTACTGTGTTTTGGCCTGGCTTGTACTAGCGTAAGTAAATCACCACATTATACATTTTTCAAAATGTCGGCATGACCAAATATATTAGAACGAGCAATACTTAATCGTAAAACTGTAAACACCATTCATCCAATTATTCGAGTAGCACCGAAACTTTTTTTTATAAAAGTAAGCGGTTACAGTAGCATATGGACGCCTGTGACCCCAAAAGAGTACCGTAGAGTACTCGCGCTGCTGACCCTCACTACGCCGACAACAAAATGAACAAGACTGGTCCACCAGCTGTCACCGCAGCGCTTCCTCGCAGAGCTCTGGCAAAATTACTCACCACAGGAACACAACACCATTCAAGAAGAATGATGTTATTTGGCTGCGATATTCTGTAAGGCGGGGGTACTACCCCAATCGCTAACTACTGCTACACCAAAGCTAAGAAAGGCTGGGTACCCACTGCTGGGTAGAGGCCTCCGATGCCATCCGTTACGATCCTGCGTCAGTCCAATCCATCGTTTGCCCGGGACTTTGTCAATATTTTATTCATCAATCATAAATTATTAATAAAAAATATCATCATCATCAGCCCTTCTCATTCCACTGTTGGGCATTCTTTTTTGCAATTCGCCTCTATCCTGCGCCAATCTTACCCATGTTCGACCTGCAGATGTTACTATGTCGTCGATCCATCTTGTCGGCGGACGACCGACAGTCCATTTTCCGTTTCTAGACCACCACTCGGTCAACACTTTGCTCCACCTGTCATCACCGCGCCTGGCCACGTATCCCGCCCGTAATAAAATAAAAAATCACGTGTAATAAAAAAATATACCTTTACAAAAACGAAATGATATTTTTATTCTTGTTCTTTGTGTCTTCTGCATTTGCCTTTGTTTCAGTACCTAGGTAGTTAATCTGCAAACATCTACACTTTGCATTGTGACAAAAAAATGTATTTTCTTTCTTTCTTTCTCTCTTTATTTCTTTCTTTCTTTCTTTCTTTCTTTCTTTCTTTCTTTCTTTCTTTTTTTGTTTCTTTCTTTCTTTCTTTCTTTCTTTCTTTCTTTCTTTCTTTCTTTCTTTCTTTCTTTCTTTCTTTCTTTCTTTCTTTTTTTCTTTCTTTCTTTCTTTCTTTCTTTCTTTCTTTCTTTCTTTCTTTCTTTCTTTAAATGTGTTTTGTTTCACAGTTCGACTTCACCTCATGGCTGTTGTACGTGGTAGTGATATGTGGGGCATTTGGAATCCTCACAATGGCTGTGGCCATCTACACTGTTATAACAGGACATTACATGAAGACATTACATATTGTTATTCTGGTTGTTGGGACTATTATAAGTGTGGTTGTAAGTGTTCACTTCTCTTCTTCTTTATGGCTTACTCTTGTATTTGCTTAAGGAGTGGCCACACTGCGTTTGTTACAGTGCGTTTATATTGATAAAAACGCGCAGCTCAAAAACGCGCTGCAGAAAACGCAGTGTGGCTTAGCAACACTGACAGTAGTGAATGCACAGTAGTAAGAATTTTAATTTATGTGGTAAACTGACAAATCGAATGAGGAGGAGGAGGTTCTCAATTCGACAGAATCCTTCTTTTGTGTTTTTTTATGTATGTCCGCTGATTACTCGAAGTCACCTCTACCAATTTGAAAAATTATTTTTTTGTTTGATGGGATATATACCTACTTTTCGATTGGTGTCATAAAAATTTGGTGAGGAATTCTGTCGAGGATCTTCGGAGTTATGACAGCAATGCACATAGAGAGTTCAGAAAATTTCTCATCTTAAAAAACATTGAAGTTGTTTTTTTTTTTAATTTTTTTGCCACTTGTGATGAACTACATAAGTTGAACTAATAATGGTTTTTTTTTTTCAGATTCTCACTATAGAGCTACAGATGGTACTTGGCGGGAAAGCTGTGGAACTCAGTGAAGATGACTACGCTTTGGGTGCATTCTTACTTTATACCTCTATATTAGACATATTTATAAAGTTGGTACAATTATTGGGTACAGTGATGGATCCTGATTCTTTTTAGTAGTAAATTATTTATGAATTTGTAAAGTTTTGTCTTTTATTTTGTAATTGTAACTTTGTAGTAGTATTTTAACACTAATATCGTTGGTCGAATGATCGAAGCAAGCTTAGATCTTAGTAGCAATTTGGGCCATTTGCCGTTTTGTTTTGTATGTTTCAGTAATGATTGTTCTCGCTTAACTATCGATTCGGTAATCCAATCTGCATAAAACTTTGTAGAGCTATAGGTAGTGCTATGAAATGAACTGGTGAGCAGCATATCACCATCATGTACGTTAGGTTGGTAGTGGATCCATCTACTAGTCCAATGTAAACGAGGCATGTCTAGGAAAAACTACGAATGAAAATTGTATCAAGTGCAAAAAAGCTAAACGGGCGCAGTATATCAGGTTCTGTCGTAGAAATGCGCTAAAGGCAGAATAGAATGAGTTGATCCATCTTAGATCGATATGTTTTTACTTATCAAAAGCACTATTATACTGTTTACTATGCCATAAGTAAACGGTCGTGCGTGTATAAGATTATTTGGTTGCACAGTGTAATGTAAGTATTTTTACATTTTTTATTTAAAAATACAGCTGGTGGTGAGCGATATAGTAGTAAAAAGACAAAAACAAGAAAATCTTCTAATAATTTTATTCCCTTTAAAGATTTTTTAATGTTTTTTTTTCAAAATCAAATTTATTTTGAAATTACTAAATAATGATTTAACATTACAAAATAAATTGGTTAAAAAATGGAAAAAATTAAATCCATGACCACGAATAACTAAACATCAATATCGTTAGAATAATGCTGAAAAATTTAGCTTAGCTTGAAATGATCCAAAAGAAATGCATTCTGTCCTCACAACGTTCTGTTTGACAAAGTATCCGAAGCGCGAGGCGGTCCAACCTTCAGAATTCAATTTCCTTTCTCATATATCTTGCACCGCGAATACCAACTTATAACTAGGACGTTGAACCAGTTTCGCCACGACGACGTCGTTATGTCGTCACAGTATCACAACGTTATGTTACGATGACACTACAACATCAGTATGGAATGAAAAAAAAAGACCGTTTTTTTCGTCGGGCAACGGACCGTGTTTTTCACCGGATTCGCGGTGGTCAAGGACTTTGGCGGTGGTGCATGGCGCGTAAGGAATGTGTGTACGTACACGCTCCGGATATCGGTCCGGCGAACAATTTATGCCGTTTATAAGCGCGCTTGTAGACGTCCGTTTTTTTCGCCGGACAACAGACCGTGTTTTTCACCGGATTCGCGGTGGTGCATGGCACGTAATGAATGTGTGTATACGCCGTGGATATCGGTCCGGGGAACAATTTATGCCAGTTATAAGGATATCCGTTTATTGACGGTCCGTTGTCCGGCGAAAAAAACGGACGTCTACAAGCGCTCTCATTTTGTCCAATGGTCATCATGATCCACAGAACAAATTGAAACTATTTTCCACATCAGCTTCTCGAAAGCGTGCTGTCCCTCTGTGTTTTACTGCGGCTTATGAGTTCCAAGTATCCGGTACCGATCAAACAGCTAACAAAGTCAATAACACATTTGACAGGAGGCCTTTAAGCGACCTCAAGTTTCCTTCGCTAGAGTTATTAACCGACTTTAATAAAAGGAGGTTCTCAATTCGTAGGAATCTTTTTTTTATGCATGTTCCCCGATTACTAACGGTAAGACGCCTGGACCAATTTGGAAAATTATTTTTTCTTTTAAGGGCATTCCCAGGTTCCATAAAAATTTGGTGAGGATCTGACGAGGATCTTCGGAGTGATGAACAGAAATGCACTCCGAGAGCACAACAAATTGCTCAGCTTACAATATTGAAGTCGTTTTTTTTTATTTTTTTCTAGTTAATGTACAATGTCTTTAGATGCTTCCTGCTTTTCAATAGTATCATAAGCTCACCAGATAATAGATGTCCACATCGCTCATGCCATCTCAATAAAAATCCCGTTGAAATGGTCCATTGATCGAGTGAAAGATGGATTAGTCCGTTTTGGAGTTTTGAGGCGATATTTCACTGGAGGCCGATCCATCATTTCGCGGAGCTATGGAGCTTCATTGATTTTCACATTATTTTTCTTCAACAAAGCATCTGTTACTATACTTTCCTAGTCTTTGTACAATAGTTGCCAAAAGGGTAAATAATGGAATTATAAACAACTAGCTGCTGCCCGCGGCTTCGCTCGCGTGGTACCCGGATAAAAAGTAGCTTATGTTACTTTCCAGCCCTCTAACTATATCCATAAAAAAATCACTTCAATCCGTCGCCCTGTTTTGACGTGAAAGCAGGACAAATAAACAAACAAATAAACACACTTTCACATTTATAATATTGATACGGACTTATGCATTAGTCGTTTTCTACTACCGTTAACATAGAAGACATCATCGAAAAAGATAGTAGGTAACCATTATTATGCTGGTGTTGAAGAAAGCAAGTGCGTGTTGGCGAAGGGCATTAGTACCTCGACTTTCGATTGAATTTCGATTGACTTTCGGTGAAGGAAATCATCGTGAGAAAATCCGCGGCTTAGTCAGCCCCACACGTATTGACCATGTCTTTATTATGTCCGGTTAAGCTGAGAGGAAGGTGTAGGTGCTGGGCAAGCCTACTCCATCTCAAACAATGTCCCAGGCACTACAGTGTTCCGTTAAGTGTAGGCAAAGATTGCCTCCTGACACTGTATAAATCATCAAGTAAGATAAGTACCTAAGTTGAAAGTAAGGTTTATTGTCAGTGGGTACGTGGTTAGAACCTACACAAATTTATTTAGCGACATCGGTTTTGGCCTCAGTCGTCCGTCATTCCGTCATGACATTTTAACGTGCCCTTTGAAGCATAGAAGCACTCACTCGTTTATGCTACTAGAGGTCACCCATCCATTTTGTAACCGTGCACAGCGTCGCTAACTTCGCCAACCTATCAAGAACCAAAGTTAAACCAAGGCAATAAGCGCTTAGGTATGCGAGCTGAATTGCAGTTTGTTGCGTCGCAGCAAGAGTCGCTATTTATAATTTTTTTTTTCGTAAAGTGAGTCTTCTGTACGTAGTAGGTACTATTATTCTGTGGTTAAACCAATCTCTTTTTCATCGCAAAACGTCATCTGCGCTTCAAACAAGCTGTAAATGATGATAATGATGATTATGACCAACTATTTTTCTCACTGACTTCATTAACACATTTGACCAAAAACTATAATATCGATAAACATGATAGTAAAGCGGATTGTCCTTTCTCGAGTATTAATAGACATGGCTTGCGTAACCTCGCAGAGTGAATTTCAGCAGATTTGTATTCGCGGTAACGATGTTAGATTTGCCACTGCTTCATGTAAAATTTTTTTTGAGTTTGATGATCTTTTTTTTTATAGAAAATAGATCTAAGTATGTTTGGCGCCTGATGTTAAGCGACGTTGTGGCCGAGGATGGATCACATCGATCTATTGGACTAATACCTGAATACTGAAACGCTACTTAACTATTTGAGGCTTTCTTATTTATTTAAGGCGTTCTTACTCTTCAGAATCGTATACAAAAATGACAGTTAACGACAGTCCAAGCCGGCAAGGACGTGTTGGTCGGAGGAAGAAATCTTGGACATTAGAAAGTGGACGGGGATAGCGAGCGCTGCCGAAATATTTCGCCTTGCTAAAGATCGGGATCCAACCGATTGCCTCCTGATTCCACTATTACAAGAAGAATGACAGTTAATGTCAATGATAAGCAGCACTTAAATTAAGTGGCGCTTTAGTATTCGGGTGTAGTTAGTCTTGTTTCCACTTAGTTTGCCTTTACATTCGAACCAAGTAGTTCTATGATTACGTATAGAGATTGCAATCCCGCAGCCCGCGGGATCCCGCATCTTAGAAATTATGTAAAAAATCAAATTGAAAATACAGATTTTGTGTAAAATCAACTTTTAATAAACATGAATATAACATTTCTTAAGCAACAGGAGCCAGCATTATACTGAGACTGGGCCTATATGGCACCACAAAGAGTCTCTTATCTGTATTATCAAAAATCTGTATTTTCAATTTGATTTTACAATCCCTAATTACGTAGTCTTAAGGGCGTGCCTAGAGCTAAAATTAGCACATCGATGAGTGTAACTTCCAAAAATTGTCTTAGCTTCGTTAAAATAAAGATGAATTTAGAATGCGTTCGGCCGAGGCGCTTATGACAGCTGCTAGCTCCGAAACACGACAAAAATGCAGTTTTTTGGAGATTTCTCATCACTATAACAACCGATCGAAAAAGTGATCTAACCATATGTCAATTATCAAATGACCTATCCAATGGTGCAATCCAAAAGCATAAATAACATCAACTTTAGAAGAAGAGGAAGATTTATCTTATTATTAGTGGTTTTTTCGTTGATTTATGATCAAGTAAATACGATGTTAAATAAAAATGTTAAACACTGGATTTGAAGATAAAATGTTAAAGATACATGTTGGCTTTTCAGTTACTTTCCACTTACTTTATTTATGGAGGGTATAGACCCCTGTCTATACCCTTTATTCCTTTACATTTAAGGGCGATCCCTGAGCCAAACACTGTATTTCCCTAAATACAGAGTTTGGCTCAGGGATCGCCCTTAAATGCAACCGAACCACGCTAACTTTTCTGGTTCTATTTGAGAATCAAATCACGGGAACTAACCAGGCCGTGTAAGCCAACAAGGCTATTTATATTTAAAAAAGAAAAACTTAAAATAGGTCAACATGAGCCATAACATCGAATTTACCCACATTAATAGAAGTGAAAACACTTCAGGGCAGTTCCCTCAGTTCCCTCTCGCTCTTATTAGGTTAAAGCGGGAATATTAGATTCTGGGCGCCTCGTCAACTATATTACAACACATCGAAGTGCTTCAATTGATGGCTTGACTTGCTTCGTTATTACTTACGTTAAGGGAGTCCTTCACCTAAAATTGGCACATTGATGATTGCATTTTCAAATATTGGTCTTAGCTTCGTTAAAATAAAGATGAACTTAGAATGCTCTAAAAACTCTAACAGCCTTGGCGCTGCTGGAGCAAATGCTAAGGGGTAGCCCTATTTTCTTGTCACAGTATTATAAAATTTTTGATTTGTGTGCATGTACCGTATATTGACGAAAATAAATCTTATTTCTATTTCTATTTCTTCTAGAATGCGTTCGTCTGCGGCTCTTACGACAGCTGCACGCTCCGAAACACGACAAAAATGCAGTTTTTTGGAGATTTCTCATCACTATAACAACCAATTGTAAAATTAATTTGGTACGTTTGTCTATTGTTAAATTACCTATCCAATGGTGTAATCCAAAAACATATTAAATATATTAACTTCAACTTTAGAAGAAGAGGATTTATCTTATTTTAGAGGTTATTTCGTTGATTTATGATCAAGCAAATACGACGTTAAATCCGTATCCATATTATAAAATTAAATGTGAAAGTGTGTTTATTTGTTTGTTTATTTGGCCTGCTTTCACGTCAAAACAGAGCGACTGATAGACGTGATTTTTTGTGTGGAGATAGTTGAAGGGCTGGAGAGTAACATAGGCTACTTTTTATCCGGGTACCACGCGAGCGAAGCCGCGGGCAGCAGCTAGTAAAAATATAAATTGGTGGATTCAAACACAGAATTGAGAATAAGACTAGAACTAGTAAGTAGGCGGGGCCCGCGTAGCACCAAGTAAGCGCATTGCGCGCACTTCAACCTCCGCATACTTCAGTCGTGTTTGACGTCTTTCACAAGGAACATAGGTAGGAAAAATCAGAAAAAAATAGAAAAATGCCGTATTGTGCTATTATAAGCTGCAAAAACGATAGCCGCACCAAAAATGTAACAAAAGGGAGCATATCGTATCACCGGTAAGTATTATTTTATTGTTTTAAAGCGGTTTTGTTTGGTTTGTTTACAATTCAAAACCGTCAAACAAAAATAGACTGTGAACATTATTAGTTAAGGTCGCGTTTCTCATAAACCTCAACTTTCGCTACTCAATTAGGGATGTTACCCCATTATACTGATGAATGTGTTATCGAATACTTTATTGGTTATGATCATGTAAATAGTATTAAGGCGTTGATTTTTTTTTTTGCAATAGTGATGATTTTATTCTGAACTGGCTGACGCCCGCGGCTTCACCCGCGTGGACTACTTTTTTGTTTATCCCACGGGAACTGTGCATTATTTCGGGATAAAAAGTAGCCTATGTCCTATTCCCGGTCATTATCTATCTATGTTTCAAATTTCAGCAAATCGGTTCAGTGATTGTCGAGTTATAGAGGAACAAACATACAAACATCCAAACTTTCGCATTTATAATATTAGTGTGATTCGTATGATTTATTTACTATTCTTATTCTTTTCTTATTCTTATTTAGGTAAGACTTATGGTGCCCGCCCAGTGGCTGGGTAAGATGAAAATTAGAAATATTTTGAAGAAATAACGTAAAATCTTCTGGTTTCAGTTTTCCCAAGGCACCAGATAAAAAAAATATGGATAGATGCAACTGTACCTACACCATAAAAAGAAAACACAAGAAGAAAAAAGAACCATTATTTTAAACAGTGATACAATTTACGAGTTGTAAACCTTTGATTGTGTAAATAAAGAAAGAAAGATAAGAAAAGCTTTTTATTTCGACCACCAGAAATATAACCTGACGTGCTACCTAGGAAGATTAAACTGAGCGTGCTACCGATCTTTACACATCAGTAGGTTGGTAATAATAATCGATTTCGATACGTTAAGTATTCTCATTGGCACATCACTAATCGAGTAGCAAGTATAGTCATTGTATTATCAATCTTATATCTGGTAAATATAAGATTGATAATAAAAGACTAACTGATAGCGCCATCTCTCGTCAAGTAGCTTGTTTTGTTGTCATTCAAGTAACAGTTATTGCATTATCAATCCTATTCCGACGTGTTAGAGACTAAAAGGAAAAAAATACTGAATGAAAATGTTTCGCAAAGCGCCATCTTTTGACAAGTAGCAGTACTGTTTATTTTATTAAGTTTAGAACCATGTTCCGATAGGCCTAAGGTTTATTATCAATAAAATTAGTTTTATGGTTTTAGGTCCTTTTTAAGGTTCTCTTTCGACCAATCATAACTTTTATTTCTAAGTGTGTTTTATTTTACGTGTGTGAGTTTGGCGACACTGGTTCTCTTAGTAATAAGTCAACATGCTCCTTCTACTTGCGTAAGCGAGCGATTCTGTGTTCTGTGGATTCAAAGATAAGATTTTAAAGATACCTTATTGGTTTTTCAGTTACTTTATTTATTTAGGAGATAGATGATGATGTTTTGGAGAAAGGCCAGGTCAAAAGTACCCTAAACCAGCGAGCTTGTATGAAAAATGTGATGAGAGTAAATGAGGCGAAAGAGGTGTGTCAGGATCGTAGCAAGTGGAAATCCGTGGTCTCTGCCTACCCCTGAGGGAAAGAGGCGTGATTTTATGTATGTATGTATGTATAGATAGGGAAATAAAGTATTTGGCACATAGTACCGCCTTGAAGCGTTTTTTGCTACCGCTTGAGCTGGGAACTGAAAAAAAAAGATGGTGGGTCAAGCTATAGCTCTCAGAAGCCTCTGTTATATTTTCTTTATTACAAAAAAGTCACTGCCTATCTTATCACTAAATAGGTTACTTTTTCGGGTTCTAGTGATATTTTCTTCTTGATTAATGTGAGGAAATGTCACGTATCTACCTATCTAATTACACTCATTCATCTCTAAAGGTCCGTCCACAAAACCAATCTTACTTGCACTAGTTTAATTTTTACAAAAAATAATGTGGACTGAATGTGGATGAGGACAATTTTTTTTTGAAACTTCTTTATGCACGCTTAACTTGGGGAGTAAACTGGTGAATGCGTGACGAGAGCGTTACGAAAAGTGTGAGGCGAACGGAAGTTTGACTTCAGTTGTGTGGTCGCACACTCGTTTTTTTGTTTACCCTGAAAGCGGAGGCCTCCAAGCGGTCTCAAAGCTCCGTTGTCAGAGAAAATACGCAGTACCTACGGCAAATATCTCTCAAATGCAAATTCTGCCGCCGAGTTCAAAATGTATTCTTTTCACAAACTATTTTCACCACACACGTTTACACAACAATGTAAATCATATTTCCTTGCGCTTACTTTTGCATATAATCGCAATGATTTATACCGTCTCTAGGGATGCAATCGTTAGCATTTTTACGTTTTTTTGGTCGTCAAAGATAATTTATGTTAAAGTACAGAAAATTAAACGTGGTTTCTATTAGATGAAAGCGCTCAACTATTGAAACAAACGCTACTTACAGGTTTCTCAAAGTCTATGCAAGCTCAACCTTCAATATTAACTTCAATAATACTCATGCATTGAAGGTGTGGCCACAACTTTATTCTCAAGATGCTCTCTGTAATTATTCTTGACATTTCTTGAATATTCTCAGTGAGAATACAAATCACGTGCTTTCAATTAAGGCTAGATGACTTCTTGATGAGACTGCATTACGTGACTGCATTTCTTTTCCTAAAATTTTCATCGACATACAAGAACTCGACTGCATTTCCCAGTACGGTAGACATTCGCTTAAAGGTAGTCAGAGGCACGACTAAATCAAATTGTTAACTCTTGTTTTAATACTTTATGGTGTTTTACTTTTGCTACCATATTGCTCGATTTATATTATGCTCGGTAACAATGAATCTACATTCTTCTTCTTCTTCTTCTTTCGTATGAGCAAGTGGCCAACTCTGGTGACGGAGTTTTTAGGCCGCCTAAAGGCCTCCGTCATGGCTTAACGACTTAAAAGCCGGGACCGACAATTAACGTGCCCTCCGAAGCACGGAAGCGCTCAGCTCGTAATACCACTTGCAATAAAGTACATCTACATTCTAAAGTCGATATAGCAAAGAGTCAACCATTACTTTTCCCTAGAGAGGACCATTGAAAATCATTGTTTTAAATTGAAAACACTATCAAAAACAACTTAAACTAAGTTGATGCGAAAACTTTTTATAAATTTTATATGCATTGAAGGACTGTTTGTTTTACTGTACAAAATCTCCAAATACCAACGTTCATGAAAAAAATAATTTGAAAAATAGCGTCGACTGCAGATACTGCTTGAAATTTTGAATACAGTTTTTGAATTATTATATTTAATACATACATACATAAACTCACGCCTGTATCCCATCATAGGGGTAGGCAGAGACCACAGATCGGCACTTGCTACGATCCAAACACACTTCTTTCGCTTCATTAATTAGAAAATTAATTTTGTAAAGATTTTTCGAACAATAAAACAAGAGTAAAATTAGGACAAATAGTTTGTATATGCTTCAGAAAACAAGATAAATTCTTAGTCCTGGGGGGTTAAAAAGGCCGCTATAGCAGAATCACAATATGAATTGCAATATTACCTACCTACGCCTTTCTTGTCATTCTCAGACTATGAAAAGAGACGGCATAGTTCAATTCCTATCGTGATTCTGCTACAACGGCCTTTTTGACCCCGCTGTCTGTAAAGTTGTTTGATTACACAAGTAGGTAGATCCAGCTTTGTCTCAGTTAATTTTTTTAGGCCAAGTTCAAAAAAACTCCCTGCTTCTGATCTATCTTATTAACAAAAATCATGTTATTTCCCGAAGTATTCAGATTTTTTAGAGCGAGCTTCGTAAAAAGTTCTAATCAACTCGATGCACTCAAAAAGCCCGCATCAACTTTGGCGCAGCAAACATGTGCGGAATCCAATGTAGTTTTTTGTTGTTTTGGTATTGACCGTAGCCTACCATCGCCTAATCGAAAATGGTGAATTATGCGAAACTTAGGCTGCGTTTCGATTGACACATGTAAACAACGAAATCAAATCGCGGCAAAATGCACCCTGATTGGTCAATTCATGCACCGCTAAGCTCCGCTCCGCACAGCTCCGCGTCAATGGAAACGCAGCCTATGGCCTTTACATCTTTTACTAGATGATTTATACAGTGAAAGGAGGCAATCTTTGCCTACACTTAACGGGACACTGTAGCGCCTGGGACAATGTTGAGATGGAATAGGCTTGCCCAGCACCTGGACCATACTCTCAGCTTAACCTAAGCTTAATTATGCGAAAAGAAAAGAAAAGGCAAATCGTAAACCAAAATACTAAACGACTTTGTTTGTACTTCTGTTAGTGTTCGTCTATATTGTACCTACGTGTGTGTGTGATGTCAAATAAATCGTTATCTATCTATCTATCTAAACGATTTTAAATCATTTTTTGATTTAACAAAGGATATTGAAAAATCCTATTCGTATACATTGATTAATTCGTTTATTGTTATACGATTTGAATTAGAAGCTCGTTCTGACGCGATCAGATTCGGATTAAAAGGACAGAAATTCATATTGTGAGCCGTTTGTCATTCGTCCGGCGAATCGTTTTGTGAAAGGACATGAAAGAAGATAGAATGGTTCCACCCGTATTTATAAACAAGTAAAAGTGATTACTTTAGTAAAAGTAATTACCTACTCTAGCAATGGTTTTTATTCTGTAGTTTAGTAATTTGGTTGACTTCCGAAAAATACATCCGAATCGATTATTTTCTTCTGAAAGTTGACGTTTTTTCAGCGAAGAAACGTTACTCTTTTAAGGCCAAGCTCCAAAACGGTTATGATTGTTTGCCTGCAAATTGTAACTAAACGGAATATCTCATCAAGTTACAACTCCAATTATGTGATTTTTTAATCTTTTTTCTATTTAGTTCTAAAGGCAGAAACACGATTAATAGAAAAGAGATGGCCGATTCCTTGAATAAATTTGCCCCACAGATGCCAACAGGAAAGAATGCTTGCGTCATGACCAAATTGGGATTTTTGGGTTTGTTTTTTTATTTTATAATGAGAGTCCATTCATCTTCTTCCTCTAAAAAGTGGGATTTAAAAGTTATTCTAATATAAAGCAGCAGGCTATGACGCCCAGCATGAACGGAGAACCTAGGAAACTATATTTTTAAGGTTCATATAGTAAAAGCTTTGCTTACGTTGGGGATAGATGGCGCTGTGTGAACATTTACTTTTTCATTATTATAATTAGGACTAGCAGAATTTTAAGTGAAGTAGGTATAGAAAATAAATGACGCACACAAGTGCTCCCAGTACCTACAATTTCAAGTAAAAAAGAAAAGTACTTAGGAAAAATTGGGAATTTCATCAATAAAATTATCTACACTCTTGTGCAGTGATTCTGTACTTACAGCCTAAAATAAAATACGATATAAAAAAATAAAATAAAAAGCCTTTTATTTCTCTATAATTAACATTTTTTTCTTATCACTAATGCTTATAATCTAAGTAGGTACTAGAGAACCCCTAAGGTGAAGGCCTCCTCCAAAGCCAGCCATCTGACCCTGTCTTATGCTACTTGGAGCCAGTTTGGTCCAGCAGTTTTCTTGATGTCGTCGTCCCAGCGAGCGTATAGTCTTTCTATGCAGCGTCGACCTCTTGGACCCTCCCAATTTGTCACTCTCCTAGTCCATCTTCCATCTTGTAGACGGGCTACATGTCCAGCCCACTTCCATTTTAGTCTGTATGCATATCCCAAGGCGTCAGTACTTTTTGTAATTTTAAATAAAATATGATAAATCCTCATAAATCACATCACAACACAATCACACAACTGAAACTCAACGAAATTCCTTTTACATCTGTCAAATTCTTGTCCGTCTGTTTTGTTTACTATTTGAGTGTCATGTCAACCGCGAAAAAGAAGGTAGGTCTATCTGATAAAAATATTCTCTGTGATACCTAATAGCCCCTCCAGACTCTCGGCAAGAAACCCCGACAACACCCGAGAAGCGTGAATGTGAGGAGTTTCTCGCCTTCTTGTTCTCGCGCTTCGGTGTCGGTACCTATTTTTAGCCGAGACAAAGGATTTCAAACAGATCACGAGTGAGAAAATTGAGAGTGTGGATAATTTGTTTGTTCTTCGAGAAGTCTCGGTGAAACTTCTCGCCGTGAGTCTGGAGAGGCATTACGGACTGTAGTACCGGAAGTGACTAAAGTTACTAATAAAATAACATACTTAATTATATTCCCACAGGGCACGAGATATCTAAGTATTCTGTATGTACCAGTTAATTTTGTGATATTTTATTTAAATAATATTATTCAGACGCATAGTCTTATTCGATATTCGGCTCTGGGGCAGGATCCGGCCAGATTCTTTACATGATACTTTTACGTTTTGAAAATGACACCTTTTCTCAAGATTTTTGCATTTTTCTTGAAAACCAGTTCAGCTACATATACAAAATAAATACTCACAGAAAGGAAATTTAGTCTTTTATTTGCTTCTAAGTTATCGTTTACCTAGACTGCTTATTTTTCTCATAATAAGCAAAATTAGTTTTGAGCTTTACTTCTGAGCACAGAGAGTTAAACGGATCAACCGAAAATCAACCTTATTGAGTCCCGAGTTGCTATATAAATAAACACAGAATCGAACGCAGCTCATTCCGCTTCTGGGCGGTCACAAGGTCGGATCTACGCGCGTTTTGACATTTTGACATTTGACAAGCTATTTGCCCGCCCCGGCTTTGTACACGTAAAAGAAAATGAAACCAAAAAGTCATAAAGTTAGTAAGTATTTAGTTTTTTTTTTCGATTAGGAAAAACAATACTAACTTTACGACCTTAGTAATAATGCACAGTCCCTCCCTAAGGGTAATTTTGAATATAATAAAAATAAAGTAGGTATTTAATTACTCTGGTGAATCAAACCAGAAAATATTTATTTGAAATAGACCTTTATTGCAACCCCTTTAAAAATTCATAACTTAGTACTTATTATTTTATTTTTATTTAAGAAATTAGGTACATTTATTTCTTAGAAACTTGCCTCCTTTTTTCACCTTCTTGTTAGATAGAACAGAAGATCGAAGATCACTATAGATAAAAAAATATTTTAAAAAAACAAAAACCCGACTGCGTCAAAACTAAAAAGAAAAAAACAAGCCTGCAAAGAATTACTCACAGTCGGTACCCATTCATTTTATTACCAATCAAATCTTCCCAATGTTATGGGTCCCGACTGTGAGTAATTCTTTGCAGGCTTGTTTTTTTCTTTTTAGTTTTGACGCAGTCGGGTTTTTGTTTTTTTAAAATATTTTTTTATTTAACACTTTTTAGTTATGATAAAGTTGATTTTAAAATACCTTGATTAACTATTACCTACCCAACAAGAAATTAATAAACCAACTAAACTAAGTAACTTCGTATCGCCCTAATTATTTATTCAATTTTATTCATCAAATCCATCCAATCCAATTCCCCATCAGCCAATAATTCAATCCAATCCAATAATATCAAAAACTTTCGATAATGGCCCTCAAAAATTGATAGAATAGGTAAACTTTTCAAAACGCAACGATAGCGCGATCTAGGATTGGTTCAGATTTAGCAGCGACATCTAGTTGTGTTTTTGGTAATTAATGTAAATAAAAAATAATACTGAGGGTTGCGATGTTTGTAACTTCTGAACTACAAAACCGATGACCTTGAAATTTTTACAGAACATTTTAAAGTAGGTACATACCTACTTTCTAACAAAATTACCCTTCCTTTGCGTTGCGCAGTCGGGTAAAAAGAATCAATAAAATCGTACTATGTGTTAATGAATTACAACCAGATACCTACCTACTCATTTTGATTTTCATTTCCTCTCCCAAGGGAACCGTCTTGAATTTCAGTAAGTAAGTAGGTATAGTAATCAAAAGTATCCTATTTATACTTACCTCGTAGTAGTATAGTATGTATGCACTCAAATAATACCAAGTTTCATTTAAATCCGTCCAGTAGTTTCGTTCGACCGAGACGTGATGCGCGGCCAAGATACACACAAACAGAATTTTAAACCGTTATATTTCCTAAGCTATTATTTAAAATGAAAAATAGTAAAAGAAACCTAACATTGATTTTTAAATACCTATTCAACGATACCCCACTTGACATAGTTCGTCAATTTTGAGTTTTTAAATTTTGACAATATGGCGTCTGGTTGTAACACTGGTTAATTTTGATTACTTTCATGTCTTTA
Source organism: Camptogramma bilineatum (assembly GCA_958496255.1). Taxonomy (NCBI): domain Eukaryota; kingdom Metazoa; phylum Arthropoda; class Insecta; order Lepidoptera; family Geometridae; genus Camptogramma; species Camptogramma bilineatum. The sequence goes on along the minus strand of OY292473.1, from coordinate 6,657,156 downwards.
GTGACACTCGCAAGGTTGAGACAAATCGATTGACGTTAGAATCATCAAAATCGGTCCACGCGTTTGGCCTCTAGAGTGCCACATAGAAACATCCATAGCGAGAATAATTATTAATCAACTTTAAACCGTTATTTTTCTTAAACTATTACTTAAAATGAAAAATGGTAAAAGAAACATAAAGTTGATTTTAAAATACCTATTCAACGATACCCCACTTGACATGGTGTGACGATTTTGATTTTTTTAATTTTGACATTAAGGCGTCTGGTGGTGGCACTGGTGAATTTTGATTACTGTCATGCCTTTAACAACACTCCCAAGGTTCAGACGAATCGATTGACGTAAGAATCATCAAAATCGGTCCACGCGTTTGGCCTCTAGAATGCCACATAGAAACATCCAAACATACATACTTACATACATAGACTGATAAACACATTACCCTTCCTTTGCTTTGCGCAGTCGGGTAATTACGAGTAGAACAAAAAATCGGCAAAATTAGTTTAGTAGTTACGGAGATACGTGGTAAAACAAACATTCACACAAACTTCTCTCATTTGTTATATAATAGGACTAGTCGAAATCGAATGTCATTCGGAACAAAATGGAGTGGAGTCGCATCCTCAACTATATAATTTGGTTTTTGTTCAAGGACTGTGTTGGCCAAGTGGGATATTACCCCGAATTTCGTTTTTTTTTTAGCTTCACTTGTATTCATCTATGTCAACAGAATCTTAGAACGTAGTTTTAATCCATTTCAAAACGTCGGATCAAAATGTGCACACTTATCAAGGATCAAAGACATTATTATTTTACCACGTTCTTATTATACCTATATAGTCACTTTCTTGTTCGTCTGTATGTCTGTCGTTCCGTGGAAAATCTGGCGCGACTAAAATTTCGAGCACTTTCCGTGTAGCTGGTTGGCTAAAACTGTCAGGGTAGCTCACAACTCGATGACAACGCATTCTAAATAAATAAATAAATAAAGACGTGGTTTTTAGTTTATTTTTTAATCTAAAATTAATTTACATAGTTAATTTTAGTACTGTAATTTTGTACTTTATCGACTCGTATGTAACTATAGCTTGTTATTTAGTGTTTTAAACTCCGGTTGGTGCATATATCCAGTGCCGAGTGACCCGAGTGCTTATGGGCTTAATCGATGAAGGGGTTGTAAAGATATTAGGTACTCAAGGGGGTAAAAAAATAAAAGTTATACAAACAAATTTAATGGGGTGTCATATTATGAAAGTTTATGGTTCACAAATTGTAATTTACGCTAAACTTAACGTATTATGACAGTCCTAAGAAAGCAAAGTCGGCGTAGTTTCAGTGACACAGTGAACACAGCATGCAATTATTTGTGATTAGCAGTGATCGGAATGAGGCGGGCTAAAATACCTAAAGTTCGAAAAATAACAGAGACAAATGGAGACGCCTTAGGACTAAATATTTTTCGACCCAATTATTTCCGTTTCCGGGACATTAATAAAGAACATCTAACATTAAGGTGAATCAATTTTTTACCTGAGTTAATAACAAAAACTAAAATGTAAGTTATAAGTATAAAAAACTTTTTCCGTCGGTCAAATAGAAAAATTATTTGAATTAGTTCACAATATTATTAACATTAATTTTAAATGTACTTACTCACTGTGAAAATTGTGCCAACTTTCAATAAAATTCTTACTTACTACAAGTATAAAATTCTTGTAGTAAGGAAGTCTCCCCTTTTTTGCCTCTGTTCTTCGAACTTTAGGTATTTAAGCCCGCCTAATTCCGATCACTGGTGATTAGACTTATCTAGGTATAAAGAATATAATACATATAATTAAATACTTAATATAACATACATATATGTTAAAAAGAGAGGTCAAAAGCCACTTGGGTGCGGCTAAAAAATCAGCGCGCCGTCCGTGTAGCGGATGTCTTAGTTGTTTGTTAACCAGCTGATTAACAAGATTCTATAGTGTCTTCACAGATTAATGAATAGTGTCTTAGTTTTTTGTATAGTATATCACAGAATAAATAATAGTACTAAGTTGTCAAGATGGAGACATTCTACGAATTAAGACACACAAAGTAACGTGTTATTGACTCTTTCTGTCATATGACAATTTGTTAGTGCTAGTGAAAGATGAAGATACTTTGCAGGGTCTGCTTTTCTTGCGCCTTCAAGTAAATCCTTTTTCTTAGTCAAATATAGTTTGTTAGCTAGTGTCAAAGTTGGAAACGTCAAGTAGACAACCGTCATTGTCACTTGGATGTGGTCGACGCAAAGAAGGCAGAGGCAAGGAAGTTATATAGTTACGTAGGTATACAACTTCCTTGGGCAGAGGGCCCTAAAGTCAGTTTCGTTTTGGAGGGCTCGCTTCCCTGAGGGTGGGTGGCGAGCAGGATGACACTTTGGTTCTTCTGGTATCGGAGCAGAGTGGTCGCTCCTCGAGAGTAGTAATGTTCTGTGGGTCGCTTTGCCTCTTTCTGTTGAACTCACCGCGTTTCCCTTTTGTTTTTTAAATGGTGATAGTAATTCTAATCGGCAAAAATCGAATCAATCCTCTGTTTAAGTCTTGTGAAAGTAATTGTGATTATAAAATAGACATTCTGACTACACGTTACATTGGTTATTTCGTGTCTTTGAACATATCGGACCATCCATACTTCACGCCCAGAACCTCTCCCTGACAACTATATTATCTTCTTATGAAATATTATCTTATTCTATTAAACGAGCAATATTTGTTTGTTTGTTTATTTGTACTCACGTTCTCGAAAACGGCTCTAACGATTTCGATGAAATTTGCGGTAGGTACAGAGGTTTACGGTTTACGGGGCGAATAATCGATCTAGCTAGGTAGAGACCTAGCTAGATCGATCGAATAATCGATCTAGCTAGGTAGAGACCTAGCTAGATCGATCGAGACCTAGCTTTTTTTAAATACATACTTAACTCATTTTTCTTTTTCTTTTTTTCTCGATTTGCACCCAAGCAGAGCTTGGTCGCCCAGATATTCTATAATAAGTAATAATAATTATGAAGGTAACAACTAGGTATCACTTCCATCGAAAAAAAATAATTGATGAAGTCTCCATGACAATGTTCGCTACTTCAACAAGATGTTAAAATTATAATTATTCTAATAGGGCCTCCAGACTCTCGAGAGAAGGCTCGGCGAGAAGTCTCGCCCGAGACTTCGCGAAGAACAAACAAGCTATCCACACTCTCAATTGTTCTCAGTCGTGATCTGTTGCTTATCCGGTATGGACGTCGATTTTGAAACTGTGCGGCCGGTTTGGCTCTGTGTGCCATTGCATACTGTAACTTTGTGAATGTTGTAACTAAAAATAATGTTAAAAAAATAAAATACTTAATGTAAAAACTTTTATCTTAGTAGTTTCGATGTTTAGCATCCCATAAAATAGGCTCAGATTGAAAAAAATCGATAAATTTCAACTCTATTCATTATTCCACATTTTTACGAAAGAAAATTCTCGAAAAAAACAAACAATATGGATGTCTGCCCGCCGCCGCTCATTAATCTGCAATGAGACAAAACGTGAGTGTAGGACCCTTCTCTCTTCTCGCCCGAGAAATCCTTTGGCTCGGCCAAAAATACCGACACCGATCGGAGAACAGGCGAGCCAGAGAACGAGAAGGCGAGAAGCTCTTCACACTCACGCTTCTCGGGTGTTCTCGGGGGTTCTCTACGAGAGTCTGGAGGCCCTTTAATAGGGCCTCCAGACTCTCGTAAGAAGGCTCGGCGAGAAGTCTCGCCCGAGACTTCGCGAAGAACAAACAAGCTATCCACACTCTCAATTGTTCTCAGTCGTGATCTGTTGCTTATCCGGTATGGACGTCGATTTTGAAACTGCACCCGGTTTGGCTCTGTGTGCCATTGCATACTGTAACTTTGTGAATGTTGTAACTAAAAATAATGTTAAAAAAAAAAATACTTAATGTAAAAACTTTTATCTTAGTAGTTTCAATATTTAGCATCCCATAAAATAGGCTCAGATTGAAAAAAATCGATAAATTTCAACTCTATTTATTATTCCACATTTTTACGAAAGAAAATTCTCGAAAAAAACAAACAATATGGATGTCTGCCCACCGCCGCTCATTAATCTGCAATGAGACAAAACGTGAGTGTAGGACCCTTCTCTTTTCTCGCCCGAGAAATCCTTTGGCTCGGCCAAAAATACCGACACCGGTCGGAGAACAGGCGAGCCAGAGAACGAGAAGGCGAGAAGCTCTTCACACTCACGCTTCTCGGGTGTTCTCGGGGGTTCTCTACGAGAGTCTGGAGGCCCTTTAAGATGGTTTCAAAAGTTTTAACATGTCAAAATATCGTGAATAGATAGAGGGTAGAGGGGCGTTTGGGTGGAGTCAACGATGACATTTCTTTTGACGGAAAAGCCTTAATTCGGAATACATTCCGAGAAGTTCTGAATCGCACTGCTGGGTTCCTCGAGATGTTTTCTTACACCCGGCCGTTTAGAGCTCATAATTATTAATCCGCATGTAAATTCGAAAAGAAAAATCTATCGAAGCACTGCCGGAATTTGAACACACAACCTTTAAACAGGAGTAGGATCACCTAGCTCTAATGATTTAAAGTGATCCTAGTGGTCCCACTGAATAAATGATTTTTGATTTTTTTTCGGACCGAAAGTAAATGCTCCATCTCAACCGACCATCACAACTCAAAATATCTCTGATTTGAAAAAAATATTATGTTTTTTCCCAAACTTATCTACCATTATAGTACCTCTTGGTTCCGTCTAAATTCATTTCACCCGGGCACCGCTTATGCGAGTTTTTTGTTGGACCCCGGGCACGTCGCTTTTCCAAGGCCTTTTGTTCTTCCCGGACACAGTTTTATTATGTTATTATTGCATTTTGATCGCGACCTCGATAGGAGAAGTTTGGATTGCATTTCGAACGGAAAAGAAATTTTAATTTGGTAGTGGAGTTTTTAAAACAGAGGCTATAATGTTAGTGAGTATTTGTCTAAGGCCGGCCGCATACGTACGGAATCCTGATACGGTTTGGAATTTACGTAGACGTTCAATTTTAGTTCGTATGACCTGTACGCACGGTTTGTTTTCGAAATGAATGTGCGGCATGTAGAACAATTTGTATTGAATGCGTGCATTTAGAATTCGGAAACCGAATCAGGAAACCGAACGTATGCGGCCGGCCTAAATCAATTCTTTCAAAAACTAAATACTGCAACTTTTCTACCTAATGATTTAGAGGTATTATAAAAGTAATTAATGATAGGTACTTAATTTATTCACAAACAAAATACCAGCGGGGCTAAAAAGGCCACTCTAGCAGAATCACCATAGGAACTGCAAATTATGCCGCTCTTGTCACTCTCAGTCTATGAAAAGAGAAGGCATATAGTTGAATTGCTATCGTGATTCTGCTATAAAGGCCTTTTTAACTCCGCTGCTGTATTTCATTTATTTTGTGAATAAATTACATACAGATATCTATTTTATAACTGTTACCTACTGTAAAACAATTTGCGAGACTCTGTTTATATAAATTATATATTTTATTTTGCATTGCGTAACGTGTCGACATTGTGTTCGCACTTCACTATTTCTCTATGTAAGTTTTCTACTCGCGAAAACCTTTAATTAGCTTTCTGTTACTATTTAGCTAATCTTTAAGTAATCTTCTGCTATTGGTTTTCCTACAAATAAATTAATAAATAGAAACACGACTGAGTGAGAGAGAGGTCTTACTGAATAGCTTATTTTACTAGTATCGTAACTAAACTGAAAAGACCTGCTGGAATTTCGAATTAAACCTATACCCCATCCATCTCAATAAATAACAAAAACCATTTTTAATCCGAAAATAATTACCCCAATTTATTACCCCAAATGTTACATTCAGACGGACAAATTTGAAAATGCCGACAATTGGCCGTGGGTTGCGGCCGGAAGGCATCCCTCACCGCGTCCGCTCGTCCGGACGCCCTGCCTTCCACCGGATAGCACGACCCGGTAATTTACTGAATCATTTCGAGTAAAACTACGTCTTGCTCATCTCAGAATTAGCCTGAGAAATTATTCCGAGCGAATCTCACAGAAATTAGCCTGAAGCTGCGTACGGTACGGATAGCGCGTACCCTTGGTACGCGTAGTCAGTTTACGCGTGTCCAGAACGCCAAGTCCATACCTGTAGCTACGCGTACAGTGTACGACGCGTAAACTGACTACGCGTAACCAAGGAACGCGCTATCCGTACGCACCTTGAGAAATTATTCCGAGCAAATCTCATAGAACTCTAAAGCCGCCGATGCTGGGCGAGCCTAAGCCAGCGCGAGCGAAGGCGAGTCGATGCAAGGCAAGTGCTGAATTTATATGCTCTAACGAGCACAAGCTCTAAACGGTGAAGGAAAACATCGTGAGGAAACCCGCGGCTTAGTCAGCCCCACACGTATTGACCATGTCTTTCCTGTGGATATGGCCGGTTAAGCTGAGAGGATGGTGTAGGTGCTGGGCAAGACCATCTCAACATTGTCGCAGGCACTACAGTGTCCCGTTAAGTGTAGGCAAAGATTACCTCCTGACACTGTATAAATAATCTAGTAAAGATGTAAAGGCCTAAGTTTAGGCTTAGAGTAATCGGTGACATACTTACATAAAAACAAGAAAGTGATCGTATAAGGGTTCCCTTTTTTACCTTTTAAGGTACGGAACCCTAAAAGCACAAAAAAAACCCGATGGATTGAGAACCTCCTCCTTTTTATGAAGTCGGTTAAAAACTGAAATGCCTGGCTGCGTATAGTGTTTGCACAATATTTATGCATGAATATTTGCGTAATATTGCAACCTCTAATTCGCAATCATAGAACGCATTACTTGCGTCGACCACGCGTTCAAAACTACAAAACATTCACAGTTATGTGCAATTAGCTTTGCATACAATTCCTAAAATACCATGTATTTGTCAACACTAGGTAGCTGTTTTAGTGCAAAAGTTATATAACAGCATAAGTACCTAGAGTTATTTTGGAATTAAAAATGAAATAAAATAAAATCGAAAATGGTCATGACTGCGTCCCAAAGACATTCTCTTAGAACTTATTCCAAGTCATTCTGGAGGCATTTTGGAGGCATTCTGAATCCTTTGAAGATATCTAACGGGTAGTCAGAATCTTGTCCAAATACATTTTGGTACATGCCCACATTTTTCAGTTTTGAATTAACGCAACTTATTTTTTTTTTTAAGAAATAAACAAATATTTAGGTAGCGGGGAAGCATTGGATTAGACTGGACCGAGACAAGTGGCGTAAAATTGAGGAGGCCTATACTCAGCAGTGGGTGGATGTGGGCTGATTAGATAGATAGATAAAAAAGAATATTTTAAAAAACTATAGAATACAAATTACATCACCAACTATTAAAATGAATGGCAGCGGGTGGATGTTTGAATGGCTAATAATAGCTTTCGGCAAACAGTGTGGGCATAGTATAGTCTGTGGCGTAGATAGGCAACCAATTGTAGTAAGTTGATTTATTAGTACTTCAAATATTAGGATTATCGAAGGAGAATAGTAAATTGATGTAACTTCCGCCTGTAGCTTTGCTCACGTGGTACTTGGATCAACAAAGCCATTGTTCACTCAGAAATACTGTACACACAACGGATCTAGGCATTCGTAAAGTTAGCCGTTTTGCTGCATACCTAGTAGAAAATTTTGTAAAAAAAATAAGCTACAATGCGCATCGAAACGGCTAACTTCACGAATGCCTAGATCCATTGTGCGTACTGCCAGCCACACACGATCAAGTTCACCGTCAAATTTGCAGCGGACTTGATGCGGCGTCCAGTAAACTTGACGGTGTATGGCTATGGGTGTGCATGACAAGTCTACTTGAAGCGAATTCTGCCGACTTGATCAAGTTTGCAGCGTCTTGTAAACTTGAAGATGTGTGTGAGCGTTCAAGTATGCATGACGTTGGTAGTGTGAGTTCTATATGGACGAACTGCAAACTGGACGCCGCATCAAGTCTGCTGCAAACTTGACGGTGAACTTGATCGTGTATGGCTCACATACCTACCGTACTTTTTAAAATTGGTGAGGAGCTTCCGAGATTCCAAACCTTAGCTTTCCAACTTTAGCTTTCTTACTTAAATCTTAAAAAATAAAGCAGGTGTCATGTTGAGAAAAAAAAATACTTGAGATCTTTATGCAACGTAAGCTTTTTTTCAGGATTAATCTAAACGGTAAATAAAAAAGGGTACAAGACGACTGTGTCCCCAACGATTTCCACTTGCTACGGTACTGATTACATCACAATCATTTATTACACTCTTTATAATATGACTCTCATTACCTACATCACAATCATTTATTACTCTCTTTATCATATACTTACACTCTTTATTTTATATTTTTATACCTACTCTATATAATATGTGCTCGTTGGTTTAGGGTAGGTACTTACTTTTGACAGTCTTTCTCTAAAACCACGAATTTAGCTCATGTACTCGCATGTTCACCTTCCGCTTCCAGCGGAGCTGAAAAGGCCGATAGAGCAGAATCACAATATGAATTGAACCATATGCCGTCTCTTTTCAGTGACTGAGAGTGATAATAACGGCATTATTATTGCAATGCCTATTATGATTCTGCTATTGCGGCCTTTTTAGCCCCGCAGTTGTCCCAAAACAAGCCTTATTTCGTAATTCATATAATTTTTATAACATAAATCCTTGATCTATAGATCCATATGATAGTTCAGCTGATGCCATGTTACTCTCGTTATTTCCATTAAACCATGATTTCTGTTTGCTTCCTCATCACAAAATTAATTTCCCGAATCGCGACATTACATTCGAATCTTGCTTGTTTGACAATGCCAGCATTTGGTCAGCGGCCAAAATCGGATATAATCGTGCCTAATGGACGAAAACAGGGACTAGCTAATGTTTCAGTTTTTGTGAAGCTGTGACCGCCAGATACCTTGAGGTATCTGACGGTATTTTATTTCATTTTGTAAGAATGTACCAAAGAAATTTCATACATAGTAGAATGCTGACTGACATTTAATGTACAAAGGATTTTGAACCTTATCACTACTACACAACGATCTATTATCATTTAATCTTGGTTATAAGGATTGTTGGTCTTGTTGAGAGGCTTTCTTGGGTGCTTTGTCTCTTTCACACAGTTGCAAAAAGAAAGAGACACAGCGCCCAAGTTTTATTTCAAGCGGACCGCGTTTTCTGTATCAGTGCGCGTTCCAGTTACGTTAGTATAAAAATTCCTTGGAATGTACTATTGTTTATGTATGTTGACACCTTATAACCAGGACAATTTGTATGCACATAATAATGTTCGGTTGCACTTTCTAAACAATTTTGTTTCGGCTAGTGCTTATGTCGGCTAGTTACTCTGGATTAAGATGACTTTTGGTCGAATCCAGCTTTGGTCATTTTAGCTCCCTAGACGTAGGCAATAAAATGTTCACCGTGTTTCAGAACAGCACAGCTTAATGTGATTCTAATATTGGAATTACCGTGCGTTTTGGGTATTGACCATAGGCAGTCAAATCGAACTGGTTTAAAACCGAGCACCGAACAGATTATGTAGAGGAATACACTACCCATTAATTGAGAGTGTACGATCATAGTGAATACTTCTCACGATTATTGTAATGCGGTGATTTCTGGTGACGTTTTGGACATTGAGCGCTTTTTTTACCATTTCTGAGTAAGGTCCGACGTTCTTATAAGGAAAGAAAAGAAAAGAATGAAAGAAAAATCATTTATTTAATAACAAAAAAAAACAAAGATAAAAGTATATTACTAAGCTATTAGCCCTAGCTATAAGCCCCAAACAGGTGTCCAACTCAGCATTTGTTGTTTTGCACATTTGTAAATGTAGTACAATTTATTATACAATTTATTTATATCGTTGAAGTTCAGCAAAATTCTGTGCCGTCACAATCTGGATGGGTGTCTGCAAGTGGCAATAACAGCTAAGTTCTTCCGTACTTCGGAGGGCACTTAAATTATTACCAGTCTAGTTATTGTTTTTAAATGATAAGCATAGCATAGCATAGAAACATTTATTTAGCACACACACAAAAAAGAAAAAAACAATGCGGAAATAAGTCTTTTCTTGATTTAAATAAGTCTGATAAAAAAATTATAAACACCCGAGATTATTAAACTATTTCATAATTTCATTAGTTTCGTTCATAATAATGGAGATCTCGATACCTCTAATCGATAAGAATGTTATGTTATGATATACGGTGTTCCTGAGTTCTGAGCCTTTTTATAAAGGTTTTGCATTTAAAAGGGAAATCTATATGGACTGTTTTGTATAGGTTTTGCATAAAGAGATATTCATACGAATTGAGTAGATATATTAATCAATTCGTTTGATCATAAAACCTTTGATCACTCGCGACCCAGATACATGCGACATTAAAAGCGAATAATATTGCAGCTTTATCTCGCTTTCAACTGTTACCTTCATTTATATTAACCGACCTTATAAAAACTTGCCTCTGACTACCTATTTATACATATTTTACCTTTAATGCCACCTGAGAGAATGACTAACATGCCATTACCAGTGTTAGTAGGGTTTTAAGTTAAAGAAGCAATTAATTCAAAAATAAAAAAACCCGGTTGAACTGAAAAGTTGGGAAACAGCATTTTCTTTAAATGAGATATCTCCTTAACGGCTTAACCAATGTCAATTCGGTTTTTTATATAAGTAAACAGTTTTAGTATACGTTTACTAAAACTTTCTATTCAGTCATACGCAACGTTTATAAAAAACCGCATTGACATTGGTTGAGCCGTTAAGGAGATATCTCATTTGAAGAAAATGCTGTTTCCAACTTTTAGTTTGTTTAGCAGTTCCATTTAGGGCGAAAAATAGATTTTCAAACATTTTGAAAGATCATTTATTATTCGATGATGTCATGAAAGATTTAAAAAAAAAATATGCTTGAAATCAGTCCACCGATCTCTTGATTTTGACATAAATTTTGATACGATGATGGCGAGATTTTTTTTTAATTTCAAAATTCCTACATTGTTGCATTTTCTAGCCGATATAGTTAATTTATTAGAATAAAAAGTTTGCTAGAGCACAATCGAAATTGAAACGATTCTAACGATACCTCATTCATTAAAATCCATGTAGCTGTTTAGGAGCAATGCGGTAATAAAGAATATCACTTACATACATAGAAACGCGCGATCTACATAACCCTGTGGCTTGACAGTCAGCCGGGTAAAAAATAGACATACATAGGTACCACTCGAAACAATAACCTTTCTTCTGACGCGGCACGTAAAAATAATATAAGTACGTCATCATCATCTTCCTGCCCTTTTCCCACTTACATGGGGTCGGCACAACATGTATTCTTCTTCCATTTCCCTCTATTAGCCGTCATCTCAGCATTCACTCCTTTCTTACTCATGCCAACTTTCACACAATCCATCCATCTTTTCTTTGGTCTACCTCTACTCATATCCATCTACTTTCATATCAAGCACTCTTCTCGTAACATGACAGTATTAGGATTATTACGTAACAGTATTTTATAAACCGTCAGCGAATTTAAAAAAAGATTCATCCATTCACACATCCAATTTCATAATCACATTTATTGGAGGAAAGGAAAATTGAATTCTCAAATGAATTCGGGAAGGGCGCAACTTGAGAAATCACCCTTTTTCGAGGACAATACTAAGGAAATCCGTTTTAGGAGCTTAGTGATTTGTGTTTAAGCAGCCAACACCTTGAATACAATTTAGACCAAGCAACTTATACAATCATCATCATCATCATCTAAAACCCGACTCGATACCGACTCGCAGTCGCAGACTTTCCAAAAATACCTCAACACTTCAATTGAAACTTGAAAGCTTTTAGTATAATCCCTTTGATGTTATTTCTATAACCCGTAGGCACCTTAGGAAAGTATTCATTCCGAGAATATTCTATTGTCATCGATAGCAGAAAGCCCTTTTCAATAAGAAATACTATAGACCAGGCGATGGCGTCGAAAGTACTCCGCTATAACGATACAGTTGTTTTCTATGAAAACAAATGCAGCAGAAATTACGCGACCGAAAGCCCCGTAACGAATTACGCGACTCACAACTCAAAACAATACTACTTTGGCCTTAGCCTAAGTGTGGGCATAGGTAGATCTTCTTGACGCTGTATAATTTATACACATAGAAAGGTATCCATTGTAAAATGATTATGCTTAAAATTCACTAGGTCATAAATAGGTCTCTTATTAACAAGGTGTTTTTTTATTCCTGTACTGACAAAATCTTTCACGTCATACTGTTACGAGTAGCCACAACGTTGGTTACTTACAACCACCGCTCGGTCTATAAGAGAAGACGCACACTGAAACGCAGACACGCCAGGAATCCCGATATTCCCGTTTCAAACAGTAAAGGGGCGGGATAGTTGTAATATCTGTGATTTATTCGACGTTGTATCGTGACAAATCTGTTGGGAATCGCCTGGAAGCTTTGGTTTTATTGAGTTGAGGTATTTTGGCGTTTCTATTATTATTTTCGTCTTTGTGTCAGCCGTTCTAAAGAGCCATAATGCACTGTTGACTTGTTGCCGCGCGCTTTATATTTTGCTTAGGTACTGTGGTTAGATATTTGACATTACTTCTATCCTTATTTAGTACAGATATGTTACAAATCACAGATAGATACTTTTTGATTGTTTCTGAGGCATGTACTACCGCTCTACTTATAAACTTCTGTCAAAATTGAAACACCATTTAAACTATTGCCATCCTTTTCTTTTAGTTATTGACCAATAGTAACAAAGCGAATCTTGAGCATTGTTTAACTAATTCATAAGTAAGGCCCTTAGTGACAAAGACGACGCTATTTTTTTTTATTTTTATTTTTTTAAAGATGTTTTTTAAAACGGTTTTCAGCTTTCTTTAGCCTTAGTAGACAGATACCCAGCTCCATCATATTAATGAGAATCCGAGACATGTAAGTGTTTGCTGCCCACACACCGGCATTCGTTCTATAAAACTCTTTTTTCACCTGACTTGCACTTTCATATTGAGGTCGACTGGGACGTCACAATTTTTATTACTTTCTATACGAGTTATGTTGGTCTGCGTTTTAAATATTCTATTATATTAAAAATCTGTAGACCCCTATGTTTTGAAAGTAAGATCTTAAACCGTGTTTATTTCACATTTTAAATTTGGTAAAAAAAAGGGTTGTCTGTAAAGTCGGTTTACGGTCGATAATTTTACGTGATAGCGTCATAAGAAAACTTATTTAAATTTACTTTTGTCAAAATTATAAAACATCCTTTATTATTAATGTATCGGATCGAATAATTTACCATAATAAATTATTTCGTAGCTAGTGCTACGAGAACCGTAGCTCTCTACGTCTCGTAGCAGCGGTACGTGTTTGTTTTTTTGTTTGTCCTGCTTTCACGTCAAAACAGAGCGACGGATTTACGTGATTTTTGTGTGGAGATAGCTGGAGGGCTGGAGAGTGACATAGGCTACTTTTTATCCAGGTACCAGGCGAACGAAGCCGCGGGCAGCAGCGAGTAAAACAATAAAATTATAAGCAAATAATAGTTTTTCCAGTGACGAAACCAAGCACTTGATAAAGAGCGAATCAAAGATGGAATACAAAGGATGAAAGGACAAACTCAACTTGATTGAAAAGCTTCCACACTACTGAAACGAGCCGCTTGCCACAGACCGGAGGAAATAGCTGGTGCAGAACATAATAATAATAATAATTATAGTATTATACAGGGTAGTCACTGGAATGTGTGTCCATCACAAAAGATCAAAGTTGTCAAAAGGGTCTCTGTGTGTTGGCTTCGGCCCCATGCATGCCTTTCATAGGTCCGGGACTCCATTGTCCCGAGATGTTGTAAATTGTAAATTGTTTATTGAGCACCTTAAATAACAAAAGTGTACATTACAGAATATACCTAGGTATACATGATTTCTAAGGGTTAGGAAACTACAGGTTCACAATGTGATACAACTGATACCTAAACTAAGACAAAAAATAATCCTGTGTGATAGGTATCAGCGCCCACCCTCAATAAAGGTGTATTTCAGAAAATTTAAGTAGGTAGGTACATAACAAATAGTTGTAGGCAAGTACTCTACTCATTTTATACGGTAATACAGGTGTTAAACCTTGACATACAAATAATAATAATAATTAGCCTTTTTTCAGATAGGATTAATACATTGCAAAATTATAATTAAATTTAATTTAACTACATGAAAATTAATGTTAATGTTAATGATAATTGATTTCATTATTCGATTGCCTCGACACCCTCATCTGTTTGCCCCTTGGCAGGTTCAAAACATGAATAAATGAACGTCATAGTGATTCTAATGGCTTTTGCACTAAGTATCTTTTTTTTTTGTCAGACTCGTGATTACGGTAACTGTAATGTCATTCCAAACGTCGAAATAAATAAAATGATTTCCCGATTACAAACTTGCAATGTGATAGAATAGAAGATTATATAAAAGGAAATAAATTGTAGAATTAATAGAAATTAATTTTCGATATTTTGTAATTAAAATTGGGAAAGAAATAAACTGAATGATTAAAAAACATTAAAATGCGTGCCTGAAAAAAATGTATTTATACTTAATAATGAGTTTACGCACAGAAAAAAGGTGGCAAGCTATTATGCTTCAAGCTGTGCCATTACTATCCTTTTATCTCAGAAACTTCCACGCTTTGTTCCAAGATCCGTTCGGTTTATTTTATCTGTGAGACAATAAAAATAAAGTTTTCTTTGTGGAGCAAACAGGGTACGAACTCGGTATAAGTAAGGGAGTGAGCACACTGCGTTTTTTGCAGCGCGCTTGTATTGATACAAACGCGATGCGAACGCGCTCAAAAACGCGCTTCACATAAAACGTCGAGTGCCCACTCTCTAAAGGCGCTAACACCATGTTGGCTCTGGGTCGCATTGCCCCTCTATCGTTCTCGCCTTGCATCGATTCGCCTTCTCGCTCGCACTCGTAAGCTGGCCTAGGCTGGCCCAACATGGTGTTTGAGCCTTAAGGGCACTTTTATACGCTACCCTTATCAGAATATATAAAAGGCTTTCGTTACTGACTGACTGACATATCAACGCACAGCCTAAACTATAAGTCCTAGAAGCATGAAATTTGCAGGGTGCGTTCCTCTTATAATGTAGAGGTGCACTAAGAAAGGAATTTTGAAAATTCGACCTCTAAGGGGATGAAAAGGGCTAAAAATGTTTGTAGGAAAAATCTTATTCTTTGAACATAGAAACTTGAAAGTTAGCAGTTATGTTCTTCAAAACATTTAAAAAAAGTTAGTAAAAAATTTTTTTTTCAAACTACCCTGAAAACGGGGTGAAAGGAATGTTAAAGTTTGTATGGGAACTTTTTAACGGTTAGTTTAATTTGCTTGAAACTCGGTACAAATATATTTCAGGACAGATAAAAAATATCTGTAAAAAAAAATATTCCAAATTATGCTTCAGAGGGAGTGCCAGAGGGTGTTCAAGTTGGTAATGGAACTTCTTAACGGGTGGTTCGATTTGCTTCAAACTTTGTATGTGTACTTATAAAAAGGTAAAAAACATCCCTAAGAAAGTACTTTTAAAAATTTTACCCCTAACGGGAAGAAAATGGTTAAAAATGGTTGAATAAAAATACGTATCATCAAGCATTAAACATGAAAAAAATTGGATTTCGAAATGAGGAAGCTCGCTTCGTTTGTTTAAATCGAAGCTCGCTTCACTCGCTTGGCTTGAAGCTGACTTCGCTTGCATATTAGCTTCATAATCCTACCAATAATAAATAAATTGCGAGAAAAGTGGATTATGTCTGACAACAGAATAGGAACCGACAAGCACCCAGCTGTTTCTTAGAGCACCGTTAGCAAAATCAAGTACCAAATGTTGCATTTGTCTAAAAAATTTCCACTCGCTTCGCGAGCAGGGAAGCTCGCTTCGCTCGCATATTAGCTTAATGAGTAGTTCACTGTTAGGAACCGACAACCATGCATCTTTTACTTAGAGCACCGTTAACAAAATCAAGTGACAATGTCATGTTGCATTTGTCTAAAAAATTTCCGCTCGCTTCGCGAGCAGGGGAAGCTCGCTTCGCTCGCTTAAGTAGATGCTCGCTTCGCTCGCATATTAGTTTCATGAGTAATTTGCTGTTAGGAACCGACAACCATCCATCTTTTTCTTAGAGCACCGTTAGCAAAATCAAGTGACACATGTCATGTTGCTCTAAAAAATTTCAGCAGGAAAGCTCACTTCGCTCGCTCAAGTCGGTGCTCGCTTCGCTCGCATATTAGCTTCATGAGTGTTTTGCTTGCAAAGTAATTTACTGTTAGGAACTGATAAGCACCCAGCTTTTTCTTAGAGCACCGTTAGCAAAATCAAGTACATATCAAATGTTGCATTTGTCTAAAAAAATTCCGCTCACTTCGGGAGAAGGGGAAGCTCGCTTCGCTCGCTTAAGTGGATGCTCGCTTCGCTCGCATATTAGCTTCATGAGTAATTTGCTGTTAGGAACCGACAACCATCCATCTTTTTTTTAGAGCACCGTTAGCGAAATCAAGTGACACATGTCACGTTGCTCTAAAAAATTTCCGCTCGCTTCGCGAGCAGGGAAGCTCGCTTCGCTCGCTCAAGTCAGTGCTCGCGTCGCTCGCATATTAGCTTCATGAGTACTTTGCGAGTAAAGTAATTTAGGTACTGTTAGGAACCGACAAGCACCCAACTTTTTCTTAGAGCACCGTTAACAAAATCAAGTGTCACATGTTGCATTTGTCTAAAAAAGCTCGCTCCGCTTGCTTAACTCGATGCTTCGCTTGCATAGGCTCAGGGCCAGACTTAACAGCTAGCTGGAATAGATTGAGGACAGTATTTTTATTCACACGTGCAATTTTATGTAGCTTGCTCCAGGGTGAGCTCCTGCAGTAGCTTGGTGATACTTGCTCCAGAAAAAAATGACCCGAAACGTGGTCTGGAAAAGTTTTTTAATAGAACCTATTTTAAAATTTCTAAAGAACTTGCCAACTCGATAATTTCCCTTTTTTTTGGAAGTCGGTTAAAAATTACCCGAACGCGTACGAAGTCGCGGGTAACAGCTAGTTTTAGTAAATAAAATAAAACAAAATGAAATGAAATATAATTACTACGAAGCGCGGCTACGGCACAACGGATCGGCAACGCCCGTATGTCATCGATCGACATTAAAAAATCAGTGTGGCTTATGTAAACAGACCCTAACTCTATGTACCGTCTGTAGCCAAAGTATTTGTAGTTTCTTTGCAAATATTTGCATGTGAAAAGATGGTGTAACTTCAGCGATGTGGGTAAGGCGACGAACTAATACAATGCCAAGTTAGTACAACTTCTGGAATAAGTTACGGGTTTGCACACAAATGCTACTTACCATTTATGGCATGTTGAAAGACAAATACAATGTTGTTTCATTTTTATCTAATGAAACAAGTGGCTATATTAAAAATTTAAAGAACCGACTTCAATGTTATAAGCTGAGCAATTTTCTGCACTCTCGAGGTGCATTTCTGTTCATAACTGCAAAGATCCTCAACAGATCCTTATTACATTTTTGTGACACCAATCGGAAAGTATACCCTTTCAAACAAAAAAGAATTTTCCGAATCAGTCCAGGCGACTTCGAGTAATCAGTGAACATACATAAAAAAAGCACAAAAAAATCCGACAAATTGGGTCGATCCGACATTTAGGGCCCTTTGCAGATGTCTAAAGGGGTAGTCAGAGGATATCAGAGGTATGTCCCAATAAAGAAAGTCGAGGTACATTATCGGCTCTATTTTTTATGTAATTGTAACACTGTAAAGATACCATAATCATTGTAAATTAACGCAATAAAATAAACATCCACATTACTTTATAACCATTTGTTTCGGCCTATGTGTCTGTGAAGATACAAACAAAACTAATAAAGCGCATAAACTCAACAAAATGAAAATCCGCTCCCAAAAATAACTTTTTAATTTTCATAACATAAAAACTATACAAATTGAAAGCAGTTGAAAGTTTAAAATGTGTACCTAACTTTGCAAAAATTCATGAATGAATTTCTGAGGCGAGCGTATCTATGCATTTTAACACATATTTTGCATGGAGCCAAATGTTTATTTTGGGACGCATATGCTGCTCGGAAATTATACATTTTGTTCGCATCGCCTGAAATATTACAATGCTCACGTGATATAAATATGTAGATTTTTGTAAACATTAACAACGAAAGCGAATTGTATATCAAACGCATTTCAGGCTAAGCTAATATTCCGTGCTTCGGTGTGCGGCCTTTAGGCGGCCTAAAATCTTCGTCGCGAGAGTTGACCACTAGCTCACACGAACTTTCTTACTTTAGTAAAAGAGCTAGGTATGTGTCTAACATTATAAAACCCCTTTGACATCTTTTTTTTTTATTTTATTTATTTCTTCTTATTCTTTATTCTTATTTTCAAAGGACATGGCCCCAATTCTTCTAATTTACGTAAACCATTCCAGTATCTGCGTTTTGTTTCGTTCTCCATAGGGTTAGGTAGTCAAGATCATGTTCGTTTTGTTTCTTTTTAATATCTAGTGGTGAACGCCCGCGGATTCGCCCGCGTGAACTACTTTTTTGTATCCCACGGGAACCGAACATTTTTCCGGGATAAAAAGCCTATGTGTTATTCCAGAACCTAAACTATCTACATTCCAAATTTCGTCAAAATTGGTTTAGTAGTTATGGAGATACGTGGTAACAAAAATTCACACACACACACGGACTTTCGCCTTTATAATATTAGTAGGATAGCGTAGTTTCGATGAATATGTTTGTCATATCAATTCAAACTTACATTTGGATCGAAAGATCTCACAACGCCATCAAAACTCTAACAGCTTTATTCAATTTCAAGAGCAATTCTCCGCCGTGAAACCTCTTCGCAGTAGTAAATTTAATCTCGATCGGATTTCTAATTCCATTCATTTAGATAAATGGCAAGTCTGGCCATACGATTGCACTGTAAATCCAGATCGTATATTTGCGTGGAGCCAATGCTGGAATCTGTTAGGTCATCTAGACGCATCTATTTTATGTCTGAGACTTAGAAAATAGAATGCAATAGTTTCTCTGTCTGTCTTAGTCTGTCTTTTCTGTAGTGTGTAGTTTATTTTTTTTCTAGTTTACACAACTCATAGATTGATTGTTACAATTACAGCTACATTATTAATATTAGTACATCATAAGTATTCTACTTTGCACTACCCGTTACCTATAGCTGATCCTCAATGTATTCTAGTTGAGGCTACTTTTTATCCGGGTACCACGCGAGCGAAGCCGCGGGTGGCAGCTAGTAGATAATAAATGACAAAATACCTCGGACCAAAATACATTTAATTCTTACTATCAAACTCTTTTGTTCTGATTGACAACTCTTTGGTAATAAATCACGATAATCTGTGTCTTCATGGTTTTGACGGAGATAAAATTTAGTTTTGGAGGAGGAGAAGATTTGTTTACTTTTTTCGCTTAGTGGATGGATTATGTTGGACTTGTTGTAATAATAGTATTGTTTTTTACGTTAGTTGTCTACTTCATACGTAGAAAGTACGAATGCTGTAATGAACCGATCGACTCTCGAGAAGAAATCAAATGAAACTGAACTCTTACAGGTTTTAAAGAACATCTAGTAAGGGAGTGGCCACACTGCGTTTTTTGCAGCTCGTTTTTGTGCTGCGCGTTTGTATCGATACAAACGCGCAGACAGCTCCCTTCCCACATAATAAATAGTATTATCCAAACAAACGCGCAGTTCAAAAACGCGCTGCAGAAAACGCAATGTGGCCACTCCCTAAGTTAACTATTAAAAGACTTGTATGAAAAAAATCTCACTACATTATCATTGGATTTAAATTAAATTCCTATACCTACGTTTTTCGTTAGTACAGCAAAATTCATCGAGATTGCTTTTGTAATATGCGCTCTAGTATAGCGTATCCAAAGAAATAAATTGAATTATAAAGAACAAAGTGGTACAAAACTGTGTTTTGTGTTGTATGAAATAAAGTGAATTTTTATAAAACTATTTAAAAATGACTGACTATGCAGTGTATATGGTAATACCTTTAATTATAATATTTTCTCTTATTTTCTACTACCTTAGTGTAAAATACAACTTCTGTAAGCGTGGAGGGGATCCAGTGTAAAATAAAGAATTTAATTACTTATTTTATTATTTTATTTCATTTAGGTACCTACCTATCAAAAACTAAACGTAAATTAAATATTTTTGACATAGCTCAGAGAACTAGCAAGCCGAAGTGGCAGTGGGCTGGCCATATCTGCCGAAGTACTGACAACCGCTGGCGCTGGGGTAAACGAGTTCTCGAGTGGAGACCACGTCTCGGCAAACGTAGTGTAGGACGCCCTCCTGCCAGGAGGAGTGACGATCTGCGAAAGGCTGCCGGCACAAGTTGGATGCGTGAAGCTGAAGACAGGGCGCGATGGCGCTCATTAGGGGAGTCCTATGTCCAGCAGTGGACTGCTATAGGCTGATGATGATGATGATGATTATGATGATGATAATTAGATAGATACTAAAGTAGAGACTAGGTCCATACTTTACTTATTTTACCATTTATTATATCTATTGCACTTAAAAACTGCAACGACCATTTGAGACAGACTTAGCAAGAAAACTTCCTTAATAGCCGGCAAAGTATTTAAGTTTTAAGCTGGCAACCAGATAGGAGTGCAATGAAAGTTAGGCGCATCCTGGGACCGGTTTAATGTTCTTTGGCTGATTTAACCAGCTTTTTTATTATTTTAAACTTGTATTTTAATGTAGTAAGTCTAACATAATCCCAAAAACCAAAGTGCTCAATTGTGCGACAATACTATACTGCGACTCATCAATAAAAAATTCACCTTTCTATGTTCCGTCAGGGGAAAAATATCATCGATATCTTTTAAACTACGTGTCTCTCCGAAATTAAGGTTTTTCGAAATTCGAAACATTTTCTAACCTTCGGGGATTCAAGATTCCTTTGAATCTGACAAAGGGTGCAGTCAGTGTTAAGTTAAATTTTTAGTACATGCTCAGCTTATATTTGGAAAAAGTTAGCATTGTATATGTGATTCGATTCTCCGGATGAATTTAAATAATTTTTAAATTGTAGAAAAAAGGCATTCGGCCAAATTTTGGATGAAGGAAAGTTGAGTAAGAGCAGAGGGTAAGCTTCCTCAATAAACCTGTTTTTATTTTCTCTCGTTATCTATCGAGGCTATTTTTACAAACTTACTTTCTAAAATGAATACCGTAATAAGAACCGAATCTCGTTACCTAATGACACAAACCAGAGTTAGTTCTTTACCACACACACATGTTGACATCGTGACGAAAATTCCCTGTTTATTTTGCAGAAAATTCCTGTGTGAACAAGCGATAAGCTATGATTACAAAAAATATGCAAAGCGTTTTTCTATGGCTCAATCTGCAAAGTGCAGGTCTTAGTGAGTTCGCAATCAGTGGCATACCGAGCGTGGTAAGCACAAAGCGATTCAGTCAGGGATTCTCAACACTTTCGCAATATTTGTGCTGTTTAACCCCCGTATTTATAGACAAGCAATTACTTCCTGCTAAGTAATTTCTCAATGAAGTCATTACTTGAGGATAGAATTCTTCATTATAAAATCTTATTCTATAGTCGAGTAATTGTATGTCAAAATCAAACGCAAAATGGTAGAGTTCTCAATGCTCAAGTAAAGAAAATGGTGACTATAACTTGGCGAAGAATTCTAACTTTTGACAGTACTAACTTCATGCAATTACTTAACTATAGGATAAAAATCATTGCTAGAGTAATTACTTTTACTAAAGTAATCACTTTTACTTGTTTATAAATACGGGGGTAAGACTTCAACACTATACCTAAGATTTATAAGATCCTTTGAAAATGAAAAATCTTATCAAAATTTTCAATTCCGACGGGATTCGAACCGCAATGATACAAGCGATCCTCCTTTAGCCGGAGTGCCTTAACCATTTGGCCACGGAACCTTAGTCGCCAGAGTTGAAAATCATGATAAGACCATACTATCGATTATAGCATCCATGAGCGCCATCTATCGCTTGTATCATTGCGGGTTCGAATCCCGTCGGAATTGAAAATTTTGATAAGATTTTGCATTTTCAAATGTAAACACCTAAGTGTGGTTTAACACTATAACAAATAAATAAAAATTATAACATCCTTTTTCTAACTTTTCACGGAAAGAGTCATCAACATTTAAGTTTTGCAAAGAGTAGAGGAGGAAAGATCGTTGTTGCAAGTTATCGAGAATAGAGGGAAGATGATTGGCCATCTTATACGACATGACAGCTTCATTAAGAACATCATTGAAGGAAAAGTGGAAGGAAGGAGAGGAAGAGGAAGACCGAGGATAGGCTACATGAGCCAAGTGAAAGAGAAGGTTGCTGTGATGTCGTATAGGGAAGTCAAGGAGGCTGCCCTGGAAAGAGCTTCGTGGAGAGAGAAGCATCAGTTATGCCGACAAGTTATACCGAACTTTTCACGCCTGTGCATCCGCTGTAGTTTGGTGAAGATGTAGTAGTCATAGGGCGCATAAAACTTTGTTAAAACTTTGATAAGAAACAACTACAACCATAGCATGATGTTGTAAGCTAAGATTCCAAACCATACTGCTTATTCATCCCCGTAAAAACATAAAGACGTTATTATGTTTGGAATTGGGCCATTTACTGCGAATGGGTGAAGATCGTAGTGTTAATAGGGCATACCTGGGACGACCGAACGGCCTTCGACCGATTGGTTGTCCCAAGTATCGCTGGAGCCTTATTATTTATTTATTTATAACTAGCACGAACAATACGAACATGTCAATTACACTAATTAAAAAGAACAATTACTAAAGAGCGACAGAATAGAAGCTGACCTGCGCGAGCTCGGAGCCAAAAACTGGCTAGAGGCAGCAATGGACAGAAAGAAGTGGCGAATTCTCGTTTCGGAGGCCAAGACTCACTTTCGGTCCCTTTTTTGAAAAACGTTGAGAATCCCTGGTCTACTAATAAGATCACGTACTCAAATAATTGTGGAAACAACACTTTCACTAAGACAATGGTGATAGTTCGATTTTGTAAAAAGATTACTTCGTCTTCATTTTGTAGAGAAAACCTATTTGTATTAATTCTAATTTAAAATGTCTGCTTTTAGTTAAAAGTACGACTAAAATGTAAATGGGACTACTATATAAGTCTGCTTAAAATACCTATTAGTCATAGTACGAGTAAAACGATTTTAATATGAATCTTGTGTTGAATTCTTGTTTTCAAAATTCAAATATCATTTATTCAGTAGGACCGCTATGACCACTTTGAAACGTCTAAAGAGCTAGGTGATTCTACTCCTAGGCTGATTTTAGTCTCACGCTCACCGTCAGAGCTGATAGGGGAGTGATCTTTTTTTTATTACAATGAAATAAGGATACTGATTTTCCAGCACTGACGAGAGCAATCAGCGGAGCCATTACTGCTAAACAATCATTACCCTTATTTCATTGTAATAAAGATCACTCGCCTAGCAACGCTGACGGTGAGCGTGAGACTAAAATCAGCCTTATTCTCTAAAGTTATGAAAATAATCTAGAATAGTGCCATTCTAACATTCTACTTCGGAATAAATCTAAGCGCCTATTGCAGTCATCAATACAAAAACTCGTAATCTACTAGGACAACATAAAACAATAGATGTTTTTTTACGAGCCGTCACTTTACGAGCAATCCTTTCGGCGAGGTCCGTCATAAAAGCAGGAACATGTGTTTATAATTTTACGGCAAATATCTACTGTTATACGACGGGTCCAATGATGTGTATTTATTTTGGAGATAAGAATGACATCGGGTGAATGAATAAGCGATAGAATTTTATCAAACCCTACTTTAATTCAGACTTTTTTAACCATCTCGAAGTGTTCATTACTCAAATAACGTTACTCGGCTAGTAGAAGTAGCCAAAGAAGTGTATCAGGATCGTAGCAAGTGGAAAGCCGTGATCTTTGCCCCTGTGGGAAACAGGCGTCATTTTATGTAAAAGTATTCAACTGGTTACTACTTATCAGCAATGACGAAAACCATGTGCGAGCCATTTTTATTGACGATTTACTTTTTTGGAACTATAATAAGAGATGGTGAAACAAGCACTTACACAACCACAAAATTGATGACGTCATGACGTGTTGTAGTGTGTACAGTGCTCGGCTGAAACACAACAACACACCACGTTCTCGAAACGGGACAATTGTAGCATGATCTGCACATATTTGTTCAGACACGCTGTTGTATATATGTTACTCGTATCTAACCATGTCCTATTTATTTAGTCTGCTACTACGTACTATAATCATAAGCATGTAAATTACTATTTAGTATTAAGAATTAGTATGAAGCGCTCGTGGCGTAGCTTGCTTAGACGTTCTTGATTGATCGTTGAAGTTAAGAAACGTGCGCGGTTACAATTTGGATGGGTAAACGCAAGTGGCATTACGAGTTGAGCACTTCCGTGCTTCGGAGGGCATGCCAAATTGTCGGTCCTGGCTTTTAAGTCGTTAAGCCATGACGGAGGCATTTAGGCGGACTAAAAACTCCGTCACCAGAGTTGGTCACTTGCTCATACGAACTTACTTTTACTATTTAGTATTGCCTCATGTCTTATATTCTGTAGTACGCTATCGCATAATCGTCTAACAAACCAACTGCCAAAATCCGAGGTAAATTTCTCGACAGAAACACCGTGTTCAGACAAGTTTCTCAAATACACACAACTTTGGGTGGTGTGATCCAGAGTTTATTCTAGCAAATACGGAAACAACACTGACTTAGCAACTACTTAGTTACCTTGCTGTAATGCAGAAATACTAGATTGTTCTCAATTATTTTGTTGCAATTCATTTGAATAAAACAAAATTGAAAAACAATGGAAAAAGATAATAACTGTTTTTCAGGGATGGACATTCACATTCAGTCAGATATTAAAAATTCTGTTTTACTGGCATGCTTGAATGATCATGAAAACTACTTTATTGAAGTCAATTCTATTCAATTTACTATATACAGTATACCTGTACTATATAATGACGTGATTACCCTCAGTAGTTCAATTGCTTAGAACGAGGCTACAGTGAGACCGAGGTTGCGATTTTACACTAGGTACCTACTTCGATTTAAAATACCGTCTGAGTGAAACTTTTGGAACGCTTAAAAAAACGAAGAAAACATTACACATGTTTAAAAACCCCCGACAAATCACTTCATAAACTAGAAAAGAGCTGATGATCTTCAAACGGCTGAACCGATTTTGATAAAACATGTCTAAGAACACTCGCTAGAAAATCAGCATTCAAATCGGTTCACCCCTTTAAGAGCTACGGTGCCACAGAAACACAGACACATAGCGGCACATAGGGGTTAAACTTACAGCAATAACACCCTCATTTTGCGTTGGGGGTTAAAAAAGATTATCGCTCATCGCTCAGCCTTTCAAATAAACCTCTCCTTGGATTAAGGGTACCATTTCCGCGTAGGATAACGCTTTAAATATTTATTCTCGTCGATGAGTTAACGTGGATGCTTTAACTAAAATATGAGACGTCGTTACAGCGTAATTCGGGGGAAATTTAAACGTTCACACGTTTGTCCTTTGGTAACTTGAATAAGAAATGGACGACATTGTAAGTTTACTTTGCAAATGTAGACTGCAAAAAGCTTTTTGATTGGTTTTATTTCAACTTCTGTTTACTTAAATGACTGGATTTACATGAGAGTTAAGGCAAAAGCTACTCCATCTCAACATTGTCCCAGGCACTACAGTGTCCCGTTAAGTGTAGGCAAAGATTACCTCCTGACACTGTATAAATCATCTAGTAAAGATATAAAGGCCTAAGTAAGGCAAAAGAAAGAGAGACTCGCAAAAGAAGCGTCGGACGTCGTTAGCGTCGCGGGCCTGCAGTGGATCAGGCAAGCGCAGGGCTGGAAAGAATGGCAAAAACAAAGGGAGGCCTATACCCAGCAGTGGGAGAGATCGGGCTGCGGATGATGACAAGAGAGTTAGAGAGAGAAAGAGTAGAACGTTGAATGTAAAAGGAAAGTTCACGACTAGAACAATAAGTTGGAGTAAGGAGTTTCAGTCGGCTGTTGGAGGGCTGCATTAACCGGCATTTCAAGGTATTCCGACACCTAGTTAACCCTGGTTTAGGGCTTTGGCCTCTTGGCCTTTTGTCTTTAACTGTGCCAGTTACCATCATTTAAGTCATTACGGCTTTTAGGCGGCCTTCAAAACTCCGGGAACAGAGGCATATTATCAGAATCAGAATCAAAGAACTTTATTATGTTAACTAGTATACAAGTTATAACGTACACGGTATTATTATGATAAAGGAGTTATCAAAAAGGCCTCCACTCAGCATAAGCTACGGTAGATTGTCTACCATAGCGCTGGTCTTCCGTGGTAGCACAAAGTAAACACGCAAGCAGTGGCTGTCGCGATCAGTTATGTTATGTAAAACAAAACATTGTATTTTTACATCATCCAACTATTAGAAAAGATACTTATTTATTACTTACTTTTTAGCTCATACAAGCTTACTGTTTACTCACTATTGTAATTTGCCCTATCCATGCCATTCTTACATCCACTTTGCAACTTGTTCATGCACTCAGCACGATTGCTCTCAAAATGTCAACCGATTTTTAAATGTAAACTGCTGTTCATTTGATAGAGTATTGGTTGTAGCGGTCGTTTGTTGAATTGCAGTAAAAGGAAATTATGTAAGACAGTCTTAAGTCCACGTTGCAACTTGTTCGTGCACTCAGCAAGATTGCCCTCAAATGTAAACCAATTTTTAAATTATATATTTCTGGCAAAAAAATAATAGACATAAATGGGGGTCACTGTGCAAGCTAAATACGCGAAATAGATAAATTCTCTTTTAGAAGGAAATTATTACTTCTGACTGACGTCTTCGGTACCTGTACCATAGACAAGAAACCTGTACTTTACCATAGATTAGCAGAGAAAGGGTTTCCATTGTAATGAAATTTTAGTTGCCGTTTCTACCCGTTTTTGCCAGACTATAAATCGCTGTTCATTTGATTTGATTGTATCGTTACTTGTGTTTGTTGAATTTCAGTTTCAAAATTATTTAGGTCAACGTTTTCTATTCGTAATTCTTTCTGCATTTATTTGAAACTCGAAAAAGATCTCAAATAAAACGGGCTTACAAGCCTTTCAGGTATTCATGCATTCAGTTTTCTGAGAAATTTCTTTGTGCACGGAAGCTTTTCAATTACTCCTACACAGGTGGTCTCAATGCCAAATAGAAAAAAAAATATTATTTTTCTCAATAAAATTAAGTTTCTTGCCACTTATATTACGTTTATTTCGTGCAACGAAATTAATTTCGATTTCAGAATCCACACTTAGACTCTAAATAATTCACATGAGATCTTAGCTTCAGTAACGATTTTTTGAGACTGTTCTCTATAGAAAGTAATATTAATTTTCATTTATTTCATACACACAATTTGATCCATAGTTTGCATACAAAAATTTATATCACAAAATAAATAAATTTAAAAAAAATCAGAAGCTCTGGACATGGGCTCACAAGGGCCGTAAGGACGCTTGAGTCACCAGAGAGGTCAGGGGCCTAATCCAGTGTCTCATGATGCTGGCCACTGAATGAATGAACTAATGAAGTAATAAATCATCACTTGAGATACGGAGCGGACACTGTAATTTAAGTCCTAGAATGCCTTTAAATGAATCCGGGTAGGGTAGATATATACGAGTATGTAGGATTTGTTACTTACCCTGAAAAACTGTAGTAGTTACGCTACAACAGCTTTTTATGGAAGCTTTAGCCTTTGGCAAACGCCCAAGCCGAGATTCAAATGCAAGTAGTGTCGATGTGCTCCCATCGTAACGCCTTCTGCTCTGAAGCTGCAGCGATTTAAAAATACCATGAAACTGCTTTCAAAACCCCACAGTTTCCAATCCTTCTAAATTGGTCTTTCTCTCTAGCAGTCGCCGAGATTCGTATCCAAATAGTGACTACAAGCGTGTTATTCCGAAATTTTCAAAATGCCTTCGTACTTTGCTGTACTCTACCCATTCCGGTAAAGCTTTTGCGGTCAAAGTAACAGTATAAAAGCTGGCGCAGACCAGCGCATGTACGTGACGTAACGTGTACGTGCAGGTACGTAGTATTATTATTGTTCTGTGGTGCAGGTCAAAATAAAATTGTCAGTCATTGTCAGATCTCAGCTGTTACAATTTAGATGAGTGAGCGCAAGTGGTATTAATATCTGAGCGCTTCTGTGCTTTGGAGGGTAATTAAATTGTCAGTTTCGGCTTTAAAGTCGTTAAACCATCACGGAGGCCTTTAGGCGGCCTAAAACCTCCGTCACCAAAGTTAGCCACTAGCTCATCCGAACATACATACATCCTCAGTATTGAATGGAACTTATGATTATTATACTTCTGTGTATCTGTAATTTGTTTTAATGTTCATGTGGTATACAATAAAGTGTGATTGGATGTGGTATGCAATAAAGGAGGATTGTGTGAAAGAGGACATGCGTGTGAAAGGAGTGACTACTGCGATGACGAGTGATAGGAAGGAATAGCGGCCTTTACACGTAGAGATCGGACCGCGGGAAATAGCACGCGCCATTCCAACCTTCGCTAAAAACCTTACGTGTAGATGCGCAACGCTGACAGTTCGATCTGGCAAAGTTTTTAGCACAGTTTTTGTGACAGTTTTTTGCACGCATCACCGTTCATAATCGTACCACGCGCCAGTCTAAACTGTGACAGTAATTAGCACGACAGTTTTGTCCCCGGTTAGATCTGTACAGATTTATCCGAGGTTCGGAACGCAGTCCAGATGCGCGGTTAAAACTCTACCGTGTAAATGCCGCTATTGGAAGAGGAGAACATTTGTGCCGACCCCACCTAGTGGTAAGATGATGATGTGGTAGACAATAAAGTTTAATCTATCTGTCTATCTATGTCGAAAGTGTTCTTACAACTTTTATTCCCAACACCAGCTTCTCCACAAAGATTTATTCCATGATATAAAGCTCATACGGAAACAGATGCTAAACATCTGAAATTTATAGCCGGAGACTGGATGCATTCTGCGGGACTTTTCTCAAAAGAAGATTCAAATAGTCTCGCTTTTCACGACTCAGCACTGAGGGTGAACTACAATCGATTTACGACGCTTGCTATGTTTTACGATCTTGTAAGTACGTATTTGGTACCATCGGCTGAGACTCCACCAAAGCCGAGATGTGTGAGATTTGTTTTATACAACCAATAGAATTTCAAAAGACGAGATGACATGTTTGAAAAAGAAATTCTTTTGGTTGTTTAAAACACATCTCACACAATATCTCCGCTTTGGTGGAGTCTCAGCCAAGTCCTACAATAACAAAAGAAGTTATGTATAAAAATGAAACAGGGGCACGACTGTTTATCTATACCAATATAATAAAGCAAAAGAGTTTGTTGGTTTGAACGCGCTAATATCTGACAATACCAGGGGATTTGTTTTTTTTCTGAATTTGATAGCTTAATTCTTGAGGAAGGCTATGGCTACTTTTCATCTCATGTACCATCACTACGCGGGTAACGCCGCGAGGGCGCAGCTAGTATTATAATTATATCGTTAAAAAAAATATATGGATGAGCACCTACTACACTGGCCTGCAAAACTAAGTATCACACTTTTAAAATTGCAATAACTTTTTATGTACACAAGACATACTTTCGAAATAAAAAGGTTATAGTTTTTTTATAGTTTACAATGGTTTCAAAGAAAGCTGATAAAATTTTGCTATGAAACGTTTTTTATTTTAAATCTCTAACTTCTATAGTTTAGAAAAAAATATAATTTAAAAGTGTAGTACTTAGTTTTGCAGGCCAGTGTAGTATTATATTGTTTCATTCTTTTTTATATGGATGAGTAGGTACACCCTCGGTGCTTACGGTCGTCGCTTTTCGGAGCCACGTCTGTTTGCATGTGCGACATGACATGTGTTTGCGAACGTAACTTCATAACCTACTCGGGGTGTGCAGTGAATTTTAGCGGAGCAAAGACAAATTCATTTTATTATTATGAAAACTTCACCTGCAAAAGTATATCGAGGAGTAGCCGTTTGATTTATTGGAGTACCTACTGGAGGTAGGTACTCTAAAAGTTTCTCCATCCACTGACAACTTCCACAAACACATTATTTCCTTTGTGTCCCTCGGTAACAAATAAATAAATAAATAAATATTGCTGGACATTTCACACAGCGCCATCTAGCCCAAAACTAAGCAAAGCTTGTACTATGGGAACTAGATAACTGATTGAATACTTATATATTTGTAAATGCATACTTATAATACTTTATAACACCCAGACACAGAACAAACATCTATGTTCATCACACAAATGTTTGTCCTGCAATAAAGGGAACTCTCATTGTTTGAGCTAACATGATAATAAACAAGCTTACCTACAGTCAGGAATATGGTTACCTGTCATAATTAACACAACAAGATAGAATGACTGAATAAAACAAATAGCAGTGTGATTCAGACCTTCTCGGAATGTATTCCGAATTCGGAAAGTGACGTTTATTCGCTTCGGAAGTTTGAATAACACTGCAGGGTACCTAAAGTGGCCACTTTTGATGAAACATCTGATGTTTCATCAAAAAAAGTGGCCACTTTAGACCCCCAGGTGTCATTTGCAACACCAACTCTTCAACTCTCTGAGCTCTGATAAACTCAATAGTAACAATAGTGGGGCTGAAGGTAAAATTTTGTATCTAACACAATATACTGTTCAATAAAATTTCACACAAGTATCCGACCATTATTTATGGTAACACGATTACGTTAATGTCGTTCACCTCAATAACTGTTATACAGAGCTAATGAAGCTGTGGCTAGTAACTGTATTGTGCCCAAATTCCCCCATTTGGGAGGTTTAGCCGGACTCAGGAGGGAAAATGTGGGGCAAGCTTAGATTTGATTAGTTACCTCCTGGGGGGCAATTTTTTTTTTTATAAACGAAGGATTTTGTTCTTTAAAATTTTCCCATAAATGATTATGATAATTTTAAAAATAATAATTTTCAATAGAAAACTTCTGTTGAAAATTATTATAAAACAGTCAAGAAAAATATCGTGAGGAAGGCAGTTAGCTTTCTAAAAGGCTACAACGTATGCATTGATTACTTCAAAATGTGGACGTGTATCTCTTATTAAGGACGTGCAAACTTTATGGCGGCTAAAGTGCGCGGCAAATTCGACTTTGCGCAGGTACAGTCAAAGCAATTGCGGGGAGGTGAAGGCGGTGAGGGGCGGGGCTAGGCGGGCTAAGTATGGTAGATAAAGTCTACTGTATTCTATTGGGTTGACTGTACCTGAGCAAAGTCGAATCTGCCGTGCAATTCAGCCGCCATAAAGATTGCGGCGCACTATACTACGTTTAGGCTGGTTTTAGTGTCACGCGTACCGTCGGCGCTGATAGGCGAGTGATCTTTATTACAATGAAATAGGGATACTGATTGTTCAGCACCGACGAGTGCAATCAGCGTTGCCATTTTTGCTAAACAATCAGTATCCTTGTTTCAATGTAATAAAGATCACTCGTCTATCAGCGCCGACGGTACGCGTGACACTAAAACCAACCTAAGTGTCCGCGACGTACATGTGTTTCGGGTGCCAGCTGTCCAGCAGGTCTCTCCTTCAGAGAACACTGCAGACAGGGCCTAAGAGAATGTCTAGCACGCCTTGGGGATACACTCATGAAAAAGTTTCGTTTTTTGCCCCCATTCTTAGCCACCTTAATTCTCCCCTAGAGTTTGTCCCTGGAACGCGCAGAATATTGTTTCGCCGGATAATGACTCGTTTCATAGGGTTGTGGTTGCCTCGTTAAAAGTCACGCGTTTCTTTGTTGGCACATGTTAATAGACGCATTTTGGTGAATATCTCAATTTTCTTTGTGTAACGCTAAAGGTTTTTTGGGTATGAGAGGGAATATATTCAATATTCCATAAAGAATGTGATGAGAGTGAATGAAGCGAAAGTAGTGTGTAAGGATCATAGCAAGTGGAGATCTGTGGTCTCTGCCTACCCCTATGATGGGAAACATATGTATGTATGTATATACCTACATACATATATCACGCCTGTTTCCTATCGTGATTTTATGTATGTATGTTTATAATCACGCCTGTTATATTCCATTATTTTCAAGGGATTGTTTCATGAAGCGCTCGTGGCGAGCTTGCTTAGACGTTCTTGATTGATCGTTGAAGTTAAGCAGCGTTGTGCGTGATCACAATTTGGATGGGTGACCTCAAGTGGCATTACGAGCCGAGCGTTTCGCTTCTCTTTCCTTTAAAAAAATAATAAATATTCTTCTTCTAATGGTACCTCTCCGACTAACGAAGGTTAGCAGTCAATATGGCATATTTTTCCCGATCTTAAGGTGAAATATATAGTTTGGCAGCGCTCGCTATCCCCGTCCACTCTTTGATGTTCCGCAACCAAGATTTCTTCCTCCGACCAACACTCCTCTTGCCGGCGCCTTTTATAAACCTTGTTTAAATGTTTTGTTTTGCTTGAAAACAAAAAGGAGGGCTATGATTTTGTTGCCTTTTCGTTTAATTAAAATGTAAAACCTAGGTCTGAAAGAAACATCTAGTTTATATTTATTTGTGAGCTGCAGTAAAACATAGCTGTGCTAATTACTGACTAATGAGATAAAGGCGAGTCGCACTAATGGGCAATGTCGTTTGGAATGCGTGGTGGGAATAACTGCGGCATAAGTTATAACCTTATGTTGGTCTTGTTGCTTGCCGCTTCCTTCTTGGTTGAGCCGTGTTGGCCGACTTTCGATCTGAAAGACTGAGACTCCACTCCACCAAAGCGGAGATGTGTGAGATGTGTTTTAAACAACCAATAGAATTTCGTTATTCAAACATGTCATCTCGTCTTTTGAAATTCTATTGGTTGTTTAAAACATATCTCACACATCTCCGCTTTGGTGGAGTCTCAGCCAAAGTCGTGGGTTGGAATTCTGGCCGTACATCAATGGATTTTTCGTTTCGAAAAAATATAATGCGCATTAACACGAGCTCTAAACGGCGATGGAAAAACATCGTGAGGAAACCCGCGGCTTAGTCAGCCCCACACGTATTGACCATGTCTTTCCTGTGAATACGGCCTGTTAAGATGAGAGGATGGTGTAGGTGCTGGGCAAGCCTACTTCATCTCAACATTGTCCCAGGCACTACAGTGTCCCGACAAGTGTAGGCAAAGATTGTCTCCTGACACTGTTTAAATTATCTAGTAAAATTATGTAAAGGCCTAAGTTTTTTTGTTGGTCTTGAAACATTGTCGGTACCTATCTAAATCGACGATATTTTTACGTGAGTTATTCCCCTGTATTAAGTAATGTCTTGAAGGCTTTTTATGAAAGTTTTGTGTTCGAGCCCCTGATGTCAATGTTTTAAATTTTTTTTTTTTAAATAATGCTGGACATTTCACACAGCATCATGTAGCCCCAAGTTAAGCAGAGCTTGTGTTATGGGAACCACATGACTGATATACTACTTAAATACATTTTTTTTTTTGTAAATACATACTTAATATACCTACATAGAAAACATCCAGACCCGAGACAAATATTTGCAGATCATACAAACATTTGTCCCGCGGCGGGGATCGAACCCGCAACCTCCTGCGTCACAGGCGGGCCTTCACCCACTGCACCACAGAGGTCGTCAATGTATATCATATTGTTGGTCTTCTTTTTAACCGACTTCAAAAACAGGTTTTCTCAGGAGTTTCTCAATTCGTCGGAATCTTTTTATGTAGGTATGTTCACCGATCACTCAAAGACCGATTTAGAAACATTTTTTTTTAAGTGTAAAGTAAGTACCTACCTACTTTTTAATTGATGCCATAAAAATTTGTTGAGGATTTGTGGAGGATCTTCGGTGCTATGAACAGACATGCTCCTCGTATTTGCGTTTGTATCGATACAAACGCGCAGCTCAAAAACGCGCTCCAGAAAACGCAGTGTGGCCACTACCTAAGACCCAGTGAGGTTTTTTCGCTATTCTCTCGTCATTTAGACCCCACAGACAAAGTCTGTGTGTAATTTGAAAGGAATACAGCTTGAAGTTATCATTCAGGCTTAGCGGCTATTTCTTCTCATCTCAGGTACATTTGTGTTAATACAATGTAAGT
The DNA here is from genome assembly GCA_958496255.1 of Camptogramma bilineatum. Taxonomy (NCBI): domain Eukaryota; kingdom Metazoa; phylum Arthropoda; class Insecta; order Lepidoptera; family Geometridae; genus Camptogramma; species Camptogramma bilineatum. Next base: position 6,622,735 of record OY292473.1, on the reverse strand, counting down.
ATAGCATTAGTTACCATTAAATAAATAATATTTACACACAATTACCAATTACCAACACCCAATTATTAGAAAAAGGCCGTCAAGAGTACCATAAACTGACGAGCTTGCATGAAAAATGTGATGAGAGTGAATGAAGCCAAAAAAGTGTGTCATCAGGATCGTAGCAAGTGGTGATCTGTGGTCTCTGCCTACCCCTATGATGGGAAACAGGCGTGAGTTTATGTTTGTATGAATTAACACCCAAAGTCAAATATTGCGTGGACTACTTTTTTATCCCAAGGGAACCATACATTTTTTCGGGATTAGCCTATGTGTTATACCAGAACCTAAACTATCTATATTCCAATTTCATCAAAATTGGTTTAGTAGTTATGGAGATACGTGGTAAAAAACATTCACACACACACACAAGTTCTTTCGCCTTTATAATATTAGTAGGATTTAAGTGACCATTTTTCAGTTGAAATTCAAACTTAATTTTTACCCGACTACGGCGAAGCAAAAAGGAGGGTAATGATTAATGATTGTACCTAAATGGGAATAAAACTTACAATTTTTTATTATCAAAAAGTAATTTTATTTTGTTATAGTGTTAATCCACACTTGGGTATTTACATTTTAAACTGAAAAATACTATCGCTAGACCATACTATCGATGCTATAATCGATAGTATGGTCTTATCATGATTTTCAACTCTGGCGTCAGAGGTTCCGTGGCCGAATTGGTAAAGGCACTCCGGCTAAAGGAGGATCGCTTGTATCATTGCGGGTTCGAATCCCGTCGGAATTGAAAATTTTGATAAGATTTTTCAGTTTAAAATATCAAAAAGTAATTCGTGCTAGGGGTGCCAAGTTTCAGGTTAGCACAACTTAGTTTTATTTTCACGGAATGTCTTTATTCAGCGGAAAAGTAATTTCATTCAGACGAAGATTTGGTTTCAAGTTGTTGAACTGATTTGAAGACAGTCACGTACCTAACAGGGGGTGTTTGAGAGGACAAAAATAGAATCCTATTGACTTAATTATATAAGGTTGGTATTCGTTTGGCGTCTGTATTTGTTTCATGTAGGCTTAGGAACACCATTACAAAATATCAACAAGCTTAGAAAAATCATTGGGGAAGTAGGCTTACTCCTTTTACTTTTTATGTTACGCTAATTTGTCATGAGGAATGCTAATTGCCTTGTAAATTTAGATACGTGCCGTATTTTTAGAAGCTTTTATTTAAATCAAATCAAAATCAAAAACAAAAATCATTTAATCATTAAAACAAGTTACGTACATTATATGGGTAGGGATCTCTTCATTTAAGTTTATGAAAACCTGTGTTTGAAGAGTCCCCTCTTTTCTGTGGTCTTGGAGCTCGGAGGTCCTAAAAAGTCTTATTTAACTTGCAATGTAGGTATGTATGTAGGTACTTACCTATGTAGTGTGTTCAGGTCAAATCTTGCAAGTTAAAAACGCAAATCCGATTGAGCTGAAATTAGCACACTGTCACACACGAAGCCGCGGGTAACAGCTGTACATAGAAAGACCAGAGACAAATATTTGCAGATCATACAAACATTTGCCTCGCGGTGGGAATCGAACCCGCTATCTTCTGTTTCAGGCGGGCCTTCGCCCTCTTCACCACAAAGGTCGTCTTAAGTCATGTAAACTCGAAAATTTGGATGTTTGGATGGATGTATGTTTGTTCCTCTATAGCTCGACAACCACTGAACCGATTTGGCTGAATTTTAAAATGTAGATAGATAATGACCGGGAATAAGACATAGGCTACTTTATATACAGGTACCAAGCGAGCGAAGCTGCAGGCCGAAACTAGTTAAGTAATAAAACTGAATTCACATAAATTGCAGCAGAAAGTGTTCATGGGCCGACAAAGTCTAGCGTTTGAGAGCCGCTTGAGTTGTCTCGAGAGGGCGCTGCGTTCATGCTGTAAAGAATCTTAGGTGTTGAATTACTTCGACATTTCATTCCAAATAGAAAAAAAGTCAGTATTTCTATGACGTATTTCTAAGTACGTGGCATTAAGCTGAGACTGAGCCTGTTCGAGACCACTTCTATTCTAAGGCTGATTTTAGTCTCACGCTCACCGTCAGCGCTGATAGGTGAGTGATCTTTATTACAATGAAATAAGGATACTGATTGTTTTGCAAAAATGGCTACGCTGATTGCTCTCGTCAGTGCTGAACAATCAGTATCCTTATGTCAGTGTAATAAAGATCACTCGCCAATCAGCGCTGACGGTGAGCGTGAGACTAAAATCAGCATTAATGTTCCTACTTATAGGAACCTACTGTAACCTATTTTTTTTTCTTCTATGTGTGTGTCGAATAAACATTATTATTGTATCAAAGTCAAAGTCAGTTTGTATTTAGTAGGACTGCTGGTTTCACATATAAAAGTCTTAATAAATACATAGTTGACTCTATGGCTTAACGAATAAGTCAGGACCGATTACTTCTGTGCTATTATGGAATAAGCTAATTAGAACAACAAAGACAGCTAAAACATCCCAACTAATTCTATTGTAAATAACATTTAATTTTAATTCAAAACAAGCGGATAAAAGCCGAACTAACTGTGCAATTAGTGCTAAACGTTAACACAGTCAAAACTTCGTTAACACGCTTGTTGAACTTATATAACTACTTATTGGATTTTCAATTGTGCTATAGCTCTGTACTGGGCTAGTGTTGCGAAGTTCTGAGTACGGCTGAAGTAGGTAGGGAAACTCAGCCACAAAAGTAAATTACAATTTTACAGTTTAAACGTTATAGCTGACCAGTTGCCGCCCGCACCTTTTCGGCGTTCACTTGTTCCTTCATTTTTGGCTTGAGATGCAAGAAGAATCGGTATTCTTTGTATTGAATTCTATGGACCAATGCTCACTACATCAACTTCAACGTCACCGGATCGCCGCATCGCAAGCCAAAAGTGAAGTGATGTGATGCAGTGAGGTTCGGGTGCGTCGGTGACTGGTCAGATATAGCCTTAAAGGGGCACAAATGTATGGAGCTCTGACCAAGAGTAGTAAGAAATGTCCGCAGAATAATATTAAAGAACTATAGTTATAGAGAAAATGTAGAGCTTTTGTAGTGCTACATCCTGCAGCTTGCAGACACCAAGCTAATCCGAGTTCAATCCTGGCGCATTCAAGGTTGAATGAATAGATTTCTTAAAGATCGATGTGATCCATCCTCGGCCTCACCGTCCGTCGTGGCCAAATATAGATCAATTTTCTATTTACAAAAAAAAAAGGATGCTTGACTCACTTGAAATGTCGTACAAGAAAATGTTCAACGTACTAAATGTACTTACATACCATTCCTAAAATCACACCTTTTTCCCATAGAGGGAGAGACTACGTATTTCTCCTTACTAATCAATAATTTAGTAATTAACTTCTTTTTGATTTCTCACCTTGTCTTACCTAGTTTTATTTTAGGAATATCTTAATTTTGTGCTACTTCTCTTTCTGTCTGTACTTCCCTAATTAGTAAGTGCTGCTTATCAACTCATTACTCGAGATACCCTTGACGATTCATTAGTAAAGGCCTATTCAGATACCTATAAGCGTTTTGTACCTACTGATTTCTATTCATAGATGTATGACAGGACTAGATTCACTGACAGCGTGCCGACGAAAAGGACAAAAAATTGAGTGGATTCACTGTTTCGTAGTAGGTACCTACACATAAGGTCCACATTAGTACAGAATTTTAGAACATAGATGTTCTCTACCTACAAAGAGCCGGCACACGGTGAAGGACAAAAGATATTATACTCTGTCTCTTTTTAACACAAGAATTTTGTATATATCCTTCTTTGTTTTGTGTGAGCGAGTGTGTGAGTGTCCAGCAGTCCATGTATACTTGGTCCATGGTGCTATTAGTGCCCCCGCGCATTAGGCGGCCAGGTCGCGCGGCCAGGTCGCTGCGGCCAACTATTTCTTCCGTGACATATGCAAGTGCGCGTACTGGGCGACCAGCGTCAAGAAATAGTTGGCCGCAGCGACCTGGCCTCACGACCTGGACGCCTAATGCGCGGGGGCACTTACACTGCGTAGAAGTTCTTCGTTTGCCGAGCAGCGAGATTGTGCCTCCACTTTGATCCAAAGGTTATGAATTCGAATCCCGGTCATGCATCAATGGATATTCCGTTTCTAAAAAATTAGATGCACTTTGACAAGAGCTTAAACTGTCTAAGCCAGGGGTTTCCTCACGATGTTTTCCTTCACCGCTTAGAGCTTGTGTTGATGCGCATATGCTTTTTCAAAACGAGAAATCAATATGGGGCCGGGATTTGAAACCACGACCTTCGGATAGAAAGTCGAAGTATTCCACTCTAAGGCTGTGTCCCCAGTAGGCAAACTGTGAGCGGCCGACTGAGTTTGCGGCGTATCGGTTTAGTACGCTCTTCCATATTTGAAATAGAGTGTCCACGGTTTGCTAGTTTGCAGCGTTACGCTGCAAACTGCGTACAGTGAGCGCAAAACTAGCAAACTGTGGACACTCCATTTCAAATATATGGAATGGTATACTAAACCGATACGCCGCAAACTCAGTCGGCCGCTCACAGTTTGCCTACTGGGGACACAGCCTAACGCGGCCTTACAGGATTGTATTGTGGCTGTTATAATACAAAAATAACCCAAAGGCACCTCCATAACCACAGCCTGTCCATTATTGCAATAAAAGCATTCAGGAGATATCACTGGCACGTGCTTGCACGTACAATTGCCAGCAACTGCCGGATTATTGGCCAACAGAAACTTTGTCTAGTTTTCCGGGAAATAATAAATTGAAGAATAGAAAAAGCAATTCATGCGTGTTCGTATGGGCTTTGGTGAAAGTTTTTAGGCCTCCTGAAGGCCTCCGTCATGAGAAGTAGGACTGTCAATGAAAGCGCTCGTGGCGTAGCTTGCTGAGACGTTTTAGATTGATCGTTGAAGTTAAGCAGCGTTGTGAGTGGTCACAATTTGGATGGGTGACCGCAAGTGGCATTAAGAGCTGAGCGCTTCCGTGCTTCGGAGGGCTCGTTAAATTGTTGGTCCCTGCTTTTAAATCGCTACGCCATGACGGTGGTCTTTAGGCGGTCTAAAAACTCCGTCACCAGAGTTGGCCACTTGCTCATACGAACTTACTTTTAATGGAAGATTTTCACTTGTTTACTACATAATAAATATATAAAAACAAATTTATTTGACCATCGCTTTTGATATCTTCAAAGAATCTTGAATACAGAATCTCATACTCAGAAATAATCAGCAGCGCGATTCAGACTTTCTTGATTATCCGATTCGATGATGTTTTTGGAAAGTTGAAAGTTCTTCGCTGAAGAAACGTCATTTCTCGAATTCGGAATATATTCCGAGAAGGTCTGAATCGCATACTGGACTGTGTATAGTCCTGATATTTTCTAAAAAAAATATTAGGTAAAGTAAACAAAGAACTTAAGAATAATTTGACTTTTATAACTTTAGCACCTTTTAATTTTTTATAACTTTGCATCTTGTAATGATATTCTTTAATTACTGAAGCATTACCGAAACCTAACAGTTTTGTTTTTGTAATGACAGTGTAAATCTGTGTTGGGTGTTAATAAATAAACGCTACATTTTCTTCCATAAACAGTGACACGAAATAACAGCCATTATGGCCTAAACTTACGGTAAAGTGTCTTGCAAAACTAAAATTATCTTACCTCGAGCTAGATAACCCTTACGGGGCGAATTTACCAAAAACTATTTGCTTTTTATCTACAAAAGTTATAGTTTGTATGGCGTAGTTTCGTTCTCGCCAGAAGCTAAAAGTTTCCACACTTGTGCGCATGCATCTTTCGCTTTATATAGCTATAAATACTCTTATACATTTATTTATTTAACCAACTTAGGTTGCATTGACTTCTTACTGTTTAAAAATGAATTTTAAACATTATCGTTTCCATATCCTATTGATTTAGAACACATCGTAGTCCATCTTATGCAAAACCTGTAGTTCTGATCTATTTAAAACGAAATAATTTTGTTGGTTGCATTACCTACTATGCTCCTTTTTTTAATGTTCGCAATTTGAATAGGTATCTAAGATTTTTAGAAAAAACAAACCTGAAAATTTTCCTGAAACATTGGGGAATTCAAAAAACAGAAAGCTTTTTTTCTTATGGACTTTTTATATACTTAGGTACATGCGTCTATTCTATACTGTCACAATGACAGCGTCTATGAGTCACCTTTCTAGCTGACTCACTTCGCTCCGGAGATTGAGAGGGAGACAGGAGACCGTTGTCATTTAAACTGACGGTTCTCTGTCTCCTGTCTCTTTCACGCGCCCTTTCTTAGCCTGTCTCTGGCGTTGAGTACGGGTTACCGTAAAACTCAACGCAACTTGCTGAGTGCCTTCAACTCCAGGCAATGTTGGAAGGTACCTGAAAGCATGACAGTGAACGCGGTAAGAGTTATAACCCGTGGTAGTCCACGGGTGTGCCTGTGCGCACGCGGTAGCAGCGAATGGAAATGAAAATGAAAGCGCACAGCGTGGTCAAGCTATCACTAGCGTGCTGAAAATTGAACTGTCAGTCCCAGAGTTGGCTGCTATCCAACTGGGCAGTGATTAGATATAGCACCGTATACATAATTGAATATCTATTGAAATGTGAATAAAAGTTCACGATGATATCGAGTGGTTTCGAAGGCTTGCTCGTGATAACCGTCAATTCACTTAGTTTTTAGCGTAGCTTGCCTTGTCGTTTTTAAAATTGTGTTTTATAAATAAAAATAGATAGTTTAACATTTATTTGGCACACACACAAAAAACTACGATACAAAACAGCGAGAAAAGACAACAGAATAGGTTGACTAAGTACTTAATAATAAAGAAACAAAAAATAAGCACGTACAAGTATAATTTGAGAATAACAGATTCGCCTTCCCGCGAACCAGTTTTAGCATTGCGGTGTGTTTGTATTATTTCGAATAAGGTTACAGAATAAAATAGTAGAAAATTGAACTGAAATGAAAATTGGGAAATTCGGAAAAAAATTACTATGAATCCAACATTTTTTAGGGTTCCGTACCTTAAAGGTAAAAAAAGGAACCCTTATAAGATCACTTTCTTGTCCGTCTGTCTGTCTGTCTGTCTGTCTGTCTGTCTGTCTGTCTGTCTGACTGTCTGTCTGTCTGTCTGTCTGTCTGTCTGTCTGTCTGTCTGTCTGTCTGTCTGTCTGTCTGTCTGTCTGTCCGTCTGTCTGTCTGTCCGTGTGTCACCATCAATTATCTCAGGAACGGGTAGAGCTAGCAAGTTGAAATTTATACCATATACTAAGGTCTATAGTCCCTATTGTGAGTATAAAAATCAAGGTCTTGAGTCAACACTATAAAAAGATATAGGCAAATTTAGGTTTTCGTGAAAACTTGTGAGTACCAAAACTTACCTTAATTATCAACTTTTTTTATTTTTCGGAATTTTTCCTTTACTTGTGCTGGAAGACCTTGCTTGTAACCAAAATTGACAATTCTAGGTCAACCGGAAGTACCCTAGAGGTTTTGGGTCGAAAACCTAAATGGTAGTTCCCGTTGACCTAGAATAACGAAATTTGGCAAAAAGCAAGGTCTTATAGCACAAATAAAGGAAAAATTCCAAAAAGTTAAAAAAGTTGAAAATTAAAGGGTGTTCCCATACATACATAGTTGACGCCAATTAAAATTGTCTTCCGAGTTGTATGGGCGCTCATACAATTAAGCGGACTAGCTTAATTGGCACCATGGCTAAGTACGGAACCCTCGGTGTACGAGTTCGACTCGCACTTGACCGGTTTTTATTTTATTTTTTATGAACTCAAAAGGAGACTTTCAAAGGGAGGAGATAAAACGTCTGTCGGGTCAGCTTATCTAAACTAGACATAAACGCCTAAGTTTTTGTATCGCATTATCTCAAGTCGTCCGTACTTTTAAATTGGCCGTCATTCTTCTAATGGGATATTTAATGGTGCAAGTCAGTTAATCGAACTTTTACTCGATTTAAACCCAAACCCGACCACGGTCAATTAGCCAAAGGGTAAGTATAAATAATTACGCAAGGGAAGTTCTAATTACCTTTTAATTATGATTTAAAACGAACGCCGATTACGCGAACCTATCCAAAATTGAAAATCATGGCGTTTTTTGAAAATAATAAGAGTGTATAGAAATGATATCTCTTACGTAGCCTCCAGACTCTCTAAGAGGAAGTCTCGCCGAGACTCCTCGAAGAACAAACAAGCTATCCACACTCTCAATTTTTCTCAGTCGTGATGTTTGAAATCCTTTGTCTCAGCCAAAAATACCGACACCGATCGGAGAACAGGCGAGCCCAAGAACGAGAAGGCGAGAAGCTCCTCACACTCACGCTTCTCGGGTGTTCTCGGGGGTTCTCGCCGAGAGTCTGGAGGCCCTATTAAAACTATGCCGATTACTTCAATACGTCAGTGAGATAAGCGTAACTGAAATGTAAATTTGCCCTACTGGTTACCTTCTATTGAAAAAGTGTTGTAATGTCACAGGAGTATCATGAGAGAAATAATGCTGGACATTTAACACAGCATCAGCATCTAGCCCTAAAGTATCAAAGTATAAATTGCTTCGGTAAGCAGAGCTTGTGTTATGGGAACTACATGACTTATAATACTTCTTATAAGTATACTGTTTGTAAATACATAGAAAAACACCCACACCCGAAAAAAAAAGATAATGTTGGTCATTTCACTCAGCAACATAGCTTGTATAATGGGAACCACATGACTGATTTACTACATTACCTAATACTTTTTTTTTTTTAATACATACCTTGAGAATAACAGATTCGCCTTCCCGCAAACCAGTTAGCATTGCGGTGTGTTTATAATAGTTCGAATAAGGTTTCAGAAGAAAATATTGGAAAATTGAACTGGGGAAATTCGGAAAAATTTTACAATGAATCCAAGATTTTTTTGTAGTAATAGTTTTTTTGCAAACTGGTTTGCGGGAAGGCGAATCTGTTATTCTCAAGGTATGTATTAAAAAAACGTATTAGGTAATGTAGTAAAACAGTCATGTTGTTCCCATTATACAAGCTATGTTGCTGAGTGAAATGACCAACATTATCTTTTTTTTTTTTTTCGGGTGTGGGTGTTTTTCTATGTATTTACAAACAGTAGATATACTTAAGTATAAGAAGGTTATAAGTCATGTAGTTCCCATAACACAAGCTCTGCTTAGGTACTTTGATACTTTGGGGCTAGATGCTGATGGTGTGTTAAATGTCCAGCATTATTTCTCTCATGATACTCCTGCGACATTACAACACTATTTCAATAGAAGGTAACCAGTAGGGCAAATTTACATTTCAGTTACGCTTATCTCACTGACGTATTGAAGTAATCGGCATAGTTTTAAGAGATATCATAATTCCGTGGCTCGCGTGAATACGTTGATATGTCGAGATGTCAATTTTTTTTTTTATTGGCTTAAACGATATCTACGCCTATGAAGTATCTATAAAAAAATTGACAGCTCCCTAGCTAGACAAGTTTTCGAGTTATGGCCTTGCCAACTCCTCCATTTTTCGTATTTTAGTTGACATAACTACTTGTCAATTTTTCAAGCCACTAACACACACATGTTTTTGTAGATATTTCGATTTATCAACCTACTCATTCGCCAAAATTATATTTGTTACATGATATCTCGACATATACATATGATATTTTTGATTAACTTTTAACAAATTAAAATGTCAGGTTATGGCTATCCAAAGTATTCCGTTTAAATTGTGATACATTGAGTTGTTCAGTTATGCCCGCGCGCTCTCGCGCTGGCATAACCGAACATGTCCCTCGTATTGGTAAACAAAACGTCAGTTCAGAAATCTTTTTTTTTTAAGTATTGCTTTTACATGGAAAACTGATAGATTTTAATTATTTGTTAAACTATAATGACATTGCTTGATTTTTACAAGCTTTTATTATTAACTTGCGATTTTTGTTTGGGTCTACTTTTGAAAATTAAATTTGACTGACTTCCCAGTGTCTGATTAAGCTGAAATTTGGAATACCTATAGGTTCTTGGTGACAATGCAATATTATTTTAACAACGAGCTGATCTGATGATGGAGCCAGGAGCTGTTCAACAGAACTCACTTTTTTTTTAGTGAAATGTTGCAAGTTCAATTTGACCCACTTTCCAGTGTTTGATTGAGCTAAAATTTGGCACACTTATAGATTCTAGATAACAATGTAATATTATGTTAACAATGAGCTGATCTGATGCTGGAGTCAGGAGCTGTTCAACAAACCTCAATATTTGTTTGGATTAAATCTTGCAAATTCAATTTGACCCACTTCCCAGCATCTGATTGAGCTGAAATTTGGCACACTTATAGATTCTCGATGACGATGCAATACTATTGTAACAGTGACCTGATCTGATGATGGAGCCAGGAGCTGTTCAACAGAACTTACTTTTTTTTTAGTGAAATCTTGCAAGTTCAATTTGACCCACTTTCCAGTGTTTGATTGAGCTAAAATTTGGCACACTTATAGATTCTAGATCACAATGTAATATTATGTTAACAGTAAGCTGATCTGATGCTGGTGTCAGGAGCTGTTCAACAAAACTCAATATTGTGTTCGGGTCAAATCTTTCAAGTTTAATTTGACCCACTTCCCAGTGTCTGATTGAGCTGAAATTTGGCACACTTATGGATTCTTGGTGACAATGCAATATTATTGTAACAACGAGCTGATCTGATGATGGAGCCAGGACCTGTTCAACAAAACTCATATTTTTTTTAGTGAATTCTTGCAAGTTTAATTTGACCCACTTTCCAGTGTCTCATTGAGCTAAAATTTGGCACACTTATAGACTCTAGATAAGAATGTAATATTATGATAACAACAAGCTGATCTGTTGCTTGAGTCAGGAGTTATTCAACAAAACTCCTCAGTAAATTTTTCGATTGAGGTGAAACTTTGCATTTTTTTCTAGTTCCGAATACATTGTAATAATATGGTGACAATGAGCAGATGTGCTGATAAAATCTGGTTGTATTCCATTCAAATTCTCAGTGATTAACAGTAGAGCATCCGTGTTTGGGCTCATTTAAAATCAGCTTACCCTTACTATGTTAAATCTCATTTCTAAACGGTATGAATGGTTCTGAGTAATAATTAGGTACTTCAGCAACTCAAAAAACTGGTTTTATAGTCTCTATCTGTTTGCAATCCGATAATATAGCATTGTTTACCTACCAATATTCCATACATTAAAGGTGAATAAGTTGATATCTTTTGCGGCATAACTGGACATCTCGAGACGTAACCTAAATCTCATCAATTTTTTTGTTGACATGTCTTATATCATGGAAACTATGGGGAAGTTTGGTTATTTATTGTCATCATTCGAAAGAGGGCATAAAATAACCATAGAAACAATTAACACAAATACTGTAAACTAATTTACCGAGAAACCAGAAGAGGTCAAACTTTCAAACGGCCGCCCTGAAAAGTTGGTGTTTTATACATGTCAACGTATTCACGCGTGCCACGGAATTATAGTACTTTTAATAGCGATGGCGAGACGAGCTGGAGAACTTTAGTGACCAGTGGAGGGAATTGGCTTTTGGATCGAAAAGAGTGGAAAGCTCGAGGGGAGACCTTTGCCCAGCAGTGGGACAGTATAGGTTAAATACAATACAATACAATACAATACATACCTACTTATATTACAATAGAAAACACGTACTATAATTATCTGTTCTGTGCCCAGACCCGAGACAAATATTCGGGAATCGAACACGCAAACTGTGTTTCAGGCATGCCTACACCCACTGCGCCACAGAGGTCGCCGAATACCGATCTAGTGACGCCAAAAGCCAAAAGCAAAATTGTAAACTAAAAATATTCCCGCAACAAGTATCACATCTACAAACAACTTACTTATCAATATTAACCTGGTAAGAGATTAATCAAACAACAGCGTTAAAATCAGCCGTGTCGGTTAAATTGTTAATTACTTACTAGTAAAAATACTTTGTTATTGTTCATTTCTTTCTTTTATACAATTGTGCTGCCATTTTTAATTTAATTAAGTTCAAGTTTTAATTATAAAATAAACGGGATTTTTAAAATAAAGTAAGTTTTTAAAATTCGACAAAATAAACTTTGCCATAATGGGTTATGTTTGGAAATTATGGAACTCTAATTCTGTCTACTACTTAAATAAGCGTATAGTAATTATAAGGTATAGCATGCTTAGACGTCTTGATCTTCACTTCTACACTATAGTCGGATTGCTCATTATCCGCACTAAAATTGACGGTCAAAATGTCATTTTTCATATATTTTTAGTTCGTACAATCAGCAATTCGACTAAAATATTATAAAGATGTTTTTTTGTTTGTAAGAGCGTTTGTCCACCGCCGCCGTCACCGAACCGTCACCGTCAACGAGATTATTTCTGTATGAGATCAAGATGACGTGACGGTCTTCTGGTGGACAAGCGGCTATAGTAAATGTATGGTCGCTACCTCGGCGCCGTCATCTCGTTCTCGTTGACGTGACGGTGACGGCGGCGGTGGACAAACGCTCTTACGAATAGACTCCGAAACCACTGGACCGATTTCAAAAATTCTTTCAGCAATAGAAAGCTGCATTATCAGGGAATAACATAGAGGCTATAATATATTTTCAAAATAATTAGGGATCCGTAAAAAAATTGCAATATTATATTGTATAAATAAAAATGGAGCTGGGCTGGTCATATCTGCCTCATTCCTGATGAGCTGTGGGCTAAAATCACCACTCAGTGGAGCCCTGAGACAGCAAGACGGCGTCGCGGCAGATCTAGAAAGAGATGGCGCTACGAGCTGAATGCCTTTAACATGGCGTGAGTCCAAATGGCACGGGATAGTGATGTTTGGAAGGTTCAAGGGGAAGCCTTTGCCCAGCAGTGGGACATAATGGTCTTACTATAATAAATAATAATAATAAATAAAAAAAATAGGGCGGTACGATGTTCGCCTGGTCAGCTAGTACAAGATATAAAAGAGACACAAAAATATAGCATCGTAGAATATATGGGTAAAAATCATTTTTTTCCCAATACGTGCAAGATTAAATGGATATAAAGTAAACATGACCGTGGACGATAAATAATCTTTTTTACATTTCCCAACATACCGAAACTGGAGCTCGCACCAAAATGAGCCAATTTAAAAAACTGCTGCAAGAAAAATTGATACAAAATAAATTGAGTTGGAAACTTTTTCGATCTAATAAGGACACGGTTGGAACATGCTCCTAAATCCTATATGCGCGCATTGAATCGGCTTTTATTTGATCAAAAAATATTTGTACCGAGTTGAATTCAACGGATTAAATCGGTCGTGTTATTTTAAATTATGTTGTACGTTCAAAATTATAAATTATTGTAAATGCATGGGTTTATTAAAAGGCATTACGTTTAGGCATATGAAGTTGATGCGTAATCTTAGGCTAACAGATTTCGCGAGTTTTGCAACTTTGGACGTTTTAAAAACAGTAAAAGTTGGTAACAATTTATTATTTTTTGTTCATCAAGTGTAAGTAGTAGGTAGGTATGTACCTAATATTTTTACAAAAAACATAATGTATTCTATCAGTTTTTTATAGTCCGTACAAGCTTTGCTTGGTTTGGAGCTTTATTATATAATTTTAGATTCGACCATACTGGATTAAGTTTATACTCGAGAGTAAAGTACTGTTTGTTTGAATATTTTGACATTTTACGTTGACACCTTATAACCAGGATAATTTGTATGTATAATAATGTTCGGTTGCGCTTTTTAAACAATTTTATTTTAAATTATGTCGGCTAGTTACTCTGGAGTGAGATGACTTTTGGTCGAATCCAGCCTAAGGAAGCTACACCGCAAAACCTTATAGTTTAGTAATGTGATTTAAAGTTATATTTCTCTCAAAATGGCATTCAAACTTCCAACTCAGGACTAAAAGAAATCTTCACTGCATTCGTACATTTCATAAACAAGAGAACTCCTCGGGGTATTAGAAAAGTTGGACGTGCTCAAAATCTGCGGGAAAGTTGTTGGGCGAGCGTAGCATACGAATGGTGACGCTCGGACTGGTTCTATTGCATTATTTAATGGCAATTGGCAAAGCACTCGTGGCGTAGCTCGCACGTGCGTCAAGCTTCGCTTTGCACGAGACTGCATGTAATTGTGTCCATTGCAACCCACGGACACGCTACGCATGAATTGACGTCATTAGCACACGCGTGGATTGCTCGTGCAAACTGCTTCTTCTCTGTTTCTCAAAAATAAAGTGAGTCTTTTTACTAGTAATTCGTATTAAAATCTCCATTTTCATTACAAAAATACACTCAGAAAGACATTTACAACTCTTTGAATATGTCTCGATAGGTACCTGAGCAGATGTACCATCCAGGTTGTAATATCCATTGCCATCACAACATACATAATATGCCCTCTCAACTTCTTAATTGCATTTGAACCTTTTTGGAGCAACAGAATTAAGAAGAGCGGGTTACTTCGGGCTTCTGATAAACTTTACTTTTCTAGTTAGTACTAGATATCACAGAATAAATAATATTATATTTTATCATCTGTGGTAATAATGACAGATGACCAATACCCACGGCCTTATTTTAGCCTTCCTAGATAACGGCTAGTTTTTTGCGAAAGAGTTTAGTTATCACATGCAGAAAAAATTTTTCAAATCCGTCTGGGAGTTCCTAAGATTAGCGCGTTCAAACAAGCAATCAATCATTTATTTATTACAAGAAATATGGTCATAACAAGATCTTACTATCAGGAAAATCATCTCTTTAGAAGAAACCAAAATCAGGCTAGTTTGAATAAAACTCAAGGACTTTGGCTGGCCCAAAACACTGAGTCTACATTTGATGACTGCCGCACACTTACGGCGAAAAATCTAAGCTAAAAGAAAATGGGAAACTCTTAACTTGATTTTGAGCGGGCGTGGACTTTGATGGGGGAAATCTCGATAGTGTTAAAGTTACTTTTATCGGCTTTCCGAAGGGGTTCCGATACTTCGAGTAGTTCTTGAGGATAGTTTTTGGATACTGCAGAGATAATACTTACGAAAACCCTTCCGCTAAGGGTCTGTAGCGTTGTGAATACAAAAAAATACGAAACCAACAGAATGATCGTCTCATCATCATCATCCGCAGCCCGATCTCTCCCACTGCTGGCCCTTTGTTTTTGCCAGTCTTCCCGGCTCTGCGCTTGCCTGATCCACTGCCGGCCCGCGACGCTAACAATATCGTCGACCCATCGTACTGCCGGACGTTCGACGCTTCTTTTGCCAGTCCTCGGCCACCATTCCGTCAACGCTTTACACCACCTGTCATCACCACGTCTCGCCAGGTGTCCCGCCTAACTCCATTTGAATTCCATGACCCGTATACCGACATCTTTGACTTCGGTTCGTCTTCGGATCTAGGTATTGGGAACTCGATCTAAAATCTTGATGCCGAGAATGATCTTCTAACTTGTCTCAAACCTCAAATTCATCTCTGTCAAAACGATCGCGTAGGTATCTTTTGTCGCGTTTGGTCTCGTTGAGATGAAAGTAACAGAGCTACTTGCTTGGTCACAGAACTGCCACATTTAACAGTTTGAGACCGATTTTGGTCATCGCTATCAAAGATAGACAATCAGGTGACTATATCACCAAAGCGTGGTAGATTTTATTTCTGACATTTAAGATCCTTTAAAGATGGTTATGGGGTAGTCAAAAGCACGTCCAAAAATCTTCATGATTATTTCATTCACCAGTTGAGCTGGTGTTAATGATATTTTACGATCAGACGATATTTTAGATCTTGAAAGTGGTTTCCTGGCGAACTTTTATTTTCTTTAAGTAGATACCTTTTATTGCTATTAATTTTTTTTTTAATGAACAATTCAGCGACGTTTGGTCGAGATTTGAACCTTAGGTAGAACAGGTACTTGGCGAGTTTATTGCAGCGCGTTTGTATCAACAAATTACAAACGCGAAGCGGGGGCAGCGCGTTCGCATTGCGTTTGTATCGATACAAACGCGATGCGAACACGCAGCTCAAAAACTCGATTCAGAAAACGTCGTGTGCCCACTCCCTTAGGCTGATTGCCTCACGCTCACCGTCAGCGCTGATAGGCGAGTGGTCTTTATAAAATAAGGATACTGATTGTCCAGCACTGACGAGAGCAATCAGCGTAGCCATTTCTGCTAAACAATCCTTATTTCATTGTAATAAAGATCACTCGCCTATCAGCGCTGACAGTGAGCGTGAGACTAAAACCAGCCTTATACAATACATTTTTTTTCATCGTTTTTGATAGAAGAGCATCTCTCGCAATAAAACTGCTAAGCTTAAAACTCGGTCAGCACCATGTTTCTATCCTCATATATTATTTTAACTGCTACTTATCTTCTTAAACCACATTGTTGGTCGTGATTTATAACCCGACCACTACTGCCCTTAGAAGGATTTTCCAAAGCTTTTTATACCAAGAATGTGCCTTTTTACATGTAGGTACAATATTGACTAAAAAGCACAAACAGGCGAAATTAAGATTAGTTCCCTGTTCGCCCCGCAGAGTTTTGCCCCACATGTAAAATTCCACGTTTGGTCCGAGTTGGTACCGGCACTACTAAAGGCACTCCGGCTTAAGGAGGATCGCTTGTATCATTGCGGATTCGAATCCCGTCTCGGAACTGTCCAATCGCACGCTTAATAAAAAACTGAATTAACTCGAAAAACACGAATTTTGGTAAATCGCGTTTAAAGTTTTTCGTATTCGATGCGTGTGAAGCACGGTAGCCAGGCAGGTAGTGTTCTATTTCGCACCATCGGCTCCTTTTGAAGCCGCTGTTGAACGAAACCTATTCCTCGGTCGTAGTTAATGCATTTTATTAGTAAAACTCAAAAAACCCATTTTTTGAGTTATTTCACTTTATTATTAAAGCAGCGCAATGTTACTAATGGCCTTTGATTATTTGTATGTTGATTGTACCATAAGTGAAGTTCGTATGAGTGTTGTACGAGTTATAAGATCCCTGCTATGTAAAAATTAAGTGACCTTTTTACAGCCGCCGTGTAAATGTTCAAAGGCGCTTGGAAAGGATCTGGTTTAGCCTTCACCCTACTAAGTGAATAATTGAAATAGTTTTATACTTTATTAAGCTGTTTAGTTAATTAAAAATAGACTTTTAACCACCAGTAGGAATAAGTTTATGAGTGTAAGTTTCTAGTGGAAAATTAGAGTTTAATGGACCTGATTTTTTTAAATGTTGTATCCCTTTAATTAGCTGATTTTATTTGTCATTTTAATTTTTATAGTGTTAACACACTTAGGTAATATTTCATTAAAAATGAAAAGTCTTATTAATTAATGTAATCGGTGCTATAACCGACAAATGAGCTTATCAAGATTTTCGACCCGACGATTGTGGGTTCCGTGGCCGAGTTGGGCTTGAGGAGGATCGCTTGTATCAATGCGGTTTCGTATCCCGTCTTAATATAACATTTTGAAAGGACTTTTAA
Organism: Camptogramma bilineatum; assembly: GCA_958496255.1. Taxonomy (NCBI): domain Eukaryota; kingdom Metazoa; phylum Arthropoda; class Insecta; order Lepidoptera; family Geometridae; genus Camptogramma; species Camptogramma bilineatum. Next base: position 6,605,151 of record OY292473.1, on the reverse strand, counting down.
TTTTCAATGAAATATTTTTTGTCCTTCACATTGAAAGAAAATAATAGGAACATGTTCCTCTTCATCTATGTAAGAGGGACTCAAGGTACGTCATTCTCGAATTCACGAAATAAGAAAAGTGGGTTCTATAGGATTTGGCAATTTATCTGACAGGATACTTGTATACTTTAAGAGGACGCAAAATCAATGCTTTAAAATGAAATTAAAGTAAGTAGGTAAGTAAAAGTAGTAGAAGTTGTCATCATCATCATTGACCTTTAGAATCTCGTTACTCATTCGCTTTCGTGCCGCCTTTCCCCATTAAAAATCCCATATGTGATGAGGAAAAACCCTTAGAGCGTTTGTAGACGTACGTTTTTTTTTTTCGAATAACGGACCGTGTTTTCACCGGATTCGCGGTGGTGTATAGCGCGTAATGAATGTGTGTACATGCGCTGGATATCGATCCGGTGAACAATTTATGCCGTTTATAAGGATATCCGTTTATTGACGGTCCGTTGTCCGGCGAAAAAAACGGACGTCTACAAGCGCTCTTGTTATTCCCGCACTTCGTTCGTCTACAGCATAGGTTCTCAACGTGGGCGATAACGCCCCCTTGTGGGCGTTTGAGACTTTCAGGGGGGCAGTAGAAGACCCAGAAAAAATTAGGGGGCATTGAGATGGGGAGAGGAGGCTCTTGAAAAAATAAATTCTCAAAGTTGGCGGTGGGCAAAATTAGGTTTAGAAACTGTGGTCTACAGTAACTACTGTATATATATTTAAATTTTGTACTTATTTCTCAAGCAACAAGTCCATTTGAGAATGCAAATAAGGAGTAAGGTCGCACAGCCTCGGGCGCACACTTTACTTCAAAGATACATTTTCTTACCTTCATTGTTTTGTTGTGAAGTTATATGTCCAAGCTCCTGAGTCACAGTGTAATTGGAAGCAGTAAAATTAGACTTTATTAAGGTCAGTCAGGAGTAGTGTAAATCTCGGCTGCGTAAACATGACACCTGGCTTTTTTGACGTTTGTACAAAAGTACAGTGAGCAATGTATCGCGCAGTGTATCAAGTTAGACAATCAGCTGGCTGATTGTCTAACTTGTCTAACTTGTCTCAAATCTCAAATTGGTCTCAAATTGTCAAAACTATCGCGTACCTAGGTATCTTTTGTCGCGTTCGGTCTCGTTTCTGCGCTGTAGTTTGCAGATTGTGTGCCTACACAACCCGCAAAAAACTACAGTGCAGAAGGCAGAGCTACTACCACCTAAGCTGAGAGTTAAGTCTTTAAGTACCTACTACTCGGCCGCGTAAACATGACACCTGCTCTCTGATTGTCTATCTTTGATAGCGACTAAAATTGGTCTCAAGCTCTCAAATAAGACAGTTCAGTGACCACGCAAGTAGCTCTGCCATTCTCATCTCAACGAGACCGAACGCGACAAAAGATACCTAGGTACGCGATTGTTTTGACAGTTTGAGACCAATTTGAGATTTGAGACAAGTTAATCAGCCAGCTGGCTCGGAACAATGAACAGCTGTAAATTTTACGGCCACAACATGTATACCACTACGTTGCGTCGGCGTCGATTGCGCAGTGCATTAGTTCGTGCGATCACGATATCGCCAAGGTCACGGACTCAAATCCCGTCTGTGCAAAATTTACATGTTTTTCTTTTTTAGAAAGTATACTGGTTTTGCTGCACTATGCCCAAGCTTATTTACTGTTACGACTTACGAGTGCGCCTGGTAAAGTTTTATGTGGCTAGGCATTGCATACGAGCTGCATTTTTATTTTTTAAACTCGCGGAATGTCCGCGTCTTTGTTTCTTTACTCGCATAATTTGATTTTCTCTTTCTTATAACAATTTTTGGTTCTGTTAAACTTGGTTATCGTTGGGCCTTTATAAAACTGGATATATAAAGAATTGGTATAGTCGTATTGCTCATTATACGGACTAAAAGTGAAGGAAAAAATTGTCATTTTTCCTTCAATTTTGACATAAAACGTATCAAAACTAATCAAAATTGAAGGAAAAATTACATTTTTTCCTTCAATTTTAGTCCGTATAATGAGCAATACGACTATAGGTATTAAGGTTGTTATGAAGTGGGTTAATGGTCGGACCATTTACGCTCCAAAAGGCTCCACCAAAATATGTCATTACTAAGTTATGGATATAAAAATGATTTATTCCAATAAAATGATTGTTATGAATACTGATGAATACCTACAAAGTTGGCTGAAATAATTCTTATCGTTCTAAGTACTAACAAATTGTGTGAAATTTGCAAGAAACATCAGTTTTATAGGATAATAGGATACAAAAATGGGATCTACTCTAGTAAAAATCAAAGAAACCATTTTAACACAACAAAATCATTAATTTACTAATTTCTAATGTATCAGTCAGTCTGTTAACTTTTTTATGTGTATAAAATGCATACTTCCTTAAAAATAAACTATAGAACCGGATTCTTCAAAGGCTTTTCCTCCAGAGAATTCTTCAGTAGTTTAAAAGAAAGAGAAAAAACAAACTTCCGCCTGCGGCTTTTCTCTTGCATTGCGGGGAAAATAGAAGTCTGAATATTTTAGTTAGTTAAACCTCCATTTATAGTAAAAGTAAGTAAGTTCGTATGAGTTAGTGGCCAACTGTGGTGACGGAGTTTGTAGGCCGCTTAAGGCCTCCGTCATGGCTTAAAGCCGGGACTGACAATTTAAAGTGCCCTCCGAAGCATAGAAGCGCTCAGCTCATAATGCCGCTTGCGGTCACAAATCCAAATTGTGACCGCGCACAACGTTGAGCATGTGTTGTTTGTGGAATAAAATAGCAAAAGTAAGTTCGCATACAACACAAACAACACCTATTTCAAGTTTCATTAAAATCTGCCATGCTGAATCTGACATTTTAAAACTATTAGGTAAACTGTACCTATAACATCCTACGTTTACGCTACATAATATATACAGTTCAAGGTTTACATGGAATTTGGTCATCAAAAACAAAGCTAGGCTTCAAACCGTGTTCAAATTCCACGCTATCGTAGCAAGCACTAAGAACCATAGTAGAAACCTTTTCTGCCACCTGATAGAAAATCCGCACATTCTAAGCAGAATTCTGCAAGTGGAATTCCGCTCCCAGTTTTCTGGAGCCAAAAATGTTCAAAGGTAAAAGTATAAAAGTGTGAACTTTTAACGTAAACACCAAGGAATGCGAGAAAGGTTTTATTTTGTACATCCTGTTTATCTTTAACTTCCGTGTTGGGTCCTTAGAGAATTATAATTTTGTTTGTGTCTGTTATTGTTTGATAAAGCCGTCCAAAGAGGGCTTTTATACGTGCTTAGAGCACTAAAGGTAAGCGTCCACATGTCGGTATCGTACGCTTCGGACGCATCGCACGCAACGGATCGTAGTATTATTTGTATAGAAACTCATACAAGTGCGTCCACCTGTCCGAATCGTACGCATCGCATTACACAGACAATCCGCTTGATGAGATCCGTCCGCTGCGTGCGATGCGGGCCTGTGGACGCTTACCATTAGAGGGATGCCACGGGCACTGCCGCTCCGTTAGCGTTGCGTCGTCGCAGCGCTATAACTTTTGTTCTGTCAAAGCGTGTCGTTTCAGCGCACCGTGTAGCATGCCGGGTAGATTTGTATGTAGAACTACAGAGCGTCAAAGCTGCGACCGCAGCGACGACGCAGCGCAGCGGCAGCGCCCGTGTGGCATCTCTCTTATCAACATCAACCAAATAAACACGTCGCCAAATTCGCCCACTGGACAAAGACCTCAATTTGTGTCTAATTAATTTTCATCTCCCTGAACGATAACTCAGAGTGAAATAATTACGATAATTTTGAAACAACTTTTAAGTCAATGTAACAGTGAAAACAACACAATAGTACTTACATTTTTGGTAATTTGCTAAATTACTCCAATAAAAATACATTTTTACTATAAAAACTAAGAAAAGTTTATAACTATAGGAGATAAAGAACTGTACAATCCAGTAAACTACGTAGTATTTGTCTGGTCAATTTATTTACGTCATCATTATAAAAATTTACACAGTCATTACAATAATACAAAACTACTTTAGATAGAACTTATTATTGAAAATGTTGTATTATTTCTGTTGTGTTGAGATTTTGGCTCATCTGCTTAACATTTTTTTTAAACTAAAATAGGTTCGCGTTTGATGCCTGATGTAAAGCAACATTGTCTATTACTTTAATTATTACCTTGATTAAATTAATATATACGCCTTTCAGCAAGTGTAGAAGCCCTAAAGATTTTCTTTAGCTGACGTCATCATAGTTGAGTAGAGTTAGGGAAAAGTTTTCACTTCTTCTCTGTCCTAAAATACATGGACCATATCTGAAATTAAACATCGATTTTTGTTATTTTTTAAAAGAAACTAGTTTTTGCTTGCGTCTTTTCTCAGTATGAAATCCTTTTTTAGTATAAAAAAAGTCATTATCATCACTATCATAATAAAAATGAGCCGTGGTGGCCGAGTGGTATAGTACCTCGACTTTCGATCCGAAGTTCGCGGGCACGAATTCCGGCCTAACATCAATGTTCGTTTCGGAAAATTTATATTAACACGTAAATGGTGAACGAAGACATCGTCAAGAAACCCGTGACTCGGTCAGTCCCAAACGTATAGACTATAGACCATCATGTGTCTATAGCCGATTATGCTGAGAAGATGGTTTAGGTCCTGGGCAAACCTACTCCATCTCAACAATGTCCCAGGCACTACAGTGTCCCGTTAAGTGTAGGCACAGATTGCGTCCTGACACAAAGTAAAGATGTAAAGGCCTGAGTAGCTACTCATCTCTAAATTGAACAACGAAAAGTCGCTACTCACCTCTGAACAGTAACAGTTTCATTCTTTGGCCGCTTCAAGTTAGCGCAGTTAAGTTTGCATTCGTTGGTATAAGAGTAATTATCACTACCGCACAATGGGACATAAACTCTTTCACAGTTACTGCAGTTTAGGTGCTTTAGTGGCAACCATCTGTCGACAGTTTTTGAAGTTATTGAACCTAGGTGGTACAGAAGGTAGAGTAGTACCGCTGAAATGACATGTGGCTAAATTAAAAATTAAAAAAAAACGACTTCTAAGCAGGGAATATAATATTTCATTAGGTACCTATTTGTACTTTGTAGCCTGTCATAAGTTTATTACAGCTAGGAAAAGAATGCGTTTCGGAAAACATCGGAAACAATCGTGTAAAATTACAAAAACCATTGACGAAAAGTCATTTGGAAATGAAAATTACTCATAATTTCAACTCTATCGCAAACAAATAAATATCAATGTCATTTTTAAGAAAAGCAAATTAGTTACAAGCTGCGCTGATAATGACGTCCACTTCTGTTGCATTCTGTTTTGTGGAATCGTACACTGCTGTCCGACATATTCGGAAAATACGAGAATAACCGAGTTCCTAAAGCTTGAAGTGCCGTACTTATTATTTATTTATTGGGAGTAGGTACATACTACATCTCAAAATAGAAGGACTGCATAACTTGTACTGTACAGACTCATATTTCATTATTCATATTTACTTAATATACGGTTTTCTTTCAGTTCATTCGAATCCCAGACCAATGTTATTTATTTCTCGTAAATGTCAAAGACTATTTTCCTGTATTCACTTGGCATAAAGAACAACATTAAATAATATGCAAAAAGGCAATTCACCTGAAACAACAAAATGTACGTACGCCGCCATTTTGAGTAAAAGTCAACAATGTAGCTGAGTTGTTGTTTATCGTGAGTAATTAATTCGTTTGTAATCAACTTTGATAATTTTATCTTCTGTATTTACGGCCACCTGCTTTGTAAGGTGATTATCGATTTACCACACACTGGTCAGATAGACAAGTTTATTTGATAATTTTTAATTTTTATAGTGTTAAACCACACTTTTTGAAAATTTTGGTAAGATTTTTCATTTCCAATGAAGTTTATTTGAGTTTTAGTTTTACGATATAACATTACATTACGATACATTTCACACAGCTCCACCATTATTATATAAATACATAGATAGATACTATAATCTTACTCTTACCAATTATAAATGAGAAAGTTATGTGTCTTTGTGTTTTAAAGTATTATAAGCATGTATTTACAAAAATGATCAGGTAAGTATTCTATCAGTTATCATCAGGGCGATTCAGACTTCTCAAAATGCATCCGTTTCGATGAATTTTTACTTTCCGAATTCGGAATGCATTCCGGGAAGGTTTAAATCGCACTGCTGGTTCCCATAGTACAAGCTTTGCTTGGTGCTAGATCGCGCAATGTGAAATGTCCAGCAATATTTATTTTAGTAGGTATTTATTTATTTAATGACGGGGGCCATCAAGCGGCCTTAAACCTAGCACTATAGTCGTATTGCTCATTATACGGACTAAAAGTGAAGGAAAAAATGTCATTTTTCCTTCAATTTTGATTAGTTTTGATGCGTTTTATGTCAAAATTGAAGGAAAAATGACTTTTTTTCCTTCACTTTAGTCCGTATAATGAGCAATACGACTATAGCTCATAAAAACTTGTCAAATCGCTACTTGGTTTTAATAGTAAAGTAAAAAGTAAAAATTATTTCATTGACATAAGACAGGTACAGTATTAATTTTGAATCCTTGCTCCCGAACTAGTTATAAAACTGTATTTCAGGAGCCAGAAATATATAATAGAATATAATACATTAGCTACTCAGTTTCAATCGATCTAAACACCGATGCTAAGCGACTCAAACTTATGTTCTCATACAAGTGTCCTTGATAAAGTTTCCAAAGAAACATCTCACAAACTCAGTATTCCAGCATTAGATATATCGCTAAAAGTTACATGGCATGTAAGCTGGCACTAAAAGCATTTACAGCCCAAACTGCTACAAAGTTATTCAGAAGTAATGTTCTGTAACGCGTTACTCAAAATTAGGCAACTTTTACAGAAGACAATATCGTTTTATGACGTACAACTTCACTCAAAGATGTTACAAAACATGGAACGGATAATGTACCTAAAGAAAACATAATAAGGAAACGAATATTTCGACTGGCCCCTTAGCTCCGTTGGTAGTAGCTCTGCCTTCTGCGCTGTGGGTTCGATTCCCACCCAGGACAAACATTTGTGTGATGAACATAGATGTTTGTTCTGTCTGGGTGTTATAAAGTATAATAAGTATGTATTTACAAAAAAAAGTATATACTTAAGTATTCTATCAGTTATCTTGGTTCCCATAGTAAAAGCTTTGCTTAGTTTGGGGCTAGATGGCGCAGTGTGAAATATCCAGCAATATTTATGTCCAACAATATTTATTTATTTTAATAGACGGCGATGGACTTGCTACCTGTCACGTAGAATACTACTTATTATTATTATTATTATTATTATTATTATTGTCAGCCATCAATATCCCACTGCTGGGCAAAGGCCTAAAGAATACCACTTATAAATGAAAAATTAAATGTAAATTAAATACGATCACGACTGTATTCCCAAGGCTCGGTAGACATTCTTTCAGATCTTTTTAGACATTTAAAGATCCTTTGAAAATGTGTAAGGGGTAGTCAGAGGTATGTCCAAATACATGTTTGGTACAGTCAGCGTCATCAATCGGTATCCCCCTATTGATTTGAACAAAGACCTTTTTCATTTCAACCTTGGATTTCAGTCAGATATTATAACCGCTATTGCATCGGCTCGTACTCGAGCGAAATTAGATATCCATAAGTAAGCAAGGATGTTAAAGTTTTTACAAAAGTTGAGATCAACGGCTTGTAAACCGACCTCTTACTAGGGGGATACCAATTAGCGACGCTTTCTGTACATGCCCACATTTTGCACAAGTTAGCATTCCATACGTGACAGGTTGCAAGCCCATCGACGCTATTAGAAAGCTAACTGGTTTCCTCACGATGTTTTATTTCACCGTTTAGAGCTCGTGTTAATGCGCATATAAATTTTTCGAAACGTAAAATCTATTGATGCACGGCCAGGATTCGAACCCACGACCTTCGGATTGAGGTAATATACCCCTCGGCCAACACGGCTACTTACAAATACTTAAGTATATTAAATTTAACTACTTACAAAAAGTACCAACGCATGTGTTTTTTTTTATTCGAGCGAGTCACTGATTACCCCTAGACTTTTTCTGGTTTATATGGCATTTTCAAAATGATCGCAAACTTTTATTGATGTGTGTATTTGGTTATCTACAACAAAGTTATTTTAATACTTCATAACGTACAAGACCTTTCTACTTTGTTCAATGCCGTGATTAATGTAGTAACTCTCTTTTTACTACTGACGTTTAATGGAAGAACAGATTTAACTGAGGAATTCTGTTATAAGGAGTGTAATGTCTTGCAATGAGTGAAAATGGAGGTTTTAAAGGCTTTTGGGGTCGTTATAATGACACAATCAAAAGTAGACTGTATAATATAATTTTGTTATGAATTAAATATCGCTACAAATCAAATTAAGATCACTTCATGGAAATAATACCACAATTAAAACTTTTGCAATCAGTTTTGTGTTCAAGCGGCTTATTCCATTATGCTCCCATTTCGTGATCCCAGTGGGATCATAAAAAAACTTCTGAGTTCATTAATACATACAAAAAGTTTTATATGATCCCACTGGGGTCATGAGAGTGGGAGCATAATGGAATAAGCCGTTCAAGCATAGTAAAAAAAAATCAAACCAATAAAACTTAGGCCTTTACATCTTTACTAGATGATTTACACAGTGTCAGGAGGCAATCTTTTCCTACACTTAACGGGACACTGTAGTGCCTGGGACAATGTTTAGATGGAGTAGGCTTGCCCAGCACCTACACCATCCACTCAGCTTAACTTGCCATATCCACAGGAAAAACATGGTCAATACGTGTGGGGCTTACTAAGCTGCGGGTTTCCTCACGATGTTTTCCTTCACCGTTTAGAGCTCGTGTTAATGCGCACATAAATTTTTCGAAGCGAAAAATCCATTGATGCACAGTCAGGTTCGAACCTACGACCTTCGGATCGAAAGTCGTGGCACTAATCCCCTCGGCCAACACGGCTCTCCAAAACCAATAAATTTTCCTAGCATTTTCAGCATAACTATTCTATAGCAGAACTTGTCTTCTTTGTTGAAACTGGCAAACCGTCCACGAAAACCTCTTTGTAACAAATAACAAATACTAGCGTCAGTCAGACGAACATGATTTATGAAATGTCACGAAATGCAATCTGGGAGTGGTGGCGGAAATATTGCACTAGGTCAGGCCTCTGTCGTGTAACCCTCGTGACAGTGTAAAACAAACTTTCTTCCTTCGACTTAAAATTGAAATTATGTCATTCACAAAACTAATATTAGTACGTGACTGGTACACCTTACTACAGGATCTATTTTGCAGTAAGCATTGTTTTCTTATTTGAATACTCGTAACGTAACACGATACGATCGGATTGATTAAGATATCGAAGAAAACCTTGTTTTAATGTAATCGATTGTACATTTTACCCAGTTATAATTATTAGGATTGATGTTTTTACAACAAAGAGCAGTGCCATTACTATAATTTCAAAAGAACAGTACCATTCGTTGAGTAATCTGCGCCCGTGAACCGCCTATGATTAGTAGGTATCTGTTATTATGCAAACTTTGGACATTTCAGATGAATACTAATATTTAGTATTTGTATTTAATCTTATTTATATGGAAAAGGTTAAAGCAGAACTACATTCTAAAATATTTTAAACTTTTGCGATTTGAACACATTTTTTAATTATTATTGGGATTTAATAAAAATAATCGTAAGTAATCAAAATAATTTGATTTACTTCGACATTTTGGATGACATTAAAGCCACCGTAGAATACTCGTGACCACGGTGACTATAGGTAATGTCATAATAATGATAATAATTTAGAAAAATTGGGGGCAGTCAGAGAAACTACTGAAAATGGATACGCATGTAATGTGAAACTTCAGCGACCACTGCTATATAACCTGTGGCCTGACCACAGGGACCTCTGAGTACGGCAACCGTATTTGACATTCAAAACGCAAAAACGGTTAAAATTCAAAGACAACCAGCTCTTTGAATTAGAAATTGATCGCGACATGAATTCAGTTACTCTGTTTATGCAGAAATTTGCATATCAAAAAGAATTTATAGACATCAGTATATTGGGTTTGGGAATAACAAGCACCGCCAGGATGTAACATTAGCGGCCTTTACACGTAGAGATCGGACTGCGGGAAATAGCACGCGCCATTCCAACTTTCGCTAAGAACCTTACGTGTAGATGCGCGACGCTGACCGTTCGATCTGGCAAAGTTTTTAGCACAGTTTTTGTGACAGTTTTTTGCATGCATCACCGTTCATAATCGTACCACGCGCCAGTCTAAACTGTGACAATAATTAGCACGACAGTTTTATCCGCGGTTAAATCTGTACAGATTTACCCGCGGTTCGGAACGCAGTCCGGATGCGTGGTAAAAACTCTACCGTGTAAAGGCCGCTATTGTCTACTACATAAAAAGTTTGTATGAGCCAGTAAAGAAACTTCGTGATGGACTTTTTTTGCAGTTTTATTTTTATTCCGTAACATAGAAGCAGTCAGTTGCTTTTGCCATAAAACATATTAAAAAAAATCAATAATCCTACTACTATTATAAAGGCGAAAGTCCGTGTGTGTGTATGAATGTTTGTTACCACGTATCCCTATAACCACTAAACCGATTTTGGTGAAAAGAGATGGCCGATTCCTTGAATAAATTTGCCCCACAGATGCCAACAGGAAAGAATGCTTGCGTCATGACCAAATTGGGATTTTTGGGTTTGTTTTTTTATTTTATAATGAGAGTCCATTCATCTTCTTCCTCTAAAAAGTGGGATTTAAAAGTTATTCTAATATAAAGCAGCAGGCTATGACGCCCAGCATGAACGGAGAACCTAGGAAACTATATTTTTAAGGTTCCTATAGTAAAAGCTTTGCTTACGTTGGGGATAGATGGCGCTGTGTAAACATTTACTTTTTCATTATTATAATCAGGACTAGCAGAATTTTAAGTGAAGTAGGTATAGAAAATAAATGACGCACACAGGTGCTCCCAGTACCTACAATTTCAAGTAAAAAAGAAAAGTACTTAGGAAAAATTGGGAATTTCATCAATAAAATTATCTATACTCGTGTGCAGTGATTCTGTACCTACTTACCACCTAAAATAAAATATGATATAAATAAATAAAATAAAAAGCCTTTTATTTCTCTATAATTAATATTTTTTTCTTATTACTAATGCTTATAATCTAAGTAGGTACTAGAGAACCCCTAAGGTGAAGGCCTCCTCCAAAGCCAGCCATCTGTCCCTGTCTTGTGCTGAGCCAGTTTGGTCAAGCAGTTTTCTTGATGTCGTCGTCCCAGCGAGCGTATGGTCTTCCTATGCAGCGTCGACCTCTTGGACCCTCCCAATTTGTCACTCTCCTAGTCCATCTTCCATCTTGTAGACGGGCTACATGTCCAGCCCACTTCCATTTTAGTCTGTATGCATATCCCAAGGCGTCAGTACTTTTTGTAATTTTAAATAATATATGATAAATCCTCATAAATCACTCATCACAACACAATCACACAACTGAAACTCAACGAAATTCCTTTTACATCTGTCAAATTCTTGTCCGTCTGTTTTGTTTACTATTTGAGTGTCATGTCAACCGCGAAAAAGAAGGTAGGTCTATCTGATAAAAATATTCTCTGTGATACAGCCCCTCCCAAGGAATTTCTTAGTTTAGAATCTTCTTGGCCCCTCCAGACTCTCGGCAAGAAACCCCGACAACACCCGAGAAGCGTGAATGTGAGGAGTTTCTCGCCTTCTTGTTCTCGTGCTTCGGTGTCGGTACCTATTTTTGGCCGAGACAAAGGATTTCAAACAGATCACGAGTGAGAAAATTGAGAGTGTGGATAATTTGTTTGTTCTTCGAGAAGTCTCGGTGAAACTTCTCGCCGTGAGTCTGGAGAGGCATTACGGACTGTAGTACCGGAAGTGACTAAAGTTACTAATAAAATAACATAATTATATTCCCACAGGGCACGAGATATCTAAGTATTCTGTATGTACCAGTTAATTTTGTGATATTTTATTTAAATAATATTATTCAGACGCATAGTCTAATTCGATATTCGGCTCTGGGGCAGGATCCGGCCAGATTCTTTGGAATGTAGATAGTTTAGGTTCTGGAATAACACATAGGCTACTTTTTATCCCAGAAAAATTTATGGTTCCCGTGGGATAAAAATATAGTAAACCATGGGGGCGAAGCCGCGGGCGTACTCTAGTCAGAAATAAATTCATGTTCATGACATACACCCACAGAAATATATCGAGACAGATCAATACAATCGAATACATGCCTCGAATCGAAGAATGAATCATCAATCAATCATGTAATCAATGAAATCCCATAGTATCAAAACCAGTGTCATTGTACAGAATAACATTATGATAGAGATACAATATTGACGTGTGGACGGACATTCCGCTTTTGGGCTGTGAACGCGAAAATAGTGTTAATTTGATCGACAGCTTCATTAATGATCTGAGGTTACGGTACTTAATCGAATGATAATGTTTCTGGGCAATGAGGTTAAATTTCTGGGTACTTAAACAGGAATAAGTATAGCAGAGTAAGTGCTTCGGAGGGCACGTTAAATTGTCGGTCCCGGCTTTTAAGTCGTTAAGCCATGACAGAGGCCTTTAGGTGGCCTAAAAACTCCGTCACCAGAGTTGGCCACTGGCTTATACGAACTTACTTACTTTGTAAAATGGGATAAGAGCAGCTGCAAGGCTAGAGTGAAAAGATTTCTAGATCTAGAACATTTTCTGGTCACTTAGGTCAATCAATTTATAAACATGATTAACCGTACAGACGCAGCTGAATACATATTATTAGGTACTCTTTGTGACAAACTAAACGAAGCAAAGAGGATGCAGAGAAAATATTTCAATGGAATATATGGATATTGGGCAAAGATTAGTGAACTACAGAGTCAATTATGCAAAACTACCTACAATAGTTTTTCATTCATTCATTCATTCGTCGTGTCAATATGCTCATACAAATATGCGGCATTTAAATTCGTTTGCTCCAATATGATGCCACCTCTACGGCCTTATCTGATGCCGCAACAAGATCTTCGCGGGTGCAGTTGTTTGGGCACAGAGGGCAGGACAGCAAATGCGACATGTTTTGTGTTGGGGCTCCGCACTCGCACTGTAGGTACTGACTACTCGTATAGTAATTTTTTATTAAAGTTGATTTCGCACTTTCGTATGCCTATAACCAAAAACCAGGAATTTTATTTTCTAAAGACTTTGTAGACTAGGTACGATACACAGACTGATTAAAGACAGATATTCTGCTTTTAGCATTGGTGACTGCATCAATGCTGCATCGCATTTTGGTGACTCTCTGCGTTCGATCGCAGTATCAAAATTGCGCGTTTTCGATGCTGCATCGACTTCCTGCGTTTGGACGCGGTATCGGAATCGCGCGTTTTAACAACTGCTGCGATCGTCGATCGCCACATTTGGCGTTTTGTGTGGGGTGTGGAATGTTGGTCCCTGCATTTCGCTTCTGCAAAACGATTAAATCACCAATCGCCGATGCTAAAAGTAGTATGTCTGCTAGAGCCTTAAGCTGAGAAAATTAAAGACATGAGGTGTTGAAAAAGCTTTTTCCTTCGAAGATTAGAGCTGACAATAAAATCCATTGATCCACATTATCGTTGACACATTGATTAGTCGGGATTTGGGAAGGATAGATAGATAACTCTTTATTGTATCCAACTTAATACAAACACAAAAAAGATAACAAAGTGAAAAACTAAAACAGAAGGTACAATGGGCGGCCTTAATAAGCAATCGCTTACAGGCAACCTTTGGGTGGACAAAAACTGACAAGAAGAAAAAGCACAGTGTCGTCATATCTGATCGTAAGATCGTCAAATCAAAAGTACTTTTTCGTTACCACAGTCTAAAATACCTAATTAAATTCAGCCATATATTGGTGCACCCTCTGTACCCACTCTATGGCATGCCAACATCCAGACCGACCTTGGAAGGGAAGCGGACTCGCATCCAGCTTCCTTCAGGAAATGAGCATCGTTTGAAGTCCGTCGGCGCACCAACTGCGGCGGAACTAATAGCTACTGGATTGAACTTAAAACCTAAATAATAAATCACTATCACTTCACTACCACTATCACTACATAGTATAAAACAAAGTCGCTTCCCGCTGCCCATCCCTATGTCCGCTTACTTTAAAACTGTGCAACGGATTTTGATGTGGTTTTTTTTTTATAAAATGAAATACTAAACATTTTAGAAGTTTCTAATGTGATGATGTGACCCGTGCGAAGCCGGGGCGGGTCGCTAGTATGTTAAATGTTACTGGACATTTTGTCTTGGGTGAGAATCGAACCCACGACCTACAGCGCAGAAGGCAGAGCTACTACCAACTGCGCTAAGGCCAGTTTACACCTGTGTGAAAAAAAATTGAATAAGAAATGAAAAGTAGGTATGCGTCTTACTTTAGATTTTACTTACTTTAACTTATTTTACTACAAAATCATCAGTTTTCAATCGGCCACCAAGGGCGTGCTCATTATCATAATTATTATAATATTATTATTATTATTATTTGTATGTCAAGGTTTAACATCTCGGGACTATAGAGTCCCGGACCTTTGACAGGCATGCATGGGGCCGAAGCCAACACACAGAGGCCCTTTTGACAACTTTGATCTTTTGTGATGGACACACATTCCAGTGACTACCCTGTTTTACACTATAAAATGCTTTTAAAGGCAGCCCCCGGTCTGTGCAGGACTATTACAGATATGGAAAACTACTACCGGGCTATGGGGGTGGGATGGTAATGGACTGGTTACCGGGAAAACTATGGATACTATGGCACCCGCCGAAACAATGTTAACGAACATGTATCAAATGGCGGGTGGAGACTCGCCTACTCACAAATGGGCCCCCCTAAAACAGTCGCTGGTATCGCAACAAGGGGCAACAAGACGTGAGTGGCTTTATTATTATTATTATTATTATTATTATATCATTTAACCTAAGTTTATTAGGACAATAGACAAATTCCTCCAGGAATGGCCACGGGTGTTTTTTCTCATTTTGTCTAATTTTGTTTATTTTTTCGGGGTTTTTTAAATTATTTTCGGAACAAAGTCGTAAATTTAACTTAATCTCGATACCTTAACATCCTCACGGGTAGGACAGGGTTTTTTCTACTGTACACATTTTAAAAAATGAATAAATACT
Source organism: Camptogramma bilineatum (assembly GCA_958496255.1). Taxonomy (NCBI): domain Eukaryota; kingdom Metazoa; phylum Arthropoda; class Insecta; order Lepidoptera; family Geometridae; genus Camptogramma; species Camptogramma bilineatum. The sequence continues at coordinate 6,589,802 of OY292473.1, read as the reverse complement.
TAGGATTCGTACCCACGACCTTATCAAAACAGTGACAATATCTCTGGCTCCTTATTTGTATTATTTATTTAATTTTAATTTCAACATCTTAGGAACACTTACAGCTAGCTTAGAAAATAAAATACATACATATTATTATACACTTAGCTACATATTATTATATTATTGGGAGTAAGTTAAGTCATATTGTTTGTTTAGGAAAGTTTAAGTGCTGTTGATTCTATGATAAATAAATATCCACCTGAAAAATAGCGTCCAGGATTAAATCCTCCATTGCAGTTAAATAATCTGTGACACCAGAGGGAAATGGTTTAGTAAATCAAGTGTCGTTTAGTAAATCATAATAGTTTACTGGATGTTTATTTAGTTTGTTAAACCGCATTGAACAGTTCACTTATTTCTATTTCAATTCAGATATAATGGAATAGTCTATGAAGAAATGAAATATTAGTTTTCTGGATTAAGAGTTGAGTGTCAAAATATGCCACACAAATGGCCATATTAATTGAATATTATTTCGATTTTTCGATTATGTTCAATCGACCGAAGACATACTTTTATATCCGTTTTGGGCTCATTTTAATCAGCACACCCTTACTCAATAAAAACTTTGTCATGAAATTCAACAAGAGTATAGAACCCAATAAATGTCAAACTCTAAAATTCCAAATTCGCAAATGTTACCTGTATAAAATACTTTGTACCTACTCGTATGTGGATTCTAAGGCTACGATGATACCTAATACTCCATACCTATCTACTGGGTACAGATATTCCGCTCCAGTACACTGATTAACTCCGCAGGATGCGGTGTGTTGACAGCGCAATGATAATGAGATTCGGCTGGCAATGCACTGAGTATTTGCATAGCGAAATCACTTAATGAGGTTCAAATCTAAACAGGCCCACGGCTTTGTTTAACCGTGAGTTACTGGAGCGAAGCTGGGCGGAGCGGAGCTTAGCTGCGCATGAATAGGTGAATCAGAGTGCGTTTCGTTTTCGCTATTTGGTGTTTGTTTTGTCAATTCATGTGCCGCTAAGCTCCACACTACTCAGTTGTGCCTGAGTTTAATGCAGAGATTAATTTCTCATTGACTAGGCCTGGGCCTAACCTATGAGAAATGCAGAAAATCCTACAGAGATTGATTGAAAAATGGTTGCAGGAAAAAATTAGGAGAGGCTGGCACCACACGAGTTAGGGCGACTGACTAGCAGTGCGATTTAGTTTAGACCTTCTTGGAATGTATTCCAAATTCGAAACGTTTTTTCGTCGAAACGTTCTTTCCGAAGAATATTATCGAATCAGATTAATTTTCAGAAGTTTGAATCGTACTGCAGGATTGCTAGTCCGCCTATAAGTATTACCACTGTGAAATTACCAAGATATTCGCTTAGATTCTAATCTGAATAGGCGCACGACTAGATGATTATTTATTTGAAATTAACATACCAACGTTACCAAAACAAATGAAAAAACGTATAAGTATAAAATGGGACAAATTGTTTACGAATATCTTTTTCATTACTCACAAGATAACAAGGACAGAATAAATTATGTCATATCTTCAAGGAATCAAAAGACTTTGAAGATGAGGTTAAACAGCCTAAGATACAATATAGATTTAGGAGTATGTTGTATGTTTGGTAATATTCTGTCAATGTGAAAACATTAACAACGAAAATGAGACTACCGAGGCTAAGTTAAATAAAAACATTTCATAATAAAGATGGTCATAAAACAAATTGTTTCATTGAACTTAACAAACTAAAGTTACATCAATATCTTTAAGGACCGCAATGCTTTTCATCTGAGGGTAAATGCTTTTAAATCGCTACTTAACGTCTCACAGTCGTAAACAGGCTTTAAAAAGTCGTTAATAAGTTTGAGTGTGCCCTCAACTTTATCTTCGTAATCCACATAATTTCGCGTTTGGGTTGAAATCGTAAAACTAGTGACACACAGGCCGTTTGTTTATCAAATATCAATGATTAATGAAACTACGTAAATTGTATTACCTGGTAGATGGGTTCATTAATCATAATGTCATAATTCAAATAAGGTGGTACTTATTAAAATGTATTTTTAAGTTCACAAATAAGTTTTAGTGGACATTTTCAATTACAGAACTTGCATTTTCTTTATTGAGAAAAGTGACGTTTAGACATAAGTACCTATATTTAAAAAATTAAGTGAAGCTATTCAATTTTTAACTTAACTTTTTTTTTTAACTTAGTTAGAAACTGAAGCCTCAACTTGAGGTTCTATGACAATTAATACTTTTAAAGCAAAAATAACTTTCAGATTTATATTAATACGAAGAATTCGTCAAACTTCAAACGAGTGTGTCACGTAGCACTTGGAAACACCGTACAAAGAGTAATTGATTGATGTATCCGATTGACACAGATATTAATCGATTGATTCGATTATCGTCTCGTTTTAACCTCGTCTCCATTTGTGAATCGTTAATGCAAATTGGGGCCATTCGAATCGGCATTGTGAAAGAAATTTGGAATGATGACGAGATTTTTAGAGGATAAAACGGTGTTTGATTCTCAAGGGTGGGATGATTGAAAAAACTATGCGATGTAGTAAAAATTATACCTTCTAATTGCCAAATTTATACTTGTGCCTTGTACTTTTTTTTCTGAGTGAATCTACCTTTTCCGAGAGAATGGTGGCGGTTCGCGCCCGAGACCGAGACCAGTAGGCTGATTGTCTAACTTCTCTCAAACCTCAAGTTGGTCTCAAACTGTCAAAACAATCGCGAGCGTAGGTATCTTTTGAGAGTGACAGCTTCTTGTGTGGTCATTAAACTGTCATATTTGACAGTTTTTGACCGATTTTGGTCGCTATCAAAGATAGACTGAAAGATTGATTTGCCGCAGAAATAAACCCGTAAATAGTTTGTGATTTATAATTTAAGTCTCATCCGCTCAGTTATTTATGATTATGTTGAAAATCGTTTAAACCAAAAATCTAAATTCTTGAAAAGGCTGACTTTCCTTTAGTAGATTGTATTAAACATCTAAATACACGTACAAATTGGATTTCAATTTTTCAAAAGGGGTTCAATTTTCCAAAATCTAGTAAATCTTGCTAAAGTGACGGCGCATAAATAATAAAGAGTGAGGAACCCAGGGGCGGTTTATTTTATTTAGGTAAGCCACAGAGTATAAAAAGTTGAAGTTACATAGAGACTATAGTATTATCAATGGTTCAGTTGGTCGCTATTGGACAATTAGACAATTATTTATTTACAACTTAGACAGATACCTACTTAAATCTAAAGCGTAAATTTAGTGAGATCAAAAAAAATCTACATTTAAATGTTAATTGAGTAGTTGTACTTATGTCTTTCACTAATGAATTAAGAGAACTTAAATAAATTAAGAAAGACCGGCTTGAATTGAAGTAATTTATTGTCACAGAAAAATTACATTGTAAGTTATTATTTAATTATTAATAATTGAAATAAAGTATTTTTCCTAAACAGTTTTTAGTATTTTTATTTATTTACAATTTTATAAAAAAGAACAATATTATCTTAGCAATTAAAAACCACTAAGGTAAGTAGCTTCATTTAATTTCACTTCAAAACTCAAAACAGATTAAAATTGATGTGAAACAAAACCGTTGAATTCAAAAGGTTTTCATCTCATTTATCTTATCAGCACAGTGCATCTCTATCATTGAGCACCCTTTTCAACATATTCGTTCCGTTGGACGCACAAAAAAATAGCTACGAATCTCGGCACATTTATCAGGCGAAATGTACGGAACGTGTGGCTTTGTACCGATCCTTCAACATCAACGCGGGAAATACGCGTGGAACGAAACGTAACATGATCATGACTGTATGCCCAAGGTGCGTAGACATTCTTTCAGATTTTTAGATACCTATTTAAGATCCTTGGAACATCTCTGAGTAACATGTCTAGTCTCTGTAACACTAGTAGGACAGGATGGAATAAGCGGTCTAGTCAGAGGTATGACTAAAAATATTCCAAATTTTGCAAGCATATACCTACGTGACAGGTAGGAAGCCCATTACCGCTATTAGAATGCAAACTGGTTTCCTCACGATGTTTTCCTTCATCGTTCAGAGCTCGTGTTGCACATCGACTTTCGATCCGATCGTGGATTCGAACTTCAAAGTGTATCAATAAACTCGTTTTAAAAATTATCGGTGAAGGAAAACACCGTGAAGGAACCAGTTAGTATTCTGATAAACTATGGGTTTGCAACTTGTTATGAAAAGTTAACAGGCAAAATGTTCACAAGTGCCAAATAATTGCATTGATCTGAAAATGATAAGAACAAGCAATTAAAAACCCGGCTGAACTGAAAAGTTGGAAACAGCATTATCTTATCAATCACAAAACAAAATTAAATTACAATTTTATTATTATGTAGGTATCTAGGGTTCGATGCCGTGCGCATTTTCCTAAACGTTGTTGTCACAGTTGACACACAGATGGCTCTGTGAGTACCTAAATTAAATGCGTAAGTTATTTCTTAAATATGAGATATCTCCTAAATGGCTGAACCAATTTCAATGCAGATTGTTCTAAACGTTGCGTGTGACTAAATAGAAAGTTTTAGTATGCGTTTTGGTTAGCAATTCTATTTATGGCGAAAAATAGATTTTCAAAAATTTTGAGACTCGATTTAGTCTTCGAAGATGTCATGTTAGATTTTTAAAAAAATTATATTTGATATCAGTCCACCAACCTCTTGATTTTGACATGGATTTTGATATGATAGCGTGAATTTCATTTTGAAAATTCACACATTGTTGCATTTTTTAGCCGCACTATTTGATTTATCGAAATAAAAAGTATTCTACAGCACAATCGAGATGGAGACGATTCTAACGATACCTCATTCATCAAAATCCATCCAGCCGTTTAGGAGCAACGTGGTAATAAAGAATATTACATACATACACACATAGAAACGCGCGATCTACATAACCCGGGTGACTTGACAGTCAGCCGGGTAAAAAACACTGAATCCTTGTTTTAATGACAGGTTTTTATGAGACAGACTATATTGTTTCTGTTTTAGAACAAAATAATTTGGCTTGAAGCATTCATTTGTCAAACAAATGTTAACAAACAAACGGGTCTCGAGACGCATCACAGACAGCTCGCAGATGTTAACGTCTCAAAATATGGTTGTTATTTATCAAGCAATTAATTTATAATGTTGAGCGAAACAAACACCCTCGGATTTACTCGTCAACACGTCAAAAAACTTTATTTCGTCACATAATTAACAATGCTGGACATTTCACACAGCATCACCTAAGCCGTGTTGGGCCGAGGGCATGCACCTCGACTTTTAATCCGAAGGTCGTGGGTTCGAATCCTGATTCAGATTCAGATTCAGATTCAGATTCTTTATTGATAACTTGGAATGTTACATGTCATAATATTCTTATTAGTAGGTAGGTACTTATTAAAAAATAAGTAGGTACTTACTTATTAAAAATTTGAAACAAAGTGTATATAAATTAAAACGGTCAATAAAATAGTCAAATCAATAAATTCATAATATAAAACAATAGATTCATAATATTAAACAATAAATTCATAATAAATAACAATAAATTTCATAAAATGAGGTAAGTACTTACAATGTTACACAGTAAAGGGGCAATTATTAAAGAACTCGTCAATCCTGTAAAAGGTTTGCTCGATAAGCCAGTTTTTCAACCTTCGTTTAAAGGCTTGCGTTGTTTGTGCATCTGTAATACAGTTTGGAAGGTGGTTGTAGACACTTGGCCCCATCGCGTGAACCAGCTTAGTCGATTTTACGAGCCGTCGCCGTTCCACTCGTAGTCTTTGAGCGTGTCGGGTCGGGTATCTATGGACGTCGCCGAGTCCTGCGAACTCGTCCAAGTGGAGGCGAGCATACACAGCTGCGTTAAAGATGACGAGAGCAGGTACAGTCATTATTTTCAGTTTCTTGAAGAGGGGGCGAGCCGAGGTATCCCGGGATACCCTCATGATAGCTCGAACAGCTCTCTTTTGCATCCTGAACGCTCTCTCCCAGTCGGCAGCTCTTCCCCACAGCTCTACGCCGTATTGAAGGAGCGAGTGAACGGATGCAAAGTAGCAGCTCCTGGTCATCCCCTCTTCAAGAGTCGCCGATAGACGCCACAAAGCGAAGCAGGCCCTGCCAACCCTCTCACAGAGTCTATCGATGTGCAGATCCCACTTTAGGCCTTCATCTACCATAAATCCTAAGAAAGAAGTATGCTTGACCTGCGTGATTGCGACACCCCCAAGTGATACATTTAAGCCTCTGTAGGTACGGCCTGCAAGATTGAAGTGCACAAAACTGGTTTTATTGACGTTTAAAAGAAAACCGTTGTGATGGAACCACTTGTGCAACTCCGAGGCTACCATGTTCAACCTCCTCTCCAAGACATCCACAGTGGGCGCCGCGACGACTGCAGCAACGTCGTCCGCATACATAAGTGCATGCGCATCACTCACACAGTCAGGCAGGTCGTTGAGTAGGAGGGAGAACATGATATTGGAAAGTGATGATCCTTGAGCCACACCTATAGACGTTCCGAGGGGCTCTGACTTGACGTCTCTACCACCTGTTACGATCTGTAACCTATTTTTCATAAAGTCGCTCATCTGGCAATCACCTGGCAATGCATCAATGGATTTTTCGTTTTGAAAAATGTTTATGCTCATTACGAGTAACACGAGTTGCGAGTAACGGTGAAGGAAAACATCGTGAGGGTTTCCTCACGATGTTAGTCAGCCCCACACGTATTTACCATGTCTTTCCTGTGGATATGGCCGGTTAAGCTGAGAGGATGGTTTAGGTGCTCGAAAAGCCTACTCCATCTCATTTTCCCAGGCACTACAAGGTCATGGTAATAGACAAAGATTGTCTCCTGACACTGTATAAATCATGTACTTAGTAAAGATGTAAGGCTTGAGTTTTTTTTTCTTCTAGCCCTAAAAAAGCAGAGCTTGTGGTTATGGAAACCACGTGACTTTTAAACTACTTATAGAGGTACCTACTTCTTTTACAAATAGAAAAATTTGAAATTGAACCCGCAACCTTCTATTTTTAGGTGGGTCTCCGCCCACTGAGCCACAGAGGTCATCATTGATTCTGATATGTCTTGTTGCTTTCTAGGATGATACTGTTAAGTCAGTCATTCACTAAACATTTTATATATTTAAACTAGTGGACGCCCACGGCTTCGCCCGCGTGGACTACTACTTTCTTATCCCACGGGAAACATGCATTTTTTTCGGGATAAAAAGTAGTCTATGTCACTCTCCAGCCTTCAAACTATGTCCTCACAAAAAAATCACGTCAATCCGTCTCTCTGTTTTGACGTGAAAGCAGGACAAATAAACAAACAAACAAACACACTTTCACATTTATAAAATGGATATGGATTTAAATTAAGATAATATCTCTTCGTACTTAAGTCTGCTGAATAATTGTAAAGAGAATAATGGACCGAATTCAGAATGAGTGATTGAAAGTTTTAATTTCAAGATAAGGAGTGGTGAGCCGTTATTAGAAATTAATAATGGATGCTGAGTTGATGGCTTTTTGGATATTTCATAAAAGATCAAAGAAAAAATGTCTTTGAAGCTCGGTCGAAATGATTATATGATATGCCTATGATTATATGATATATATTATATATATGATATTATGATATGCCTTCTTTATTAATTTACGATATGAGATATTGAGATGTCTTAGTAAGCCCTTCATTGCCCTTCATTCATGAGTGCATATTGCCTGGCAGATATTATATAGGTAGTACTTATTTTATCTTGTATGTGGTTGTGGTAAAGTTCCTATTTGGTTTGTGTTTCAGTTGTGCTTCTATGGACTGTAAAATTGTCTGAATTAAACAATTTTTTTTATTTATTTATTTATTACTCTACCTCTGGTATTTATTGGACTGTTTATACGAGTACCTACAGACATTGAGCGTAACAGACAAGTACAGACAACGACAGACATCGTCGGGAGCGGCCGGCTAAAAAAATGGTTCTGTAAAGTCGGTTTACGGACGATAATTTTACGTGTTAACGAAACGAACGCTTAGGCCGATTGTACACCGTACAGATAACGCCATCTTAGTTTGATTTGTCTAACTAATAATCCAACTATTTTACTAAGACTATGGGTTCACAATCAAATTATAGGTTTAACACCGATCGTGCCTCTCTATCGCTTGTTCCGCGCTCTTGCTCGCGGAATACTTTTTCGTGCATACAGCCAGTGTTCATCGATTTATAAGACGCCAACACGTCAAAAAAAGACTGAGAGAGAATTGCACGGTCCTGTTACGATTGTCTATTTACATTGACCGGCAGCTACCGTAACGTAGCCGCACAGACACGGACAGACACGCACCGCGCTATCAAAAGTATTTGCGCGAATACTGTGTCTGTCCGTGTCTGTGCGGCTACGTTACGTTAGAATACGTTACGTTCATACAAACTGTATAAAAGATAATTATATCATTTTGTTTTTGTAATTTTTTAATTAACAAAATCGCAAGAAGTGGAAGGATATGGAGGAGACCTTTGCCCAGCAGTGGGATACTTTATAGGTTATAAAAAAATATATATATATCATTTTGTCTGGAACGCTACGTGTACGTTACGCCCAAAGTCTGACATTCCTTTGTTCGCATCATCATTGCATTTCAATATACGCGCCTCTGAATAATATATATTAGAACAAACATGAAGATATAATTTGATAACCTTTCACAAAAATACCTTCAATATTTGGTTACGTGGAATCCCAAAGGTCACGCGTCCAAATTTCAAATCGTATGGGATTGTTCAATTTTCTTGCGAATTAAAATCGTCGACCAAAGCGCTGTGCCTCTATCCAATTTCGAAAAGCGATCGAATAATAGCACCAGTCCTACTGAAACCGCTGGCCCACGACACTTCATTTAAAAAATCTTTGAATGTTGAAGATAAGATAAGATATAATTTAAGATAACATAATATTTGAAGAAAGCTGTAGTGTAAAGGAGAGTCCTTAAATAATGGTGGACTGTACAATATGAAGCTGGTTTATTGTAGTTACAAGTATTACAAACTACTGAAATTAATTTGGTTAAATTAAAATAACAGGTGGACCTACAGTAAAACCAGGAAAAAATGCGTTTCGGAAAACATCGGAAACAATCGTATATAATTTCAAAAATTATTGTATGAAAACTACTCATAATTTCAACTTTATCGTAAACAAATAAATATTAATGTCATTTTTAAGAAAAGCAAATTACTTGCAAGCCGTGCGAGCTGCGCTGATAATGACGTGCAATAATTCTGTCGCATTCTGTTTTGTGGAATCAAACACTGCTGTCGGACATATTCGGAAAATAACCGAGATCCAATATAAAACTTTAAGTACTGTAGATTATAGTGCCTGAGGCATTGTTGAAATGCAGTAGTCTTATCCAACACCTAAGCTATTCTCACTGCTTAATTTCCCGTCAATACGTGTCAGATTAAGCGGTTGATTACCTCAATGTTTTCCTTCACCGTAGTTCGTGTGCATACAAATTTTCCGGAATTAAAGTTCACTCAACACAAGATCACGACTCCACTTAAGATCCAAAGTTGAAACATTATCCCAATCGGGCAACATGGCTCATCTACTTTCTACCAACCTACACCTATTTTCTACCAATATTTTTTTTTTGAGGTGTTTTGTGTGTCTAGGTAAGTTGCCTGAATGTAGTTACTTGTGATACCTACCCAGTAAGTAGATACTATACGTAAGTAGATACTACCTCTTATGTACCTATTGGTTACCTTTGTTTGTACCTACATATGTTAGTGTTCGTCTTACATTGTAAATGTCGTCTGTATGTGTGTTGCCAAATAAATCATTTTCTATCTATCTACACTCCCCAACATAGCTACCAATATTCCAGCTTGAATCTTTACTAAAATAACAGAAAAAACAACTTTTCGAAGTGCCCCAGCTGTTGTATAAAATCAATAAGTAATTCCCGCGAAGCGGACGAACAAACATTTATGCATGGCCTCGGAACCAGTGTGGCGGAGGGACGCGAAGCGACATCCCTATTACAGAGTGGACGTTACAGGTACTGTTCACTGTAGAAAGATGAAAAAAATATATTATGCAACCAAATATTATAATCCTTTCATTAAATAAAACTAAGAGTTAGTGAGAATGTTTTAAGGTTGGTTTTTCTACCTTGCATAATCAAGGGGTATAATGTTCGAACATTGCGGGAATAAATTGGTGCTACGAGCTACGAATGCCTACGACGTAGAGGGTCTACGCATATCAATCACAATCTTAACCAGTGGGACCTGATTCTTCACGGTATTGATAACAGGAGAAGAATCATCTACTAATTTCCATTCAAATTAATCTTGGTAGTTTTGATGACTTTATAAATTGGTCGCAAAAGAACAAAGTAGAGTCACCTAGTTAAAACTTCTATTCTATTAAGTTAGTTCGTATGAGCAAGTAGCCAACTCTGGTGACGGAGTTTTTAGGCTGCCTAAAGGCCTCCGTCATAGCTTAACGACTTAAAAGCCGGGACCGGCAATTTAAGGTGCCCTCAGAAACACGAAAGCTCTCAGCTCGTAATACCACTCGTCACCCATCCAAATTGTGACCGCGCACAACGCTGCTTAACTTCAACGATTAATCAAGAACGTCTAAGCAAGGTACGCCACGAGCGCCTTTTTCTTCTTTTCTATTGAATTAATGCTTTCTTTCACTTTCATTTCGAGTAAGAATGCTCTAGAGCAGATAAACTTGAAGTCGACTGCACTACTTGTGGCTAGAAGCGTTGGTGGAATACTAATACGTTATTTCTCGGTAGTTTCCTATAAGAGTGTCAAACTTGGATAACCACGAAACTTGACTCAAAGTTTTGTGCCAAAATGCTTCGAATTAGTTTTCTGAACTTAAATTCAAGGAAATTTTAGTGTTTAACTTTTCTGAACTAATATGTTAAACTTGAATTCCAGGTTTTAGTGTTTATGATGTATTCGTAGAAATCTGGGGCATCGAATTTGAAATCATAATAAAACTGTTTTACATAGCAAGAAATTTAAATTAAATTATAAAAGCGGGTAAAATATGGGCATAATAATGCTAAATATAAGTTGGTATTTTTGAACGTGGCATTGCTAGACATTATTTAACACACGGGAATGACTCACGTAAAAATATCGTCTATTTATTTTTTATCGTTTATTCGGGCGGTGAGCGTACGCGCATTTTTTCGATCGAATAGAAACGTACGTTAAAACTAGAGAGCTCTATCTATTAAATTCCAATGTTTCTGAGTAGCAAGCGACTCGTACGGGACGCGGGCGCGGGTTCGAGCCGAAAAAAATCGCGCTGATGTTAACGCGTGCTAAGGCTGAGACTCCACCAAAGCGGAGAGGAGTTGTCTTTAAACAACCAATAGCATTTCGTTATTCACACAATGTCATCACGAGACGTGTGAATAAGAAGTTCTATTGGTTGTTTAAACACATCTCCTCTTCTCTCCGCTTTAGTGGAGTCTCAGCCTTATGCGGTACGAATACTTCTCACTTTGACTGACAGTTGTCTTACTTTGGACCATACAAATGACTCAAAATGATATCTAATTCTAAATCGGGATATCTACCTTACTCCAATACAGCCATGATCTTATAAGTATGCTATAGGTAAGTTTCTACCTGATAACTTTCGTTGTAAATATAGAGGCGACCGACACCCGTGGGAGCTAACGGGATTTCCCGCGCCGAGGCAATTTTCAGATTTCGCTGACGTCGCGTTACCGAGAAAATGGAAAACTATGGCTTATGTGGTGTAGTGTCTTTGGAAATAAGAATTTTGTTTTATCTTAGGGATATAGCTGAAGTGCACGTGTTACTTGCTTGGTCGTACTTGATAGATCGTTGAAATTAACTCACCTACTAGTTTATTTAAGTCACCGAAAAGAGTGTTAGGCCCCAAACCGTGTTTGTTGCCCTGGTTCTTCACGGTCTTGGTCGCGAAGGAACAGGAGTAGAATCACCTAGCTTTTAAGACGTTTCAAAGTGGTACACTTGTGATCTTATTGAATAAACGAATTTGACTTTTGACTTTTATTTTGTATTTCTCTGTTAAGAGAAACTGATAAAAATATACTTAAATTTTAAATGATTTCAGTATTACGTTTTTATGGAAATTCGCCCGTCGCAGGCCTCTTAAGTTAATTGTATTCTTTGGATAAATAAATGTATCAAACCACAACCAAGTCAAGGGCTAGTCAAAGGCACTAAATATAATTTGCCACAATTGCCACGGACATAATCCGTCATCCGAATTCCGATAGACCACGGATCGCTTTATCGGCCGTCATCTCGTACCCGGCTGGAAACTGCTAATTGATCAGCAAACCAATAAGATTAGCCGGATTCAATTGTGCCGGGAATAGTGAGAAATTCCGGGAATTAACTAGTTTATTTTAGTGATGGGACGAACATAAGTAAGTTCGTATGAACAAGTGACCAACTCTGATGACGGAGTTTTTAGGCCGCCTAAAGGCCTCTATCATGGCTTGACGAAAGCCGAAACCGACAATTTAACATACCCTCCGAAGCACGGAAGCACTCAGCTCCTAATACTACTTGCGGTCACCCATCCAAAGTGACAGCGCACAACGCTGCTTAACTTCAACGATCAATCAAGAACGTCTAAGCAAGCTGGACGAAGATGACCGTGTTCTGATTTTGATATTTATCGAAAAGTAGATGACAATTCTCCACATGAATTGAAACGTTGTCGGTACCTGCATTGATGAATTATGTGACTAATTTCCTGTGTGTTATTGTCATTATTTTAATTTAGATATTACTAGCTGCTGCCTGCGGCTTCACTCGCGTGGTACCCAGATAAAAAGTAACCTATGTTACTCTCCAGCCCTCTAACTATCTCCACACAAAAAATCATGTCAATCCGTCGCTCTGTTTTGACGTGAAAGCAGGATAAATAAACACACTTTCACATTTATAATATGGGTACCGACTGGCAAATTCGTCATCGTACTATTTTTTTATCCCACGGGAACAGTTTATTTTTCTGGGACAAAAAGTAGCGTATGTCCTGGTCCTGGTCATTATCTAAAGTGTGTCACCGAAAAGAGTGTTAGGCCCCAAACCGTGTTTGTTGCCCTGGTTCTTCACGGTCTTGGTCGCGAAGGAACAGGAGTAGAAAAACCTAGCTCTTAAGACGATTCAAAGTGGTACACAAAGTGATCTTATTGAATAAATGAATTTGAGTTTTGAGTTTTGATCTATTATTTGAAATTTTAGGCAAATCGGTTCAGTGTTTGTCAACTTTTAATCCGGGTACCACGTGAGCGAAACCGCGGGTGCAGTCCGCCCACGGCGTCGCTGCCGGCAGCTAGTTTAAAATAATTTTACAATTAGTCAAAAAATGCTTAAATAATGGGATCACCGATATTGGACAGTACTACATCACTATTTTTCAGTTGAGTGCCCTTAGCACAACTCACTCTTACCATCGGTAGTTTCTCAAAATTTTAGATTATTGTTCATCACATCTCGAGCACTACTATTTTGAACCAGCCTTATTTTGTAACGAGGTTTTCTAACGATAACTAGTGCTAAGCCACTGGGGGCCGGATGGACAAATTGACACTTACAAACCAGTTCTGAAGGACACTGTTTGATGAAAAGGCTTGATTTGTCTTAGAGGAGATTTGGGATTCATCTTTTGTTTGCTTGGAAACTTGTTACAGACCCTTTGATAGATAGATAGATAGATAGATAGATATTTTATTCATCAACACAATACATTTGTCTGTTAGATAGTGTCTTAAAGCCTATGTTAGGTTTAACTAGACACTATGGTTCTCTTAACATTAATCTAGATTGTAAAAATAATAATAATTGTAATATAATAATTGGTTATAGCAAATTGGAAAATAATAGATTAGCTACGGTCCGCGGGTTTATCCAAATCGAGATTCCAACCAATAATTATTCGGAAATAAACACAGCCAATGACTGATGGCTGACACCTCAGCTTAGTTGGTAAGCTCTGCTTTCTGTTTTTTAGGTCGTGAGTTCAATTTCCACTACAAGGACAAACATTTGTGTAATGAACATAGATCTTTGTTCTGTGGTTGGTTATTATACAGTACTATCGTAAGAAAAGTAGCCTATAGCCTTCCTCATAAGTTTAGCTATCAAATGTAGAAAGAATTCTTCAAATCGGACTAGTAGTTCCTGAGATTAGCGCGTTCGAACAAACAAACAAACTATAGATTACTAGCAGTGCCCTCGCGGCGTTGCCCCTGTAGTGATGGTATAATGTTAATGATAATGATGATGAAACGTAGCCTATAACCTTCGTCATGAGTTTAGCTATCAAATGTAGAAATATTTTTTCAAATCCAACTGGTAGTTCCTGAGCGTTCAAACAAACAAACAAACTCTTCCGCTTTATTATTTTAGTATACTTAGAGTACATTATTTTAGTATACTTACAACCTTCTCGTGAGCCCAAAGCTGCTTGTCCCTTTTGAATCTCTCCCTCCCCATTGAGCTGCCTACTCTGTGGGGGATTCGAGGGGAACGGCAGCTGAGGGACGGTGTGCCCTGTTAAGTCCGACAATAACTTCTCTCGTCCCGGGATCTTATTGTCGGATAACCAATGGTCTGACAGGGGGGGTAGCTTCTCCGCGCGTCCCTCTGAATAGCAGAGGGCGCAGTGGATGAAGCTGGGACGTGCTTGGCGTGCTTCCTCACGGCCGCCGAGTAGGCATCGGGAGTGGGTTCTTCCGTGCCAGCGTCCCGAGCTCGGAACTCCGAAGGGTCCCTAGGGCCTTGAGGAACTCAGGGCCTAGGATGGCCTTATGGCCACCCGGGCTGCGAGGAAGACAACCTCTTTAAAAAATTACCCTGGCGGACGTCCTCCGATGGTTTTGGGATGTGGGTGGCTTGGTGACTCGGTCGTGGTGGACCTCAGGGCTAGGTCAAGGTCGACTGACTTGCCTTGCCACCAGTCTCTTAACTGTCTGGGGGAAGAAGCTGCTGAGGGGGAACGGAGCGAGGCCGGTCCCCTTCTAGCGGCCCAATCAAAGGCGAGTCGTGCGGCGCACCCGTAAGGGTTGTGCTTCTAGAACGAGCCTGTGGGCTGCATGAGGAAGAAAACCTCTTTAAAAAATTACTTCTGGTGGCGGAAACCTCCGACGTTGGGACTGGGCATCTTGGTGGCGGTCGGTTGGTGGTCGGTCATGCCCATCGGCAGGCCGGCCAAGCCTTGTGCCCGTCCCGTATGTCTGGAGGAAGAAGCTGCTGAGTGGGGTCGGTGCGAGCCGGTTCCGCTCAACGCAGCCGAGTGGAAGGGCAAGTTGCTGAGCACACCTGTGTGATGCGACGAGCCCTTAGCTGGGTTGTAGGAGGAAGAAAACCTCTTTAAAAAATTACACCTGGTGGCAGGACACCGGCCGCTGAGCGGGTTCGGAGCGAGGCCGAACCCGCTCGGGATGGGGGCGGCAACGGGTTGGTGGCAACATCAGCCCTATCCGCCTGCCCCATGAGGGGACGAGCGGTACCCCCTGCCATACAGGGGGCTTTTCGGGTCTGCGGGTTGTCGGGGCGAAGGCTCCGGCTGCTCATTATGCAGATCCCGGGAGGGCGGCGACACCGGGTTGGCCAGTGTCGTCGTGAGCTCCGCGCATGTGGTGTCACAGCCATGTGTGCGGGTGCCGGGCGTGGCTGTGGGTGCCATTACCGGGACTGTGCTCGAGGCAAGCTGCAGGAGGGTCACCGGTGCGTTCCGTATGGAGATCCCGGAGTCCCTCATCTTGCAGAGAGGCCGGCCACCAGCTTAGTTTTTAGTGAGTCGGCCAGTGTTGGTCAACCTCACACACCCCAATTACGTCCCTCGGCGTAGTTGGAAGTCTGGTTGCAGATTTTCTAAGCTGTAAATAAAAAAAAAAAGGTATAGATATAGATAAGCGGTTGAGAGGCCTGTAATTAACATCCGTAGGGGTTTGTTAATATCTGGGAAAACTACCTATATTTTCTATGTAAACATCTAAAAACCACATCGCAGCTTATTTAAGAACCATAAACATAGCCACCGGATAGACAGCTTATTTTTATTTCAAAGTTAGAAAATACAAAGGTCAAGAAACTCTGTGGTTTTGTAGGTATAAAGAAGGTTAGTAAACTCATAGCCTGAAGCTAGATTTTCTGTTAGACCTTTTGACGTCGTGATATTTGTCAGTCTTCAAGGCAAGGGTTGAATAATATGAATTTTCACTAGTATTTATATCACATCTTTTCTCAGATCTTTAAACATTTAAAATCCTTTGAAGTCGTTTAAAGAATATGTCTACCGCACTTTGAGAATAAAGTAGGTACAGTCGTGATCAAATTTTTCAATTAATTTGTATACTTATTCAACTAGATATATCAGATTTAATTCGGTCACCGAAAGCTAATTTTAAATTAAGTAAAAGCTCAGTAACAATATAAATAAACTGTACGTAGTACCTACACAATACCTTGACGAACTAGGCACGAGTAACTTCACTAACTTGAAACTAACTCCACTTACTTAACTTGAAGTAGTTTCACTAAGTACATTTGAAATAAACAGGTTAAAGGTTATAGCTGACTTGTTAACTCCGCATCCGAACCGCACCGCATCGCCTTTAGGCGTTCACTCGTTATGGACTGGTGGTCCACGGATGGACGCCGCGTGGTTGTCAACCAGTGGCCCACTAGCCGTCCGCGCGTTGACGGCTTGCGATGCGGTTATCCGGTGACGCTACCGGTGTTGATTTAGTGAGCGTTGGTCCTTTTCCATACAAAGAACACCTAAACTGCACAAGGCGATGCGGTGAGGTTCGGGTGCCGAGATGACATATCAGCTATAAACTTAAAAATTAACTAAGTTGAGTATTTAGAATTTTAGACGTTTTCTTAGAGTGGGTTAGGGCCCCGACTTCCGATCTGAAGATTGTATCAAAAAAAACTTAGGCCTTTACATCTTTACTAGATGATTTTATACAGAGTCAGGAGGCAATCTTTGCCTACACTTAACGGGCCACTGTAGTGCCTGGGACATTGTTTGAAATGGAGTAGGCTTGCCCAGCACCTAAACCATCCTCTCAGCTTAACCGGCCATATCCTCAGGAAAGACATGATCAATACGTGTGGGGCTGACTAAGCTGCAAGTTTCCTCACGATGTTTCCGAGGGGATTAGTACCTCGACTTTCGATCCTAAAGTCGTGGGTTCGAATCCCAAACTTTCAATCAATGGAAAAAAAAAACCAATGGATTTTTCGATTCGAAAAATTTATATGCGCATTAACACGAGCTCTAAACGGTGAAGAAAAACATCGTTCGAATCAAATATTATCAATAATCCTTAGATAAATTCAACTGCTTGTAATGATTTTTTACACAATAAAAATCTAAGAAATAAACGTATAAATTCCCTAAGTACAAATTCCTTACAAAAACATTCAATGAGATAAACTTTCGGGGCCGTAACTCCCGAATTCGTGAAAGACTATTCATAAGGCGTCATTATTCAAATACGGTTCGTCTCAATTGTCCGGTGTGCGTGACTTCACTGGTTTACTTAGCACAGGAAAACTTAAACAGCAAGATCATTTACAACATTATTGTGAACGCAGACCTGGGCCGTACCGCAGTCGCCGCAGTCCCCGCATTCTATTTCTTTAATGAAGTTCTATGCAACCTCGCACACCTAAACGCGGCGCAGTCGCAGCAGTCGTTCCCGTCACCATTAACAAAAGCGATGACTGCTGGGACTGTGGCGACTGCGGTGCGGCCAAGTCTGCGTTCACCATTATCGTCTCTTTGTCCTTGCCGTTAAATGATTATTAATTATTCTTATCTTTGTAAAAAAATCAAATATGATCACGACTGTATTCCTAAAGGCGCTAGATATTTTCTCAAAGGAGACTGGTTTTTTTTGTATGGGGAGTGGTCTATGAACCAATAGCGATACTGTAGTGGTATTTCTGTGGGGATACCTCAACTACATCCTTGTGCAAGGGGGCATCAAAATCTAGCCCGGCAGTTTTGAGAAAAATAATACTTTAGAATTCACATTTCTTGAAACATTTACATTGTACATGCCCACATTTTCAGAAGCTAGCATCCCGTAAGTGACAGGTCGCAAGCTCATCGCCACCTTATTTTTGTATTATACCCAATTAAACTTAAAAACAGCGGGTCAAAAGCATTGTCGTGGTTGATAAGTTTTAAATAAATTTATATTTTACTCAGTCAGAATTTGAGCCCACAAGCTTAGTTTCACGGTGGCCTCGCTCTAACTAATTGAGGTACCGGGCAATCAAAAATTTTTTTGAGAGTCTTTTAAACATTCACCGCATGATTCAGTTTTTGTTTTAAATAAGATTTTCTTATGAATTTATTTAACTTCACGAAAAATATCTAAAGATTTAGTTTTTTTTTCTTTCTATAAGTTTATTGAAAGACTGGAGATGATTCTATTGTTCTTGGAGATACAGTCGTAAGCCTATTTAAGTTTTAATTTCGATGAATCTTATTGTGAGCAACAGGACTCATTTCAGCTTCTCAGACTGTGTTGTCCTCTGAGTTATAAGTGAGGTAGCTATACTTCATGAGCGATGAAAAGGGTGTCTTATGACTGACAGTATTGAAATGATTGGGATTTTATTCAGTACTCGTATAAAAGTTGGTGAAACTTCTGCTTCTAACAAAGGCGTATAAAGTCGACATTATTAGGCATAACCCAATTTTATTTTCAATAAGTTTATACTGATTATACTTATTTGAAAAGTATCTAAGTAGACTTGGTATATATTTTTGGTTACCTAATACTTCTGGGTGCGTACCACCAACACTTAGAGCAATTTCACTGTCAAAACTTTCGTGAGTTGTACTGGACATTATTTTAACACACGGAAATTAGTCACGTGAAAATATCGTCGAATTAGATACGAAACATCGTCGGTATCTAAATCGACGATATTTTCACGTGAGTAATTCCCGTGTGTTAAAATAATGACTTAGAGCAATGTCGAAAAAAGGTGAAAACAGTCCTGCGTTAGGCTTGTTTCAACATTCCTAAAGCAGGATTGTTCCCACCTTGTTTGGATTCGAACCCAAACAATCTTATTTTATTACCGCCGCAGTCCTGCATCGAGTCTATGACTTGACACTTGACACTTCACGATGAAGTCACTAAAACATTCCTGCGTTAAGATTAAAACAAGGTTAACTTAGGCCTGCGTTAGGCCTGCGGTAGGCTTACCTTAGTCTTATCTAAAAACGGAATCAGAGTAGGTAATCTTACTTTGACTCTAAGAATTCATAGTAAGTCCCCTGATTAAGTAACTACATACAATTTTGAAAGAAGATATGGAAAGATTCGTTAACGAGTTTGATTAAAATAATGTGAATTGGTAAACTACATTTTTGAAGAGAGATAGATGTTTTTGAAAGTTCTTATTAGCCCTTATAGAATCAAAGAAAATACATAATTCACCCTAACAAAATACATTTGTCCACCTTAGGGTGGATAAGAGTATGTTAGGAAGCCAACCGTCATTTGAGATTCCCCTAAAATTACCACTAAAAGCCCCTTTACATCCCCTATGGTATGTTCTAATCAGCAGCCCTCTTTAATAAAAGCACTGATTTGCCATGGTGGTGCCATCTGTTGCCCCTAGACACATTTAAATCACAAACTAGTCAAAGAGCGTGGAAGATCAGCTCGACTAGACAAGAGTGAAATGGAGAATGAGTGGTAAATCAAATAGAAAATTGTTTTTTTTTAAGTTTTGGGATATCACATCACACTAATATTATAAATGCGAATTGTTGCACCTTTGGATGTAAGTTTGTTCCTCTCACTGAACCGATTTGGATGAAATTTAAAATATAGATATCGGCGCAATTAAAATCACGTGTTTAAAAGTCAGTGCAACAATCGTGCGCCTCTCGGTCGCGCGCCGGCAGCCAACCAAACGCGATCAGTCGTCTGCCGGCAGCCAACCAAAACGCGCGCAGTCGTCTGCCGGCAGCCGACCAAACCACAATTTGTTATAAAAGGCGGCTCAACTACTTTAAGCGGTCAGTCGAGCACCGGCCGCCGACCGAGCAACACCTCTGCTATAAAAAGGCTGCCGAATAACTTCAAGCACCCAGTCTATCACCGGCAGCCGACGGAGTAACATCAGATTCAAGTCTCGAACACCAGTTTGGTACAACGTGTTAACCTCCGTTCCTTTCGGAACGCTATGATGTTTCTATGACTTTCTAATGAGAACGCCAAGTTCTCATTGTTAAAATGTTTCTTTGACCACTCACTTGGTAGTAGCTTGCCTTCTGCGCTGTAGGATGTGGGTTCGATTCTCATTTGTGTGATAAACATTGATGTCCGCTCTGTGTCTGGTTATTAATAAGGAATATAACTCTTTACGAGAGATTTAAGGTTTTGTTAAAAGTGTATGAAGCGATGAAGTTGTTTGTTTGACTGCTATTTAATATTTTTAATTAGTTAGAATATGATAACTATTTAACTAGTGTGATTAGCTTGGTTCTTTAGTTAAAAGTGGATTACTACCTAAAAAGTTGTTGTAAGACTGATTATTTAATTAATGACCTTGTTTCAGAATAACGTAATAAAAAGAAATGAATAATGATGATTGTTTGAATCACCATAACACCCCTCCTCTTACATCGGAAGAAGGGATGAATCGACGCCAACAACAAACTTCGGCCAGTAGTGAAAATGCGACCCCAGAACTCTTGGCAAACACATTTTAAGACACAATGTGTGAAATGATAACTCATATGCAATCACCTTCGGTTTTAGGTCGTGATAACACACTAAAGGTAGTTTCAGGTTTTCAGGATTTCCGACTTAATGTCGTCGTGCCGGGTCCTCTTTCACCATTTTAGTTGTGAGTTCTTTTTCCATGCGCTACGCGTTTGAACCGTTGCTTGTTTCGAAATAACGGCTGCTTCGCGGCGGCGGAGTGTTGAACATTTAGGCGTAATACTACGAAGTTCCACGTAAGATCCGCTCGTAGGACCACTTTGTAGAGGAGTAGGTACATGGAGCGGTAGGTATTCGTGAAATGATAACACTTTTGGAACTTTAAACAGGAAAATTAGGCGTTTGCGCGAGCACGACCGATATCGCGGTGTCGATTTCTATTTTTCTCGGAGAACTGTTGTCCGCGCGCAAACGGAGGGTAAATCATGTTTATTTTTGAATATTTAAGGTAGCACAGAGTTTTTAAATTTCTACCCGCACTTTGTTTTAGTTTCGCGAGGTACGTCGTTTACAACGAATGAAAATGAAAGCCGAAGTAATTAAACGCTTCCTCACAAAAGATACTCGAAGCACTGTTCGTATTTCAGACATTTATTTCCCCAGCTTTGATTATATGGATGTTGAAGAATGAAGAATGCGTGAACCCAAGATAGAAGCGCAAAAAGTTCGTTGGTTTGTATCGAAACCGAGCGTATAACATTTTGCGAAGGTACTTTTGACGTCACAAGTGTTATTTAGTGATGGGGAACATAAGCCGCGCCAAAACAATTCAAAAGAATCTATTGGCACGCAGCGTAGGTACCGATTCTAGGCACTGCCACCCGATTTAATTTAAATACTTAATTAATTTAAGGAAAAACGAGTTCTATCGCTGCGCATGTAGTGAAGTACCTACTGTCGCGCGTTGTTTAAGTCTGTTTCTCTGTACTAGGTACTCGGTGTTATCTTCTTCATAGTCGGGCACTCTTGTCAGAGTGGTCGTGGCTGTCGATGGACAGGGTTGCGGCTCGCCGTTTCCGGTCACTTCCAGCCTTGAGAGTGCCGAACATCGAGCGATGTCTCTCCATTTCTGGCGGTTTTTAGCGTTGCGAGCACACTGTACCGCGGTTGACTGTAAGGCTTTGGTTATTAGGTCGACCCAGGCAGTTGGAGACCGACCACGAGACCCTCTACGCGGCCTTGTACCTCAAGTCTCTCCATAGAATCCTCGTTTCTGGTGATGTGCCCAAAGAACTTCAGAATTCGCAACTGCACAATCGACGAAAGCCTGTCTCGTATGTGAAGCTCTTTGAGGATCGAGTTATTGGTGCGGTATGCCGTCCATGCTATTCTCAACATGCACCTCCAGCAATACATCTCCAGCGCATCGATTTTCCGGCGATCGTGGAGCTTCATCGACCATGTTTCGGCTCCATAGAGAAATATCGGGAATACGAGGCACTTCATCAGGCGAGACTTTGTATTTTTGGTTATTCGCCTGTCTTTCCGGATCTTTCCCAGTCATTCTATTGCCGACCTTGTGATAGCGGATCGACGCTTGACGTCGTCTTCACATCCTACATAGTTGGATATAGTGGGACCGAGGTAAATGTAGTTTTTACTAATTTGCAGTTGGCTATTTGGGTATCTACAATCGCATCATGTTCAGCCCGGTTTACTATCATGACTTTCGTCTTGTCCCTGTTTCGAGCAAGTCTGAATTGGAGACTAGCTGTTTCCAGACGATTCAAGAGCTCCAAGTCTTCTCTCGATGTCGCAAGTAGGGTGGTATCGTCTGCGTATCGTAGATTGTTTATTATGAGTCCTCCCAATACAATTTTTGGAATAAAAATGCGGACGAGCTGGGCCCCACAAAGATGATTTTCAGCCTTACGCATTAATTATTGTCAAGTAAGTATAATGTGTAGGTACATTTTCTTCATTTATTATCATCACTACATCAATAGTCGGATAAGCTGTACTTATTACTCGTCGGTACGTTGATGGGCCAGTAAAGGTGTCTTCGTGAAAATATACAGAACAAATCCGACTGTGTTTTATAGGAAACCATTGTTTGCAATTGATCTTGGTCGAGTGAGAGATCAGCATTGAACGTCGCAGATTACAGTGTGGGTGCAGCACAGTTCTTACTTTTGACCGAAAGGGTCCACGAACGCTGCTCAGTTGACGGTGGCGGTTTCATTTGCTTATTTTTGCATTGATGGATTTCAATGCTCACCAGGTCAGGCGCGTCAAATTGGAGCCGCAATGGAGGATGGCATTGAGCACGCAAACGCGCGCTAATGTTTTGATAAAGGTGGAACTCAGGAACGAAGCAAATTGTTTTCTAAATAAATACAGATGTTTGGGGACGAGAAGTGCTTGCCGATGAAGGGAAATGCCTCTAATAACAGCTCCATCTAGCAATAAACTGCACCGTGTCCAGAACTGCTCGACAAGCACCAGTGGAGTCACTGACAGGCGAGAAAAGGTGGTGTGCCCCCTGAATTGCTAACAGTAGTCTATGAAGAAAATGAACAAGTCGATCCACAAATTTTGAAGGAGGTTGTTTTGGGGAGGATAACCGAACGGGCTGAGGAAGATAAAGGTGTGGCTGAAGTTGTACAGAAGTTTTTGAAAGCAGCGAATAAAATGTTCTGAGGGAGATTCCAAGATTGGGTACGAAGCTTGGTCTGAGATATAACGGACCTTTTGAAGTCGGAAAGGTTTTATCACATGATAGATATAGGATTCGCTGTGCTAGCTAACGTATTCGATACAGAGAGGTCTGTCATGAGCGCGGTTGCAAGGTGTGCCTAGCTTTGGAGTGCAGGGTCAACTTTTATTTATTTAACAGAATTACGTGCTTATAGGCTTACAGTTACAGGCTTATATGATAAAATTAACATGCAATTCCAATTACAGATGAACACAGTCAAATGGCGGTATCGGCGATGAATCAGTAAAAAGAGTCTGATGAACCTGGGTCATCATGATGAATTAAGCAAAATGTGTTCGGGAAACAGGATGGAATCATTCCCCAAGGGCGAAGTAGGTGGTTCTCTGCAACGAGCCGGCCGATCTGGCCCACTTGCCCGTGGTCTTTCGACCAACATTTGTTGTTGGTTGGTCGGATACGTGTCGAACGCTAAGATAAGTTTCTTTATGAGTTTCTTTATGAGTTCCTTTATGAGTTCCTTTATGAGTTCCTTTATGAGTTCCTTTATGAGTTCCTTTATGAGTTCGTTTATGAGTTCCTTTATGAGTTCCTTTATGAGTTCCTTTATGAGTTCCTTTATGAGTTCCTTTATGAGTTCCTTTATGAGTTCCTTTATGAGTTCCTTTATGAGTTCCTTTATGAGTTCCTTTATGAGTTCCTTTATGAGTTCCTTTATGAGTTCCTTTATGAGTTCCTTTATGAGTTCCTTTATGAGTTCCTTTATGAGTTCCTTTATGAGTTCCTTTATGAGTTCCTTTATGAGTTCCTTTATGAGTTCCTTTATGAGTTCCTTTATGAGTTCCTTTATGAGTTCCTTTATGAGTTTCCTTATTTACGAGAAAACCAAAATTAGCGCTGAGGCTATGAGGTTTAGACCAAAATTAGCGCTGAGGCTATGAGGTCAGATGTGCGGTTGTTTCAATTTTTCTCATTTACGTGTAAATTTGTTTGTGATCGTGATCAATAATATGCAATGAGTAATGAGTAATGAATATGTAATGAGGTTTAGTATAAGAATATATTAAACGATGTGAACATTTTTTCAGAAAAACAAAACGAGAAGTAGGTGCAGGGACGCACCTATTATCAGTATGGCCGTATCGGCGCAATTAAAATCACGTGTTTAAAAGTCAGTGCAACAATCGTGCGCCTCTCGGTCGCGCGCCGGCAGCCAACCAAACGCGATCAGTCGTCTGCCGGCAGCCAACCAAAACGCGCGCAGTCGTCTGCCGGCAGCCGACCAAACCACAATTTGTTATAAAAGGCGGCTCAACTACTTTAAGCGGTCAGTCGAGCACCGGCCGCCGACCGAGCAACACCTCTGCTATAAAAAGGCTGCCGAATAACTTCAAGCACCCAGTCTATCACCGGCAGCCGACGGAGTAACATCAGATTCAAGTCTCGAACACCAGTTTGGTACAACGTGTTAACCTCCGTTCCTTTCGGAACGCTATGATGTTTCTATGACTTTCTAATGAGAACGCCAAGTTCTCATTGTTAAAATGTTTCTTTGACCACTCACTTGGTAGTAGCTTGCCTTCTGCGCTGTAGGATGTGGGTTCGATTCTCATTTGTGTGATAAACATTGATGTCCGCTCTGTGTCTGGTTATTAATAAGGAATATAACTCTTTACGAGAGATTTAAGGTTTTGTTAAAAGTGTATGAAGCGATGAAGTTGTTTGTTTGACTGCTATTTAATATTTTTAATTAGTTAGAATATGATAACTATTTAACTAGTGTGATTAGCTTGGTTCTTTAGTTAAAAGTGGATTACTACCTAAAAAGTTGTTGTAAGACTGATTATTTAATTAATGACCTTGTTTCAGAATAACGTAATAAAAAGAAATGAATAATGATGATTGTTTGAATCACCATAACACCCCTCCTCTTACATAGATAGATAATGACCGGGAATAGGACATAGGCTACTTTTTATCCGAGTACCACGCGAGCGAAGTCGTGGTTGGAAGCTAGTTATAGAATAAAGCACATGCCGTGCCCGAACAGCGGAGCTAAACATCAGATTTTTCGTCTAATAAAACATCTAACTTTTCATCAAATGTTTCATAAATGCTATAGCATCTAATTTTTCATAGATGTTTCATAATGCTTCATATATGAAACATCTATGAAACATTTGATGAAAAATTACATGTTTTACATGAAAAATCTGATGTTTTATCAAAAGTGGCCACTTTAGACCCCCAGATTGTCCTATGACATCGAAAATCATCGCAGAGGTGGGACACGAAATGTGAACGGAGTGAAACACCAACGACAAGAGAGAGTCCACCATTATCACATCTATACGAGAGTCACTAATTCTACGCTCTACGTATGCTAGCAAATGTTGTGTGTAATTGTGATTTGTATCAAAGGGAGAGTATTGGAATTAATTACGTTTTATTGAGCGTAAACTTGATTGTAAATTCCGAAGAAAAACAACTTCATCATTTAATTATCTCATGACTCAATGACCTAGAGTCCTAGATCTTATAAGGTTATTTAGGCTTAGGTTAGTGTTTAATATTGTTAAACCCATAGAACAGAATTTATGAGGATTGATCACCGAAAAGAAAGCTAGACCGTTTTCATCTCAAAATGAAAAATCCATTGATGCACGATTGTGGTCGAACCCACGACCTTCAGATCGAAAGTCGAGGCACTAACCCACTCGGCCAGCACATCTCTTTCATAGTTCTTTATAATTATAAATTAAAATTAAATTCAGTGATAAAATTATATCATAATCACAAATAGTTAAATATATTATTAGCATTATGCATTACTAGCTGCTGCCCGCGGCTTCTTTCGCGTAGTACCTGGATAAAAAGTAGCCTATATTACTCTCCAGCCTTCCAAATATCTCCACACAAAAAATCACGTCAAACCGTCGCTCTGTTTTGACGTGAAAGCAGGACAAATAAACAAACAAGTTTTCATATTTATACTCGAAATATGGGTACGGATAACATTTATAACTATAACCTTTCTCGTAATATTTTCACAATTGAGGGATTACAGTACATCCGCAATAAATCCGATAATATTTATTTATTCAATATTTACATACCTACTAACAGGTTGAGCCAAAACGTTTGCAAGGCACCATAGTTAGATATATTTAATGGACACAATATCAACTTAAAAACATACACAAAGAAAAACAAATATATGAAGCTTCATAGTAAAACATCTACATCTGGTTCCTGATATTATGGATATTTTTGGAATAACAAATTTAATTATATAATAAAACAATTATGATGCTTGCCAAATTATATCGAACAAGAGAAATGATCACGAATTGTACAACTGGGCACATAGATTAATATGGAAATATGTTCATTAGTCCGGATAATTAGTTGCCTGTTTCTGTTGTACAAATGTTGGTTCATAATGTTAGTTCCTTTTCAGGTGCAACGGATTTCCATTTCCGATTCAATATCAATAAGCAGTACGTTTGGGTATAAATAAATAGATTTGGTTTTATTTAAGTAATCTTCTTCAGAAAAAAAACAGTTAAAAATGTCCTGAAAGTAATCATGAATTTAAGTTAAATGAAGGAACTCAGCAAAGTTAAAAAACAAGAATGGGAAATGTTACGGGAGGATGGATATTTATTATAAAACTAGAATTGAGAAAAATTAGAGTAATTGAAATACTAATGAAAATTCAAAGTACCTACATTATTTTATTAATTTCGACGGTTCATCGGTCGTCTGCCCCAAAATCGTAGTGCTGACACCGCGATTGCGTCTCACGTCGTCGTAGGAAAAACGTGTTCTTAGTAGTTAAGATTTATTTTTTTGTATGTTAGTCTGTAAGGTATATATTCTATGGGCCTTTTATTAAGTATTTTACATCTTGTTACTGAGTTATGTTGCCTGAAATAAAGATATTATTTTTAATATTGTTATTTGAAATTCATCATCGTCATCTCCCTGCCCTTATTCGCTGAGTAGCTACAAAATGTTCATTTGCTCTATTTTCTTAAATTAAATTTTACTTAATTTTAACTTTTATTTTACTTTCGGAAATGTTATACGGACCATTTCCTATCCGATATGTAAGAGATATAAAATCAAAACAGTTAGTATATTCTTATAAAGAAAACGTCGATGTCTGACTACGTAATAATTCATTACATAATATAGCTCACCCAGCAAGGCGTATCTTTGGCAAGACCATATCTTCACAGTCCAAAGCGCAACGCCTAACTTATATGTGCTTCGCCTATTTGCAGACATAGTAACCGTTATAACTGTAATTTCTGGATCTGCTTTTCACTGATAATAATTATTTATATCATTAGATTACCTTATCTTTACATTTTGAAAACTATAAAAATAAAATTGCAGATTAAAGTGTGCGTTTAGCGTTTAGCGTTTATTTGACACACACACATACACGTACACAAAAGCTACAATAAAAAAAAGAAAACACAAAAACGGGGAAGGACATAACAGAATAGGTAGGGACAAAATATCAAAGAAACAACGAACAATTGAAGCTAAATAAAACATTTTTACAAGTCCGTGAACCAGACAGCTTTGCGGTGTGGCCAAAAGGTCTCAAATAACAGCTTGGTGCTACTTCCAGACCAAATCAAATTGTGCTACATCATCTATACTAATATAATAAAGCACAAGAGTTTGTTTGTTTGAACGCGCTAATCTCAGGAACTACCAGTCGGATTTGAAAAATTATTTCTGAATTTGATAGCTAAACTCTTGAGGAAGATTATAGGCTACTTTTCATCATCATTATCATCACCATATATCATCACTACGGGGGCAACGCCGCGAGGGCGCTGCTAGTTGTTTTATAAAATGGTTACACAAATCACACAACCTGAGTTATCATTATCCATAACTTCTCTTTCAGTGCTTGTAACTGGCGTCTGATCTAATTGGACGCCGTATACGTCTATTATAAATACGGATCACTTAATTTAGAATAGTTCATTGACTCCATAGTATGTCGCAACGTTATAAAACTTTAAAGTTACTCATTTTAGGATTATAGCAACCAAAGGTGTTAAAAATCTAATAAAAACATATTTCCATCGAGATATTCACAATAAATTCTATTTGCGTTTTATTCGTGTCCCACATTGGAAAATAAAAAATATTTTTACCTTACATCATAATATTTTCGTCATTCGAATGTCATCAAAAGTTTACGATGTATGCGTTTACGAGCGTGGTAAAAGACACCTTCGAGCGCAGTTACGCAGGCGAATTATTGAGAAGGTATTGAAAAGAATCCTCTGCTCATAGCTGAAGCCAAACAGTTGGTTTATCTAGACTAGACCAGTGTTCCGCAAACTATTTGTGTTCAAAGTACATCTAAGAAATCGGAAAATCTTTGAGGTAGGTAGGTACACCATAAGCAATCATTTTTTTTTTTTTTTTTTTTTAATTTTTTTTTTATTCATCAACACAATACATTTGACTGTTAAATAGTGTCTTAAAGCCTATGTTAGCCTATTTTTTTAATGCGAAACATGAGCTCGATTAGTTGAGCATTATGAGTCTAAAGGAGTAACTTAACTGAGATAGGTAACCTTGCTTTTCCGAGGCACACCAACCAATGGCCACGGTACACCAGTGTACCGCGGCATACCCTTTGCGGAACACTAATTGTGGTCACTGAACAGAACAGTCAGACAGTTTCGAGACCGGTTTTGGTCGCTGTCAAAGATGGACAATCAAGGGACAAGTCACCGTCATCATCGCTCTGCCCTTCCAATTTGGTGGAGTTTAGAAAACATGTTTCTTTTCTCCATTGCTCCTAATATTCATTTAGAAAACCATTGAATTCTCAGACATTAAACAAAAATAAAGTAAAAATGGCTCATTTTGATCTGAGACATATTTCTTTAACCTATCTCGCACGTTTAAACAAAAACTACGTCACGCAATCTTCAGCCACACATGAGCACTGGACTCTTGACCTAAATCGAAATATTCATACTTCGCCAAGCGCGAAATCAGTTCATGCCTGATTTATGCACCTACCCCAGCGAGTTTTGAGGACTATCTTGATAGATGGCGTGCAGGTGCGGACTTAGGAGTGGGGAGGGGGTAAAATCTTTCACATTTTGTTAGATTGGAGATGCCATCGAGGGTTGCAGATATAGAGGAATTGGGGGAATATGGTGTTTTCTCCAGTTTTTGTTCTTCATAATTGTATAAGGTACCTAATCTAAATGTTAGCTTTATCGGTTTTATCCATATGTTATTCATGAATAATAAAAACAGTATTAAAAGTAAGCTTTTAGGCCTCTATTAATAAACTCAGATTAACTTCTGTCAAAGTTGCGCCACGGATTTAACTATTGCCATCTTTATTTGTCACTGTCTAACAAAAAAGGATGGCAATAAATCCGTGGCGTAACTTTGACAGAAGTTAATCTGAGTTTATTAATATAGGCCTTACAGTTTACCTTTTGATAAACAGTGAATAAATAATTTAAGCGTCTCCAGAATTGACGAAGTTATAATTATTACCTGATAGTCAGAAAGAGAAAGTACAAACGATTTGTGACGTCATAAATACTATGACATAGAAACTGTGAATTATTTCTCCTAGCTAATGTCATCAACCCGTTTTTTCTGTGCCCCTATTAACTCCACATGTAGTAACTTAATACATACCTGTTATTTGACTGAGGTACTGCAAACTTAACACACAAACTTTGAAAATTTTCGTTGATATTTAGAGATAAGTTATAGTTTGTTGGTTGTTCTACTTTTAGTGGTGAAGTCAACAAAAGTTATATTCGTAGTTATATTCGTGTTTAATATAAAGCGATGAATAGCCCCGATCGAACCGCAAAGAAGAGAAACAAGGTACAGTCAGAGTCAAATTGATATGAGCGTCTAGAGTAGTCAAAATGATCTTAAAAACATAAAAGCAATTTGATATACCCAGTTCGAATCATCATATTGTTGCAAGCACCTAAGGTGTTCAAAATATCTTACTACTCATTGTTTCATATTTATCTGAGCAGTCAGGGTTTTCAAAATTATCTTAGTAAACAAAGCTCTCAAAGTTATCTGTGCATAAACAAAGCTCAAAGCAACAATGACACTAAAAATATCTGACTTATCAGATAATGGTTATATCTATGATATTTCAAGATTTTTAAGTATCTATGACATTTCAAGTATACCTTTGAGAGCTTTGTTTACTAAGATAATTTTGAACACTCTGACTGCTCATATAAATATGAAACAATGAGTAGTAAGATATTTTGAACACCTTAGGTGCTTGCAACAATATGATGATTCGAACTGCGTCTATCAAATTGCTTTTATGTTTTTCAGATCATTTTGACTACTCTAGACGCTCATATCAATTTGACGCTGACTGTACTTTTAGAAATATGTTTCTAAAAGTTCTTGTCATGTCATGCTGTATTGGTCTTTAGCCTGGACGAAATAAGAGTCTTCGAATTTAGCTAAACAGTGAACAACAGAATTGTCGCCATGAGAGATTAGACTTAAATCTAAGGTAAAATGATGGACTAACAATAAATTTAAATACAAAACAACTGGTGGGAGACGGCGAGAGATAGAGATAGATGAAGGGAGTTAGGAGACCTTTGCCCAGCAGTGGGACTAGATAGGTTGATTAAAAAAAAACAATAAACTTACAAATGTATAACTTTAGACATCTTCAAGAAATTTTGAATCAAATATTAACTATATTCTTTTTAAATATGTATACCGTACTTAGGGATACAGCCGTCTGTCTACCTTTGGCATTTTGTGACTAAAGCGAATTGTTTCCCGTTCACAGTTTTTCCGAAACATGCCATTTTTATTTGAATTTACGGTCAGAGTTTTCTATCTGGCTATACGAAGCGTGGCGCAGCAGTTTGTATAAATAAACTCACAGTCCTAAACAATTCAGTATTTTTAAATATTTCATTCTTTCAGGTACGTAAAATATTGGATGACAGGTGTATTTTTTTAGTCAAACTTCTTTTTTTTATTTGCAAACTAGCTCACAGCTATAAAACATGGAGTATACACAAATGGACCACATGTGAGTAAATAACGATGAATGTCTATCGAACGCAGTTTTAGTAACGTAGTTGTTTTAGTTTAGTAATAAATCATATCTGTCGATGGAGCTACTGGATCTGTTGCTAAAAGCTCGTAGGTAAAAAAACTTAGGCCTTTACATTTTACTAGATAAATAAATAAATAAATAAATAAATAAATAAATATTGCTGGACATTTCACACAGCATCATGTAGTCCCAAGCTAAGCAGAGCTTGTGTTATGGCCACAGAATTGAGAATAAGACTAGAACTAGTAAGTAGGCGGGGCCCGCGTAGCACCAAGTAAGCGCATTGCGCGCACTTCAACCTCCGCATACATCAGTCGTGTTTGACGTCTTTCACAAGGAACATAGGTAGGAAAAATCAGAAAAAAATAGAAAAATGCCGTATTGTGCTATTATAAGCTGCAAAAACGATAGCCGCACCAAAAATGTAACAAAAGGGAGCATATCGTATCACCGGTAAGTATTATTTTATTGTTTTAAAGCGGTTTTGTTTGGTTTGTTTACAATTCAAAACCGTCAAACAAAAATAGACTGTGAACATTATTAGTTAAGGTCGCGTTTCTCATAAACCTCAACTTTCGCTACTCAATTAGGGATGTTACCCCATTATACTGATGATGTTATCGAATACTTTATTGGTTATGATCATGTAAATAGTATTAAGGTGTTGATTTTTTTTTGCAATAGTGATGATTTTATTCTGAACTGGCTGACGCCCGCGGCTTCCCCCGCGTGGACTACTTTTTTGTTTATCCCACGGGAACTGTGCATTATTTCGGGATAAAAAGTAGCCTATGTCCTATTCCCGGTCATTATCTATCTATGTTTCAAATTTCAGCAAATCGGTTCAGTGATTGTCGAGTTATAGAGGAACAAACATACAAACATCCAAACTTTCGCATTTATAATATTAGTGTGATTCGTATGATTTATTTACTATTCTTATTCTTTTCTTATTCTTATTTAAGACTTATGGTGCCCGCCCAGTGGCTGGGTAAGATGAAAATTAGAAATATTTTGAAGAAATACCGAATGTATACTGTTTGCAGATGACGTGTCCCTACTCTTTAAAAGTTCTGAATCCATTGACCTCAATTTTATTACAAATACCTTTGAAACTACCAAAACATGGCTTCACGACCATAACCTAGAAATAAACCTGACTAAAACTAAACTCATGCAATTTAAAACTTATCAGAGAACCGCCTTAAACCTAACAAACTTGACAAAAATTCTCAACATAGATGAAACTCACGAATTTAAACTATTAGGAATAATACTAGACACCCATTTAAATTGGAAAAATTACATTGCAACCTTAAAAACGAAAATTGCTAAATTTACATACGCCCTAAGCATGATCAAACGCAACACAAACCTTGAAACTGCCCTTTCAGCATATTATGCAAATGCCTATGCCTGGTTCAATTATTCAATAATTCTTTGGGGCGATAGCGTACACTTTAACGACCTTTTTATAAAACAAAAGAGATTAGTTCGAATATTAGTAAATATTAAACAAAGACAAAGTTGCAAACCTCACTTCAAAGAAAATAAATTACTAACTTTACCTTGCATTTATATTCTACAAATGTCATTATTTGTTAGAAAATACAGAAGCTTCTTTTTATCAAAAAATGAAATTAATGTTAACTATAACAGGCGCAATAAAGACCAATTAGTTCTACCGTCTTCAAAGCTTAAAGCACTAGATCAAAGCCCCGAATTTAGATTAATTACAATATATAATAAAATTCCCCCAGTCATTAAAACAGAATTAAAGGACACTGTCTTCTATAATAGACTAAAAACCCTACTAATTAATAAATGTTATTACTCCGTGGAGCAATATTTGTCTGACAAATTCACTGAATAATTTAAGTATGTACCTAAATACCTAAAAGTTGACTCAAATTACTATTCATATTCTACTAAATTATCTTGACATTTTAAATTTCCTTGTGACATGACATTAATACCTACCTATGACATTTAATTTAAGATTTTAATTTAGTAATTTTGCATGAAATTTAAATTACATTGCAGTGCCCAACAGGGTGTATGTATAAAGCCTACTAAGCCTACCTAGACCTAAGCTATACTATGTACCTACATACAAGCAATGAATAAATGAAAATGAATATGAAAATGAAATAACGTAAAATCTTCTGGTTTCAGTTTTCACAAGGCACCAGATAAAAAAAAATATGGATAGATGCAACTGTACCTACACCATAAAAAGAAAACACAAGAAGAAAAAAGAACCATTATTTTAAACAGTGATACAATTTACGAGTTGTAAACCTTTGATTGTGTAAATAAAGAAAGAAAGATAAGAAAAGCTTTTTATTTCGACCACCAGAAATATAACCTGACGTGCTACCTAGGAAGATTAAACTGAGCGTGCTACCGATCTTTACACATCAGTAGGTTGGTAATAATAATCGATTTCGATACGTCTTGTATTCTCATTGGCACATCACTAATCGAGTAGCAAGTATAGTCATTGTATTATCAATCTTATATCTGGTAAATATAAGATTGATAATAAAAGACTAACTGATAGCGCCATCTCTCGTCAAGTAGCTTGTTTTGTTGTCATTCAAGTAACAGCCATTGCATTATCAATCCTATTCCGACGTGTTAGAGACTAAAAGGAAAAAAATACTGAATGAAAATGTTTCGCAAAGCGCCATCTTTTGACAAGTAGCAGTACTGTTTATTTTATTAAGTTTAGAACCATGTTCCGATAGGCCTAAGGTTTATTATCAATAAAATTAGTTTTATGGTTTTAGGTCCTTTTTAAGGTTCTCTTTCGACCAATCATAACTTTTATTTCTAAGTGTGTTTTATTTTACGTGTGTGAGTTTGGCGACACTGGTTCTCTTAGTAATAAGTCAACATGCTGCTTCTACTTGCGTAAGCGAGCGATTCTGTGTTCTGTGGTTATGGCAGATGATTTATACAGTGTGAGGAATCAATCTTTATCTACACTTAACCCTCTATAGTGCCTGGGACATTGTTTAAGAGGGTATTTTTTCCGATTGGTGTCACAAAAATTTGGTGAGGATCTGTCAAGGATCTTCGGAGATGAACAGAAATGCATCTCGAGAGTACAGAAAATTGCTCAGCTTGACATTGAAGTCTAGTTTTTTACAATTTTTTATTTATAATTTTTTATTTGTTATAGTGTTAATCCACATTTGGGTATTTACATTTGAAAATGAAAAATCTAATCTTAGCAGTTATCCTGTAGATGGCGCTCATCGATGCTATAAATCGATAGTATGGTCTTATCATGATTTTCAATTCTGGCGTCAGAGGTTCCGTGGCCTAATGATAAAGGCACTCCGGCTAAAGGAGGATCGCTTGTATCATTGCGGGTTCGAATCCCGTCGGAATTTAAAATTTTGAAAAGATTTTTCATTTAAAATTTTTTATTTAGCCACTTTTTACACATTTTATACTTAGTGCTATTAACAAGGTAAATACAGAACATTTGGCTATCAATAATGTTACAGTCTAGATACATAGCAGTCCTAAATGCCAGAAAGCACACCGCTCCGATTTGTCACGGCTAACGTTTCTGTTTTGATGGCACCTAGCGGACTAGCGCCGGCCGGCCTGCCACCCCTACCAAGAGTCACAATTGATTTAATGCTTTTCACGAAAGATATGTGATTGTGAAACCAATGAAAAACCTATGGCCATATTACCTAGAAACGAGAAGTTATTACCTACATCAGTGATTTATTGATATTAATATTTTTAGGGTTCCGTACCTTAAAAGGTAAAAAAAGGAACCCTTATAAGATCACTTTCTTGTCCGTCTGTCTGTCTGTCCGTCTGTCTGTCTGTCTGTCCGTCTGTCTGTCCGTCTGTCTGTCCGTCTGTCCGTGTGTCACCATCGATTATCTCAGGAACGGGTAGAGCTAGCAAGTTGAAATTTATACCATATACTAAAGTCTATAGCCCTTATTGTGAGTATAAAAATCAAGGTCTTCAGTCAACACTATAAAAAGATATAGGCAAATTTAGGTTTTCGTGAAAACTTGTAAGTACCAAAACTAACCTTAATTATCAACTTTTTTTATTTTTTGAATTTTTTTCCTTTACTTGTGCTGTAAGGCCTTGCTTGTAACCAAAATTGACAATTCTAGGTCAACCGGAAGTACCCTAGAGGTTTTGGGTCGAAAACCTAAATGATAGTTCCCGTTGACCTAGAATAACGAAATTTGGCAAAAAGCAAGGTCTTATAGCACAAATAAAGAAAAAATTCCAAAAAGTTAAAAAAGTTGAAAACTAAAGGGTGTTCCCATACATACATAGTTGACGCCAATTAAAATTGTCCTCAGAGTTGTATGGGCGCTCATACAATTAAGCGGACTAGCTTAATTGGCACCATGGCTAGGTACGGAACCCTCGGCGTACGAGTTCGACTCGCACTTGACCGGTTTTTATTATCCGGGTACCACGCGAGCGATGCCTAGTAGGTACTTAAAGTGCGGAGTGCGCTTTCTGTACTATTCTGTGGCATCGGCTGATAACACACTGGCAGCCAAACCCAACCAAACTATTTATAGGCCGACAGAAAAGTCTGCAATCTGCGAAGGCATTCTCTAACATGGCATTCGAAATTCGTGCCGTTGACATTCTTGACTCACCTACTCATTTTTTGTTTGGCAGATCAGCAGAAAAAAAATCTTGTAAATCTACAACATCAAAATGTAATTTATTTAAGGAATAAACCCCACAAACACATTTCTCAATTGTACAAATCACAGGACATACATTTTTGATGAAAGTGCACCCTGCAGTCATTTATTACCACACCCTTAGGTCGATGTCCACCGCCGCCGTCACCGGAACGTCAATGAGAACGAGATGACGGCGCGCCGAGTTAGAGCGCTTGTATACGTCCGTTTTTTTTTTGCCAGACAACGGACCGTCAATAAACGAAATCCATATAAACGGCATAAATTGTTCGCCGGACCGATATCCGGCGCGTGTACACACATTCATTACGCGCCATACACCACCGCGAATCCGGGTAAAAAACACGGACCGTTGTCCGGTGAAAAAAACGGACGTCTACAAGCGCTCTTAGGGGTGATTTATGTTAGACCGGCCGTGTACGTGGCCCCGGACGGGGCACGGATTTGATACGTTACATACACTTTGTATGAAGCAGTTTATATTAAACAGTGCCTGATCCGTGTCCCGTCCGGGCCCGTCTACTTACAGATGACGCTCGGTTACTAACAAACTACACTAAGTCACGTCATCTTGATCTCAGCCAGAAATAATCTCGTTATCGTTGACGTCCCGGCAACAGTGGACAATCGGCCTTACCATCAATGAACCAAGATCAATTCCGCAAATAATCATGACTGGACAAAATATCCTTTAGCTCTTGTTTCTGGGCACATAAGATTTAAAATCGAGTAGCAATAGTAGAAACAGTGGCAACTCGTTACGAAGGCTTTTTCCATTCCTAACGTAAACTACAATCAGAGTGCAGCGCTGGGTTTGCTAAATGTTTACGATTTTCTGTGGACGTGTTGGTTTCGGCAATTTAGATTTTGCTTGGTTGATTGTTATGGCCGGACGTGCCTTTGACAGACACCTTTTTATGTGCTGTAAAGAATTTATTTTTTGTTTACTGTGCTTTTTTCTAGGCC
The DNA here is from genome assembly GCA_958496255.1 of Camptogramma bilineatum. Taxonomy (NCBI): domain Eukaryota; kingdom Metazoa; phylum Arthropoda; class Insecta; order Lepidoptera; family Geometridae; genus Camptogramma; species Camptogramma bilineatum. Next base: position 6,552,449 of record OY292473.1, on the reverse strand, counting down.
TACGTCCGTCGTAGCACTTTAGATTAAAAAGTGATTATAATTGTAATCAAACAATAAGAATGACTTAGGTAGGTACTTTTAAAATATAACACAGTCACTAAGTATTTTTTTTTCTATAGTAGAGACGCATCAGTAGGGGTATTTGAAACAGGGGGCGATTACAATTTCAAAATAAATTTTACAACATTTGCAGGAAGTAGGTAATTTATGTATCATCACGTTGATATAGAATTCCTTTCCACTTGGTCATTCGTTGAATATTTCAAATTCAAAATGCAAATTGAAACCACTATCAGATAGTCAAAATATTTCACGACTTATAGGTTTTTGTAAGAAAAAGAATTTTCACAATAACATTACAAAAATAATTTATCTGTAAGCGAAGATAAATTATTGGCGTAAATAACGAGTTTTGTTATGAAAAACATAACTTACAGTTGGGTGTTATTGCAAAAAACGTATGAAATACAGCTTGTTATTTTATGGTTTCACTATTTCTTGTACTGGCAAAGTTTGCCCTAGAATATAGCAAAATTAGAAGCGTGGAAATTCAGATGGAATCTATTGGGTACACTTCTAACGAATATGATCTGAATCCGTCACCCTATCTTTAGATCGTTAGTAATGCCCTTAAATTATGTATAACGGTGATGTAGTATAAATAAATATCACAAAAAAAAAAAAAATGTAACATGATCAATCACGACTGAATTCCCAAGGTGCGGTAGACATATTCTTTCAGATCTTTAGGCATTTTTAGATCCTTCGAAGATGTCTGGGGGGGTCGTCAGAGGTATGTCCAAACACATTTGGTGCAATCCCACATTTTGCAGAAGTTAACATTCCATACGTGACAGGTTGCAAGCCCATCGACGCTATTAGAAAGCTATCACAAAATGGTGAATTATATTATATTTTTATCTTAACTCTACACTCTACAGTGCAGCAGTGGTTTCACTCGCAAGTATATTTCCAAATCAATTATTTATTATTCTACGGATCTTTCATACTACTGAGGTGGCAAACCAGTTTACAGCCAACCTGATGCAAAGCCGTCCTATAGTGCAGTGTTCCGCAAACTTTTTGTGTTCAAGGTCTCAAGGAAATCGGAAAATAAATTAAAAATCATTTTTTATGCGAAACATTATTATGAGCTTGTTTAGTTGAGCATATGCGGTCCAAAAGAGTAGCTTAACTGAGATAGGTAACCTTATTTTTCGGAGGCACACCAATTAATGACCACGGTACACCAGTATGCCGCGGTACACCCTTTGCGGAAAATTGCTATTGCGTACTCTATGAACACAAGTAACACCACGTAACACCAATAACAACAAACGCGCGTTGCCGATTTTAAAAAAAATCTGAATAAACCCTTTTTGAAGAAACCTTTCAAACGCACAACATTTTTTCCTTTCAACTCATCGGCATCGTATACCCAGAGATCTGCCATCTGACTACCTACATTTGTGGCTTCAAAGGTAAGCCAAAGCCAGGACCCAAAATGGCTTCAAAAATACCAGGCTATTTTGATGGCGGCCGGCCAGCTCGGAAGTCAAACAAATAACTTTTATAGCCGCGTATATTTCCGCAAAGGCTTCCACATTTTTGTTTATTTATTCGTCAGTCCACAATTGTTGAGCACTGGACCGTGTGTGAGTGACCGAGCTCTTGCCGTGCTCTTCAAAAAAATACGGGCCACTTTTTGAACACTATGTTTCAGTTTATTTCGGAGCGTAACTTTCTGTGGACAACATATTGTTATGGAATGGAATAGGAGAATATTTACTATGTAAAAATCATAATTATGTAAGAAATACGCATAAAATTATTGAATTTATAAAAGCGGAACTTGTTAGGTAATCGACTTTTCTTGTTAACTTTATCAAGCGATATAATTAAAAGCAACACGAGGAAAAAAACAAATAATGCTGGAAGCATTAGGTACTTGTTTTTTTTTTTACTTTGACTTTGAAAATTTACTTTCTATGTTTTTTCCTAATTTTAAGAGACTTACTACTAATTGCTATACTGTAAGATAATAATCACTCCTCTTTCTCAAAGGGGAAGGCAAAGACCACAGATTTCCGTGACAATTTCTACTTATGAAATGTGTTCACAGATGTTATTAGAACTCTACTTTTGTCTATGGCCTTGCACTCACTACCATTTACTTGGAATGAGCACTTTTTTTCTGGATGATAGGTAGGTAGGTACCCCTAAGCCCTTTTTAACCGACTTCAAAAAAGGAGGAGGTTCTCAAGTCGTCTGTATGTTTTTTTTCTGGACTCCTGACAACATTAATATTAAAATTCATGACTAAATCAACAAACTAGTTAGTGTGTGTAATTCCTACCCGGTTTCAGCTACGGCGACTGTGAAACTAGGCGAGCATATGGACTTATTAAAAAGCTGTTTTGCGCTTTGATGAGTTCTTTGACGACGCGAATAACCAATTTTGCTTACAAACAAGCACTAGTCAATGATTAAACCGGAATGCACTAGCCGTGGTCGCGCGGGAACTAATCTTCTCACGACCACGGTTATTGCAATCCAGTCAAAACATCGGGATAAATAAAAAGGTAATTTACGTGATGAATACCAGGATACCTACATAAATGTACCTACTTATTTAAAATGTGTTCAGCCGGCCTAACTAGAGATAACTCGATCGAACGAACTGCTCTAACGCATACGTTAAAGCAGTTTAACTGATAGAGAAGTCTCGTTTCTCGACTCTCGATGTAGGCCGGCTGACCGCGAAAGCTTAAAGAAGACAAGCACAAGTTAGTAGATTATAAGGCCGCTCGCAGTTTGCATCCGATTTTGAAACGTGCTTATACGTACGTCTACTGACGTGCGAATTGACCTCCCACACTGGCTGCATTTTTGTCCGTTACATACAAACTAGACGGACGTACACGCACGTCTAATTGGATATAGCGTGCGAGGCCCATAGTAATCGGAGTGTTGGGATCGTTCATGCGTGTTCCTACGTATCTTCTTCTCCTTCTTCAAGTGCCTCTCCAACTAGTGAAGGTCGGCTATCAGCTGCTGGAATCTTTCTCGTCTTTCGCCAGGCGGAACAGTTCGGATGCACTGGTCATTCCCGTCCACTCCCGGATGTTGCGGAGCCACGACTTCTTTCTTCGACCAACTCGTCTTTTGCCAGGAACCTTGCCCATCATAATTAATTGCAGATACTGATATCTATCATGCCGAAGCACGTGACCGAGATATGCAGTTTTGCGTTTCTTAAAAATTTGCAGAATTCCTACGTATACGCACGTCTAAAGTTCGGATGAAAACGCATGCAAACTGCTATCGGTCTAAGTCTGGAGTCTAGTACTAGACTCTCCTAGACTGCACCGGCTGGCTTTGCTAATCAAAAGCGTGCAGCGCAAATTTAGCACAACGAAACGTTTCGCCAGCAAGCTGTATTTCGTTTTATCAATCGGCTATAGGGCATAGAGATAGAAGCGGTTTTTATTGAGCTGCGGATATAGTTATACACAGTATTTTATAATTCTGTGTATGATCGAGTGATGCTGGATTCAGCCACTGTAGCAATGTAAATCGGCCATAATGCGCGGTAAACATACTCTCAGATTTTAGGGCATTCAAGAGCGCGTACTTATACATTTTTCGAAGTAAAAAATCCATTGACTGACTGGGATTCGAACCCATGACCATTGAATCGAAAGTCTAGGTACTATCCACTCGGCTAACACGGCTTTTTAACTTAAACGATCTATCAAAATATATAAAGGCAATAAAGGAAAATTGCAAGTTTGTATGTATGTAGGACTACCAAACTCATGTTTTGTAAAAGTTACAAAAGGTAAATTCCTTTGCAAAATAAAACATTTTCAGTGCATAACATTCCCACCAACTTTATTCGCCCGTGAGCTTTTAAACTTAAAATTATGACTCCTCTGAAAACGCATTAAAAACGATTTAGTAGCTTAATAGTGTCACTGGTTGTAGTAATATTTTTAAAATTACCACGCACATTGTAATGAGGTATTTTGTATTTTATCTGCATTGAAATAAGGTTCAATATTGCGAAGATTTTGTGTAAAATTTAATATTTTAGAGTTTGATGCTTTGCCTAAGACTTATGACAGTTAATAAGAAGTTACTTAGATGTTTTGTAAGGAGAAAGTAAAGTTCAAAAGGAAGCTTCACCTTTTATAACATTGTGAACTTTACAAAGGAATTGAATGCTTTCAGGCATCCTCCAGAATTTGCGACTAGCTCATAATACTTATAAAGGCCTCTTTACCAGATTATTTTTACAGTGTCAGCATTTACACGGGACACTGTAGTGCCTGGGACATTCTTTGAGAGTAGGCTTGCTCAGCACCTAAACCATCCTCTCAGCTTAACCGGCCATATCCATAGGAAAGACATGGTCAATACGTGTGGGGCTGACTAAGCGTCGTTACCTCAATAACAAAGTGCTTGGATTATCGAACTGGTCATGGGTTTGGATCCCGGTCGTGCAAATATTAGCGAAGGAAAACATCAGAAACCTGTGGTTTGGAACCCTTAGCTCCACACGTGTTGATCATGTCTTTCAAAATGCAAAAAAAAAATCAAAAACATTTATTTGCTTCAGAAGGTAGGTACATTGTTTTTATAACATAGTTTAACATAGTTTGTTTATAAAAGTGGATGGGGGATGAATCTTGTGGATGGGGTAGATTAAGAAGATGATTTAGGTGCTGGGCAAGCCTACTTCATCTCAACAATATCCTAAGTACTAAAAGCAAAGATGTTAATGCCTAAGTTAAATTATATCCTACGAAACTAAAAGTGAATTCCTACCAGTACAATTAAGTGGACCACTTAGTTAAGTTACAGTCGAGGACAATGTCCGGAACGTCATAAAAAACTTAAATTTACAACTTTAAGTAAAGTAACCCCCATGCACCCATAGCACGACATTTAAGGGAATACGCACACTTTATTTTTGAATCGCGTTTGTAACGATATAAACTCGATGCCGCGTAAAAACGCGCTTCTAAAAACTCCCGGTTCGCGTTTAGTATGGATAAAACGCGCGTTTCTATCGAAACGACACGCTGCGAATGCATTGCTCAAAAACGCGCTTCAGAAATTGCTATGTGCCCCTTCTTCAGTAAAAAAAAAAGCAAGCTAGATAACCAATTACATTTAGAGGTATTTAAAAGTCTTTGTATGGGTGGTTCCACAAAAAAGGGGCCACTTTTGGCAAAAATTTGTCCTCAGCAATTTTAAGCTGCTATTAGATTCCCTCTTGGTGTAATTCATAGGTGATTGATTAATAATGTCATATCTTAAAAGGCCAGTCACTTTATATTTTTTTGGTATTTTTTTGGTATTTCCATACAATAAAACACTAGGGCCTGATGGTTTAGGGACTGACGATTTTGCCTAAAATCAAACACAAAATGCTGATTGACTAGCATATCAATATGTTTAATACGTGTACCGAATAAGGCCGACAATTCGCTTGTAAATATTAATGCATTAATAACAATTTCTTATTATTAAACAATAAAATACTGATCTAGGGACTGACGAAGTGACTGGATCAACACGTGTTTCCACTACAACTGTCGCGTTAAAACTAATTTACAAAATAACTATTGCAAATCGAATGTAGTCTGCGGAAAACTTATAGGTCTTACTTTAAAAAGGGCTTGTAAATAGCTTGAAAATGCTGTTTTTCTATATACCTCGGAATTACCATCCATTTTCAGAAACCCTCGGAATTACCCGCCTTTACCTTAAAGGAATTTTTTTCTGTCAGATTCTTTGATATTAGAGATAATTGTAGAATCGTATTTCGTTCGATAACGCTCGAACCACTGCTAAGGGTAGAGTAATAATTTTCTCTCTATCTACACAATCAGCTAATTTCTTTCGCCAGTTCAGTACACTGATTCTTAACCAAACGATTCGGTTTACAAAGGTTTGAGAAAGTCTACCAAATGTTAGATTTTAAACTTCTTCAATAACATAGCTATCGAGTCACTTAGCTTATTTGTTCAGATAAAACATTAGCTTGTGGCACAATCTGGCTCTTTACATCTTTACTAGATGATTATACATTGTCAGGAGGAAATTTTGCCTACAATTAACGGGACACTCTAGTGCCTGGGACATTGTTTGAGATGGAGTAGGCTTGCCCAGCACCTAAATCATCCTCTCAGCTTAACCGGCCATATCCGCAGGAAAGACAATCATGTTTCCTCACGATATTTCCCTTCACCGTTTAGAGCTCGTGAAATGCGCATATAAATTTATCAAAACGAAAAATCAATTGATACACGGCCAGGATACAAACCCTCGACCTTCGGATCGAAAGGCCAACATGGCTCTAGGTTCATGTAAATTGGGCAACTTTAATACATCCTACTCGTTCAACATGGCTTTAAGTTGGATTACACCGACGCACATGTTTTACATGTTCGGGCCATACTGATACCACAGATTAGTAACTGATACTGAAGGAGTAATGCGTCCTTTGCAATTACATGGTACGATTTTATTGCCTCAAAATATGTCAAATATGGCAATGTAAGTAAACTAAACATTGATATCACACGTGAAAGGTCGATAATCGCTTGTCACTAAATTGTAAAATTTATTGCATCTTCAAGGCACAAAACTCACACCATGTAAACGCCACTTAAAGATAATTATACAAGCTACCAATGGATCGATAAAATAATCCGAATCGTTGAATATAGAATGAGTGTTGGTTCACTTGCCACATAAAGGTAAACACCCACTAATCTGTTAGCGATAATATCTGAAAGCGTGTTTGAGTCTAATGAAAGTTGACTGTCTCTTTACTTAGAAAGGAATCATAGAGAATGTGAAGTAGCGTCAAGATAGAGTTGAAATAATGTCTCATACTACATGACCTTACTACGAATTCCTTCTTCATCAACTTGCTGGTTCGTTTTAAGATAGAACAAGTGACTAAATTACAAAATTTTAAAAAACCGCCTTCAATGTTATAAGCTTAGAATTTTTCTGCACTTTTGAGGTGCATTTCTGTTCATAACTCCGAAGATTCTCGACAGATCCTCACCAAATATTTGTGGCACCAATCAGAAAGAAAAAAAATCAACCCTTTATTAAACAAAAAAGAATTTACAAATCGGTCCAGGGGCCCTAGCCATATTACACTATCTATCGTCGCTGTAGAATAGAACACTTCAAAATGTATAGGATTTGACGTTTCAAGTAGATGAGTCACGTGGTCCGAACGTCAATTCCTATACATTTTGAAGTGTTCTATTCTACAGCAACGATAGATCGTGTAATATGGCTAGGGGGGCAGGTGTCTTCGAGTAATCGTTGAACATACATTAAAAAAAGCCCAAAAAAAAAAGATTCAGACGAATTGAGAACCTCCTCTTTTTTTGAAGTCGGTTTAAAATAGTGACACGCATCACTAACCCTGATGAAGATTCTCTAGCTGGATTCAAATATTTTCTAAACATCAATAAATTAATTTACGTAGGTAAGTGAAAGGTTTGAATTACAAAGAATAGAAGGGTTCATTAAATTTTGATCAAAAAGATATTATTTTTTTGTGATAGAAGAAAACATAATTTTTTGACAACTGTCTTACTTATGTTTGGTATTATGTTTAAAAGTTCTTACTTATGTATTTAGTTCTGTTTTCGCCTCTACGTGCCAAGTTAATAAAGCTCTACGGATAAAATCTAGTTTCCAAAACAATCTAAAGAATTTTGCCTATTAATAGTTTTAATCGGTTGCGCCATTGCACCAACGTTAAAACTCCAGACGGTAGAATGCAAAGTGCCAATTTACAGTTGGGGACAGTCTTAAGGTACCTTCTCATTGATGTGAAACGGGATACCGAGATGATATTAACGAAATATATTTTCATACTAGCCTACGAGATGATATTAACGTCCGCGGCTTCGCCCGCGTGAACTACTACTTTTTTATCCCACGGGAAACATGCATTTTTTTCGGGATAAAAAGTAGCCTATGTCACTCTCCAGCCCTCTAACTATCTCCACACAAATCATGTCAATCCGTCTCTACGTTTTGATGTGAAAGCAGGACAAACAAACAAACAAACAAACATACTTTTACATTTTAAATATGGGGACACTCTTTCACGGAACTTTCGGCGTTTACACGCTCGGGTGCAAACAGACATTCAACGAGACAGAGATATGATTAGAGCGAGCACGTAGTAGCTCCGTCGCTCTCATTTCAAGGAGACCGAACGCGACAGAAGATAAATGGCCCGTTGAATGTCTGTTTGCACGAGAGCATCTGAACCCACCTTAATACTTTTAAAAACAATTCAAAAGTTGCAGCCTTTCAGTATTTGAACCTAGAACTTTAATTAAAATATCAGCCGTTTAAAATTTCCTCGGTCGCTCAAGTGGTCAGAGCGAGGTCACGATGAGTCACGATGAGTTACAGGTTCAAATTCAGTCTGAGCCTAATGTCCAGTTGTATTTTAAAAAATCTCAAAGATCATTATGAGGTTAGCATTATAAAAAATCTAAGCCTCAGTAGAATGATAGACTCACTTTGACTGTTGAGTTTTTCTATCACAATGAATCAGTTTTTGAAACACTCCGTAGCAACTGCCTCAATCCTTTGCTAGTAAAATTAGTTTTGTAAATCTTTCAACAAGAAGTGCTTATTTTATACAAGTTTGTAATTTTTACCATTTTCGCTTAGCAAAAAAAATATATTTAAAAAAGGGAGTGGATACTTAATAAATACCTACATTTGAAATAAGGGGTAGAACTGTACCTGTTTAAAATGTACTCTTATCGAGCCACACCCGGCCCAGTGTGCCAAGACCTTTACTTGGTACAGTTTATAACAGCACAACTTTAAAACGACACAGATTAGCAGATTTCGTATTGTACTCATAAACGTGTGAACATAAAAAGTTATATCCTGTAAAGCGACTTCCTAATTTTAGTTGGAATTGAAATAATTTAATTAATTCTCAGAACTTACCAAATTTTAATGCGTTGAAAAGTTATCGTATTGAAAGTTCCACGAGTTTTGTGTGAAAACTTTACGTCGACACGTTTCATAATGATCGTTTTAATATTTAATATCAAGTACGGAATTATCGAGGAAAATAATCTCGTTTGAAAAATTGGAAAGTTAGTTTAGTATTGGTTTAAGGTCTAATGGGGGTATTATTTTTAAACGCCAATTTTAATAGCATCAGTAAACAATTATATCCGTGCTCAATTTTTTTTTCTGCATTTGATATAGCTTAATTCTTGAGGAAGGTTATAGGATATTTTTCATCATCACCATATAACATCACTACTCGGGTCACGCCGCGAGGACGCAGCTAGTGTTCAATAACCTGCATTAACATACATGACACTTTTTATAACAAAAAAATACTATTCCCGTGGGATAACAGACAAGGAAACAGACAGTGGAAACACACTCCCCCTTACTTATGAAAGATGTTTAAAGTTGAACACTGGTTAAACAACGTCCTGTCTCTGTTTGTCACTATCCACAAATAAAGACAGGACGTTGTTTAACCAGTGTTTAACTTTAAACATCTTTCAAAAGTAAGGCCCTTTAGTCTCATTTAAATACTCAAACATTCTACTACGCGTTACACCGCGTAGCAAAGCTAGTCTTGCACAAACTTATCTAACTCAAACCATACCTAAGTAACATAACTGTTGTTATCTTAACACTTAATGTGCCTTTAGTATTCAAAAAGTGTTCAGAATGCCTTTAAAAGTCGCATAAAATTCCTTAAATTAGAATAAAATGCGGTTGATTTATAAAACCTCGCACCTCAGTGGCGAATGCATTATGCATCGTTGTGGTGGGAACACCTTTTATTTATAGCCAAGAATTAAAAATGTTTTCAAAGTACGCGAATCAATTGTAATAAGTATTGAAAGTCTCGTGCCGTCTTGCATAATTGTTTTTGAACGATAGTTAAGCGACGTTTAATGCGGTCATAAAATGGTCGGGTGACCATTAGTGGCATAAACAACTAAAGATGGATGGAATGCTTCGCAGGGCACGCTGAATTGTCGGTCCTCGGTTTTGAGTCTCAGAGCCATTTACAATCAATATAGATTTGTTTATTTTTAACTTCATACTAGATTTCATTCATGATGCGCTCGTAGCGTAGCTCAGACGTTCTTCATAGATCGTTGAAGTTATGCGATGTTCTGAGCGGTCACAATTTGGATGGGTGCCTGTAAGTGACAATAGCAATTGAGCGCGTGCGAGGGCACGGCAAACTGTTGGTCTCGGCTTTTAACTGGTTATCTGTCGGAGCACAGATCTGGTCGAGACACATTTGATTTTCTATTGTGTCTGGGATCCTGATAGAATAAAGGTTAAGTCGTTGAGCCATGACAGAGGCCTTTAGGTATCGTTAAAACTCCGTCACCAGACAGACATACTTCATACATATTTCATTCATCTGGGTAAGAGGAGAGGCATAGTCACGTACCTACACAAGTTTACTGAAACTCCGTCACTACTCCGGCATAGTCATTAGTCACTCCATACCTACACTTTACTGAAAGTGTTTAGGCAAACAAATACGTCCAGCCTCTTTTTGTCACCCGCGCTGGCAACACTTACTACTTGGCCGTACGACGCGAACGAAGACGCATATTTACTTTCGAATTTATTTAAATATCACAAGGATTGTAAAACCCGTAAATAAACAAATATTATTGGAGAATCTGGAGTTCCAGTCATTTTATAGAAAGAAAGAATCCCATATTCCCAACAGAAAGTGTGTCTTTATTACAAAGGTAAATCTGTTGAAAATTAGCTTGGCTAAAGCATTGTCACAAAGCTCATGTAAGTGGCTAATGATAATGAGCATGCAGGAGCCTCGTTAGCAGCTTATTGGGATCCTGCAGCGCAAATTGGAAGGTTAATGCGCCGTTTACATGGTGCGAGTTTCTCGCCTCGATGCATGAAACTTGGTAGGTCGATAGCACAGAACAGATAATATACGTATAGAATGGACACTGCGAGTTTGAGCTGGAGAGGAACTGACTTTGAGCACAGAACGCGCCACACGCGCAGACGCATAGACGAGACCGAGACCACAGTGTACATTATTCATACGGTGACAACCTTACTGAGTACAAAACTGACATTGTGTAGTGTAAATATAGGTAGTTAGACGCCGCTTTTGCATAGAGATTTCGTCGAGTCTCCGGGGTGTGTCGATAGGTTGTGCTATGGAAATTTGCTAGTGAGCATGAGCTTAATCGATGAAGGCGTTGTAAAGATATTGGGTTCCCAAGGGGGTAAAAAAAAGTTAAACAAACGTATTGAGTGGGATTTCATAAGAAAGTACTTTATTTGTAAAATCCGAAATAGTTATTATTTTTACTCTAGGATGAATGCTTTAAAATACGACGAAAAAATTAGAAACCGTAATAACGAGATCTCATGTTTGTAAGAGTTTTGATGTCTTCATGATTCAGGTTAGACTGGCTGTGTAATATATAGCTAGATAGCGGTATTACTGCGATATGCAATCCTACTTATATTATAAAGGCGAAAGTCCGTGAGTGTGTGTGTGAATGTTTGTTACCACGTATCCCCATAATTGCTAGACCGATTTTGATGAAATTTGAAACGTAAATAGTTTAGGTTCTGGAATATTACATAGGCTACTTTTTATCTTGGAAAAATGTATGGTTCCCGTGGGATACAAAATAGTAGTCCAAGCGGGTGAAGCCGCAAGCGTTCACTAGTAGTTGCTAAGTATTTGTTTTTTTTTTAATAATAATTGAATAAAAATTAGACACTACACTATGTATTTCATGCATGCCAATATTTTTTACCATAACGAGCTAGCGCAATAAACATATTCTACAGTAGAAGCACTTGAAAGTATAGGAGTAGTCAAAAGCAAGTCCAAATATAAGCCGGTCTGGTGCGCGAGATCTCAGTTCGGGGCGAACTACTAGTTTTATAGTAACTATATTTCTGTACTTTGTAAGCATGTGAAGCAAATTAAATTCCTGAAAGATTGCATTTTGCACCCTCATCAAAAGCGACACACGATGCAATTCAGCTAATCTGCATCTTAACGGACTAATTAAGTAAGACGCTTCGCAATTTTCAAGCTTCTATGGTCCTTGTGAGTGTTGGTATAAGGTTCACATTAGTAGGATTACATTCTCTTGCTATTTAAGTTCATTAGTCTGCCTCATTTCAGCGTATCGCTTGTCGGAGCAATCGTGCAAGAAATTTCTTGCAAGTTGGTTCGCGTAGTAAAATGTTTGTATGAGCGGGTGGGTGCTTTAGAGCACTTGTAGACGTCCGTTTCTTTCGTCAATAAACGAAATCCATACTTCTTCTTCTTCTTCTTCTTTTATTTAAGGGGTAGCCCCTTGTCGGCATAACTGATGTTTCTTTCTCCATGAAGCTCTTTCCAGGGCAGCCTCCTTGACTTCCCTATACGACATGACAGCAACCTTCTCTTTCACTTGGCTCATATAGCCTAAATCCATACAAACGGCATAAATTGTTCGCCGGACCGATATCCGGCGCGTGTACACACATTCATTACGCGCCATACACCATCGCGAATCCGTCTGAAAAACACGGTCCGTTGTCCGGCGAAAACAACGGACGTTAACAAGCGCTCTTACACTGGTGACTATGTTATTAGGCCACTTCAAGGAATCCGTCATGGCTTAACGACTTGAAAGCCGGGACTGACAGTTTAACGTACCCTTCGAAGCACGGAAGCGCTCAGCTCGTAATGTCACTTGCGGTCATCCAAATTGTGACCGCGCACAACGTTGCGTAACTTCAAAGATCAATCAAGAACGTCTCAGCAAGGTACGCCACGGGCGCTTCGCTTCAAATAATTTATTTATAGGCAATGATATTATACACCCTAGATATGTTACGTTCATAGTTACGGACGTTTTAAAATCTGGTCGCACTGGTATACACATCGATATAGTGCACACTCTGTTGACATGTTCCGCAAATGAATAGTAGGTAGGTACATCCATATTATAACACAATAGCATTTTTATTGTTTTTGTAATTCACTACACATGACAAACATATCGAGGTCGTCACTAGGGCATAGGAACCGGGTTTACCCGGAACCGAAAGAACCGGGATTACCCGGTTCTTGGGGCTGCAACAAGAACCGGTTCTCAAAATATTAAGAACCGGGTTTTCGGTTCTTTCGGTTCTTTTAAAAAGTTCTCTTCGAAACTTCGAAAGCGTGCATAGTTCTTAGGTGTGTACAGGTAGCATAGTGTACCTTTTCTGTTATTAGTGATTGTTTAAAATATTTAAATTATAGCTGTGATTATAAATTATCTGGTTGATTTTTGATTCCATTGTAGAATTTTGTAAGACTTACAAAATTCTAATAAACTATCTCTCTCTCTCTCGTCTTTCCCTCATATCTGTGGATCGTGGTCAGCTTTGGGTTTGTCTTCAAAACGGATGATCAACCTCCACCCGTTTCTATCTAGTGCGTCCCTTACAACCGTGTACTACTAGACTTTGTGTTTTACTAGACTTTCATCGCCTCTGCGATGATCCTGACAATGATTGCGGCCAGGGTGGACTGCCCCTATACAAGGCACTGTTGTGAGCGACACCTGGCCAGCAATCCAATTAGTTTTTAAGTACTTTTGTCTTTTTTCTTACCTGCTATGAGTTAAGTATGCTCGAAATAAATATATTTTATTTTATTTTATTTCTGCGCACCACGTGGCCGAAGTATTAATGAGTGCGTTGGTGGCTCAAAGTAGCCAATCGTGTTTTAATAATTTGGAGTTGGGATAGGATCTCCACATTGGTGCGTTTATCGGTCCAGGGTATTCTTAGCAGTTGCCTCCAGCACCACATCTCGAATGCATCGATCGTTTGTCTTTCTCTGGCCAGAATTGTCCACGTTTCCACTCCATACATAAATTCAGGGAATACTAAATACTTATATCAATGCCTGTAACAGTCTGATCTTAGTTTTGATATCTATTCCTCTGTTCTTCCAGATGTTATTTAGGCGGGGTCATTGTATCTTTTGCCATTCCAATACACCTCTTTATCTCCGGGACACAGCTGCCATCCTTACAGTATTTGTGGCCCTAGCTAGGTAGATATATTGGTCAATGGTGTCGATGCTTGAGATGTTGCAGGTGGCATTTATTAGTTTCCTCGCACGATCAGCTACCAATTTTTTTGGTTTTCGCCCTGTTGACTCAGACTAGACAAGTTTTAGACTTTGGAAGAATTCTTCCATATCTTCCACGAATGTTGCTAGGAGAACGGTATCGTTGGCGTACCGAAGGTTTCTACGGGAGTAGAATCACCTAGCTCTTAAGACGTTTCAAAGTGGTCATAGCGGTCCTACTAAATAAATGATTTTTGAATTTTGATATTCTCTTTCCGCCTGTCGGGAAACCTTTTCCTCAGTTTTCAAGGGTCCTACGAAATATGTACTCTTCATATAATGTCAAACAGCAGGGGATAGGATGCAACGGTGTTTCACTCCCTTCTTGGTTTGGAACATACTAGAGCATTCGGTGCCCAACCTATGAACGGTTTTCTGTATATAAACTGACGAGGTGTTCAGGAGCTCCCATCTCCAGTAGTATATTCCACAATTTCTCCAATTGCATACAGTCAAAGCTTTGGTATAATCAATAAAGCACAGGATTACTAGGTTGTTGAATTCTCTACTCTTCTCTATTATTTGGCAAATGTTGATTCTGATTACCGCGTACCCTTGCGTTTAACAAACCTGCCTGTTCTTTAGTTATTTGTCGGGCTAAAAAGTAACTAAGACGTTTTTTTAATGCAATGTAGGGTAGGAGGATCTTACTTGCGTGCGTTATTAAAGCGATAGTCCGGTAATTTCCACATTCTTTACCTTTTTTGTGCAAAAGGACCAACATCGATTCGATTCGAATAAAAATTATCACAAGAACCGAAAGAACCGAAAGAACCGGGTACCCGGTTCTGAGTTGAAACTGGAACCGAAAAAACCGGTTCTTAAATAATGCCCGGTTCTCGATGCCCTAGTCGTCACCCTGCTTGACGCGGACTAAAGACAAGACGTCCCAATTGAGACATTTTCGAGTCTTCATTTTGCGCGCGATAAAAACATATCTACTTATTTTATTTTTAAATATGTATCATTGTTTATGCGTATATAAAGGTAAGCGTTGTTTGGGCATGTTACATTGAAAGCTCAAAGGTCGGTTTTTGAAAAGGGTAGAACATGAATGTAGGTAGGTATAGTTGGCCTGAAGGATAGATCGTGTGAAAGACGATATGGGTAAGTAGTTTAATACTGTGATGACAAATGATGGAGGAAAATGATACAAAAGAACATATTGCGCCGTTCTGTAATTTTATGATGACAGTCAGACAACAAGTGTGGTGAAAGATCATGTTTTTATTGTGTTTTTGTGATTCAGAGTCAAGTATTTTAGTTTTCTGAAATACAGTTTTGAGAATTTTAGGTCTAGATAGTATCTTTAGTCACCCTGAAATATTTATTTTAAAGAAACAAAATAATGCCAATGAATTTAAAATTGGACCTCATAGTGAATAGAGAACATCAAGTTTTTGATTGGTAGTTTCATCGTTCTCGCTCCTTCTTTTTTAAGTCGATTAAAAATGACAGCCAACGAAATTTATTTAAAAAGATTAAAAAGATAAATAAAAAAACACACCATAAAACATCCTTTCTCACAACAGACGCATAAAAAGCCAACCAAGAAAATACACAACTATAAAATAAACTCTCTTATTTCTATTTGAACAAAGCTTCAGAAGATCTAGACCACAGTCTTTAAACTCTCCAAACTAAGAATCCTTTAAAACACTAGAAAGCTTCTGAAATCCTTGGTATTATTTATGAAAGTTTCGTCATGAAAATAATATGGACTTAGCGTTTGAGGGGAGCTTGGAAACGTGAGGATTCTCTTGAATTAATACGATGTACAGTATGAAACAAAAGTAGATGAACATACTTAAACAAAAGCTTCTATAAAATAAAATAAATCTAATCGAATTTGAAACAAAAGCAGTTGAGTATTCTAGCCGGGGTCCCACGGCCTGTAAAATAACAGGCCAGATCGCGCCAGGCCAGACCGACAGGCCATGGGAACCGTCGCACCCGATGAGTCGGTGATGTTGCGCCTGTCGTCGATCAGCAGTCAAATCCGCCGCACAGGCATCCACAGGCGTGGCGCGATCCGGCCTGGCCCTGTGATAACACGGGCCGTGGGACCCCGGCTTATAAAAAAAGGTTTTCGTTGCTAGTTACCAAAAAGTACAAAAAAACAGGATTTTTCGTTCCTCAGTGCGATTCACACTTTTCGGAATGCAATTTCGAATCAAGATTCGAAGATTTTCTTCGGAAAGTTCACTTTTTTTTCAGTAAAGAAACTTCACTTTCCAAATTCGGAACATGTCCCGAGAAGTGTGTCGCCCTGTTGGTTACTTAAATAAGAAAAAAAGTCCGCTTTTGTATCTAGTTATGAAACACAGTTATGAACATGGATTAAATACGAGTATTGCCTTTCAATAACTAGTTACGAATCAGTGAAGAAAAAATCTACGGATAAAAAATAGTAGTCCACGCGGGCGAAGCCGCGGGCGTCTGCTAGTCAAGAATAAAACAAACTTTGAGAAACCAAATTATCCACTATTCATAATTTTACAAAAGACACAAGATTATACACCTTCTATGAAATTAGGAGTTGTAAACATTACAGTGACACTTATTCTATGGTTCTTAATTTAAATTCGTAACTGCCTCGGCAAGCTATTGTTAAGCATTTGCGCCTCAGACAGAGCCGCAAGAGAGTCCATGCATATCATTTCCTAAGAACAAAACTTTCTAACTACAATAGAAAAAGTAACTACCCTGAAGTGCCCAAAAAGTTGCCACACCCTGTGGATATTATTTTGTAAACTTACTAACTAGGTTTATTTTGTAGGTGAATAGTAAAATGGCCAATATCACGAACAGTACTAAGCTAAGCTAATACCATAACCTATTTGCACAAACATGTCTGTTATTCCGCAGCCGAAATCGTACAACCTTCTGGGATCAGCCAGTCCCCTTTTAATTTGAAAGAGAAATCGAAATCTGTATACCAAGATCCAAAGTACATCGAACCAGTAGCGCAACTTCTGTTTTGTCAATTACTTTTATCTCTGTAGTCGTGCCTAAATATTACTTAAAACTTTATGGAGCGCTCGTGGCTTAGCTAACTTAGACGTTCTTGATTGATCGTTGAAGTTAAGCAACGTTGTGCGCGGTCACAATTTGGAAAGGTGTCCGCAAGTGGCATTACGAGCTGAGCGCTTCCGTGCTTAGGGCACGTTAAAATTGTTGGTCCCGGCTTTTAATTCGTTAAGCCATGACGGAGGCCTTTAGGTAGTCTAAAAAATCCGTCACCAGAGTTGGCCACTTGCTCATACGAACTTACTTAAGCACTTAAAACTTTATGAGTTGAATTGTGAAGGAAAACATCGTGAGACAACCCGTGGCTTAGTCAATCCCATACGTATTGACGATGTATTTCCTGTGGACAGCTGCGGGGTTAAAAAGGCCGTTATTCATAATAAAAGAATCACAATAGGAATTGAACTATATGTCGCCTCTTTTCATAGACTGAGAGTAACAAGAACGGCATATATTGCAATTCCTATTCTGATTCTGTTATAGCAGCGTTTTTAGCCCCGCAGAACACTTGTGTGTGAAGATTCTCCGGATAAATCGAAGCATTTGTCGGTATTTTTTACGTGAGTAAGCAACATGGTGGGCGTTGTATTTTATAAAAACCATGTTGTGCTACTCAATTTTATTTTTACTATGTAGTTATGCCGGAGGGTTTCGCAGCACGAACATAATAACTAAATTGCGTAGTCGTTATTACTAAGCAATAGAGTTCAAATTAGATTACATTCCGAAATGTGACCGTTTATATTTAGATGTGGGCCGCACTTCATTTTATTATTTTGTTTATACTTTTGTTTCTGATATTTATTTTAATATGATAAAAATAATAGAAATGTCTTAATATAGCAAATGTTTTCACAATCTAATTTATAAAACAAATTACCTACTGTGTTATCTACTGAGTGTAATAAAGTCGTAAGAGCTGCTGCCCGCGGCTTCGCTCGCGTGGTACCCGGATAAAAAGTAGCCTATGTCACTCTCCAGCCCTCCAACTATCCCCACACAAAAAATTACGTAAATCCGTCGCTCTGTTTTGACGTGAAAGCAGGAATAAATAAACACACTTTCACATTTATATTATGGGTACGGATAACAGAGTTAGTTTTTAGACAATAAAGCTTAAAACTTAAAGAATTACTTAAAACTTAAAACCGGCGAACATTGGTTGCATTTTATTTCCTCTGAAGTGTTCAGTCTCATTTCAGATAGCGTCTCTCATACGTCTGTTGCGTTTACAGACGAGCTGGGGCCACTAAATAAGCGATTTACAGTTAAATAAATAATCTACAAGGTACTGTGTTCAGGCATGTTAGTAAATACTAGAATGGTTCAGATAAGTTAGTTTTTTTTTTGTTAATCTGTTGTGTCCTAACTGCTGAGCAAGTAGGAAAAAAACCCTCAAAATTCTTGACTGATCTGTTTTTATTTTAACGATCTCCTTTCCAGTCCCATCAAAATCAAGTTAGGTTACGATTGAAAAGTACACGGGATTCACAAATTTTTTTTAAATGACTATTTAAGGTCGCTGCATACGTAACGGGATAAAACCTCGGACGGGACGGAGACGTCGTCCTTTTTATATTTTATCTTTTTATCCCGGAAAAATGTATGGTTTCCGTGGGATAAAGAAAAGTAGTCTACGCGGGCGAAGGCGCGGGCGTTCACTAGTTTTTTTATAAAGTTAGTTCGTATATTTTTTGCGTTTATAAAAGACCGCTCTTTTATGGCTCTCAACTTGATAAAATGCATAAATACGAGACGAAAACCTTCTTACGAGACTCCGCATTGGTTGAATACTGCTTTAAAATTCATCCTTATAAATCCTGAATTTAATATTACCTTGAGATTTTTTTATATAAAATGAGGTCATTGTTTACATTCACGTTGTGTTTACTTATTTATGACTAGCCTATTAGCTCAGTCGGTAGTAGCTCTGCCTTCTGCGCTGTAGGTCGTGGGTTCGATTCCCATCCAGGACAAACATTTGTGTGATGAACATAGATGTTTGTTCTGTGTCTGGGTGTTATAAAGTATTATAACTATGTATTTATAATTATATAAGTATTCTACCAGTTATCTGGTCCCCATAGTACAAGCTTTGTTTAGTTTGGGGCTAGATGGCTGTGTGTGAAAAGTCCAGCAATATTTATATGTATTTAAACTTTCGTCGTCGCCACGTGGAATGTTTTACTTATAAAATGTGAGCAATGCCAATTGAGGCCATGAGAACCAGAGTGGCCTAACAATTTTTTTTTTCAAAATCGAGGCTCAACACGATTTCACAAAAATAGAAATAAATTTCTATTTTTGTGAAATCGTGTTGAGCCTATGTGCTGCCTTCTGTTATAGATTGGAAAAAATAAACTAAGGCCATTCTGGTTTTTAAAAAGATCATACGTGTAATGCATTTTAGGCCAAAACTCGATACATACATACATACATAAAATCACGCCTCTTTCCCACAGGGGTAGGCAGAGACCACGGACTTCCACTTGCTACGATCCTGACACACCTCTTTCGCCTCATTCACTCTCATCACATTTTTCATACAAGATTTTGAAAAAAAAAATTGTTAGGCCACTCTGGTTCTCATGGCCTCAATTATAATGTTTGGACTTATATTGTTTATGAATAAATACCTAACCCTAATAATTATTTTCTGAACCTGAAGCTTATTTAAAATGTCGACGGTACCTACAGAGTTGTAAGCATAGCTTCGTTTCGTTTTATTTCCCAAAGAAAACTGGAATGTCATCTGGGCTTACTCGTATCGTATTTCGATATTTTAAAATTAAAGATGAAACGTATAAAACAACAAATTAAACAAACAAACTAAGGAAATAATTCTGTAATGTGAATTAGTAGGTACTTACTAATGTACCAATTGTGTCTTAGACTTGTTTCTAATTACTCCTAAGCCATTTACACTGCACCTTCTTACATACAGTCGTAAGTCTCGTTCGTCGTTGCCTCTGTAGTGTTGGTATATGGTGGTGATGACGATGATGATGAAAAGTAGCCTATAACCTTCCTCAAGAGTTTAACTATCAAATGCAGAAAGAATTTTTCAAATCAGGGTAAGACCTGGATGCAAAAGGTCCATAATAGAGTTTTTGGCGGTTAGGGAAGGAGGCCTTTTTGCCTTCCTGTAAATCCAGTTCATCCTAAGGTTGTCTGGAAGAAATCGCTCATAGCGATAAGACCGCCTTATGTTCTGTGCCTCTGTAATTTGTTTTAGTGTTCATGTGGTGTACAATAAAGTGTTAATCTATCTATCTATCTATCTTATGCCCAGCAGTGGGTCACTACAAGCTGACAATGATGATGATTAATTGATAGTACTATCGCCTTCGAAAAACTACCTTGTTAGAATATTATCTGTGCCTCTATCTATAGTCTGTGCTATGTTTTTGTGCAAATGTTGTTGATACTGCGGTTATTTTCTTGCGTACGAGTGGAACTGTTTTATGAATATAAGTTCACTTTGTGTCATGCAATCTGAGTGTGTTTCTTTTTAGGTTATGGGCCCAGATAATCAACATCAAGAAAAATACCACTGTCAACATAACGTGGTCGCACAACAATCAATTTTGTCAGCATCGGTCTAAATGACCTCTAATGAGCCGGCCTCATTTGTAAGCGCCCCACTGATCTATCACTCCTGACCTAATTACTGTATAACATCACAAAGGAAAAATAACAGACCACTCTATGCTGAGTGTAATAGGAGAACTAACTAAAACTGAAATAGTACATTTGGCTTAGGAGAATGGACTATAACAAAATTGACTATCTCGTCATTGAGCTATATCTACAGACTGAGCGTAAGACACGTAGCGTGCCAGACATCGACAGACAACGACAGACATCTTTGGTTGCGGCCGCTTTCAAACAAAAGACTGAGAGAAAAGAAGCGGCACGGTTACGATTCTCTATTTACATTGACCGGCAGCTAGCGTAACATAGCCGCACAGACACGGTCAGACAAAATTCTTTTCGAGAATACTGTGTCTGTCCGTGTCTGTGCGGCTACGTTATGTTAGATAGAATACGTTCATACAAACTGTATAGGAGATTATTTTGTCTGCGACACTACGTGTCTGTTACGCTCAACGTCCGTAGAAACAGTCATTTATTTTTATTTATTTTACCTATATTTTTATTTCTTAGGAAAACAAACAGTACTTACAGACTAAATTACAGATAAAAGACTTAACTATGGACCATTTAAACGTTTTCGCATGTCGATTCTATTTATGATCGGTATTATCGGTGTTTATCGTCAATAGTCCAACATAGTAAATCCCGTATGTTATTATTCTAGCAAATCCTCAACGACAGAACGGACTAAGGCCTTAACTTTGCAATGAGCGCGGCCCATTAGATTTTACCAGTCAGTTTGATACTTAGTCCGCCTCTGATACGGGTAATTAGGGGTCAGAACAGACATTTTTTTTGGGTGCCCGACCTGCCAGCGATGCCGACTAACGACTGTTCCAGAGGTTGAGTAACTTTTTTAATCACATACCAACACGTGTGAATATAGAATAGTACGGTTCTCCTGTTTTTTAAGCCCTTTTTTGCCCGGCTGACGTCAAGGATTATGTAGTTAGAAGCTTTTATTTAACTTGCAATGTTCGTAAATTTTCCATGTAGGAAAGATTTCAACTAGGTACTTCCCAGTGTTTCACTGGGCTGAAACTTAGGACACTTATTGATTCTCGAAGGCAATGTGATATTATTATGGTGACAACGATCTGTAGCCGTACCATGAACTCTTAGAGAAATGTTAAAACAAGCTTGAAAGATGACAACGAATGTCATTTCTAAAGCAGTAGGACTGTTTTAAGCTTGTTTTAACATTGCTCTAAGAGTTCATGGTATGCCCCCAAGAGTTGTTCAATAGAACTCCTTAGTGAATAACATTAAAATACTCATTTATTAGACTCATTTAAATCAGCGGTTACTTACTAAAAACTTAGTAAGTAATTAAATAAAAATAAAAACTAATTTCTGGTGAACCATGTTGGCCAAACGGGTTATTACTTCAATATTCGGCTCCAAAGTTGTTAGCTAAAATGCTTTTGATTTATATTTTATTTCATTTTCTTCTAGCTTTTTGTGATTACCTGTCAAAACATCATTACTTTATATTCAACAGTAAAAAACGCTAAACTATCAATTTTTTCGAATGTTTTCAGTTATATTTTTTCTTTATTTACCAATTTAAAATAATGTATTGCGATTGACTGATCAAAGTATTCACGAAGGTTTTTACTCAGCAAAATAAATTCGCCAATTAAGTAATGTTTCTTTATAACTCACTTTATTTTCTATTAAAGTATTTTATAGTATTCTTCTTTTTATTTCTGAATTGCTAAACGATGACCTGAGTTAGTTATTACAGTGTTACTAAGTTATGAGAGCCGTGTTGGCCGAGTTGGTTAGTACCTCGACTTTCGATCCAAAAGTCGTGGGTTCGAATCCTGGCCGAATGGATTTTTCATTTCGTAAAATTATATGCGCATTAACACGAGCTCAAACGTCGAAGAAAAACATAGTTAGGAAACCCGCGGCTTAGTCAACCCCACACGTATCGACCATGTCTTTCCTGTGGATGTGGCTGGTTAAGCGGAGAGGATGGTGTAGGTACTGGGCAAGCCTACTCCATCTCAAACAATGTCCCAGGTACTACAGTGTGCCGTTCAGTGTAGGCAAAGATTGCCTTCTGACAATCATCTAGTAAAGATGTTAAGTACTAAGTTAGATGTCTTAATAACAACAGTAATAAGTAACTCAGGTCCGTGCTTCGAAGCACGGAAGCGCTAAGCTGCTGTTGATGCCTCTTGCACCCATCCAAACTGTGACATTCTAGCATCTAAAGGCTCATTTACATGGTGCGGGTTTCTCGAATGCGAGAGGCGATTATCGTCATCAATGTCAAAATAATGACACTGTAAACTAAACATTGAAATCATACGTGGAAGGACGATAATAGCTTGTCACTGAATTGTCATTATTTTGACATTGTTGACGATAATCGCCACTCGCATTCGAGAACCTCGCACCATGTAAATGAGCTTTAATTCAAGCAAGTGAAACTAAAGACTGTAATGAGACCATAATCCGACTTTTCCTCGAATCTCGTACAATTTGCCCGTTAACATCACGTAGTCATCTGATTCAATCTGCGGCAGTCGGCAGAATTAAGTTATCTCCATTCAGATTGCCTCCGCGCGCCTGGATTAGATTTTAAACTACGTCTTAATGAACTACCTTGAGTTGCAGAAGGTAGCGATTTTGAAAATTTTATTATAGAGAGAGAGTTTTTACAAGAGAGCGTTAAAACTAAAAACCATGCTTGTTTGCGACGAATATAAAAAGGGATAAGTATTCTAACAGTTATCTGGTTCCTATAGTACAAGCTTTAGTTAGTTTGGGGCTAGACGACGCTATGTGAAATGTCAATCAATTCATCATTATATTTATCTTTTAAATTAGGCTGATTGAGATACAAAATGTTTACTAAAAATTGAGAACAGAAAATATCGCGATCACTATTCATATTGAAAATTATATGAACACGGGATTTTATCGCGTAATTTACATTATTTATCCCGACGTTTCGGCCATGTTACAACCTTACAACAGTCTGCCCATGACCATGGCTATTGCAACATAGCCGAAACGTCGGGATAAATAAGGTAAATTACGCGATAAAATCCCTGTCCATATAATTTTCCATAGAAAGTATCGCTACTAGCTTATATCTTGCTGCAGCACAAACATACTGCCTTCAAATATCCTTCCCAAGATTAAGAGCCATCCGAGCACATATTCTGAATGTGCTGTGGCTACTGCATTCACATACATACCACCAGTAGCCGTACCATGAACTCTTAGAGCAATGGCAATGTTAAAACAAGCTTGAAACATGACAACGAAAGTCTAAAGCAGTAGGACTGTTCTAAGCTTGTTTTAACATTGCTCTAAGAGTTCATGGTATGGCCCCAGGAATGCTACTCTCCATCGAACTCTTTAGCATTTTCGTAATTGATATAAAAGTACTCAAGGAAACATTACACTTTCTTAGTTTGCGATTAAAAAAACACCAAGATTTTAATATTAAATCGTAAATACTCAAAACGCGGTAAAATCGATGTCTAAAAATATAATATTTAAAGCCTGAAATACACGTACTAAAAAGCATGCTTGATTGCTATGATGTAACGTGCTTATGTCATAAGCAGTGATCGGAATTAGGCGGGCTTAAATACCTAAAGTTCAAAGAACAGAGGCAAAAAAGGGGAGACTTCCTTAGTAAGTTCCTTGTAGTAAGTAAGAATTTTATTGAAAGTTGGCACAATTTTCACAGTGAGTAAGTACATTTAAAATTAATGTTAATAATATTGTCAACTAATTCAAATAATTTTTCTATTTGACCGACGGAAAAAAGTTTTTTATCCTTATAATTTACATTATAATAATATAATTTACATATATCCCGACTGGACCCGTCTACTACTGAGGAAAGCATCCGTCAGTATGTGGATGAGAGGAGCCGATGCCGAATCAGGCAACCGCCTGTAGTAGTCGTACATGGCTTGAAGCGGCTTGATTCTGCAAGAGAAACCAACTTCAAGTCGTATGTGCTCCGGGTGGCTGCCAGGTATAAGGACGTGTTCCTGGCTCCCGACTTTTGGACAGCCGGAATCGTCTACCGTCGCTACAGGGAAGCACAACCGATTAAAAAAATCCCTAAACATCTTTAATATTAAGTTCTTCCTTCCCCTTTTTATATGTTTTTCAAAATTTTATAGTTTAGGTATTTACCTATGTAAATCAGTGGAGTAGGGCACTGGTGACCTGTAGCACAGGTTTTTCTATACCTATTTCAGGCACCAGTCTCTCACAAAACAGGTTTTTATAATAGCTACCTACAACGTTTTTAATATTCATTATTCTGTATATTTATCTTACTATTTATTTATATTGTTTGTGAGAGAAATAAATAAATGATTTGATTTGATTTGATTTTAGTTTTTGTTATTAACTCAGGTAAAAAATTGATTCACCTTAATGTTAGATGTTCTTTATTAATGTCCCGGAAACGGAAATAATTCAGTCGAAAAATATTTAGTCCTAAGGCGTCTCCATTTGTCTCTGTTATTTTTCGAACTTTAGGTATTTTAGCCCGCCTCATTCCGATCACTGGTCATAAGCATGGTCTTTACGTGAGTAATTCCCGTGTATTATTCTAATGAGAAAACTATTGATGTCGGAATTTGAACTAAGCCATTTTATTATCAACATGATCATTTACTGCAACCAATTTTAACGCAATTGTTAATGAAGCTACATATTTATATTTTTAATATACCTATATAAAATAATTACAAATAAAACTACGTACCTAATTAAGAATCAAACGAACTTACCTTGTGAAGTTTGATATCTAATTATACGAGTGTCTTGACCGAAGATGATTACGATTTACATGCAGCAGTACGCAGATAATGCTGTCCTATCACACTTTTAGATTTATTAATTTTTATAATTAATCTATTCATTTTATTTTTAAAATCCATAGACAGTTTCATATGACTGTCATTGCCTTGTCACTGTCAACCCCGCCGCCGCCATGTTGATTCCTGTCGACCGTCATTTTTAAGAGCACTATTTTTTCGATCGAGTTCGGGGTTTTAGTACCAACTTGGGTGGGCTTGGGAGTGTGTAATCATCTTCGGTCAAGACACTCGTATAATTAGATATCAAACTTCACAAGGTAAGTTCGTTTGATTCTTAATTATACATCGTATCTCTCCCGAAGATGATTACGATTTACATGCAGATGTTTAGAGTATCGAAAAAATACAATAAATACAATAACGATCAACGAATAACGATCAGCATGAGTTAGAAAACAATAATATTTTATGGACTTATGTATTAGATAATATTTTGCGACATAAATCGCTTATCATAGAACAGTGTATCTAAGTACCTGTCATACTTGTATAATGTAACTACGATTTTATTCATCATTTATAATAGGTATTACGGTACCTACCTTGATACTTATGAGATAATTATTATTAAATAATAGGAAATTTTTGCTTTGATATAAATTTTACCCAAATTGATTTTTATCAGTTTTGCTTAAATTTTAGTTGTTAATATTTAGTTTTCATGGAAACAATATACGATTCTTACTATCCCGCAGCTTAACAAATAACCATAAAATTAACACCTGCTCTGTAGGTTGCAGTAGTTAATGCGTGACGCGTGCTATGAGCACAACTTATACCTATAAATCGATTTCGCTGTATTTAAAGATTTTAAATCCAATGAGATAAAGTTTGCGGGGTAAACTTTTTTAAACTGATAATTAATGATTCTTCGTTTAGACACTAGCATAACACAGAGGTCATTTCTAGATTATGAATTGAGACAAGATGCGGGGCAAGCTTTGGGATTTCCTTTATTAAAAAGTAACACAATTAATGGTTGGGGCATTCAGTTTTGATGTTATAATTAATTTTCTTAAATTTTAATCAAAAATTATATTTTTAATTTTAATGACCTTGCATTCTTTGATGATGTCAATGGAAGGAGTGGTAGCGTTTTTTGCGATAAGTATTACAATGAAATTAAGTCATTTGTCCAATAAATATTTTAACAATTTATTTCAAGATTTGGGTCCCAAGTTGTATCGTATTTTGGAACTGGAAGGTTTTAATCGATAAACGCCTTTCAGTAATCTTTTAATAGTAGGTACTGGTATCATTTCAAGTAATCTCCTGGACAAAATAAAAGATAACGCTGTAGGATACAAATTTAAGGTAGAATACTGTAGGTAGTCTATCAGTCGTATGATGGTGTTAGAATTACCATAATATAAATAATTTATCTTACAATAGAACCACCATGACTAACATAGTATCGTACATAATTATTGATTTAATGTAGGTATTGGCAGAGAAAAAGCCCTCACTATGGTAAAGACTAATTGAGAGTTCCATGTTTCAGTAGGGACTGTCGGATAATTTCCCTGCCATCAAGGTCAGGTACAGATGAAGAGGGTGATGCTTTCTAATGTAACTTTTTTTTTTTTTTTTTTTTATTTTTTTTTTTTTTTTCTTTACCACTATCTGCCAATTTTCATTCGGTGTCGTTGTTAAATAACTGACGAGATTCTACATCTGCAACAACGTTTAATTTGGATAGGATAAACGATGTAAATATGTATGTGTAAGTTCCGTTTTTTGCACCATTATTGCCACATGTTGCAATCTTGTTTAGGTGCGAGAACTTTACTAACATAGGCAATGGCCGTGGTATTATTATAGCTATGATAATATTATAATAACAATTTTCGGGATGCAAGGATTTTGAGGTATAAAAAACTGAAAGTAATTAAAGGGTTTAAATATGTAAGTAATGTTAACTGTGAATGATGCCAGTGACTATTCGCTGTTTCTTCGTTACAAGCAGCGTCTCATCCTATTTTGATGTGTCGCTAAATATTTCCAAAAAAAAAAATTTTATCTTGGAAAAAAACTATGATTGAATACTTCTAGTATTAAATCTATACCAACATTATAAAGAGGTAAAGTTTGCTAGAGAGGATCATATTTTTATTATAATTATAACAATATGTGCTCAGAATTTTTTCCTTTCGAATAATAATTATTATTTATATAATAGTTGACCGCGGGACACGCTGATACTGACAAGCGAACATTCCTAGCGAACTGCCTAATCATGGATTGTTTTGTTTGCATCAATTCATGAGTGAAAATTTTTACAATTTCTTTACTTTCTTCTTAACATTAGTTAGTACCTAAAGTTAGTGACATGTCAGTTAAGTCAGAAATAAAATCTAAGAAGATACATTTTTGACTTGAGATTGTTTGACTTTTGGCTTCATTGATAAAAAAAAAAAACTTAATCGGGAAGGTGAGTCTCTGGTCACTTTTACGCTTAGACCTTCTAGGTCATCAATACAATTCATATGTCAAAAGGGTTTCCCATATATTTTGTTATGTATAACAAATCATCTTAGTGCCTAATTAACAGGTACTACATGTCCCAGTAAACGTAGATGGTATCCATAGAATAGGCTTTAATAATTTTGTAAACACGTATGGTTAAGAACAAAGCCTAAAGGTTAAAACATGAATAGGTATGCAGTAATTCATTATCAACTTTCTTAGAATTCCAAGTGAAGCGCAGGGTATCTAGATTCTGTCACATTCCGCCACTAATAATAAAAATTGGGCATCTTTTAAGTCTGAGTTCATCTAACAGTTTTTTATCTATTAGTTTAAATGCGGTAGTACAATAATATTCCATTTTAAATTGGTCACCATGAATCAATCTATTCAATTCATTTAATTCAAAATAAATATAAGTAAGTACTTAATGTTTTTCAATAGGCTTCGGAACGGTAGGTGAAGATCGGATGAATTGATTTTCAAATTGAGTAGACACAAGAGTTTACTATAGCCCGACTTTATTAATTCTCTAATACAGTCGTCAATTATATCAGTTTCATCATTAGTGATGTTGGTCCATTCAGGAAGAAAATGGAATAAAATAAAATAAATACTTGAGTCAGCCGGTAATCGGTATAAGTATAAGTACCTAAGTATTTGGAATTATCGTCAATGAGATGTCTGTTGGTAGTACCTCAGAGTGGGTCGCTGACGGTGTACGGCGATATTCGCACGACGAGGGTGCGCGCACTGGCGCGGCGCGGCGCGACAACGACGGCGATGTGGGTCACCCCGGTAAAGTGCAGGGTACATACACTCGCGTTTTGGTGGCCAGTGCCAGAGCGCCGCGATGCCCCCCATGCGTTTAAAGCTAGATGGATTATGAGACGTTTGATTCTGCTTGAATTTATCTTAGTTCTGAAGCAGACGCCGATTTGGCTTTGTATTATTTTACATGTTCAGACATGTTGAAGCCGAACAAATGGTAATTTATCTCGGTACTTTTTATAATTTCACGTTTCTGCTTGCTGTTGCTGATTTAATTTACGATGACCTATTTTGAAAGAGATTCTATGAGGTGAGAATCTAACGCACAGTTGACGCCCTGCGGCCGCTCAGCATCTTTATAATTTTTTGTTAAATTATTATCTTTAGATTAATGTCAGCGTCAAGCGCCAAGAAGGTGTTTAATAATCAAACCATGTTAATTTTATCTCAGTCAATATGATTTTATATGAAGCAAGCAGATACGATTATTTTTGCATCAACAGATGCGGTCAACACGATTTACGTGTATTTACGTGCAGTAACAACACGTACTCTCGACATGATATTATAATACATGCATTTGTAGTTCATCGAACTTCAGTCGACGCGATCTACGCGGAATGATTGAAAACGTAGGTAGTTACGGTTATTTTGTATCAACAAATACCCTCACTTGGGATTTCGTCTATAAGTAATGACGGAAAGATCAAGTAGGTAGATTATTTACCTAACTATTATGTAGGTAGGTAACTAATATACATAGAATGCAATGAACGTCATATAAATTTTAGATACACACGCATTGTGTGGGGGTTTGCATTAATTGTTATGAATATAGTCGTAATTTTCACATTATATTGGATAAATCGTTTAGGATATTTATGTATATTAACATCCACACATGATTATAATACATTGGTATGTTTAATTTCCACACGCAACGCCGGAATATTGGATAAATCGTTCAGCATATTTATGTATATTCACATCCACACATGATATTCATCGGGATGGTTAATTTCCACACGCAAAGCCGGGATAGGTACATTTTTCACACACGATATGTCGGAATATTTGTACCTAGTTAATAAAGTCATATAAGTACATTTTAGACTTCCACATACGCATTACGTCGGGATTTGGTTTAATTATAATAAAATTAGTCGCTGTTATCCCAGTATATTGTATGAAAACGTTCATTAGACTGGGGAATATATTATTATTTTCACATCCACACACGATATAGGTACGTCGGGATGGTTAATTTCCACACGGATAAACCCGGGATTAGGTACATTTTTCACACACGATATGTCGGAATATTTGTACCTAGATATTAAGGTCATATAATATATTTTTGACTTCCACTCATTGGTCTGAGGGTATAACCAATTTCAATGAAAGGGCTAGCCGTTTAATTGAATGGCTAATTCAACCAGTTGGCTGCGACATACATCCACACACGATACGTCGGGATGGTTGATTTCCACACGGATAAACCCGGGATTAGGTACATTTTTCACACACGATATGTCGGAAATTTGTACCTAGTATTAAATTCATAATAAGGATTATTAGTACGAAAGAAGGTTTGAAATACTTAATAGAAAAAATGGAGGGTAATTGTTAAAGGTAAATCACTTTTTCGAGACTGACCTTGAATATCTTGCTTCCAAATCCAGATGTGTATGTATACGTACGTAGGAATTCTCCTTCTCCTCTCCTCTTCCTTAGACGAATCCTCGGATGATGACGATGATTAAATTATTCTTGAATACTCACTCCACAATACCACTGATCGTTTTCTTTTCCGAATTTTGGTTGGAGGAGGCAATGTTTTTCGAACGTGTGACTCGGACAACACAAAATTGCGTAATGACGGTCGACAGGAATCAACATGGCGGCGGCGGGGTTGACAGTGACAAGGCAATGACAGTCATATGAAACTGTCTATGGATTTTAAAAATAAAATGAATAGATTAATTATAAAAATTAATAAATCTAAAAGTGTGATAGGACAGCATTATCTGCGTACTGCTGCATGTAAATCGTAATCATCTTCGGGAGAGATACGATGTATAATATTCCATTGCTCGGCATTTGACACGCTGAACAATGCAATTACCAAATCCAAATACATATATAATGCGAAAATTTCAACAGCGTGATATCTATATTTCTATTGATAGCTACATTTTAACATGCAGAGCAAAATACTGTGTAAATAATAAAATAGTGAACACTGCTACGGATGGCTACGCCGTAGAGCCTCTACGCCGTAGGCATTTTACATGTCCTATATTCGTGAATATCTTGGTTTGAAGCTGTTGACTTCTTTTTGAGGGCATTAACTTTACAAAAAAAACATGTTTATTGATAACCGGAAGTAGATATTTAACTGCTGTAAAAGTAATTCTAATATAATGTGATAGTGCTACTTTTTCACTGAAGGTCGTAGGTTCGAATTCTGACCGTGTATCAATAGATTTTTGTACAAGGGTCTACACACAATAACACGAGCAATAAACAGTGAAGGTTTTCCCTTTGAAGTGAATATAAAATTTCAATTACGTTCAAAGTCGATAATAATGACCTAGCTCAAACAAACATGTGTGTCTACATCATTGGATTAGTTGGCGTGTTCTACCGCACTTAGTCCGCCGTATCGCCGCAAGATCGCGATGGTATCGCATAATTAGTTGCAGAATACGTACTTTGATTGAATCGTGTGTGTTACGCAAGTTTAGCTTTGATATCCAGTAGGAAATAAACCTTTAAAAAAATGTAGGAAAATAAAATATTGATGGACTTTACACAGCGCCATCTAGCCCCAAATTAAGCAAAACTTGTACTATGACAACCAGATAACTGTACCGTTATTATAAATGTACTACGTACCCATATTATAAATGTGAAAGTGTGTTTATTTGTTTGTTTATTTGTCCTGCTTTCATGTCAAAACAGAGCGACGGATTGACGTGCGCGAGCGAAGCCGCGGGTATCAGCTAGTACATAATGCTGCCCGCGGCTTCGCTCGCGTGGTACCTGGATAAAAAGTAGCCTATGTTACTCTTCAGCCCTTCAACTATCTCCACACAAAAAATCACGTCAATCCGTCGCTCTGTTTTGACGTGAAAGCAGGACAAATAAACACACTTTCACATTTATAATATGGGTACGGATGTATTATGAATTTTGTTATTGTTATGACTCGTGGTCACAACAGATTGACACACTGATGTGACTAACAGGAATTTATTTTCCGTTCTTAATAAACCAATAAATTAATTAATTAACAATGTGAAAGTGTAATAAAGGTTGGATCAGACGGTTCATTTTTTGTTCATTTTGCATATTTCACTCAAAGTGGCACATCTGAACATAAAATGAACAGTGTCATAGAAAACCCCAGCATTCATTCAAGTGATCTTTCACTTGAGTGAACCGTCTGATTCCACCTTAAGACATTCTTACGTAAGGTACCATCGCCAAATTATGTTCCACGATTCAAAACTTTTTAAACGTAAAAGCAATTTAACAGCCCATAACTGAAATTTAAACGTAATTTGAACTTGAAAGTCATAATATTACGTGACGTATTATGTGTAATCTTGGTTTTACAGTTCTAGAAGTTACGATTGAAGTCATAAACTAAACTCAATCTCAGTTCGTGTTAAAGTAACGTGGCTGCAAAATTGGTGCTTAAATTCAAGTGTCATGTTACATTTTTATGACATGAGCGGTTCAAATGAAATTGATCAGGCGAGAGCGGATAAAGTGGGATTGATGTGTTTCCTTATAAATCTCCTTGTAATATATTTTTTTTGTTTAATTTATATTGTCCCAAGAACCGTGTTGGCCGAGGCCACTACCTCGACTTTCGATCCGAAGGTCGTGGGTTGGAATACCGGCCGTGCATCAATTTTTCGTTTCGAAAAATTTATATGCGCATCAACACGAGCTCTAAATGGAGAAGGAAAACATCGTGAGGAAACCCGCGGCTTAGTCAGCCCCACACGTATTGACCATGTCTTTCCTGTGGATACGGCCGGTTAAGCTGAGAGGATGGTTTAGGTGCTGGGCAAGCCTACTCCATATCAAACAATGTCCCAGGCACTGCAGTGTCCCGTTAAGTGTAGGCAAAGATTGCCACCTGACACTGTATAAATCATTTATTAAAGATGTAAAGGCCTAAGTTTTATATTGTCCCACGGCTGGGCAAAGGTCCTCCAAGCCTTGCGATCGCCTGCTTCGTCCCACCGAGCAGATATGAATGTATAACTATTATTATAACCTACGAAAACCTCTAAAGATTACGGTGAATGAATTCGTGATATTTTCTATCACATCCAGTTGAGTGTCACTGAGTTTACAGCACTAGCTTTTATCAGAAAATCAGAAAATGAATGCAAAAATTATATGTATTCCCATGATTGTACAAGCTGAAATAATTGTCGAGGTTGTATATCAATACTCCTTTGTATTGAAACATGAATTAGATTCTTTAGACACCCGATTTCACTTTTATATATTTTCTCATCGAATCCCAAATATTTATTAATACCTGCCTGAACCCGATCTTATTATGTTTGGGGTTTTTTGATTCTATTAAATTGTTTGGCAATATCTGAAAACAATAAAACATGAATAGTTGAAATAAAACCAAATTATATTCGATGCGGATTGGCATCGCAGAATAAACTGAATTATTTTAATCAAAATTTACATTTGTATAGAGTTTTTGTTAATATAATAACACTAGAATACACTCAATGAAAAAAGTACCTATATAAAAGATTATAATTATAAAAATAAACTTTTTTTTGTATCAGCGTTAGAATAGCATGGAATTCTTGCTTTTTAATTTTTTTTACAACACACTACAGATCGTTTGCAACGATCTTTAGATGACGATTGGTTTTGCGAAAGAAAGACTGTAAAGAAAGTAGATAAGTAAGTTCGTATGAGCAAGTGGCCAACTCTGGTGACGGAATTTTTTGGCCGCCTAAAGGCCTCCGTCATGGCTTAACGACTTAAAAGCCGGGACCGACAATTTAGCGCCCTCCGAAGCACTGAAGCGCTCAGCTCGTAATACCACTTGCGGTCACCATCCAAATTGTGACCGAGCACAATGTTGCTTAACTTCAACGATCAATCAAGAACGTCTCAGCAAGCTACGCCACGAGCGCTCCAGCTACGCCACAAGCGCTTCACTCACTTTAATCACTGTGAATGCACAAAATTAATATTTTAAACACCAAACCTAGTAAATTCGTATAATGTTACAATTAAAAAAAATGTATATAAGTAGTATATCAGTCATGTGGTTGCCATAACACAAGCTCTGCTTAGCTTGGGACTACATGATGCTGTGTGAAATGTCCAGCAATATT
The DNA here is from genome assembly GCA_958496255.1 of Camptogramma bilineatum. Taxonomy (NCBI): domain Eukaryota; kingdom Metazoa; phylum Arthropoda; class Insecta; order Lepidoptera; family Geometridae; genus Camptogramma; species Camptogramma bilineatum. The sequence goes on along the minus strand of OY292473.1, from coordinate 6,518,031 downwards.
TATTATTATTATTATGTTTTTTGATCTAGATCAGCTCGGCTCAGAGAAAAGCCGGTAATTATCTAGGGCACACGGGCCTAGGCCAAGTGTGCACTAGTTGTTGGTTGGGCATTGCTGTTTGTTTGTACCATTTCAGAAGATGAGTCATTTTGTAAGAATTTTCTGACTATCCTACATGTATTTAGTATTACAGCTTTCTGTAATAGAGCAAAGATCTGCTTTGGTAATTCCAGCATATCCAGGGACTGGAACAGCTGGTTTGGAATAACTCCAGTAGAGGATATGACAACTGGAACAATTTGAACTTTTTGAAGTCTCCACATACGAGTAATTTCATCTTTTAAGTCGATGTATTTGGAGAGTTTTTCCGAAATGGTTGTCTGTAAATTGTGAGTATTAGGGATGGCTATGTCTATAATAAGTGCTGTTTTGTTGATTTTATTTATAAGTGTTAAGTCTGGTCTATTGAAGTGAGTGGTTTTATCAGTTAGGATTGCTCTATCAAAGTAAAGTTTGTGTGTAGTGTTCTCCAACACAGTCTCAGGGGCGTATTTGTAGTAAGGTGTTGGTCTCGCATTTGCTATTGTGTCTATGAGTTTGTACTTAATGGCTAGCCTCTGGTGTATGATGTTTGCAACTTGATCGTGACGATGTTTGTAGTCAGTCTGGGCTATAGCCTTGCAAGCCCCTGTGATGTGTTGGATCGTTTCTGAGGAACTGTGACATCGGCGGCATAAATCAGTTGACAAGTTTCGGATCTTCATTATGTGTTTTTGATAATTCCGCGTTTCAATCACCTGGTCCTGGATAGCAATCATAAAGCCCTCAGTTTCCGGAAAGAGTTCCCCTCGGCCTAGCCACTCGTTCGACGCGTGTTTGTCGACGTTAGGTTGGCTCAGGTCGTGACGATGTCTCCCATGAAGAGATTTGAGGGCCCATTCATTGATTAGTGTCTGTCTGTCCGTTTGTTTTTCGTTTGTTTGTGAATTTATATCTTTAAGATTTAGTGGTGTTAATTTTAGATCATTCTGAACTATTACTTTATGAACTATGGATGTCTCAGCCTTTGCATGGAAATATGCCCTAAGAGTAGCTATTTGTTTGTTGTGTAAGGTGTAGATATCTATCAATCCTCTGCCTCCTTCTGATCTTGGTAGAATTTGTCTCTGGACACATGCTCTTGGATGATGTTTACGACTTTTGGTCATCGATACGTTAATTACACGTTGCATGTCTTTCAATTCTTTTTTGGTCCAATTTATAACTCCAAAGGAGTAGGTCAGAATGGGTATTGCATAGGAATTGATTGCTTTTACTGTGTTTTTGGAATGTAATTGTGATTTTAAAACTGCATTTAACCTATGTTTGAAGTTTACAGTGAGTTTAGATTTTATTTCTTTGTGTAATATTTGTTGTGATTGATAATATCCTAGATATTTGTATGCTTCGCTTTCATTAAGTGATGTAATTACCTCCCCATTTTGCATATCGTAGCTGTGTTGGAAGTTATTTCCTGCTTTAATTGAGTTTATCTTGCATTTATCTATTCCAAATTTCATTTTTATATCGAGGGAGAATTGTTCAGTAACCTGAATTAATCTTTCTAGGTCACATTGTGCAGAAGCGTAGAGTTTAATATCATCCATGTAAAGGAGATGGTTTAGTTTATGTTCAAGTCTGTCTGTCTGTAAATCAATTGCCTGAAGAGAATAACCTATATGATTGGAGTTCAAAATATTTGAAAGGGGATTTAAAGCAAGACAGAACCATAAGGGACTAAAAGCATCACCCTGGAATATTCCACGTCGTATTTGAATGGGGTCAGTTTCAATCACATTTGCGGATGATTGAATGCGTAGATGTGTTGTCCACTGCTTCATAGCCTTTTGTAGAAAGAGAATTAATTGTGGATGAACCTTATAGATTTCTAAAATTCTTATAAGCCAAGAGTGTGGCACAGAATCGTACGCCTTTTGGTAGTCGATGTATGTAGTGTAAAGATCAGTTTTCCTTCGATGTACCTGTTTCAAAATTACAGAATCTATTACTAGCTGCTCTTTGCATCCCTGACTAAACTTTCTACAACCTTTCTGCTGCTCAGCCAATATCTTGTTTTGTTCGACATGCTTGTTTACAAGTTGTGACAAGCATGATGTTGTGATCTTGTATATAGTTTGAAGACAAGTTATAGGTCTGTATTTGGCTGGGTTATTTGTGTCATCTAGATCTTTGGGTATCATGTAAGTGACTCCAGCTGTGATGTATGCAGGTATGGTGTCCGGATTTTGAATGAAGCTGTTGATGTGGTTATATAAAAACGGCTGGATGTGTGTAAATTTTTTGTACCAATAATTATGAATGTGATCGGATCCTGGTGACTTCCAGTTATGGGTTGCTTTCAAAACTCTTTGGAAAGTTTCCACTGGGATGCTTTCAAATTCCATTCCTTCTGCGGTCACGTTATGTATCCTTTCGTTAGTGATCCAATCAGCCATTTTATTGTGATCCTCTGAATTTTCCCATATACCTGCCCAGTATTCCCTTAGTACGGTGGGATTAAGTGTGAAAACGTGAGCTGCCTCTTGGTCATTAGGCCTAGATGTTGGCATATTATTCGTTGTTTTTGCTAGGTTTTGATAGAACTTTTTTTCGTTATTGAGAAATTCGTTATTTTGTGTCTTACGGAGTGAACATGATTTATATCTTCGTAACCGACTACTCAATACAGATAGTTTTTGTTTTAATGTGTCTAGAAAGTGTGTTAAATTAGTATTAGGCTCCTCATGTATAGTATGTATTTTATATGAATTCAATATTTTATTAATGTAAGTGTTGAGGCTATTATTTCTGTTACCTTTTATATATTGGGTTAATCTACCTATCTTTTTCCGCAGGTCTTCGATCTTGTTTTCAAGTCGTTTTTGCCATCGCGGTATAGGGCGTTGCTGGGTTCGATTCTCTATTTCTTCTGGAGGTATGCGTAGCTTCGATCCATTAACTTTAGCTGCAGTCCACGCAGCACAATATAAAACTGTTTGTAGAGACTCAAAGTTCGTGTCGATGTCGGTGACCTCAGGTAAACTAACTCTGTTTATGTAGTTCACAATTCCAGCAAGTTTCCTCGATGTTTTTTGTTTTGGAATATATGGTCTTCCTATAGGACTGGTGTGTTTGAAATATACCAGGGCTTGACTGAATGTTTCATCTACTTCTGCATGTCTGTAGTCTGATGGTATTGGGTTAATATCTGTATTATTTTCTGGAATAATGCAGTTTTGTGTTTGTGAATTATTACTATTCAATAAGATTTCGTCTGGGCTATTGTTCGTTTGACTTAGGGATGTTTGAGTTGTTGTGTTTAGCCCTATTTCAATAGCTACTTCGTTCTTTATACTGACTAGCTTATCGTCAGAAATAAATTTATTAGAGACGATAAGTCTCCTCTGGTCAGCTATTCTTTGCTCACTTAGGTGAGAGAGTTGAGGAAACATACTAATGAAACTTAGGTGTAAGGATTTACGATATGCTGTTCTGTTCGTCTCTTATTATTAATTGGTCCACAGAGAACAATGCAGGTAATTAGGCATAATAGTTTATGTTAAAATTTGCCCACGTATGTTTGTAATTAAAGTAAACCTGAAACAATAATTTCAAACTGATAAAACGGTTAAAGAGAAAATTCTCGAAAACACAAAAAATCACTTAGTACAGTTAAATTGAGACTTCCCCATTTTGAAAGTCGATTAAAAATAAGTCCACATGAGTGATCAGCGCCCTGATTGTCCATCTTAGATAGCGACCAAAATCGGTCTCAAACTGTCAAATAGGACAGTTCAGTGACCACGCAAGTAGCTCTGTCACTCTCAAGACCGAACGCGACAAAAGATACCTACAGGATTGTTTTGACAGTTCGAGACCAATTTGAGGTTTGAGACAAGTTAGACAATCAGCCCATAATCATATCATCAAACCATGAGCCTTTAGGCGGCCTAAAAACTCCGTCACTATAGTTAGGCAGTAGCTCATTCGAATATACATACATACATGTGATCTGTAACCACTCCGTATCCTGGTAATCGATGTAGTATGTGGTGCGTGAAAAAGGAACATACAAATACACTTCAGTTCGAAGCTATTGGGAAATATCCTCGTTTGGCACTGCAAAACAACTTGCAATGGAAAATGTTTCTAATTTTAATGGTTTAAGATTCAATATTGCTTGAAATTGTCTTGAACCTCACTAAAAAATAGTATAGTCAGGTGATTTTGAAAGTATATGTGTTTCGTACTTTCACACTGAAACGGATGAATGGATTTAGGTGAAATTCAGAATGAAAATAGCTTTAAACTAGAATTGACACCATAAGCAACTTTCCCATTACTTTGCCCGGATGACAAAAAGACATTAGGTACAACTATTTACAAATAACATTTAACCATGAGAGACACGGAACGCAGCTGATTCAGAAAAAAAGATTATACGGTAAACCCTTTCTTCCAATTTTAGTTTTGCAATAAAGATGATAATTTTTGTTATTGCTGGCCCCTACCTAATCCCAAACCTAAGTAAAGTGTAAAACTGTTAACGTTTTAGATAAGTTTTAAACAACTTCATATACATAAAAGCACGCCTCTTTCCCACAGGGGTAGGCAGAGACCTCGGATTTCCACTTGCTACGATCCTGACACCTTTCAACTCATTCACTCTGATCACATTCCTCATATAAGCTTGCCCGTTTAGGGTATTTTTGACCTGGCCCTTCTTCAAAATGTCACCAATTTGATCCAGGTATGTTCGCCTAGGCTTCCCCTTCCTGCTGTTTCATTCACACTGGCTAGTGTGAAGTGTATGAGGCTTCATACACGTCATGAATCATACGTTCATACATGAATGAAAGTCGTTTAACCAAAAAAGTGTACGAAGCCTCATACACTTTTTTGGTTAAACGACTTTCATTCATTCTCTCTACATGCCCAACCCATCTTAACATGCCTTTCTCAATTAATTCTTATCACTAGGTACATCTTCTTTCACTCCATCCTTTATCACACTGTCTCTCACTCTATCTTTCAAAGTTACCCCACACATACTACGCTACGCTCTCATTTCAACTGCATTCACTCTGCTCTGATTTTTTTTAAACAACAAGCATGGTGAAATGATTAGATACCAGCTCCAGCAGCTATTAATGCTTTCACTGTCACCCTCTGCTTTATAAGAGACTTCATCATTGCCTCAAGCAAGATGTGCGTCAGTAATGTTTAAAAAAACCTTTGCGCCCACTTTAGATTCGGAGTGCCACTTTTAAAGAACCTACAATCATAGATTCCTTGCCTCGTAAAACCATTTCCCTTGTCGACATGTGGCATTAAAAGTATTATTTCTGTAAATATTATTACAGCCTGTCTCGGAACAAAAGGGGTGGTTTGGGAATATTCGCATTTCGGTTATTCCGCCACATTCAACTGGCCAGTGTGTAAACAGTATTTTAATAAGTATTATCTTAGTAAATAAACCAGTAAGTTCCTTCTTAAAAAAACATTGCATTTATTCAAGATTCTCTAGTAACACTTCTGCATAACGCGTATTTTAGTTTTTAGAATCGAAAAATGAAAATTATACGTCAGACACTTGGGTACTAATGTAAATGTACTACCTATCTCTTTAACTTATGAAGTGATAATTAGAGAATGCATAATCCGTACCCATATTATAAATGTGAAAGTGTGTTTATTTGTTTGTTTATTTGTCCTGATTTCACGTCAAAACAGAGCGACGGATTGACGTGATTTTTTTGTGTAGAGATAGTTGGAGGGATGGAGAGTAACATAGGCTACTTTTTATCCGGGTACCACGCGAGCGAAGCCGCGGGCAGCAGCTAGTAATACATAATATAACATCGAAAATAATCGACTAATTTCACACAACATGTCCAATTTGTGTAATGTTACGCTTAATTTAATCAAAGCTATACTGTAACGTAAATTGATTGTTTCCTATCCAATTTATCTACATCAATTTATATTAATTACTATGTTCAATCAACAAATTACATCACCTTCATAGGATAATAAGCGTTGAAGGTTGTGGATTAGGGTTGGTTTTCGCACACAGGATGTTTATCGAAGGCTGTGGGCCAGATTAGTCGGTAGAAGCCAAAGATAGGCGTCATAAAATGTCACCATCTTTGTAAGTACAGACCATCAGCCTATGAGGGTAGAGCTATGAAAACTGTTTTCATTTTATTTAAAACAAATAAATATTTGGCCAGAGGTGGATAAAATAATGTGGGTGGATATTTCACATTTCTTCAATTTTTGCGAGGCCCGTTCAGTACCTACTTTGTTTTTTATTTCTTGTTTTGGTTGAATTTCTATAACCGGCGAGCGCCGGTAAAAATACTAGCTGCGTCCGCGGCTTCACTCCCGTGGTACCCGGATAAAAAGTAGCCTATGTTACTCTCCAGCCTTCCAACTATCTCCACACAAAAAATCACGTCAATCCGTCGCTCTGTTTTGACGTGAAAGCAGGACAAATAAACAAACAAATAAACACACTTTCACATTTATAATATGGGAACGGATTTGAACAGTAGTGTGACAGTGATCTAATATTTAAATCATTTTCTTTTTACTCATTCATTGATGTACCTCTTGTGCCATTGACAAAATCTACAGCGTTTCTCATAGCCCGCCCTGATACGGCCGTATCGCTAAGGGCAACCATAAACCGGGAACCACAGTGTTTGCCCATAAAATTGAGCTTCGAATCAGGAGTAACATACTACATCAAACACGTTCAATTTCAACATCCTATATCTACTAGATTAAGGTTCAAATTCGCACCGTGCTCAGTCAAATGGAAACTGGCTAGTAAATCAATAGTTATTGGAAATAGTTACGCTGTTTTATCAAGTTAGCAATTTTGTGCGGCGCACTGGATTCGCCGGTTGTTTTGACGGATAAGTAGGTTAAGCTGGGATAAGGACGAGCTAAGGACATATGTCGGACTTCTTCTTTCAGAAGTGGTATACGATTTTCGATATATCAGTTGCTAAGCACCTTGAGAGATGGTCGATGCATTTATTTTCATGCTCGACCTGTTCCAAGTACTTACCCATATAGGTAAGGTACTGAGCTATAAGTACCAGAGAGAGAGGGCTGCCAGTAGAGATAATTAGAAATTATATATCCATTTATCCCTGCCTAGGAGTACTGAAATAATGCTGGACATTTCACACAGCACCATGATGTAGCCCCAAGCTACGCAGAGCTTGTTTTATGGGAACCACATGACTGAAATACTTTACTTCTTTACTTTTTTTAAACATTTATTGTCCTTACATAGAAAACACCCAGACCCGAGACAAATATTTGCAGATCATACAAACATTTGTCCCGCGGCGGGGATCGAACCCGCAACCTCCTGTGTCACAAGCGGGCCTTCACCCACTGCACCACAGAGGTCGTTCTCTGGTAATTCTGATAATATACTAGATACATATTTACTTTCGTAAAGTTATGACGTAAAACTCCGTCACCAGACGTAGCCCACAGCTCGTGAACCGGTGAAATTCTTACAAAAAAAACAAGTTATGAAAACGCAGAAAAACCACATTTGTTTTTTCACGAATAGAAAAGAAAATGCAATGAACCAGAATAAATAGAAGCACGGGTAACTTAGTATTCCGCGCTGCGAGCTATCTTTCCCGGGAGCTAACATATGAAACAATACTAATTTAGGAATTCTAGATCCGAACTGTAGGGGAGAAAATTACAGAGGAAACATATTTTTACCCGACTGTGCAAAGCAAAGGAAGGGTAATGTGTTTATCAGTCTATGTTTGCATGTATGTATTTTATGTTAAGAAGGAAAACATGTCTTTTTCAGAAAAATTACACGGACAATAACCTAAGCATGTTTAAAACTAAACCATCCATATCCTGAAAAGGCAAAAACTCAGCTACTATCTGCAGGGCGATTCAGACCGTCTCGGAATGTATTCCGAATTTGGAAAGTGACCCTTCTTCGCTGATAAAACGTCAACTTTGTAAAGAAAATCATCGAATCAGATGCATTTTCGGTAATCTGAATCAATGAAGTAGATACAAGTGAAGGAAGGTTATGAAAGCGTGTTATAAACTCACTCGATACCTAAGTTACGATTAAAATCGAGTTGAGTGCCAAGAGTAAGACCTCCGTGGTGACCTTTTCAAAGGACCCAAACTTCCTCTTCGGGAGTAATTGAGTATAAAGTGAACTACTGAGTGAGCTATTTATACAAATAGAATCCTCGAAATATAGTCCTCGAAGTATTTGCACAGTAAGCAAATACCGTAAATCAGCAAAACATAACTACCAGAAACATTTGATGTGTACCAAGCTACAAACATGTTAATTTTGACCTTATTTAATACTTTAATAGGATATAGTGAAATAAACTCTAATTCCATTTTTATGATCTAGTAATTACTGGACAAATTACCAAATTACCAAAGCAAAGTACTGAGCAAATTACCAAAGAAGTATTTTTTGTCGTTACAGTTTCCCTCTTCTGTATCTTCAAACATTTATCGTTTTACCTAGTCATTCTTCAGGATTCCGAAAGACGTGCCAATTTTCTTTGCGTCCCAAATATCCCAATTTCTCTACTCGCATTCATGTTTTTAACATCTTAATAATTTTTCCTTTACTTTCACTTAGGCTGAGGCCAAACGAGCTTTGAGTTGTGAGTCGCGTAATTTCGGTCGCGTAATTTCTGCTGCATTTGTTTTCATAAAAAAGTCCTGTTTGATTCACACGGCGACGCAAAATGAGTTGTCTGTTTTTGTTGAAAGTAAAATACGCGACTCATTTTTGGCGACTCACAACTCAAAAAATTACGCTCGTTTGGCCTCAGCCTAAGGCTTCAAGTAACTCCAAGCAACTTTTACTGACTTTTGTTTTAAGTAGGTACCTATTTTAGTGCTTGTAACTGGAACGTCTTTTGCCCCGCCTGTACCTACCTACCTACAAGTAAGAGTCGAAAGCGAAGTGAACTTAATTAAAACTGGCTGCAACTTGCAGACATAATGAAGGGAAGTTTATACTCATCAGTATTCTCTGGGGCGCTCGAATTATTCTCTATTGGTGCTTTAACAGGTGGTAATTTGATTAGAGCACGCTTTGAGCCTTCGGGAATGGACAGGGTACCGGAGTGTCTCGATTTTGTTTAATAAGCACTCATTTTAATGTAAATAAAATTTCTAGAGTGAATTTCTAGTGAAACTTAATTTTTATTGAAAATCGAACTTTTCTTGTAAATACTTGTGAAATTTCGGTAGTGAATTTAAGTTTTGTTACTTATAAATAACAATACTAGCGGACGCCGGCGGCTTTGCCCGCGTGGGCTACTACTTTTTTCTCCCACGGGAAACATGTATTTTTTCGGGATAAAAAGTAGCCTATGTCACTCTCCAGCCCTCCAACTATCTCCACACAAAAAATAACGTCAATCCGTTTCTCTGTTTTGAAAGCAGGACAAACAAACAAACACACTTTCACATTTATAACATGGGTAGGTATGGATCTACAAAACACATTCCCTGGAAATCACATTGCGAGTAAAACCACAAGACGGAGCTAGTGCCTAATACAGTAAGTAATATGAAAGAGGAAGTTTTAGCATACGAACTAAGATAGTATTAATAAGAACTAACCAAGAACTTGGCATCAAAGTTCGAAAACTGCACTTCATGAAGTAACACAATCTAATCTATGACTTTGTGTAACGACTTGAGCCGTACCCATATTATAAATGTGAAAGTGTGTTTATTTGTTTGTTTATTTGTCCTGCTTTCAGCGCATCACACACACAGCAGATAATATAGATCGCGCCCATACAAATTCTATTGAGGACCACACACAGCGAATATAAATTAGGTAGGTACAAAAAATATTTGGTGCGATCTGACAAGATTAATCCGTACCCATATTATAAATGTGAAAGTGTGTTTATTTGTTTGTTTAATTGTCCTGCTTTCACGTCAAAATAGAGCGTCGGATTGATGTGATTTTTTGTGTGGAGATAGTTGGAGGGCTGGAGAGTAACATAAGCTACTTTTTATCTGGGTACCACGCGAGCGAAGCCGCGGGAAGCAGCTAGTATTATACACCGTTAATTCTGGGTCAGTTTAAAGCCAGCAACCACTGCTTGTATTGCTTAATCGTATTCGTGTCGTTGGTTTAGTTTTTGAATTTGATAAGTATTTCATACGAAACTAAATAGTTGAAAAGATTAAAAAAGTGGGAAAACACTTGGTATGGTGTCGTAGGCGCGCAGAGCTAATGACCATGGTATGTATGTATGACTACGACGTAGCATAGACTCTACGCCGTAGCAACAGCTGAGCACAGAGCACGTATCTCCGTGATTTATCCTGCCTATGTTTCGTGATATTATTAATTGCAAAAAAATAGATCTCATATTTATTATTATTTTTGAGTAAGGTTATCGATATAGACTACGTAGGCGCCGGCTTTAAACTGACCAAAAATAAACGGTGTATATAGGTATATGTATAAGTATATTTATTTTTTATTATAGATATTTATCCCACTGCAGGAAATAAAATGCAGGCCGATGAGAAAAATGAGATTAGAAGATCTTTGTATTCATAACGCAAAACAACTAAACAGCTGTATATTGTAATTATTATTCAAGTATTACTTTTCTACTTGGCGCGTAAATCACAATAATGTGGTATTTGTGTAAAAATCACGGTATGTTCTAAGAACTTTTTTCTCGGGTTCTAATATTTCTTTGCGTAAGTAGACTTTATTAGGATATTACTCATGTTCTTCGTAATCCTTAGGTACCTACCAATTTTTGCATTGCCGTAAATCACGCGAATTGTTTAGTCTAACAAGATATTTTTAACCGACTTCACTTCCTTTGAAAGTTATGGGACTAGGTACATGGAGAGTGAACACTTTCAAACAAAATAAAATCAAAAACGTTAGAATTCCGTCGAAATCGAACATTATTTTTAATGAATTTAAAATCGGTCCACAACTGAACTGAGAAATTGGTGAAAATACATAAAAAGAAAACATTGGTACATAGGTACTTACCTACAGTCGAACATAGGACCTCCCCCTTTTTTAAAGTCTATAAAAATAATTGCCTATGACTACTCTATTTAAATTACGTACCTACACAACACAATAAGAATTATACCTCAGCGTAAACCGAGAACACACGCTCGTTCCGGCGTATTTACTCAATGAACTTCTTTGTTGAAGACGGTTCACGCATAAACTTGCATCTGAAATTACCTTTAGAGCAAACCAGCTGCAGCTATCTTCGGCTATGTATAAGCTCCATACACATTTTGATATCAATTTACGACGCTTAGAAATGAGTCAAGTTAAGTCGAGCTTGTTTGAATTAGTCAAGTTGAGCCCGCTGTTTGCCCGCAGCCTCGCAGGACTACAGTACCTACTAACTTCGGCCGTTCCTTATGAGACTACATGGAACAAGAAACTAAGAATTTGAAGTGGCATGGAACCTATAATTTTTTTATTTTTGTAGTATTCATCCACACTTAGGTTTTACTAGCTGACGCCCGCGGCTTTGCCCGCGTAGACTACCATTTTTCTATCCCACGGGAACCGTGCATTTTTTCGGGATAAAAAGTAGTCTATGTCCTATTTAGGTTATACTAGTTGACGCCCGCGGCTTCGCCCGCGTAGTCTACTATTTTGTTTATCCCACAGGAACCGTGCATTTCTTCGAGATAAAAAGTAGCCTATGTTCTATTCCCGGTCCTCATCTATCTATGTTTCAAATTTCAGCCAAATCGGTTCAGTGGTTGTCCAGTTATAGATGAACAAACATACATCCATCCATTCCAACATCCAAACTTTCACATTTATATGCCTCGACTTTCGATCCGGTTCGGACCCGGCCGTGCATCAATGGATTTTTCGTTTCAAAAAATTAATATGCGCATGAACGCGAGCTCTAAACAGTGAAGGAAAACATCGTGAGGAAACCAGTTAGCTTTCTAATAGCGTCGATAGGCTTGCAACCTGTCACGTATGGAATGCTAACTTCTGCAAAACGTGGGCATGTACCAAATATGTATTTGGACATACCTCTGACTACCCCCTTAGACTCGAAGGATCTTAAAATGCCTAAAAAGATCTGAGAGAATGTCTATCGCGCCTTGGGGATACAGTCGTGATCATATTTCTTTTTTTTTTTTTTTCATTTCAGTGTGAGGTTTACTGATAATGCCACATCTTGTAATTTCGAGGCGTTCGGTACCATACCACGAGTTAAGTTACTTACTCTAATATTTGTTGTGTACAGACGCGATATACAATGAAAACACTGCTATGAATAATAAATGGAATGTTAGTTGAGGACATAATTTTTGGAAATCAGTGGTGAACCGTGATTTCTCTCGAAGCACTGTTTTATCCTAATAAGTATCTTACTTAGGAATTGTTGTAACAGGGACCGGCGACAGGCGAATTGTCCATACGAACGTAATACCAAAATAATTGAAAATGTGAGCATATTTTTATCACTTTATGTTATTATTTGGATAAAGGCAGTATTTATCTAGGTTCCTGTTACACTTTCTACTGTGATTCTGCTATAACGGCCTTTTTAGTCCCACAGAACCTATTCAACATTGTGGTGTCCATAAAAAGATAATAACAGACAAGGTTCAGACGAGTACTTAAGGGCCAACTGAGGTGAATTTGTCAAAATAGAGGTTTACCGTTTTAAAGATTTTCTTAAAGCAAATCGTATTAAGATAGTGAAAAGCATACTCTAAGTACTACCAATGAACTGATCTACACTGTGAGCTATTTTATATTTCAATATTTTATGTAATTTTTTAATAAATTACTGGACAAAGTACACAAAATATGAGCGCGGGGTTTTAAGCCTGACCGAACACTAAATTACTCAATTGAATTAAAAAATACGAAAACAACAAGTTCAATATTTTATCTATCCTGTGAGCTATTTTTTTTTCGTAGGTGTAGCTATATTCAACACAATAAAGGCAAGAAAGTTGAAGATAAAACTCTCCATACATTTTTTCTATGGAGTAGCTACGATGAATAAAAGGACGATTCACTGCCAAAAATCGTCAGACGGCCGCGGCCATTGGAGCTGGGAGCACGTCACATTGCGTAAATACTATTAGCTAAGCTGTGGCAGAGCCAGTGACGTCACGTGACTGTGTTCTTACATGAGAAGCGGTCGCGTAAACGTGCTATGTCATATTTTCGATAAAATCAGATTACAGTATGTAAGGCATCTTTTGATAAAGATTTTGCCTGGCATAAAAATTGACTATTTTCTAACAGCATAGGTAAGTAGTAAGTACCTAGTTGCCTATAGGTAAAGTATACGTACAGAAGCATGCACATCCACATAGAAAGCTTTACAGTCATTTTATGTTTTTATCATCTGGATTAGGTGATGATGATGCTGATGATGATGCTGATGATGATGATGATGATCATGGAACTTTTTATTGATATGGGTATCAAATGAAAGGGCTTGGTAAGCAAAACACAATGCTGTTCTCTTGATGAGCGAAACACCATGCTGTTCTGATGATGAAGTCAGGCAGGACCTGTTCCATTCCATGGAACTTTTTTTTTATATGGGTATCAAATGAAAGGGCTTGATGAGCGAAACACAATCATCATCGTCATCGTCATATCTTTATCTTTTCATATCGTCATAACTTCATATTTTCGTATCTTCGTAACTTCGTGACTTCGTATCTTCGTGACTTCGTAACTTCGTATCTTCTTACCTTCATATCTTCGCAACTTCGGAACTTCGCATCTTCGTTTCTTCGTAACTTCATAACTTCGCAACTTCGCAACTTCGCAACTTCGTATCTTCGTAACTTCACAACTTCGCAACTTCGCAACTTCGTAACTTCGTATCTTCGTATCTTCGTAACTTCACAACTTCGCATCTTCGCATCTTCGCATCTTCGCATCTTCGCAACTTCGTAACTTCGTAACTTCGTAACTTCGCAACTTCGTAACTTCGTAACTTCGCAACTTCGTAACTTCGTATCTTCGTAACTTCGCAACTTGGCACCTTCGTATCTAGAAGATACGAAGTTGTGAAGTTGTGAAGTTGCGAAGTTGCGAAGTTACGAAGTTACGAAGTTTTTCATATGGTCATAACTTCATATCTTCGTTCCTTCGTAACTTCGTGATTTCGTATCTTCGTGACTTCGTATCTTCGTAACTTCGCATCTTCGTATCTTCGTATCTTCGTATCTTCGTATCTTCGTATCTTCGCAACTTCGCATCTTCGCATCTTCGCAACTTCGTATCTTCGTAACTTCGTAACTTCGTAACTTCGTAACTTCGCAACTTCGCAACTTCATATCTTCGTATCTTTGTATCTTCGTATCTTCGCAACTTCGCAACTTCGTATCTTCATAACTTCGCAACTTCGCAACTTCACAACTTCGTATCTTCGTAACTTCGCATCTTCGTAACTTCATAACTTCGTAACTTCGCAACTTCATATCTTCGTAACTTCGCAACTTCATATCTTCGTACCTTTGTATCTTCGCAACTTCGCAACTTCGTAACTTCATAACTTCGCAACTTCGCAACTTCACAACTTCGTAACTTTGTAACTTCGTATCTTCGTAACTTCGTATCTTCCTATCTTCGTAACTTCGTAACTTCGTAACTTCATAACTTCGTAATAGACATGAGCGCCGCGCCGGCGCGCCGCCGCCGTTGCCTCGCGGCACGCCGCCGCCGCCGCCGCCGTTTGTGCGCGGCGTGAGATTATCGATCGAGCGAGCGAAGTGAACTAAGATCTTAGTGGCAACTTGGGCAATTTTGCTTTGTATGTTTGTAAGTAGGTTGTACTTTATAAACTGACGAGGTTTTGCATCGATAAAGTATTCATCATCATCATCTTGGCGATTTCCCTGTTGCGTCCTTTCGAAGTTCGGGGTCCGCTTTCCTAGTCTTTTGCCTCCAATTCGGACGGTCTTCTGCATCCTTTTTGGTGAGTTCATTTGCACGCATGTCATCTGCTACGAAGTCAAGCCCGCACTTCTTCGCCTACCCCTCCTACCGAGGCCTGGCGGAGCCAACATAGCTAAGCATTTGTTCTCCACGTAGCTTGCCGGTTTCCGTAAGACGTGTCCGACGTGCCAACGTAGCCGGCACTCCTGCAATTTATCTGCTATGTCACGAACATGGAGGCTGCCACGAATGCAAGAGTTCCTAACGCGTTCCTTCCGCGTAACCCCACACATTCAGCGCAGCATATTCATCTCAATGACCGGCAGTTCTTGCTTGTGCTGCTCAAGTACCGGCCACGCTTCACTGCCATATAAAAGGGAATGATAATGATGGATTTATAAACCTGTCCTTTCAACTTAACTGGCATCTTGGGGTCACAGATAAAGAATAGAATATTTTAACTGATCCGTGCGCTCGACTATGTCTTCGCCTAAGCGTACGGATGTGGGATCTGCTTTATTGCAGGCCAAGTACTCCGTCTGCGCCACGCCACGTTGAGTTTCAGACCACCGTTCTCAAGCGATTCCTTTCACGCATTCAAACGTCTTACCAGACGTCCCCTGGCCGCATATGCCAGCGCGATATCGACAGCATAGTACATAAGTAACCAAGCCGCTCATGTCTGTCCCTGATACTGTCCGACACTACGTCTGATTTCACCCTGAACAAGAATGGGCTAAAGACGGTTCCCTGGTGTACCTACTCCAAGAGTGGTGGGGAAGGGTTTGGTGTCACCAACAGCGGTTCTAACCACAGAATCGGAATCGTGGTAGGTACATATCTCGGATGGTGTCAATATAAACCTCTGGTACTATAAACCTGGTAATGTAAACCTTTGCACCGCAAGGCCCAATAGATCGACTGTGTTCCTTACACAGTCGAAGGCCTTCTCCATGTTCAAAAACAGGAAATATAGAGGTGTATTTTTCGTCCTGTATTTCTCCATGTCTTTGCCCTACGGACCGTCCGTAGGGCAAAGACTGGATCCATGGTCCCGTGGCCAAGGTGAAAACCATATTGACACTCTGAGACCGCACACTCTTTTCGGATCCGAGAGTCTCCTATCCGCTCAAAGAGTTTCATGGTGTGGGACATGATTTTATACTACGGTAGCTGTCACACTCTTGGAGACCGGAGTGATAGCACTCAGTCTCCGTTGGCGAGGGATCCCTCCAGTCTGCAGTAATTCAATCAGTCAATAAAAAACATTTACAAAACTTTCGTGAGTTGCACTAGACATTATTTTAACACACGGGAATTACTCACGTAAAAATATCGTCGATTTAGATACTGACAATGTTTCGATTCATCCGGAGAATCTTCATCTGGGTAAGGAGGGAGTTGCGGCAAGGTTACTTCTTGCGGTCGCGTCTCACCATTGAGACGATATTTTTACGTGAGTAATTCCCATGTGTTAAAATAATGTCAAAAACATTTTCTTGCATGCGGTTGTAAAAATTTGTTAAGATGCCCACACCACACCACGAGGGCCCATTGCCTTCCAGTCCAGGCAGGCCTCGATGGGGATCGGTTCTGACGGCTTTCGATTTTTCATGCGGCGAAGAGCTTTACTTCTTCAGGCGTTTTGGCGGTACTAGTCCTTGATTTAAAGGGAGGTCCGGTGGCTATCTTGTTCAGCAGGTCGTGGAAGTACGAGCGCCGTCTTTCCTTCACCGCGAGGTCCTCGGTTATCAGATTTCCCTGGGGGTCTTTTACACAGGGGCACTTGGAGATATCCTGTGCCCTTAGGCCTTTCATCCTAGAAAGGTCTAAGCCTGTTTACACAGGGGCACTTGGAGATATCCTGTGCCCTTAGGCCTTTCATCCTAGAAAGGTCAAAGCCTGTGCCGCTTTAACCCTTGAACGTGCTAGCTTGTAGACGAGCTTCTGCCCTTCAGACGATTCCAGCTTATCGTAAAGTGGTTGTAAGAGATCTAGTCTGGATAATAATATGATGGATAGAGTATTATTGAACAGTAAGTACCTAGTCATTTGTGTTGTAGTAAAACGTTAGAGATAGATTTTATTAGTACTTATACCTATTTTTATTTAAAAAAAAAAGCCACGCCGCCGGCGCCGCGCCGCCGCCGGACGAAAAACTGCAGCGCGCCGCCGCCGACAATTTTCAACGCGGCGCACATGTCTAACTTCGTAACTTCGCAACTTCGCAACTTCATATCTTCGTATCTTCGTATCTTTGTATCTTCGTATCTTCGCAACTTCGCAACTTCGTATCTTCATAACTTCGCAACTTCGCAACTTCACAACTTCGTATCTTCGTAACTTCGAAACTTCGTATCTTCGTAACTTCGTATCTTCCTATCTTCCTATCTTCGTAACTTCGCAACTTCGTAACTTCGTAACTTCGTAACTTCTTAACTTCGTATCTTCGTAACTTCGTAACTTCGCACCTTCGTATCTAAAAGATACGAAGTTGTGAAGTTGCGAAGTTGCGAAGTTACGAAGATACGAAGATACGAAGTTTTTCATATGGTCATAACTTCATATCTTCGTTCCTTCGTAACTTCGTGATTTCGTATCTTCGTGACTTCGTGACTTCGTAACTTCGTATCTTCGTATCTTCAAAACTTCGTAACTTCGTAACTTCGTAACTTCGCAACTTCGCAACTTCACAACTTCGCAACTTCGTATCTTCATATTTTCTAGATACGAAGGTGCGAAGTTGCGAAGATACGAAGTTACGAAGTTGCGAAGCTACGAAGATATGAAGTTACGAAGATATGAAGATACGAAGTTGCGAAGTTACGAAGTTACGAAGATACGAAGATACGAAGTTACGAAGATACGAATTTGCGAAGTTGCGAAGTTACGAAGTTGCGAAGATGCGAAGGTGTGAAGTTACGAAGTTACGAAGATACGAAGTTGCGAAGATGCGAAGTTGATAAGTTACGAAGATACGAAGTTATGAAGATACGAAGTTGCGAAGTTACGAAGATAGGAAGATACGAAGTTACGAAGTTACGAAGTTGCGAAGTTACGAAGATACGAAGATGCGAAGATGCGAAGTTGCGAAGTTACGAAGACACACACACACACGCTGCACACTCATACCACGAAAGTGCTTGGTTGTAACTATTTTTATTCTTATTGTTATTTACTTTTCTCTAAAACCTATACTACCTAGTGACTAGACATTATTTAACACACGGGAATTACTCACGTAAAATTATCGTCGATTTAGTTTAGATTTGAAAGTGAAATACCTAGTGACTGTCGTAATATATGTTTTACTCTAAAAAATGTAAATCCGTCATTGGCTGTAAGAAACATAAATAAGTCGATTTATTACTACTAAGAGCTGTGGATTTTGTCTAATAAATAAATAAATAAGATGCGAAGTTTTTTCAAATCTGACTTGTAGAATATCGCGTTTAAACAAACAAACAAACTCTTTCGCTTTACAGAATTGGTATTAGATTGGTAGGTATAGATGTCAATACAAAATCGTTATGAAGTTATAAATTTTAAAACGTAAAAAATGTTTGCCGAAACTTTGACCGCTTTGTGTCAGAGCGGCCCGCACTGCGTGGCGCTTTCAATATGTGCGTTCTACGCACACAAGCTTGAGCACTACGTTTCCCGCCCGTAAATACCTAAAACTGACGAGCGGCATAGCGTCGGAGCCCTCTTAAGGTTCAACAACTGCTCAAACATAACCAGACCTACAAAATTAAAACTTTGTAATCCGTAAAATGTACAGAAAAAAAATACCTCTCGTTTTAAAACTTGGAGGCTGGGTTTCATAAATGTACAAAAAAAATGTTTATTGACTGACTGACAATAAACATTAGAATCTAAACACGTATTTCACGTATTTAGGGCATGCTCTTCATTAGATGAAAGACTAGACCTGTTTTTCACTAGTGCCTCTCTGAGATGTAGACCTGCTTAAATTTAAAACTGAATAAATATTCACAATTCTCTAGTTTTGTGATGAGAAGGTGGTCCCAGGTGCTCCATCAATCCCTACCTAGTAGTTAAAGGGTTGATTCCACTTCCACTCGTAGAAATCTAAAAGTGAGCAATTAACTTCATTTTCAGGAACTATTCTACTCATCACCCTGAAGATCCTCATCAGATCTTCACCAAATTTTTATGAGTTATATATAATCTTTCAAATAAAAAAAAGAATCATCAAAATCGGATTTCATAGGACGGATAATTATCCTGTAGCCCCCTTTTTGCCCCTTTTTGGAGGAAGTAGTTTGGAGAAACCCGCAGGCAATCTTCAAGGTACGAGTATCCTCAAAGAAATACATTTTACAGCATAATAGACAAAGTGATTTCATAAATTCCGCTCTAAGCAAGTTGAAGTTTAAAAGTACCTGCGAGCAAAGTCGCTGGTACTTCCCTAGTCACACTAATATTATAAATACGAAAGTTTGGATGTTTGGATGTGTGTTTTTTCCTCTATAACTCGACAACGAACTCGAAACTGTGCCTACCTACAGGTGTGGCGACTCTATCGTGTCACATCACTAATGTGGTGACATCACTAGTCAGTTTGACAAGCCGCCATTACCAACCATTCATTCTCACTCACACGCACACATTTGAACTGCGCAGAGCCTGACTTCACGTACGCCTAGATCCGTCGGCCCAACTGTATTTACCTTCATTTACTCGTGCTGTTATTGGACTTAATTAAATAGTGTTCCACGTAAACGCAATCAGTTTAATTTCTACGCTGGGAGAGCAGATCTCTCCCACATTGGTGACCTTTTCGACGTTGTTCGAATGATGATCAAGTGTGCCGGTTGTTAGGCTACCGACAACCACACTTGATAGCAGCAGCGCAGGAGTTCTACACCATACCTAACCGGCTTTGTGAAATTCCGCCGGCAACATCCTCGGTGAATCGCCAGTCAATTGAAAAGACTGGCACGACGGCGACCTGCTGATCCTTCATTTCGACATACCTACATGGTTCTCCAACCCTGGTTAATCTTCGATCTACGGGGAAGCGTCGCTCCTATTCATCGTGCAGTTGCGCAGGCCTGGTTGAGCTGTGTCAACAGTTGCCTGGCGTTGCGTTCAGTTGTGTTGCATGTTTTCGGATTGCATCCTGCCTGTTTGTGTGTTGTGCTTTGCAGTGTAAAATCCCTCAGTGTAAAAACATAACAACTTTTCCAAACCTATCTACTAATCTTTCCATAAAGAGACGGTGTGTTCCTGTTTGCTTGGAGTTTGGTTGCAGCTAAGGACTTTGCACGCAAGTTTTTTGCACATTAATTATTAAACAGAAAATTTATTTTTATAATCCAAGTCTAAATCTAATACTTACAGATTACTAACACTATCATTTTGAAACTAATAAGAAACTACCCATACTAATTTTTGGATAGCTTATTTAATGTTTAGACTGACTACCATAGTTTTGTAAATGTTGGTGTTGGATATAAAACTATTTAAATATTTAGTAGTCCTAGATAGGTAAAAACTTTATAGTGCATTTGCCAAGTAATTTCTACCGGTTTAGTAGTTCAAAAATTAATTTTTGAGGAAAATAATTACCCGCATAATATTTACAAAACTTAATTTTTATTTCAACTTGGGTTTTGAATAAGGTTTTGTTATTTTGAATATTTTGTTATATTGCCTGTGTGCCTGCCTACCCCTAACATTTTTATTTTTGGTGTCGGTCTTGTGTATTTACCAGAACATTGTCTTATTCGTTTATTTGTGTCGCTCTGCTTGGGTGTGTGGTATTATTGCTTTTTGTGTTAAATAAGTGTTGCACCATGGCTGATGAGCAACTTCAGGCACAACTACAACAACTTTTGGCTGAAAATGCAGCATTGCAAAAGCGACTTGGCCAGAACGAAGTCGAGGCAAAGGTATGTAGAGTTGCAGTAAAATTGCCTACATTTTGGGCTGACAAGCCAGCTATTTGGTTTGCCCAGGTAGAGGCCCAATTTCAAATTGCCAATATTGTTGGGGACACAACTAAATATAATTATGTAGTTGGTCATCTGGATCAAAAATTGGCAGGCGAGGTTGAGGATCTAATAACAAATCCTCCAGCTGAAGGAAAATATAATAATTTAAAGGATATTCTCATACAGCGCCTATCCACTTCACAAGAAAAAAGGGTAAGACAACTGCTAAGTGAGGAAGAACTCGGAGATAGAAAACCATCCCAATTTCTTCGTCACCTGCGGTCACTTGCAGGGTCAGCCCTTTCAGATGACAATATTATCCGCCAACTTTGGTTGCGTCGGCTGCCCCAACAAGCTCAGGCCATCCTAGCAGCACAAGCTGACCTAAATCTAGATAAGGTTGCAGAGTTAGCGGACAAGATCTCAGAATTGGCCCCGCCACCAGCCATCTGTTCTACCTCATCAACACCAGCCCTTTCATTAGCCACCTTAGCTAAACAGCTGGAAGAGGTTAGCAACCAAGTCGCCGCACTCTCTAGGCAGCAGCGCCGACCATCACGCGACCGTTCGGTGTCTTCAGAAAGGTCATCGAATAGTTCCAAGCGGTGTTGGTATCACAGGAAATGGGGGGTCAAGGCAACTAGATGTACCAGCCCCTGCAACTGGAAGTCGGAAAACTCGACCAGCAGTCAGTAGCGGCGGCAACTGATTGTCAGAGCACTAGCCGCCGTCTGTTCGTCACTGATAAAGTGACCAAGCGTCGGTTCCTCATCGACACCGGATCAGACTTATGTTGTTACCCTCATAGTTGGTTGCCATCTCGCAGGCAAGCTACCAACTATGACCTCAGTGCAGCGAATGGAAGCTGCATTCAAACTTTCGGTACAATTAACCTTAATTTAAATTTAGGTTTGCGTCGCGACTTTGCCTGGCAGTTTGTGATAGCCGATGTCAGCACAGCCATTATTGGCTCTGATTTCTTGGCATTTTATCACCTTTTACCTGACTGCCGCAATACAAAATTAGTCGACGGCACTACTGGACTGACATCCACTGCTACTACGGCCATTATTGACCAGCCCAGTATACGAGCAGTAATTTCAGGAAACTCTATTTTCATGAAACTTTTATCTGAATTCCCAGATATTGCTCGACCACCTGGTCTTCCCAGAGTTATCAAACACGACACCGTGCATTATATTAAGACCACAGAGGGACCTCCAGTCTCATGTCGTCCTCGTCGCCTAGCGCCACAGAAACTCATTTCAGCTAAAAAGGAATTTGAGGAAATGGTAAGATGTGGTACAGCACGGCCATCTAAAAGCGCATGGTCTTCTCCGTTACATATGACCATCAAAAAGGACAATACATGGCGTCCCTGCGGAGACTACCGCGCCTTAAACGCCAGGACGGTGCCAGACAGATACCCTGTTCGACATATCAACGATTTTACCCACAATCTGGCTGGTGCCAAAATATTCAGCACTTTGGACCTTGTTAAGGCGTATCATCAAATCCCAGTTTTTGAAGAGGATATTGCTAAAACCTCCATCGTGACTCCGTTTGGCCTCTTTGAATTTCCCTACATGACCTTCGGATTAAGGAACGCTGGCCAAACCTTTCAGCGTTTTATCGACGAGGTCACACGGGGTCTTGAGTTTTGTTTTCCGTACGTAGACGATATTCTCGTTTTTTCAGAAGATGAATCAACTCACCTTCAACACTTGCGCATCCTTTTCAAACGCCTTCAGGATTACGGGGTGGTGATAAATCCATCTAAATGCGTCTTAGGTGTCAGTGAAGTCGTATTCTTAGGCTATCACATAAGCAGCGAAGGTACTCGACCTCCTCAAGAGCGCATTCAAACTCTGTTAGATTTTCCACCACCTGCCACTGTACAAGGCATGCGCCGATTCCTCGGCATGCTGAATTATTATCGTCGTTTTGTACCTCGTGCGGCACAGTTTCAGGCGCCATTGATTGAGGCATTGGTTGCAACTAACAGTAAGGGTGCTAAACCATTTCCATGGTCACCCGAGCTGCTGAAAATTTTCGAAAACTGCAAGAAGAGCCTTTCCAACGCCACTCTATTGCAACATCCAGTCAACAACGCCAACCTTGGGTTGTTTACGGATGCGTCAGGCGTTCATATAGGATCCTGTCTACATCAACAGGTAAATGGCAAATGGTTCCCTCTTTCGTTTTTTAGCAAGAAATTAACCCCTCAACAGGCGCAGTGGCCGGCATACTACAGAGAATTGCTAGCAGTGTACGAGAGTGTCCAACACTTTCGGCACATTCTAGAAGTTCAGCATGCGACGATATTTACTGATCATAAGCCTCTTTTATATGCTTTTTCACAGCGGCGCGACAAACTTCCACCACCGCAACTTAACCAGCTATCGTTTATCAGTCAATTTACCACAGACATTCAATACATTAAGGGTGAGGATAATGTCGTGGCTGACGCTATGTCGCGCATCGATATTGATGCCATATCTCTGGAGCAGGATTATAAAGCTCTCGCTGACTCACAAGCCTCTGATCAGGAACTTGCTTGTCTTCTGCAAGGTGGTTCCAGTTTAAAGCTGACCAAGATCTGCCCAACTAGAACCGACACTCCTGTCTTTTGTGACATTTCAACTGGCAAGCCGCGTCCCTATTTGACCCCTTCCTTTCGCCGGGCCGCTTTCGATAAATTGCACAATTTAAGTCATCCCGGCGCTCAAGCTTCTACGCGTCTTGTTGTGGAGCGTTTCGTCTGGCCCTCTGTGAGAAAAGACTGCCGAGCTTGGGCTCGATCTTGTGAAGCATGTCAACGAAGCAAGGTGTCAAGACACAACTCCGCACCTACTGGTAGGTTTGATTTACCCTCTGGTCGTTTCATGCATGTCCACATCGATATCATTGGGCCCTTGCCTGTCTGCAACGAATACCGATATTGTTTGACGGCGATAGACAGAGTGTCCAGGTGGCCCGAAGTTTGGCCCATGCGATCTATTACCGCGGAGGAGGTGGCCGAGACCTTTACGAGAGAATGGATCTCTCGCTTCGGCGTACCTTCGGTCATTACCACGGACCAGGGCTCACAGTTTGAGTCCGATCTTTTTAATAGATTGTTGCACCAATTTGCCACCAAACGCATAAGAACCACCTCATACCACCCCTGCGCGAATGGGATGATTGAGCGGGTTCATCGGCAGCTTAAGGCAGCTTTAATGTGCCACAGTGACTCATGGGTAAGATCGCTTCCAATCGTCCTTTTAGGTATGCGGTCCGTTTTTAAAGAAGATCTGGAAGCAACAGCTGCGGAATTTCTCTACGGCGAGCCTCTGAGGCTCCCTGGAGAAATGTTAGCTCCTCCTGTAGCATCTGAGAATTTCGAAAATCCAGCCGATTTCGTCGTGCAGCTGCGACACAAAATGTCGACGGTGCGACCATTACCAGCTACGCGACACGGTGAGTCCCCTACATTTATTTTTAAGGAGTTGTCAACTGCTTCGCACGTGTTCCTGCGAGATGACACCATCCGACGGGCATTACAACCGCCGTATACTGGCCCTTTCAAGGTTTTAGAGCGCTCTCGCGATGGAAAGACGTTTACCATCATGGTAAAAGGCAACAGCGTCGTCGTCAGTGTCGATAGGCTGAAACCAGCTTTCATTGACTTTTCGAACAAGCAGCCGTCTCTAACAGCTCCGACGCCTCAGCCTGCTCTGCCTGCTCCGCCTGCTCCGACTACTCGACAAAATGCTCCAAGCAAACTGCCCGCTCAGCCATTAGTTTCAAAACAGCCAGCACAAGTCGAGCTACCCCCTCTGCCAGTAAGGCAACCTTATACCACACGCTCAGGTAGACGCGTTAGATTTAAGAATTTAGATTGATTTTAGGTGTTACATTAGTATTTTCTTTGCTTGTAAGTGTATACTTAAGTAATTGTTGTTTCTTTTGTTGTTGGTGAGTTTTATGTTCTCCGTAGGGGGGTGGTGTGGCGACTCTATCGTGTCACATCACTAATGTGGTGACATCACTAGTCAGTTTGACAAGCCGCCATTACCAACCATTCATTCTCACTCACACGCACACGTTTGAACTGCGCAGAGCCTGACTTCACGTACGCCTAGATCCGTCGGCCCAACTGTATTTACCTTCATTTACTCGTGCTGTTATTGGACTTAATTAAATAGTGTTCCACGTAAACGCAATCAGTTTAATTTCTACGCTGGGAGAGCAGATCTCTCCCACACAGGCAGTATTGTAAGATTTAGATAATAAACGGACGTGTTATCGAATTGCTTCTTTAATTTACAATACTCAATTAGGACTTGCCATATACGGCACAAAACAATAGGCTCATTCTGTAATCTTACTTCGAAATCCGCTGTAAGATTTCAAACATATTCGAAATTTGAATCTTACTACAAACACTTACAATACATTCTTGCGTATTTAGTGAGCTCGGTCACTTGAGTGAATTCGAAGTGAGTCTAGTACAGAATTGCTCTGCTGATTTGGCTGTTTAAGATAGAAATAAATAATGACCGGAACATAGGCTACTTTTTTATCCGGGTACCAAGCGAACGAAGCCGCAGGCGGAAGCTAGTTCTAGATAATTTCAATTTTTAATAGGGACCGACAAAGTTCTCGTCATCAAGAAATCCCTGGAAGGGTTATTATTGTGATAATTAGGGAGGAATAATTTAAAACTTTTGGGGTATTATAATGATGTCCACTCAGGTGCGAGAAGAAAGTTTCTGGGTGATTTGTTGCGAAGTTATAACATCGTTATTTCGATTCAACAAACGTCTATTGTACTTTATAATTATGTAGATTGCCTTTGAGCGCTCTTTACAGCCTATTTGCTACTTTTCTATACTAGATAAATAACCCCCAGAAGGTTACAGTTAGCAGAAAAAATAATAAAACGAAATGAGGCCATGAGAACCAGAGTGGCCTAACATTTTTTTTTTCAAAATCGAGTTTTGGCCTAAAATGCATTACACTTATGATCTTTTTAAAAACCAGAATGGCCTAAGTTTATTTTTTCCAATCTATAACAGATGGCAGCACATAGGCTCAACAAAAACTACAAAAACTAGTTACCTATTAAAAATTCAACATCCTATTTTACATTCTAACTTAGTTCATTGTTTTAGTAAATAGGCCATTTTGGTTCTCATGGCCTCATATGATCACGACTGTATCCCCAGGCACGGTAGACATTCTCTCAGATCTTTTTTCAGGCCTTTAAAGATCCTTTGAAGATGTCTAAGGGGGTAGTCAGAGGTATGTCCAAATACATATTTGGTACATGCCCAGAATTATGCGTTTGAAACAATGTTAGCTTGCAACGGGTATAAAATAAATAAACAAATAATGCTGGACATTTCACACAGCAGCGTCTAGCCGCAAAGTACATAAGCAGAGCTTGTGTTAAGGGAACTAAGTATATGAATCATACCACTTACATAGTTACTGTTTTTTTTATTTAAATAGGTACCTAAATTAGGTAGGCATACATAGAAAAACACCTTGACTCGAGACAGACGTTTGCCTAGCGGTGGGAATCGAACCCGTAACTTTCAGGCGAGCATTCCCCCACTGCGCCACAAGGGTTAAAAAACATGATGTTCTAAATAATAATTCGTATGTATGTTTTTGTATGTTACCGATTTTATCCGTGATTAAGTACCTACTGATTATACCTATTCTACTAGTTCTTAGAGAATAGTTCCGAAATAGTCCCATACCATCCTTATAGATTGCTTGTTGTGCTTTAAAATGATGCTTTTATTTACTAAAATGGAAGTCTATTTCTAGTTTTTTGTAAGAACTGTCTTATTAAGTAGGTATGTTCCGAAATTTTGTTTGTGTATTTTAGATCTAAATTTTAATTCTGGCATTGAAAGGGGTGATAATTTTCAAATCAATTATTAATTTTTCATCCACCACAAAGCTTAGCCTAACGCGTCCACTGCCACATAAGGCAGCATCACTGAAATCAGGAAATATAACTTGTGCGTCAGGAGTACTAAAAATATTAGAAGATATAGCTTAGCTTAAGTGGCTTCGCTGACATAACTATGTAACCAACCACGGGTTAAGCCAAGCTAAGTTTGCGGTGTGACCCGCGTTTAAGCCACATTCAGGTGGCTGCTGTGGCTGCTAGTTTGTATTCGCGTGGCTGCATTAGTGTGTTTGGACTAATTACCTAGATTGTTGAATAAGTACAATGCAGCATAATACGAGAAAACAGAATTTACGCAGCCGTAGATTTTCGTAGAAGCTCTACAAGGGTCTACGTCGTAGACCCATTCGATACTTCGTAGAAGCCCACTTTTGAGTGTTAGGCCGGCCGCATACGCACGTTTTCCGTATACGTTTTCCGAATTCGGAATGCACGCATTCAATACAAATTGTTCTACATGCCGCACACGTTCTTATTTTTTCCGAACGGAAAAAAACTTGACGTTCATTTCGAAAACAAACCGTGCGTAGAGGTCATACGAACTAAAATTGAACGTCTGCAAAAAAAAACGAATTCGGAAAACGTATACGGAAAACGTGCGTATGCGGCCGGCTTTATTATCTGTTTCTTCATCATTTTCCTGTCCTTGTCCCACATTACGTGAGGTCGGCACAACATATTCTTCTTCCATTTCCCTCTATCAGCCGTCATCTCTACATTCACCCCTTTCTTACTAATGTCAACTTTCACACAATCTTTTCTTTGGTCTTCCTCTGCCCATGTATCCATCCACATGCATAATCAAGCATTTAGTTAGGTACATGAGTAGGTACATCCCATTCTTCACTTTTATATTACCTACTTATCTGTTTTACATGAATTTAAATGCCTATAAATGAATGCGTTTTTAAACAAATCTTAAATTGTTAATTCAATTATTTAAAAGTAGTAAAACTTTATTTTTTAAATCTGCATTAAGACTATTGTTTCAAATTCTAGACGATTCAAATAGGAAAGTTTTACTTAAATATTTTATCAAAACTTTCCACTTTATAAAAGAACAAAGAATTTAGTTATTTAAAGAATTTAGAGTTTCTTTTAGGTTTTGCCATAAAATATCTGCTTAATTCTAAGCACGTAGTAAAAGTAGGTACGGGTCTAATTACGAAGCCAAGGAGTTAAGCGAATTAATTAAGAATTTATCATTTTGTTCTTACTTGGGTACACGACGTAAGTTCTAGCCAAAACAGATTATTTATTAGAGAAAATTAGTTTTTTTTTTTTAACTAGCCTAAACTGTCCCACTGCTGGGCAAAGGCCTCCCCCGTTACCTTCCACTCATCGCGATCTTGTGATTAATTAAAGTTAGATTAATTGACCAAAATTATCAAGGTAAGTAGGTAGGTATTAGTAAATAATTAGTAAATTAATCATAACTAAGATCAGAGATAAGTGTTCTTCTTCTCTTGTGACTTATCCCATATTAGATAGGTACCTATCTGGTACCTACCTACTTCAAAAGGTGATTTTAAAGTAACTGCCCACTTCAATTGCGGTACTTACAACTTAGTTGTGATGTGAGTAAAAATACTAAGTATAACATTGTGCATTACATTTACTCGTAGCAACATTATGGAATTGTATTTATTGTCATACTAGCGAACGCCCGCGGCTTTGCCCGCGTGGGCTACTACTTTTTATCACACGGGAAACATGCATTGTTTCGGGATAAAATGTAACCTATGTCACTCTTCCGCCCTCCAACTATCTCCACACAAAAAATCACGTCAATCCGTCTCTCCGTTTTGAGGTGAAAGAACACAAGCAAACAAACAAACACACTTTCAAAATAATATGGGTATGGATTATAAAAAGTGACTTAGCAAAATTAGGCTTCACAAGCCTATAAAATAAATTAAACTCTAACATAAAACAAACAAAACGTAACTCTTTCATTCTTACGGTCGTTTATAACACTTTAATCCGGAAGAGGGCGTCTATGTAGTAATTAGCGGTGTTGAAAAACACCGATTCGTCGGGTAATCTGTTTGGAGGCCTAATGACCTCGATGCAACTATTAAGTAATCTGTGCTCGGGGGTGGAGTGAACGAGGATTTACAACCTACTGAAATGAGCAAGACGATAAAAATTACCTAAATTAATATTAAATTAATTACGAGTATATTATAGGTACCTACAACACTAGGTACCTCTATATTTTTATAATACTAACTTTATTTTTATAATACTAAGTTAGGTAGGTAGGTACTTTATAAACTAAAGCCCGTCACAGACTTAGCTATAATATATATTAATATTTTTATAGCTAGGCATATTACTATATATTTTCTATACTAATTTTCGCGTGACCGCACACTCAGCTATAATATCCGTGGCACGCGTGAATACGTTGACATGTATAAAACACCAACTTTTCAGGGCGGCCGTTTGAAAGTTTGACCTCTTCTGGTTTCTCGGTAAATTAGTTTACAGTATTTGTGTTAATTGTTTCTATGGTTATTTTATGCCCTCTTTCGAATGATGACAATAAATAACCAAAATTCCCCATAGTTTCCATGATATAAGACATGTCAACAAAAAAATTGATGAGATTTAGGTTACGTCTCGAGATGTCCAGTTATGCCGCAAAAGATATCAACTTATTCACCTTTAATGTATGGAATATTGGTAGGTAAACAATGCTATATTATCGGATTGCAAACAGATAGAGACTATAAAACCGGTTTTTTGAGTTGCTGAAGTACCTACTTATTACTCAGAACCATTCATACCGTTTAGAAATGAGATTTAACATAGTAAGGGTAAGCTGATTTTAAATGAGCCCAAACACGGATGCTCTACTTGTAATCACTGAGAATTTAAATGGAATACAACCAGATTTTATCAGCACATCTGCTCATTGCCACCATATTATTACAATGTATTCGGAACTAGAAAAAAATGCAAAGTTTCACCTCAATCGAAAAATTTACTGAGGAGTTTTGTTGAATAACTCCTGACTCCAGCAACAGATCAGTTTGTTGTTATCATAATATTACATTCTTATCTAGAGTCAATAAGTGTGCCAAATTTTAGCTCAATGAGACACTGGAAAGTGGGTCAAATTAAACTTGCAAGAATTCACTAAAAAAAATATGAGTTTTGTTGAACAGGTCCTGGCTCCATCATCAGATCAGCTCGTTGTTACAATAATATAGCATTGTCACCAAGAATCCATAAGTGTGCCAAATTTCAGCTCAATCAGACACTGGGAAGTGGGTCAAATTAAACTTGAAAGATTTGACCCGAACACAATATTGAGTTTTGTTGAACAGCTCCTGACACCAGCATCAGATCAGCTTACTGTTAACATAATATTACATTGTTATCTAGAATCTATAAGTGTGCCAAATTTTAGCTCAATCAAACACTGGAAAGTGGGTCAAATTGAACTTGCAACATTTCACTAAAAAAAAAATGAGTTCTGTTGAACAGCTCCTGGCTCCATCATCAGATCAGGTCGCTGTTACAATAGTATTACATCGTCATCGAGAATCTATAAGTGTGCCAAATTTCAGCTCAATCAGATGCTGGGAAGTGGGTCAAATTGAATTTGCAAGATTTAATCCAAACAAATATTGAGGTTTGTTGAACAGCTCCTGACTCCAGCATCAGATCAGCTTATTGTTAACATAATATTACATTGTTATCTAGAATCTATAAGTGTGCCAAATTTTAGCTCAATCAAATACTGGAAAGTGGGTCAAATTGAACTTGCAACATTTCACTAAAAAAAAAAGTGAGTTCTGTTGAACAACTCCTGGCTCCATCATCAGATCAGCTCGTTGTTAAAATAATATTGCATTGTCACCAAGAACCTATAGGTATTCCAAATTTCAGCTTAATCAGACACTGGGAAGTCAGTCAAATTTAATTTTCAAAAGTAGACCCGAACAAAAATCGCAAGTTAATAATAAAAGCTTGTAAAAATCAAGCAATGTCATTATAGTTTAACAAATAATTAAAATCTATCAGTTTTCCATGTAAAAGCAATACTAAAAAAAAAAAAGATTTCTGAACTGACGTTTTGTTTACCAATACGAGTGACATGTTCGGTTATGCCAGCGCGAGAGCGCGCGGGCATAACTGAACAACTCAATGTATCACAATTTAAACGGAATACTTTGGTTAGCCATAACCTGACATTTTAATTTGTTAAAAGTTAATCAAAAATATCATATGTATATGTCGAGATATCATGTAACAAATATAATTTTGGCGAATGAGTAGGTTGATAAATCGAAATATCTACAAAAACATGTGTGTGTTAGTGGCTTGAAAAATTGACAAGTAGTTATGTCAACTAAAATACGAAAAATGGAGGAGTTGGCAAGGCCATAACTCGAAAACTTGTCTAGCTAGGGAGCTGTCAATTTTTTTATAGATACTTCATAGGCGTAGATATCGTTTAAGCCAATAAAAAAAAAAATTGACATCTCGACATGTCAACGTATTCACGCGAGCCACGGATATATACGGTATAATAGTACGGTATATTAATATATATTATAGCTAAGTCTGTGACGGGCTTAAAGTAAGTAGGTATGTAACGTAAGACCTCATTGAATAACAATTTGTCATGGCGTACAATCCCAATTCATTTTTTCTTGAGCGACTTACGGCCGCACCTACAGGTAATCAATGTAAAATAAAAGTCAGAGCTCTTCTGTGCTTCGGAGGGCACATTAAATTGTCTGTCCCGGATTTAAGAGGCCTTTATCATATCAGAGTCAGCCAAGAGATCATACGAACATACATACATTAGGTAGGTACCTATACCTACTGCAGGGCAAAGGCCTCTCTTCAGTCCGGATATAGTGTCAAAATTAACACCAAAATTAAACGCCAAACTGTAAATTTATAAAATTATGTAAGTAGGTAGGTAAGTAATTATAAAAAGCGAAAAGGTTACTCAGTCTATTTTTTTTTAGAATAAAATGTAAAAGCCTAGGTTGAAATTAATTGAGGGCTCTGGGTGTGGCAGTAAACGACGCAACACCCGTTTCGTTTATATTTTTATCGGGAACGGTTTAATAAGGAATTTCTTTGAAAGCACCTGCGGCCGGATTTCAGCAATTCAAAACATTTCAATTTAGATGAAAAACTCTGGATTTGCGCTGCAAAGAATAAAACAGTGTGCGAGTTTGTATTGAGGTTTATGGGTTCCGTAGCAAACTTTTTGTTGTTTTAGAAGTTCATTCTTATTATTTTCTGTGCGTGAAAGTCCCGAAGATTAGAGATTTCGTGTAAGTGGCGCTGAAAGCCGGAGCAGATGGCGCATGGCGCAACATCGTGCGGGAGAAGATGCTTTCGTGATGGGTCACGACCCCCAGCATTGGGGAAACGACGCAAGGAGGAGGCTCTGCAAGGGGAATCACACTTATTCGACTGCATTCGAATAAGTGTGAATCGCCATGCTGGTGACCAAAGTTTTCAGGTCGCCTAAAGGCCTTCCCGCCATTGCTTAACTTTAGGTATAGCTGGGACCGACAAATCAACGTGCCCTCCGAAGCACGGAAGCGCTGTTATTGCCACAAGCTGTACCTAACCAATCCATGTGACCACGGAGAACATCACTTATAGTCTGGCAAAAAATAATAACATAAACGGGGGCGCCACTGTGCAAGCTAAATACGCGAAATAGATAAATTATCTTCTAAAAGGAAATTATTACTTCTGACTGACGTCTTTGGTACCTGTACCATAGACAAGAAACCTGTACCTACTTTACCTTAGATTAGTAGAGAAAGGGTTTCCAGTGTAATGAAATTTTAGTTGCCGTTTCTACCCGTTTTAGCCAGACTATAGCTTCGACGATTTATCAAAAACGACTGAGCCAAGCACTAGTTCAAGAACTGAAGGTTTTTACATGATCTGTTTGAATGGGGAACCCAAAAATAGCAAACCTTTCCCAGCTGCTTAGTTAGTATTCTGTGCTGCTTTTATTTAAGCTTTAGAGCGATGATTAAGATCGGTTTTGCCGCATGTTTTGAATTGCACTCGTTATAGAAATCTCTTTGATAAACTAAAATTTTAAAATTTTAAAAATTAAAATTTTTTGATGGGCAATGCAAGGAAAACTTGATCGCAAAACCAGGGCCCTAACTCCCAAAAACGAAAACTATCTATATATCGTGCCAATTATACGTAGTTCAGCTTATGTTGGTCGAATATTCCGCGAATTAGGCTTCCGCCAACTTAGGCTGAACTACGATAGTTGGCACGATATATCGTACCACGATAATTTTAACAAGATCTAATTAGGTACCTATTAGTTTAGGTTCAAAGCTCAAACACAACTTGAGACGACTTGAGCTTTCACAACAAACATGCTTACATGCCAAACTCAATTTTATAACCTAAGTTATTCTATTGGAATAGCCAAGCTAATGCCACAGTAGGTATACACAGCAACTCCGAGCAGCAATGCCACAGTTTACACAACAAGTATCAGTCCATTATAATGGAACTTGGACCAAGTTAGCACCTAGACAGGTAGGTTTATAAGCATGGACGGATTTAGGGAAAAATTGGGGCGAAAGATTTCGGGGTAAATTGAATTGAACAAGTTTTTCTTAAACCTCCGCAACCACAGTTAATATCTATACCTATCTCCAATACCAATATCTATACTTACCAATTTAATATAAAGTGGAAGAGTTTGTTTGTTTGTTTTTTTGAACACGCTAATCTCAGGAAAACTTACCGTCACTAAGAATAGAGAACAGCGGGTCTAAAGATGCCACTTTTAAGATTCATGTTACGATTATGACATGTACCTACTTAATACGATAATCATTTATGATTCGGCTAAAGTGGCCTTTTTAGACCCGCAGAATGATCAAAAATTTTATAAGTGTGACACGCGAGCGCGAAAAGTGACTGTAGAGTCGGATTCAGCACTGAAGTCTGATAGACGCAGCGCTGCTATCGCAGAACTAGGTTAGTTATGTAAAAAATTACTAATTGTCCAAATAAGGCTTGAACAATAATAATTATGCTGGTTTGTACGTTCGTTATCTCTACACACCAGAACAACTGAACGACCTTGACTAAAAGAGCATATTATAGTACTTAAATAAAACAATCAGTTCCCGCTTTTTCCATAGGACTTGAGTGCTGAATCCTACTCTAGAAGCCCCCATTTTCCGAGTACACACCTGTAAACAAGCTACTTGCTCTTTGATTGGCCGAGTTGAAACAATTTAACAGCGCGGTCTAAGTGGCCCGCACCCAGTTCAACACGGTTTACTCGCGAGTAATTGCAGGTTTAAGTTTGCCAGGTACGGATCAAAGTTATAGAGTTGTTGGAATAAGTTCCGGAGTTTGCGTTTGGTGCCTTGTTAGGTAATAGTCTGTATTAGCTATGAATGCTAACCTTGATATTGATAGTATGTTAGGCTTGTTTCAGTCTTCAGCGTGTCGCCGGTCGCGTCCGCGATTTGACCATTCACAGCACATTTCTCTGTGATGAAGACAACGCTGATAGAATAAAAAATTACTCTTTACTGAAACTGGTAGAGGAACATTAATAATAATACTACGTAGGTAGTTAATATGTACTACGTAGTACATATTACCTACCTACGTAGTATTATTATTAATGTTATGTGGTAGTATGCTAGTTGTGTGTGTACCCCAGGCATTATTAAAGGTAGTAGGTACCTACATCTGGAGACTTACCTACTTATAGAATAGAATAATGATAGTAGAAACTCGCTTTGTCGTTACTTAAGTAGGTATCTACTCAATAAATAATCTGAATGGCAGTTTGTGCACAAGAAAGTCCCTATGAAATACCTATACCTACCTATCAGTGCGGCGTAAATTTTGTGTAAAGGTCAAAGCATTTAGTTATTAGTAGGTAGACGTTGATTCTACAATCCGGCTGTATCATTAGTACCTAAGTAGGTATAGTTAGTTTGTGTCTTGAGTCTTGACTCGACAATTAAGTACCTACCTACCTACCTATATCAAATTCTTTTCCAGACAAGAATTTACGAACAACATTCAAGACCAACAACGAAATAACAGACAAGTTCCAAGCTGAATTCGTCAAAATACTTAGCGCTTTTATTTAAATTTTTTTAGGTAGGTACCTACCTACACCAATTTAAATTGGTGGCTTATTTGAAGGTCTGCTTTTCAAAATTAGTTTAATTTCTAGACAATACAAGTGGCTAAATTGAAATTAAAAAAAAAACCGACTTCAATGTAAGAAGCTGAGCAATTTTGAACATAAATGCACTCTCGAGGTGCATTTCTGTTCATAATTCCGAAGATCCTCGACAGATCCTCACCAAATTTTTATGGCACCAACTGGAAAATATACCCTTTCAAACAAAAAAAGAATTTTCCAAATCGCTCCAGGCGTCTTCGAATAATCGGCTAACATACAAACAAGAAAAAAATCCGACGAATTGTGAACCTCCTTTTCTTTGAAGTCGGTTAAAAATGAAAGTGGAGTAACTAAAATGGAGCTGGGCAGGACACCCAGCACTGAATCAAGACGGCATGGTGGAGGCAGTCAACTGAATGGCTTACAAGAACATGGGTACAGAAATGTCAGCCGTCCAGCAGCAAGATGGGCAGACGTTTTAACCAGCATCATGGGACGAACTTGGAAGAGTTTAGCAGGACCGTGAGTGGCACAAAAAAGAGGAGACCTACGGACCTAAAAAGGTCGCTAAAGCTGAATCACAATTTGAAATTAACTATACTTAATGCCGTCTCTTTTCACTCTCAGTCAATGAAAAGAGATGGCAATCATTCAATCCCTTTAATGCGATTTTGCACTAGCGACCTTTTTAGGCCCCCTGTACCCAGCGTTGGGTGAATTCATGCTGCGGATGATGATGATGAAAGTGATAGGATTTCTTAAAAAGATTAGGGACGTCGGTAAAATAAGGTTCTTTACACGGCAAACCTAGTCATCTTGGTTAACCTAACATTAACCCTTGCTCACACATCAACATAGCATAGAAGTCTACAGTTGAACCAAGGCCTCAAAAATATCTAGAACTTTTTTGTGCCGCATCCTAAAGCGTCGGATACACTAGGGGACATTTTGTCCCGCAACATGACGCGCAACACATAATTTACGTGACGCTGCAACGTTGCATATTGTCCCGCAACATGCCCCGCAACATTGTACGTGACGCGGGGCATGTTGCTTGCTCCAAAATGTTCGGCAAAATGTTCCATGACAATTGTCGCGGGACACTTCACGTAGTTGTTGAGGGACATGTTCCGCAACATGTCCCCTAGTGTATCCCAGGCTTTATTGAGCGATTATGTTGCGCAACATCTTCCATGTGTTCCCAACAGTGTCCGGCGCTAGTAAGTATTTTAGATGCAAGATCCCTTTCAATTACTTATTTCTAAATATTTGAGTAAAAAGTATGAAGATTTAGAACGAGCACTGATAAAGTAAAGTAAATCATAATTTTAACTAGTTATATTTAAAAAGGCCTTGTCAAAAGTAGGCAACATTTTTTTCATCAACATCACTCAAGCAAAGTCTGAATTTTTACGGTCGTGTTTAATTTGTATTGATATCAACAGTAGATTTTTATAAAAATCATTTGTCTATTTAAAAAAAAACTATATTTAGGGGGCTATTTAAGAAAAACGTTCGGAATCTGTCGTAACCAAGATATTATCTCTCTCTCGTAGTCAGAAAGATAAATTATCTGATTTCTACTGTAAGGTTAGTATCAATTTCATTGTCATTGAAATCTAAAATCATTTTTAGAAAATACTTTGTTCCGACTTTTTCATTTTGTTCTACAAGTCTAACATTTTATAGAGACAAAAATAATATACGGACATTTTGTTATTTTTTATTATTCAAGCAGAGAATAAAAGCAGAAAAAAACCTAATTTTAACTTCATCTCAACCTACATACGAGACAATAGCGAGTTTCTATTCTACATTATTATATTCTACGCTATTCTAAAAAAAAAAGTACCTTAACTGTCTTATTAATGTCAAAAGAATTTAAACCTTATCTGGTTTCACGGAAGTTTGTATGTTCCTTAGCGAAACGGAGCAGATTAAATCAAAATTGCAATGTCATCACATCAGTGATATTTGCATAATGTTATTTTACATTCAAGAACAACCGGATTGCAGTATAACTGCAAATATAAACTTAATGCACACAATACAATTTTCAAAATCTGTCCGCAAAACATTTAAAATAAATAAAACAGTCAAGTTAAAAGGACCACTAGACTAGAGTAAAACAATTATATTTTTCCAACTCCTGTATGTATCTCATACAATTCTAAAATAACCACATTTCGTGATTGTGAGACTTTTGGATGACTCCATTTCTTTCATACATAGTTCATTCATTTGTTACACATTATATTAGTATCTATTCTGTGTTATGTTCTCAGTTTTTCACTGAAATGTGTTAGAACGCATGATATTAACGTAAGTTATACATTCGATTTTACTGCGTACATTTTTACGTCCGATTGCAATGAGATGCAATATTTTCATGTGATGACATTCAGATGTATGCAAGGTATAGTTCGCGTCATGTAAAATGAACGCTGAAAGAAAGTGGCGGGGGTGTTTTGTCTCATGTTGGCGCATGGGTTACCTATTCGCAAACATGAGACAAAACACACCCTCGCCACTTTCTTCTAGCGTTCTTTTTACATGACGCGAACTATATACGACGCAAAGATTATCTAATTAACGCTTGCATTATTATCGGTCGATAAACACATCTGTATGGGAGATAGAAGTTAAAAATTTGTCAACTATAAAATTTCAATTATTGAGCCAAAATTCTTTCAGATTTTGACCCAGTTTATTGATCTTTTCTGAGACCATAAAAGCACCAATGACACGACGAATTAACTAACCATTTCAAGATGACAGACAAAAATATTCAAATAACTTTACTGCTGTCAAAATTAGTTTAAACCACAGAATTTTGTCGAGAAAACGAAAATGTTGTCAAACGCAAACCTATTTTCGTTAAAAAAAAAAAAGTGTAAGTATGTGCCTCGCGTGCCGAAAAGAAGGGCTGAGGACTTCTTTGCTCGCCGCTAAGTTCATTCCAAATTCATTGCGGCTTTAATTTGACGCGCCAGACTTGGCGAGCATTGAAAACCAGCAATGTAATCCAAACTGTCAACTGCGTTCGTCAAAGTACCTACGCAAAATGTTACACGGTCGGTTTCCATACAAATCAACAAACTTTTTGCTTCTATCTCGATAAAGTTGTGGTTCAAACCATCCGTTTGAGAAAACACAGAATAGTAACGTCTCGATTCAAACTGGGCTGTCTTGTAAATTAATCCTATTTAATATACAAAGGAACAAAACACAATTGCGATTTGGCTACCTACACAACATGAGTTACAAAGAGTGTATGTGTGACAAGTGCAGTCATTTTCGTCATGCAACAGAAAGAGACTCATATAAACCTACGCCGAATCGGATATCAAAAGTAGCTGAAATTCTCATCGGCAGGGTAACTACTGTAAAATAAGGTTACAAAGTTTTAAGAATATACTGTAGTGAAATAAATAGTTCTATTTTTATCTAAGGCTGGTTTTACTGTCACGCGTACCGTCGGCGCTGATATGCGAGTGATCTTTAATACAATGAATTAAGGATACTGATTGTTCAGCACTGACGAGAGCAATCAGCGTAGCCATTTCTGCTAAACAATCAGTATCTTTATTTCATTGTAATAAAGATCACTCGCCTATCAGCGCCGACGGTACGCGTGACAGTAAAACCAGCCTAAGTCTGATTGCAAGTGTGTTATGACTTCAAACTTAACAATGAATGAACTTTATCGCTGTCTAAGTAACTTGTATGTAATACATACCTACTTAATACTCTGTACTATAATTTCTCTAATCTTTCCTTAGTTTATTTACAATTTTGAGAATAAGTGCATCTTTTTATACAAATTATAGTCTTAGGTTTATTGAGGCAGACATTTTGTTTTATCATTTCATCTTCTAAGAGAGTAGTCCATTTGATAACTAACTGTGGACAATATGCCTTCAATAATCCAATTTCTTTCTATTTACAACAAATTAATGACTATTCAACTGCCTTAAATTCTCACACAGCAATCCACAATCCTAAATCACTTGCCATGGATCATGTCTTTTTCATTCACGCACATCACCAGAATCTTTGAGGCCTAGGCCCTGTCCATCGCGGCCTAGGACCATTTCTAGGCCAGAACTGCCCTCCGAAGTTAGGCCCGGGCGGTCTGAAATTCCGCGGGCCCCAATTCCTGGGGAATCTTTGATTCATCGGCCGCGGGCGATATTCATAGTCATCGAAATCGTCTGTCCGCTCGTCGATATCTCTATCGAATCCCCTGCTTCTTAGATCTTCTTCGTACGCATCGTTAGACCCTTCGTCATCTAAGTCGATCACTTCGTTGAACGAACTCATACGTCTGTTAGGCGGCATGGCATCAAACGGATTCACCATTTGGGAGAGAACTGGTGCGGATTGAGGTTCTTTTTTCTCGCTGTTGATTTGGATGAGGTTGGAGTGGTTTTTGTCGTGGGTTTTGCCGTTGTCGCCGCCGACTAGTACCTTGTTGTTGTTGAAATGTCGCCGGCCGTCGGCTTGGTTATACATACCCTCTGGAAATGTAAAGACAATGTTAATCTATTTTGCAAGCAAATAAAGTAGTGTTAACCTAGTAAGGCAGACTTTAGATCTGCGGGTTTAAAAAGAAAAAAACTATATGCCGTCTCTTTTCACTCTCAGGAATCACACTAGGAATTGAACTATAGTCCTATTCCTATTGAACTATAGTTCAATTCCTATTAATGAAAATTACTCATAATTTCAACTTTATGGCAAACAAATAAATATCAATGTCATTTTTAAGAAAAGCAAATTAGTTGCAAGGCGTGCGAGCTGCGCTGATAACGACGTGCACTTCTGCCGCATTCTGTTTTGTGGAATCATACATTGCTGTCGGACATATTCGGAAAATAATTCTTATTTGTTATAGTGTTAAACCACACTTAGTATCCTGTAGATGGCGTTCATCGATGCTATAATCGATAGGTCCTATCATGATTTTCAACTCTGACGACAAAGGTCCCGTGGCCGAATTGGTAAAGGCACTCCGGCTAAAGGAGGATCGCTTGTATCATTGCGGGTTCGAATCCCGTCGGAATTGAAAAAATTTGATAAGATTTTTCATTTTCAAATATTCGGAAAACAAGAAAATAACCGATGCCCATTATAAAGCTTGAAGTACTGTACTCACGTTGTTCCTCGTCTTCGGAGAGGTCCATATCGACGCTTTCTACGATGTCTGAAGGCGCCACCACAGGCGGCACCATCGACGGCACCATAGACGGCACCATAGGCGGCACCATAGGCGGCACTCTGTAGTCCTAACAATTTTTTTTTTTAATTGTAAACACTATAATTGGGATATTTAGTGTACCGTGACCATGGCGCATGCAACTGTGCCGAAATATCGGGAGACTCGAAAATCCAAAAATCATGGTAAATATCCCGTTTATAGTGTTTACAATGTTTGGAACCATGATAGTTTCAAAAGTTTTATTTTTTTTATGGTCGAAATACAGTAATTTACCATTGTAAAAAGAGATGGTATTGTCGAATGTACCTCAACTTTTGATGCGAAAGTGACTCTCGCCCGAATACTGAAACTCTACTTAAATATTTGAGACGTTTTACTCTTCAGAATCGTAAAGAAAAACGACAGTTAATGTCAATGATGATGAGCACCACTTAAGCTAAGTAGCGTTTCAGTATTCGGGCGTCTGACTGTTACAATTTTACGGCTAAACGCCTTGACCTTAAGTAGTCCTATTTTGAATCCTGAGGAATTGGTAAGTACAGTCATAGTTTGAACCCCAAGGAAGGACATAAGCTACTTTTTATCCCGGAAAAAATCAAATTTCCACGGTAACCCTTCCCATGCGGGCGAAGCCGCGGGCGACGTTAGTTTGTTATATTTTTGTGACTTTACATTCCATTTTCTAAAACCTTGATGTAAGTTTTAATTTACCTGGTCCAAATTGATGATGGGCCGAGGTACAGGCGGCGGTGGATGGTTCAGATTCAAAGGCACTGGCGGCTGATGCGTTAACGGTATTAGATTCCTGTGGTCCACATCTAGAATCACGTGAAATATAGTTTTATTTTTACCTTCATGAATATATTATTGTGGCGACCTCTACCTGTCGCTAGATGAACTACATAGACATGCTACGCACTATAGATGGCGCCACGCAACATCAGAATTCCTAGGTCGCGCAAGTGAACTACTCAACGCCGATCGGGTTATATACAACCAACCGACAACTGTTGGTCGAAAGACCACGGGCAAGTGGGCCAGATGGGCCGGCCCGTTGCAGAGGAACCACCTACTCTGCCTTTGGGGAACGCTTCCACCCTGTTCCCCAAAATTATTACATTTTTCATAATCTGTCATCATAGATTTCTAAATCAGTTTTTTGTATTTTCTGAAAAAGTAGGTTTTTCGAGTTACCGGGGCTTTCATCTAGGGGTGCGATATGTAGTATTAGTTACCTTGATGTACTACAGAATGTCTGTTTCCAGTGGCGACAGGCGGCGGCACTGGCGGCGGCACAGGGGGCAATAACCTGTGGTCCACATCCTCTATATCTGAAACATAGCATATTAATATTTAGTCTTTATTACATATTTTAAACTTTCGCGACTTGAACACATTTTTTAAAATTATTTTTATCGGGACTTAATCGAATTACGCGATTAAGTCCCGATAATAATAATTTAAAAAAATAGTCTTTATTAGTTATTTCTGCTCGTAGAAACATAAAATAAACTAGCAGCGCCCTCGCGGTGTTATATCCGTAGTGATGGTATAATGATGATGATGATGATGAAAGTAGCGTATAACCTTCCTCAAGAGTTTAGTTGTGCAGAAAGATTTTTTCAAATCGGACTGGTCGTTCCAGAGATTAGCGCTTTCAAACAAACAAACAAAACTCTTCCGCTTTATTCTATTAGTACAGATAAGTGAGTAAAACTTTTGAAACTATAATGGTTGTAAATATCACGTTTATAGTGTGTACAGATAAGTGAGTACCTGGCTGTACGTACAGGTACTAAACAATCATTGTTCTAATATCCTGTCTTATCTGTGGATTATCCCATTTATACAGACTTCTTCTTCTTTATTCATACAGACTGCTGGACACTTCCTTTTCAGTCACACAAAAGATAAGTACACAAAATACTTGTGAAAAAAAGATACAGAGCGTAAAATTTTTTGTCCCTTAGAACGTGCCACCTTTTACTTTGGCTAGACCATACATTTTCTGAACTAGCACGAAACTATGGATTCACTTTATTTTTTGCCCCTTTCGGCGGCATGATAGCTGAAAATCTACATCATACTATCCTACTAAATTATAACATGTTTGTGAGGATGTATGGATGTCTGGATGTAAGAGTAAGAGTAAGAGTAAGAGTAAGAGTAATGGATATTTGTCAAAAACTACTGAACAGATTTGGCTGAAACTTGGAATATACATAGTTTATGACCTGGAATAACACATAGGCTACTTTTTTTCTGGGTAGGTACTAGGTACCACGCGAGCGAAGCCGCGGGCGAAAGCTAGTGTGCTGTACTATGTCCATGGTTTTGCTGGGTAGCAATAGGGAGGTAAGTTCGTATTAGGTGGAGTTTTTAGGCCGCCTCAAGGCCTCCCTTCTGGCTTAAGTATCAATTAAGATTCAAGTCAATTTATACAATTGAATGTTATAAATTAACATATTTAATTATTAACAGAAAAATAAAACATTTTTACCGCGCCATTTATCGTCATTCTTCTTATAGTCTTTGTCAAGCAGCAAATTAAACTCCTCGTCATGCATTACTATAACAAAATCAACAGGGTGAATATCATTATCCCCCTAAATCATTATATTTATAACCTTTGCATCTGCCATTATTATTTTAAATGTAAACACCGTTAGTATAATACAATTTGTGAGATTTTTGATTGACAAAAGTTATGAACAGACAGACATTACAATTTAATTTTTAGTCTGTCGGGATTTCAGACACAATAGAAAATCAATTGTGTCTCGACCAGATCTGTGCTCCGACAGATAACCAGTTAATGCGATAGTTTATTAAACTTAACCTAAACATGCGATAAATTATTAAAAGGTTTATAATCGCTTCAAAATAATGACTGGCCTCTTAGCTCAGTAAAACTTTTAGAAGAAAAAGAACGATCCATGAGTATAGCGAGTCTATAATACGAATGGTAAATTATAATGATAGTATGATCTTGATATTTATGCATGAGCGCTGTATACAAAAGAACAAAAACTATTATGTAGAACAAAAACTATTAAACGATTTTTTTTTTAGCAAGCAATGAAACTCACAATTATCCTCAGTTTTTTCTGAAGATAGAAAAATATCCATTTTAACCATCTTCGCAAAGAAATGTACCTAAGTAAGAGTAGGTTTACAAACCGTCTGTATTGTTATCTGTTTGAAGGCCTAAGTTATCTTAAAAACTAGCAGCGCCTTCGTGGCGTTGCCCCAGTAGTGATGGTATATGGTGATGATGATGAAATATAGCCTATAACCTTCTTCAAGAGTTTAGCTATCAAACGTTGAAATCATTTTCAAATCTGACTGGTACTTCCTGATATAAGCGCGTTCAAACAAACAAACTCTTCCGTTTTATATATTGGTATAGATGAAATTCTGGTCAGATTACGTATCAAGTACTTACGTCCCAATATAGGTAAAACGGGGGGCGGAGGTGGCGGCGGCAAAATCCCTCTGTGATCTACGTCGATTGGTGGCATGTCCTGCAAAACAAAAACAAGGTAAGATCATCGATGCTATAAAGCTAAACACATCAACATCGTCTAGGGATATTTCGGATTTTCTCAATTTACTCAAAATTTGTCAACCACAACATGCAACATGTTTATATTTTTAAAATGCTTATTTAGTAGACTAGACTTTAGAATGAAATAAAAATATTTTTTTTGCGTAAATAAAAATTTATTCAAATAAAAACAAAAAGTGAAAAAATGGTAGAACTAAGGATGAATGTGTTTTGTTGTGAAAAAGTAAAAAATTATACGAATTGATTCCGATTTTTGCAATTATACGAAAAATCAGTGGTCGGTAAAACCACCCATGACGTTAACAAAGGTCCTGCAACAGTTTTTCATGCTTTGAATCAAGTTATCAAAGTCTTGCTGCGGGATATTGTCCAGGTCCTGCTAAGATGCAAAAAAAGTTGCTCTTCACTTGCAATGTTTGCAGGAAA
This sequence comes from Camptogramma bilineatum, assembly GCA_958496255.1. Lineage (NCBI taxonomy): Eukaryota > Metazoa > Arthropoda > Insecta > Lepidoptera > Geometridae > Camptogramma > Camptogramma bilineatum. The sequence goes on along the minus strand of OY292473.1, from coordinate 6,473,687 downwards.
ATTGTTCATATCACTTCTTTGGAGTATGCCCCACCCGTGCTCTATGGGGTTTAGGTCTGGTTATTGCGTGGGTCAGTTTAAGACCGACACGTCGTGCTCCTACAGTCAGCTGGTCACCACTCGCGCTGTGTGCGGACGGGCGTTGTCGTGCATGAGCGTTAATTCTTGGCCCATTTGGAGTTGATGAGGGTAGACTATTGATACTAGCACATGGTTACGGTATTTTTCAGTGGTCTTGGTGTTTCTGATCCAAACGTGGTCTGTTCTTCTACCAACACGAATTCCCGAACAAACCATAATTGTCCCGCCGTGGTATGGATGGACTTCCTGATGGTGTTGCAGACGGCTCCCACGACCAGGAACTCGCCATACACGTACTCTTCGTGAATCTGGATGGAAACCGTATCAGAACTCATCGATAAACAGCACTACAGATCACTGGTTATCTTCCCAGAGCAAAACGTTCACGAGCCCATTGTAATCTTCGTCCACGATTTCCTCGGCGGAGTACTGGAGTACGAAGCGGTCTGCGAGCATGAAGGTTAGCTTCATGCAGTCTTCTCCTCACAGTTTGGTCACTCACAAGCACCTAGTGCTCTGACTGGAACTTCTGAACCAACTGCATGGCCGTAACATTTGGTTGTCTTCACGAGGCAACTTGCAAAAATCGGTCTTGTCGTTAGGTGGTTGTGCACCTCCCGCCTAGGCGTCTTTCAGCCACTTCACCAGTGGCACGATAACGTGACCACAATCTTGAAGTCACGTTTTGTTTTGTTCCAATCTCCTCGGCAATACTCCGCTGAGTAGCCCCAGTTTGGAGCATGCCTACTGCCCTTAACATTTCGCCTCTAGTTAAATGGCGCCGCTGCATGATGCATTTAGTGGCATAAATTCAAAATTAATCGATAACTTGTTTAAAAACTTCAATTTGACACAAAAAACTACCAAAAACTATGGTAGGGAAATTGAAAACTTCGACCTTCGCTATTGTAATACCTCGCAAATCTTTTGTTTATAATTTATTATATCAAATTCAAATTTGGAATCATTCAAATAAGTCTACAAAATAAGTTTTCATCAAAAGATTTTAAAACAAGTCAGTATTTTTAGAATTTAGGAACTTGATACAAAATATCCCTAGACGGTGTTGATGTGTGTATAATCGATATTATGGTCCTATCATGATTTTCAACTCTGGCGACAGAGGTTCCGTGGCCGAATTGGTATAGACACTCCGGCTAAAGGAGGATCGCTTGTATCGTTGCGGGTTCGAATCCCGTCGGAATTGAAAATTTTGATAAGATTTTTCATTTTCGAACAAGGTAAGAGTAACCAAGGTAAAAAACAAGGTAAGTTATATAGAGATTTCAGCACGATGTTTTTGAGATTGAAGTCTTGAAAAGATATAAAGGAGAGAATAGATAGATAGAAAACACTTTATTGTTTACCACAACCTTACGTATAAATTATCTAAACATAATTAAAAACAATTGGCGGCCTTATCTCTTAAAGCGATCTCTTCCAGGCATGTCAATGATGGCAAGAGATAATGTCTTCCATTCTATAAAAAAATAGCATAGGCATTCGCGAATATCGTCCTACATAGGTTTGCGAGAGGCGTTGCAGTAGGTTTAATTACTATTGGGCCCATAACCTAATGAAAAACTGTGGTGAGGTTGTAATATACTAAATTTGTTTGGGGGTTGTAGCGACATCTACCTGTCGCTAGATGAACTACATAAACATGCTACGCACTACGAGCTTCAGCGAAGATGGCGCCACTCAACATCAGAATGTCTAAAACTCGCAAGCAAAGTTTCCAACGAATTTAGACATAAGTAAAACTATCCGACAAATACTGTCAGTCGAAAGACCACGGGCAAGTGGGCCAGATGGGCCGATTGCAGAGAAACCATCTACTCTGCCTTTGGGGAACGAATCCACCCTGTGCCCCAAAGGGTAATTGGAATTGGACGTTTATAATAAAACTACTACTAGATGAACACAGCTGACATAATATATTTTAATGAGTTACCTGTGAAGGAGTGAATATCCTGGTCATAGGCGGCGGAACGGGGGCGGGCGGTGGGGATTCTGGAGTATCGCTCACGTGGATACCTAGGGTCACCGGTAGCGTTGGAGGTGCCTGAAAATATAACTATTAATGAATTATCCATTCTTTGTATCTTATTACCAGAGATCGAAATTGGGTGTGTGAAAATACCTAAAGTTTGCATCGGGACATAATATGGAGCTGTTACAACCACTTAAGTTAAACCGGTTTTGGATTTTACCGGTTTAGTTTCGGTTTTTAGGGTTCCGTACCTTAAAAGGTAAAAAAAAGGAACCCTTATAAGATCACTTTCTTGTCCGTCTGTCTGTCTGTCTGTCTGTCTGTCTGTCTGTCTGTCTGTCTGTCTGTCTGTCCGTCTGTCTGTCCGTGTGTCACCATCGATTATCTCAGGAACGGGTAGAGCTAGCAAGTTGAAATTTATACCATATACTAAGGTCTATAGTCCCTATTGTGAGTATAAAAATCAAGGTCCTGAGTCAACACCATAAAAAGATATAGGCAAATTTAGGTTTTCGTGAAAACTTGTAAGTACCAAAACTTACCTTAATTATCAACTTTTTTTATTTTTCGGAATTTTGCCTTTACTTGTGCTGTAAGGCCTTGCTTGTAACCAAAATTGACAATTCTAGGTCAACCGGAAGTACCCTAGAGGTTTTGGGTCGAAAACCTAAATGGTAGTTCCCGTTGACCTAGAATAACGAAATTTGGCAAAAAGCAAGGTCTTATAGCACAAATAAAGGAAAAATTCCAAAAAGTTAAAAAAGTTGAAAACTAAAGGGTGTTCCCATACATACATAGTTGACGCCAATTAAAATTGTCCTCCGAGTTGTATGGGCGCTCATACAATTAATACTAGCTTAATTGGCACCATGGCTAGGTACGGAACCCTCGGCGTACGAGTTCGACTCGCACTTGACCGGTTTTTTTTTGTTTTACATGTTCCTTACCTTTGAAATACCGAACTATAAACATTTACAAGCTGCTAATACAGTTCTAAATTAATTTTTGTTTTGTACTTTTCCGGTTAAAATTCGGTTTTTTAGTCCCAATTGTTCTTTGTCGGCCAAACACAGAATTTTACATATCTGCAAAATGCTAATGTGGTTTTAATTTCTTTATTGATCTGTATCTTAAGTTAAAAAACCGGTTTAACTAAAGTGGTAGCAACAGCTCCATATTATGTCCCGCTGCAAACTTTAGGTATTTTCACACACCCAATTCCGATCTCTGCTTATTACTTATGTTTTGCGCGATTTTTAATGATAAAATCGATAAGCAAAAACTAAACCCTTAGGCCTCTATTAATAAACTCCGCTCAACTTGTGTCTAAGTTGCACCACGGATTTGACTATTGCCATCCTTATTTGTCACTGTCTAACAAAAAAAGATGGCAATCCGTGGTGCAACTATGACAGAAGTTGAGCAGAGTTTATTAATAGAGGCCTTAGGTGCCATTTTAATTATTTTTCAGTATGAAAAAAGTTTAAATCGGTTCAATAGTCTTGTTGTCCTCCATTCAAACTCACAAACTTTACCTTTTTATACAAGTGTGTCTTACCGGTATAAAACTTAGGCCTTTACATCTTTACTAGATGATTTATACAGTGTCAGGAGGCAATCTTTTTGCCTACACTTATCGGGACACTGTAGTGCCTGGGACAATGCTGAGATGGAGTAGGCTTGCCCAGCACCTACACCATCCTCTCAGCTTAACCGGCCATATCAAGAAAGACATGCCCAATACGTGTGGGGCTGACTAAGCCGCGGGTTTCCTCACGATGTTTTCCTTCACCGTTTAGTGTTGATACACGAGCTCAAACGGTGAAGGAAATTATGTTACATGCGCATTAGCGCATATAAGCACGGCCAGGATTCGAACCTACTTACCGGTATACTCCACGCGTTATTATTCCAATTATTAGTCCGCTCAGGATGGTAGGGTTCTGGATCATCTAAACGAGAAATAAATTATTTATAATCATTGGGTCTTACTTATGAAAGATGTTTAAAGTTGAACACTGGTTAAACAACGTCCTGTTTTTATTTCTGGATAGTGACGAATAGAGACGACGTTGTTTAACCAGTGTTCAACTTTAAACATCTTTCATAAGTAAGGGGGTTTATTTACTAGCAGCGCCCTAGGGGCGTTGCTAGATGGTATATGGACATGATGATGATCATTACAAGAAGCCTTTCTCAAGAGTTTACCTATCAAATGCAGAAATAATTTTTCAAATCCGAATGGTAGTTCCTGAGATTAGCACTTTCAAACAAACAAACTCTTCCGCTTTATATATTGGTAAATAGATTATTTTAGGAAAACAACAATGTACTACAAAGTGCCTATCAAATTGATTTCAACTGAGTTAGGGAATATGGGCGCAGGAGCCGTTTTCTTTATTATTGAAATCATGACACAAATGTCTAAAAAGTCCTGAAAAGTTGTAAAAAAATTACATACCACTTGGCGTTACTCCTAGGAAGCATTTGGAAAATAATTCTCATTTTATTTTAGATAAGTAATCGTAAAACTTAATACTAAAACTAAATTAAATGAACACTACTAGTTGTAATAAAAACACTCACGAAAACTGAAACGTGTATTCAGTCAGACCACGATTCTAAAAGCCTTTATTGAAACAAAATAGTCTCACATACATGTTAAAATAGTATCATTTATAATGTTTATCATCTTAGCGTCCTACTGAGTGAAATTCTGTACCCTGACTTTAAATTTATTATACGCGAAGACCCCTTCAATTTATTATAAGCGAACGCGAAAGAAAATTCACGATACAAATTAGCTTCGAGTTCGAAAAACTGATAAAAACATGGTCTGAGTTTTCGGCAGTACTCTTATTACAACGTGTATTATGCGTAACATACCATTTGTGGCGTCATTTTTATTGACTCCTTGATGGCAATCCAGAATAAAAATTTTATTGAGCATTCATCAATAAAAGAAAACTATTGCATAAACAAATCAACGCAGGCCATAGTTTTAAAAAGAGTGCAACAGATTTAGCAGCTTTTGGAAATATAGGGATTTGTGGGCTTGCAACCTGTCTTTTTTTTATAATTATTATAAGGGTGTTACCGTTAAGTAGATCTATGCTGCCGTAGAAGGAAGCAGGAGGTGCAGGGTTGCCCGTACTCTCAGGAGTCAAAAGGTCCAGTCCTGGAAGGGCGTCTTGCGATTTCTGTGACATCGTACCGCTCGCCACTGCAAAGGTTTACGTATGTTGTAGAGTGATTTTCATTAAATGGTTCCTATGCCGTCATGTTGGCAGTAGTGCAAATAAGTTTCATCGTGGGTGGATGTGTAATAAAACCTTGAAAAACCTGGAGATACACTTGGGCCAACGGATCTCGGCATTCTTGAAGTTGGCCGTTTCGATGCGCAGTGCAAACTTTTTCATACATTTTCTATTGCGCAGCGAAGCCTAACTTCATGAATGCCTAGATCCGTTGGCCCTACTGTACGTCTACTAGTGTATTGACACTGTTGACAGACAGGGGTGCCAACAATACGGCATAGGAAATATTTGATGAAACTCACTCTACTGCCAACATGACGGCATAGGAACTATTTGATGAAACGCACTCTAGTACCTATGACCTTTATTGGTAATCTCTTTGGACAAAGCCCTCGTATAATGGGGCTGCTAACTAAAATTCCTTTTTTTATTCGTTAGATTAAAGGTGGCCGCACACCTATCCGCGCCAAACGCGCTGAACGAATCGAATAAGTATTAGAATTCTTGTATGAAATCGCAAGAAACCTCGCACCGCAGTCGAATTGTCAGATTCGACTGAATCTGGCAGTACTTCGAGAATTCGCTCATTTGAATCAGCTCGCGGTTGTCTACCAAAAATTTGTTATTTGAAAAATATTAAAAAAAACTATTAAGTACTTACCTACTACAATGATTCTCGTGTATGTACCAGTCACGAAAGTTTTGAAAGTGTTTGAAACTTGCAATGCTTTTTACCTGAATTATTATCTGAAGTGGTGATATTGGTTTCGTTCGGGACGAACGTTTTTAGAAAGTCATTGATGTTGAAGTCCTGCTTTTCATTCGGTCTTGTATTGAGCACTTCTATCTTGTTGGCTGAAATAACAGTAATCATTATGATATGTTATAGTTATAAAATAAAAAATACAAGGTCCTTGTAGGTAAAAAAAAGTAAGTTTCTAATAGCTACTCTGGTGACGGAGTTTTTAGGCCGCCTAAAGGCCTCCGTCATAACTTAACGACTAAAAAGTCGGTACCGACAAAGTAACGTGCTCTCTGAAGCACGGAAGCGCTCAACTCGTAATGCCACTTGCCACCCATCCAAATTGTGACCGCGCACAACGTTGCTTAACTTCAACGATCAATCAAGAACGTCTCAGCACGCGCCACGAGCGCTTATGTATAAATAGGTAAATAAATAATGCTGGAAATTTCAAACAACATCATCTAGCACCCCATCAAGTAAATAAATAAGTACAATAGAAAAACACTCAGACCAGAGCCATATATTTGCAGATCATACAAATATTTGCCTCGCGGCGAGAATCGAACCCGTAACCTTCTGTATTTCAGGCGAGCCTTCGTCCACTGCGCCACAGTGCACACACAAGGATCTAAATATGCCTAAATTACAGTCGTAATCATAAGAGCCGTGTTGGCAGAGGGGTATAGTATCTCGACTTTCGATCCGAAGATCGTGGGTACGAATCCTGGCCGTGCCTCAATGGATTTTTCGTTTCGAAAAATGTATATGCGCATTAACACGAGCTCTAAACGGTGAAGGAAAACATCGTGAGGAAACCAGCGGCTTAGTCAGCCCCACACGTATTGACCATGTCTTTCCTGTGGATATGGCCGGTAAGCCGAGAGGATGGTGTAGGTGCTGGGCAAGCCTACTCCATCTCAACATTTTCCCAGGCACTACTACCCGATAAGTGTAGGCAAAAATGCCTCCTGACACTGTATAAATAATCTAGTAAAGATTTAAAGGCCTAAGTTTTTTTTAATCATATTACATTACAAAATAACTTACAACTACTACTAATGATGTCAGATTCGTTGAACATCGCCAAAGGGTTGTCGGACGTGAGAAAGGATGACAGTCCGAAGTTGTAAAGCGATCCATCGGCAGCTAGGGATGTGTTGAACGTTCGGTCGATGTTGTATGATACTGTGGACAAAAATCACTATAATTTTATCCATACACATATATTTTAAAATGTGAAAATGTGTTTATTTGTTTGTTTATTTGTCCTGCTTTCACGTCAAAACAGAGCGACGGATTGACGTGATTTTTTATGTGGAGATAGATGGATAGATGGATAACATAGGTTACTTTTTATCCGGGTAACACGCGAGCGAAGCCGCAGGCAGCAGCTAGTGAACTTATAAATGCATACACCGACATAGCCAAACGGATAAGCACGTTGAAGTGGCAATGGGTTGGGACACAATGGGCAATATAGCACGCAGAATAGGTGGCCGCGCGAGCGACGATATCGGTCTTAGTGCTAAGTTTTTTACAGAGTTGCTGTGAGGTGTGAGGTGTCCAAGTTTCATTACAAAATATCTGGGCGACCGAGCTCTGCTCGGGTGCATAACGCCATCTAGTGGTTCAATTACGAACCACATTGCACTGGTAAATCTTTTTGCGTGAAAATGCCAAGAAAACGGCATTTCCTAGATATGAGACCTACGAGTAGCTAGATCGATTTTTAGCCCCCGTAAACACCCGTACTGCAAATTTCATCGAAATCGTTAAGAGCCGTTTTCGAGAACCTCAGTACATATAAACAAACTTCAAACTTCAAACATCAAACAAATATTGCTCGTTTAATAGAATAGGATAGTTAAACCACTTACTGTCATCCTCTGCATCATTCTCAGCAGGTGGAAGCAGATCCAGGTCCTCATCAGGTCGACAACCACTGAACCGATTTGGCTTCTCATTCCGAAAAAATGCACGGTTCCCGTAGGATAAACAAAATAGTAGTCTACGCGGGCGAAGCCTCGGGCGTCAGCTGGTTCTAAATAGAACCACTTACAGTGCTACTTTTATTAATAGAAAGGGAACTAAAATTTCATTCATTCATTTATTACAACGGCAACTCTAAAGTACAGGTTTCTTGTCTATGGTACAAGTACCGAAGACGTCAGTCAGAAGTAATAATTTCCTTCTAAAAGAGAATTTATCTATTTCGCGTATTTAGTGCGAGTAAAAGTGACAATAACCAACGTGAAACATTACGGTGTGGCACCAGAGAAGTGATTTTCAATGTTTATATGCGATGCTCGTTGGAATTAGAAGCCGGAAGAAATTCATCAGAGACACACAAGTTTTTCGTCGTACCGTCGAATTAAGAGGTATTTGATTAGATCCAATTATTTTATCAGTAACATTTGACTACTCTTATTATATAATACTGGTTATTTACCTTTATTTGGCCCTAAATTGAGAAATTATAAAACGACGATTTGTTGGTTATGTTTACATTGTACTATAGAGCAACAAGGCAATTTTGATACTTTTTTACGATTTCAAACAAAAGTTCCCATTTGGTCGCAAATGTTAATGGTCTCATTTATATTTGCAGGGAAATCTATAAGCATAGTCAGAAGAATTGTGAATGAAGGCATATAAGATAACGGAAAGTTCTCTTCGCCCGGGAAACAGAGCCAGTCGTCCAAAAACTACCTTTAGAGCCAACCTATTTTTTTGAGAGAAAATAAATAAATAAATATATATATTTAACCTATAGTCGGATTGCTCATTATACGGACTAAAATTGAAGGAAAAAATGACATTTTTCCTTCAATTTTGATATGTTTTTAGTCCTTTTAATGTGCAATACGACTATAGTTATAAATGTTTTAATTTATAAGATTATTTTTGTTATTCTGTACGCTAACATCATCATTTCATCTTATTTTATTTCTTTATTGTAGGTATGTTTTTCTATTTTATTCAGTGTTAAAATAAATTAGACATGTGTGTAGGTAGGTACCTACTTAAATAAATAAGTGTCATCTAGTTTTGTGTCTAGATTTGTACTATTGTAATTTGTTTCCAATTATTAAATTTTTATTGTATTGGTTTTTTTTGTTGTTATTTCGTTTTGTTTATCCTATGTGGAGGTATCACTATCACTTCACTACATAATATAAGACAAAGTCGCTTCCCGCTGTCTGTCCGTATGTTTGCTTAGATCTTTAAAACTACGCAACGGATTTTGATGCGGTTTTTCTAGTAGCTAGAGTAATTCAAGAGGAAGGTTTATATGTATTATACATGCCATATTATAGTAGAGAAACACTGATAATAGGGTCGCTAGTATAGTAAAACAATATAAATAATTTTTTTTACAAAAACAATTGTTTTATATAATAGTCAAAAGGTGTAACATAAAGCTGTTACACACAGGTAGGTTGTACGCATTTAACTTGTGTTAAGTAGGTACCGATTATGAGCATTAAAAAAAAATTAAATGATCAAGTAGGTATCAAAATCATTTATCTGCATATTTTGGGGTTACCATATAGCTTGCACAGTGGCGCCCCCATTTATGTCTATTAATAAAAGTAGCACTGTACTGTCATCCTCTGCATCATTCTCAGCAGGTGAAAGCAGATCCAGGTCCTCATCAGGTCGACAACCACTGAACCGATTTGGCTTCTTATCCCGAAAAAATGCACGGTTCCCGTGGGATAAACAAAGTAGTAGTCCACGGCGAAGCCTCGGGCGTCAGCTGGTTTTAAATAGTACCACTTACTGTCATCCTCTGCATCATTCTCAGCGGGTGGAGGCAGATCCAGGTCCTCATCAGGTCGACCACCACTGAACCGATTTGGCTTCTTATCCCGAAAAAATGCACGGTTCCCGTGGGATAAACAAAGTAGTAGTCCACGGCGAAGCCTCGGGCGTCAGCTGGTTTTAAATAGTTAAGCCACTTACTGTCATCCTCTGCATCATTCTCAGCAGGTGGAGGCAGATCCAGGTCCTCATCAGGTCCTGGAGAAGGCACGTCTTCGTCTCTTGCCGGCGGCGAGGGCGCCGCGTTCGGCAACGTCGGTATTAGCTCGTCCAGCTTCCTTTTCAACGCTCGAACTCGAGAACCGAAGTTTTTGTATGCCTGGTGAAGTAATTAGATTGTGTTAATACCTCAAGTGGGATAGGGCCAGAAAATTATGAAAAATACTTCTTCTGCTTGATAAGTTGAGCATATGCGGTCCAAATTTGGAGTAACTTAACTGTGATAGGTAACCTTATTTTTCCGAGGCACAGCAACCAATGACCACGGTACACCAGCGGGCTTAAAAAGGCCGCTAAAGCAGAATCACAATATGAAATGAACTATAATGATGTCTCTGTTCACTCTCAGTCAATGAAGAGAGATGGCATATAGTTCAATTCCTATTGCGATTCTGCAATAGTGACCTTTTTAAGACCCCTGTGTGCCGCAGCACACACTTTGCGGAACACTGTTCTAAAGCACAGAATACTACAGAAAGCACACTCTGCACTTGTGATGCAAAGCTACAAGTACATTGGCGGACATGCAAGCTGCAAAGCAAGTTGTTTTGAACTTGCCTTGCAGCTTCCGTGCAATTTTGAACTTGTAAAAAATGATGCAAAAAAACACTTTGCATTTGGTACAATTTTTTTCAAATCATGCATCAAATTCAAGTAACGCACTTGCACGCAAGTGACATACAAGTTTTTGCATAATAGACATGCGACTTTAATTTACTCACATAAGCAACAACTTTGACCTCTCCACGTTGTGTGGAATAGTATTGGTTGGCCGATGTCAAGAGAGCTAGCAACGCCTCTCTTGCTACTATCTCCCGTTGCAAAGCTTGGGTGTACCTTTCCACCCGAGAAATTCCATCATTTAGTTCCTTATCCGTGTCCTCTTTGTTACTTTTATCTGAAAAATTCAATAACCTGTCAATACTTTTAACTTTTACTTTCAGGCACTTATGGAGGGGCCACACTGCGTTTTCTGCAGCGCCTTTTTGCGCTGCACGTTCGCATCACGTTTGTATTGATACAACCGCGATGCAAAAAACGCAGTGTGTTCACTCCCTTACTGTTGCATCAATAAATGTTGCATTAAGTGTTGTTCCAAGAATAACTTAATAGGCAAAATCAATTAATACTGTAATACTATCAATACTAATTCAAGATTCAAATATCATTTATTCAGTAGGACCATTATGACCACTTTGAAACGTCTTAAGAGCTAGGTGATACAACTCCTGTTCTTTCACGACCAAGACCGTGAAGAATCAGAAAGAATCATTGGAGCTTGTTGTGGGGTATGGCAATGAATGTATTAATCTCAGAGGCCCTTAACCCCCTAGGTTAATTAAATCAGGGTATTATTTTCTTACCTTTAAGATAGGTACATAATGCATCAGTGTCGTTCAGCTGCAAGGGACATTCGTGTATATGCTTCAGTTTTTGGTCCGTGTCAATTTCTAAGTCCTGGCATTGCTTTATTTTATTCACTAGTTGTTGAGGCTGAAAAATTAATAACATGTTGATTATTGACTTCATCATACAAAAGTAAGTCAAAGTAAGCAAAAGTACTTCTGAAATTCAGAAAATAGGGATTAACAATACAAGAAAAGTTCTCCTGGCATCACATGCTACACTTGGCTAACTTTGATGGTAACTGCTACATAAAACCGAGTAGTTCAGAATTGGAATCGTTTACCGGAAGAAGTTGTTACTGCATACTCAACAAACAATTTCAAAAACAAACTTGACAACTGGTTGCAAAATAAAGCCGGGAACAAATTATCGGACGCGGCTGGCTGACGCGGCTGACAGCCGCGACTGAATAGGTATCTGGATATAGAACGAACAAAGAACTGTGCACATTATCTGACGAAAGTCGCGGACGCGTCCTTCGACCTTCAGACGTCCGAAGGCAATCTGGCCCGATGGGTGTTCGGACGGTGTGCACACTTATCAGTCGCGGCTCACAGCCGCGACTTATGAATGCGTCCCATAGTTTGTTTCCAGCTTAATGAACTGTTAACAATATGAGGTAAACTTGGGACATTTCAACACTGTGACATAGACACATCAAAGCTGCTCATCTATAAATAATAATAATAATAAAATTTATATCAAAACTTAGCAAGATAGTGAAGACTCCGTAAAACATCAGTTGTTGAGGCACAGTGCGATATCTGGCCATACACATTTATTATTAACTAGCTGTGCCTGGTGGTTTCACCTGCCATTTAATTTTATAGAAATTGCCTATAACCATGGGCTATCAAATTCAGAAAGATTTTTTCAAATTCTTCTAGTAGTAGTAGTAGTAGTTCTAGATTTTGGCATGTTCAAACAAACTCATCCACTTTATTAAATTAGTTTAGATAATTTTATTGAGATAGCAAGTAGATCTCACTTGGAAATCCAAAGGATCATCATCAGTCTTCTTGACAGCTCCAGCGCTGAGCAAGCCAGTCAGGTCCGAGAGGAACTCATCATCGTAAACTGACCTCTGCTCCCATATCTTGAAGATACGTAGAATCTTCGGTCTCACTTTATCATCTCTGAAATAAATTATAGTTCAGAGAATATCAGACATATAATGATAGAGTGCGCCGCAAACTTAATGATGGCTGAAGTGTGCGGTAGATTCGACTTTGCGCAGGTACAGTCAACGCAATTGCGGGGAGGTGAAGGTGGTGAGGGGCGGGGAGGTGAAGGTGGTGAGGGGCGGGGCTAGGCGGGCTATGTAGATAAAGTTTACTTTATTCTATTGCGTTGACTGTACCTGCGCAAAGTCAAATCTGCCGCGCACTTCAGCCGCCATTATGTTTGCGGCGCACTCTACCTTACTTTTTTTTGTACCAAAATTTAGAAGAATAAATTATGAGAGGGAAAAGGTAAACAAAAAATGTTGTGCCGACCCCACAACTTTGGTTTTGAAATGGATTTAAGGCTGGATTTTCCAAACTGGATTAAGTTTTATCTGGAGATTAAACCACAGATTAAACTACTGTTTGTTTGAATATTTTGACAGTGTAAAGTTGACACCTTATAACCAGGATAATTTGAATGCACCTAATAATGTTCGGTTGCGCTTTCTAAACAATTGTATTTCGAATTCTGTTGGCTAACAGAATAACTACTCTGGGAGTAAGATGACAGATTGGTTGAATCCAACCTAAATGATATAAACAACACAGGCATGAACCAATGATTTGTTGTTGGTGTTATAGTTTTTGTTGGAACCTATAGAACCTAACCTCAATGCAAAATTTTAAAAAACTATAGCTACTGACCTGACTAGAGGTGTAGCCTTCTGCAAATTGAGTCCCCAGCTCTCAACAAACTCATAATTCTTCCGTTTGCTGTACTGAATCACATCATTGGCCAAATAGAATAGCACAAGCCTTTGTTCAATTTTCACTCGTTTCAGTACATTCAACCAGCTAGCCACTATCTTCTTATGGTGAGATCTCTGCTTCAAACACCACGACGATAGCCCTTGAATACATTCCTGGGTATCTTTCAGATTTACTAGTCGCTTCTCAAAAGTTAGAGGGTTGAATTCTTCCGTATCACCCATGATCACAAATCACTGATGTATCCACATAAAACACAAATACTGTCCATTGTATTTAACACATGATTAGATGTTGAATAAGGTTAGCTTCATCTTGATCATTCACGCGATAGTAAGCAAAATAAACGCGGCGAACCGCAAAAGCAAAATGCCTCTGCTTGGAAGGCAGAATTAGCTAAATCAAAATATTCTTCGGTTCAAAAAAACTGTAAAAGGCAATTCTCATGGAGATAATTGTCATTATTTAGCTAGAACTGTACAAGTCGCTATTTCATTAACTATTTGCGCTTCCGTGAAGAGAAACAACAACCGCGACCGCCATTTTCTAGGTAATTTTTTTTATCTGTTTTCGTACTTTTCGTTCCATCCAGTGCTGCCAACTCCAATAAATCGTAGTCGCTAGATTCACTCTGCGAAGTCGCTAGAAAGTCGCTAAAAACTGATTTTGACCAGGAGCAACGGGGCGGGGGAATCTTGTTTCGAATAGGTAGTTAGCAAACATCGCACCTCACAACACAAGTAATGTTGTAACTGTATTGCTTGTTAGTAATTTCCACTATGTATAAAGTTGTATCTTTTATTTGTAGGTAGTAATGTTCTCGCTGCTGATGTGAAAAATTTTGTGTGCAACACGAGACCAAAGTTTTTTACATCTCGTGCCTTTGAATTCCTCGCTATACTCGGGATTCAAAATCAGCACTCGAGGTAAACATCAACTTTACCCTCTTGTTGCACAAATAACTATTTTTTCAAGTTAACTTTTCGTCTTTTCCACCTTTCCATTACTTGCTCTTTATCTGTTTTGATTTGCAGGTTGAAGTCCAAAAGACGCTAGTTATTATCTATGTCCATAAATATGTGTTCATCTATTTGTCATCAATAGTATTCAAACCCAGATTCAAGCAAATCGCACAACCTATTAAAAAGTACCCATAAAAACTTTGACACCCCATTTCACTCCTTTTTAATTAAAGGTTGTTTTGAATAATCCTGAAATACGTATCCATTTATTTTGCATTTTAAGTGTATGTAAACTGAGTTTCAAGCAAATCATACTACGCGTTAAAAAGTTTCATACAAACGTTTTCACTTCTTTTCACCCCTTTAGGGGTTGAAATTCGAAAATAAAATGCCTTAGTGGGTTGTTTTACTAGAAAAGAAAGCTACATTCCAAGTTTCAGCTTTCTAGTTTCGTTCAAGAAACCACCATCATCGCGCCATTTTTGCACCAAAACACCATTTTCGCGCTCGATTTTAACTTAGCTGTAATAGAATGAAATAAAGTACATTCCAAGAGCTTTCATATGACATATGTTTCATCGCTGTTGGACGAAGCGGGTCCAGTGTTCAAGCAATTATGCCCATGGTTCTTTATAGGTAATGCCTAAAAAACTTTTAAGCCCATCACACACACAGCAGATAATATATCTTATGACAGATATATTTTCCGATCGCTCCCATACAAATTCTATGGAGCGTCACACACAGCGCCTATAATATATATTACAACAGATAAAATTCCGATTGAGAAATATATCTGTCAACCTATCAAAATATAAACTACAGGATGTTCTCGTAACTCACAAGAAAAAATTTAACTGCAGTTCATCAGTTTATATTTTACTTCCTTAAACCAGAGCTGCGAGGCTAATAAGATCGTTATAGCAGAATCATAATAATGATTCTTAGCGTGATTTTTCTATTAGAAATCACAAAATTGACAATTCATATAGTGATTCGTATCGGCACGCTTTTGCCGTATGCCTTTACCAAGGAAGTTATATACCTACGTAACTGGAAGGTTAACTGAGACAGAAAACGCGGTCCGCTTGAGAGATAAAACTTGGGCGGTGTGTCTCTTTCTAAAGGGTGACCATAATTTATAAACTAAACATTCCTAGTCCCTAAGGGGCCTTTTACATCATTTTCTGATTTACATGATGTTTCAGGGCTTGATTTTTCAATTAAAATACTAATACAATTTTGATCCTTGATTTTGATTTCGATCCTTGGTTTCGATCCTTGAATTCGATCCTTGATTTCGATCCTCGATTCTTGAATCTTGAATCTTGATTCTTGAATCTGATAACTGAAATCTTGAATCTTGAATCTTTGATGTGACAGCTGTCAAATTTAAAACTGCCATATCTCGGTAACTACTCGTCCTAGACTCCCCGTTCTCAGTTCAAATGAAAGCTATGACCAAGATCTTCATTTGAAGTGACAGCTGTCAAACTTCAAATGGCCATATCTCGGGACCTACTCGTCCTAGACTCCCCGTTCTCAGTTCAAATGAAAGCTATGACCAAGATCTTCATTTAAAGTGACAGCTGTCAAACTTCAATCAGCTATATCTCGAAATCTACTCATCCTAGACTCTTCCTTTTTAGCTCAAATGAAAGCTATGACCAAGATCTACATTTTCAATAACAGCTGTCAAAATGACATCTGTCATCTGAAATGTAGATCTTGGTCATAGCTTTCATTTGAACTGAGAACGGGGAGTCTAGGACGAGTAGTTCCCAAGATATGGCCATTTGAAGTTTGACAGCTGTCACTTCAAATGAAGATCTTGGTCATAGCTTTCACTTGAACTGAGAACGGGGAGTCTAGGACGAGTAGTTTTCAAGATATGGCCGTTTGAAGTTTGACAGCTGTCACTTCAAATGAAGATCTTGGTCATAGCTTTCATTTGAACTGAGAACGGGGAGTCTAGGACGAGTAGTTCCCAAGATATAGCCATTTGAAGTTTGACAGCTGTCACTTCAAATGAAGATCTTGGTCATAGCTTTCATTTGAACTGAGAACGGGGAGTCTAGGACGAGTAGTTCCCAAGATATAGCCATTTGAAGTTTGACAGCTGTCACTTCAAATGAAGATCTTGGTCATAGCTTTCACTTGAACTGAGAACGGGGAGTCTAGGACGAGTAGTTTTCAAGATATGGCCGTTTGAAGTTTGACAGCTGTCACTTCAAATGAAGATCTTGGTCATAGCTTTTATTTGAACTGAGAACGGGGAGTCTAGGACGAGTAGTTCCCGAGATGTGGCGGTTCGAAGTTTGACCGCTGTCACTTCAAAGATTCAAGATTCAAGATTTCAGATTCAAGATTCCAGAATCAAGGATCGAATTCCAGGATCGAAATCCAAGATCGAAACCAAGGATCGAAATCAAGGATCGAAATCAAAATCAAGGATCAAAATTAAGGATCGAAACCAAGGATTGAAATCAAGGATCGAAATCAAGGATCGAATTCAAGGATCGAAACCATGGATCGAAATCAAGCGCTGATTTTGTCGAGCGCGATAAGGTAAAAATATCCTGAAATTTAAATGACATGGGCACACTACTAATCTAACAACGAGTGTGAAAGAGACAAAGCTACCTAGAAAGCCTTTCAACAAGACCAAAAATCCTTATAACCAAGATTAAATTATAATAGATCGTTGTGTAGTCGTGTTATGGTTCAAAATCCTTTGTACATTAAATGTCAGTAAGCATTCCTGTATGCCTTTACCCATATGCGCACCTCACAAGTAATATAGTTGCAACTCAAAAACAATGATTTTGAGATATCGCGTTTTGAAGTTTTAAAAAATCGTACCGTCTAAAATATTAACAGTAATGTCTTAACTTAAATGCAAAAATATAGGTATATCGCTTGGCTATGAATATTTCCTATTCTAGTAAGTTTATAGTAAATAGTTTTCGTAAAATGAATATTATTGTAGTAGTACTCAGAGTTACAACTGTATTGCTTATCTATTCAGGTGCTTTTTTGAAATATAACTATATTGCCTGTTTTAAAAACTAACTTATGTGCGTTTCGACGGTTATAATTAACATTTTAATGTACATTTTCCTAGTGTTTGAGAAGTTAAAATGCGTTTTATGAAGGTAACTTGTATTTCTCGTAAATTAAATTCAAAAAATGTTAATACAAAAAACTATATTTAAAAATCAACAGTAGCTAAACAAAAAATAAGAAACCGAAGAGAAATAGTAAGTACTTTACCACAGTTTAGGTACCTAATTATCAAAAATGTAGAAGAGCAAAATACAACTACTAAACTATCATCATCATCATCATCTCTGGCGTTGAACGTCCACTGTCGGACATAGGCCTCCTTCAAAGATTTCCATGTGTTGTGGTTGGAGGTGGCCTGCATCTACTACTACTACTACCTGTAGTTCTGCAGATCTGCAGTTTTTACAAGGTCGTATGTATAGTGTCGGTGGACGTCCAACGCTGCGCTTGCCAGTCCGTGGCCTCCTCTTGAGAACTTTTTGGCCCCATCAGCTATCTGTTCTGCGTGCTATATGGCCTGCCCATTGCCGCTTCAACGTGCCAATCCGTTTGGCTTTGTCAGTAACCCGAGTTCTACGTATCTCCTAATTTTTGATTCAATTCCGCAGTGAAACCCCAAGCACAGCCCTCTCCATTGCTCGTTGAGCTACTCTGAGGCCAATAGTGAAGAACCACGTATTGATTGAAGACTTTTGTCTTAATGAATTGACGTATTTTGGATGAGAAGCTGTTACGAAGTGGCATTTTTAAACAAACACTTCAAAACTTCGATGTACCGATAGTCAATTCTGCATCGCTGGAGAGACTCGAGCTCCTCCCATGTTTCAATCGAATCGAAGGCTTTCTCATAGTCCACAAACGCGAAACAAAGCGTCAAGTTATATTCTTCGGTCTTCTGTATGACTTGCCGCAGCGTGTGTGTGTTTGGGAGGCTAAAAGTCATCAAACCTGCGATCGAGACAATTCGTGATAATTCTTGAAAACAGCTTATAAACATGGCTCAACAACAAGAACAGCAACACCACGCTCTTGTTCCATGCTTCTGCTGTAGTACCTTCGAGCAAGACGGAGTTGAAGAGCTTTTGATGGACTTTAATTACCGGTGATACACCCGCTTTCAAAAGCTCTTGAAGTTATTCCGTCTTCGCCCGGCGCCTTGTTGAGAACAACAGTTCTTAAGCTGCTTCAGGGCCACCCTGATCTTGTACTGGTATCAAGTTGATACCCGTTTTGAAAGCGGGTGTTATCACCTAGGATATCCTCGGTGCGGTTTAGTGTCCGGCCAGTTTGGCTCTCGGGTCTTCTTTAGCCGCACTGCAAACAGTTTTAGTGACTGAATCCTAGACCTGTTCTTAGAACCTTTCGACTTCCCATAACACTTCTGCTTTACTTGACGCTACACTGCCATCTTCTCATCTCCTCAGCTTCTACTATATAATTTCTTTTAAATTTAAATACATACCTAATTTCTTGGCGAATTATTGGAAAAAGGCTAGGTCAAGAGTAACATAAACCGACGAGCTTGCATGAAGAATGTGATGAGAGTGAATGAAGCCAAGGAAGTGTGTCAAGATCGTAGCAAGTGGAGATCTGTGGTCTCTGCTTACCCCTATGATGGGAAAAAGGCGTGAGTTTATGTATGTATGTACCTAATTTCTTTTGAAAAAAACAATTAGCTGTCACTGTTTTATTGCATCAGTAATGTATGCTGAATTTCAGCTCAATCGGACACAGGAAAATGACAGAAAGACATCAGACAGACATTGAAACAGGTGAAGCTAAATAAAAACTTGTAAAAATATGCACAGGCAATAGAGTCACATTTAGAAATAAGCAACACCTCGAAGAACTTATGCGATAATCTTAACAGGTCATATAGTGTTAACTCAAACAAAATAGCGGCAATATAGTTGTAAGTTGAAATGTTTTTCGTAAAAATCTATTTAAAGGAAATTACTAACAAGCAATACAGTTACAACTCTTAATGTGAACCTCATGGCTTATTTTTATTGACAGGCAATACAGTTACAACTAGATAATACAACTATATTGGTTACTTTTACACTATGTTTTTGTATCAAAGCTAACATTCCAATGTTTTATTTTGAGATGTAACAGGCAAAACACGTCTGGCACGAGTTGTGACTTATTCAACAGTGGTTCAACTTAGATGTAACTATGCTACTTGACAAATTAATGAACGAGATGGATAGTCAATAAAGAGTTTTAGTGCTACCATTTAGCGATAAAAAGAGGTAGAAATATAAGGGTCTCACCAGTCGATAGAGAAAAAAAAATTGTATTTAATTGCATACTTAACTCAATATTGCAAAATTTTGAGTTGCAACTATATTACTTGTGAGGTGCGATATTGTCGATAAAGCTGATTTTAAGTCGCTAGCACTTGATCAAAAGTCGCTATTTCTAGCGACAGTCGCTAAATTGGCAACACTGGTTCCATCCGTTCCTCAGATTATAGACTAAAAAAATCTAACTAAATCCGTTCCCTCCCTCCCTAGTAATGTAGCAAACACAAACAAGCCGAAATAAACGAAGCAAACATGCGAACATCACAGATTATAATATTCCGTCACCATAGATGTAGACGTAGTTTATAGATGTAGTGATGTAGAAGATTAACTAGTCCGTTGCGACTTTGTTTGTGTACGGTTAGTACCGGTCTGTTAGATGAACGCTGGAAGAATTTAGAGGGGTGTATTTTGTCTCATGTTTGCGCCTGGGCCACTGACCTGTATTTAGACAAGATAGATACAGGTCAGTGGCCTGCGCTACTTATTCGCTAACATGAAACAAACACACACACCCCCTCCATTTTTTTCCAGCATTCATTTATAAGACGCGATCTCTACAAGCGAACCGTGGGCGATGTCTGACGTCACAGCTAGTCGCACGTGGTATTCTCACGAGTGTTTTTTTATAAATTGGTGCACTAAAATTTTTGTAACTCGGTCATGTTTTGTCACTTGACATAATTTTTTTCGGAATAATTCGATTTTCTCACTTGACGAAATTTCTGCATCTCTAAACCTAACATTACGTAGTCTGTGGTAGTTCTTTGTGGCAGGGGCGGCACTTCACTTCACTTCACTCGTTCTTTCTTTGTTTGTTTGCTTGCTTGCTGTTGCTTGCTTGCTTTCTTTTCTTTAAACGTGTTCTACACGGCTTGAAACCACAGCTTCTACCAAGGTGACCTTGGCAGAACGTTTCTGGCTACACGGTTTGAAACTAACCTCAAAATTCATTGTGTTTGAAACGCTTGTGCTGAACAGACGTGTGTTGAACGCTTGTGTTGCACTATTACAAAGACGTCATGGCTCTTTATTTATCAAAATTTCACAAGTTTGGAGTTTGTATTGCACTTTTGTGTGCATTTGAAGAAAAAAAAAACAAAAAAGGAAAAGAATATGGATGAAGCGGTGGTTGAAGAAACGACTCAACTTTATTTCATACATAAATTTAATAAATCTACTGGACTTCGACGACATTCATAATTTCTTGAGATTGAGAATGGATAAAGAATATTTCTATGAATCTATACTTTATCTTTAGGTACTATAATTTACAATACAAATACAAATCTCACTCAATCTCAAGAACCACCAGACGAATTTGAATGATTTTTTCTGCATTTGATAGCTAAACTCTTGAGGAAGGTTATAGGCTACTTTTCATCATCATCATCATCACAATATACCATCACTACGGGGGCAACACCGCGAGGGCGCTGCTAGTTATATACGCAATACGTCCGCGCTCGGTGCGTGCAGCGGCGTGACTGTGGTACGCGTGGTTTGAAACAAGCGGCTAGACGGTTTGAAACTAGTTTGAAACCAACTCTTCTGCCAGTGGTTTGCCGAGCACGCCCGTCTACCAAGGGCGTTTAAAGGTCATGCGAAATTTGGCATGATACCGCTGTCTACACGGTTTGAAACATCAAGGTCACCTTGGTAGAAGCTGTGGTTTCAAGCCGTGTAGAACACGCTTTACTCACAGATTAGGTAGAGATACTACGTATCAGATGGAAATGTCAGGAACATTTTAGTGTGGACTTGTGTTCACAGATTATATAGATGTTACTCGCTCCTGATTGGCTATCAGAAAACGATGTATGACGTTTCTTTTTTTTTTTCTGCTACACCGGCACCGAGCAGAATTGTCATTCTACCAAACAAATTAATTTGGTAGGATTGCTTTTTTCATTCAATATTTCTAAGGCATTGATCTCAATGTGTACAGTGCCACAAGTATAAGTTGGCGGTGGCGATTTGAGGAACTAAAACGGAAAAACGGAAAAAGAGTAATAAGATGCGAAATATCAATAAACTATCCTAAACAAATACTCAAATGATTAAATCTTTCTTACATATTTTCCCAAATTTTGTGGTATTTTCTGTACAATTAATTATATTTTTTGAACACAGTGGCGCTCAGCCGCGCCAAGATATACTTGTGGCACTGTACTATTGAGATCAATGCCGTAGTAGAGGTCAGTGGCCTAAGGGAAAGAAGGTGTTGTTGATAAAAAACAACGAAACATAGTTAATCATTTATTATTATTTTTTAAATTTTTTCTTAACACTACATAGTAGGTATAGGTATTGTATAATAAACAAAGTTGCTTCCCGCTGTCTGTCCCTATGTAAAAAAAAAACATCATCAAAATCCGTTGCGTACATAGTTTTAAAGATTTAAGCAATGCTTAGATCTTTAAAACTACGCAACAGATTTTGATGCGGTTTTTTTAATAGATAGAGTGATTCAACAGGAAGGTTTATATGTATAATACATGCATAATATAGTACCTAGAGAAACACTGATAAATCTTAGGTTTCTGTGATGTGTGATGTGACCAGTGCGAAGCCGGGGCGGGTCTTATAGGCCTCAAAATGTCTGTGACACACTTGGCGTCTTGAAATCTCGTTCAAACTCACGTTTCTCAACAAATCACTGCATAAACAATCGAGCCACTTTTTGAGTCTGATTACACTACACACTGGGAATATGGAATACAGCGGCCTTTCGCAAATTTGTACAACCTGGTACAACACAAGTTAACACAACACATAAAATACATCGTAGGTACTGAAGGTACAAACCGTTTGCAGCTAATAAGGAACAGAAATAGGCGGGGAAAATCACCAAACTAAATACACAATGATCGTTAGACATTAGTAGACCGCAGAGCACAGACTACCCACATCCACAGAGATACCTACCCTCAAAGATCTCAATCATTCATTGACATTGACATTGTCATCAAAATAGCAACTCATTCGGAATCGGAAGAGTTGAGGAGCGGAGAACGAACTGTCATACATAGTTTTCTGATCAAAGCACAGATTATATACAAGTCCAAGCTTCTGACTAGGAACATTTCTACCCGTGTCTTTACTTCACTTCGTGTTTTCTCGCTAGGGAATAGTTTTCTTTCTGTGTTTTCTTTGATTGATCACTTCATCAAATTCACAAGAATAAACATAAGTGGGATCCTAGATTTTCTATCTTTAGATGAAATTTAAATAAATTCAAGTGCCATCAACATCAGAGGAAGGCGGTACGTATAATACTTAGAATCCTTATTCTGAGGTTTCTGAGGTACCCATGGTACCTACTATAATACGATCTAAACTAGCAGCGCTAGTAGGTTACGTACTTAGCTATGCAAGAGACAAGCTAAGCTGAGGTAGGTGGGTGGCTGGGTAGCGAGTGGACTTCATGTAGTACCTACCTACTAGCTCGGGGCGTTGACCCCGTAGTGATGATATTTACCTATGGTGATGATGATCATGATGAAAAGTAGCCTAAAACCTTCCTCAAGAGTAAGGCGATTGCCGCTGATAAAAAGCTAACATATTTCTTTACAATGTTTTCCTTCACTGATAGAGCTCGAGCTAATAGGTATGTACTTGTAAAAATTTCTCCGAACGGTAAATCCTTTGAAGCACAGCCAGGGTTTGTAACATCTCATTGATAAATTATTATTTTCTATACATACTTTTTGCTTTTAGACTCCGAAGAAAAGGCCGAGTTCAAGATGATAACTCTCACAGGAAATAGTTTAGGCGAAAGACAAAAAGAACTAAACGAAAAAGTCAACAGAACAGAAGAAAACATTAATCTGTATAAAGCTGGGCCAGTTAAAACTGATGTTGACTATTTGTTCACGATAGATTTGGCAGCAAGACACAAAAATGTGGATTTTATATTACAAATATTGAAGTCGGGCGATATTGTACACATTACCAGAGCTCTCAATAAATGTACATGGTTGAGTAACGACGAATTTGCTCACATTATTAATGTCGATAATCTCCACAATAATATATTCCCGCGAATGTCCATTAAAATGAAAAAGAAACTTCTCTGTGTGCTTTCTGTAAATCTGAAAACAGATTCTCGCACAATTTCCTTCTACGAATATTGTATAAGAGAAAGACTATTCAATAATGCATTGAAATTTTTAATGAACACACCAGAAACATATAAACATAATCTGGTTGTACAGAAGGCGAAAGGTTTTCATTTGGTGCTGTCTAATAAAACGGAGGCATTGGCTAATTTCATCGGTAATTCATTAGCACTGGCTAATACATTTTTAGACAATTGTAGAGAATATGTTGCTGATTATTATAGAAACGATGTACTGTACTTATTACGTTATATGTATCCAATATTGGGTGAAGGGTACTTGGATTTATTGGAAAAACACATTGAAATTGGTGATGGTGTATATGGAAGACCTTATCCTACTCGTTTCGGAAGAAGGATTTCAAAAGAGATTATAAAAAAACACAAAGATCGCGTTCTAAAAAACCCTTTGTTGTATTTAAACCTTCTTAACAAGGATATAATTGCCAAGAACAGTACAGTAAGCGATGCAAAATTATATGCTGTATCCTTGATGCCTGAAGAAGTAACATCTTACTGGGATAGAAACTTTTATGAAAAATATATTTTTGTTATAGACATGATCCCAGCAAATGAGAGATTTAGCTTTGTTAGAAAACTATTCTCTGAAAAATATATTAATGAGAAATTTGAAACAAGTGAAACGTTTCATTCCCTTATCCTTACCTACCGCAATATGATGACGAGAGAGGAAAAAGAGATTTGGGCTTTAAATCACATCGCAACTAAAGAGGAAATACTAGGTTGTGGAAATGATTACATGTGGTATGAATTTGTAAGCTTCGAAAAGGCTTTTGAGGAAATTAAGAAGTATGTGCTCATAACACCAGATAAAGATAAAAGAATGAGCATGATTAATGTGTTGATTGATTCAGCAAAAACTCAAAGAGAACTAGAAGTACTTTTAAATTATTTTTACAACAGACATGTCAACGAGACTAGTTACCACAAAACGCAATTCTTAGATCATATAATCAGAGAACACAATGTGTTAAATTTTGATGACAATTGTTGGAGAGCTTTGGAAAACATATTCCACAGCATGGATGTATATTCTAAAAAACCCATGAATAATGATTATAGAGTAATTGCATTATTATACTACATAATAAATGAAAAACCAGTACCTGAAGCACTGAACGAACTCTTACACAATAATTTCATCCAAGCTTCTGAAATAAAAGGACGCAGTCAAGAATTAGAACCTGGAAAGAAAGAAATGGTTTTTCAATACATTCATAAGTTCTACTTGGAAGCAGTTGAATCTTCAGCGCTAACTGATGTAAAACGAATCGTGCAATACATTTTGTGTTATTTAGACTTATTGGACTGTTACTCTAAAACTAAAGACGACATTGCAGAAAATATGATTAAGTACATTACAATTTATAAAGATCAGGTTTCGAGTCATCGTTTTTTGAATCGATCTGAGAATTTTTCTGAAAAAAACATAATGCAGCTTATGAAAAAAGATGCGAAGCTTGTCATCGATGAATTCCCAGCCATAAAACAATTTATTGAAAAACGCTATGGACGAACTAACTGGTTGCTGAAGAAGCTGAAAATATACTTTCAGCATGATATCGCCAAAGGATATTTGCAGTTGTTGAATGATTCCCTTTCCAATGATGACGCCGATTACCGTATGGTACAGGTTGCTGTTTACGGAATATTCATGTTAGCTGACGAATCGTTTAAAATTGAATTTATGAAGAAATATGCACCGACAAATCCGAAAATAGATCATCCTAATATATCTAGGAACTTGTTGAGCATTCAGCAAGCGATATGCGGCTTATCATGCATATCCAGACCACACATGCCATTAACGTGTGTAAACCAATACCTGGTTGGAGACTACGTTCAGTACTGTCTGCCAATGTTTAACAGCTACTTAATGAATCTACCTTTACCCGAGTGTATTACCTTCGTTGAAACTTTAATAGATAAACCCATATCAATCCAAAAACACGGGCTGCGTCTCGCTTTTCAATGCTTCAGTGCGGAAAATCTGAAAACTCTAATAAATGATGTTTGGAAGCGAACAAAAAATATTTCAATGAGAAAAATACTGTACAAATCACTGTTCGATAAAGTATTGAAAGAAAACGACAAAGCGCAAATTGAATTGTATGAAGTATTGAACAAACTAACTTTGGATCTGCATCAAGATGACGATGAAGATGTGTTTAGATTATTAAGCGATTCCTCCATGCCAAGCTTTTTGAAGGGCCGATACCTTGTGACTGGTTGGAAAGTTGTAAAAAAATTACCAGAAAGAACAATTAATTTCGAACGCAACACTAGAATTATCACATCAATTACAAACTACATTAATCTGGTCCCAGAAGATGAAGTAATCACCATTATAAATGAACATTTAAATAAACAATTGGATGAGAAAGAAATATTGAACACCAACAAATATTATTTTAAAGAGGCAGGTTTAAGGGATTTGATAACAGCAAAGTGGGATTTAACTCGCAAACACCTTACAAACGTTAATAACAGAGAACAATTCGAAAAAAAGCTTGTAGTCGTGAAATATATCATTAATAAGTGTTTGGAAATGCGTCATGAGGTTTGCGAGGGAAAATACGTGGTAAGGCAATTTTATATGGACTTTATTCGAGAATTAGACAGCACAAGCTATGATTGGGATGAAACCAAAAGCTATCCATATATGAAAATGATGTTCAATAACATATTAGAAGATTTGGAACTAAAGTTGCCTGAACATGAGATTTATACATTGGCTTTAGAAATAAACCTGAGCAATATTACCAGGGAAATAATTATTTCAAGTGCATCACAAGAATGTGAAAATGCAGATGAAAACGAATTAAATGTTACCAAGACCGGTATTAACAAGTTTTCCGAAAAACTTGTCGAGTTACTTATGAAGCTTATGCATAGCGGAAAATATTTTTCATCATTTCGTGAACTAATTTTAG
Source organism: Camptogramma bilineatum (assembly GCA_958496255.1). Taxonomy (NCBI): domain Eukaryota; kingdom Metazoa; phylum Arthropoda; class Insecta; order Lepidoptera; family Geometridae; genus Camptogramma; species Camptogramma bilineatum. The sequence goes on along the minus strand of OY292473.1, from coordinate 6,446,815 downwards.
GATATGTAAACGATCAATTATACAGAGTAAACAGTAAGCTAGGTAAATCATATTGTGCACCAGACGATCTATCTGTGTTATTGTGTTCTGGTTTATTGAAATTTGAAATAACGGAGATTTATTTACTTGTTCTTATGTCATTGCCTTTGAACTATGGTGGATTTTTGTCCTCCGAATATAAAACTGTTTTGCGCAGTGTAAAGACCTTCAATAATGATGAAGTGCAGTGTTATATGTTTCAAAAGTTTGTTAATACTGATTTCCAGAATATGAGCTAAATGTGTCTTTTGGCGCGTTCACACGCTCCAATGCAAATAGTCATGCAACGGGCACTGTTCTGTCGCCTTCGGTTTCCTTGCGATTAGAGTGACAGAGCCACTTCGTATAGTGTCCCTCTCAGTTGCATACAAATGGGCGTGCAAGAGAGAGCGGGCTATATTAGCTCAATTCCACTAACGTACTATAGTTATTTGTTTGAGTAATGTATGCTTTGATAATACTTTTAGTTTTATGGCTTTAGGAGAATTATTTTTATATTATAGATAAATAAGTACTTAAGTACCTAATTATTGCCCGGATACTGAAACGCTACTTAAATATTTGAGACGTTCTTACTCTTCAGAATCGTAGGAATACAAAAATGATAGTTAATGTCAATGATAAGAACCACTTTAAATAAGTAGCTGTTCAGTATTTGGATGTATTGCTCATAATGCCTTGTGATTTCTTTGTTGAAATAAATAAAACCCAAATAAATTTTGCAAACTTAATTTATTCTACCTAATGCAACATTTATCAATACATTCGTATAAAAATAATTGCAACAACGAATTAATTGCTTCAAGAAGCTTAAAAATTGTCACATTCACATAAAATTCATAATAAGACAAATGCAAAGAAGTAGGAATAAGAGTTTTTTGTTTCTTTGTCATAATTTTAATTTGGTAACACTGATGACAATACCTAATAGAGACGCCGGCTTCGAAGAGCCTTCTTTCTTTCGGTAAACGAAATTATAACGTATCTAATCGAACCGCTAACATTGCGCAAGCCTTCGTACCTACATTGTACGAAGGTTTTCCACCTTTTTATGGATAAAACTTCGCATAGGCCTATCGAATACCATGGGCTTTGGCGTTACTGGTTCGCGTATTCATTCGAATATGAGTAACCGGCATAAAGGGTGGGATTCTAAATTTTTAGCAGGTAATTAGTTACAATTTGAAATCTTTCACCGAAGATTTTATGGAGGGCATTATTCAAAATTTTTTAAGGAAGTACCTAAGTACCTTCAATTAGAAAACAAACAATTAATTAACGACATTTTCATTGGTCAGCAGACTTCGGGATTTGAAAGATTATCCATAATATATCTTTGTCATAAAGCCCAAATTTGCATGAGATAGGTAGGTAGGTACTCATACAAATATGAACATAACATTTTGAGACTAGTGAAAATGCATTCTAAACATAAGAGAGTAGTGGCAAAATTCGTTTCATATAGTAGATACTTAGGTAGGTACATATAAGTAATTATGAATTGGACGTCTATGATTGAAGTAGGGACTATACATAGTTAACAATTTCTTACGTCTCGATTACCAACTTATTTTACTTATACAAAAGATGTAATGTAGTTGTGAAATACATAATTTAAATTCAATAAATAATTTAGTAGTAGTAACAGACGCTATCAAAATTAGCTTAACAACAACAATGGTCACATACATCTGAACTTTAATACAATTAAGTAATTCAAAACTTTTGTCTTTTTAAATTTCAGGATGTACTTATTATCAAAATGAACAAAAAAAAGGTACCTAGCTACAAATAGTAGGTACCTACATAATTATGTCTTATAGAATAGAAAAATTAATTGTCAGTGGACAGTGTTAACAGAACGTATATTTTTTATTGAGTTGCAAAGCTATTTTTGATTGATAGTCGATTGTTCAAAGTTTTGACATTAATGTTGAACTAAATATAAAAAAAAAACATTTAATAATTAATTTACGATATACCACGCTTTATAACAGGTCTGACTAAGCTAACGAGTGATCTTAATAATAAACAAAGATTCCTGCTTTATATTTTTCAGGTTAAAATCGAGCATCAATACATTTATTATCTAGATTCTAGGAACTATAGGCCGTAATTAGCAGCATTGTGAGCAATCTATATTTTAAAAACTTTTAGCGATTATAAACATCGCTAATAAAACCAAAACTAGGTATTTCTATTTTACTGGTAGGTAGTAATATTTCACTGTAAATATCCTTCTGAACAAAAAAAAGCACCTTCACTCAGACCAGCTACAAAGTTTGGCATTAACTACAAGTACCTACATCAATAATATCTATAGATAGTATGTGGCTAAATACTTATATCATACAGTAATGATCAACTAGTTATTCTCTCGTTCGTTTCATTGACTAAAATGATAAAATTAAAATATTTTTAATTGACTTTAACTTTCACAAGTTCTATGTCCAAACTTTCTGCGCTTTATTATCTACATTAGGTACCTAATTAAAAAATTTGAACAATCAAGTTCAACATTCATTTCATTGTTAACGGACAAGATTAACAAATAATATCACAAACTATGAAGCACATGCAAACTGGCTTAACAAAATGTATCATCAATACATCACACAGCGTCAAAAGTAGCTGGCCATACCATGATTATAAAAAACAATTTCTAAACCAAATAGTCTACTTATGATATCATTATGTTTGTATTTCGTTAAAAATCCAGACATTGAGATACATTTGATTTCCATTTTTAATTTTATCTTTTGATAAAACTGCATTATAAAACAATTTATAACTACGCATATCAAGCACCAACCCAATACTAATAAATTAATGGAAGACGTTGTCTAAACGTTACAAAATCGCAAATAACTTTATAGACCTATTACTATTTATAGTCTTATACAGGGTGTGGCAAATTCTTGGTCACTGAAGGGTAGCTACCTTTTCTCTTGTAGTTAGAAAGTTTTGTTCTTAGGAAACTTCGATTTTATTTTGAAGAAAAAAATAATTGCATTTTTAGATTTTTGAAAAAAAGTACAGTTAGCCTAATAAATTACATTTGTCAAAAAAAAACAAGTTGGTCTTAATCAACTCTATTTCCCACCAGGAACATTTCTCCCAAAGTAACTTATCAAATCAAATCGTAAGTTTTTGCAATAATTCAAAAAAACACATCCCATACATTTTCTATGAAATTAGGAGTTGTAAACATTACAGTGCCACTTATTCGATCGTTCTTAATTTAATTTCATAACTGCTCCGGCAAGCTAGGAGGCTATTGTACAGCGCGTGTATTTAAATTTAGAACAAAGTGCTTCCCTGCAGATGTACAAATGTTATGCTCCATGCATACCATTCTCTCTTGCGGCTCTGTCTGAGGCACCTAAAGCTTTACAATAGCCTCTCAGCATGCCGAAGCAGTTACGAATTTAAATTAATAAACATCGAATAAGTGGCACTATAATGTTTTCAACTACTAATTTCATAGAAAATGTATGGGACGTGTTTTTTTGAATTATTGCAAAAACTTACGATTTGATTTGAAAAGTTACTTTGGAAGAAATGTTCCTGGTGGGAAATAGGGTCGATTAAGACCAACTTGTTTTTTTTGACAAATGTAATTTATTAGGCTAACTGTACTTTTTTTCAAAAATCTAAAAATGCAATTATTTTTTTCTTCAAAATAAAACCGAAGTTTCCTAAGAACAAAACTTTCTAACTACAAGAGAAAAGGTAGCTACCCTTCAGTGACCAAGAATTTGCCACACCCTGTATATAGGTAGAAACGGAAGAATTTCAGTTTAAGGGATGAATTTTATGGAAAAGCTATGTTTTCAGTACCTATACAATATCACCAAATACCTAATTATTATTTTTTTCTGTAAAAAATCGTTCCATTGCAGTTCCAATGCTACACATTACGAACTTACGCATAATGACTCAATCTTCCAACTTTGTTTAAGCTTGTTAAACTATACTTACTTAACCTGTTTATCTGTACCAATTATTAAAACGAATAGCAAATAAAACTCCTTAAACAAATAATGAAAGATGCTTATTGTCAAAAAACGATTATTTTTAACACACAAAAAAAATTAACATCAACTTTGAAAATGTATCAAAATGGTTCCAAAAATTTCTCAAAAAGCCGCTTCAAACAATATAAAACATGCCACAAAATAATTCGTTATGAATACATCTTATCTACTCAAATATCTTAATTTTACCGAAGTAACTTAATAGAGACGTCTAAGTACGACTCTCACGGTAAAACAAGCCTTACACACAAGATCGATCCATTTATATCACATACAAAATTGCGTGCGTTTAATTGTACCATGTTTCATACATGCGATATGACTTTGGAGTAGATACCTACCATATTTTCTGTTTGTTAATATTTTTGTTTGTTAACTCCATCTCAAATTCCCAGGCACTACAGTGTCCTGTAGGTGTTAGACTGTCTTCTGAATTATAAATCATCTTCAAAATCGAATAGTCAAACAATGAAAATAGTTGACTAAAACGCGGTTGATTAATTTTCAGTTCGACTATTCGAGCTTGTGCCATAAATACTGGTTGTACAGTTGTTTATGTCACTGTGTGCAGGTATTTTTGGATATTACAGTTGATCAGTTATTTTAGCCCAATAAATGTTTTTCAACTTTGTAGGTAGTTACTCCAAAAAACTTACATTCCTTACACTTATCGCCCTAATATATTTTGTACTTTTCAACGGAATAGTATAAAATAACATGGTAGAAATATGAAATTAATGAAATTTCAATTTCTGCACAAAATACACTAAACATTATTGCAACAAACTAACCTAAATGAGTTCCATTTACTAAAACATTAGGCAAACTCTAAAAACCTTATACACGTTGGGCCAGGGTCACATTGCCTCTCTATCGCTCTCGCCTTGAATCGATTCGCCTTCTCGCTCGCACTCGCATAAGCTGGCCTAGGCTGGCCCAACATCTGTACTTTATATTACGGTAATGTTCCAAGTTGATATGACCTTAAATTTTATAGTAAAAAGATTCTTCAAAGTTTTATTTTTATTTTAGTAAACAGAACTCATCTTAAACAAAACTATCACCTACATAATACTCACATTACGTATAAACTATGTTAGTTAGTTTATGTCTAGGTCAACAGGCGTTATCTATATCAGTGTTGCTAGCTACTATCATTGTACATACTTTAAGAAATGAGCGTAAGAAATACCCTTTAAAAACAACTGGTTGTCTGTAAAGTCGGTTTACGGAGGATAATTTGACGTGTTAGGGGCCTTTCACTCTTCAGCGTGTCGCCGGTCGCGTCCGCGAGTTGACCATTCACAGCACAGAGAAATTCGAAAATTCAAAATTCTCTGTGCTGTGAATGGTCAACTTGCGAACGCGACCGGCGACACGCTGAAGAGTAAAACAAGCCTTAGCGTCATAGAAAAATTGCATACTTTTATGAATTGCCGAACGCTTAGGCCGATCATGCCAATTTATCGCTTGTTCCGCACTCTCGCTTGCACGCTCGGCTCAGGCGGAACTTGACACTTTGTCGCGCGTACAGCCGGCGTGCATCGATTTATAAGAAGTTAACACGTCAAAAACTTTATTTCCTAAAGTAGACATTATGTAAGGCTGTTGTTGAGAGTTTTTAGGACAATGGAAGAACTCACTGGCATTATAACTTTAAGCCCTCCGAAGCACGGCAGCGCTGAGTATTTAATCAATGGTCACCTATCTATCAGCGCTGAGAACGTCGCATAACATTGTCTAAAGGTGGAATCAGACGGTTCACTCAAGTGAAAGACCACTCGAATGAAAGCTGGGGTTTTCTATGACACTTTTCTTTCATTTTATGTTTAGATTGTGTCACTGAGTGAAAGATGCCGAATAACAGAAATGAACGAAAAGTGAACCGTCTGATTCCACTCTCTAATAAGAGCGAGACGTAAATATACAGAATTACAGACTTGAACGCGCCGAGACGCAGAGGGGCGTTACAAGTTTGACCGCTGTGTGTGTCTGTCTGTCTGTGTCTATGGCACCATAGCTTTTAAACTGAACCGATTTGAATGCAGGTTTTTTAGCGATGGTTCTTAGACATGTTTTATCAAAATCGGTTCAGCAAGTTCAAAATCATCAGCTCTTTAGTTTATGAAGGGATGTTTCGAGGGTTTTTCTTACAATTTTTTTTTAATTTGAAATTTATTGAATTCTTTACTAGTAATGTTTATAACAAGGTTTAAAATTGTTAGATTTTGCCATAAAAAAGGGCATTTCTCACACTGAAATAGTTCTTATGAATAAAATACAAATGCTTACGTAGAAGGCGTTTGCCTCGGTTTCACGTCGTCTACTTGGATTAGCTGCTCGATAGGAATGAGTGATAGCTCGCCACCTAACATTGGTGCTGGTAAAGCCTGGAAAAAGATAAGTTAGCGTGAATATTCTTATTGTAATTTTATGTAACACATTATGTTTTAGTTAAGTTACTTGTAAGTACCGCTAACACTTTTGTAACAAATAAAGAAATGTTTATGTTATGTTATGAATTTGACGACCTCTGTGGCGCAGTGGGCCTGAGACACAGGAGATTGCGGGTTTGTTCGCCGCGGGACGAATGTTTGTATGATCTGCAAATATTTGTCTACTGTCTGGATGTTTTCTATGTATAGTATGTATGTATTTACAAAAAAAGTAGGTAAGTATGTAAGTAGTTTATCAGTCATGTGGTTCCCATAACACAACACTAACAGTAGTAGGTTACTAGTGACCCTACTATGGCATTGGTAGTGACCCTAGGCTATAAGGCATTGATAGTACAATGGAAAACATATCGTGACTATACAATACTTTTTATTGTGAACTAGCTTCCGTTGAGTTTTTAAATGTGGATGGATTACTAGTGACCCTACTATGGCATTGGTAGTGACCCTATAAGGCATTAGTAGTATACTTGAATACATCTATACAATACTTTTTATTGTTAACTAGCTTCCCGTTGAGTGTTAAATGTGGATGGATTACTATTACTAGTGACCCTACTATGACATTGGTAGTGACCCTATAAGGCATTGGTAGTACAACTGAACACATCTACTATACAATACTTTTTATTGTTACCTAGCTTCCCGCTGAGTGTTAAAATGTAGATAGATGTAGGTGTAGAGGTAGGCCAAAGAAAAGATGATGGATGATGATGAATGATGGATTGTGTTAGGGATGACATGAGTAAGGAGTGAGTGTTGAGATGACGACTGATAGAGGCAAATGGAAGAATAGTCATGTTGTGCCAATCCCACATATGTACCTAGAGACCCATAATTCGATTCACAAATTCAGCTGAAGCGCTCTTGGCGTAGCCTGCCCCCCTAGCCATATTACACTATCTATCGTCGCGATCGCTGTAAAACACTTCAAAATGTATAGGAATTGACGTTTAAAGGCGATGAGTCACGTGGTCAGAACGTCAAATCCTATACATTTTGAAGTGTTCTACAGCGATCGCGACGGTAGATAGTGTAATATGGCTAGGGCCCCTGCTTAGGCTTTCGTTCGTTGAAGTTAAGCAGCGCTTTGCGCCGTCACTATTTGAATGAGTGACCTCAAGTGGCTTTACGAGCTGAGCGCTTCCGTGCTTCGGAGGGCACGTTAAATTGTCGGTCCCGGCTTTTAGGTCTTTTAGGTGGCCTAAAAACCCCGTCACCAGAGTTGACCACTTGCTTATACGAACTTACTTAGGTACTTTTTTAGTTGGAGTGCTGGCAGTTTTTGGAAAGTATTGAATATTGATGTGAATTTTGTGTGATAATTATTTCTATATTTATTTATTCAGAACAAAAAGCAGTACCTTCACAAGAACAAAAGAACGAAGATATCTGCAAAAGCTCTAAAAACTGTGTAGAAGTCGAACTGAACAAGCTCGAACCAATCAATTGAACTAATGTGAATGAAGATACATAATGTGTTTTATTTATTTATATCATTAAATCTTGTTTAGAGTCAAGTACACATTATTCAAACCCTTTTGGGTACTATTTATCAAATTTGACTATCTAGAGTTGATTTTATTTACAGAAACTTAACTTCCACATATTTCATATTTACATAACTTTGCAAAATACAATTAGAATCAGTTGAGCCATCTAAGAATCGTTGTGAACGATTTTTCAAATATGACTATGTTCACTGCCATGATTCATTGAATGCAACACTATTTGTCTTGGTCTAGCACTTTATTTTGGACTTCGACATTAGCTAGCTGTCTAGTCGTGAATCGAATTATAGGTCCGATTATAGTGGGATTAGGGCAAGAAAGAAGAGTGTGATACATACAGAGTTGCTATCAGGCGTGTGCGGTGTATGCACCTTTTCCGCTTTAGCGGCCGCCTCGCGAGCCTTTCTCAGACCCAGAGAAAATACTGCCACGGTTCGTACGCGTTTCACTAACGCCGCTCTGGCTCGGGATCTGCCTGTAAATTAATGCAAAAATGTTATGATCACGACTGTTTTTTATTTAGGTACTTATTTATTGACGACCTCTATGGCGCAGTGGGTGAAGACCCGCCTGTGACGCAAAGTAGCGGGTTCGATCCCCGCCGTGGGACAAATGTTTGTATGATCTGCAAATATTGTCTCTGGTCTGGGTGTTTTCTATGTATAATATGTATGTATTGACAAAAAAATGTATATTAAGCAGTATATCAGTCATGTGGTTCCCATAACACAAGCTCTGCTTAGCTTGGGGCTACATGATACTGTGTGAAATGTCCAGCATTATTTATTTATTAGCTTAACACGTCACAAAACAGAAAAATATTAGGCAATAAAATTAGAACTTATGTCAAAACAGTTTTAATGGGCGTTAGCTATAGCTTTGTTATGGGAGGGGTCTAAGGGTTCCAAAATACAAAAATTTTTGTTAAGGGGGGGTCCAGGAGTTCAAAATTACAAAGATAGTCCTGGATTCAAAATCACGGATTCAACAACTTCAAATCAACTACTTCGGATCAAAATTGAAGGCACTAACACTGCAAACAGCTCTGTAGCAGTCTATAGTAACTTACTGCTTTTATCCTTGGGTTTGTCGTCCTCACTAGATGTCGCACTGGCGTCGATAGATGGCGCCGACGACGGCACCGCATTCAAATCCGGCTCGGAACCGCCCGCGCTTACACTGCCTGATAACTCCTAATACAAGAAAAACAGTTAGGACTCTATTAATAAACTCGGCTCAACTTCTGTCAGAGTTGCACCACGGATTTAACTATTGCCATCCTTTTTTGTTACAGTGACAAATAAGGATGGCAATAGTTAAATCCGTGGTGCAACTTAAACACAAGTTGAGCGGAGTTTATTAAAAGAGGCCTTAGTGTATTATTCAATAAAAGATGTTTTCAAATAAGTACTAATTGGTTTAAGTATCCAAAAATGCCATCGTTGTATTCAAAAGACAAAATGGCCGCCCCGGAAGGGGTCAACTTAAAGGTTCGTATGCGTTGACGCACGAAACGTTCACAGATTATCTAAGGCTGGATTTACTGTCACTGTGTTTAGCAGAACTGGCTACGCTGATTGCTTTCGTCAGTGCTGGACAATCAGTATCCTTATTTCGTTGTAATAAAGATCACTCGCCTATCAGCGCTGACGGTACGCGTGACAGTAAAACCAGAATAAAAAATTGTCAATTTTACCTGTAAAGTAGGGTTAACCAGCGGTCTATGTTGCGTAGGATGCGGTATACAATGGGCGGATCTGTGCAACGGTTCATCTCTCAGCCCACGAACCCCTAAGAGCGACAGTGGCGCCCCTGGCGTCGCCTCCTGGGAAACAAAAAGTATTTAGTTAATGCAACAAAATGATGGAGAAATTAAATTTTACTTCGTACTAAAACTAGTGGATCTATGAGCTGTAGACCTCGCGAGTCTATTTTTGCATAAAACTGAATAAATGTTCACAATTCTCTAGTCTTGTGATGAGAAGGTGGTCCCAGGTGCTCCATCAATCCCTACCTAGTGGTTAAAAGTTCCACAGGTAGAAATCTAAGTAAGTATAAAATGCAGTATGTTGCTATCTATTCTGCTCATCACCAAATGAGACCAACTTAAAGTTACAACCTTTCAAACAAAAAAAGAACCATCGAAATCGGATGTCATAAGACGGAGATATCCTGTAGCCCCCTTTTTAGAGGAAGTACCCACCCAAAACACAATCAAATATCCCCGACTAGTAGTTCGCCCCGAACTGAGATCTCGCGCACAGTTAATGGCTTACATTTGGACTTTCTTCTAACTACCCCTATACTTTCAAGTACTTTCAAGCAAAATCACCCAACTTTCTACTAAGATCTTTACTCGCTTCACTCGCTCGATCGACACACTGGCGGCACATTTATCTGAGAAATAGTCATAAAATAATTCAGTCTCGATAATATTTTAAAAATGTGTGGAAGTCGCGAAAGTGTGAAAGTTATTTTACCTTCCGTCGTATAGGCTTCGTAGGGCTAACATCCTGCAACATTTGTAAAGACCCCGTCACTGTGGAAGTGGCTATGGGTTCCGCTATGGACGCCGCTTTTGCTCTGAAAATTGTATCTAGTTATTTGTGTTTTTTTAAACTATACGCGATAGGATAAGGATGTGTTATGTACAGATAGACCAAGCTAGAGTTTAAAATCAAGGGTTATTTTAAAGTAGGTATCAAGTAGGTATAGCGTAAATTGGTAGTGCAAAGGTATTTATATCAAGGTAACGGTTTTAGATAGATTTTTGGTAGCAATCAATAGAAGACAATAAAAATGGCGGTGCAAAATAATGTTAGAAAATAAAACTTGGAAAACTATAGAGATACCAATATTAGTACTTTTTATAACTTAGATTGCATTATAAAAGCCTAGGAAATCTTTTGAAATTAATGTTTTTATTTTATTTTATTTAGTAAATTGAAATAGAAGGAGCATATTGGTATCAACAAAGTTTCCTTCAACATAAATTAAATAAAAAAATAATTACCTTTTATACAATAGAAACAGCTCGATCTTACTGAGAGCTTATTTTTAAATTTTTATTCAAACACAAAATTATAAGTAAAATATATTTAAAAACAAAATTAAACATTAGTCAAGCCTTAAATACTATATGTAATATTAAATTTAAAATATTTTGTAATGGACTTCATCTACACACCGATCCAGGCATACTTTGCCAAATTAACTGAAATCAAACAATAAAAAACTAAATTATAATCTAATAAACTAAGTAAGTTCGTTTGAGCAAGTGGCCAACTCTGGTGACGGAGTTTTCAGGCCGCCTAAAGGCCTCCGTCGTGCCTTAACGACTTAAAAGCCGGGACCGACAGTTTAACGTGTCCTCCGAAGCACGGAAGCGCTCAGCTCGTAATGCCACTTGCGGTCACCCATCCTAAGAGTGGCCGCGTCCGATGCTGCTTAACTTCAACGATCAATCAAGAGCGCTTCATGAATTCTAAAAAATGAAATGAATTATGACCACGACTATATCCCCAAAACGCGGTCCACATTCTCAGATCGTTTTAGGCAGTCCAGATCCTTCAAATAATTACCTTCATTAATAATTACATTCATAATAATGACGCATCCGATTTATGTAAGAAGTAAAACTACACCTTGACACAATTTACCGTGCCTGTTGGTTCAGTGGCTGCCCACTATTATTTTTACCATGCAAATGGTGCAATATTATGGTTTAACAAACTACTTAACAAAAATTACAAATGTTCGACTCACCTAAACGGAGGTATCTCCGGTATCTTTCCGATGGATATTTTCTTCTTTTCTTTCTCGTTCGGTTTGTCGTTCTGTTTCGGTGTAGTTGGTGTCACAGTTCGAGGCGAGTTGATTCTAGTCGTACGGACGTCGTCTTGGCTTGAGTGTTCTGACTGTTATATTAGACAAATAAGTAAGTTTTTTGTTGAAAAATGGTTGAATGAAAGAAGATTGACGAAGTACTTAAGGTGAGTGTGAATGGGACCGTTGGAAGGAGAAGACTTAGGCGCACATTCCTCGACCAAATTGTAGAATTATTGGAAAAAGGCCAGGTCAAGAGTACCTTAAACCAGTGCTCCGCAAACTTTTTGTGTTTAAAGTATCTACACATAGGAAATCAAGTCCGCACCTTTTGCGTCTTAGGCTTGTTTCACTCTTCAGCGTGTCGCCGGTCGCGTCCGCGATTTGACCATTCACAGCACATTTCTCTGTGCTGTGAATGGTCAAAATTAATTTCTCTGTGCTGTGAATGGTCAACTCGCGCACGCGACCGGCGACACGCTGAAGAGTGAAACAAGGCTTAGGCGGATAATCACACCACTGACACACACATTGTTAGTGTGCCATAAGCTGAGGATAGCTTGGAAATAGCACTACATTGCAAGGTAACAGAAACGATGGCATTGATATATCAGTATTAAAACATACCAAAAGAGGCGCATGTGCATTTTTGATAGCCTCTCGTCGTTGGAACTCGACCTTGGCCATTTCAGTGGCGAGCCAAGCCGGTATCTCGGGTATAGCTAGTCGTAATGCAACCACTATTACTAGAATCACATGCTGAAACAAACGGACAGTTAGTTTGGATATGCCTATAACTACTCCAACTTAGAATAAAAATGTAACTAGCTTAAAGTAGAAATCGTAGAAATAATGGCTTTCATATTAACAGTGTATTAGACGCTTACTGTGAATAATAAAGTTTACATTTAGAATTTTTTGTGTAACAAGTAGTTATTTAAAATCAAAGTGAGAGCGCTAAACTAGGCGAAATTCTCTTCAAAATTTAAGAGTTATAGAACAGTAGTAAGGACTGTCGTATACGGCATTGCAAATTTTAATATTTTAAATATTGACCAAACAAAACAACAAAATTGGCGCAGCCGTGAGGATGAAAATGCTTAGTAAGTAAAGGGGTAAAATACACCTACCTCTAAAGCGACAATGACTAGTATCGTCTGCGCCGGCGTCGCTTCAGGCAACAACCTATGTACGGGTCCGGAAAGGCCAATTAAAGCGCAGTTTACAAGCACTGCCACTGCCACCATTGTTTCCATCGCGTGCTGGGAACAAAAAATATATTTTAGGAGTCAATTTTATCAGTATTTAATTGACAAAGTCGTAAAAATCATAAGAAATCTTTTGACTGTAAGTTCTGGTGACGATGGCCAAGATCCACTTGATTCCTTGAGTCGTTGTGTCACGCCAGTAAGTAAATAAGTAAAGCCAGAATAAAGATTGCCATGACGAATCAGCTTATTGAGTCTCCCATCTTTATTAACGTTGGAATAAGAATTAATGATATAATGGTGAATGCAGACTTGGGGCGCACCGCAGTCGCCGCAGTCCCCGCATTCGATTTCTTTATATGAAGTTCTATGCAACCTCGCACACCTACCCGCGCCGCAGTCGCCGCAGTCGTTCCCGTCGCCATAACAATAGTAGATTGTATTATAAGGGGCCAAAATAATATTTTTCACCTCAGCAGCTCGAAATGGCATCCTTTGCTGCGAGAAACCAGTGTGCAAAATCGCATTTTGCACACTGGTTTCAGTGAGGAAAAGTGATTTGAAATTCGAATGTCGTAGATTGACACGTGGTAGTGCATGGCGGTCATTGGCTAGCCTGTCTATGAAAAAAAACCTTAACGCACCTTTTAAAAATAAAATAGCGGGAATTTGTTTCTGTTACGCTAGTTATTTGTTGAAAATTCATAAAACAATAAAGATGAGTGAAACCAGTGGCGAATACACTAATTTATCTCCAGAGAGAAGAGTTGAGACAAAAAGTGATTGTGATGAACAAAGTTCCCTTCCTGAGAAGCACGTATGTAAGTTCTGAACAAAACAGAAACTTTTAATTTTCAAAATTACAATAACTGTTATTTGTTCTTTTAATTTCTAAAAAAATGCTTTATTTTTTAAATATATATAAATGAATACCTATTATGGATTAGTTGCTTCATTATGTACAAAGTTGTATCTTTTATTTGTAGGTAGTAATGTTCTCGCTGCTGAGGTGAAAAATTTTGTGTGCAACACGAGACCAAAGTTTTTTACATCTCGTTCCTTTGAATTCCTCGCTAGACTCGGGATTCTAACGTACTCTCGCTACGCTCGTGATTCAATTCTTAGAATCCCTCGTTCGCTCGGGATTCAAAATCAGCACTCGAGGAAAACATCAACTTTGCCCTCTTGTTGCACAAATAACTATTGACAGCGAGGGCGCTTTTTTGAATCCAGAGCGAAGTGAAGGATTCTAGAGTAGAATCCCGAGCGTAGCGAGGGATTCTTTAGTAGAATCCTGAACGTAGCGAGGGATTCAAAGTACGTCGCCCGAGCCCAAAATATATTTTGCGCCCGAATGATACACTCTACTTTTCATTACCCTCTTTGAGAAAATAAAAATCTTCATTTTCATCATCTTCATCATCTTCATCATATTTATCCTCTTCATCACCCTCTTCATCCTCTTCATCATCCTCTTCATCACCCTCTTCATCCTCTTCAGCATCCTCTTCATCATCCTCTTCATCCTCTTCATCACCCTCTTCTTCCTCTTCATCCTCTTCATCACGCTCTTCATCCTCTTCATCCTCTTCATCATCCTCTTTATCACCCTCTTCATCCTTTTCATCATCCTCTTCATCACCTTCATCACCGTCTTCATCCTCTTCATCATCCTCTTCACCCTCTTCATCACCCTCTTCATCCTCTTCATCATCCTCTTCATCACCCTCATCATCCTCTTCATCCTCTTCATCCTCTTCATCCTCCTCATCATCCTCATCATCCTCCTCATCATCCTCCTCATCATCCTCTTCTATCGTATTAAATCCCTCATACCGGTTTTCATATAGTTCTCCCGCGCGCAGGTAATAGATTAAAGTGCGCGGCAAAGATAATTCCGGCGCACTTAAAGGGGATTAAAACTCATTACTGCCCGCTAAACTTATAAAGAGGATTAAAAACTCATTACTGCCCGCTAAAAGTTCCTTGAAGAGGAATCATCTACTTTGGGCGCACTTAAAGGCGAACAAAGTCGTCCTTTTCGAATAGATGGAATGAAAAAGCAATGACTGCGGCGACTGCGGTGCGGCAAAGTTGCGTTCACCATAAAAATATCAATCCATATTGAAAAACTACCATCGTCCTTAAATGCCATGAAACTCTAATAAGTGACACAACTGACCTGCCAACTGCCGATACTCTTCACCCTCTCCCCAAAAGGCCGTTGTGCGACGTGACACAGTTTGAAAGCGTCTGCTCTGACTTCCAGCGCGTTGTTCAGTAAAGCGCTCGCGCTGGCTTAGGCTCGCCCAGCGTGTGTTTGAGCAATAATAAGTGTCACAACTAATTTTGTCATGTTAAGTGCTTAGGTGCTTAAAAATGTTTGTGTGTTGAATATTTTAGTTTATTTTGTTACCTACCTACTTACCTTACACTAGTGTTCTTTCTGTAGGTTCCTACTTGTTTTTTTTTTGTGTGTGTCTGTGCTGAAATGTGTGTCAATAAAGAATTTATCTATCTATCTATCTATCTATCTAACTGACCTGCCAACTGCCGATACTCTTCACCCTCTCTCCAAAAGGCCGTTGTGCGACGTGGCACAGTTTGAAAGCGTCTGCTCTCACTTCCAGCGCGTTGTTCAGTAAAGCGCACACGCTGGCTTAGGCTCGCCCAGCGTGAGTTTGAGCAATAATAAGTGTCACAACTAATTTTATCATGTTAAGTACTTAGGTGCTTAAAAATGTCTGTGTGTTGAATATTTTAGTTTATTTTGTCACCTACCTACTTACCTTACACTAGTGTTCTTTCTGTAGGTTCCTACTTGTTTTTTTTTGTGTGTCTGTGCTGAAATGTGTGTCAATAAAGATTCTAGAATCTATCTATCTAACTGACCTGCCAACTGCCGATACTCTTCACCCTCTCCCCAAAGGGCCGTTGTGCGACGTGACACAGTTTGAAAGCGTCTGCTCTGACTTCCAGCGCGTTATTCAGTAAAGCGCATACGGCGGCCAATGGGAACGCAGATGAAAATAACACCACGTGACCTAGCTGTGTTAGCATTTCTAGGTATTCCGCGAACGTGCCATCGTACTGAAACAACGATTATTTTATGAGTTATACTAGGGCAAACACAAAGAAAACTATAGACTGCTGGATCGTCGCTTCTCACTCACACAAAAACAAAGAAGAATATATACAAAATTGTTCTGAAAAAATGAGATGGAGCATAAAATCTTTTGTCCCCCATCGTGTGCCGGCTCTTTGTAGGTAGAGAACATCTATGTTCTAAAATTCTGTACTAATATGGACCTTGTGTACTACGAAACAATAGATCCACTTAATTTTTGTCCCTTTCGGCGGCACGCTGTCAGTGAATCTAGTACTATTATACATCTATGGAATGCAATACTAGGGAATGCAATCAAGTTACCTGTATAGATAAATAAATATTGCTTGACATTTGACACAGCGCCATCTAGCCCCAAACTAAGCAAATATACTATGGGACTAGTTCCCAAGGCCCATAGGCCCATAGTTTGCTTACCTTGAAGAGTTGAGACTCTAGCTCAGCTTGGTGTATGATCTTCTGTCCTAGCACAGGCGAGTCCAAGTGTTCGTCAGCTCCGCCGTTCCCCAGACTACCCTCTGGTGGCTCGCCGGATGAGCTAGTGCGTTTGTCGAATAGCTCGTTCAATTGAGCTGATGTTGGTGCTAAAACAACATTGAAATTCAGATATCGCTATTCTTTGAGCGTGAAATTGTTAATCAGAAGTGTATTTCAAAGTAAGATAGACCATAAACATATTGATGCAATAAAAGAATGAATGAAGAATAATAAGTGGCATATAGTTTATTTAAACAACAAACACTTGTATGGAATACCATGATACCCTCTCCATAGAAACAGTTCTATAGCAATAAATATCTCACTCACTTTTATTGGGACTCAGAGCGCCAAAAACATCAACGCATATCTTCGCGAGTCTGAGGTTCTCTATCAAGTACGGCAGCGCGGATTCCTTCAAATTTCCTATTATTTGTCTCGTAATAAGGAGCACGGCTAGTTGCTGAAAAGAATATATTATTTAATACAGTGCAACCATCTTTATAAGAAAAACGGCCAGAAAAAAGCCATGGGCCTTAAGGCGGCCTAAAAACTCCGCCACAAGAGTTGGCCTTTAGCAATATGCGCATGTGTGTGACGATAGCTTACCAGCTTACCTCTTTCAACTTATCCATATCCTGAAGATAAAACGCAATGTAGAACAAACTCATGAAGGAGTTGACGAACTGAAACTGAAATTACACAGAATTATTTACAAGTTTTCAGAAAAACATCATGATTTCTACAACTACAGCGCTGCTACAGCTTTGAAAGACTTTATGTCAAGAGAATGAATCACACAATGGATTGATATTTCTAGAACATAGAGTCGAATTTACAACAAGAACTTACAAATCGAGTAAGGGAAGTCTACTTTAACAGAAAATCATTTTTTGTCTCTATTTTTTAAAAACAAGAGACAGGGATAGAACGATTGAAACTGTTGATTAAGAGACATTTTATTCAATAGAGCTCTTGTTATATTTTATATACTTTGGGATAAGTGACATCTATGGCACAAATATCGGCAAAGCGTCAAATAAATAGGTAAGTATTTGAAAAGTGTTCATTACTTTCAAAATCTTAACTTTTGATGAGTTAACGTAGACAAATAGTGCGAATGGAAAAAGTACTTTAGAAACATGCGTTAGGGTTTAAATTTGCTAGCATGCAAGCGAACAGAAGTTTGGCGTGCAATGGTGATTTATCACATTTCATATTATTCAGTCACACTAAACTGTATTGTTGTGCAAATATTCACATCGTTTTACTTAGAGGCATACCTATCATACTTATCTTAATATTATCATAAGGTATTATCGAAACCTGAATTTTATTATCGTACTACTAAATAAGGAAAAAATCTAAACACATTTTTAGAGTTTCTCCATACTTTTCAAAACCATAAGGGTACTTAAATTTCAGGCATTATTTGCATATTATAGCTGTTGGTAAGTATTTAGTTACTAATAATGAAAATGTTGTCATTGCGGAAGTGTGAAGTGTTTTCACCACGATTTTTTAAAACGATGCATATAATGGTTTGATTCGCTAGCATACCATTGGGTTTACTCGCCAATGCATACTTTTAAGTCCCTTATAAGAAAAGTGATAACCAAAACCTGTCTATTTAAGACGAATCAAACCCCTCAGTTTGATGGTAAGGCCTCTGACCTATTCCATACTAAAAGATATGAATATTTGTCAGTTAAATCTTCGATTAGTCTATGGCAAGCGAAGCGTGATATTAGCTCAGCTTTCATTTGTCAATACAAACCAACGCAATTTTCACAATCAGATGATTCTCATACTTTGTCTCCAACCTGTAGTTTTCTGTTGTTGAAAAGAATTTTTGTATGATTTAAAGTTTTTTTTTATTGTTGTCCAGTCCATTTGGTAAGCAGAAAAGAGACATAAAATGCACTATAGTCTTGTAAAGCTACAAGTGTCGCTAAATTATACTATTGATGCTCATTTTCACCAAATATTGCCTTGCTTTCAGAAGTCCATACGTCTATACGGTGGTTTAACCTTAGCAGATTTTCTCTCTTCTTTCTTCAAAGAAGTATAGACAGAGAAAGCACTAAACCGAGGCCAAACGCACGTACAAAGCTTAGAATTTATGAATGACAAGGATATACATACACACTTTGCAATTATTAGTGCTTGGGTATGCAATTTCCTAAAAGATTGGTGAAATCAAGCAACTATTCCATCTATTTAGATTTCAAATTACAATTCTATTTAATTTTTTGAACGAGGAAATCTAAAAGGGCTTTCTAGAGGACTGCTATGAGTGTCATGCAAATCTCAATTTACTTGAAATGCCTTGAAATAAGGCGCTAACTTCTTTATATTTTAAACTTTAAAAGTGTTAAAACTTTCTAGAAAAATCCACACGCAAAAACAATCAAGTGATCTAACAAACTTGGACCAATGATTCTTTACTAAAAAACTGTTTTTTAACATCACACAAAATATTTTCCTAAGACATTTCTCTGATAAATCTCAGGTTTAACCAATACTAATATTACTTTACATACTAACTAACAATACTAACAAATCTACAAGGACGGAGTCAGATCTCAATCAGATATCCTTATGTTATAAGTTTTACAAAATTGCTACACATTCATATGAACGTATCGAACGATTCAAATATAAAAGCTAAAATCAAAAAATCAAATATTTTGATTGAGGCATAGTGTAATCAAATATACCTTAATTATATTTTTAGAATCATTGGCCCAAAAAAACAACACAAACTAAACAAAAACATTACGAAACGAATTTTCACTAAAATAATTTGAACGATTTAAGTACGGTAGCTACTTACTAATTTTGTTTTCAGTATTTAGGTACAGTTTTCACCATGAATAGCAAATACATTTTTTTACTAATTAAAAAAAGCAATCAAGAATCGTAAAATGAAAAGGCAGCTCAACCCATTTTATGTGAAAATTCGGTTCAATTTAGTCATAAATCAAAGAATCAATTACAAAACTCATACCTCTATCATTAAGCCATCTCGCGATTCTCGCGTAAACCTCTTCTTCAATCGCTATGATGATAGCTAATACGGCTCGGGGTATCCACGTGAAATATATTATGTTTGTTTCCCACCAATCCTGAAATCATGCCGAGTAATCATATTTGAAGTCGCTATGGTTGATGTAAACAAAAATTTAATAAAATTAGCAATTAAAAACCTACCGGCTGCGCCAACTTTTTTTTTATTCGAACCAGGGAATAGAATAGTAATGTTACTCTAATTAGTCAAGTAAAAACAGTGTTTCCCAGGTAACTCATCTGTTTTCATGAACTATGTCGATTCGCATGATAAAACAACCCATCAAGCATTTTAGTGTATCTTACCTGAGCACGTAAAAAGGCGAACGTAGCGATGGAAGCGAGACAGAGGCAAAACAAAGTGAGAGGGAAAGAGACGCAATGACGCCAGACACGTCGACGCCATGGGTTGTATTGGGGTTCAGGACGACCTGTTACTTCGCTTGTGCCCATTTCACCCTGAAAATAAAGTATATAATGAAAATAAGTATATAATCTAAAAAACATGGGTTTAGTTTGAAACTATGGCCTGGACTTGACCATTCAAAGCTAAAGTGGAGGCACTAAGGCTGAGACTCCACCAAAGCGGAGACGTGTGAGATGTGTTTTAAACAACCAATAGAATTTCAAAAGACGAGATGACATGTTTGAATAACGAAATTCTATTGGTTGTTTAAAACACATCTCACACATCTCCGCTTTGGTGGAGTCTTAAGCCTAACTCACTCGACCATCAAAGCAACAATGATAATAAAAAAATTGACTTTTTAATACGGTTGCTCAAAAAGTGGCGTATTGCAGGGACGTATAGCGTTTGGGATGTGGGCTATTACACACTCGAGCTTTTTTTTTACTTTTCCCGCACTCGTGCGTTCTCTTTCCCAACTGTCAAAATAATGTCTATTAAAAAGAAAAACCAACCATGAAGTTTTTACTAAAAAAAAATCATAAAAGTTTTTATGATTCATGCAAATACGTAAGTATATTTCTAAAAAGAAGCTAATAATTTGTTTCTATATCAGATTTAATGATTTGATTGAATGAGTTAGGTTAGGTTTCATTTCATTTCATCTCATTAAATTTCATTTCATATCAATAAAAAAAATCTACTGAAGACTTGGCTGTATGGGCATAGTTCCCTTTGCCTACCAGAATCGGTGAAAAAACAAATCTCTTCTTATATTCTACGGTTGGCGCCATTTTCTAGATTAAATTGCTTCATTTTTTCGCAACTGTATTAAAAATAGTCGTTCAGTACACGTTCGGAACCGTCATTGCAACTTGTTCCGACTGTCAACCCTCGCCTTCGGCTGCGCCTCGGCTCGGGTCTCGGACGAAAGAACGGGACGCGCCTTTATGATCCTACCAATCTTACCCCTCTAGCCAACGGCTAGGATTACTTTGACAAATCAAAATCAGGTACCGTCAATAAAAACTACCCTATTATTCGATTCTTATCAGTCTCCGTATCGTTATCACCGAGGAAGATGCTCCATGAAAATGCCAATTTATGATGCTATACCAGTGCAATAAAAATCCACTACACCTCAAATCTTAAAAATATGGTGTAACATTTCATTATGTAAATGTTTTTTTGTGATTTAGCTGATTTTCTACTTCAATAAACATTATTTTATTTTAACTGAGGTTAAAACATCGATTCAAAAAATATACGACTAAAATGAAAAAGATCGCATCGCATGCCGTCACATCTCTGTTTAATTTTCAATCGTAACGGATACGGTGGATACGGTCTATAATTGCCTAGCAATGTCTATTAATTACTATATTTTGGACATCACTCATGCACTACTGTCTAATGACAACTGTCTTGAGAGACAGTACCACGATACTAATGCGGTTTTTAAAATTATGTTTAGCCTTATTGCGATTAGCAATAGTTTGAATTTTGAATAATTTAGGTTTACGAAGGTACAAAATTGACGTGGCGAGTCTATGCATTACGATGAGGTAATGTACAATTATTACTCCTTATCGATATCGATAAAACCATTTACATTAAGTTTCTTGAAGTTACATAATATACTAAATTATGTTGTATTGTACCTAGGTAGTTGTGTAGTTGTGCAAATTGGCACATAACAACATAATTATAATTTTTATAGTATTAAATCACACCTAAGTATCTTATTAAGATTTTCAACGTTTTCGTGTGCCTACCTACTTTTTCTATAATTTATTTGTTGTAATTATATTGTAAGTAAAATGCGCCCGACAATGTCGTGCTGGTGCACGCAGTGGATGAGCCTAGCACAAAGCCGAGAACAAACACAGTGGCACGACCAAAAAGAGGCCTATATCCTGCAATGGGGGAAGTCGAGTTGTGCTGTGGATGATTATGATGAAGTACCTATAAACTTTTTGTTGACTTATTTCTAACCCCCCCCCCCCCCCCCCTCCCCCCGCCCCTCGGCGCAAAAAGAGGTGTCTAAGTTTGACCGCTGTGTGTGTTTATGTTTGTATGTGTGCACCGTAGTTCTTAAAAGGGTGAACCAATTTGAATGCGGTTTTTATTTATTTGAAAGCAGGTTTTTTATTAGTAATGGTTCATAGACATGCTTAATCAAAATCGGTTCAGCCGTTTGAACATTATAACAATAGGTAGAGTGCGCGCCCCCACTGAAGTCCGATAGACGCGGCGCTGCTATCACAGAGCTAGGTTAGGTTAAAAATTACTAACTGTCCAAATGCGGCTTGAACAATCATAATTATGCAAGTTTGTACGTTAGTTAATTCTACACATCAGAACAACTGAACGACCGTGACTAAAAGAGCTTATTAAAGTAAATAAAACTATTAGTTCCCGCTTTTGCCGTAGCACTTAGTGCTGACGCGTACTCTAGGTACAATTAGGTACAATTTGACTGGCCTCTTAGCTCAGTTGGTAGTAGCTCTGCCTTCTGCGCTGTAGGTCGTGGGTTCGATTCCCACTCAGGACAAACATTTGTGTGATGAACATAGATGTTTGTTCTGTGTCTGGGTGTTATAAAGTATTCTATGTAGGTATGTATTTACAAAAGATATATAAGTATTCTATCAGTTATCTGGTTCCCATTGTACAAGCTTTAGTTAGTTTGGGGCTAGATGGCGCTGTGTGAAATGTTCAGCAATATTTTTTTTATTTAATTTTATAATCAACAATTATAAGCTTTACAAGACATTAGATCAACTGGATTTTACCTAGTCTTTTATTACAAGTATTTTTTTGGATAGAAATGGTAAAAAACTTGTAACCTAATATAGGTACCTACACATTTTCTACTGTTAGTGTAAAAAACATCGACATCTCCAATATCGATATTTATCAATCCCTATGAAAGTCATGTCAAAAGTAAATTTGGTAGTAGTGATACCAGTATATTTTCTCGCAATATTTTATGGTAGGTACAGATTTTTAGAGTAAGTAGATATAGCTTTATTTTAAGATTAACTAAAAATTTACGACCTTGTCACCTTCGCCGATGGATGGTGGGACTCGGCGAAGGATAGGGACGGTTGGAAGAGTTTGGGGGAGACCTTTGCCCAGCAGTGGGACGAGACAGGTTAGGAAAAAAAAAAAAAAAAAAAAAAAGTTTATAATGAAAAAATTGTGACAAGCAAAGCAACATCATTAGGGTTCCGTACCTTAAAAGGTAAAAAAAGGAACCCTTATAAGATCACTTTCTTGTCCGTCTGTCCGTCTGTCCGTCTGTCCGTCTGTCCGTCTGTCTGTCTGTCTGTCCGTGTGTCACCATCGATTATCTCAGGAACGGGTAGAGCTAGCAAGTTGAAATTTATACCATATACTAAGGTCTATGGTCCCTATTGTGACTATAAAAATCAAGGTCCTGAGTCAACACTATAAAAAGATATAGGCAAGTTTAGGTTTTCGTGAAAACTTGTGAGTACCAAAACTTACCTTAATTATCAACTTTTTTTATTTTTCGGAATTTTTCCTTTACTTGTGCTAGAAGACCTTGCTTGTAACCAAAATTGACAATTCTAGGTCAACCGGAAGTACCCTAGAGGTTTTGGGTCGAAAACCTAAATGGTAGTTCCCGTTGACCTAGAATAACGAAATTTGGGAAAAAGCAAGGTCTTATAGCACAAATAAAGGAAAAATTCTAAAAAATTAAAAAAGTTGAAAATTAAAGGGTGTTCCCATACATAGTTGACGCCAATTAAAATTGTCCTCCGAGTTGTATGGGCGCTCATACAATTAAGCGGACTAGCTTAATTGGCACCATGGCTAGGTACGGAACCCTCGGCGTACGAGTTTGACTCGCACTTGACCGGTTTTTTTTTTCTCTTTTTCTCACACAAAAACTAAGCCGCCGCGAGGACGCTGCTAGTAAAATATATTAGGTAGGTAGGTATATTTCTATAAATGTAAGAACATGTTGAGAAATCTAAAGATGTAGGTGATGTAGGTCCCTACTTTGTAAAGTTAACTACTTACTTAACTAATTAGCAGGGTGTCAATTCTAGTACCAAACTTTTTATCAACCTCAAGCAAAACCTCAACTAAACTTTAGATTTTCGACTGTTTCCTATTCTACTAATGACAAACGACTCAGTTGTGGTGAGGTTTTAGCTAAGGTTTGGACTTTGGCAGAACACATTTTTGAAAAGCTATTCTACTATTCACCAAATGGCTGACATTTATGAGATCGAACCAAAACGCAGCGGAATGATTGGCGTTGTCATCTAGTAGAATTGGGGGGAGATCACTTTCTGTAAATAAAATCGTTACAATTTTAAGATTTATTGATTACCTAAAGACAAAGTGTGCTACACGTCTCAACAAAATATTTTCAAATCGGGGAACATAAAATTATGATAGTGGTATCACTATAAGTTTTCATGTATGACAGAAATATATCATCATTATGTCAAAAATATGTCATGTGTGACAGTTGGCTCCCTTCCCCCCCAGCAAGTGGGACATATGGCAATTCGCGTCCCGTGGTTACTTCGTCCGAGGCTCGGGTAGACATTTGTCGGAACTCTTTGCGATGACAGCCTTTCCGAACTTGTACTGAAATATACTATTCTTTTGTTCGATGCAATAATTAAGTTCCTTACCTGAAATAAAGGCCTCGGTTCAACTAGAAGTTCATCCCTTTGATCTAGAGTCCCCCATTTATAAGCTAATGCATTGGAATATCTGTAAATCAAATTATATCTTAGAAAGAAGATAATGTCTGTAGGTACCCATTTTAAAATAATTTACAAACATGAAATCTTAGAATTTTTAGAAGAAAATAGTAAGATAAACTATATTTTTGCAAAAACTGTATTTTTTATTTACTATTATAATAATCAGGTTGCTTTAAAAAATATTATAAGATGCGGGATGCATGCTATTGAATATTTGAACTCAATAACTTTCCGAAAATGTATTAGAAATCTACAAAATGTACCATGGTAGTTACAATGGTAGTTACCTTTTCCAAGTCTCAAGATAAACACAAGCCCACAAAACGTTGAAAAGCGAAAAGAGCACATAAGCTATATCCTTCCAGTATTCGTTCGCCGTTCCGAGCCAAATCTAAAAAGAGTTAACAAATATTAGTTCACTACTATCAAAAGACATTTAGAAAATTGTTGTACTTGGCATTAAACCAACCTTTAGGAAAATAATTAGAGATCTGTATTTTCATTTGTAGAAGTATGAAATACAAGCTTCCCTCGGCTTCGTATGTTTTTTGTACACCGTAAACTATGCCTACTCTTATTTTTATCAAATTCTTGATTTTCAATCATACTTTGATTTGTATGCAAAATGCACACTAACAAAAATACTGAATAGCTCACAAACTTTTATTTCGTTTTGAAGACACTAATGGAAATAGTAAAAAACAGGAATTAACTACCAAATATTATTGTAAACGCTAGGAAATGTATGAATTTGTATTATTTACTTACCCAAAACACAAAGCCAACAACAGCAGGCACAGTAAGTGATTGAGTGTAGTGACCAAGCCAAGCGAAATACATTGCTATTTTAACGCCGAAGTATTCACTTATTTCATCTGAAACATGCAGCAATGTATTAGCAACATACACTTGGGCCAACGGATCTCGGCATTCGTGAAGTTGACCGTTTCGATGCGCAGTGCAACTTTTTCATACAAAATTTTCTACTGCGCAGCGAAAAGCCTAACTTCACGAATTCCTAGATCCGTTGGCCCTACTGTACTGAAATTCACATATTTCTAGGGAGGCTAAACAAAAGCCCAAAATCACCACGTTCATCGTATTCTAATACTAACTAGTTTCCTCACGATGTTTTCCCTTCCCGTTTACAGGCTTATCAATTTTCCGAAACGAAAAATCCATTATTGCTGGGGATACAAACTCACGACCTTCGGATCGAAAATTCACCCAAAAAACACGGCAATAGTTCAAAATTAAAATCAATACGTAAATTAATAAATACTGGCTGAAAGACAGATGAATAAAGATAAAGACATTTATTTGCTTTGAACATGGTAGGTGTAGGTGCATAACAATACGCTTAGAAAACAATAAGCTTAAGTTTTCGTATCGGCATAGCGAAAACTTACCTAAAGGCTGCGGTGTGAATACAGTTTTAACCCATTTCCTCCGTAGATTTTCCAACGCTTGCCTCTCGTGTAGAGGAAACATGCTGGCTACTACACCTCTGCTCACGCATGCTGGCACTGAAATAGAATTAAACTTAAGTCTAAAAACATCCACCTGGCTGCGCCAAGTAATTTCAGACAAATAAAAAAAAATGTTTAAATATTTGACATTACAAAATGCTAACGCCTGTGCATGTGAAAAATGGTACTCTTTAGTTTTTTTTTTGGAATATGTCATTCGACGACCATTGATGAAAACTCGTAGCACTATTCCACACAGCCTTCATAATCTTCGAAAGTAAACTTCATTATTTGATTACTTAAGTCATGAGCTTCTATGCCTATCTGACGAGTCTCTCTTTGTCCGACCCGATGGAACTTCTCTATTTACATTTTTCGATCACTGAAAAGAAAGCAATCCTAAACCGTGTTTCTTGCCATATTTTCCACGCTATTGAATAGAAACGTGATTAGCAGAATCACCTAGCTCTTACGACGATTCGAAGAGATCCCAGTGGTTTCATTGATTTTGGCTTACTACAACAACGTCCTACTACAACAATCAGGAAATTGAAGACCTAGTGTCCGAGCCGAACATTGTGGGAGAAACAAAATCAGCAAGACTTCGGTGGCTTGGTCTCGTAGTCCGCATGGGTGACGATCATGCAGGAGTACTCTGGTCGCCCTAATGGTCAAAGACCTGGCCGTCCTAGGCATGGACGTATTTAAGGGGGGGGTTTAGGGGGTCCGGACCCCCCCTTAGCCCATTACGTTCGGAGGAAACCTAGTCAATTTTTGTATTTTGGAACCCTTGGACCCCCCCCCCCCCCCCCTTAACAAAGATCTTTGCATTTTGGATCCTTTGAACCCCCCCCTTAACAAAGCTATAGCTACGCCCATGGTCCTAGGTACCGATGGATCGACGAGGTTCAAAAAGATCTTCATGAACTCGGGGCCGTCGATTGGGCTCAAACGGCGTTGGACAGAGATTCCTGACGGTCTTTAGTGTCGGAGGCCAAGATCCAATTCGGGTCGTTGCGCCACAGCAGTAAGTAAGTACAACAACGTACCAATGCTTTGTCCAGGACGCAACGTAAGCGCAGGTTCCAAGGCATGCTCGTCTCCTTTCTCCGCCCTTGCTGACTCCAGAACATGTTTCACTAGCGCCCCTCGTTCTTGCGAGTTCAGTAGCTCTGATGCTGACAAACCCTGTATTAACAAATGTTATCTTATTAACAATTGCTACACTGTCAAACAAGGTGTTTTGTTTCATAGTATGAACACAAAACACCTTTTTTGACAGTTCTCTAAAGAATTGGGTAAAATAGTCCACCACATATGAATTGCTACAATGCCAAACAACGTGTTTTGTGATATGTTTCATATTCTGAAACTCCAAAAGTGGCCACTTTAGCCCAACTGAAACTTAGGCCGAACAATCCGAACATGCTACAACATTTTGAGCCCGGTAGGACCCACCTATTGTGGCCCGCCCATGCAAAAACTTCCCGGCTTTATGTTATTGGCGAAAGGAAGCAAAATAAAGCTTAATAATCGTAAAAAATAACAGAGTTAATGTCAATGTTGAATATGTATTGCAAAGCTTTTGCAAGCTATTTATCCAACATAATAAATCTAGCAACTTTCATTTAGCAGTTATTTATAATGAACGAATACCTAACCATGATTGGTTACCCCAACGTGGTTCCAATTTATTAGGCTTTCATTTTTCTCTATTGCTTATGAATAATATTTACACAAATCTTACTTTAGCCATATTTATTAGATGTAAATTATTCCAGAACGTGATTCAATTACACAGCTTATTCAAACCAATAAGTACTTACGTTACTATGCTAATACCGCTTAAATAAGCCTACCCTTCAATCGATAGCATAATCGAATAATAAAGTATCGATACGAATTGGAAATACCGAACGATAAAGGCCTACAACTTTCTGTTAATACGCAAATCACCCTTCCGTGAGAAACACTTATAAAGTATTCACGGATATTGATCTGAATCTGACAATGTTTTGTAGATTCTCGTACTTTATACATAAGTAGTGAACGCCCGCGGCTTCGAGAGGTAGCTATGATATTTTCCTCCAACTTTAAGTGCTCACAAAAATCCTGGTATAGGTGCTGGACCTATACCATCCTCTCAGCTTAACCGGCCATATCCACAGGAAAGACATGATCAATACGTGTAGGGCGGACTAAGCCGCGGGTTTCCTCACGATGTTTTCCTTCACCGTTTAGAGCTCGTGTTAATGCACATATAAATTTTTCGAAACGAAAAACCATCGATGAACCCACGAAATTCGAGGTACTATAACCCCCAACACGGCTATATCGCGGCTTAGCTTTAATGAACCCTTAAATAAAGGTTTCATACAAACAAATAAAAAGACTATCTTGATTATAGGACGGATACTAAGCAAAGGCCACGAAACCAAAGGGTAGATATTACCCGACACGCATTCTGCCAGTCAGTGTGGTTCTATTGTATTTTAGGCAACGTCATTGCGTGCCTTTGTAAGTGTTTATGTATTATAGACTATATAGATTTGGGTTTCCCCGTGACCCGATTCCATAATAGTTTTACGACACGGTCGCCTTTTGAATAAGGTTAAAACGTGTTCTTTGT
This sequence comes from Camptogramma bilineatum, assembly GCA_958496255.1. Classification (NCBI taxonomy): domain Eukaryota; kingdom Metazoa; phylum Arthropoda; class Insecta; order Lepidoptera; family Geometridae; genus Camptogramma; species Camptogramma bilineatum. The sequence goes on along the minus strand of OY292473.1, from coordinate 6,417,808 downwards.
ATTTATAACATTCTCTCTAAAGTTCTTAAAGTTTTTGGCAAGGTCTTATTTTAACCTGGAAGCTGATTGTGTAGGTATCTTTGATAGCGACTAAAATCGGACTCAAACTGCCATATATGACAGTTCAATGACCACGCCAGTAGCTCTGTCACTCTCATCTCAACGAGACCGAACGCGACAAAAGATACCTACGCGATCGTTTTGACAGTTTGAGACCAATTTGAGGTTTGAGACTAATTAGTTAGACAATCAGCCCGCTGAACTTACATGATATGGGTATCAAATAAGCATTTGGACGAGTCCATGATTGAATGCTTAAAAATCTAAGAGAATGTTCCTCGCGCCTTGAGAATAGTCTCGTGATAATATTTCGTGTTTATTTCCATTAACTGGAAGAGATCGCTTTAAGCGATAAGGCCGCCAATTGTTTTTACCTATGTTTAGATAATTTATACTTAAGGTTTCTTTGTGGTAAACAATAAAGTGTTATCTATCTATCTATCTAACTTACCCTTTGAAAGCAGTGCATATCCCTGACGGTGAACTCCTTGTAACCTCCACCGAATTCGGGTTTCAGTTGCTTCGGTAGATGTACTTCCTCAGCCGTTTGCAATAACCTGTACAAATTATCACGTTTCAGAGCAATAATTGTATACTTAGCACTAATATTCGATGATGTAAGTAGGTACCTATGACATCATTCAATCGTAGGTATTTATGATAATGAAATGGTAGGTAAGGTTTTGATTTTATAAATCTTAAAATCGTGGGAAAACGAATTCCCATTTTATGCAACAATGTTAAGTGAACCTCGTGTTAAATAAAACTCTAATGTTTGTTTTAAAGTATCGACATAGTTTAAATGAGATGGATTCTTTAATTACTCGACTGCTCGCAGAAAGGGGGGATGAGTACGTACATATGTCTATTTCTTTGTGCCGCTCTACAGCCTAACTAAACGGTTCGAAGTCCTTTAATATAAGGTCATTAGATTAAGCTTGATTGTAGGAGTCACAGAACACTTTATCCTCAGAATAGTGAGGCTAGGGTAAAATTCTTCATTTTTGTGTTTTAAACTTTTGAAACCGCAATCGAGTTTTTTTTTGTTTCAATTAATAATGTTTGATCGTTTGATCATTTATGATCTTACTTCTCAATGTAGCAACATTTACCTGTCGCTAGATGAATTACATAGACATGCTACGAACTACGAGTTTCAGCGAAAATGGCGCCACAAACACCAGATGTCTAGATCGCGCAAGCGGTAATTTCAGCAGCGATCGACATATATAAGACCAACCAACAACAACTGTTAGTTGAAAGGCCACAGGCATGTGGGCCAGATGGGCCGGCCCGTTGCAGAGGAACCACCTACTCTGCCTTTGGGGAACGATTCCCCTACGTTCCCCAAACTCAATAATGTTATTTTCACATAAAAGCTACAATATATATTTACACAGCCAAGCCAAATACATTACATAATACATACAAGTTTAGTACTTACACATCATCATCAGCGGTGATGTAGAAAGCCGAGCATTGTGACGAAGCATGCTGTCTCACACACACACGCAAACGAGGGCGACTGCCTCGCAGCTTCTGCAGTAGCCACAGCAACATGCTATCTGGTAAACCTGAGGGGGAAAGAAGGCTCTAGATTTATATATTTTTATTACCTACATACATACAATTTGCTAAAAGAACAGTGCTCGAGGCACTCATGACGCGAAGAGGACGCGCTCATCAAAAAAGCGGCGCGATAGGTTTGTTATCTGTTACGTGGAATTCTAACACTTTGCAAAAAGACGGCCAGTGCCTAATATAATTAATGGTTAAAAGAACTTACCTGAAGTGAATTTCAACCATAATTATACTAGATGCTGCGTCCGAATAGATTTAAAGAAAACCATGTAGTCCGCCTTCCATGTATAGCATCGCAACACTGTTTAGCGCTATTTTTTAGGCTAATTTTGAAGATCTGAAAAATATTCAAACAGAAAAAATGAGAGTGTAACACTCGTTTCTGTTACTATCGGCTACCGTCGGCGCGCGCGTCATTCTTTTCAGAGCACGTTCAGCACGATCAGCATTCTGCAACATTCATTTATTTATTTGGGTTTGGCACAATAACCGCGAAGCACGCATAATTGTTGTGCCTTTCAGGGTGGGCGGGAGTTTAAATCTATTCGGACGCAGCATCTAGTATAATTATGGTTGAAATTCACTTCAGGTAAGTTCTTTTAACCATTAATTATACGTCGATGCTGCGTCCTCTAGATTTAAAGAAAACCATGTAGATGTTTAGCGTCTGTTGCAGAATGAACATAAAAAAAATCACAAATATAAGTTCATATACTTACTTAAGTATATTCAATATTTATAAGCATCATACGTAAGTATACTCTTATTAGTAGGTACTTATCAGTACTTCATTGATACAGCCTTAGAAAAGGGCGTGTCTTCAGTAGAAAGAAAGAAAACAAAATTATTTTAAAATTTTTGCGAAACAGAGAAAGCGTCCTGTCCACCTGACCGTACTTTTAATAGTGTTTGTCAAGTGTCGATGGAGAACCCAGCCCGGCTGGTGGCGGAGGTGACCGAGAAGAAACAAATAAACACGGACAGGTTCACTCCGCTCTCATGCAACGTATTTGTTTGATCCATCGAATAATTATTTGAAAGGTTGCGTTGTGGACAGGTTATTTCACAGTTAATATCAAATGATTTGTTTACGGAGGAGAATTCGACAATTTCTTTCTAAATAATGATATACCTACTAAGGAAGAATAGAGAATATATATATATATAACAATACGTAGAATAAAGTCAGGGTCTAATAGTAAAATTTGTAGATAAATTGATATAAAATATGGCAGATAAAGTCTGCGAGCGTTGTCTTGTTAACAACGTAGAAAAGGTACCAATTTTCTCGACAGTAAATCCAGTGAGGTACCTAGAATGGTTGGACATTTCGATAATTGATTTGATATAATAAGTATATTACAAGGCAATGCTCCTGCCAAGTCGAATGATATTTCGAAAAAAGTGGGTTTTCTTTTTTAAAAAATACCTGTAAAAAATCTACTATTGGTACATACCGTACTTTTCACAGGTGTGCACGAGTGTTCTTACCAATAACATTTATGATAACGCTGACCGTTACTAATTAAGTTCCTTCAACAGCTCCTTTTGAACTGTCGAAAAAGTATTTCCCTAACAGCTAGATAGGTGATCTGTAACAATCTAAATAATTTGATTGACAAAAGATATACCACTGCTTTAAAGTTAGATTATAATAAATTCAAAACGTTTTTTGATAAGGAATTATAAATTTTGTCAACGGAGTCACTAGGAATATGCCGTGTTTTAGATAGGTAGGTAGGTACGCCTGCTGCATAAATATGGCGCACGCCTGGGCAAGGTTGCGCCAAAACGGGTGATGTTCCCTTGGTTGACTAGGAAGAATAAGTATACCAGGAGCTTCGTCTTCTACAATTTAACAAAAAACATTTCAGTACCAATGCATATCGAGGAAATGCGTAAAAGCAGTAGGTACTTTTCCTAATTTATAGTAAAAGACGTATCAATTACATTTTTCAATTTAACCTAGACGCAAATAAATTGATATTTGGTTGACCTAACAATATAGAACATAAATAGTATTAAAAAATAAAGTTATTATAACTACTCCAGATTACCTAGATGGCAAGTAAGTATTGCTTAGGATCCCGGTCTGAATCACTAATATTGCGGGATTATAATGTAAGAAGCAAAAATAGATAAGTATATTTATGGCTTGACAATTTTAAATAATAAAATAAATATTGGTGGACATTTTTCACACAGCGCCATCAATCCCCAAACCAAGCAAAGGTAGTATCAGATAACTGATAGAATACTATTTGTATATTTTTTGTAAATACATAACATACTTATTGTACTTTAATGCCAATACATTTTATTTTTGAAATTGATTGAGATGTGGAAATTATAGGTATTCCATCCATCCGATTTATATATGACAGCGGTACCTGTTATTGATTTTAAGTACCTATGAAAAAATTACTATGATAATAGTAGGTGATAATATCAACTATAATTTATTTAAAACACATTGTATGTAAAGATTACTGCAGTAAAGCAGTAATTTTGACGAAATGATGTTTAAACCTAAAAAGGTGGCTATGGTAAGCCATTTCGGTTGCAGATCAGCGGTTGACCTCTAGCCATATATATCATCAATCACCACATTATGACACCCCAACCATTAACTGATGGATCAGCACTTTATAGTTTGTAAATTGTAGATGTTGAAGAAGACATCTATTTTGGGCTTTATGTGCGATACTTAATCACCAGTAAAGTCTTCTTTACACACTTTCAGTGATTATAACAAAACCTTTAATATGTAATACATTATTAAAAATTAAATATTTTTGACATAATTAAGTCTGACTTTTTCTTTGTTGAAATACCTTTTATTTTTCGCGTTCAAAACGCTTTGTGTACAGTAGTTACACCGAGCCGTATGCTCTGTACAGGACAAAATTCAGTGATTGTACCTAATTTTAAATTTAGCAAAATCACGGAAGGTTCAAGAATCTTCGGTAATTGCAGTGACATAAAATATATATATATATATATATCATTATGTTGTGTTGATTTGAGCCTCATTTTTAAATATTTACGCAATTGAGTGGTTATCAAATAACGCTCCTAAATGAGTTTACTTTATGTTATGTTTTTCATTCTATGTAGGTTGGTTGAGCTGATAAAACATATCATCCAGATAAGCTACTAGTCTGCGACTTTGGCTCTTAGAAATGATAATTATGATGTAATTATAAGCAATTAAAAGAAAAATATGCCTTTTTAAGATCAGTAGTAGTCATGTAGGTAGATACGCCCATTATTTACCTACTAGCTTTTACAGTGTAAAAAATATCCTCCATACTAAAATGGGGCGCAATGGTAATTACCATTATCAGTATTTGTTAATGTTTTGACACAATATAAATCGCAGTATAGAAGGTGTCCTATTTTTGTTTATATAACAATCAAAACTAGTGAAACAAGCTGACCCGCCTACTCAGTACATGCTGATTTGCAACTAAAAGTCACCGTTGTAAAACTTAGGTAGGTACAAGTTTTGATACGGTATTGCTCATTTCAACTTTAGGAAATGGTGGGTCACAGGCTTCAATATACTGTGGTAAGTATAAAATTTTTAAAAAGAAGTTTTAAAGCCCTGCAATACAACTGAGTCATCAGTAATTGATAATCAGTTTTTGTATGGTAAAACTAAATTTTACCAGCGTTAGGTACCTCTATTGTCGTCGACGGTTGCGGGACTTGTTCGGCGGCGGCTCGCGATGTAGCGGCGGCGGCGGAAGGTCTGACGGCCGGGTTAACTCGAACTCCTCATCGTCGACGTGGACGGCTGCTGCTCGTAGTAGGTACCGGTTCTGGACTGCAGTTGTCTTCGCGGTGTTTTGACGACGTGGGAATCGCAAAGTTTCCGATCCAGAAAAGTTAAGTTGGGATCTGTTCTACGAGGTACTGGATTTATTAATTTGTCAGCTTGACCTTTCGATGACCTTTGTCATGGTGAGACACTAATAACATTTATGACACTTCCGACAATTTCTTGATGATCTCAAGTTTGGCAACGTCATACCTACATACAGTGTCGGGTAGGTAATTTGTGAGGTTAATTGGACCAGGTATATATTCGTGGTCCCAGCGGTTTTTGGGAATCTCTTATCGGTTCACAATAAGTAAAAAAATAATTAAGTAAGACAGCACTTACCTAAGGGATGCCTTTCGGAGTACGTACTAGCAACAAATCTCAGGAATCAGCAACTTTTCTTTCGGGGCGTCCCTCCAGCTCCTCTTCCCGTCGAGACCGTCCAGCAGTATTTTCCCCAACGTTTGGAGATTTTAGTGGGGTTTTTTCACCCCATTTTTAACATAACATTTCCAAGATTTCATCTGGTACTGGCACCGCATGGGAGCCAACAAACTGCCGTGCAGTTGGCACGCTCTTGCGAACTGAGACTGATGAAGCCTCACCCATCACGTGGACGTCGTACTTGGCTCTGGCTAATCTTCCTCTAGAAGGCCATCATCCGATCGGCATGTCGGAATATCGGACGAGTTTCTCTCGTCACTTAGGCACATTTTAGACGGACACCGGAATTTGTATAGAAAAAATTATAATAATATAATAATGTAGGTACATTATATTTTTCTATATTCCTTACATCGGCGGCATTGCGTAGATACCCACGCGTTAAGAAAATAAAATTAATTATTCTATTGTAAATCTCGAATCGCCACGTCATGTCATCAGGGGCCCTAGCCATATTACACGATCTATCGTCGCTGTAGAACGATCTATCGTCGCTGTAGAATGGAACACCCCAAAATGTATAGGAATTGACGTTTTGACCACGTGACTCATCTACTTGAAACGTCAAATCCTATACATTCCGAAGCGTTTCTATTCTACAGCGACGATAGATAGTGTAATATGGCTAGGGGGGCAGGTTATTACCTGTGTATATTATGTTCAGGTAGCATTTGTGAATAGTCAAATTGTGCTTAGTAGTAACCACACCGGATTTTCTGATCTATGATTATGATCTGTAGGTATAGAAGAAATAAATCCTCTAAGCTCCTTACTTTCTGGATGGCATCGCGTACCACCACGTTAAGAAAGTAAAATGTATTATTCCAGGGTAATATCACGTATCACCACGCTAAGGAATAAAAAGTGTATTATTCCAGGATAATATCACGTATTACCACGCTAAGGAATAAAAATTTTGTAACCATCAGGATAATATCTCGTATTATCACATTAAGAGGTACGTAAGTGTGGGTAGTTGTGCATTGCTAACCTTTATTTTTCTTTCTTCGAATCGTAGAATTCTTTGGACGAATTTCACTATCACTCCATAACAACTTTTTTACTCTCCATAAACTCCATAATAACAACATTCACTTTGCAAAAATTATCACTTTGAATAATCGAGTCGATGTTGACGATGCGGAACACGAAAAACGAATGACGCGCGCGCCGACGGTAGCCGATAGTAACAGAAACGAGTGTTACACTCTCATTTTTTCTGTTTGAATATTTTTCAGATCTTCAAAATTAGCCTAAAAAATAGCGCTAAACAGTGTTGCGATGCTATACATGGAAGGCGGACTACATGGTTTTCTTTAAATCTAGAGGACGCAGCATCGACGTATAATTATTATACTTATTTGAATGTGCCTTTCTCGTATCGTTAGACGGTTTTTTTATATTCAAATTCACGATAGCGACGAACATTAGGTAGGTACTCATCTATATTAATTTTAAACCGGGTCACAATTCTTCTAATTTACAACGTCAACCATTCCGGTATTATTACCGCTGCGTTTTATTTCTTTCTCCAAAATGACAGTAATTTTCAAAACCTCATTGGTAATTTGTTTGAAAACGTCATCATAGCAGAGTAACCTAACCTCATTGGTCATTAGCAGATTATGAAACAAAACGAAACAGTCGACGACTGGCCTCTTAGCTCAGTTCGTAGTAGCTCTGCCTTCTGTACTGTAGGTCGTGAGTTCGATTCCCACCCAGGACAAACATTTGTGTGATGTACATAGATGTTTGTTCTGTGTCTGGGTGTTATAAAGTATGATAAGTATGTTTACAAAAAATATATGTGTATTCTATCAGTTATCTGGTTCCCATAGTACAAGCTTTGCTTAGTTTGGGGCTAGATGGCGCTGTGTGAAAGATTTCCCCCAGTATAATATTTTGCTTAAAAAAAGTTTGTTGGTAGGTAGAATCAATTATTCTGTGGTAGAATCGAGGGGCTGCTCGCCACGACCACTAGACAAACAGAAGTCGTTAGTTTAATAAGTGTCTAGTTATCATTGGAGGCAGCAGTAACGTCTTAAACAAATCGAGTCTGAATTCGCTGCATCGCTTGCCAAAAAATTTGCAAGTACAGCCTGCCAAGTCACGGAAATAGGAAGTATTTTGTATCTCATAACTGTAAGGTAGGTAGGCTCGCTTGGCTGTTTTCCCAATAAGGGCATTATGCTTTCGCTTTTATGCTGTGTAAAAGTGAAAATAAAATGCGACTTTTCCGTTTAATAAATATGAAAAGCATTTAACGAATGAATGAAAACTCTTTATTGTACAAGTCTTAAAAAACATATAAAAGAGTAAACCTAATGAATAATTGTACAATGGGCGGTCTTATCGCTTTGAAGCGATCTCTTCCAGACAACCTTTGAATGGAAAGAGACAACAAGATTAGAGGTATGGCAGAGGGTGTACAAATTTATTGTTATTTTTATTCCAAGCATTATTGTTATTCAAACTTCCTAGCTGATTATTTAAAAAGAGCGATACCTACTCGTCGTTGCAGAGATTAATATTAATTTTATTGCAATAGAACCGTATTTTTACGGGACAAAAAAGTCTCTTTGCCAGGTTGCAAACTAAATACAGTTAAAATTTCTTCAAAATCCGTTCAGCCGTAGCAGAGCTGAGTGTGTGATGTGGCTAAACACTTTTTGCTATAATCAATCAAACCTGAATTTAGTCTGCTAACCTTTTAGTCATCATTTTATTGGTTGGTAGAGGTATCTACTCAGTGCTTACCAATTAACATGATCAACTTGTAGTTAAATTGCAGATTATTGATTTCATCTCACTATTTATTAGCAATTCAGCATTAATACCTATTACCTAGTCCCTTTGAAGTTTGAACTCTCAATAAAAGTGAATAGTAAATAAAAAATTACATGTGATAACTTCAGGGCAATAAAACACCATACATTGGATTCCTTGGAGTGTTGCCAAGGCAGTTATTGACCAAGCTGAGAGCTAGACTTGTACTTAGCTAATGAAATGTAGGTTCATTCACCTATGGGACTTTGATAGAACCTAATATACTATATGGAAAAATTGCTCCTTTTACATACATTCCAAATGTGATAGATAGGAATCTACTAAAATATAATCTACTTTACAAAATACTAGCTTTGGCGCAGCTTTACTAGCGTGGTACTTACCCGGATAAAAAGTAGCCTACGGTTACTAGGTCATAAACAATGTACCTACCCAGGTATATTTCAAGTTTCATGAAAATCCATTCAGTAGTTTTTGTGTGAAAGAGTAACAAACATCCATCCATCCTCACAAACTTTAACATCTCTTATATCAGTAGGAAGAAAGGATAAGCAGGAAAGTTTTTTTAATGTGTTTCAATCACACATTAAACTCTAGCCAACACCAATGTACAATATTTACAAACATTGCACTGACAGATCAATCAGCTGATAGCAGGAATAGACCTATCACAGAAAACTGAGATTAAATATGATTGGCACTGATTCAATATGGCCAATTGTAATGAATCTCAGTTTTCTGTGATAGGTCTACTTCTGCTATCAGCTGATTGATCTGTCAGTCCAATGTTAGTAAATATTGCACATTGATTTTGACTAGAGTTTAAGTAGACTAATTTGGATGCAATTTAGAATAAAAAAAATTTAAAATGATTTTTGATCATCATGACTGCGTCCCAAAGGCACCATAGACATTGTCTCAAATTTTTTTAGGCATTACCTATAATTTATAAGCAAAGATAAGATACTTAAATTTTGTACTTATGCTGTTTTTTTGCCAAAACAATCCCCATGGATCAACCAGTACAATTCTGTGATCGGGCCACAGACAATAAATGAAAGATATTTGTGTTCAGCCAGCTATGATTGGAAAATTGTGAGGACTAAGGGCCTCTATTTGTCACTATCTAACAATCTAACCGAATCTTAAACAAGACTATAAAAAAAAGACTATTTTCAATAAAGACTATTTCAACACTGTGTGATATAGACATACCAGCCAAAAGCTGCTCATCTATAAATCGATAAATAAATAGAGACAAGACATTGTTTAACCAGTGTTCAAAGTTGAGAGGCTTTTGTAAGTAAGGGGTTTTGTATTTATATAATAAACATACCTTTAGGGAATATGAGCACAACATCCGTGTGCTGGGTAGGAGTGGAGTGCAGAAGCAAGCGGCGAGGATGATGCATCAGATGCGCTCCAATCTGTCCTGCCATGGGAAGTCGTCTCCGGAGCTCCCGACCAGCTATAGGGAAAAATAGATCTGATGTTTACAAAGTTTAAAAAAAATTCTGGAGAAATGTACTCACCTACCAATTGTTTATTACAACTTTCAATAATAAAAATAAATTTAAAACTTTCATTTAACTTTCAGTCACAAAATCATTAATGTGTAGAAATTACCTATTATGTACCTTCTTAACGATCCCGATTCCCGACCGACGTACTTAAACACAGACCCCCTTACTTATGAAAGATGTTTAAGTTGAATACTGGTTAAACAACATCCTGCCTCTGTCACTATCCACAAATAAAGACAGGCAGGACATTGTTTAACCAGTGTTTAACTTTAAACATCTTTCATAAGTAAGGCCCAGAATGCCGTATCTACGTAACAAGAATAGGCTTTGCAAGTATTCATTTTCCTGTTTTTCACTTACCGCTGTCCAGTTTATCTTTCGCAAACTCAGCAAATGATTTATGTTCTTGTGGTGTGGAGTGGGTGCTTCCACTATAATCATCCTTTTCAGAGTTTCCTGCATTTTCTTCGCTGTCCATCGTGCTTATTAATACGGAACTACAACAACAATAAAAACTCGCGCGCTATGAGCTAAAGAGACCTTCAATTTCTTACATCATCGACCAATACAATAGCGTACGAAATAAATAAAATAATGTACCTAGTTGCGAAAAGTAATACGTTTTTAAATACAATAAGCAGTATGCAACTACCGGCTAACACGCGCAACAATAAGAGAATTTATTTACTGAATAAATAATTTATTTCGCGATAAAAATACAAGTGCCTGCTTCTTTCTGTTGTCACAATTTCAAAATTGATTTTTGGCCGCCATTTATTTTCACCAAGTTTGATTGTTTGCGTGTTGCCTGAAAAAAAAAACTTTTAGAAATGTCACCCCGCATCCACACGTTGGGGCCAACGTTGGTCCCAATGCCTCTCACCAACGTGTGGTGCTGACAAAATAGCTTGGCGCCAACGTTGGGGCCAACGTTGGGGCTTGGCCGTGCCGTGTCGGTTTTATCAAAGGAAGTTGGCGCGCCAACGTTGGGGATCCGTCCACACGTTGGCGCTATGCTCAGTCCCGTTTCGACGCGCATCGTGAGCGCACGTGTCGACTGACGAGCGAGAATGTCATCGTATTCCTTATTTATTGTGTTTGTAGGACTATCGGGCTGAAATTTTGCACACTTATAGATTCTCGGTGACAATGAAATATTATGGTATCAACAAGCTGATCTGATGATGGAGTCAAGAGCTGTTCAACAGAACTCCTCAGTAAATAAGCCGATTGAGTTGAAACTCGGCATATTTGTCAAGTTCTGACTACAATGTAATAATATCGTGACAGCGAGCTGATCTGATGATGGAGTCTACTATTTTTTTTTATGTTACGGGAACCGTGCAATTTTTTGGGATAAAAAGTAGCCTATGTCCTATTTCCGGTTATTATCTATCTATATTTTAAATATCACCCATATCGGTTAAGTGGTTGTCGTGTTAGAGAGGAACAAACATACATCCAAACATCCAAACTTTCGCTTTTATAATATAGTGTGTTGTGTGAAGTGTGATAGTGACATTATGTGATGTGATTGTGATAAAATTGGTATTCAGTAATGTAAAATCACTTAGAGAAATTTCAATTTCTGTATCGGACGCGCAGACATCGGACGTCTGCACGTTGGCTCTGACGGAACAAGACTGGTGTATCGCCAACGTGTGGATGGTTCACGAAATCTTGGCCCCAACGTTGGGACCAACGTTGGTCCCAACGTATGGAGCCGGCATCAGGTGTGCTTGTGATTGTTTTTTAATTCGAAAACCTTTTTAATTAATAATTAGCAAACAAGATTTAATTTATTAAATTTTCAAACTGGATGTAATTATTTGCGCACCAAAAGGTGCGACTTCGATTGCACCTATTGGTTTCAGCCTCGTGCCTCTCGGAACGATGTTTCAATCAGTACTAGCAACACCGAATTGACGTCTACTTGACTTGATTGCAGTGTTGCCAACTCCAAAAAATAAAAGTCGCTAGATTGAGTGCGAAAAGTCGCTAGAAAGTCGCTAAATGAGGCAAAGGAGCTAGCGGGGGGGGGGGGGGGTGCTTGTTTTATGGTAGTCTACCGGACCTTGGGAATACAGTCGTGATCATATTTTTTTTACGTTGTCTGCATATTTTTACGTAAACTCAAAAAAAAGTTTTAATTGAAAGTCTTCGTCAGCATTCAATGAGCATAGTTCGATAGAGTTTGTTAAGTAGTTAGAGGTTGATACGCGGGACATTGACATTGACATACACCGTAGTGATCACGCGCATAAAGTTCCGTATTTTTATTGCGTCAAAGACACCAAGCCCACCAATAAAAATACTTTTAATTTGTTGGTCGAAGCGTCGAAGTCCAAAAGTCGCTAGATAAGTCGCTAAATATTTTTTGTCGCTAAAACCGATTTTTTGTCGCTAACACGGGTCCAAAAGTCGCTATTTCTAGCGACAAAGTCGCTAAATTGGCAACACTGCTTGATTGTTATGATTTTGACATTAACATTTACAATGACTTGACTTTGATTGACACCATGGTGACTTACAGTGTTGCGACAAGAAGTGATTTCAAAATGAAAATAAATGCAATGCAGGGGAATTTGAGAAGTCAAGTTTCATTTTTGTTCTATTTTCCAAAACTTGTGTTTCTTCGAATGTTAATGTGTAATATTGGTGGATTATTAACCGTTAAGTGTTCATGAACGTGCATAAGTGTAGGGAAGTGAAACAAAATTGGATAACATTGCTTTTCAAGTTCTCCCAAAAAGTCCGTGTTGATGTTTCAGTAAAGCCCCACATCTTTACTGAGGCACAAGGGGAGGGGTGGGATATTATATTTATGTATTGTAATATGTATTTATATATCTTATTTATCTATTTTAAACTTGAAGTTTATTTAAATACTTGACACTGGCTGAATGCACAACCGTGCGAAGCCAAAATAAAGAAAAAAAAAAAAAAAAAAAAAATGCAATGCATAATTATTACCGTTTGACAAGCAAACCAATGCAAACTATTGCAAACACAAACAATGCGCTTTGTATTCACTCGGCCAACTAGGCCAGCGACACCAAGCGATGACAATTATGCTGTCTTGTGTCTAAACGTTGGCCTTCGCTTGCGTTGGCCTAGGTTCGCTAAATAATAATAAGATAAGGCGGCTTTAGATTCAGTGCAACTCAGGGCAATGAATGATTCTATGAATAAAAATCAAACAGTATATAATTATTTAAAGTAGGATCTTTGATGAAAATATTTTAGTGTAGGTACACAATTACGAAAGAAACTTATTTATTTGCACCCAATCTTATCTCGGTCGCCCAGTTAATTATGTAAATACTAGCTTCCACCCGCAGCTTCATTCGCATGCTACCCGGATAAATGTAGCCTATCTTCTATTCCCGGTCATTAGCTATCTATATTTTAAATTTCAGCTAAATCGGTGCAGTGGTTGTCGAGTTATGAAGGAACAAACATACATCCATCCATCTGTCGATCTATCAATCCATCCAAATCCATCCATCCATCCAAACATCCAAACTTTCGCTTATCTAATTTGATGTACCTACCTAGTTTTTTGTAGTTTATTTTCATAATTTTTTAAAATTTCCTCACGATCTACATCATTTATTTCTGTTTTTTTAGTGATCTCACTAGATTAACGCTTTTTACAGAGCTTTTCTTCAAGTCGGTAATGATAATCTAAGTTTAACTTCGAGCTTAGAGAACAAGTTTAAATATAAATAATTGTCCTAATGTCTAATCATTCATGATCATTCCCTTCCCTATGCCTAACACTGTCATTCATCTGTCATTCACATTCGTCAATCAATTCAGTCTTGTCAGAAATGTCGTGTCACAGCTGAAACGTAATTTTTATTTTCGATTTTGTGTGCGCTTTTTGCGCGACGGAACAACGACGTGTAATAAATAAAATAAACAATCGAAGCTTTCTCTTTATTTTAAAGATTGTTTTCTCAACGAGCGTACTTACAGCGAAGGAGTAAAGCTGAAAATAGATATCCTCGAGCGAGGACTTTCCAAACGTAAGTACATAAATCTCTTGAATTTATTATGACCTTTCTTTGTACTCTTGTATTCGTCGCAATTTACTGTCCCTTGACTTCTGGCAGACCATTACATTGAAAAAATAATAATCAATAGGTACGTAGGTAATTCGTTTGTCTGCCGCAGTCAAGGTGAAAAGTTCACAGGGTATTTGGGCCAAGTATTTGTCGTTTTTGGTGTATATTTAGCCTTCTATCGTTTAACAGCTGTGATGTCGTCACGCCTATCTAACAGCTGTGTTGTCTAATAGATTTTTCTTTTCTTTATTTCACTCTTATTTAGGTCCTACAAAGACCTTATACCTGAGGTCCTATTAGAGATCTAATTACAGAATGACCCTGAAAGAAAATAGCACTGGAAAAACAATAACACTTTGAAAAAGAAATTTAGACTCTAAATACTTAGGTCCTGACTGAATTAATAAGGTTTTGAAAAGTCAAAGTCAAAGTCAAATTATTTATTGCACTTATGTTGTTTACATTATGGTGTTAATGTTACATTGAAAGTTTCAAACATAAACCCTGTAAGGGCGCCGCAATGTTGTATGCCATAAGAGGCGCATTAATACTAAATACTGATAGGTATAAAAGTATTTTTAAATCTACATACCTACCTACTCAAGTAGGTACTTCCTTTTGTAGTAGGAAATCCTACTGTCCTACTGAATAAATGATTTTAACCCTCTCACGCTCATACAAACTTATACAGATAAAACAGGTTGAAGAGGTATTTATGAGTATCAAAATTCAAAATTCAAATATCATTTATTCAGTAGGACCGCTATGACCACTTTGAATCGTCGTAAGTGCTAGGTGATTCTACTCCTCTGTTCTTTCTCTGTGTACAGATGGCCAGTCCACCGTGGGACACCATTCCTCTGCTGGCCTTGAAATGCATCATCGAGCATCTGGAGGAGAAAGATGCACTCGCAGCCACATCTACCTGCCGGCATTGGCGGAGCTCGCTGCTCATGTATGAAGGACGCAGGTAAGGATCTTAACTGCTTACAGAAAGATGATCTTGCTGACTTTTTTATCTCCTCAGTTTCTTCCCAGCTCATCTTCTATCTATACCACAACATCAACAAATACTCAACAACCCTGTAAGTAAGTAAGTTCGTATGAGCAAGTGGCCAACTCTGGTGACGGAGTTTTTAGGTCACCTAAAGGCCTCGTAGCCTGTGAAGATCCCAGGAAACTTCTGTGCTTCTGGCAGGAGCTAGGCTGGCTTCACAACTAGTGAGCCAGGTCATCCCCATGCATAAAGGATCACCTTTGAGTCTAAATGCGGAAAAGGGAGTCCACATACATACCTACATACTATACCAATAAATAAAGTGGAAGAGTTTGTTTGTTTGTTTGAACATGCTAATCTAGGAACTAGGAAATACCTTTTGACAGAATTTAAGAAAACTACAGTAGCACTGAATTAATACAAGTTTGTATAAATATCTTGTCATTTTTTTGCTTAAAGAAGGACAGTTTTACCCTTTTACTTTGTCCCACAGGGATGTTTTGAGACTGCCAGCGATGGATTTAGAAAAGAGTGACTACTTGGTGAGGTTGTTCAAGAAACACACTCGAAGACTGCACATCCAAATAGACGGGAGAATATCCGAAGAGTTCAACACATTTATGAGCTACATACTTCCACAGTAAGTAATATGCTAGCCTTTGGGTTGGATTTAGTATTAAGAAGCAGGATTTTGGGGGCAAAATGAAGGGGGGAGGTGAGGGGGGGGTTCCCCCTCCCCCCTGGTACCACTCTCATTACAAGGTAACGCACCGTTCTGGAGATAATCAAATTATTGTTTTTATATACAAACTGGTAAAAATTGGTAAAAATTTAGTATTCAGTAACAATATTTTGAGGGGGGGGAGGGGGGGGATCCCCCGCCCCCCTGGTACCACTCCCATTCCAAGGTAACGCACCGTTCTTGAGAAAATCAAATGTAACCTAACCTAACCTAACCTATACGGGGCAACCGAAACGGGGCACCCTGTAGGTTAGGTTAGGTTTGTATATAAAAATGCGAGCGAAGCGAGTCCACTTTGTGCCACCAGATTTTGTGGGTGGGCACCCACAAAATCTGGTGGCACAAACCCCCATCACATCTAAAAGAGAAACTAAATCAGAACCGACACGGGGCACCCTGTAGGTTAGGTTAGGTTTGTATATAAAAATGCGAGCGAAGCGAGCCCACCCACAAAATCTGGTGGCACAAACCCCCATCACATCTAAAAGAGAAACTAAATCAGAACCGACACGGGGCACCCTGTAGGTTAGGTTAGGTTTGTATATAAAAATGCGAGCGAAGCGAGCCCACCCACAAAATCTGGTGGCACAAACCCCCATAACATCTAAAAGAGAAACTAAATCAGATCCGACATGGGGCACCCTGTAGGTTAGGTTAGGTTTGTATATAAAAAAGCGAGCGAAGCGAGCCCACCCACAAAATCTGGTCGCACAAAACTGGTGTTTGGGGGGGGGGATCCCCACCCACCCTCCCCCCCCCAAATACTGTTACCGAATACTAAATTTTTACCATTTTTTACCAGTTTGTTTATAAAAACAATAATTTGATTATCTCCAGAACGGTGCGTTACCTTGTAATGGGAGTGGTACCAGGGGGGAGGGGGAGCCCTCCCCCCCCTCCCCCTCTCACTCCCCCCCCAAAAATCCTGCTTCTTAATACTAAATTTTTACCTGAAAGGTACCAAAATGAATGAATGAACACTTTATTGTACGTATATATAATATTATAAAGGCGAAAGTCCGTGTGTGCGTGTGTGTGAATGTTTGTTACCACGTATCTCCATAACTACTAAACTGATTTTGATGAAATTTGGAATGTAGATATTTTAGGTTCTGGAATAATCGATCGAGCGAGCGAAGCGAGCGAAGATCTTAGTGGTAAGTTGGGCGATTTTGCTTTGTATGTTTGTATGTTTGTATGTTTGTATGTTTGTATGTTTGTATGTTTCACGAATTGTTGTTCGAGCATAACTGTCGAACCGTTCATCCAATCTGCATGAAACTTGGTAGGTCAATAGGTTGTGGTAAGGAAATTTACGGGGGAGCATATGAGCTTAATCGATAAAGGGGTTGTGAAGATATTGGGTTCCCAAGGGGGTAAAAAATTATGAAAGTTACACAAATAAATTGAGTGGGGTGTCATACGAAAGGGCTTATTTTGTACATTCCAAAATGGTTTTTATTTTTAATCTAGGATGTATAGTTTTTGAAATACGACCAAAGACCAAAAACTACGAAACCAGAGCTGCAAGAGCTCCCGTTGCATAGAGTTTCGATGACTTCGTAGCTCATTGACTGGTCGGTCTTAAAAAGAGAGTGGCATCGTTGCGGTTTGGTTTGCAATGATTTTAGATGCTACTTGATTTATTTTCATGATAAAAAAAATTTTGATAAAGAATGAAAATAATTGGGGTAAAAAAAGTTAAGTAAACAAATATATTGAGTGGGCTGTCAAATGAAAGGTCTTTATTTGTACATTCCAAAATAGTTATTATTTTTATTCTAGGACGTATACTTTTAGAAATACGACGAGAATTCATAAATATGAAATACCTAAATGAAAAATTAGACGCGACATTATGTATTGCATGCATGCCAGTATTTTTTACCATGAAGAGCTAGCGCAATAGGCATACTCGGCAGTATCAGTAGTAGCATTTGAAATTATAGGAGTAGTCAGAAGAAAGTCCAAATGTAAGCCATCTACGGTGCGCGAGATCTCAGTTCGGGGCGAACTACTAGTACTTATGGGATACAAAAAAGTAGTCCATGCGGGCGAAGCCGTGGGCGTTCACTAGTTGTACGTAAAGAAAAGTAGAATATACCAGAATAAAGTCTTAATTAGTACCAAGGGCGGCCTTATCGCTGTGATTTGAGAGTGATTTCTTCCAGGCAACCCAGTTCTTTTCTGTATCCCTGACAAAATTTAATAATGATCCATGGAGTAGCAGAATACACAGTAGATCGTGGAGTATAGTGAAAGCGTAACAAACAAATTCAAATTAGCATTTATAATATTAGTTAGGATATTGTAAATACGAAAGTATGTGTGTTTGAACCACGCCATAATAGTGTAGGTAGATCGTGGATGTGGCTTCACAAGAAAATGTATAGATTTCCACTGGAACAATAAATTTTACAAGATCATAATCCATACCCATATTATAAATGTGAAAGTGTGTTTATTTGTCCTGTTTTCACGTCAAAACAGAGCGACGGATTGACGTGATTTTTTGTGTGGAGATAGTTGGAGGGCTGGAGAGTAAACTAGGCTACTTTTTATCCGAGTACCACGCGAGCTTAGCCGCGGGCAGCAGCTAGTAAGCATATAAATGCGACAGTTTTGATATTTTTCTCCCACTCTCGTGATCTAATGTTGGTTCAAAAGTTTTGTATGATCCCACTGGGATGTGGGAGTGGGAGCATAATGGAATGAAATGAAATGAAGAATAAGCCACCGTGGTGTAGTAGACGGGCCCGGATGGGACCCGGATCAGGCACTGTTTAATATAAACTGATTCATACAAAATGTATGTAACGTTTCAAATCCGTGCCCCGTCTGGGCCACGTACACAGAACGCCCAGGGCACGGCCCGGTCTAACATAAATCTACATTAATCTACCCTAATCATTTATTCAGTAGTATCTCTAGGATGACTTTGAAACGTCTTAAAAGCTAGATCATCCTACTCTGTTCTTTAAGCATGTATGTAGAAGTGGTTGATGAATGATTCCAAGTAACTTTGGTAAATGATGTCCACTATGATTGAAAGTTGGTATCAAGAATTTTCAGTTCAATCAGTTTTGTTCTTCCCTGAATAATCCCCTTCGATTCCCGCATCGTTCTTCACCTTGACCTATAAACCTGACCTTCGTCGCGTGTACGTTTGAGACGCCTCGGGCACCGTTTAACATCAATACACGTTATTATGTTAGCATGCAATAGCTTTTTCGATGAAATTATGTCCTAAGAAACACCTGATATTTGATTTACAAATTCCACTTTTATCGCTTTATTATGATTTGTTACGAGGTTTAGACACGTAAGCCGTTATGTAATATTTAGTTCAAGTTAAGTTTGTGTGGGGAAGCCCCTATTAGCGAGACAACCTTCTTTGACGTCTCGAACTTTGAGTGTTAAAGCAAATAAAAGAAGCAGAGAGAATGATGTCGATTCGATACGTTACTTCCAGGGAAGTCCCTTAAAATATTTGATTTTAATGAGATGTAGGTACTTACAATAAAAACGATTTCAGAACAATGATGCTAATTACCAACTTGGTCTTTTAATTTGCCTCAGAATGAAATGTAAATAATACGGGGGAGTCCCTAAACTGATTTCATGACAATTCAGGTGCCTGTATGCTACGATGTCGTTAAATTAATGGCGACAGATTCGGTTTCTCGTGTTCAAAGTTAAATTATGCCTGTCCAGTTTAAAGGCCAGGTCACACCGGATGCGTGCGTGGCACGTTGGTCCCGAATTTAGTGCTCCATACACATAGAAACCGAAACTCGATTTTTAATTTTTTTTTATTGGGGATTGTTCTAGTACACTATTTCTATTCAAATATGTAGGTACCGTCACCATGGCAAGCTTCATGACGGAATAAAAAAATATTTAGTTTTTTTTTGTATGGAGGAGAACACATAAATTGGATTATCTCTCGACTCTTAGAAACTCAAGGGCTGCCGCTTATAGAGGGTGTACACCCACACGAGGCCGTCCTCATAAGCCACCAAACTTGCACGGCTGGGCACGGTTTTGGCGCCCAGAGCAAACTGAATATTCGAAAATTTGCCAACTACACCAAAACTAGAATTTCGTAAATGTTTGCGTGGTAGATTGTTCTAATTCACTATTTTTATCTAACTATGTAGGTACAGTCACCATAGTAAGCTTTACGTAAGAAAAAAAAAATATTTTATCTTTTTTTGTGTATAGATGAAAACACTTAATTCGGATTTTCTCTCGACTCATAGAAACTCAAGGGCTGCCGCTTATACAGGGTGTACACACACATGAGGCTGTCCTCATAAGCTATCAATCTTGCACGTCTGGGCACGGTTTTGGCCAAAAAACGAATAATTCGAAAATTTTACAGCAATACCGAAACCAAGATTTCAAAAAAGTTTGCATGGGGGATTGCTCTGGTACACGATTTTTATCTAAAAATGTAGGTACAGTCACCATAGCAAGCTTTATGATGGAATAAAAAAATATTTAGTTATTTTTGTATGGAGCAAAACACTTAAATTGGATTATCTCTCGACTCTTAGAAACTCAAGGACTGCCGCTTATACAGGGTGTACACCCACATGAGGCCATCCTCATAAGCTACCAATCTCGCACGGCTGGGCACGGTTTTGGCGCCCAAAGCAAACTGAATATTTGAAAATTTGTCAACTACACCAAAACTAGAATTTCGTAAATGTTTGCATGGTAGATTGTTCTAATTCACTATTTGTATCTAACTATGTAGGTATAGTCACCATAGTAAGCTTTGCGTAAGAAAAAAAAAATATTTTGTCATTTTTTGTGAATGGATGAAAACACTTAATTCGGATTTTCTCTCGACTCATAGAAACTCAAGGGCTGCCGCTTATACAGGGTATACACACACATGAGGCTGTCCTCATAAGCTACCAATCTTGCACGTCTGGGCACGGTTTTGGTCAAAAAACTAATAATTCGAAAATTTTACAGCAATAGCGAAACCAAGATTTCAAAAAAGTTTGCATGGGGGATTGCTCTGATACACGATTTTTATCTAAAAATGTAGGTACAGTCACCATAGCAAGCTTCATGACGGAATAAAAAAATTTTTAGTTTTTTTTTGTATGCAGGAAAACACTTAAATTGCATTATCTCTCGACTCTTAGAAACTCAAGAGCTGCCGCTTATACAGGGTGTACACCCACATGAGGCCGTCCTCATAAGCTACCAATCTTGCAGGGCTGGGCACGATTTTGGCGCCCAGAGCAAACTGAATATTCGAAAATTTGTCAACTACACCAAAACTAGAATTTCGTAAATGTTTGCATGGGGGATTGCATGGGAGATTGCTTTAATACACTATTCTTATCTAAATATGTAGATACAGTCACGACAGCAAGCTTTGAATTTTTCTTTCGGTGTAGTTTATAGATTTTCAAATAATCATTTGGCTCTAGGCGCGAAAACCGTGCCCAGCCGTGCGAGATTGGTGGCTTGTGAGGACGGCCTCATGTGGGTGTACACTCTGTATAAGCGGCAGCTCTTGAGTTTCTAAGAGTCAAGAGATAATCCAATTTAAGTGTTACCCTCCACACAAAAATAGAACTAAATAGTTTTTTTTTCTGTCATGAAGCTTGTTATGGTGACTGTACCTACATTTTTACATAAAAATCGTGTATTAGAGCAATCCCCTATACAAACTTTTTTAAAATCTTGGTTTCGGTATTGCTGTAAAATTTTTGAATTATTTGTATTTTGGCTCTGGGTGCCAAAACCGTGCCCAGACGTGCAAGATTGGTAGCTTATGAGGACAGCCTCATGTGTGTGTATACCCTGTATAAGCGGCAGTCCTTGAGCTTCTATGAGTCGAGCGAAAATCCGAATTAAGTGTTTTCATCCATTCACAAAAAATGACAAAATATTTTTTTTTCTTACGCAAAGCTTACTATGGTGACTGTACCTACATAGTTAGATACAAATAGTGAATTAGAACAATCTACCATGCAAACATTTACGAAATTCTAGTTTTGGTGTAGTTGACAAATTTTCGAATATTCAGTTTGCTCTGGGCGCCAAAACCGTGCCCAGCCGTGCGAGATTGGTAGCTTATGAGGATGGCCTTATGTGGGTGTACACCCTGTATAAGCGGCAGCCCTTGAGTTTCTAAGAGTCGAGAGATAATCCAATTTAAGTGTTTTGCTCCATACAAAAATAACTAAATATTTTTTTATTCCGTCATGAAGCTTGCTATGGTGACTGTACCTACATTTTTAGATAAAAATCGTGTATCAGAGCAATCCCCCATGCAAACTTTTTTGAAATCTTGGTTTCGGTATTGCTGTAAAATTTTCGAATTATTCGTTTTTTGGCCAAAACCGTGCCCAGACGTGCAAGATTGGTAACTTATGAGAACAGCCTCATGTGTTTGTACACCCTGTATAAGCGGCAGCCCTTGAGTTTCTATGAGTCAAGAGAAAATCCAAATTAAGTGTTTTCATCTATACACAAAAAAAGATAAGTTATTTTTTTTTTTCTTACGTAAAGCTTACTATGGTGACTGTACCTACATAGTTAGATAAAAATAGTGAATTAAAACAATCTACCATGCAAACATTTACGAAATTCTAGTTTTAGTGTAGTTGGCAAATTTTCGAATATTCAGTTTGCTCTGGGCGCCAAAACCGTGCCCAGCCGTGCAAGGTTGGTGGCTTATGAGGACGGCCTCGTGTGGGTGTACACCCTCTATAAGCGGCAGCCCTTGAGTTTCTAAGAGTCGAGAGATAATCCAATTTATGTGTTCTCCTCCATACAAAAAAAAACTAAATATTTTTTTATTCCGTCATGAAGCTTGCTATGGTGACGGTACCTACATATTTGAATAAGAATAGTGTACTAGAACAATCCCCAATAAAAAAAATAAAAAAAATCGAGTTTCGGTTTCTATGTGTATGGAGCACTAAATTCGGGACCAACGTGCGTGGCAAGCGCAGCACCACTTGTAGTGTATGAAACACGCCGGTCACGCGCGTACACACGTCACCCATCTGCTGACGTATTCCATAACTAAAAACTAGTTGACATCAATTTTGTAGGCACTTTCTAATAAGTACATTGTTCATTATTTAACACACGGGAATTACTCACGTAAAATTATCGTCGATTTAGATACCGACAATGTTTCGATTCATCCGGAGAATCTTCATCTGGGTAAGGAGGAAGTGTGTTAAATAATGTCTAGTACAACTCACGATAGTTTTGAAAGTGAAAAAGTACATTGTTGTTTTCATAAAGTGGTGGTGATCACCACGCTACGTCAAAGCAGCAATGTACTGCATAGTGCCTATCAAATTGATGTCTACAGAGTTAGAGAATAGGGGGGCTGGCAAAAAGCTACACTGCGCATCGAAACGGCTAACTTTACGAATGCCTAGATCCATTGTGCGTAAGTTAAGAGTCGCGTCACGTAAAAAGAACGCTGGCAGAAAGTGGAAGGGGTGTGTTTTGTCCTCCACTTTCTTCCAGCGTTCATTTTACATGACGCGAACTATACTTTACAACTTACACGCCCACGCGCACGCCACGCATCACGCATCTGGGTGTGACTAGCGCTTAAATCAGTCGCTGTAGTCGGAATCGACAAAGACTGATATAACTATGCAAGTTTCTAATCTAGCTAGTTCGTGAAGATACTGTGGAAGACCTTTCTACCTCTAATCGGCCTAGTTTTCATGTCAAATTATTCGCTAAACCAATTACCTACCTATACAAAACGTACACCTATTATCTACCTAGCTAGATGTTACATCATGGCCACAGATGCTTCGATAGTTTCTGTGTTACTCCGTACATGATCGATTTGGTTTCGTAACTTTGACTTGATATATAAAAGGATTTGAAACGCAAAGGCTATGATAGCTTAGTTTTGCGTCACGTATACCATCGTTTCAAAGTTATACTTATAAGTACTCGTAGATCTCTCTACTAATTTTATTCTGATGACTTATTCAGAATCCCGCTTGGGTAAAAGCTTCCTCCAGCTCTTTCCATTGGTGACGGACTTTTGCCACTTCGTAGCTTGCTTAGACATTCTTGATTGATCGTTGAAGTTAAGCAGCGTTGTGCGCGGTTACAATGTGGATGGGCGACCTCAGGTGGTGTTACGAGCTGAGCGCTTCCATGTTTCGGAGGGCACGTTAAATTGTCGGTCCTGGCTTTTAAGTCGTTAAGCCATGGCGAAGGCCTTTAGGCGGCCTAAAAACTCCGTCACCAGAGTTGGCCACTTGCTCATACGAACTTACTTTTACTTTGTGTCCGATGCCTTCTCTATCTCGTCCGAACTAACCAGCGAACGGTCATAATGGACTTAATGACTTCCTAATTCTATATTATTCAAATGGTTGCTAAATCTGTTACTATCTCGTTAAGTATTAATGAAAACATTATCGTAGTGCGCTTAATGTTTCTTTTTCTAGAAACTTACTAATTACTTTACTAATTTTTTACTAATTTATCTAAGAAAATATAAAGTCAAGTGGTTTACAAAAAACGTTTTGCCATACAGAACAGGCTTTATAAATGCGACCTTTATTCAGGCTCCTAGAATGACTGTTGAATGTTTATTTGTTATTGTTTGTTATTGTTAAAAGGAAGTAGGTAACTATTTACATTGTAAACAAAGAATGGCCTGTACAAATTCTCTAAAGCGATTACCATTTCCTGGCGCGAAAAAAGTTTACTTAGCATATTGTTACAATTCAATAGCTACTAGGTAAATATATTGTGCAACTATGTACTACATACATAATTGATTTCACTAAGTGAAACTTGTTTGAAATTCCGATAAAAGGCATAATGTGTCATGAATATGGATAGCTGTTTTCATTTGTGTACAAACACCGAAGATGTTACGAAATTTAATTAATTCGTCCGAGCGCGAATAACACTCGAATACTGAAACGCTACTTAGATTAAGTGGTGCTTATCATTGACATTATCTGTCATCAATAGATTTTTCGTTTGGAAAAAATTTTATGCGCATTAACATGAGCTCTCAACGGTGAAGGAAAACATCGTGAGGAAACCCGCGGCTTAGTCAGCCCCACGCGTATTGACCATGTCTTTCTTGTGGATATGGCTGGTTAAGCTGAGAGGATGGTTTAGGTGCGTGGCAAGCCTATTCCATCTCAAACAATGTCTCAGGCACTACAGTGTCCCGTTAAGTGTAGGCAAAGATTGCCTCCTGACACTGTATTAATCATCTAGTAAAGATGTAAAGGCCTAAGTTTAGTATCACAAATATATGTGTATAAATTTATCTTTCTTTTCAGGTTCCTGGATTCAATATGCTTGCAAGAGATTGTGTTCATCGGTCCTCTCTACTCGAACCTCAATAGGATGATGCCATTCGCTCAGCTGAGAAGGTACCTACTTATTATGTCTTTTTGTTTATTTTTAAAGGTATTACCTAGGTACATCTTATGCTAAATATTTTTATGAATGGAATAAAACGAAGAGATCTTTTGTAAAATTAAAGCAACGCTATTATATGCCTAACTACTAGTAGGTTTGAGATCTATTTTGGTCGCTATCAAAGATAGACAATCAGGGGGCTGTCCAGCCCCATTTGAGGTGATCATACTAAGCTAAAATGAACCTTATTATTTATGTTTCTAGGGTAATAACAGAAACACTGGTATACAAACACGCGCATGTATTGGAGACGTTTGCAGTGTTAGGCTGCGAATTGAACGTTATCGACGAAAACGACCGATTTGTGGTAAGTTACACTTATTTGATAGTATTTATTAAACTTTCGCGATCTTCTTCTTCAAGTGGCCAACTCTGGTGACAGAGTTTTTAGGCTGCCTAAAGGCCTCCGTCATGGCTTAACGACTTAAAAGCCGGGACCGACAGTTAGTATGCTCTCCGAAGCACGGAAGCGCTTAGCTCATAATACCACTTGCGGTCGCTGCTTAACTTCCACGATCAATCAAGAACGTCCAAGCAAGCAACGCCACGAGCGATCACAACTCCTATTCATATTGACTACCATTACGTACATATTTTCTACGATATTGTGTGAAAACGTGCGTACTCGACCCGTGTACGTAAATTCATGGTAAACATACTGCAACGAATTAATTTAGCTTGCAAGTACGTTTAGCGAATTGTATTTTGTGACGTTTTTATCTTCAGTATTGTAACTTTGAATAAACTAGAAAAAAATATTTTAGTAAATATTATATAGACTAGTAGCGCTCTCGCGGCGTTGCCCCCTTAGTGGTGATATATGGTGATGATGATGATGATGAAAAGTAGCCTATAACCTTCCTCAAGAGTTAAGTTATCACATTCAGTAATAATTTTCAAATCCGACTGGTAGATACTGAGATTACCGCGTTCAAACAAACAAACAAACTCTTCCGCTTTTTATATCGGTGTAGATTACGAAAAGTCTTCTAATAATGATTTCAATAATATTTATTGTTATTTCCCGTGTTTCGATTATAATATTGTGTTTTACAGAATAGCCAAATGGAGTACTACTCGAAGCCGCTATCTTTCCAACTGGCGCAGCCGTTTGCGCAATCGATCCGTGAGAACACGGTTCTATCTAGAAGTAACGTCGATATGATGATGTTTTCGAATCTCAAGGTAGGTTTACATTATTCTAGCGGCCATGACTTTGTCTGCGTGCCTTATTTTATTTTTGCTCGCAAATAGTTTATTGCCAAGATAAAGAATAATTTTTATCCCGGAATAATGTTCCATAAGACACATCTTTACTAGATTTAAAGTGCATACGATATGTAGTTCGTATTTTGATCATCCCTGAAGATTAAAAAAAAAACTCGTTATAATCAAGTAAGTAATAGTCTGTGCCAAATTTCATTCAAATCCGTTCAACCGTTTTTGCGTGATTGAGTAACATCCAAACATAGTAGGAAAACACAAGAGTTTTAATACTAAAGCTACAAATTTCTGAACTGGCGCAGCCGGCGAAAGCACGCTTCTAGTTTTGATAGTAAAGCTACAGAATTTTAAACTGGCGCAGCCGGCGAAAACATGTTTCTATCGAGCAGTAACATTGATGTGATAATGTTTTCTAAACTGATGGTTGAAATTCAATATCAGTAGAATAAGATAGAACTGATAATTTAGTTTTATCCATCTACTTTATAGTTCATTCATAAAACTATGTATCCCTAGGAGTATCACGGCCACAAGATCACTGATCCTGATAAGTACTTACATACATTTTGCTTTAGGCTGGATTCGACAAAACTGTCATCTTACTCCCAGAGTAGTTATTCCGTTAGCCGACAGAATTCGAAATACAATTGTTTAGAAAGCGCAACCGAACATTATTAGGTGCATTCAAATTATCCTGGTTATAAGGTGTCAACTTTGCAATGTCAAAATATTCAAACAAACAGCAGTTTAATCTGTGGTTTAATCTCCAGATAAAACTTAATCCAGTTTGGTAAAATCCAGCCTTAATCTATTAATTTATACTTTTATTTCAGCACATAGTATTCGAGTACGATTTACTATCGACGGAGGCGTTAGTGACGCTCTCCAAGCTAGACAACTTCAAGATGCTGTCTCTTAACTTCATGTCAAAGAAAGGTCTGACGTTGCCGCGAGTGGACTGGGCCACAGTCACGCCTTTGTTCAGCAAAGGGCTTGAAGTGGCTGTGAATCTTGTGAGTATCTGTTTTAATTTTGCAAAGAAAATGCCTATTTTGTACCATAAAGATTGCTAGACAACTTCAAGATGCTGTTTTTGAACTGTCGAAGAAAGGTCTGACGTTGCCGCGAGTGGACTGGGCCGCAGTCACGCCTTTGTTCAGCAAAGATTACTGTTGTTAGAATGAGTTAACGCGATAAAATGAAGTATTTACTGAGAAACAGTTACCAGTGGTTTAACAATATAATAGCTATGTATAGTGCGCCGCAAACTTTGTGGCGGCTGAAGTGCGCGGCAGATTCGACTTTGCGCAGGTACAGTCGACGCAATGGCGGGGAGGTGAAGGCGGTGAGGGGCGGGGCTAGGCGGGCTATGAAGATAAAGTTTATTCTATTGCGTTGACTGTACCTGCGCAAAGGCGAATCTGCCGCGCACTTCAGCCGCCATAAAGTTTGCGTAGGTACCCAAAAGTACGAAATAAAATAAATAATATTCTATGCAAAACTGTAATTACTTATTGAAATAAAAGGCTATAATTATTTTCAATATTATGAACAATAGAAATGATGGTACCTATCAGCAGAAGAATTTTGAAAACTGTCGCAGATACCAACGCCTTCCATTTTGCAGATTATTTCCATCCAATTTTAAATGTTATTTATTTTCGTTTTTTCTCAGTTAGTGATATTAGTAATTAACAGATTTGTATGTTTCAGATCTATCTGTCAGAGGGCAGGTTGCAACAAGTTTTGGACAACGCTCTATGCTCGAAAATGCCGGTGACATCTGTAAAAGCACTCTTCTTACGAAATGTGAGTATTATGGTTTTGTGGTAAAGGCCATTGGGCATATCTGACCCGCTTTGCGAAGAGTGGTGGACATTTACCAAAATAGTCATAAACTAAGGAGAAAAATGTAACCCTGCATTGCATGTACATTATTTGATTAAAAATCAATGGAGAAAAATGTACAGAATCGTTTAAAAAAAACAAATAGTTTCAGAGGATTTCATTTCATCCTTTGACATCGGAGTATGAGTCTAGTAGCGTAGAAGGTATTTATTGAAGCACCACCTCCTTTCACGTTCTTTTAAATCCAGTCCATCTAAAGGTTGCCTGGAAGAAATCGTTATGAGCGATAAGGCCGCCCATTGTGCCACCATGTATTAGTATTTAATTCCTCTACTTTAAGTTCGTAATAATGTTGTTGCAACAATAAAGAATTATCTATCTATCTAGTAGCGAAACTTAGGCCTTATGAAAATGATCAGGGCATTTTGAATAAGCAGCGAAAACTTTAAACTTTAGAGCAGAGGTTCCCAAACTTGTTTTTCTCATGGACCCCTTTTAAAATTTTACTGGTTTCGGTGGACCCCCTGCTGCTACATTTATACCATATTCCAAAATCTCGACAAAAAATGAGAAGTGCACGAATGAACTTGTGCACCCCCATTTTTTTTTCTCGCCAACGTGGACCCCTTTCGAGTCTCCCGTGGACCCCTGGGGGTCCACCTGGACCCCTTTGGGAATCACTGCTTCAGAGCATACACGGCCGGGATTCGAACCTACGACTTTTGTGAGAGACGAGTCATTATCACATGGTAATATTTACCCTTTAAATGAACTTATAATTTCAGTTCTACATGGATCTCATAATGCATGTGACTCGGAAGTACGGCTCTCGACTGACAGAGTTCACATGGGCGGATCCACCGACGCCGATCGACTTACACAAGAGGGCCATACCGACTGAGTATGGCGAGGTAATTCATTAACTTTATTCTATGATAATTTTATTTCAGGCAACATTTTAAAATGTTACAGCTGTTAGGCATAAGTATACTAACGAAGCGCTCGTGGAGTAGCTTGCTGAGACGTTCTGTTAAGCAACGTTGTGCGCGGTCACAATTTGTATGGGTGACCGCAAGTGGCATTACGAGCTGAGCGCTTCCGTGCTTCAGAGGGCACGTTAAATTGTCGGCTTTTAAGTCGTTAAGCCATGACGGAGGCCTTTAGGCGGCCTAAAAAACTCCGTCACCAGATTTGGCCACTTGCTCATACGAACTTTCTTACTTACTTTAAGTAAGTACTAAAATGCTAGTATAAGTTTTGAAGTCGGTGACTTGTCACTATGTAACCAAGAGAATCGTTACATAATGTATACGGGGTAGGGCAATTTTTGGGCCCGACTGATCGAAAAAAATACTCCTACAATTCGGTCAACGTTCTAGGCAGTGTTGAAGTTAGGAGTTTGCCATTTCTTTGTAAGTTTTTTCCGTCAGCAGGATTTTTTTAAATAAAATGTTATGTAAATCAGATTTTTCTTCGTAAAAAAATCAAATGATATAATAATGGTTTTAGAGACTTGGTGCCCTAATGAAAAATACTCAGATTGACTGTCCAAACGTGGCCATACCTTTTTTTTGCTAGCCGATATTTTGTCTTTTGGGCCCAAAATGAATGACCTTCTTTGTATGGGAACTTTGATCAACAAAACATAAGGAATACATATTTTAAACTTTCACGACTTGAACACATTTTTTAATTATTATTAACGGGACTTAATCGCGTAATGAAATTGTTTTATTTACCTCGACGTTTCGGCGACATTACAGTCGCCGTGGTCACGAGTAAACAATTTCATTACGCGATTAAGTCCCGTTAATAATAATTAAAAAACATAAGGAAGTTTATGAATTATTTTTGATGCAAGTTTATTGTGATTTCAGGCCGTGCAGTCTGCATATAGCCACGTGAATCCATTCATATTCCTATCGTGGCAGTGCACTCGACTTCAGAGGCTAGTCATACACGGTAAGACTTAGATACCTATACTTTTATCACAAAGAGATTTGGCTCCCCCACCTCCTAATCTCACGTGAGATTGATAATCAATATTGAACAATAAAATTATTAAAAAGGTACTCAAATTCATGAATGAATATTCATTCTATAACAGTCTACTGGGATCTATGTGGTCTCAAGAGTGATTAGAACCAACATTTCCATGTGATTTTAAATAAAATCATCGGCATTTTACGTTTCTTGCGGAAAAAAATAATTACGTGATATTTGCCAAGGCCCCCCCCCCCCTCCTCTCCCCCACGTGAGATTGGGTGAGATTTGGCTAGAACCCCTCCCCCCTAAAAGCCTCACGTAATTAATGGACGCCCCCTTAACTTAACAAAACTCAAGATGATTTATTCAATAAGATCATGTAGGTTGATCACTTTGACACGTCTATTGTTTGATATAGTTTTGATACAATATTTTATGATTTTAATATAAATAAACGGAGTTGGAGCATGTTCAGTCCCAGGCGTTTTTGTCATCCCACTTGGATCTGATATTTTATAGTACGCTTTTTTAAAGAGATGACGTTTAATTGATTTTTTAAATTTGTTAATTGATAAGTTTTGCAATTCGCCTGGGACTTTGTTATAGAAGCGTACGCATTGCCCTTTAAATGATTTACTAACTTTATCAAGTCTAATTGTAGGAACAGCGAGTTTATCTTTGTTTCTGGTATTTACATCATGATTATCGCTTTTTTTCTTAAATAGTTTAATATTTTTTCGAACATACATAAGGTTTTCATAGATAAACTGACAAGCCATAGTCATTATAAATATTTCTTTAATCTTATTTCTAAGTGACTCCCATGCTATAAATTGCTCGAACAGCCCTCTTCTGCAGCACAAACACGGTGTTAATATCTGCAGCACTCCCCCCATCAATAAATACTTATTAACTTAACAGGTTACTGGATTTGCGAGTACGATTTACTAGGCGTGACTCGTCTCCGTCCCGGGCTCGATCTAGTAGTGTCATCGATCTACGACTCCACGAGCTGCCTCTTCGAACACCCGCCGTCGGTCATCGGAGGGAACCTACTCAGGGTTATGTCGACAGACGGCCCGCCGAGAGTCACCCCTGTTAATAAGAACGTAAGTGTTATAATCCTCGGCCCGGGCTCGATCTAGTAGTGTCATCGATCTACGACTCGACGAGCTGCCTCTTCGAACACCCGCCGTCGGTCATCTTAGGGAACCTACTTAGGGTTATGTCGACAGACGGCCCGCCACGGGTCACGCCTGTTAATAAGAACGTGAGTTTTTTAATAAGTCTTTTTTAAACTTTCGCGATCACTATTCATATTGAAAATTTTATGGACACGGGATTTTATCGCGTAATTTACCTTATTTATCCCGACGTTTCGGCTTTGTTACAATAGCCGTGGTCGCGGGCAGACTGGATTATGTTTTCAAGGTCCATTGTGAAGCCGCGGTAGTATCCAAAACTACCCTCACTGATCTTCAGATTCCGCGATAAAATGATTTGAATTACGTGATAAAATCTCGTGTCCATAAAATTTTTGAATGTTCAAAATGCAATTGCACATTTAAATTTTCACACCGAATTCGTAAATCCGTAAATCATGTTGTGACAATTATTTATCATCTTACACATAATTATGTTAAAGCAAATAAATAATCTTTATCTTTATCTAAGGTGTTAGGTTAACACTATAAAATAAAATATCTATAAGATCTTATGTTACCCTAAAGGGGTGTTGAAGTCTTTTTGGGTAAACTGGTCATAAATCGAAATAAAAATTAACTACTAGCGAACGCCCACGGCTTCGCTGTGGCCCGCGTGGACTGCTATTTTTGTCCCACGGGAACCGTCATTTTCCAGGATAAAAAGTAGCCTATGTACTATCCCAGACCTGTGTCAAACAACCAATATCCGTTTAGCTGTTTTGGCGTGATTGAGTAACAAACATCCACCCAACCATCAAAACTTTCACATTTATACTATTAGTAAGATAAGATGCTGTTCTGTTTTTAAGAATGCAAAAACGGTATAAACTAAAGGAATCTTTACTTTCCGTATTGGTAACCTTTCTGTAATAAATACCCTTTAAAGGGCTAAATAACGCATGTAAGATTAATCTCCAATTACTTTATTCTAACTTGAATGTCTTAGTTTTAAGTAAGCTACATCAATAGGGGATTCACCGCCCCTAAAGGGTATATTTTAATTGGGTAAACAATAAAATCAACTCCCTTTAAGGGTACATTATAAAAAAACTCGTATCCTTCGAAGGGTAGTAAGATGTTTGTTTTTGCTTCCATACAGGTCCTAAAATATGTGTATTACCGCCGAAGGGGTCGTACACATAATAGTGACTTATCCAGAGTCAAGTGCGTCAATAAAAACGTGAGTGTTTACAGTGGTTTGGGTAAAACGAGTTTATTTTTTACCCCATTTGGGGTAAAATGGGGTAACACTAAAAACGCTTAGAAAATTAGCTTTAATAGGTCAGTTTTACTTTGCGAAATTATTGTAATCTGATATTGGTGGCGGGTGCTTTAAGCTTTATTAACAAAGGTAACTAAGTTGAATCTTAAACCGATTTAAAGTTTCAGTGCGATCTTCAAAAAAAAATGTCTCTATACGTAAGTACTATTCATATTTTTTTCTAAATTGTTTTGTCTACACTGTTATATTTTAGTGGGTTGTTTCTCGAAAGGTATGTTACTGATGTTTTGAAAAAATAATATACTTTCGAGATATTTAATATTTTGTAGACTCTTTTGGATTTTTGACAATGTTTCAACAAACATTTTTACATTTCATTAATTTATAAACAGTACCAGCAGGCTGATTGTCTAACTTGTCTCAAACCCCAAATTGGTCTCAAACTGTCAAAACGATCGCGTAGGTATCTTTTGTTGCGTTCGGTCTCGTTGAGATTAGAGTGACAGAGCTACTTGCGTGGTCACTAAACTATCATATTTAAGATTTTGAGACCGATTTTGGTCGCTACCAAAGAAAGACAATCAAAGGTAGGGATGTAACTGTTAAACTATGATGTCAAAAGCAATTTTTAATGACAAAAATTCAAAGAGAAACAAATATCTTTTAACCCCCAACCCACTAGAATCTAACAGTCATCTATTCCAGATCTACATGAGTCGACTGAACGAGGTACAAACACAGCAACTAACACCCAAAGACTGGAAGGACTTGCCCGAAGGATTGAAGGTAGGGGCCACGTCCGCGCAAAGATCAGAATATATCGTCAGCGAAGTATTACAACCTTGGGGTATTACATAAGATAACTATAGACTATCTCGCAACATGAAAAAAAAAAGGATATTATTATGTTGATATTGTTTATTTTAAACGGGTTGACTAAGGATAAGAGCGGTTTTGCATCCAATCTGAATCCGTGGAAATACGTTCCGAAGTAGTCAGAACTATTTGTATGTTAGTAGCATAAACTTTCGCGATCTGTGCCTCAAGCACCAGTATGCACGAGTTTACTATTATATCCGTGACTACAGTAAAGTATGGACAATTGTATGGACTGAACTTAGTTTAGTCAATTTACCGCTAGAGGCGCTGCACTGAATTCCATACAATTGAGATACTCTACTATAGTCACGGATAGAATAGTAAACTCGTGCATACTGGCGATTGAGGCACTGATCGGAAGCAGTGTTACTAGAGTGTCGTGCAGACTTTATGACGGCTGAAGTGCGCGGCAGATTCGACTTTGCGCAGGTACAATCAACGCCATTGCGGGGAGGTGAAGGCGGTGAGGGGCGGGGCTGGGCGGGCTATTGAGATAAAGTTTACTCTATTCTATTGCGTTGACTGTACCTATGCAAAGTTGAATCTGCCGCGCACTTCAGCCGCCATAAAGTTTGCACAATACTATAGTTGGCCGTCAAGTTAATGAAAACAAAACATATAAAAAATTGAATACTTACTAGTTACGTCCTTTACTTGATAATATAACAAAAACCCGTTTAAAATCAATAAATAAGGAAGGTTAAAAGTATTATATTTATAGCGTTATGTATGTATTTTCAACGCAGGCTATTTTGTTAATAGCTATTTTACTTTCAAGCTTAACAAGATCAAAAAGTATTATTAGTAAATGAAAACAAAAGGAAAATAATTAAAGTCAACGTTTTAAAATGAACCTCAAATTGAGGAAAACATACTGGGTGCGTAAATATCACTCCAGAAAAGTTATTTAGACCATGATAATGACCCTATACAGTAAACATAATCTCGATAAAATCGTTTTATTCCTAAGCTTGCTCAGTTATGACTTCATCCAACTGAGTATAACGTGTTTAAAAAAACTCTGATTTATGTCACTGTTAGCAAATAGCTTGAAATATATAGAAAACAATAGTATAAAAAACCTTCTGGAAGTATTAGGAACAATTTGGCTTACAGTTTAAGAAGCATGGTCTGAAGCTTGTGTTTGTTTTTTTGGGGGTATGTTTTTACACCTAGTGTACCAACAGCAACATTATACCATGTTGAACAAAAACAGGAGTTCGTAATTTTATAATTTTATATGACATGTAGTATCTATATAAATTAAATATGACTGTGACACCGCTTTACATATAAACCAGATTATTCATATACAAGATTATATCGTATACATAATGTCACTCCTCAAAAACTTATATTTATATAACATAATTATTACTAGTAAAATATTACATGTTGCGAGATTTTATCGCTCAATTGAGTATTATAGACCCACCATCAAAGGACATGAGTATTGACTCTTTCTTTTCCATCTATTTAGAGCGAGAGATAAGCTTTGACAAAATCGACCTAAAATTAAATAAAGGAAAACATAGAGTCCAATCTCGATTAAAATTTGAATTAACTTTTTATGATTCGCTTACACGATGCCAGTTTCTAAAGGACTTGCACGTTCACTTTTTGTGAATAAAAGATTCCAATTTATCAAATAATTCCAATAAAGACTCGATAAATTGAGTATTAAAGTTAACTAAAGAACATCTACATTTTGAATCTTTTAAAAATCTTTTTTCAGACATTGATAAGCTATTTTACGTCCTACGTGCTTAGAATGTCATTTTTGTAGGTTAGTTAGTATTTTAAGTGTTTCTCTTATTAATATTCGTATTTTAGGCTTTAAAAGGTGACATAAAATGACATCCAATACATTTAAACGTGTTATTTGCAAAATTATATTCCAAAATGATATTATGTCACATTCCATTTGATTTTAAAAGCTTGGCCTCAAGTTTACTAAGATCGGCCATTATTATTATTGGTTTGGGTTTGATTAAATTCTATTGTTAGTTATAAGAATTAAAAGTTTTATAAATTGTCGTGACTTAAAACTACTTATGCATGGCCTAGACTAGAATGTTCTTAAATCGTTTAACATGGGACTCTGACAAACTAAAGTTCCTTATCAAAATGTTATAAAACCACGTAGAGGACCCAATAATAACGTTAAATTTAAAATATTTAAGCACACTGTAAAACTATAATCAATGTTATATATCACTTGCTGTAATATAGCTAGATTTTCTTATAAAAGGGTTTAAAATCTGATTGAATTCAATGCGTGAATGTCATTGAAACTGGAACCAAACTTAATTCATTTGTGTATTGTTAAAACTTTTACTCCCACCTTGCCCTGTAAAAAACTGAGTATTTTTATAAGGTAAACTTACATGAAGCTAGCTACTTGCTCCAGTTATTAACATTTTTAGAAACAGTTTGACAGGTTGCTAGTCGTTTTGACCGCCACAACCAAAGAAAAAAGTCTTGTTGCACTGTCTTAAAGCAAGCTAGAGCCAGTAACTGGCTCAGCGTAAATCAACCTTCAACGCTTTAAATTTCTTTAGCAATAATGTTTATAGGGAACTGAGAAAGGCCGAATGATATGTTTACTGGCAACATCTCTCAAGAATCGCGAATTATTATCATGTAGTTGTAATAATGCAATGTTAGTACCATCGGAAAGTAAGTTGTTACTAAAATTGCCATCTAAAACCACTGAATGTATTTTTTTACAGTCTTTGAATGCTTTTTTTGCAAAGTTATTAGGGCATTGTATTTGATATTCTTTCTCCACACATTAGTCGCTCATTATTCTCTGAATTAACGGGACATAATTCTTATTTGAAATAAAAATACCAAACTTTGGAAAATAATAGCAAAAAATCAGAAATCTTCAAATGTATGTAAAAAAAAAATACTTTCATGTTTGAATTACCAGCTCAATTATTTAGTAACAACTTTACTAACTCGCACACTGAACCAAAAGACAAAGTGCTCACTAAAATATTTATTTACTTCGCAATAATTACTGCGAATTTTGTACATTGACCTGACCATTGGAAACTCGAAATATGCACAGTTTTGGACAAAATATAGATGTTAAAACGTACCCACCGTGACAATCTCCAGAAAAAATAACGCTCATTTTTGGGGATTAATCGACTGAAAAGCGGTGAAAATGTTTTGTATTATGTACCTGAAACATCCTAACTGTGCATACTATTTTCAGTACTATTTTGTAAACGTCGATCGAAGTAAAGATACAAACTGGGTGCGTCTTTTATAAACCCCACTTAAATATTTAACTCAAAGTAATAAAGTAAATGTATTGCCATGTGAAAATAAGAAACCAGGCTGCGCCAAAAAATACAAGAGGTATTTTTTGGCGCAGCCTGGTTTCTTATATACGAAATGCTAGATACTAAATGATGTGGGGTTCCATTGCGTCTCCCGGTCAAAAACTACTCATCTAGTCATGTCTTTGACGAGGCTTATAGAATCGTACTGTGTAAAATTTTAGTCATTCCATCGAGTTTCAACTGGTCAAAACATTTTGTGTGACGAAGTGTGTAAAAACACGAACATCCGTCTAGTCAAGACCCGTAAACTGTAAATATGAAATCACAACAACGGGAACATCATGAAACATTGCACAATTGTAAAGGAAGTATTACAAATACATACATACTGCTGTGTTAAGGTATTAATTATTTAATAGTGTTTTTTGGACGTTAAAACAAACAAAAACTTGGTTATTTGATACCAGTGCAGATTTTCCATCCTATTCTTTTACGAAGATAGATTTGAAGCGAATAGGTATGAACTTCATAACAAGTACACTATGTGAGCTTCCAATTTATAAAAAGGGTGATCGGTTAAATACCACTGTTTAATAGCTTAACACAGCAATAATATATCAAACTATAGCTTTAAGAGAATCGCGACGCTGTATCAAATACAGTGAATTTTATAAGTGCCACGATAACGATTTGGATGGTATTATGAAAAGGCTTAAAATGCAGCCAATTTATAGCTTTAACACTCTCGGCTGCATTGAGAAAAGTATTCATATTTAGTTTCAATGTTTGAATCGATTATTCTACTGCGATCCGCTGCTTAGATAAAAAAATCTATTAAAAATCAAAATGGCAAACAAAATGTAAAAATCATACGTTGCCAATACAATAATAACAATCGGCTCGCTCAAGATCAATGCAGTATAGATTTGATTCTACTTATCGAACAACTCGAGCGAGCAAATTGTTCGAGCTACTTGCTTGATGTAAATGAGTCTTCGTAAAGAGATAAATGAAATATTTTCGACCGCAGCGAATCTTACTAGAATAAACGATTGATATCGAATAAATCGAAAAACGACTCAGTAATGTTAACATAAAATGTATCGAAAACGTTACCTATGTCGAAACGAAAAACGCGAATAGCCAAATTGATAAAAAAACTAGACAGCTCCGTCCCCATTCGATTGCATTTCATACAGACTGAGTTTAGCTTTGCAAACAGACATTACATTTTATTACAATCGAATTAAATTATTAAAAAATCTCGCTTAATCGGATCGTAATCTTGACGCTCGACTCGATTCTCATCTTATGACTGATCGGATTCAAAAGACTTATCTCCTTAATTCGAATCTCGATAACATTCAAATACAATCAGTAGTTACAAATACATCAGTTTCGGTCCTATGTGCTCTAGATATAATGAGAAATGTTGTTGATTTAATAGAGGTTTTGTTAACTGGTTTATCAACCAGCTCCCAAACGTTGTTATCGATTAATGAGTCATACTCACGCTGCATGGCAGTTTGCCAGTCTTCAGACTGGATAATCTAAAGCCTCTTTGGAAGATTGCGACTCATCTGATATACCCTCATGCAATGACATAAAACATTCATAATCCCCACACCTTTTTCGAGGAACGTTACGCGGAGAGCGTATATTACGACCTAAGTGACAGTATTGTGCTCCAAAGCTTCCCCTGCAGCTCATGTCACGCCAGAAGTCAGATGCTCTGGTGATAAAACATCCTTCAGCGAAGGTTAGAGAGCCATCTTCCTCCCATTCACTCCCTTTGCAGTAGGTAATCTCCTCAGACTCAGATTTTTCCTTCATGACATAGTCTAAGGTCTTTCTAGTGTAGTCATCGGTAAATGTCACTAGATATCTCGCCCCTCCCCAGCTAGGCTTCTGAATGGGCCCGCAGACGTCAGTATGAATCAGATTCAGTGGTTTAGAAGCACGCGTCGCCTCTTTGGAATAAGATGCGGCCGACATCTTGCCCTCAACGCACGCAGTTCTTCAAGACTTCATTTCCATGCTCATGTAATGTAAGAGAACCCATTCCTTCACTATTTATCGTTTGGTTGTTAGCAACAGTAATAACTGCCTTCTTAGTGTTTTGAAAATCTTGCAACAATGCCTTATCATTCACCATGTGGTTAGTAGCACCAATATCGATGTAGAAATCACTAGATTGTGATGATATCAAGCCAGAAGCTGGAAAGATCTTCTCACTTGATTGTTGCTGCGTCTTCGTACGCTTCAATTTAAAACATTTTGCTTTTATGTGACCACTCTTCTTGCAATAATCACAAACGACGATGCTCTTTGTCTTCATGGTAAAAGCTGTTCCGCTGTTATCCAAGCTCCTTCTCCGGGAGAACTCTTATAGTAGTCTAGCACGAACCAACTCACTGTTTTGGTGGTGACCGTCGCAGAAGTCAGATTGGACACCACAGAGTCATACTCAGCCGGTAGACCGCTCAAGAGAATTTCAGCTGCCTTTTCATCGTCCACAGTATTGCCTATGTCAGAGAGTTATTGCACTCTTGCACTGTAGTAAAAGCTGTTCCGCTGTTATCCAAGCTCCTTCTCCGGGAGAACTCCTATAGTAGTCTAGCACGAACCAACTCACTGGTTTGGTGGTGACCGTCGCAGAAGTCAGATTGGACACCACAGAGTCATACTCAGCCGGTAGACCGTTCAAGAGAATTTCAGCTGCCTTTTCATCGTCCACAGTATTGCCTATGTCAGAGAGTTATTGCACTCTTGCACTGTAGTAAAAGCTGTTCCGCTGTTATCCAAGCTCCTTCTCCGGGAGAACTCCTATAGTAGTCTAGCACGAACCAACTCACTGGTTTGGTGGTGACCGTCGCAGAAGTCAGATTGGACACCACAGAGTCATACTCAGCCGGTAGACCGCTCAAAAGAATTTCAGCTACTTCTTCATCGTCCACAGTTTTGCCTATGTCAGATAGTTGTTGCACTCTTGCACTGTAGTAAAAGCTGTTCCGCTGTTATTTAAGCTCCTTCTCCGGGAGAGCTCCTGTAGTAGTCTAGCACGAACCAACTCACTGGATATTTTGGTGGTGACCGTTGCAGTAGACAGATTGGACACCACAGAGTCATACTCAGTCGGTAGACCGCTCAAGAGAATTTCAGCTACTTCTTCATTGTTCACAGTTTTGCCTATGTCAGAGAATTGTTGCACTCTTGCACTGTAGTAAAAGCTGCTCCGCTGTTATCTAAGCTCCTTCTCCGGGAGAACTCTTGTAGTAGTCTAGCACGAACCAACTCACTGGATATTTTGGTGGTGACCGTCGCAATAGACAGATTGGACACCACAGAGTCATACTCAGCCGGTAGACCGCTCAAGAGAATTTCAGCTACCTCTTCATCGTCTACAGTTTTGCCTATGTCAGAGAGTTGTTGCACTTTAGTAATAATAGCTTCAATGTACGAAGTCGTAGAATTGTAGTCATTGTAATGAATTTTGTGTAATTTACGCAGCAACAGGACACGTCGAAAAAGTCCCTAGTCTCGAAAAACATTGGAAAGCCAGTTCCAAGCTTCTTTGGCAGTAGTTGCGTTGCAAACATATTGATATAGTGATGTTTTAAAGGAGAGACAAATGCGCGTTGGGGATTTACGCTCTCTGTTACCATTTGGATCTGCGTTGGGTTCACCCTCGATCAAATCCCACAGTCCTTAGTAAGTAGAAAAGTATTTTTTTTTATGTGTGATCGATCATCCACCTTTTCCATATTGAGGTTTGGTGGTTAACCGTATGGTTGCCACTACTGGTTTCTGCCGCCATCTCGAATGTGCTGCGCCGTCTTTATATTGCGCCTAAACTTTAACCTTTGCAAAACGAACACAATCAGTGTATTTTGTGCACAGGGCACAAAGCCTGTTGATTTGATCTAAATACGTACGTGGAATTGTGTGGCAAGGCGACAGGTGTTTGGGCAGCAATATCAAACAAAGTACTAGTTTTTTATTACTCAGCATAGACAAGACTACAGCACCATCGTAATGGGTTAGTTAGAATAGGAATCAATCACTCACATTAGGTATATTTAATTAACAAAGAATTGGTTTTAGCACGCCAATTGAACAGTTGCGAACAGGGAATAAGAAAGTTACAACGGAGTTACCACAGACAATAAATCATAATGATCTATGACGTAGATTAAAGGCATGTACACAATATTTTCTAATAACAAATCCAAAGCGAAGTTATTCGATTGAATTCGAGTCGAGCGTCCAGGTATAAGCCCCGATTGAAATATTTTTTGCAAACGCAATCTAATGAGTCTCGCATGACCAGCAAAACTTTGGCCATTATTTTTACAATAGTCACAATTTACTGTGTATTTTAAACTGTATTGTTTAAAATTAGCATACAGTCACTAGACATGATAACTGTGAAAACGGTCGAACATGGATTTAGATTAAACGACTATTTATTATCAGTTTCAAAACGGGTAAAAAATCAAGACTTATGATAATGTATGAAAATCTCAGAGAAGTATAGTCACGCACAAAAATAATGTGATCAAAAAATGAGAATGAAATACAAAAACTACATGCCTTCAAACCTATTACATAAATACCATAATGTTTAAAAAATCAAATTATCTATTTTAACATACTTTAACCATTGTAATTGTTGCTTGTCTAGTATTAGAGTTAAGTCTTATTAGTAGATACTCGGAAGGTAAATATCAAACGTATTAAATAATTTCCTTAAATATTTTTTATGAGAGTTTTATGAAGGAGCGAGGAATATTTTCTAAGGCAACGAAGAGACTTACCAACGCGCATTCCCGGAGACTGATCGTTTGAGGCTATAAACAGCATCATAAATTGTTATGCTACTAGACAACTATGTAGTGATTGTGATAAAGACATCTATTTTAAGAATTAACATCTTGTACCTGCCTCTAAGTCTAAAATAAACTCTGTCCTACATCAACTAACAGCCGTGTTTATAATACTTCGCATTTTTATCCAAATGTTTTTGTCCTTGTTATGACAAAGTTAGCCATGATCGCCAAAGTGTATGCGATTATTATAAATAAGGTTAAATATCAAATGAACTGAAAAGAGACTTATCTATATCAATTTTGCTCAGAATTGCATTTTTGTACACTCAGTCGCATTCCATGCCAAACACTGTGATAGTTTTCGTCTTTGTAACAACGCTTTGAAGACGACAAACAACTTTTGCAGCTGACTGTACTGACTTGTGGGACAGAGTTAAAGATCGCTTTTTATATCAAGACTCACTAAGGCTGTGAAAAATAACTATTTGATTTGGCAATTTATAAAATTAGACAATGACACCGATTCACTTTACACTCTTAAAAATAAAATCGATAGCTCTTATTTCGTTCAAACTAAAGTCCAAAACAAAACGACAGCTTCAATGAAATTTCTAAAGTTACTACAATTTAGTAAAAATGAAGTGTTTGTGTGTAAGTATAAGTTACAGTTCTGTTTTTCTAAGTTAAAAGAGATTCGACTAATCATTTTGTGTTAGCTAGCAGGAATCAATTTCCTTTTTATTTATTTTTATAGTGTTAAAGCACACTTGGTATTAGTTACCTACATTTAAAAAACAAAAATCTTATCAAAATTTTCAATTCCGACGGAATTCGAACCCGCAATGGTACAAGCGATCTTCTTTTAGCCGGAGTGCCTTTACCAACTCGGCTACGGAATCCTTAGTCGTCGTCTGGGTTGAAAATCTTGTTGAGACCATTTATCGATTAAATTAAGACTAGCCGTATTCCGTAGCCGAGTTAGTAAAGCGCTTGTATCATTGCAGGTTCGAATCCCGTCGGAATTGAAAATTTTAAAAAGATTTTTCATTTTCAAAGGAATCAAAATTTTTATATATTGCCAAACCGAATCGCCTAGCTAGAATAAGATCCAACTATTGTACTTATCCATCTAATGAATAGTGGTAAAGGGAATGACGGAACGAGGAACAAAAGAGTGATAATTATTGTGTGGAAGGTCCACGTTAATTTTATTTGTTTTGCCTATGTAAGTGGACTAAGGACTGAATTTTCAATCTTCACATAACTCATCTGAATAATAAAAACAGCGGTTTGTCATAAAATTCCGGTATGCATGTGCTCGCAATTCTAAACTGTAACATTAAAGGTGAACGCACACCTATCCACGCCGAACGCGTCGAAAGAAATGAATTTTAGAATTCTTTGTATGAAATTGTATGAAACCTCGCACATCTGCCCGCGTCGAAACGTCCGAATCTGGCAGGTATGCGAGGTTCCATAAGATTTCATTTAAATATTTTTTAAAAACGTTCGGCGCGTTCGCCTCCGATAGGTATGCGTTCACTTTATTAAACCATTCTTAATGGTTTTGTACTTCAAAGTTAATACTTTAAAGCGCTCAGAAGTTTATTTTATGTAATGTGTGGCAGGCCACCGTCTGCCTACCACCGGATCCGCTATTTTCTATGAAACAGACGTCAAATTGCAAAAATAATTATCAGATTAAAGTTATCTGAAGATTGAAAAATCAGTCCTAAATAATATTTTTGAGAATTATTTGTTTTGTTAAATAAGATCTGATTGTTCTGTTAAATTTAGATGTTTTCGAAATGTTTGCATTAATAGTTGATGTTTTATAATTCGATCGATTTTATTAAAATTGCATTAGCTTTTGCAATTTACGTCGAGGCCGCTGGAAACTAAAGCATTGCTGTCTTCGAATTTAAGTTAGTTAAGTATCATGTTATATGAAATCAGTCCTAGCTATAAACTTTTCTGACTTTTATAATTTATAACACTTACAATCAAGCCAAATCTAATGACACCTCATACTTTAAAATCTATCGAGCCGTTACTCTAAAAACATAACCCTCCTTTGTGGGGGCATTTGGGGAATAATGTAATAAAAAGATAAGGCATGACCTCACTTTACCTTTATTCACCAGAGAAACACTTATTACAGTGGATTTGCTGATGGCCGCACGAGGCAAGCCTGTATCGCGGGAGACCGGTTTACAATAAAATAATTGCCTAAAATTGTACAATGAAAAACCAGAGAAATTAACCAAAAACATACTAAAATAACACTCAAGGTCTTC
The DNA here is from genome assembly GCA_958496255.1 of Camptogramma bilineatum. Taxonomy (NCBI): domain Eukaryota; kingdom Metazoa; phylum Arthropoda; class Insecta; order Lepidoptera; family Geometridae; genus Camptogramma; species Camptogramma bilineatum. The sequence goes on along the minus strand of OY292473.1, from coordinate 6,373,527 downwards.
TCAAACTTTCTTAACTTTTGTTCACTCGTCGCGGTCTTGTTTTGTCTGAAAATAAATAAATAAATATATAATATACCGATAAAGCTCAATTGTACCTTCATCGTCAAGGCTTTAAACAATACTTTCGACACTTCATCAAAAAGTAATATTCCACATGAAATCAGTAAACAATTTTATGTGTCGTTTCCGCGATGCTTTAGTGGACTGTGACCCTAATAATGTTATTAATTGTGAAGATATAATCTCATTTATGTACCTACAATCCCCTGCCTTTAACTGCTTTTAATAAAGTAGTTTAGAAAAATATTTACAGAAACATATAAAATGTATTGATGCATATTTGATATTTTTACACGTTGCAACCGAAAAGAATCAATTTTGATAGCAGTTATGATAATAAATTCAGTATTAAATTTTCATGTCCTACCGATGTTTATAACTTGATTAAAATTTAGTTTCTTTCTAGATAATACCATACTATTCTGTCAAATATGTATCAAAATGTTTATTTTCTCAGTAACAATATGAAGCTATATAAAATATTACATAGCTTTAGTTTTCACAATTATATATTTCAGGATCTTGTTATTACTTATGTGTATTTCACTAATAAATATGTTTATTATGTCTAGCATAAAGTTGGTTTTATTTAATTCGACAACCATTCGACATCCATTAGGAAAGTAGGTACCTAGAGTCGGATTCAGCACTGAAATCCTATAGACGCAGCGCTGCTATCGCAGAACTAGGTTATGTAAAAAATTACTAACTGTCCAAATAAGGCTTGAACAACAAGAATTATGCTAGTTTGTACGTTCGTTAGCTCTACACACCAGAACAATTGAACGACCTTGACTGAAAGAGCCTAATAAAGTAAATAAAACAATTAGTTCCCGCTTTTTCCGTGGGACTTGAGTGCTGAATCCTACTCTACTCCCTAATTATTCCATAGTGCCTTGGACGAATAAATACCTACACAAGCATAATGCAGAAATAATTACGTAGGTTCACACAAAGTTGGTAGGTAGGTACATAATAGTAATTGTAGAATCTGTTATCCTGTATTTCACAATTTTTTTGAACTGCATTTATTTTCAAAGCAAAACATCACCTAAATGGTCTTGTTCATCCGTTCAACTACACAATGGAAACTGCAAAGTAAATAAAGTACCTACTTATGTAGTTATGTTAAGAATAAGAACTGGCAAGAATGCCACCAAAAAGATTTACTTACCTAGTTTTAACAAAACTTTTAAGCTAAGTCTGTGGCTAAGTGGAGCAGTACAGTCAGCAACAAAAATCGATGAACATTTTGAAATTTTCAAGGCAATTTTTCTTCACACTATGTGCGATCCTAATCTAGTCTATGTCTCACTATTAAATAAAATCAAAAGCGTCTAATCCCGAAATGAAATCGTATCGAGTTGAGTGTCGGGAATAAGCTCCCCGTTCATACCTATAGACTCAAGTACATAGTACCTATGTACTTAAGGAAGTACCTACCTTTGTATTAAGTAGGTACCTACTTGATTTACGTTTTTATGTTCATACCATTGATTGCAGATCATCTTGTTCAATACTACTCTTCGGATAACAAGACCAAACTAATGTTGCTAATCCTTTTAACTTCAAGCACAGAATAAACGACATTAAAGAACTTGTCACCTCCATGCGCGGTCTCTTTCTAGCCCGTTTATAACGTGAGATAGAAGATACATTGTTAGTTTCGTGGGAAAACGAATTACTCATGAGGTTAGAGCACTGTAGGTTGGGAGGAAATACATCTTACCTTCGACCCGTATTTGGTGGCACCTTGGAAGTAGGTAATGTTTAGGGTGTGGGCACAAGACGTCTTGTACAAATCAATACATAAGTAAACGCGTAGCGAACCGAAGTTTTTAAGATGCGCCTATGGTTTATCCCCCTTACTTATGAAAGATGTTTAAAGTTGAACACTGGTTGAACAACGTCCTGTCTCTGTTTGTCACTATCCACAAATAAAGACAGGACGTTGTTTAACCAGTGTTTCACTTTAAACATATTTCATAAGTAAGGCCCTATGTGTTTATTAAGTAGATACTTAGGTACTTAAGTAATTTACTTAATAAAAAAAACATACAGTCGACTTGAGAACCTCCTCCTTTTTGGAAGTCGGTTAAAAATTAAAAATAAGTAAGTACTTGGGGGTGCCTATAGGTTCATAACAAGAATAAAAAATAGTTAGGTAATAAGAGTAGGTATGATTCACGAAAGAGTACCTATACCTACTAGTATACCTACTAGACTAGAATGAATTTTCCGTGAAAAGTTGCTAGGTAGGTACCTGTAAGTAGGTAAGTATCTACCTACCTTATTTATAGGTAAGTACCTATCTACCAACTATTAAAGGAAAATCCATCCTACCGATTCCTTGGTCACATCTTTTACTTACCGGGACAAAGAAATATTATGACGCAGTAGAAAGACCATAATGACGACTGAATGTGTGAACAACTGTTTAAGTAGGTAGCCACCGAACCTACATACCTACCTATTGTAAGAAATAATTTGTATTCAATACACATGCTATGATGAGTCACTGCCTATTGAGTTCCTGGCAAAAGACTTTATGTAGGACCTAGTTTTAATAAGTTAGTGCTGCTCACCTGAATAATTAAAGTAATTCATAGGTAATAGGTACCTAACCTACTAACTGTTTCAAAATAAGTAAGTAGGTAGGTACCCTAGGTACTTACCTACTGTAAAAAAATACCTAGCACCTTTCACGTTTTCGAAAACAATATTTTGACTCCTACTAAATAGGCATTTGATTCGCAAGATGCATGTGCATGCTAGAGAGCGTTTCAGTTCAGGATGACCTTCAGCGATGAACATTACGATGAAGAAGAAGAGAAATCTTAGAGCCTAGGTATTATTGATCCGTATTGCAAAATTGCAATGTCGAATGCAAGATTTAGATCAAAGGAAACTCAGTCCAGCTTATTGCGACAAGTCATAAATTATTTTAAAAGTTACGCCATCCCTATTACCTTCATTTAGGTGTACTTGCCATAGAACCTGTTTGGTAAACGTCACTTTGACAAATGCGTTCCCGCGCAGAAACCGCGCCAATCGTAAGCCAGTATCGCGCCTCCAGCAAGCGCAAGCGCGCGTGTTCTGTTCATTTGAATTTCGAAACAGCTGATGTAGTGTTTATTTTTTAATCAGTGATAAAAAGTTTTGTTTGTGTTATTATAATTTTGTTACATTGGAAACTCAGCCAAAAAAGTTCTTGAGGTTTGTAAAAACTTTAATTTTATTTTAGTTTTTAGATTGAGGTACCTACCTACCTAATGTAATGAGTAAATAAATCACGCCGAAAGACTAAACTTGCGAAATACTAATCGTGGTCAGTCGGGTTTTGCAGTTGCACTTACATTTTTCAATATACCTAGGTATTATAATGACCCTGCTTCACTTTTACTATCTTATGCATATCTAGATACTTAGTTATGTTCAATACATACAAGTGTTATTTATGTAAATGAATGCCCTAGTTCTGCTTCTGTTACGTTACTTAGTATGTAACTCTACAAATGTTAGCACCTTAGTGCACGAACGACTTGCCTTGCTCTTCAAAACTAAGGTCTAAAGTTATTACAAGTACCTAATACTTATAACTAGGGACTCTGTCTACTGTATTTCCGATTTTTTCAATATTATCGGGACTTTACATGGAGGTTTCGCATAACATTACGTAGTAGAGTCACCATGATCACGAGTACCTACACTGATTAAGTCCCAATAAGTAAAGACCTTTCGCCTGTTGCCGGCTCATTGTCATTCTAGGACACCCTGTATATAAACACAAAGGGTCTTACTTATGAAAGATGTTTTAAGTTGAACACTGGTTAAACAACGTCCTGTCTTTATTTGTGGATAGTGATGAATAGAGACAGGACGTTGTTTAACCAGTGTTCAACTTTAAACATCTTTCATAAGTAAGGGGAAAAGCTTAAACAACTTGTAACTCATTATTTAACACACGGGAATTACTCACGTAAAAATATCATTGTCGGTACTATCTAAATCGACGATATTTTAATTCCCGTGTATTAAATAATGTCTAGTACAACGTGGTTACTTCGTCCGAGAGTACAACTCACGAAAGTTTTGAAAGTGAAACTTGTAACTCCTTGGAAGGATTGAAAAAAAAAAACAGTGTCAGATGTTTATAAAAATTGATAGCGGGAAACCCCCGCGTAAAATTGAGACAATCAATGTGAATTATTTCCATAACTTCTTACAATAATTTAGTAGCTGAATCTGCCGTAGACTCACAGTAGTTCACCGTAGCATTGATGGTTTCATAGAAAAGATTTCAACGCGCTCTATCCGCGCGTTTTTGCGAATTCCTGAAAGTAAGACCACGAACTTATAAACGGAATTGAGATTTTAATGACTAAGTATAGCATAGTAGTAAATGCCATTAAGTATATAGAATAGTAGGCGTACTTATATAGAAAGTAGTAAATACCATTAGATAATAACATTATTGTTAGTTATTGTTAGTATTCATAGATATGAAAATGACAAGAACAAAAACAATACGAATCATTATTATGATTCTGGTGTGCTATACGTACTTTTTAGCCCAGCGGGGCTTTAGGACAAGGTGTACTTTATGAGTTTTTAGCTGTTTAGAATTTCGATTCCCGGGTGCGGCAAGCGAATTTAAGAAAATGTTTAAATGCAGTTTTGTTACTTTTTAAAACTAAAGGAATGTTTCCTTTGTGTAAAATATGGCCCATAGATTTTTCCACCTTGTATAGTAGGTAGGTACATACATACATACATAAACTCACGCCTGTTTCCCATCATAGGGGTAGGCAGAGACCACAGATCTCCAATTGATACGATCCTGACACACTTACTGACATAATATATGACCCTGTATAGTATTAAGTAGGTACTTACAATAATAATAAACAATTACTGACCTAGTGTAAACAAACCATAAGATCGGCGCGTGCGCAGACTGAGTTAAAATGTAATGTACCAGCTTCCTATAATGATATAAGTTAAGAGCCATTATACAATTTCGCACTCGACAAAATCAGCGCTCGGAGGGACAAAAGTTGCTAAATTCTAACACCCAATGAACAGCGCTCCGTTTCTTAGACTAAACGGTTTTGGTAATTTTCATGTGATTGATTTATTTGAGATAGTAAAAATACTTTTTGGGTAGGTACTTAGGTAGGTACCTATAGGTATAACACAAAACAAAGTCGGGTTAGTTACACCTTGAATACAAATAATTACAAAAAATAAATGTTTGTTTCTTTGTCCCATAAACCATATTGTGCTGATCTGATGGAGTCAGGAGCTTTTCAACAGAACTCTTCAGTAAATAGTCCGATTGAGTTGAAACTTGGATCTCAGCATGTCAGTCAAGTTCCGACTACAATGAAATAATATGGTGACAGCTAGCTCATCTGATGATGGAGTCAGGACCTGTTCCATGGAACTTTTTAATGATATGGGTTTCAAATGACAGGGCTTGATGAGCGCAACACAATGCTGATCTGATGATGGAGCCAGGACCTGCTCCATGGAACTTTTTAATGATATGGGTATCAAATGAAAGGGCTTGATGACCGAAACACAATGCTGATCTGATGATGGAGTCAGGACCTGTTCCATCGAACTTTATAATGATATTGGTATCAAATGAAAGAGCTTGATGAGCGCAACACAATGCTGATCTGATGATGGAGTCAGGACCTGTTCCATCGAACTTTATAATGATATGGGTATCAAATGAAAGGGTTTAATGAGCAAAACACAATGCTGATCTGATGATGGAATCAGGACCTGTTCCATGGAACTTTATAATGATATGGGTATCAAATGAAAGGGTTTTATGCGCGAAACACAAAGCTGGGTTAGGATTTACTTTTGACTTCGATTTTTGATGTTTGATTTTTCATTTTTAATCTTGATTTTAATTTTAAAATCAAAATCAAGAAATGAAAATCAAAATAAAAATCCGAGATCCGAGAATCGAGAAATGAGAAACAAGAATCAAGAATCAAAAATCAAAAATTAAAAAATTGAAAATCAAGAATTAAGAATCCGATATATAAGATCCGAGAATCGATAATGGAAAATTGAAAATCAAGAATCAAAATCATGAATCAAGAACCCGATATCCAAGATCCGATAATCAAGAATTGAGACTCGAAAATCGAAAATCAAGAATCCGAGATCCGAGAATAGAGAAACTAAAATTGAAAATCAAGAATCAAGAATCAAAGTGAAAGTCAAAATCAAGAATCAAAGTCAAAGTAAACCCCAACCCAGCTTTGTGTTTCGCTCATCAAGCCCTTTCATTTGATACCCATATCATTGTAAAGTTCCAGGGAACAGGTCCTGACTCCATCATCAGATCAGCATTGTGTTTTGTTTATCAAGCCCTTTCATTTGATGCCCATATTATCATTAAAAGTTCCATGGAACAGGTCATAACTCCATCATCAGATCAGCATTATGTTTTGCTCATCAAGCCCTTTCATTTGATACCCATATGATTAAAAAGTTCCATGAACCAGGTCCTGACTCCATCATCAGATCAGCATTGTGTTTCGCTCATCAAACCCTTTCATTTGATACCCATATCATTAAAAAATTCCATGGAACAGGTCCTGACTCCATTATCAGATCAGCATTGTGTTGCGCTCATCAAGCCCTTTAATTTGATACCCATATCATTAAAAAGTTCCATGGAACAGGTCCTGACTCCATCATTAGATCAGCATTGTGTTGCGCTCATCAAGCCCTTTCATTTGATACCCATATTATTAAAAAGTTCCATGGAGCAGGTCCTGACTCCATCATCAGATCAGCATTGTGTTTCGCTCATCAAACCCTTTCATTTGATACCCATATCATTAAAAAGTTCCATGGAACAGGTCCTGACTCCATCATCAGATCAGCATTGTGTTGCGCTCATCAAGCTCTTTCATTTGATACCAATATCATTATAAAGTTCGATGGAACAGGTCCTGACTCCATCATCAGATCAGCATTGTGTTTCGGTCATCAAGCCCTTTCATTTGATACCCATATCATTAAAAAGTTCCATGGAACAGGTCCTGACTCCATCATCAGATCAGCATTGTGTTGCGCTCATCAAGCCCTTTCATTTGATACCCATATTATTAAAAAGTTCCATGGAGCAGGTCCTGACTCCATCATCAGATCAGAATTGTGTTTCGCTCATCAAACCCTTTCATTTGATACCCATATCATTAAAAAGTTCCATGGAACAGGTCCTGACTCCATCATCAGATCAGCATTGTGTTGCGCTCATCAAGCTCTTTAATTTGATACCCATATCATTATAAAGTTCGATGGAACAGGTCCTGACTCCATCATCAGATCAGCATTGTGTTTCGGTCATCAAGCCCTTTCATTTGATACCCATATCATTAAAAAGTTCCATGGAACAGGTCCTGACTCCATCATCAGATCAGCATTGTGTTGCGCTCATCAAGCCCTTTCATTTGATACCCATATCATTAAAAAGTTCCAGGGAACAGGTCCTGACTCCATCATCAGATCAGCATTGTGTTGCGCTCATCAAGCTCTTTCATTTGATACCCATATCATTATAAAGTTCGATGGAACAGGTCCTGACTCCATCATCAGATCAGCATTGTGTTTCGGTCATCAAGCCCTTTCATTTGATACCCATATCATTAAAAAGTTCCAGGGAACAGGTCCTGACTCCATCATCAGATCAGCATTGTGTTGCGCTCATCAAGCCCTTTAATTTGATACCCATATCATTAAAAAGTTCCATGGAACAGGTCCTGACTCCATCATCAGATCAGCATTGTGTTGCGCTCATCAAGCCTTTTCATTTGATACCCATATTATTAAAAAGTTCCATGGAGCAGGTCCTGACTCCATCATCAGATCAGCATTGTGTTTCGGTCATCAAGCCCTTTCATTTGATACCCATATCATTAAAAAGTTCCAGGGAACAGGTCCTGACTCCATCATCAGATCAGCATTGTGTTGCGCTCATCAAGCTCTTTCATTTGATACCCATATCAATATAAAGTTCGATGGAACAGGTCCTGACTCCATCATCAGATCAGCATTGTGTTTCGGTCATCAAGCCCTTTCATTTGATACCCATATCATTAAAAAGTTCCAGTGAACAGGTCCTGACTCCATCATCAGATCAGCATTGTGTTGCGCTCATCAAGCCCTTTCATTTGATACCCATATCATCATAAAATTCCATGGAACAGGTCCTGACTCCATCATCAGATCAGCATTGTGTTTCGCTCATCAAACCCTTTCATTTGATACCCATATCATTAAAAAGTTCCATGGAACAGGTCCTGACTCCATCATCAGATCAGCATTGTGTTGCGCTCATCAAGCTCTTTCATTTGATACCCATATCATTATAAAGTTCGATGGAACAGGTCCTGACTCCATCATCAGATCAGCATTGTGTTTCGGTCATCAAGCCCTTTCATTTGATACCTATATCATTAAAAAGTTCTAGGGAACAGGTCCTGACTCCATCATCAGATCAGCATTGTGTTGCGCTCATCAAGCCCTTTAATTTGATACCCATATCATTAAAAAGTTCCATGGAACAGGTCCTGACTCCATCATCAGATCAGCATTGTGTTGCGCTCATCAAGCCCTTTCATTTGATACCCATATTATTAAAAAGTTCCATGGAGCAGGTCCTGACTCCATCATCAGATCAGCATTGTGTTTCGCTCATCAAACCCTTTCATTTGATACCCATATCATTAAAAAGTTCCAGGGAACAGGTCCTGACTCCATCATCAGATCAGCATTGTGTTGCGCTCATCAAGCTCTTTCATTTGATAACCATATCATTATAAAGTTCGATGGAAGAGTTCCTGACTCCATCATCAGATCAGCATTGTGTTGCGCTCATCAAGCTCTTTCATTTGATACCAATATCATTATAAAGTTCGATGGAACAGGTCCTGACTCCATCATCAGATCAGCATTGTGTTGCGCTCATCAAGCTCTTTCATTTGATACCCATATCATTATAAAGTTCGATGGAAGAGTTCCTGACTCCATCATCAGATCAGCATTGTGTTTCGGTCATCAAGCCCTTTCATTTGATACCCATATCATTAAAAAGTTCCAGGGAACAGGTCCTGACTCCATCATCAGATCAGCATTGTGTTGCGCTCATCAAGCCCTTTCATTTGATACCCATATCATCATAAAATTCCATGGAACAGGTCCTGACTCCATCATCAGATCTGCTTTAACGGCCTTTTTAGCCCCGCAGAAAATATTTAAAAATAGGTAATTAATAACTTAGCAACCAATGTATCAAACGCTCCTATTGCGCTATATTCTTCGTAGCCGGCGACGTGCTTTGCGAGTCGACTCAGTGCGAGCTCCGGGATGCAAAGCGATACGTCCACCCTCTAGAAGCGCTCGGCGCGGTCTGCTTGCGTCGAGTAGTCTACGCGTCGTATCTACTACCCTATCTACTCGGAGTAGATAGGGTAGTAGATACGACGCGTTTTAGGTTGTTTTAAAAGATTTTTCATTGCCAATTTTTTAATCTTTTTGCATTTTTTTTTTCAGAAAAGGATTGATTTTGAACTGAAGTTTATTTCTGTTTTATTAATTTTACGAACAAGAGTTCTAAGTCAGTTCTAAGTAGCCAAAATCAAAAGCAATTCTTTGGCCGTTTTCTCGAAATTTGGACTAAGTTAAAGATTTTTTTACTCAAAAACTAAATAAGGGTAGTAAAAAGTGATCCATTTAATAGTTTGGTTGACTATCACAGCAAAACATCGTAATTTTTTTATACCATTTGGACGTCAAAATGATTCGTAAATATGGTGATTTCTAAACCTCTTACAGCAAAAATTCACAAAACAGTCGCCGGTTTGAGGTCGATTAATCAAAAAGAAATAATAAAAATACAAAAGTAGCTCATTTAATAGTACAAAATTGAAATGATATTTAATGCTGTGCCATAATTTTTTTAAAAATACAGTGTTTTCATTGAAAAATCCTGCCCCGAAACATCACGTAAATCAGAAAATTACGTATAATGCCTCTTAAGTGTTACGGGCTCGGAAGCCAGTGGTCGATAATTGGGCACGCTATTTACACATTTAGACAGAAAACCGGTAAAATATATTTTCGAAATCCGAAAATTCGAATCGCTTGAAACTATTAGATAGGTAGGTAATTACCCGATTTTCGTATGAATGGAAAACGATTTAACACCCTCTCTCTCTTGGCTACAAGAGCAAATTATTAGTAGTCATACACTTGCCTGAATCAACGTGGTTCGTTTTATTGAAAAACAATAGTTTGAGACACGTTTACCTAAGTAAAGAAAGTGATCGTTTACAACACGGTCAGGCAAGAACCTTTTTAAAGATCCATATTATACCTACCATTTATTTGGGAAACAACATTATATTAAGTAAGTATATGTATAAAGTTAAACATAATCCAAAAACGCTGGATGGCCGAATAAGCTGAGAGGATGGTTTAGGTACTGGGCAAACCTACTCCATCTCAACATTGTCCCAAGCACTACAGACCTACAGTGTCCCGAAGATTGACGCTGTAAGTATAAATCATCTAGTAAATATGTGAGTAGTATAGAAAGTATAAAGGCCTAAGTTTTATATCTATCAGCAGCAACTATTCTTAAAAGTGCTGGTTACCTGCTTTCTTCGTAAATTGAGTCTATCTTACGCAACGGTATGTACCGCAAGATGTTTTTTATAGAAACATACAATTTTCCAACAACTTAAATTATCTGTTTGGATTCTTCCTTATTACTTCCTTATTTCATTGAGTTATATTGTGTGTGTGTGTGTGTGTGTGTGTGTGTGTGTGTGTGTGTGTGTGTGTGTGTGTGTGTGTGTGTGTGTGTGTGTGTGTGTGTGTGTGTGTGTGTGTGTGTGTGTGTGTGTGTGTGTGTGTGTGTGTGTAGAAACTAATAAAAATAACTCAGTGCTCCTGAAACTGAGTTATTACAACATTCACATTTCAATCATCTTTCGATTACAAGCAAGACATTCGTAGTGCTTGTACTCGTAACTCGAGTTGATGATTCACTGTTCATTATAATTTAAATAATGACTCGACGTTTTCATTAACATTACAGTCAGACAAACCTTGTGTTGACTTCTAGCCTTGTAATGCGGTATCATTATGTTATGTATGTAGAGCTTAATTGCATGGGATGTGAAATGAACTTGAGATAAGATATCATTTACTAGCGCCCTCGCGGCGTTGCCCCTGTATTAAATTAGTGATGGTATATGGTGATGATGACGATCATGAAAAGTAGCCTATAACTAACCTCAAGCTTGTACGCAAGCAAGCTCTTTTCACACACTTTTGTCAATGGTTACAAAAATGGGAATTTAATCACATGTCGTTGTGGGATAGTGCCTCAATTTAACTAGGTACATGAATGTGAGAGTATTCATTTCGGAAACTATACGGTGAAGGAAAACATCGTGGGAAAACCAGTACCTAAGGTAAATTAGGTATAGTAGGTACCTATAGGCTATAGGCGACGACGCGACGGGCGTAGGTACACTCACGGGGAATATTATTTGCAATGTGCCATTTGTACCTACCTAAATTATGATGTGCTTTTTTGACTAGGTACCCCTCTAGACATGTCTCTAGAATTTAGAATGTCTAAAGATCGAATGACGAGACAATTGATTCATGATAGATAGGTAAAGTCGTGAGCCTGTTATATTTTTACGCGAGATTATATTTGAGTTTCGAGTAGGTACCTAATTTATTATTGACTCTGGTTATAATCTTATTCGTCAATATTTTAATGTTCAATGTGATACTAAGCAATAATTTCGAAACATTATTCCAAACAAAGACAAAGTTTCTCTAGGGACTTCTTGTATTTTATTCAAATTATTTGAATTTGAATAAAATACAAGAAAACCCGTTATCGTTTCACAGTAGTATAAATAAATTAAAACGTCACAATTCTGTCCATTCACGAATCTTACTTCAACGAATAAGAATTGCTAAATTATGACTCAACTTTAAAATATTCGCGTGGGTGTGACAAATGATATCTTAAAACAACTCTTACTGCTGTGGGATAAAGTTCAAGTGGAAGTTTGTAAATATTGGTAACATATTTGCTTGGTAGTGTGTAGAATCCGAAAATAAATAAACAGGTTTCGAGGTGAAATAAGGATTCGTGGAGTCCTCTATACGTCCTTGTTCTTTCTATTAAAATAATATGTATTAAAATATTATATACATACTCTCCACACAAAAAATCACGTCAATCCGTCGTCGCTCTGTTTTACGTGAAAGCAGGAAATATAAACAAACAAATAGACACACTTTCACATTTATAATATGGGTACAGATTCTACAGGGTGGTCAGAGGAACGTCCACCAAATACACATTCGGCTCATGTTATGCCCACACCATATTTTTTAAGACAACGCTGTTTATCAGACTTCTAACTGGTTTTCTCACGATGTTTCATAATAAAACGTGCTAGTATTCTAATAGGCGACAATGGTCTTGCAATCTGTCACGTGTGGAATACTAACTCCTGCAAAATGTGGGCATGAGCCATTTTTGTTGGACGTGCCTCTGACTATCCCCAAAGACCTCTCCAGAGGATCTTGAGTTTCCTAAAGATCTGTGACAATGTCTATTGCACCCGTGCAGTTGTGAATCTGTTCCGTTTCGATTTTGTTCTCGTATGCAGTGCCCTAAAAACTGTACATACATAGGTACATAAAATCACGCCTGTTCCCCATCATAGGGGTAGGCAGAGACCAGATCTCCACTTGCTACGATCCTGACACACTTCTTTTGCTTCATTCACTCTCATTACATTCTTCATGCAAGCTCGTCGGTTTAAAGTACTCTTGACCTGGCCTTTTTCAATAATTCGCCAATTTGGTCCAGGAAGGTGCGCCTAGGTCTTCCTTAAAAACTGTTTCTTCGACATTCCCCAGAACAGGGATGGTTAGTGGGGTAGTTGGGAATATAATATTGTGAGTAGGTTTTATTTATTAAATTAAGATAAGTATGTATTCTAGTAGGTACCGTATTTGTAACGAGTACGAGTGCGTGTACTACAGTAAAATGTTTGTTTTATGTCTCACCTCACTTGCGGTTTTAAAACTTTTTATTACATGAGACGGAACACGGTTTGTGTGTTAAAGAGTACCAACTAGGTTACACATAATGTTCTGGCTTCCTCAGTAGGTTACTTTTTTTTTTTTTTTTAGATAGATAGATATTTTATTCATCAACACAATACATTTGACTGTTAAATAGTGTCTTAAAGCCTATGTTAGGTTTGACTAGACACTAGGGTTCTCTTAACACATAATCTGGATCTTATCTGGATCTGGAACTTAGCTTAGATAGTGACGAATAGAGACAGGATGTTGTTTAACCAGTGTTCAACTTTAAACATCTTTCATAAGTAAGGGGGTTAAGAGGCATTAGACAAAATTTTCTGATTTACGTGATGTTTTGGGGCAGGATTTTTCAATGAAAACACTGTATTTATAAAAAAATTATGGCACAGCATGAAATATCATTTCAATTTTGTACTATTAAATGAGCTACTTTTGTATTTTTATTATTTCTTTTTGATTAATCGACCTCAAACCGGCGACTGTTTTGTGAATTTTTGCTGTAAGAGGTTTAGAAATCACCATATTTACGAATCATTTTGACGTCCAAATGGTATAAAAAAATTACGATGTTTTGCTGTGATAGTCAACCAAACTATTAAATGGATCACTTTTTACTACCTTTATTTAGTTTTTGAGTAAAAAAATCTTTAACTTAGTCGAAATTTCGAGAAAACGGCCAAAGAATTGCTTTTGATTTTGGCTACTTAGAACTGACTTAGAACTCTTGTTCGTAAAATTAACAAAACAGAAATAAACTTTAGTTCAAAATCAATCCTTTTCTGAAAAAAAAAATGCAAAAAGATTGAAAAATTGGCAATGAAAAATCTTTTAAAACAACCTAAAACGCGTCGTATCTACTACCCTATCTACTCGACGCAAGCAGACCGCGCCGAGCGCTTCTAGGGGGTGGACGTATCGCTTTGCATCCCGGAGCTCGCACTGAGTCGACTCGCAAAGCACGTCGCCGGCTACGAAGAATTTAGCGAAATAGGAGCGTTTGATACATTGGTTGCTAAGTTATTAATTACCTATTTTTAAATATTTTCTGCGGGGCTAAAAAGGCCGTTAAAGCAGAATAATGATCTGAATTGTTGTGTAACTAATAATGTAATAATAGGGTGACAGCGAGCTGATCTGATGATGGAGTCAGGACCTGTTCCATGGAATTTTATGATGATATGGGTATCAAATGAAAGGGCTTGATGAGCGCAACACAATGCTGATCTGATGATGGAGTCAGGACCTGTTCCCTAGAACTTTTTAATGATATGGGTATCAAATGAAAGGGCTTGATGACCGAAACACAATGCTGATCTGATGATGGAGTCAGGACCTGTTCCATCGAACTTTATAATGATATGGGTATCAAATGAAAGAGCTTGATGAGCGCAACACAATGCTGATCTGATGATGGAGTCAGGACCTGTTCCATGGAACTTTTTAATGATATGGGTATCAAATGAAAGGGTTTGATGAGCGAAACACAATTCTGATCTGATGATGGAGTCAGGACCTGCTCCATGGAACTTTTTAATAATATGGGTATCAAATGAAAGGGCTTGATGAGCGCAACACAATGCTGATCTGATGATGGAGTCAGGACCTGTTCCATGGAACTTTTTAATGATATGGGTATCAAATGAAAGGGTTTGATGAGCGAAACACAATTCTGATCTGATGATGGAGTCAGGACCTGCTCCATGGAACTTTTTAATAATATGGGTATCAAATGAAAGGGCTTGATGAGCGCAACACAATGCTGATCTGATGATGGAGTCAGGACCTGTTCCATGGAACTTTTTAATGATATGGGTATCAAATGAAAGGGTTTGATGAGCGAAACACAATGCTGATCTGATGATGGAGTCAGGACCTGCTCCATGGAACATTTTAATAATATGGGTATCAAATGAAAGGGTTTGATGAGCGCAACACAATGCTGATCTGATGATGGAGTCAGGACCTGTTCCATGGAACTCTTTAATGATATGGGTATCAAATTAAAGGGCTTGATGAGCGCAACACAATGCTGATCTGATAATGGAGTCAGGACCTGTTCCATGGAATTTTTTAATGATATGGGTATTAAATGAAAGGGTTTGATGAGCGAAACACAATGCTGATCTGATGATGGAGTCAGGACCTGTTCCATGGAACTTTTTAATGATATGGGTATCAAATGAAAGGGTTTGATGAGCGAAACACAATGCTGATCTGATGATGGAGTCAGGACCTGCTCCATGGAACATTTTAATAATATGGGTATCAAATGAAAGGGTTTGATGAGCGCAACACAATGCTGATCTGATGATGGAGTCAGGACCTGTTCCATGGAACTCTTTAATGATATGGGTATCAAATTAAAGGGCTTGATGAGCGCAACACAATGCTGATCTGATAATGGAGTCAGGACCTGTTCCATGGAATTTTTTAATGATATGGGTATTAAATGAAAGGGTTTGATGAGCGAAACACAATGCTGATCTGATGATGGAGTCAGGACCTGGTTCATGGAACTTTTTAATCATATGGGTATCAAATGAAAGGGCTTGATGAGCAAAACATAATGCTGATCTGATGATGGAGTTATGACCTGTTCCATGGAACTTTTAATGATAATATGGGCATCAAATGAAAGGGCTTGATGAACAAAACACAATGCTGATCTGATGATGGAGTCAGGACCTGTTCCCTGGAACTTTACAATGATATGGGTATCAAATGAAAGGGCTTGATGACCGAAACACAATGCTGATCTGATGATGGAGTCAGGACCTGTTCCATCGAACTTTATAATGATATGGGTATCAAATGAAAGAGCTTGATGAGCGCAACACAATGCTGATCTGATGATGGAGTCAGGACCTGTTCCATGGAACTTTTTAATGATATGGGTATCAAATGAAAGGGTTTGATGAGCGAAACACAATGCTGATCTGATGATGGAGTCAGGACCTGCTCCATGGAACATTTTAATAATATGGGTATCAAATGAAAGGGTTTGATGAGCGCAACACAATGCTGATCTGATGATGGAGTCAGGACCTGTTCCATGGAACTCTTTAATGATATGGGTATCAAATTAAAGGGCTTGATGAGCGCAACACAATGCTGATCTGATAATGGAGTCAGGACCTGTTCCATGGAATTTTTTAATGATATGGGTATTAAATGAAAGGGTTTGATGAGCGAAACACAATGCTGATCTGATGATGGAGTCAGGACCTGGTTCATGGAACTTTTTAATCATATGGGTATCAAATGAAAGGGCTTGATGAGCAAAACATAATGCTGATCTGATGATGGAGTTATGACCTGTTCCATGGAACTTTTAATGATAATATGGGCATCAAATGAAAGGGCTTGATGAACAAAACACAATGCTGATCTGATGATGGAGTCAGGACCTGTTCCCTGGAACTTTACAATGATATGGGTATCAAATGAAAGGGCTTGATGAGCGAAACACAAAGCTGGGTCGGGGTTTACTTTGACTTTGATTCTTGATTTTGACTTTCACTTTGATTCTTTTTTTTTTTTTTTTTTTTTTTTTTTTTATTTATCATAGAATCAACAGCACTTAAACTAACTTGATTCTTGATTTTCAATTTTAGTTTCTCTATTCTCGGATCTCGGATTCTTGATTTTCGATTTTCGAGTCTCAATTCTTGATGATCGGATCACTTTGATTCTTGATTCTTGATTTTGATTCTTGATTTTCAATTTTCGATTATCGATTCTCGGATCTTGTATCTCGGATTCTTAATTCTTGATTTTCAATTTTTTAATTTTTGATTTGTGATTCTTGATTCTTGTTTCTCATTTCTCGATTCTCGGATCTCGGATTTTTATTTTGATTTTTATTTCTTGATTTTGATTTTAAAATTAAAATCAAGATTAAAAATGAAAAATCAAACATCAAAAATCGAAGTCAAAAGTAAATCCTAACCCAGCTTTGTGTTTCGCGCATAAAACCCTTTCATTTGATACCCATATCATTATAAAGTTCCATGGAACAGGTCCTGATTCCATCATCAGATCAGCATTGTGTTTTGCTCATTAAACCCTTTCATTTGATACCCATATCATTATAAAGTTCGATGGAACAGGTCCTGACTCCATCATTAGATCAGCATTGTGTTGCGCTCATCAAGTCCTTTCATTTGATACCCATATCATTAAAAAGTTCCATGAAGCAGGTCCTGACTCCATCATCAGATCAGAATTGTGTTTCGCTCATCAAACCCTTTCATTTGATACCCATATCATTAAAAAGTTCCATGGAACAGGTCCTGACTCCATCATCAGATCAGCATTGTGTTGCGCTCATCAAGCCCTTTCATTTGATACCCATATTATTAAAAATTTCCATGGAGCAGGTCCTGACTCCATCATCAGATCAGAATTGTGTTTCGCTCATCAAACCCTTTCATTTGATACCCATATCATTAAAAAGTTCCATGGAACAGGTCCTGACTCCATCATCAGATCAGCATTGTGTTGCGCTCATCAAGCCCTTTCATTTGATACCCATATTATTAAAAAGTTCCATGGAGCAGGTCCTGACTCCATCATCAGATCAGAATTGTGTTTCGCTCATCAAACCCTTTCATTTGATACCCATATCATTAAAAAGTTCCATGGAACAGGTCCTGACTCCATCATCAGATCAGCATTGTGTTGCGCTCATCAAGCCCTTTCATTTGATACCCATATCATTAAAAAGTTCCATGGAGCAGGTCCTGGCTCCATCATCAGATCAGCATTGTGTTGCGCTCATCAAGCCCTGTCATTTGATACCCATATCATTAAAAAGTTCCATGGAACAGGTCCTGACTCCATCATCAGATGAGCTAGCTGTCACCATATTATTTCATTGTAGTCGGAACTTGACTGACATGCTGAGATCCAAGTTTCAACTCAATCGGACTATTTACTGAAGAGTTCTGTTGAAAAGCTCCTGACTCCATCAGATCAGCACAATATGGTTTATGGGACAAAAAAACAAACATTTATTTTTTGTAATTATTTGTATTCAAAGTGTAACTAACCCGACTTTGTTTTGTGTTATACCTATAGGTACCTACCTAAGTACCTACCCAAAAAGTATTTTTACTATCTCAAATAAATCAATCACATGAAAATTACCAAAACCGTTTAGTCTAAGAAACGGAGCGCTGTTCATTGGGTGTTAGAATTTAGCAACTTTTGTCCCTCCGAGCGCTGATTTTGTCGAGTGCGAAATTGTCTAATGGCTCTTAATGTTCTGTAGTAGCTAAGTGTACTAGTTGTAATAAGACTACTCCAAAGAACTCGAAACGAGTGCTTTTACAGCCACACTCAGCCAAGGTTAAAAATTAGGACCATGAGCATTCATGGTTCTATAAAAAAAACCTCTTTTGATACATCTGAACTCTGTACTGATAAGTAAACTAAACCTGTTTCAAAATAAAAAAAATTTTGTCGATAAAAGTAATAAAATCTTGATCTGAAAGCACTGTTTCAGTTTACGGGAGTACCTAAGTCTATCACACTCAATACAAACAAAGAGTAAAGTATAGCGCGAGTAACATTCCAACGTTTCTTGGTATGTAGGTGCACTAGATCCAAGAAATACCAAAGTCAATTGTCTAGCTAGTGACTGGCTTTTTGCGTAAAGTTCACGACTTTAAAAGTAAACGCAAAGCTGTAAAGGAGGTTGAACAGATGTTAATGCTCCCCCTAAGACTTCAACTCACAAACTTAAACACTTTACACAAAATGTCTGTTTGCCATTAGCTTTAAAAGAGCTAATGCATAGGTACCTAGTCCATTAAAAGATGTTGCTCTTGAGGCACGTAGAAGCGTCATCAGACTTTTTCTATGCCCCTTACCCAGACGATACGAGAAAAACGATGATATGAGAAGCGCTCGTAGCGTAACTTGCTTGGACGTTCTTAGTGCGTGGTCACTCTTGGGATGGGTCACCGCAAGTGGTATTACGAGCTGAGCGCTTCCGTGCCTCGGAGGGCACGTTAAATGTCGGTCCCGGCTTTTAAGCCGCCAAGCCATGAGGGAGGCCTTTAGGCGGCCTAAAAACTCCGTCACCAGAGTTGGCCACTTGCTCATACGAACATACGAATACGGCATACATATATTGAACAATTTTCTTCATAAGAGCTTGTGACCAACTTTAGTGGAGTTTGTCTGTCTGCAAGCTTCATCGCTTTACCTACGATTTTTTAGCCGAAATCGATATTTACGCCACATGCACCTAGGGGTCACTACTGATAACTCTTCCTCCTCATAACTTCTTATTTGTTTTGGTATAAAGCCTTCGTCAATTAATACCTATTCATCCTAGCTCGTTTAAATTTTTTCCACTATCTTTTCGTCATATTCGATGTCAGTTATAAATATTCACATCACGAACGAACACAGACGACGAACTCTTCAAGGCAAATCACGTCCTCATATCATCATGTGTCCCAGCGGAAACGGTCCTAACTGTCCCCTATTCTTTTACGACAAAATGGACCCTAAATGGGGGTATGTGGGTTAGTTATCGAGGTCACGAGTGGAAATAGAGGTCGTAACTTAACTGCTGTTTTTTGTAAATGTGATGATGACGCTAAAGGTTATTGATCTTGCAATAAAATAACTAGAATATCGTATAGAGTTTAGGTGTTCTAAGCTTTTTGATCGAAATTAATATACTTACCTGATGAATTTACTGGTTCAATCAAATTGTCAATCATACAAAAATTGCCGGTTTGTACACTGTAAGCACTGCACAAGCGCTTGGAATATCTAAGACCCTTGTTAGATGTTTCCAAGTCTATAGCCTATAGGGTTCCTAGTGGAATATCTGCCTAAAACATTCTGTAAGCAATTCCAACAATGCTTGGTTCGTTCCAAATTATTCCATACGTGATAGGATGCAAGCCGTGTCACTACCAATGATGACACATACACAATGATTTTATTAACCCCCGTTACCTATTCCGTGTATTTATGATAAGTCGGTACTAGCTGCAAGTTTTCAATTATTTTTCCAGTCGCGGTCCAGACGCGGAAGACATTCTCTTTGGACAAGACCCTTTGATGTCTGAGAGCAAGTCTCATTTTGGCAGAGGAAATATGTTTTAAAGATTCTCTGGTGACTGTATCCTCAAGACGTGGACGACATTCCTAGACATTCTCTTAGAGATCTAAAAGAATATTATTCTTTTAGATCTGAGAATATTCTTTTAGATCTCTAAGAGAATGTCTAGGAATGTCGTCCACATCTTGAGGATACAGTCACTATTCCATGTCTTGAGCAAGACACCTTTCTAAGTTAGATCCTTTGGAGATGCATAATGTCAATGTCTGGTGTCATAGGAAGGATGTTTTCTGGTTTCTGGTATGCTATAGACATTCTCTTAGGCCTTAGAGATCTACATAAGAGAATATCTTCCATTCTATATCTTAAGATCTTTTGAAGATGTGTAAGGGCAATGTCTCATAGTATCATAGGAAGGATGTTTTTCTAGTTTCTGGTAGGTACCTATGCTATTTACAGGTCACACAAACCTTTGAAAGATTCCCATGTTCATTCAAGCCTGCAAACAATAGCATCGCACTCACGATGTGAAGCAAGAACTTGCAATGAGTTATTTAACGTAGTCTTCCGCGTTTGTAATGACGGGTTTTTTTTTCAGAACTCTGTAATTAGCTGGCGAAATAGGGAAATACTGGATTTACAGCAAATCATTGATTTACAGTGTGTTCATTGAAGTATGTTCCTACAAGGGTTTCCGGTCTGTAAGGACTGAATGTAATGCTGCTAAAAGATTGTGGGAGTTATGTGTAAAGAGAGTCAAAATGATCCTTATTTTCACACTTGTTTTTTGTTTTTGACTCTATTTTTTTCTTCCTTCTGTCCTTTAAATTTGTAATTTTCTTGTAAGCAGTAATTTTTTTTGTATTTTAATGGGTAGGTATTCGAGGTTTGATGATTGTATCGAGCTCTTACTGTGAATTTTGTGTTTTTCAGAATGATTTCCATTAAAGTTACTTTCCGTTTACTTTCCCAAAAGTTTAAAAAATAAAAAAATAGAAATAAGTACATAATTCTTTAATTAAATTATAAAACGAATAGTACCTGGATAAGTACCAAATTTCAAAATTTGAAACATCTTCATGATGTTACTTTTAAGGACGTGTCATGTTTTTTACAATCTAACAAACCATTGATTAATTCAGGCTACTGTTTTCACTAAGCCGAGTTCAATGTTCGATAAGGACTTTCCAAGGAATAAATAGTAGTTGTTATAGTACTACTTTTACTGAGGAAAGCGAAACAAATCGATCTGCGCGCTAGTTAAAATGTACGTGCTTCGGTTCCAAATTATTATTAAAGCTTGGTGCCTTGGTGCATGCTCAATATACAGGCTCACGACAGTATCAGGAAATCTACTCATATCTTTAGATATTTTAGATACTTAAAAGTTGTCTAGGAAGGTAGTCAAGGGCACACAAAAAGGCATCCACTTTTCGCAAGTACCTAGGTAATTAACATTTCATAAAAAAAATATGACAGTTTGTAAGCCCATGGCATTTTCAATTTTTTTTCATTCAATGGTTAGAGCTCGGACTCACTTTCCGAAATGAAAAATCAGTTGAAACATAGCTGTGATTCAAACTCACAACTTTAGAATTGTTATTTGTTTAATTGAATCCATCATGAAATATAGAATCGGAAGACAAGGAAATTGGGAGTTGATCGTTTTTATAAAGTCTTAGCGTAGTCTTTTGACGGAAACGATACAAAAGTCTGCACTATACGAGGGGTCTTATACCCTCGTAGAATCTTTGACTGATGTGAGTGTGACGAATCAATTCCTCGGCTTGTCCTTGCATTGTCCGTTGTGGATGATTCAGATGGTCGGTTCAAGCTCTAGGTGCACCTTAAACGAAACAATAGAGGTTCCTAATGGCGGAGGTGTAGACTACATGGTTTTAATTATTTGCAGTTTTAGAGGTAGGTGCTCTTGGAGTAGATTTTTGTGTTGAGTTTTAGGTACTCTAACCACACTAACTACCTAACTAACATTGTACATTTCTGATGGTACGACGCTCTTCATCATTGTGGTAGTAACTTTATTTGAGTTACCAGGTAGGTATTCCTAAATCGTTGATTTTTATTAATTTTCATCGAAATCGTTCCAGGCGATTAAAACGTGATTTTAGCCCAAACGCAATCAAATAAACGGGGAGGATAGGAAGAAAAATAAAGTCTACCTAATAGGTTGAATTTGTAAATCGTTTTTCAAAGATAAGCACATTCACAGTTTATTCTGTCTATTTAAATTTTTATAAGTTGGTATCTACGAACCTGTACAAGGACATGGCAGACGACTGCAGTACAATAATATAATCAGAGGTGAGTCCAAATTAATTGAGTAATGCTCACTTTTCGCATACAATTGCTATAATAAAACAATAGGTCTGTAGAAGATAAACCTACGGTTAGTCTACAGTAGGCCAAGGTTACAAGTGTATAGAGAAACAAAGATTTATTCACTGCCTACAAGTAGTCATAATTACACCTACATGATCAAATCACTATTATTAAGTAGATAATCATCAGTATTGAATACATAATAAATAAACATAATAATGAAGGAATATTTTTTTAATCTTGATTCATTCATTTAGAAATAAATACACCTACTACTGCGAAAGTGCAAGTGCAATTTGATTTTGGACCTAAGTTTATTTATATTTCTATTTAGGGTGGTCTGGGTGCGTCTCATAATTCATATTTAATTGAACCCTAAAAGTACCTACCTAGATATTTTTAATAATAATGAACAACCGGAACAAGAAGCGTTAGAATTTACAAACAGAGCCATGAAGTGAAGAACCTAAATTCTCAGGAAATAAGATTGATTTTTAAGATTGATCTGCACGTAACAGTCGTATGTCAGGATCGTAGCAAGTGGAAGTCCGTGGTCTCTGCCTACCCCTGTGGGAAAGAGGCGTGATTTTTATGTATGTAATGTATGTATGTAACAGTTGTTATAAAATGACGATGACGATTCGCGCGATTCGCTCACTAAAAATCCGTCACCAGTCTCTTACTCCTATCAGTTGACATCAATTTGATAGGCATTAGGCACTATGTACCTAATGTAGTACATTTTTGCTTTCCTAAAATGATGGTGATTACTACGTTACGTCAAAGCAGCAATGTACTGCTTAGTGCCTATCAAATTGATGTCAACGAGTTAGGGAATTCGGCAGCAGATTTGGTCATTACTTTCATGTTTTATTTTCATTCATGAACTCAATGTGTGTTAAAAATATTTTGCACTAGCTATTGGTTGAATATCGTGAGAATACTTTGTGTGCGATTTAGTTTCCAAATCTATTGACACTGACCTCCATTAATAGCTCAAACGAAGCAGTTGAAACTGTTATAAACGAATTAGGTGTACTCACATGTAGGTAGAGGTCATTGCTCGATATTTGATACAATAATGTTTGCATTCTAAACTATTCGAATTAGCATAGCACCTACTGTTCTCAGTATTGTCTGTGGTTGTATTGTTTTTAAGGTCGCTGTTCTCATGGGATCAGCAATTTCTGATAGAGCGCTATAGTCTTGTCACTGGTTTTTTCTTTGTTGTTCTGCGGTCAGTGACCAGATCAAGGTACAGTCAGTACAGTATGATCCAATAGTATTTCGAAAGGTCAGTATTCACGAAGTAAGTATTCATGCCCGGTCGAGATTTAGGTAATGATCGAAATTCAAGGCACTATCCCACTTGGCCAAGGCCAACTCAGCTTTTTAAGCATGTCATAGACGTAGATATAATAAAATACAGCTACCGTGTGTGTGGCTTGCTATGATAAATATACAGTATGTGGCAAAGTTTTGGGCACTTCAGAGAAGCTACCTTTTTTTTGCAGTTAGAAAGTTTTGTTCTTAGGAAACTATAGGTTAATTTTAAAGAAACAAAAAATTTAATTTTATTTTTTGAAAAAAAGTACAATTAGCCTAAAAGTTATGTTTGTCAAAAAAAAAAACAATTTGGTCTTAATCGACTCTACTTCCCACCAAAAACACTTTTCCCATAGTAACTTACCAAATCAAATCGTAAGTTTTTGCAATTATTCAAAAAACACATCCCATACATTTTCTTTCAATGCAATGCAATTATGTTTTTATTCAAAATAAACCTATAGTTTCTTATGAACAAAACTTTCCAACAACAAAAGAAAAGGTAAGCTACCCTTACATAAGTGCCCAAAAATTCGCCACACCCTTTATAATAAGCATATAACATGTTTGTAATGTAACTTTTATAACTAGTCTAACGAGCTTATTACGATTCATTAATGAGGCAGTTTATTTTTTCTAGCATATAAATTGAAAATCAAGGCAAGTAATACTATTTGCATATTTATTTACTTAAGTTACATAAAGATTCCTAATTGACTATCAAGGAATGTCTTCGCATTTCCTACACACTATAAAAAGTTGCACATGCTAATAAGCTACTAACTTTTGCATAATAGGATGGGAACTGCCTTATGTAGTGGTTCCTCAATATAAATGGAAACTGAACTGATTACCTATTCCTTTGATAAATCGTTTCTTGTTTGAATCTATGCGGAACTCCTGGTTCTACGGACCTATTTGTTATATCTTTAACAGGCCTTTCTTTGTATATTACAAAGGTTTATTAATGTTTTCAGTTTTGCGAACTTTAGTAACATAACTGTAATGTAACCCTTCAGGCATTTTGTGTCTTAGGTGTTTTAAATCTTAGGCATTAGGTATGAGATTAATGAATTGATCAGGCACACTACTTTTCATTTCATTTCATTTATTTCATTTCATTTCATTTCATTTCATTTCATTTCATTTCATTTCATTTCATTTCATTTCATAGACATTCGAGTTAGGCATTTTGCTACAAAGGCAAATTGCTTTTTAGATGACCCGCTTATGACCCTACTAACGGTGAAGGAATTAGGAAATCACCGTAAAAGCTTCGAGCTTCGTAAAAGGAAACCGAAGAATGTTTTCTTTCTAATAGACGATAATGAAAGGGTTTGGAACTTATTACAGACTGACTACCCTTCAAATTAACTGGCTGAACAGGCTGAAGATCTCACAAGACTGATTACTTTTACGCTTACAAATAACTTGCAAATAATAGTAAAAAAATAAAGAAAAAAAATTATTAGGCTACCTACCTAATATTTTGAAATGGCTTGACAAAAACTCGAAGGAATTTTACAGTGATACATTTTATGTGGTAGAGATTGTTTTTAGTAAAAAAATCGCATTCTTCATTTGTTTTATTTTTTTCTATTGAAAAACATTCCATTCTAATGTTTATTTTTTATTTTCAGAATCATGGATAAACAAAGAAACCATTTTCTCAAATAATTTGACGCGATAAGAAGTGCTTCGCTGAGAAAAAAAATCCAACTCTTCTCTACATAATTTGAAAGAATTTGATGAAATATTTGATTAATTCTTATAATATCCATCCAATATCAGAATTTCTGAATATCACCTGAAGTTCATCAGAAATTTCTCTGATGACTTTTTCTAATCGTTTCGACACTTCATCTGACAAAGCTAAACTAATAAAATAACCCAACTGTTAAAAAGTGATTAAAATATGAGGCAAAAACTTGCCATAAAATTCAGTGATGAAGTTCAGTTGATATAGGTAATAATGAACGGAGACAAGATGTCGACGAGTAATGAGCTCAGTGAGCTGGAGGCTCCGAAGGCGAGGATGCGGCCGGCTGTCAGCAGAATATTCTGCTGCAGTGTGACTGCTGCGTCGGGGTTTATTGCTGCATACGCTCTGGTGAGTTACGTTTGGTGTACCTAATATTATAGAAGATGTAGAGTAATGAGCTCAGAGAGCTGGAGGCCCCGAAGCCGAGGATGCGGCTGGCTGTCAGCAGAATATTCTGCTGCGTCGGGATTCATTGCTGCATACGCTCTGGTGAGTTATGTTTGGTGTACCTCTATGATCCATGATGATAGTACAAAATGTCGAGTATTGAGCTCAGTGAGCTGGAGGCTCCGAAGGCGAGGATGCGGCCGGCTGTCAGCAGAATATGAAAATGCAGTGTGACCGCTGCGTCTGGGTTCATTGCTGCATACGCTCTGGTGAGTTATGTTTGGTGTATCTCTAGGATCCATGATGATAGACAGACTCGGAAGGCGAGAATAGATACGGCTGACTGTCAGCAGGATATTCAGTGTGACGCTGGCGCGACGACGCATGCATCGCGTCGGGATTCATCGCTTGCTGAGTAGGTACGCTCTTTTGACAAGTTTGAGTTTATCCCTTATTTTCGAAACAGGATTACCTACAGCCGGGAGTGTTTTAGGGAAACCAATAGGTCAATTATGAATAACAGAGTCTCATATCATCGGGCAATCACAGTCTTTTGAAAATATCTAGGGGAAAGCAGGTCTAAGTAACATTCCTAAAGATGAAATACCGAATGATACGAATAACTTCATCGTACAGTCGCGATTTGACCCAAGATCAAGGAACATAAAACTCTCTACCCAGAGCCCAAGATGTTCTGATTGAAAGTCCAGGCAATTACTGTGCATGCGACGAATTTTCTCTAGTTTTTGTGATTTTAAATCACGATTTCCTGTTAGGAAGCCGTGCAGAACAAGCTAATAAATGCCTCTACGCGTGCAAGATAAGATTTAATTTATAACTTTATATTGGGTGTGGTAAAACATCTCCCGAAAACTGATACTGTCGACTGACCTCGATTCTCTTGAGTCTTGACATAACAAATGTCCTCGATTCTAAAAGCCTACTAACGACATGTTTTCACTCGGCTCTTAAATGCGCTATAAAAAAATTATCAATTTATTTTGTTACTTTACATTTTTGGTGGCAATCGAATGTGAAGCTCGGTCAAAATCTACTGTTTGTTTTTTTCTGGAGTTGTCTTGTTTACATCCGGTAGGCATATTTGTGTGTACATAGCTTCACATTTTCACATTCTACATTTTCACAGTCACTACTAACACAGTGACTGTGAAAAAGTGTTTTGTAGTGACTGAAAATTTCACAGTCACTGTGTTAGTAGTGACTGTGAAAATGTGGGCTTTTCCATCCCAGGAGGTTCTAAGATATAATCTTTAACTAAACTTAATTGTAAAGAGGTAAAAAGATTGTTTGTATGTAGGAGATTATCTCCGAAACTACTCATTCAATTTCACAACTCTTTCATCAGTATTTAGAATGAACTTTCAGGATGAACATACAAACACTGAACTATCTAAATATTGATATGTTTTATCCTGGAATATAAGTAGGTACTTAACTGTAAATTCGGATGAGCTTGTGACCAACTCTAGTGACGAAGGTTTTAGGCCGCCTATAGCCTTATCCTGGAAAATGATTGTTTGTTTTTAAAATTTTCACGATAATAAGTCTCTTGGTCAATCAATAGGTACCTACCTACATAGGGACATAATATAAGTAATTCTAAGTAAACGTGTTTAAAGTCAGGAAGCCGCTGATTGAAACTGTTTTAGAATTCTGAAAGCCTCCTTTGTCTCAAACAAAGAGCTTTATCTCCAATCAGTCGTATATCTGTCACAAACTTTACATATTCTCTCAACGTTGAAATCTTTTCGCCAATCTAACCTGAACCTTTGCTAGTTCAACTTTGTTTGAAAGCGATTGGGACAGGTTCAATCTCACAGGTCAGATAAACTGGTCATCTCGAGGCCTTGTAGTTATCTCATGGGATGACGAAACTAGGTAGAAGTGAGAGTGTATGGTGTAACTTGGACTTTAAAGGGCTACGCACTGACTTGTTGACCGTAAAGATTGCAATTTGTTTGCTGATTTTATTTTAGAATTTGAGTCAAGTCTATCACAGGACTGTGTTGGACGGCACAAAGTGGGCCTTACCTATCTTTAGGCGAAGTTAAGATGTGTGTTGTGATGATGGATATGATCATGATGATTTTACTTTAAGAAATGGTTCGTTTTCAATGTCCGTTTACATTTGTTGATTTATAAATGAATAGGTACCGGTTGTTCACATTGTCATTGATGACGTAATCATGTCGCAGCCAACTAGTTGAATTAGCCATTCAATTAGATGGCAAGAACTTTCATTGAACAACGCCATAAACCTTCGAGAATCGAACACTAGAAGCTAGATGCCATAAACAGCTAGTTGTACAAATACAAAAATACAAAATACAAAATCATTTATTCATTAAAAACAAGTTGTACATTGCATGGGTTGGGATCTCTTCATTTAAGTTTATAAAACCTGTGTTTGAAGAGTCCCCTCTTTTCTGTGGTCTCGGAGCACTTGATTTTAACAAAAATATGGAAAGCATATTATATGTAGGTACCTTTAACAAAAACCTTGACTTGTAATAGGTAAGTTTAATAAAAGTATAGGTACTTAAGTAAATAAAAAAGTAAGATGTAAATATATTATAAATGTAGATACTTATATCTAAATAAAGATGTGGGGTATAAATATATAAATAGTTTAAATAATTAGGTAAGTAAGTATATATATTATGTACTTGGGTAGTTTTTGACGAGTTACATAGATTTATGATATTTTTACATAAATAGGTACAACAAAGTCAGCATAAGTAGGTATATAGGATGTATCTAAGGGAGAAGCGAAAAACATGTGTTGTTAATAATACCATACTCTAGTATTCTGTGATAATACGTAGCCAGCTTCGAGCTGCTCGAAGCTAGCTAGGGAACAACAGATAAACACTCATAGCAATAGGTAGTTAGGTATTTACGAACCGTTTCTTTCATCATTAGGTAGTTGTTATTATTCCAGCATTCACCGAAAACAGAATAGATAATGACATTTAAGAATAATCACACTAATATTATAAATGCGAAAATTTGGATGTTTGGATGGATGTTTGGATGTATGTTTGTTCTTCTAAAACTCGACGACCACTAAACCGATTTGGCTAAAATTAGAAACATAGATAGATAATGACCGGGAATAGGACATAGGCTACCCTTCATCCCAAAAAATGCACGGTTTCTGTGGGATAAACAAAATAGTAGTACCTACCTACCTAGTCCACGCGGGCGAAGCGTGTGTATTTATTCATTTTAGGGAACTTGTCAGCAAAGGGTGCACTAGATCGGTATGTACACTAGTGGGAACAGATTCTAAACGACGGTAGCTATGAACGTAACACATCTAGGGTACCTATATGTTATTGAATGTAGCATCTTTATATGTCAGATAACAGGAGATCCTCAGTTTGTTTGTAGGTTAGTGACCTTAGCCAGGTTGTTACAATTTTCTTACATTGCGGGTACGACTTGTTGTAAATGTTCGTTTCAGTGTTTACATTATTGTATATTCTTTGAGATTGAGCTCCGAATTGACTGAATGCAAACTCTGTTCTAGTAGGAGTTATCTTAATTACCGAGCGATTACTTCGTCTACTAACCACTAATCTAGGATCTAAGACTAACATTTTGTGCGTTTTAAGTGTACATTGGAGAATATAAAGTTGTCGGACTGTTAAAACATTTGCTTCGTTATATAATTTATTAGTGCTAAACATTCTTTTTTTGCGTAGCATTATTTTAAGTAAATACCTTTGTGCTCTTTCTATACTTATAAATTTAGTTTTGAAAGTCCCACCCCAGATTGAGATGCAATATAAAATTATGGACTGAACTAGGGTGATGTAAATATAATTTAGTAGGGGTTTATCTGCAATATTGCGAAGATATTTAAAAACCCAAATTAGTTTCCTAGCACGATTTGATAATAAATCTATCTGTGAGTTCCACGATAAGTTTTTATCTACACCTAAATATTTTGTGGAATTTACTCTGTCCAAGACTTGACAATTACACGTTATGTTAAGATCTGTACTTTTACAAAAGTGAGCAGTGAGCTTTAAGTATGGGTCAGGTTGCGAATTATTAAGAATTGAGAAAGTTATGAAATTCGTTTTTTGTGTATTTAATGTTAGTAAATTTATGTTTAACCATCTGATTACCTTGCGAAGTCCTTCCTCAGCTAACTGATAAACTTCAGTCCAAGAATTTCCGTAAAAGAGTAGTGCCGTATCATCGGCGTATGAAAAAATTTTACCATTTTTAGTTGTGCAGCGTTCAGCCGTTCAATGAATGAAAGGGCTAGCCGAATTCAACCAGTTGGCTATGACATTCAAACAATGTGTAGGTATGTAGCTAAAGGATGGTAGGTAACAAGTGTAGAGATCGGTGTTAGAATCTTTACGTTACAGCAAGCTTATGTTTAATTTACCCTTAATTTCGTACTACTGCGTTTCAAAAAATCTTGTACTTACTTAAGTAGGTAGGTATGTTTTTTAGTCAAGGGCAGGGTTTTTTTGTCCATGTAGGAACAACAAGCCTGTCCTTGACTTTCATGACATCAACTACTTGGCTTAAATTATTTTAATTATTCTTCCAGGTGGCTTACGCGATAGCTCTAATCTACGAGATAGTATGGGTGGTGGAATCACAAAGCGGCCTGCCGGTGGCGTCAGCCTTGCTAATGGCGTGCTATGTTATTGTTATAGCAGCTACTGTTATACTGGTGCATGGCTTAATCTCGGTAAGTAAGCTATCTATTCCCTTTAAAAACACTCAATGTTACAAAAAAATACATATTATTTAGAGGAAGTTGCCACTTCTATCCAATCCTCCAGTGGCTATTATGAATGTCCCCTCTGAATTTTGATTCAGCAAGTAATCACTTTAATTTTTGTGTCAATTAGTACAGGCACTCACTTGGTCACTATTTTGTAAAAACTACACAGGAAAACCTAAGTGCAAAACAATAAAAATAAAACAATAAAATAATTGGACACCATGTAGGTACCTAATATTATCTGTGCTGCAATTGGTTGCTGTTATTAATGTATAATGTCAATAATGATAATTATTATTAAGATAGCCTAAGGCTAAAAGATAGGTTTGGTGTGATATTCACAATGGTTAAAAATCTTGCTGGCTGCGCCAATAATTTAAAGAATTGGATGATTCATTGTTTTCTTTTGTTTTTCCAGAAAAACAACAGATACCTGATGGCGTGGCTGATAGCTGTAATCCTGGTACTGATACCAGAGTGTGCTCTAGTCTTCTACATGTCCATTAGTCATTGGGTAAGTAAGTCATAGCTTGTTAACGTGTTTCCTGCTATCTGGACGGTGCCCTCCGTATTAATGTGATACAGAAGGCAATCTTCGTAGTGCCTGGGACATTGATTGAGATGGAGTAGGCTTGCCCAGCCCCTAAACCATCCTCTCAGCTTATCTAACCGGCCATATCCACAGGAAAGACACGATCAATATGTGTGGGGCTGACTATGCCACGGGTTTCCTTCCACACGATGTTTTCCTTCACCGTTTAGAGCTCGTGTTAATACGCATATAAAATTTTTCGAAACGAAAAATCCATTCACCTTCGAATTTCGAGCCCCTCGGCCAACACGGCTTATGGTGGATGGTCCATCCATAGGTAGGTACTTGCTTACCTAAGTACGTATTCAATGTTGATGGCCATTTTTAATTAGGTACCTACTTTAATTTCTTTGTTAAAATGTCTTGTCTCGGTAGACAGTCCGACAGTTAAACTTGCACTCCGGTGTTTCGGAGTGCAAGTTTAACTGTCGGACCCAGGTTTTAAGTCAAGTTAAGCCATGACGGAGGCCTTCAGTCGGCCAAAAATCTCCGCCATCAGAGTTAGCTACGCCAACTATTTATGTTTTTGTTCTTTTGTTCTAATTCCAGGGTTTACAAGGAGTGTACGGAGGCGCGGAGTTGGCGTGTTACGTGGCGAGACTGCCGGCCATCGTCTGCGGTGTGGTGCTGGTGCAGTCGGCTTATGCTCTGCGGGAAGCCAGGTGGGGATATTAAAGATCTAAAATCCTATTCTATTAAGCGAGCAATATTTCTTTGTTTGATGTTTGTTTGTCTCGAAAACGGCTCTAACGATTTCGATGAAATGTGCTGTATCTACGGGTGTTTACGGGGGCGAAAAATCGATCTAGCTAGGTCTCATATCTGGGAAAAGCCGTTTTCTTGGCATTTTCACTCAAAAAGTGCAATGTGGTTCGTAATTGAACCACTAAATGGCGTTCGTTAGTTGCTAACAGCGGAGCTCGGTCGCCCAGATATTAACATTAAAAATAAGTCGGTCATCATTAGTTACCAACATCATAAAGGTAAATAAAATTGACTTCCGATTTGAAAAAAACCTTTTTTGTTTGAAAGGGTATTCTTTCCGATTGATGCCACAAAAATTTGGTGAGGATCTGTCGAGGATCTTCAGAGTTATGAACAGAAATGCACCTCGAGAGTGCTGAAAATTGCTCAATTTCTTAACGTTGCCGTTGTTTTTTAATTTTTTTATGTAGCCATTTGTAATTGTATAAGACACGAGTTCTCCAGAATTTTGGTACAAATATCATCTCAAAGCCCATAGAGAATCATAGTTTTTTCCAATTTTTCAGGAATGCCGGCTACAGCAATGGTCCAGCTGTGAGTGGAAGTGAGTTTGACGCGAGTCACTACGTCCCAGACGCGCCCAGTGCTTTCACCAATGATGGCTTCTTGGGAGACAATGGTAATCCTCCTATTACTTTTAGTTTTGAAGTGCTCGTGGCGTAGCTTACCTACTTGATAGTGTAATTGAATTACTTATACATTCTTGATAGATCGTTGAAATTAAGCAGGGTTCTGAGCGGTTACAATTTGGATGGGTGACCGCAAGTGGCATTAACAGCTGAGCGCTTCCGTGCTTCTAAAGCGCTCATAAATATTAGACCATGCCGAATGCATGTTCATTCAGAATTTAGCGCTCTGTCTCGCTCTTTGGCCTAAGAATTGCGTATTTTGCATCTAACTTTTACCGAGGATAACTGACTGAAGTTGGCAAGAGTTAGCCTCAGTAAAACATAAAAGTAGGATGTACAATGTCTACGCAATTCATAAGCCAAGGAGCGATACAGAGCGCTAATTTATGAATGAACATGCATTCGGCATGGTCTAATATTAGGTCTTTACCTATGAAATTGCCGTTTTTTATGAAAAAAGTTAACGTCATTTTTTTTCTATAATTTTTATAGCGCTTAAGGGCAAGTTAAATTGTCAGTCCCGGCTTTTATGTCGCTTGAATTGAGTCTATGTAATTATGGAAACGAAAAGAACGGCGTCCAAAGAAAGTTAATGCCTAAGAGTGAATGCAAAAAGCTTGATGTGATGAAACTTAAAAGAAAATATCTTCATAGAGTTTTCTTTGAAAGGTCCCAGACTAATTTTCCTTTTTTTTTTCAGGAAAAGCTGGGTCAATGCCCGACCTCCGCCGTCATTTAGCGTCCCGCCAATCCATGAACCATTACCCACAAATGTTGCAACCACCGCCCGCATACTGGCAACACTTAGCCGACAGGCAACACATGGACCGACAATACGCAGCCAGTCTTCGTGGCTTCCCCAAAACATACCAGCAACCACAAATGTATGGAACCTGGGTAGGACCTAGATCAGGTCCCTATGACAACCCTTACAAACGAAGACATTCCATAGTCGGCGCTTTCGACGAATATCCCTCCAAAGGATACGACTTCGAAGACCGCATGGATTGTAAGAGCGAAATGGCCTATCCTTACTATCGTCCTTACCCTTACG
Organism: Camptogramma bilineatum; assembly: GCA_958496255.1. Taxonomy (NCBI): domain Eukaryota; kingdom Metazoa; phylum Arthropoda; class Insecta; order Lepidoptera; family Geometridae; genus Camptogramma; species Camptogramma bilineatum. Next base: position 6,339,572 of record OY292473.1, on the reverse strand, counting down.
ATCCCAGAATGTATGGAGAATACGATCCAAGGTTCTATCCGGATTTTAAAAGGGAAGATGCAGCGTATGGAGTGAATCTATTAAGACATGAGCCGTACCATTTTGGGTCGAGAGAAAGAGTGTTTTATAGTCTGAGGAACAGTCATAATTCTGTGGGTAACGAATCTGATGATCTGACTAAGTATAAAGATGTGGCGTTGTAAAATGTCTGTGAAATGTCAGAATTTCTGACTGTTGTGATTTTGGTGCTACACTTATTTTTCGATGTCATACACATTAAGACAATACAATTAAGACTTGATCAGGCTTGCTGAATCAATCTTTATGAAAAATGTTAGTTTATGAAAATAATCTTCATTAGTCTTCATTAAGTATTACCTACATAAGTGAGTGCTATGATTCGAATGACACCTACTAAATAAGTAGGTAGATAAGATATAGGTAAGTATGTAGGTACCTACTAAGTATGAGAAGAAACTACACCTAATCTAATACTTAGTCTAAGTACCTACCTACATACCTGCCTGGATAAATTATTTTAAGTAGGTACCTAAGTATAAATGAATATTTAAAATACATGTCGTAATTTTAATTATTAACTAAGTATAAACATTATGTACTTACCTCTACCTACCGTTTTATTTTTATTTTGTAATGGTAGTTTTTAATTAATAACAATGTGAAATGGTTAGGTAGTCTAGTTACCTAATTAACCAAAGGTGTACATACTTTTGATTGAAAATTGTTAAGATGAAGTCACTATATTTTATGAAATTGCAAATAAAATATTTAAAACATTTTGATTTTGTATTTTATTCTTTTCCTTGATAGGTAGGTCTATAGATACGAGATGCACTAGATAGAGTTAGCTGGCTTAGGAGAAGAAAGGCGTATACCTAACCAGTAATGGGTTATACCGACTTATACAGTAGGGCCAACGGATCTCGGCGTTCGTGAAGTTAGCCGTTTCGATGCGCAGTGCAACTTTTTCATACAAAATTTTCTACTGCGCAGCGAAAAGCCTGACTTCACGAACGCCTAGATCCGGCGGCCGAACTGTACCAGGCTGAAATGATTACGGAATTGGAAAAGGAACAGGAACTTGATTTTTTAACGTATCCTCTTTTTAAAATTTCCCGCTCTCGGAGCATTTGAAACTTTTGCGGTAAACGAAACGTCTTCAACAATTTCAATGTCACGTTGACATTTCGTTTCTCCACTATTACCATAGCAACGTTCAAACTCTACGAACCTAAAAGATTTTTTTACACAGGATTACTTTACTATAAGAATAAAGGAATAATTAAAAAACGTATTTCATGTAAATGTTAACGTTAGACATTAGTATTTAATTACAAAAACTTTGTCATTAAACGTTGTAATAATGACAAAGTTGTTGTAATTAAATAATAACTACTTCTACTATTTTATTATAAAGATTATGAAGGAACGAACAAACAAAAATAAAACACAATTTCATGTGTTGAACGCATCTTACCGGTTGGCTGATGGCTTGCATGCGTGCGAGCGAGGAGTATTTTCTTTCTCTTTCTTTCGAATCAGTCAAAATTTTGTGAAGTTGTTGAACTTCGTCATCCCAACTTTTGTAAAGTTTTATAAACTAATAAAAGTAACTCTACGGAATTATTAAACAGTATTTTACGGCGGATTAGTGATTAAGTTATTGTCGGACGATAGTTCAATAACTTTCTGAGTGTTTTTGTCATGTATGAAAACTGTGTAACTGTATTTTGTGCTTCGTGTTTCGTGTAGGTGGCTTTACTGTGTCCCAATCCGAGGCGATGTGAAAGTGTTTGTGCACTAAATTCAAAACCCATTGTTCTTTTTCCTGGTAACCTGGGAAAAACTGCACTTTCGTAAGACAAGTGAAACAAAACTGTTTTTGATAATGTACGTGTGAGCGGTTGTCGTGTGCTACAGTTTTTGGTAAGTTTCGTTTCTCGAAAAGTTTTTAAAATATAAACCTGTCATCAACTCTTTCGATTCTATCATTTATTCCGCAATATATTTCTACCAAAGATACGTAGAGTATCAGTATCATAATTTCATCTTAGGTTTCTACTAAGAAGCATTTTCTAAAAATCCTTTTTAATTCAGTAAAGTACATAACATGAAACCAAAAACAGTTTCACATTGTTTTGGTAATTAACCTTTAGTCTGTCAGGATTCCAGACACAATAAAAAATCAATTGTGTCTCGACCAGATCTGTGCTCTGACAGATAAAAGTTGTATTTACCTAGGGGAGGCCTATGTCCAGCAGTGGACTGCTACAAGCTGATGATGATGATGTATTTAGCTATTTGTATTAAATTATAATGAGCGCAGAGATTTAAAAATCCTTATAAAAGGCCGTATAGGAATCTACTTTGGTTGAGGATTTAATTAATCACCTTCCAACTCCTTATTTTGGACAGCAGTCCTTTCTTGCGGTTTATTTTAATGTTCTGATGTATTACTTGTAATGTCACGTTTACACGCTTGCAAGCAAACAGATTTTCAACGAGCATGTTATCTTTTGTCGTGTTTGGTCTTCTTGGTATAAGAGTGACAGAGCTACTTTGTGCTCGCTTTGATTATTATCATCTGTCTCGTTGAATTTCTGTTTATTCGGAAATGTGTAAACACGGCAGAAGAGTACAAAGTCAGTCCAATTTTGCAAGTGTGATTATTCTATGTTAAAAAATATATTGTAAAGTTATCTATTGTACATTTGTGTGAACAGATGGCTGGGTAATACAATTACAGATAAGACAGGCTCCTAAAGTTGATTAATGATGCACATGAGCTATACCTACTTTGACGAGCCTCACATTGTTGAATGCTTGTACCAAGAAGAAGGTAGATTTTAAGTTTTTTTGAACTAAAAATTATGTTATTCATGTTTGTTTTTTAATTATTGTACTACCCAAAATTCCGTTGTTTATCCTTTATTCTGTCGGGATTCCAGCCACAATAGAAAATCAATTGTGTTTAGACCAGATCTGTGCTCCGACAAACGACCGGTTAAGTGATCATACCTAATTCTTCTCCTTATCCGAAACGGCTTTACAATAGGTGGTGCTGTTGTCCAGATGCAAAATTTTTTTAACTTTGCAACGAAAGTTCTTTATTAATTGTCATTGAATTTTTCAAATAAAAAACATAATCCCAAATTTTCAGAATGAGATTATTAATAAAATATTTCTTTTATTAAATCTGTACAATTTCAGACTGGCAAATAAGCAGCTATGATGAATGTGCCATCTCAAGAGAATGCTGCTCTACTTTCTTCAGGTATGTCTAATTTAATTAATTCCCTTTTAATAAAGGTAAGGTAAAGAAGAGGGAGGTATTATAAAGGTCTTCATCTAGAAATCATTATGAGACAAAAAAATTATAAACATTCTAAAACCTCAATATGTTAATGATGATGAATTAGAAAAAATATCTGTAACTTAAAGTATGACTGTGAAAGATTGCATTTTCCTTGCTTTTGATAGTTCATCTGAGTTGCACTAAATGCTACTTATCTCTTTTCATTTTTTTTGAAAGTTTGTTTATCCTATGGAAAACCATTTGGTAATTAATAGCTTTTGTGCGCGATGATATTAGTTTGCCTAATTTCAGCTTGACAGCCAGCGTTCTTTTAATGACGCGAACTAGGTATATTAGGTACCAAATGTGACATTGTAAAAAGTGTGTGAAACACAAACATGTATACTTCACTACAATGCAACATTACTGTAGGTGAGGTACATAAAATACTCAAGTGTGAATGGAATATGTTAGGCAGTTATCTGTCTTTATCACTATTGTGTCCTAGGTAATTACATTCTTACTTTACAACCTGTATTCAATTTTATTTTACTTACTTTAAGTCTAATTTTGTTTGAGTACCTACCTATATGGGTCTTCTTTATGGGTAGTGGTTCGACGACAATAATGTCAAGATTGTTTTTTCAATATTTTTAACCGACTTCAAAAAAAAGGAAGAGGTTCTCAATTCGACTGAATGTTTTTTTTTTCTTACCAAGAGAGTTGGCATGTTAGGTACGTAGTAATAAAACGATTTGAGTTTTTTTGCTAAGTATTTGCGTATTTTTTTTGCTTATTGTAGTGCCCGTGACGTACATAAGGTGCGTCTTTCATTTATTTGGTTCTTTCATTTTTTTTTTAATTTTTCGTGCAGTAGACTCGTACTCAAATCGTGATAGTTATTTAACGATTAAATAAAAAAATTAATGAAAAACTCCCGACATCCTCTCACAAACTAGGTAAGAGCTGATGATCTTCAAGTGACTGAAAAGATTTTCAGGAAACATAGCTAAAAACACTCTCGACAAAGACATTTCAAACAAAAAAAAATATACTTAATCAAAATCGGTTCATCCGTTCAGGACCTGCCTGAGACATACACACAGCTACAGATTCACAAATACACACTACAAACTTATAACACCACTCGTTTTCGAAAACCGAAACAAAACATGACCACGACTGTATCCCCAAGGCGCGGTAGACATTGTCTCAGATTTGTCTCGTCGCGAGAATCGAACTCTAGACATTTGTGTCTCGACTCACTCGCGCTACATAATCGTAAAATTATCGGAAACGGAAAGTCGGAACGCAAAAAAAGGAATCTCGAAAGCATTGTATTTGATACAACTATGAGAGAGAACCATCCAAAATACATTAAAATCAGTCAAGGCAACGCACACCTATGTTTTTATTTGAAGAGATTTATCTATACGATTCTTGCGTATTCCAACCACGGAACTTTGCAACTACTGCCGAGTATTATGTAGTACCGCTAGGTCCGCTAGCTATCAAATATCTAGATTTTCTATTTGCCCCTGACCTCTGCTGATAAATGTGCAAACTGTTGATGCACAGATAGTAACAAGATTCCGATTTTTTTAATAGTTTTTGACGGAAAAGTAGTTGATCATATTAATTTATTGCTCTGAAGAAAACATTTTTTACGATAATCGTATTCCTTACTTTGAATGTTAGAATCCAGTAAGTAAATGTTTCACTAAAGAATATCTAAAATTGTGTAGGCTATCTACTAAAAACAGCACTTAAACAATATTTGAATTACTAAAAACTAATTAGCTTCACTTCTATAAGATAACTCTAGTCAATAAAATCTATCCTGGGTAGTGATTTTGTCTATGAGAAAGTATCTTATCTATTTTGTAGCTAGCAAGGCTTCTATAACTCAATATTGTGCTCAAATTGCACGGAAATGCTATAGAAAATAGCTTTTATTCGATTTATCTCATTCCGTCCGAAGCGATTTTATAGCTCTCCAAAAGCTAGAGCCGAGGTAAAAATCCGTTCGAGTTTTCGAAGTAACCATGAATAAAAGGCTTCTCCGGGATCGATTTCGCGCGTGCGCCATAACCCCTCAGCCCGTACAAAAACCAGGCAGCTCCCATCACGGCTCGGCCTGTCAAAATAAAACACCGTTTTCGCGATATTCACATCCAAAACTCACAAAAAAACTACAAAGTTATCATTCTGACTACAGTTCAAACCAAAATGTCGAGACTTCACACGCGTGATTCAATAAATTCGTGAATGACTCTCAATCGATCGGATTAATTTCAATTTATTTTTTTCAATTCCATGCCTTTATCATGTGTGTTTTTGTGTTCGGTAATTAAATTAGTGAGATGTAAAAATGTAGCAGCCCCCGGACTCTAGGTACGTCTTAAAAACTTGTAGCTTTCTTTTACTTGTTGCGCTCAGATTTTAAGCTACGATTACGTAATAGTTCGTTAATTTTAATGGGTTCTCTATTATTTGGCTTGTCGAAGAAAGGTCATTTGCGTTATTTGATTAGAGTTTAAATTATAAAAAAAAAACTTTCTTCCCTGCGTTGCCGCCAATGAGAATGAAGAACAAAATGCTTTAAAACATTTCTGAAAAATTTTGTAAACAATATCATCTTTGTTGAAGGTCGCCATTCGATTTCGAGATAATTGTTCTTATGACCTGCCCCGTGTTGGGCGCCAGGTTTAATCTTTCGATGTTTGATTTATTACAAGTTTTGTAACAAACATTCAAAATAATAATTGAGAACAAAATGATTTGTGCCTAAGGCTATTGGAGATCATGGTCAGACTACATACGAACGACTCACGATTTATTTAGTCACGATAACTATTAAATACTACTAACGTTTTCATTGGGACCGTAAAAGGTCGACCTTTACGATATTAAATCTGTGGATCCTTTTATTGACTCTTAAAGTTTTATTGTAAAAAGCATTACTTTGTCCTCCTAAATCTGGTCAATGAATTTGTTTCTGAAACCGATTTCAACATAGGCTTCTGTGATGTTGTAAAATTGGACTTAGATGGGATGAACAATTTCAACATCCAGTAGAAAAATCATTAAACAATTCACCATGGTCGTTTGTGTCTTCTTGCCTAATACTGCAATAGTTACGGTGTATAATATTAATGTTCTCTCAAGTTTTGTGTTTTTCCTGTGACACCCATCAACAAAAAAATATTTATAAATTGAGTTGTTTCAACAATTTAAAAAGTCGACTTAACTTGTCCTTTGTTACTTGGTATGAACAGAGAGGCTAAAATGGCCGCTAACACAATTCCTTATATGAATCATAATTATTCGTAATGTTTTTTTCTTGTCACTCTCATGTCTATGAAAAGAGACGGCGTATAACACAATTCATATTATGATGCAGCTAAAGCGGCCTTTTTAGACCCGAAGATTCAGATGGTTCTCCTAAATAAGCATCATCTATCGTGTATCTAGCGTGAGGATGTGACCTTTGCGGTTGCAAGTTGCAGCGCATTTATTCTCAGAGCTAGTTCTAGAAATATAGATAGACACATCAGAATTTCACTACTTATCACCAATTTTATGTCCCAATCAACTATTCCTATCTAGGGGATCAGATTTTGTGAGATTACTTGATATTCTTTTTTAAATGCCACAATCTGGCCACAATCCTAATTTCTTTTGATTGTAATTGTAACTGCATTCAACATCATCATCTCGGACGTAAGACGTCTACTGTTGGACATAGGCCTCTCTCAAATATTTCCATGTAGTATTGTAGTGCGGTTGTAATCGATCTGCATCCACCGCCGACCTGCAGTTTTACAAGGTCGTTTGTCAATCTTGTTGGTGGACGTCCAATGCTGCACTTGCCGGTCCTTGGCCTCTACTCGAGAACTTTTCGACCCCATCAGCCATCTGTTCTGAGTGTTATATGGCCTGCTATTGCTACTTCAACGTGCTTTTTATAATATGTACTCAACATTAAGCTTACTATCGTGCTAGACCGTTTGATCATGGGTAGGTATAGTTCGCGTGATGGGGTGTGTTTGTCTCATGTTTGCGAATGGGTAACCCATTCGCAAACATGAGACAAAACACACCCCTCCACTTTCTTCCAGCGTTCTTTTTACATGACGCGATCTATACCAGTCAAGCATCTTTTAATCCATCAATTCTTCAAAGCATTTAAAGCAAGTGTTGCGTACCCTACTCGATACAAGTAGGCACTCGGTAATTCCTCTTGTTACGGTTGGGATTATCCACTGGCAAAAACCGATAAGTTACGCATGCCTATTCTCCTTACCTGACTGCGTCAAAAAGATGTTGAACGTTTATAGGTTCTACATTCGAATACATTTATATAAGGTGCATTTACATAATTATGTGTAGGTACCTATATGTCTATTTCTTTGGCACGCCCTGCAGCCTAAACAGCGTGATGGATCGTCTTGATTGTGGGAGTTACAAGGCTATAAAATTGAATTCCAAGTAATGAGAGAGGTTTGTAATGTTGATAAGTTACGTTTTAGATATGTGTTACAAATAGCGCTTGTCTTATTTTTATAGGCATGGGAAATAATGATGTTGAAATAAAACAGTTATCTATTCGAGTTCGAAGTAAAAGTTGTCTTTTAAAGTTCGTGAGAATAAGTATTATACTTTTGGACCCGAATAGAGTTACAATGTTTCGTACATTTGAATGCAAATTTAGCGTTCAATTGACTTCATTATTGTTACATAAATTGAGAGGTAATCAATCCTACCAATAACGATTTTAGCAAAAAAACTTTTCTAGATTTGTTCTCTTTTAAGGGGTTCCAGTATATTATGTCATTCTTTGGTTGATTCTATTTATTTACTACATCGGCATCGTTAATAAAACATAAAAATGTATAGTTACATGGTTAGTTACAGTTACCAGCTCTCGAATCAAGGCCATAAGTATAACATAACAAACGACGTTATGTGGAACGGCCTTTATTTTCTCGTACTTGCACGTAGGATGTGCTATAATCTGCTTAACGACCACGATAATTACATGTAACCATAAATATTCTGAGATAGGGTCTGGTTTTGTGAACACGACATTGTTTTGTGTTGTTGGAAGGTTAAATATCTAGCAATGACCGCAAAAGACCTACTTAAGCTTTGCCTGACTTGAATTTTCGCTCGATGTGAGCATGCAGGTCGAATATTCGGCATATCAAGCCGAGTAGCTCGATGACGAGCGCCTAGCACCCGAGCGTGCTTCACCCGGCTTTCGGTTTTTAGGCGAATCCCTTTGAATGTTACATTACATTACAATACAAGTCAGTCGCTATCGGGCGCGAGCACTGAGCCATTTTACAACTGCTGGGGTTGGAGCACAGTCGAGCAAATATTCAGGGTGTCACAAGCATTTGCTCACAACGAATAAATTTTTGATGCTGTAGGCCTACTCCCAGCACACGATATGTCGTGCCAATCAGTAGTTCAGCCCAAGTTGGTGGAAGCCTAATTCGGAACATTCGACCAACATACGCTGAACTACGATAATTGGCACGATATATCGTTTTCGTTTTTTGGGAGTTAAGGCCCTGAATATTTACATCGAGTAAATGCTTATGTCAGCCTTATGGATCAACAATGGTGTTGCAGCTGAAAGAACTTTCAGACTTTGAAGGGATGAAACTTGATCCAATTTGTGAAGAAAGAACTATAAGATGTACTTTTTAGGCAGATAAATACTTAGTTTTCCAGAGGAAGCTAGTCTGATAGAAGATTGTTTTCATTATCGAACCTTCGAGAAACAAAATAACTTAGTAAGATTATTTTACCAGTAAAGGTACCTGGCAGTTATGCTGAAGAACATTACGAAAAAGTAACTACATATTTCTGAACATATCTGATAATCATATTATCTGGAATGTGTATAAGTTCCCATTTCTTGTGGGAAAGTAAATGGGATATCAGATAGCGAAAGATATCTGATATCCCGCGCAATCAGCAATGCGTGATCGTAAGCTGATAAACTATCGATCTTGCTTTGAAAAATCCATACATTGAATCGATTAAACCAGAGATGCCATTCCATCCTGAGATTCTCATAACCTATCAAGTGACAGTTTTTGAATTAGGTAAATTGAGAGCAGCGGAGCGGGCTTAAAAAGGTCACTATAGCTGAATCACCATAGGAATTGAACTATATGCCGTCTCTTTTCACTCTCAGTCAATGACAAGTGGCTAAATTAAAAATTTTTAAAAACCGACTTCATTAAAAACTGTTATTGGGTAAGGCTAAGGGTGAGCTGATTAAAATGAGCCCAAACATGGATGTTCCACTGTTATTCACTGAGAAGTTCCATTGAACAGGTCCTGACTCCATCATCAGATCAGCTAGCTGTCACCATATTATTACATTGTAGTCGGAACTTGACCGACATGCTGAGTTCCAAGTTTCAACTCAATCAGACTATTTACTGAGGAGTTCTGTTGAACAGCTCCTGACTCCATCATCAGATCAGCTCAATGTTACCATAATATTGCTTTGTCACCGATAACCTATAAAGTTTTTAAAAAATTCCCTAATCCCTTCAAGTGTGCCTATAAATTTTGAAGAGTTACCTCGATTTCTCCAAGATCCCATCATCAGATCCGGACCTGATGACCAAAAGGACCAATTGGAAAGTGTACCCTTTCAAACAAAAAAAGAATTTTTGAAATCGGTCGAGGCGTCTTCGAGTAATTGGTGAACATACATAAAAAAAAAGCACAAAAAAAAAAGATTCCGACGAACTGAGAACCTCCTCCTTTTTTCGAAGTCGGTTAAAAAGAGACGGCATATATGTAGTTCAATTCCTATTGTGATTCTGATTAGCGACCTTTTTAAGCCCGCAGCCCGTCCGACGAATTATGCCTTTGCCTAATAGTGCAGCAAAATAGCGCTGATTCTTATGTTATTTTGACGGGGTCTTTTGGGATGTACCTTGTCCCTATGGGATATAATGTGCTCCTTTTGCCTACTCTGGGTCTTCCACAACAGCTTTTTGAAGACGACGATCTTGTCTTACATTTCAATGAGCACTGCATCCCGTATGCCTAGATGAGGTTGGTCGGAACAACATTTCTTCATTTTGCCTTATCGCTCGTCATTTATACCTAGTCTCATTCACACAATCTATCCATATTTTCCTCTTCCATGTATCTACACTCTGTTCTTAAATCGATGAACATCTGAAGCGAATCTTATCTAAATATGAAAGTTATCGAAAAGCTCTCTCGAAGTAAGACCGTGCTGCTATGATTTTTCAACCTATTTTGACTACGCTTGATTCAATGACCCTCGCCTGGCCAATTTTCACCAAATTTGGATCATTCTAATTTGATTCTATTTTCGTTTTATTTGCCAAATTTGGTTGAAGATTTATGTTTTACGTTTTTATAGGCAGCCTTGTAGCTGTTGCCACGGCCTTATACTCGTTTTAAAGATTTAAGAGTCTAATATAGGCACCTGCTTTGTTTTAATATTGTCACATTAAAACGTTAAGAAGATTCTAAGTAAAATTGAGAGTTTCGTCTTAGAACGAGAAATAACAAACAATAAAGGAATTAAATTAAAACAAATTCGACATTTCTAACATCCCGAAGGTTTACTTTTTATCAACATTTGTTATGTTAATGAAGCACGCGAAATTAAATTGATACGACGTTTTATAATCCAAAATGGAGGTTACGAATGTTAATCGAGGAAAGTAGGTTTAACCTTTGACGACTCATAAATTTCCTCATTTACTGGAACGTAGATTAGCGACAAAATCTATTATAGACTCTAATTAGAGGACTCTAGACTCTATAATCTCTAATAATTATAGGTTATAGTTGTTAACTGCTATTTTTAATAAAATTTCTTGCGCAAACATGATAACTTCTGCTATTGTTACAAAACCATTGTGCACCAAAACAAACGTCCAACACAGCGACAGCCATTCAGTCGACCAACTTCTCGAGATCTGTTTCACGCGGGCCCATTTCCTGTCAACCCGATCCCTTTGTTCTGGTGTCTGCGACGCCGAGAGGTCTTTTCAGGCTGGTTCTCTCTTTTCACATAGGGTTGTACGTAATAAACCTTGACCCAGCAAAAGTAGGTCACTCCCGTTCGGTCTGAGCGAAATGATTATGCATTTTGTATGCTGCTAATCGGGAAAGTGTACAAATGGAGTTTTATAGTCTTTGTTCCGTTGTGTTTTCTGATATTGAGGTCGTTTTGGCGAATGGGTTCGTAACTTAGAAATGGGTATGGCTGTCGTTTGAGTATATTGGTCCTGGGATATGCTGACTGTCGCACTTTATACTGGGTTGATACGCTCACTGCGCTGACCTTTGAGCGCTCTTTGTTTACTTGTTTTGGTAGGACCGTATTTGCAAATTAAGTTTTAGTGAACATGCAATCGCAACGTTTTGGCTTACGAATATTATACATTTTTTTACACAACATGCATAATATACGATCATGTTGTTTTCATATGAGTCGGAAAAAAAGAGCTTTATGCTATTCTAAGTTCCATCCAAGCCTTTCCATAACATGCTATTAAAATATCAAAACATCCCTACTCACTTTCAGATTAATAATATCAGTCGGAAGTATTTAAAAAAAAATCTATATACTTTTTGCATTATTAATCTAGGTTATATACTTGCAGTGATCCCTACGTATTCGAGTTCGAATCGATACTATCCGAGAGCACATCTCGATGCAAACTTTCCAGCTAGGGATGTAGATGTACGAATCCAATATCCCTTTCCGCTTGCCGGTCTAGATATTGCCTTTAAACCTTGCTACTTTTTTAGGTACAAATTTTATGCTCTTACTAATAAGATATTCTGCATAATATTGATTATTGTATGGTGATAGAAATCATGATACATTACCATGGCTACAGGCTAGTAGTTTCGCCTATTTGTATCGCCTTTAGTAAACCGTCAAGAAACTTTACTTACAATTAATTGTTTAATTATATTTCATAGGAATCTTTAACTATGTTCGGATATAAATAAATCAAATTTTGCCCACTTTGAACCTTGTGTAGCAATGTAAATGTATCAGTTTAGCGACTTCCATTTTCATACTAAAATGGAATACAACTTCTACATTAATGATGCTTCCAATCCAAAATGCTACGAATGATAACAAATGCACCCTGGTATGTCACAAACAACCAACTACATCACGATTTGGGAGTACCAACAGTTAAGCAGGATATAGCGGACAAACTTCTATCTTACTCCAAGCGCATAGAGCTACACCCAAACAATCTCGCCGTAAATCTTATGAAGAAAACAACAACTATGAAAAGACTAAAGAGGAAAACTCCTCAAGACCTCATTTAGCTCACACTCAGGAAGCAGAATACTCATATGGAATAGCCACTGGGCTGTTACCAGTCATGACACTTTCGCACGGACGCAAAAACACAACTCTCGCTCAATGCCCAGACAGGCAGATTGCAAGATGCAAAAGGATAATAAAAAAAAAAAAAATTACGTTTATTTTTGGTTTCACCATAATACTTTATTCATTATGGTTACCACTTAAAAACATTATACTTAAGCCAAATATTCTTAGCTGTAAACAACGACAAAAGTCATCCGAGTTAAATATAAACTTGATAGAACTGTCTCAAACCTCATACACTCACATCAATAGAAACGTTTCAACTAGGGATGCCCGTCTGAAAACCAATATCCCTTTCCGTTCCCCGTTCCAGTTATCCAACTTCGTATGGATTTATCGTTGTCGGTGATTTATTGCCGGCATTTGCATAAACTGGGCTTTGAATGGCGTCCACATCCGCTGTAGTAGCCCATTGAATTAAAATATTCTGTCTGGTTATGTCTGCGAAGTTCGACGTCTCATTTATGTAGGGTTCTTCTCTTGGTCTGATGGTGTTTCAGACCCAATTGTATCCTTATTGCTAAGGTTATATTCTCGGGATATTCGGCTGGCTTCTTGCTTTGTGTGACTGTGCTGCACTATATTCCTCATCATAGGACAGACAGAGACACAGAACGGTAAAATTCATCGAATCCCGTTAATAGAGCCAGCAATTTGCAAAAACATTTAGTTTGAAACAATTTTTAGTGTACATAACAGTTATAAATAAATCTCAGGACTTAAATAACTGCATTCAAAAGTCAAATACGGTTGAGAACGGTATCCGAATCGAACAATAGCAAAGGCTACACCAAAATGATGTACACAGTCCATTGTACGTTTCATTACAAAGTTATCTCTCAGGAACGGTAGGAACAAAGTTGACGGGTTGTACTGCGCTGTATAGAACACCTTTGTTAGGAAATATGGATGGAGTTGAATAGAATTGTCATATTGTATTGTAGGAGAACAATTTGAATTTCGCTTCTTGCTCGTTGCAATTTTGAACTTGAGTACCTACATTGTAGTACAGTTTTCTTGAGTGCTCAATAAAGCTTCCTTCTTATTACGTAACTTTGGCTATATTTAGTAAATCTCTTAATAGAATTATTGAATTAGATGGGTATTTAATAGGATTAGGAACCTTTAGTATGGAATTTATTGAATAGATTTTGAAATGGATAATCCTGCTTTTCACGGCCACGAATAAAAAATTCTTCGAGGCAGAGTTGACGTCCAATTCACTGATATTCAGTTCAGATATTTTATTTGACCACTGATTGTTTACTGCACTTATGATAGTAAACGCTAAATTAAAACGACGCGACGACACGGTTGAAATACTAATCTGACTCATACTTTTAACCAACCACCAATTTTACTAGCTCACAATCAAGAGGGGAAAGAAAATTTCATGAAATACTAATTTCTAGACATGGGTAGGCCTTTAGCTTGTAGTAGGAGGTTTGTATCTTGTTTGTCCTCTATGCGTTGCTAAGCCATTGATACAATTGTACTGAAACTTTGGTAGGGTCTTCTAAGGAAACCCGCGAAGGATAATGGCCCAAAACAAACTATAAGTAATAAAAAAGCTAGAAAGATTTAACTAAAATGAAGAGCTGGAGAACAATTTCATAGTAAAAAAATTACCTACTAGACGAGAGTGGGTAGTAGAACGTCACTCCACAAAAAAAAAATATGAACCTAGAAAACGCCTTACTCAAAATCCATTACTTCCAGACGAGGGCGGCGGCAGCTCAGATCCTCACACCGACAGCAGTGAGGACGAGGTCACAGAGCACGTGCCTCGCTCCACGCCCGCAGACATGGCCGCCGCTAGGGCTCAAGTGCCGACAATCAGCGTCACCCCGCACAGTCCCGGAGTTCTTGACGACAGCTTGCAGCAACTGAGGAGGCTTCATGCGGCTGTGCAACGGATGCGGGCGGCCCCACTGCCTTTGATAGTAAGTTCTTTGTTAGTGAAGGAGAAAGGGAAGATCATAAGCGTCAACCCACACAGTCCTGGAGTTCTTGACGACAGCTTGCAGCAACTGAGGAGGCTCCATGCGGCTGTGCAGCGGATGCGGGCGGCTCCACTGCCTTTGATAGTAAGTTCTTTGTTAGTGACTCCTTTGATAGTGACTTTAGTGAAGGAGAAATGGAAGATCATTAGCGACAACCCGCACAGTCCTGGAGTTCTCGACGACAGCTTGCAGCAACTGAGGAGGTTCCATGCGGCTGTGCAGCGGATGCGGGCGGCCCCACTGCCTTTGATAGTAAGCTCTTTGTTAGTGAAGGAGAAAGGGAAGATCATAAGCGTCACCCCGCACAGTCCTGGAGTTCTTGACGACAGCTTGCAGCAACTGAGGAGGCTCCATGCGGCTGTGCAGTGGATGCGGGCGGCCCCACTGCCTTTGATAGTAAGTTCTTTGTTAGTGAAGGAGAAAGGGAAGATAATTAGCGTCACCCCGCACAGTCCTGGAGTTCTTGACGACAGCTTGCAGCAACTGAGGAGGCTCCATGCGGCTGTGCAGCGCATGCGGGCGGCCCCACTGCCTTTGATAGTAAGTTCTTTGTTAATGACTCCTTTGATAGTGACTTTAGTGAAGGAGAAATGGAAGATCATTAGCGTCACCCCGCACAGTCCCGGAGTTCTTGACAATAGCTTGCAACAGCTGAGGCGGCTCTATCCGGCTGTGCAGCGGATGCGAGCGGCCCCACTGCCTTTAGTGAAGGCCTTAGCAACAATTTTGATAGTGAGTGAAGGAGAAAGGAAAGATCATTAGCGTCACCCCGCACAGTACTGGAGTTCTTGACGATAGTTTGTAGCGGATGCGAGCGGCTTTGATAGTAAGTCCTTTGACTACTCATAGGAAGAACACAGCTACTCTTATGAAATTAAACTAACAACGTTATGTAGAAGACTCGCGAGACATCATTTGACAAAATCGTTTCACATTCCCGTTCCGTTTCAAATTGAATTTTATTATTTTTGTAAATTAGTTTAATTTGCTTCCTAGCGAGATCCGAAAAGTGGATCAATAAACTTAAATGGCATGCGATATAAAGGAAATGATAGATTTAGATTAGGGGCCAAGGAAACAAGATGGCGGAAATTGGCAATAAATAATTTAAGCCAATTCTTGAAGGATTTTGATAGACGGCTCGATTTACATCCAGAACAAATAAAACTTTGCGATTATCATAGCAAGATGGCTGCGTACGAGCTAGACATATTTATAGAACCAGAGAAATGGGGTGAAAGGATTAAATTGCACCTAGGTTCGTTTCATGCGGGTCGCTTACCTCGGACATGTACTGCGACATGACCGGTATCATCTCTTGCAGACCATCATGATGGGCAAAATACCGGGGAAGCGTAAGGTTGAAAGACGTAAGATGTCATGGCTCCGTAACATCAGGGAGTGGACAGGGATAAAGACGGTGGAACAACTGTTCAGACTTGCGCTGGACAAGGAGAATTTGAAGCTGACTGCCGACCTACATTAATGGAGAGGCACTGAGAGAAGATGATTAGTATGCAGGAAGGCAGAATGATTGTGATGATGTTGATATTGTTTCAGGCAACAGGCAGTAGTCGACTCAGCACATCATGTCCTTCTCTCTGCAAAGACGGGGTCATAGAACCGGATTGTTCGTCTCCAACACATCTCGACTTCTATCCGCAGAGTCGGAAAGGTAGCGGTGAGTATCCCTTCAAAACAAGTGACTATACTCTAGCCAAAACCAATGTACAATATTTACTAACATTGCACTGACAGATCAATCAGCTGATAGCAGGAATAGACCTATCACAGAAAACTGAGATTCATTACGATTGGCCATATTGAATCAGTGCCAATCATATTTAATGATTATTCCTACTATCAGCAGCGGATAAATTTTCTGCACTCTCGAGACGCATTTCTGTTCGTAACTCTGAAGATCCTCGACAGATCCTCACCAATTTTTTGTGGCACCAACCAGAAAGTATACCCTTTGAAACAAAAAAGAATTTTCCAAATCGGTCTTCTTCGAGTAATCGGTGAATAAAAAAAAGCACAGAAAAAAAAGATTCCGACGAATTGTGAACCTCTGTGGTTTGAAGTCGGTTAATAAGAGATGATGCTGTGTGAAGTGTCCAGCAATTTTTGTTTATTTATGTTTTAGGAGAATCTCGATCATGGGGTCTGTGGGGGCGGGACGAAGGTCGACGAAGCTCTTGGGCTGCGTTGGAACCCGGGACCAGACCAGAATCTCACCGACAGAGGAAGTAAGTATGCCTTACAATAGAAGAATGAAAAGAGAGAGAATGAGACTTTATGAAGAATCACATGAAAATTTTGTAAGGTTTTGGTGGATGCCTGTTACGCTATGTAGATTTGGTTCCAGATTGATCTTATTATTATTAAATTTAAGAGCTCAGCTCTTGTCGGTGCAACGATGCAATTCTCTCCATCTATCTCTTTCAAATGCCAGTTCTTTTATTTCTTTATACGACATGACAGCGACCTTCTTCTTAATCTGACTCATGTAATTAATTCTTGGTCTTCCCCTTCCTCGTCTTCCTTCTACTTTTCCTTCTATGATGTTCCTTATGAAGCTGTCATGTCGTATAAGATGTCCAATCATTTTCCCTCTTCTGTTCTGTATGGTGTTCATGATAAGTCTTTTTTCCTCAACTCTTTTCAGCACTTCCTCGTTGGTAACCTTCTCCGTCCAGCTAATCTTTTCCATCCTCCTCCAGCACCACATTTCAAACGCCTCCAACCTCTCTCTATCCCTCTGTGTCATAGTCCATGTTTCGCACCCATAGAGGGCTATGCTCCAAACAAAAGTTTTTATAATTTTTTTCTTAATTACTTTAGCTAAGCTTTAGCTAATTGTGCATAATTAATACACCAGCTTCTACCTGCGACTTCCCTTCTTGGTACCAACATTTATGTAATTTCTGGTTACCTTCTAGGTCTATTTTAAGTTACATTTAAATTGGATTATCCGTTCCGCCTGAGTATGATTGAAAAACAAAAATCTGAAATCCTACTAATATTATAAAGGCGAAAGTCCGTGTGTGTGTGTGTGTGTGTGTGTGAATGTTTGTTACCACGTATCTCCATAACTACTAAACCGATTTTGATGAAATTTAGAATGTGGATAGTTAAGGTTCTGGAATAACACATAGGCAACTTTTTATCCCGGAAAAATGTATGGTTCCCGTGGGATAAAAAAGTAGTCCACGCGAGCAAAGCCGCGGGCGTTCACTAGTCACTCATAAATTAGATAAAGAGAAAACTACTGAAATAAAATTACTCGAGACGACCCGAAATTAAATTCTTACTTTTTAAATGCACAATTCTGAAACTTTGCCATTTGAAAATCAACCCAACGAAAACTGCTGCACCAGCATAATTACTGTATTTTGAAGGTAGTTGAAGGTGCGATATCCTAGTGTATACCTACTCGAGCCATTTTGGATGTACAATGTTTACTAACACTGCACTGACAGATCAATCAGCTGATAGCAGGAATAGACCAATCACAGAAAACTGAGATTAAAAATATGATTGGCACTGATTCAATATGGCCAATCGTAATGAATCTCAGTTTTCTGTGATTGGTCTATTCCTGCTATCAGCGGATTGATCTGTCAGTGTAATATTAGTAAACATTGTACATCCAAAATGGCTCGAGTATAGTTGATCGAAGAATTTGATTGATATTTTCAATAGAATTTGTTCTAAAACCCCTCCATTATAAATTGACTGGTTCTCTATACGTTTCCAGCACACTAAATGGGCACAGTGCGTCTCTGTCGTCTATGGAGTCAGAGGGAGAGGTGCCGCGGCCAGTCAGACATTCTACACACTCGCTCAATGATAATGATCTTGCTGTAAGTATTGTTTCTCTAAATCTATGTTCACTGAGACTGTAGGTACATCTTTACTAGATGATTTATAGTGTAAGGAGGCAATCTTTGCCTTCACTTAACGGGATACTGTAGTGCCTGGGACAATGTTGAGATGGAGTAGGCTTGCCCAGCACCTACACCATCCTCTCAGCTTAACCGGCCATATCCACAGGAAATACATGGTCAATACGTGTGAGGCTGACTAAGCCGCGGGTTTCCTCACGATGTTTTCCTTCACCGACTGTACAATACCGTAAAAAAACGGGCAACAAACACAGTATGGGGCCTAGCTTTTTCTATGGGAATCAGATACTGATAAAATACTTATATATTTTTTTGTACTTACATACACTTATTATACTTTATAACACCCAGACACAGAACAAATATCTTTGTTCATCACACAAATGTTTGTCCTGGGTAGAAATCGAACTCACGACCTGCAGCGTAGAAGGCAGAGCTACTACCAACTGAGCTAAGAGGCCAGTAGTTATAGAGTCATTTAGTTCACATCTCCATCATCTGTGCCAAATATACGAAACGTTTATGTTTTTCGTGGCATAGAATAGATAATACTACGTATAGAATGGCCACTGTTCACCCCCCACCAATCGGGGCTTCCTCACCGCGCGACCGAATTTGAGCTGGCGAGGGGCTGACTTGAGCTAGGGACGCGCCACGCGCGCAGACACATAGACGAGACCGAGACCACAGTTGACAGTAATTACTCATACGGTGACAACCTTACTTCACGCACACAATTGCGCGTGTACAAAAATGACATTGTGTAGTGTCTGTGTAAATAGGCAGTTAGATGCCGCTTTTGCATAGAGATTTCGTCGAGTGTCCAGGTTGTGGTTATGGCATACCTTTGATCATATACCTGTTTATAATCAAAGTGCCAAACCCTTCAACTATTCTCTTAATTTGTACAGAAAGACTTCGAGAAAGTGACCGCGGCATTGCGCGCGGGCGCCGTCACTGGCGCCGCTTGTATAACCGAAGGGTCGCGACTCATACCGCGGCTACCTCTACAGAAGTCGGTCTCCACTCCTAGCATAGTGGCCGCCATACAACCGCCTCAGCCGCCGCAACCTATCAATATGTGAGTGTTATAAGATGTGACCTAACAACAATGAACCCTCATTTTCGACAGCGGTCAAAACTCGGATACTAATAAGTGTTAGCATTAGGCCGTCCGCAGTTTGCATGATTTTTCATCCGAATTTTAGACGTGCGTATACGTACGAACACGCACGAACGATCACATACCGAGTACTGTGGGGCTTCGCACACTGTATCCGATTAGACGTGCGTGTAGTTCCGAAATCCGAAATCAATCCCAACTCGCTCTGATTTTTTAGGCGTTCATACGTAAAATCAGATATGGAAAAAGAAAAAAATAATAATACAAACACATGTTAAAATTGTTGTAATTCATACAAATCTAACGGACAAAAACGCAACCAGTGTCAATTCGTACGTCCGTCAACGTACGTATACGCACGTTGCAAAATCGGATGCAAACTGCGGATGGCCTGAGACTAAAAGAAAGATGGAAAGCAAGGACTTTCTGGTAGTGAAAACTTTTGACGGTGAAAGACAGTGTTAGAACGAAATCTTTCGATGAGTACATCGAAAACATTTAAAAGGTTTATTTTGGTAAAGGAATTGTGCATGTTTTTGAATCAATGTTTTATTGTGTGCTCACTGTTGCTTTGCTCAATATTTTTTTTTACTTTTTAAGGCACTGAAAGTCAGTAGTATACTGATGATTTTAATTTGCAATTTGGCACTGCGGGACTAAAAAGGCCGCTATAACATCACAATAGGAATTGCGATATATGCCGTTCTTGTCACTCTCACCTCGCATCCACACGTTGGGGCCAACGTTGGCCCCAATGCCTCTCACCAACGTGTGGAGCTGACAAAATTGCATTGGCGTTGACGTTGGGGCCAACGTTGGGGCTGATTTTGCTAGATTTACACGTTGGCGAGTGACATTGGGACCAACGTTGGCCCCAACGTGTGGATGCGAGGTCAATCTATGAAGAGACGGCATATAGATCAATTCATATTGTGATTCTGCTACATCGGCCTTTTTAATCCCGCTGATTTGTAGAATTATTGTGATTGTAGAATGTCTAGAGTTTAGATGGAATAGTAGATGCATTTTAGATTGCATCTTTAAAAAAATAATTTAAAAACAAAAACCCGACTGCGTAGAATTTTCTTTTACGTTAATACAAACGAATAATATAACCCTGATTCTGTCGCAGTCGAGTCGGGTAAAACTAGGAAATAGTTTATTTTTATAAAATTACTTAACATTAAGCTCTCTTTGCACGTTTTCATTTAGATGAAATGCTTCAATTTTATTAGCTTTTTTTCAATCTTCATCATAAAGTATACTGAAAGTCTACGAATTTTCACTCGGACCCATTCGCAAACAATCACGATAGTTCTACACACTGACAAACTTACAAGCGTGTGTATTCAATTTGACTACTACAAATTATTATGTATTGGTGTTTAACGAGGACTTTTCATATTTAATATTTAATAAAAACCGGTCAAGTGCGAGTCGAACTCGTACGCCGAGGGTTCCGTACCTAGCCATGGTGCCAATTAAGCTAGTCCGCTTAATTGTATGAGCGCCCATACAACTCGGAGGACAATTTTAATTGGCGTCAACTATGTATGTATGGGAACACCCTTTAATTTTCAACTTTTTTAACTTTTTGGAATTTTTCCTTTATTTGTGCTATAAGACCTTGCTTTTTGCCAAATTTCGTGATTCTAGGTCAACGGGAACTACCATTTAGGTTTTCGACCCAAAACCTCTAGGGTACTTCCGGTTGACCTAGAATTGTCAATTTTGGTTACAAGCAAGGCCTTACAGCACAAGTAAAGGAAAAATTCCGAAAAACAAAAAAAGTTGATAATTAAGGTAAGTTTTGGTACTTACAAGTTTTCACGAAAACCTAAATTTGCCTATATCTTTTTATAGTGTTGACTCAGGACCTTGATTTTTATACTCACAATAGGGACTATAGACCTCATTATATGGTATAAATTTCAACTTGCTAGCTCCACCCGTTCCTGAGATAATCGATGGTGACACACGGACAGACGGACAGACAGACAGACAGACAGACAGACAGACAGACAGACAGACGGACAAGAAAGTGATCTTATAAGGGTTCCTTTTTTTACCTTTTAAGGTACGGAACCCTAAAAAAGGAAACATTCTCGTGACTGTATCCCTAGTTACAATAGGGCGTAGTAGACACATCCACTGCTACTGAGATTTTCTTAAAAAATAAAAAAATATTAAATTTTGGTTTACTAAAGGATTCATAGTTCATGAACCCTGAATGAGTTAATAACAGACGTTCTTCATGATCATGCTTACCGTTTTTTGTTTTACTATCCTTTTTACGAATTATGATGGAAATTCCACATACACTTCTTCCAACGGATCTTGGCATTCGTGAAGTTAGCCGTTTCATGCGCAGTGAAACTTTTTCACACAAAATTTTCTACTGCGCAGCGAAAAGCCAACTTAACAAATGCCTTGATCCATTGTTACAACTGTATAAATGTTCAATAATAAAGTCGGATTAGAGCTACATTGATAAGCTCAGAAACAGACATTTCATTAAAACCTCACAATATCTAAATAATCGAAAAAATAATAAAACATCAAAACCTACATTTTATTTAACCTTAGAGCCACATACACTGAAAAGACATTTTTACTAAAACCTCGTAACATCAATACATTATTTTACCCGCGAAAAACAAGCACTCAATTTACCGTTACGTACATCGCACGCATAAGTTTGTCAGTATCACTATCTCGCTCGGTGTTAGCCGGACCGGGGGTGCGAGCGAGACGGAAAGCGACGAAGACGCGTCAGCCGCAACAGTTGGCGCGACCAGTCAGCTTCCGCGGCGAAACAACGCGCATCAGGAGCATTTGGGCTTACATCGACTTGCGTTTCTGGAACAGTGAGTCTTTTTATGGGGTGTATTTTACAGGAAACATGGGAAGAACTATATTCAACTTCGTTCAACATCGTAACAAGAATCAGTGTACAGAAAATGTACACACATTTCTTTCATTAGAAACAAGTTTCTGGAACAGTGAGTCTTTTTATGGGGTGTATTTTACAGGAAACATGGGAAGAACTATATTCAACATCGTTCAACATCGTAACAAGAATCAGTGTACAGAAAATGTACACACATTTCTTTCATTAGAAACAAGTTTCTGGAACAGTGAGTCTTTTTATGGGGTGTATTTTACAGGAAACGTGGGAAGAACAATATTCAACTTCGTTCAACATTGTTATGAAACAAAAAACAATGGACAGAAAATGTACACATATTTGTTTCATTAGAAACAAACATCGAGCTTCTAGCAAGATTTGAATTTCTAGTGTTAGATTCTCGAAGGAAACAAGATGCGAAAATTCGGTTTGGAATTCAAATTTTTGTGTTTATATTTCTAATTGGTGTTGTCAGCAACAAAATATGATGAATAATTTAATTAAACTGATTTTTTTGGGATTAAAAGTAAATTGAGGCCTTTTTACCCGACTGCGCAAAGCAAAGGAAGGGTAATGTGTTTATCATTGCCCTTTATTTTGGAATATTTTGGAAAATATTAAAACTAGTACTGTAGCTTTAAAAATCGGAAAATGTATTATTTTGAAGATTTCTAATGAAATAAAAATCTTAGGGAGTGTCCACATTGCGTTTTCTGCAGCGCGTTTTTGAGCTGCGCGTTTGTATCGATACAAACGCGCGTTCGCAACGCGTATTTTTCCATACAAAAGCGAACCGGGAAGGGCTGCGCGGGGGGCTGCGCGTTCGCATCGCGTTCGAATCGCGTTTGTATCGATACAAACGCGCTGCAAAAAACGCAATGTGGACACTCCCTTAGCTGTAATTCTGGTTATGTTGCTGACTACAAAATAAATAAAAAAGTAAGTTATAAAGTAAATTAATTAAGCGCTACGTTTTTTCTGGCATGCTATAAGCACATGCTTTGCTTTGTGTTTGTTTTTGTTTGTCAAAATATATTTGCATGTGTTTTCAAAATCCTGAAATTCTGACTGCTTAGGATAGCCACTAGATTTAAAGTACACGTTTTCATTAACACTGCGTCCATAATAAACTGTCTACCTTTTTGTACTTGGACCTTTAGAATTAAATTTTCCGAAAAAACGTTCTGAATTTGGACAATTTCGTTCAAATATTATAAGTATCTACTTTGTTTTGCAGAGCGGCTTTCGATCATCACGCAGAAAAGAGAAGAAAGCGAGGCAGTCTCTTCTTTAGAAAGAAAAAGGTATAGTTTTGTGATTACATTATACAGGTGAATTTTTTAAATGGTTCAATAAGGATAGCTACCTTAACCCTTGTAGCTACAGGAAAACGTTCTTAGGAAACTATCCTTAACTTTTGAAGATATTTCGACCTGCATTTACAGATTTTGAAAAAAATGTAGGTACAGTCAGCGAGAAAATGGGCAATTTACACAGAAACTTTTTTTGATGCCAATCGATCCTGTTTCATATAAGTAAGGATTAAGAGGCTCTATCGGACCAACTGAGGTTAGAGTACTAGAAAAGTCAGAAAACGCTAAAATGTATTTTTGAGACGGGGCAGTAAGGGCTACCTTAAACGTTGTAGCTACAGGAAAAGTTCTTAGGAGACTATCCCTAACTTTTGAAGATATTTCGACCTGCATTTACAGAGTTTGAAAAAATGTACTGTCAGCGAGAAAATGGGCAATTTTAAATGTTTATCCAGGACAAGTCACGGAAAGCTTCCCACGCGTGGCAAGCGGCGGGCAGCGGCGGCGATTGCGACTGGTGTGGACGGCCCCTTACGGACAAACCTTCACTTTATTGTGATAGTAAGTAGCTCTTCTGCTTAGAGATCGCTTCAAAGCGATAAGACCGCCCAGTGTACAATTATTCATCAGGTTTATTCTTCCAAATGTCATCTAAGGCTGGATTCGACCAAACTGTCATCCCAGAGTAGTTATTCCGTTAGCCGACATAATTCGAAATACAATTGTTTAGAAAGCGCAACCGAACATTATTAGGTGCATTCAAATTATCCTAGTTATAAGGTGTCAACTTTACAATGTCAAAATATTCAAACAAACAGCAGTTTAATCTGTCGTTTAATCTCCAGATAACACTTAATCCAGTTTGGTAAAATCCAGCTTTAGTCGTGTATAATAAAGAGTTGTTTTCTATAGTACTGTTACTGTTATAAGATGTATGTCTTCTTTTTCAGATTGTACAATGACGGTGCATCAAAATGTATGTAAAGACCACATAGTGGAATGCAATAAACCAAAAACATCAAAGGTATGTTTTATTTCTACACATTGTACATTGTTTCTTAGTTTTGTTAGTGGTTGTACTTTGTTTTTGTAAGGGAGTGTACACATTGCGTTTTTTGCAGCGCGTTTGTATCGATACAAACGCGATTCGAACGCGATGCGAACGCGCAGCCCCCCGCGCAGCCCCTCCCGGTTCGCTTTTGTATGGAAAGAAACGTGTTGCGAACGCGCGTTTGTATCGATACAAACGCGCAGCTCAAAAACGCGCTGCAGAAAACGCAATGTGTACACTCCCTAAGATATTAGGCTAAGATCTAAATAAAACAACAAGGATGCCTGATACGAGTGCTCAGTATATTCCAACTGCCAAAACTAGAACTACCCCCCACTAATAATATGTGCTAAACTACCCACAACTATTCTTATAGGTACACTACAGTTTCGTAATTATTCAAAGTGTCCAATAAATTATTTTCATTCATTCATTTCTTGTGTGAAATTGAACCTTATTTATGTACTAACACTACGAAATATATTTAAATGTCTGATTTCAGTTATTTTCTTGTTACAAGATGGTGATTGAAAATCAACGTTATGTGTTTGTAATAGAGTCCCTAATGTTTCAGACCTCAGTCGGCAAGTCTCTTAGCGCTGCCAGTGGCAAAAGCAGCAAACGTAGCTCCGTCTCGGGCCAATCACAAAACTCTAATAGGTAAGTACTTTGCCTTTTAAAACACATTTCTTAAATAAATAACTGTAAAAAGGGAAGTTAAAACTCCGGTCATAAAGTAGAAGAATTTTGGCATTGAATATTTTGCTGCTTTATTTTTTGATTGCAACTTGGCAAATGATAGAAGTACATAATGCCATGACCTTTACAAATCGACAATCTATGATATCGGACAATTATCGTGGTTTCACTTCTATTGGTGGAAACTGCCCCTTGATAATATCTTTGATAGCGACCAAAATCGATCTCGAACTCTCAAATATGACAGTTCAGTGACCACGCGAGTACAGTTGTTCTATCTCACGAAGTCCGTTTGGTCTTAATTGTGTGTGTTCACATGTACGTTGTTTCTGTGTGTCAACGTGCTTGTGCATTTATAGTCCGGCAAAAACGGGTAGAAACGGCAACTAAAATTTCAGTACTTTGGAAACCCTTTCTCTACTAATCTATGGTAAAGTACAGGTTCCTTGTCTATGGTACAGGTGCCGAAGACGTCAGTCAGAAGTAATAATTTACTTCTAAAAGAGAATTTATCTATTTCGCGTATTTAGCTTGCACAGTGGCGCCCCCATTTACTTCTATTATTTTGTCTCGGACTATATACACTCACAATTACGACCAAACGGACTTCGTGAGATAGAAGAACTGTAGCTCTGTCACTCCCGTCTCAACGAGAACGAACGCGACAAAAGATATCTACGCGATTGTTTTGGCAGTTTGAGTCAAGTTAGACAATCAGCCTACTGAACTCCTTTCACCAATATAAGTTGAACTACGAAAATTGGCTCGATGCCGACGTTTTGGCTGGTTTTACTGTCACGCGTACCGTCAGCGCTGATAGGCGAGTGATCTTTATTACAATGAAATAAGGTTACTGATTGTCCAGCACTGACGAGAGCACTCAGCGTAGTTATTTCTGATAAACAATCAGTATCCTTATTTCATTGTAATAAAGATCACTCGCCTATCAGCGCCGACCGTACGCGTGACAGAAAAACCAGCCTTTTAGTTACAAGAGGTCAGGACTGAGCAGTTTCTGAGTTGACGCATTTTGTCTTTGGTTTGCGAGTGATAATGTTTAAGAGATTTTTAAACGTTTAAATAATTAGGAATAATTAAGAGGATACACAAGTATGTGATTTTTTAATGTATTTTTGTGTTTATGGTGTCTCTCTTTGCTTTGTAACATTTGCTAGTTTGATTTTGTTTTTCTTTTATTGGTTTGGAGGTGATTTAAGCTGTTTTGGTTCCGGTAAGCTGTTTTTTTCGGTTTTGTTTTTTCGTTTTTTTTGATGTGTCAGTATTGAGGTGGTGTTGTAATCGCACGAAAATGTGTGTATTTGAACTGATAAATATAACTAGTGTGTACTATGTATTGCAGTAGTAGTAGTAGATAGAGCCATGTTGGCCGAGGGGTATTAGCTCGACTTTCGATCCGAAGGTCGTGGGTTCGAATCCTAGCCGGGCATAGATTTTTCGTTTAGAAAAATTTAGATGCACATTAACACGAGCTCTTAAACGGTGAAAGAAAACATCGTGAGGAAACCCGCGGCTTAGTTAGCCCCATACGTATTGACCATGTCTTTACTGTGGATATGGTTGGTTAAGTTAAGAGGATGGTGTAGGTGCTGGGCAAGCCTACTCCATCTCAACATTGTCCCAGGTACTACAGTGTCCCGTCACGTGTAGGCGAATTGCCTCCTAACACTCTATAAATCAATAAGTAAAGAAAGATGTAAAGGCCTAAGTTTTTTTGCAGTAGTATGTATCCACAAGTTTTGATGAACCTTGTAATATAATTTTAAACCAGTTCTCCCATTGTAGGTGACAAATCATGTTCTGCTGGCTAAAAGCTGATCTGATGAGTCAGTTGTTTAGCGAAAATTTAGAAAAGAATAGCTTCGAAAAAAACATTTCTATTCTCCTGTCACTATAGAATTTTGGTAATACACTAATGGCATTTTTTTGTCCTATTTCAAGCAAATTGTAGTGAGTGACGCCCATTTTTAAATCACTTTACAGATTTAGTAATGTCCAACCCTGATCCATAATGGACTCAAAATAAATAAAACAAAAACAAAATAAATGTAATAACGCGATAAAGTCCCGTTAGTTCGTTTAAATTATGACTCAAAATATTATTTTTTTTGTTTTTAATGTGAAGTCTTCAGATATAAACTATTTAACTGCTACTACGTGTTCATCATAAACCAGTGCCAAAACATTTGAACTTTGCTATGAGTTATTTTCACCATCACCACCTCGATACTCCCACTCGCGTTCGTACCATACACAAATGTGCACATGTGTAAATGTACACGTGTGTAAATGTACACGTGTGTAAATGTACACGTGTGTTGTACACACAGCAAGAAGGGGTCAACTGGGTGCTACTCTCCGTGGCGTCGCGTGGCAACCAAGCTCGGCGTTCAGTAAGTGCGGAGTGCCTGTCTCTCTTTCACTCACACATTTACCATCGTTCTGTCTCTTTTATCGGAGGGTTAGCTTTTTGTTTTATCAGGTGATACATCAAAACGGCTTGCGCGAAGAATGTGATAAGAGCTAGGAAGATTGAATACATGTATTCATTAATCTGAGGATAAGAGTGAATGAGACGAAATTGAATTACAAATCCACTATCGTTAGTGAATTACAGTGAATTACAAATCCACGATCGTTCTGTTTCTTTTTTATTAAATGGTTATCATTTTGTTTTGGTTAATTTCAAATCAATAGTATCCTGAACTGGTGAGCTGAAGAGGGCATCTAGAATGTACGAATGAGTGAGAAATAAAAGGTTTGTCTAAATGTCTGCCTACTCCAAAAGAAAGAGGCATGGTTGAAATAGTTATTTGTGCAACAAGAGAGCAAAGTTGATGTTTTCCTCGAGTGCTGATTTTGAATCCCGAGCGAACGAGGGATTCTAAGAATTGAATCACGAGCGTAGCGAGTGATTCTACGTTAGAATCCCGAGTCTAGCGAGGAATTCAAAGGCACGAGATGTGAAAAACTTTGGTCTCGTGTAGCACACAACATTTTTCACCTCAGCAGCGAGAACATTAACCTACAAATAAAAGATACAACTTTGTACATAATGAAGCAACTGATCCATAATAGGTATTCATTTAAATCTATTTAAAAATAACGCATTTTTCTCAGAAATTAAACGAACATATAACAGTTATTGTAGTTTTGTAAATTAAAAGTTTCTGTTTTGTTCAGAACTTACCTACGTGCTTCTCAGGAAGGGAACTTTGTTCATCACAATCACTTTTTGTCTCAACTCTTCTCTCTCGAGATAAATTAGTGTATTCGCCACTGGTTTCACTCATCTTTATTGTTTTATGAATTTTCAACAAATAACTAGCGTAACAGAAACAAATTCCCGCTATTTTATTTTTAAAAGGTGCGTTATTTGTTTTTTTTTTCATAGACAGGCTAGCGATTGACCGCCATGCACTGTCACGTGTCAATCGACGACATTCGAATTTCAAATCACTTTTCCTCACTGAAACCAGTGTGCAAAATGCGATTTTGCACACTGGTTTCTCGCAGCAAAGGATGCCATTTCGAGCTGCTGAGGTGAAAATGTTTTTATACTATTTATTAAGAGGGTAGAGAGAGAGAGAGAAATAGAAGAATTAACATTGTTACATGAATGTGAAAGTTTAGAGAGTTTTAACTAACAATGGCTCGGAGAGTGAACGGATACTATTGAAAGTTGAAAGTGATGTAGTATATTTATTTTATACAGACTATTTTTGGGCGAAGCCGCAGGAAAAAGTAACCATAGTGTTCAGTAAAATATAAGTGGTAAATAGTCAGTTTCATCTGATAATAATGAGGACCATTTCGTAGTACATTATCAAAAAGTTGTTATTAATTTGACTCTTATTTATTTGCTGTTAAGTACGACTTTCGGCCGTGTCATCATCTCTTCTAGATTTGTTCTCGAATCATCCACGACGCCTTACTTGTGTATCTTTCTATCTATTTGAAGGTAGTTTGAAACTCTTGAGAACGCCGTTGACGTAGAATACTTTACTTCGTTGAGTTTAGGTTGATTTTGGTTCGTCTGTGCTGTTTATTATTTTACAGGTTGTCTTTTCAAGGTGTTGTCTACAGGTTCTAAGATTTACAGGTAGAAATAATAATGTAGTTATAGAAAAATCCTTCCAAAAGGGTTTTAATGTTAGAATGTACTGCTATAGGTACCTAGATGATATTTAGAACATCGTATTGACAATTTTATTTGTAGGAATTTAATGAAGAATATAATCTGCTTTTCAGGGCAGATGGCAAATAAATATATAAATAGAAGTGTGTTTATTTACCCATAAGTTATTTACCTTGAATAGACAATTTATTTTCTAAATTACATTTTAATTTTTATGCATGTATCAAATCGTGAATCAGCTTTTCTTGAAAAACGCTTCTTCTTATTATTTAGGCTTCGCTGAACTAAACTAAATTAGATCTAAATAAGTTAATGTTCGTAATGTAAACCTAATGTTCATACAATCATTTGTTGCGTCGTATGAATTTTGACCCTGTCTTGCCTTTTGGCACCTTTTACTATTTATAATGGCAACACTGAATAACAAAAAACCTTCTTCCTCCTATCCTTACCTTTAGCCCAGAAAAAGAAAACATTCTACTTTTAAAATTTGGAATCCATTGAAAATGTTCTGATTCAGTGTTGCCATAGAATTGAGTTATTTTTTAAAGTTTAATTTGTTTCTTGTTATTTCAGCACCGGCCATATTTATAACGACGACAAAGATTCAGATCATAAACATGATCAAAGCAAGTAAGTTCTTTTCTTACATTTTGTTGACTTTAATTCGAACTATCTCATTGATCTGACACATCAACTAATTCGCTCGCGTGGTGCACAGATAAAAAGCAATGTCCTATACCCGGTCTTTATCTATCTATATTTTAAATTTCAGCCAAATCGGTTCAATAAAGGAGATTTAATAGCCCTTATAGGTAGCCTACTCGTGCCTCGGGATATAATATTTCCCGTGAAACTACTGGCAACAGAGTAGTGTCACTGGAAATGTACTTTTCACCTCAGCAGCTCGAAATGGCATCCTTTGCTGCGAGAAACCAGTGTGCAAAATCGCATTTTGCACACTGGTTTCAGTGAGGAAAAGTGATTTGAAATTCGAATGTAGATTGACACGTGATAGTGCATGGCGGTCATTGGCTAGCCTGTCTATGAAAAAAAACAATAACGCACCTTTTAAAAATAAAATAGCGGGAATTTGTTTCTGTTACGCTAGTTATTTGTTGAAAATTCATAAAACAATAAAGATGAGTGAAACCAGTGACGAATACACTAATTTATCTCCAGAGAGAAGAGTTGAGACAAAAAGTGATTGTGATGAACAAAGTTCCCTTCCTGAGAAGCACGTATGTAAGTTCTGAACAAAACAGAAACTTTTAATTTTCAAAATTACAATAACTGTTATTTGTTCTTTTAATTTCTAAAAAAAATGCTTTATTTTTAAATAGATATACATGAATACCTATTATGGATTAGTTGCTTCATTATGTACAAAGTTGTATCTTTTATTTGTAGGTTGTAATGTTCTCGCTGCTGAGGTGAAAAATTTTGTGTGCAACACGAGACCAAAGTTTTTTACATCTCGTGCCTTTGAATTCCTCGCTAGACTCGGGATTCTAACGTAGAATCACTCGCTACGCTCGTGATTCAATTCTTAGAATCCCTCGTTCGCTCGGGATTCAAAATCAGCACTCGAGGAAAACATCAACTTTCCCCTCTTGTTGCACAAATAACTATTTACCCGTAGCTCTACCAGTAGTGTCATGGGAAAGTAAAATTTCCCTTTCACTCTACTAGTAGTGTCTATCGGTTGTGCCAAGCGGTAGTGCCTATGAAAATAATGGTCGAGTTATAGAGAAACAAACTCACATCTATCCAAACTTTTGCATTTTTGTATTAGTGTGATAATTAATTATGTTTGCAGTGCTTCAGACGACGGAGTGACAGAATGGCCGGAGATTTTCCTCACACCAGATCAATTGGGAGACGAGGCTATCTTGTTAGGACTTGGGGCATTGGAGCCTGATACGTGGGCAGCCGGCGCACCTAAAGGACTGGCCAAGTGAGTTTATACTTTATTTCCTTAGATTTTAGAGTTCATATTTGGTCTTCTCCTTCTTGCGTGTCAAATTAAGTGCGCATGTTAAGCTACTATGATGCTCTGTGTTGTGATTCTTGTTAGAGTGATTATTATTAGAGTAATAATTCTGCGTAAATGGTTCGTTAATTCTTCACTACACTTCAGAACAACTGAACGACCGTGACTAAAAGAACATAATAAAGTAAATAAAATAAGTAAAATATGTAAAGTAATTCTGAATTCTATAACTTTAATATTGTTCATTATTTAACACACGGGAGTTACTCACGTAAAAATATCGTCGATTTAGATACCGACAATGTTTCGATTCATCCGGAGAATCTTCATCTGGGTAAGAGGGGAGTTGCGGCAAGGTTACGTCTAGTACAACTCACGAAAGTTTTGAAAGTTGTAAAAAATCAATTTATAGGAAGTAATCCGAGTTTACAACTTTACGTGTGAATCGAAATAGCCCTATTGATAAAGATTTTCTGTTGCAGACAACTGGGAGATAGAGAGACAAAGAGACAAGAACACATCTACGAGCTAATACTCACAGAAAAACACCATTGTCTTACAATACGACTCATGCAAAAGGTGAGTGATTATGTACTTTACTACTTTTTGGCTTAGTAGGGCGGTCTTCTATTTAAAGCTAAAACTGACTGAAGAAGATGGCGTGACGAGTTAAATGCCCATGTATCTTGTAGTACATTTCTAACGGATCTTGGCATTCATGAAGTTAGCCGTTTTGATGCGCAGTGCAACTTTTTCATACAAAATTTTCTGTTGCGCAGCGAAAAGCCTAACTTCACGATTGCCTAGATCCAATGTGTATCTTGGCCGCTAATTGCGTTAAATCGTGAAGAGTAGAAGTAAGTTCGTATGAGCGAGTGGTAAACTCTGGTGACGGAGTTTTTAGGCCGCCTAAAGGCCTCCGTCATGGCTTTACGACTTTACCGACTTTACCGGTACCCACTATATTTAACTTATTGAAGCACGGAAGCTCAATTTGTATACTACTGTTCTCCCAAGCACTTTTGATTTTTTTATGTGACATCACTAGGTATCTGAATTTTCAATGACCTCAGTAATGTCAAAATTTGTAATAACCGAGGCACATGTAAAATTACCGACTATTAAACGTATCCATAGAAGCACAGAAGTTCAATTCAACCCAATCACTTTTGATTTTTTGTGTGACCTCACTAAATTTTCAGTGTCGGTAATGTCAAAATTTGTAATAATCGAGGCCTTTTCACTTATAAAATCGCCACTTAAACCAATGGCTTTTCTTGACTGAACCAATGATTTTTCTTCCAGATGTTTGCAGAAGGCATGAGTCGCTTCCCAGGCGTAACCGCCGCACAAATAGCCCGAATGTTCCCTCGAATAGAGGAACTATGGTCTCTCCACGCCGCTTTACTAGCCAGGCTTAGAGCGAGGCAACATCTAGCGCCCTCTATAACCACCATAGCGGATATATTGGCCGAAACGTTCGCACCAACCAAGCATCACAAGCTCAAAGCTGCTTACGGTGAGTAGTGCTCATACTCTAGAGTCGGATTCAGCACTGAAGTCCGATAGACGCAGCGCTGCTATCGTAGAACTAGGTTGTGTAAAAAATTACTAATTGTCCAAATAAGGCTTGAACAATAAAAATTATGCTAGTTTGTACGTTCGTTAGCTCTACACACCAGAACAACTGAACGACTTTGACTAAAAGAGCATAATAAAGTAAATAAAACAATTAGTTCCAGCTGTTTCCGTAGGACTTGAGTGCTGAATCCTACTCTACTCTATACTATAGCTGAAGCACACCCCGAACACTCGACGAAATCTCTACGCAAAAGCGGCGTCTAACTACGTATATTTACACTACACAATGTCAGTTTTGTACACAGTAAGGTTGTCACCGTATGAATAATGTACACTGTGGTCTAGGTCTCGTCTATGCGTCTGCGCGTGTGGCGCGTTCCCTGCTCAAAGTCAGCTCCTCGCTAGCTCAAACTCACAGTGTCTATTCTATACCTTGTATTATTATCTGTGCTGAAGTTTACTATACGAGGACTATAGGCGAGTCAGCTTCTAGCGCCCTCTATAACCACCATAGCGGATGGGCATTTCTCCAGGGGGGCCAAAATTTAGGTTCCTCAAGATTATTCTTAAACTGTTCATTATTTTGTAAACAAAAGCTTAGATTTGAATGTCTAGATATATTACAAAAAAGGCATCGACAGTGAAATTTCATTTAAATTATAAGGTAAAAAGATATTTACAAAAAACCTCCAAAAATAGCCATTTTCGACATGTGAAAATGACCTGCGCATAGGAGTTTCTCGTCATAAAATATTCATTTGTTTACTATGTTTAATTGTAATTACTGATATTTATAGATAACAAACTCTGTAATCTAATGCCAAGAAACAGTTTTAATTATTTGATTGGAATTCGATGGTAGATTTAATCAAAATCCTGTCACAAAATATGCATCATTACAGTCGCCAGTTTTTGTTTTCATCGTAATACGTAAACCGAAAGGCATTGAAAGATCGTGTTGAACATCAAATGTCGTGCCCTCCTGGACCAATCGGCCAGAGCACTTCACGGAGGCAAGACGCGTCGCATTTCGGAAAGGTGAGCTATTGAATATGATTCTCCAAGGTGTGACACTTTTTTCGTCATTCTGATTTATTACTATAACTATGAAATCAGTGCGTCAAATTTACATTATTTTTCGCCTTAAGCTAAATTAAACATGCAGCTATTGATCACTAACATTTTTCTTTTGGTCTGCATTCGGAAATACAAGTTACGAATTGTTTTCTGGAGTTCGTCATTTTTCACAACCTCATTACAAGCAACAACGACAAAAACACGATGACGCGTGTTGCTAAAAATGATGATAACAATGATGATTGTTGCTAAGAATGATGATTTTTGGTTTAAAAAAATATAGAAACAATTACAAACACGTACAAAATGGTCAAAATGGCGGGTGGAGACTCGCCAACTCACAACTGGTTCCCCCAAAACAGTTACTCGTGTGACAAGAAGGGGGCAAAAATACGTGAGTTGCTAGAGGGTGGTCTGATGTATACGTACCGGGTTTTAAACGACGATCACGAGCTCCCTGAGGGTCCAGCTTCACTTCACTTCAGCGTGCCCCACCCATCACTTACGTAACACCTTCCAGCCCCCGAGCAATGCTCTAGCGACTCCACTCCGTCCGGCCGGTGAAGACAACACGGAGGTGGACTGTTTCTCGTCGGTGTCAATCAAGGCAAGCTGAGATGAGGAACAGTGACCTCCCCCTGGGAGCACACGGGTCCGCGGAGTTGCTACTCATTCGACACCTCGCCTCAAAGGTGCCCTGCGGGCTTATTGTTATTACTATTCCTTAATTTTGAGAAGATTTACTTTTATGTCAAATGATAGGAGGTATTAGGTAATTATATCTAAAAAAACCTGTCAAGTGCGAGTTGAACTCGTGCGCCGAGGTTCCCGTAGATACCTACTCATTATACCGCCATAATAAGCTAGTCCTCTGAACTGTATGAGCACCCATACAACTCAGAGGACTATCTTAATCGGTGTCAACTATGTATGTATGGGGACACCTTTTAATTTTCAACTTTTTTTATTTTTTGGATTTTTTCCTTTATTTCTGCTGTAAGACCTTGCTTTTTGCCGAATTTCGTGATTCTAGGTCAACAGGAACTACCATTTAGGTTTTTGACCCAAAACCTATAGGGTACTTCCGGTTGACCTAGAATTGATAATTTTGGTGAAAAGCAAGGTTTAACAGCACAAATAAAGGAAAAATTCCGAAAAGTAAAAAAAGTTGAAAATTAAGGTACATTTTGGTACCTACAAGTATTCACGAAAATCTAAATTTGCCCATATCTTATTATCGTGTTAACTCAGGACCTTGATTTTTATACACCTAATAGGTACTATAGACTTCAGTATATAATATTAATTTCAACTTGCTAGGTCTACCCGTTCCTGAGAAAATCGATGGTGACACATGGACAGACAGACAGACAGACGGACAAGAAAGTTATCATATAAGGGTTCCTTTTTATTACCTTTTGAGGCACAGAACCCTAAAAGTAAGATTTTTTAAGGAATATTATAAAAATAGGCATCGATTTAAGAACATGGTGATTTTGTCAATCCTTACAAATCCCACTTATTTACATAACATAATACACTTAGCTAATTTTGAGAATATACACTTAGCTATTTTATACTTAGCTAATTTTAATCTATGCTGTTATGATCAGAAACATGTGTTTTTGATGGATTTATCATTTTTAGCAACACACCGTCATTCTTCTCTACAATTTAATCATTTTTCTCACTTAGGGTCATTCCTAGCAACCGACAATTTTGATTATCTCCTAAAATATCAGTTAATTTGATGGATACCCCTCGTTAAATAACTTATTTTTAACATACAAATCATTCCAGCATCAAAGATTAGACCTAAACTAAAGGGATAAAAAGTGACTAAAAAATCGTCAAAAATAACAATTTGAGGAGAAATGCCCGGATATATTGGCCGAAACTTTATATCCGCTATGGTGGTTATAGAGGGCGCTAGAAGCTGACTCGCCTATATTTCTCCTCAAATTGTTATTTTTGACGATTTTTTAGTCACTTTTTATCCCTTTAGTTTAGGTCTAATCTTTGATGCTGGAATGATTTGTATGTTAAAAATAAGTTATTTAACGAGGGGTATCCATCAAATTAACTGATATTTTAGGAGATAATCAAAATTGTCGGTTGCTAGGAATGACCCTAAGTGAGAAAAATGATTAAATTGTAGAGAAGAATGACGGTGTGTTGCTAAAAATGATAAATCCATCAAAAACACATGTTTCTGATAATAACAGCATAGATTAAAATTAGCTAAGTATAAAATAGCTAAGTGTATATTCTCAAAATTAGCTAAGTGTATTATGTTATGTAAATAAGTAGGATTTGTAAGGATTGACAAAATCACCATGTTCTTAAATCGGTGCCTATTTTTATAATATTCCTTAAAAAATCTTACTTTTAGGGTTCTGTACCTCAAAAGGTAATAAAAAGGAACCCTTATAAGATAACTTTCTTGTCCGTCTGTCTGTCTGTCTGTCCATGTGTCACCATCGATTTTCTCAGGAACGGGTAGACCTAGCAAGTTGAAATTAATACTATATACTGAGGTCTATAGTACCTATTAGGTGTATAAAAATCAAGGTCCTGAGTTAACACGATAAAAAGATATGGGCAAATTTAGACTTTCGTGAATACTTGTAGGTACCAAAATGTACCTTAATTTTCAACTTTTTTTACTTTTCGGAATTTTTCCTTTATTTGTGCTATAAAACCTTGCTTTTCACCAAAATTGACAATTCTAGGTCAACCGGAAGTACCCTATAGGTTTTGGGTCAAAAACCTAAATGGTAGTTCCTGTTGACCTAGAATCACGAAATTTGGCAAAAAGCAAGGTCTTACAGCAGAAATAAAGGAAAAAATCCCAAAAATAAAAAAAGTTGAAAATTAAATGGTGTCCCCATACATACATACTTGACACCGATTAAGATAGTCCTCTGAGTTGTATGGGTGCTCATACAGTTCAGAGGACTAGCTTATTATGGCGGTATAATGGGTAGGTATCTACGGGAACCTCGGCGCACGAGTTCAACTCGCACTTGACAGGTTTTTTTTAGATATAATTACCTAATACCTCCTATCATTAGACATAAAAGTAAATCTTCTCAAAATTAAGGAATAGTAATAACAATAAGCCCGCAGGGCACCTTTGAGGCGAGGTGTCGAATGAGTAGCGACCCCGCGGACCCGTGTGCTCCCAGGGGGAGGTCACTGTTCCTCATCTCAGCTTGCCTTGATTGACACTGACGAGAAACAGTCCACCTCCGTGTTGTCCTCGCCGGCCGGACGGAGTGGAGTCGCTAGAGCATTGCTCGGGGGCTGGAAGGTGTTACGTAAGTGATGAGTGGGGCACGCTGAAGTGAAGTGGAGCTGGACCCTCAGGGAGCTCGTGATCGTCGTTTAAAACCCGGTACGTATACATCAGACCACCCTCTAGTAACTCACGTATTTTTGCCCCCTTCTTGCCACACGAGTAACTGTTTTGGGGAACCAGTTGTGAGTTGGCGAGTCTCCACCTGCCATTTTGACCATTTTGTACGTGTTTGTAAGTGTTTCTATATTTTTTTAAACCAAAAATCATCATTCTTAGCAACAATCATCATTGTTATCATCATTTTTAGCAACACGCGTCATCGTGTTTTTGTCGTTGTTGCTTGTAATGAGGTTGTGAAAAATGACGAACTTCAGAAAACAATTCGTAACTTGTATTTCCGAATGCAGACCAAAAGAAAAATGTTAGTGATCAATAGCTGCATGTTTAATTTAGCTTAAGTCGAAAAATAATGTAAATTTGACGCACTGATTTCATAGTTATAGTAATAAATCAGAATGACGAAAAAAGTGTCACACCTTGGAGAATCATATTCAATAGCTCACCTTTCCGAAATGCGACGCGTCTTGTGCTCCGTGAAGTGCTCTGGCCGATTGGTCCGGGAGGGCACGACATTTGATGTTCAACACGATCTTTCAATGCCTTCCGGTTTACGTATTACGATGAAAACAAAAACTGGCGACTGTAATGATGCATATTTTGTGACAAGATTTTGATTAAATCTACCATCGAATTCCAATCAAATAATTAAAACTGTTTCTTGGCATTAGATTACAGAGTTTGTTATCTATAAATATCAGTAATTACAATTAAACATAGTAAACAAATGAATATTTTATGACGAGAAACTCCTATGCGCAGGTCATTTTCACATGTCGAAAATGGCTATTTTTGGAGGTTTTTTGTAAATATCTTTTTACCTTCTAATTTAAATGAAATTTCACTGTCGATACCTTTTTTGTAATATATCTAGACATTCAAATCTAAGCTTTTGTTTACAAAATAATGAACAGTTTAAGAATAATCTGGAGGGACCTAAATTTTGGCCCCCCTGGAGAAATGCCCACCCACCAAGCATCACAAGCTCAAAGCTATGTTCTATTCCCGGTTATTATCGATCGAAATTTTAAATTTCAGCCAAATCGGTTCAGTGGTTGTCGAGATAAAGAGGAACAAACATAATACATCCAAACATCCAAACTGTCGCATTTATAATATTAGTGTGATTAAAAATCCCATGTAACACAGCTTTCAGATCCAGAGATTACTCTCCACAAACTCTCAAATTTCACTCTTTATTATTGTTAGCATAGATTTATTGAGGTGTGTTCAAATAGAGAAAAGTATGTTAACACTATTCATATTGACACTTAGATATTCAAAGCATTCTATCCTCATTATAATTTCTAATTAACTACAGTACTTCAAGCTATAGAATGGGCATTTTTTCATTTTCGTGTTTTCCGAATATTATTATGTGCGATAGCAGTGTATGATTCCATAAAACAGAATGCGACAGAAGTGCACGTCGTTAGCAGCGCAGGGCGTCGATTCCGGTACCGAACTTTTTATCAACCTCAACCAAAACCTCAACTAAAGCGACTGTTTCCATGACTACTAATAACAAACTACTCAGTTGTGGTGAGGTTTTGAACTTTGGCAGTACAAATTTTTGAAAAGCTATTCTACTATTTCACCAAATGGCTGACATTTAAGAGTTCGAACCAAAACCAAAGCGGTTGTCATCTAGAGGCCCTGGGCCTGTATTCTATTAAATAGTAGAAATAGTAGAATAGCTTTTCAAAAATTTTGTCTGCCAAAGTTCAAAACCTCACCACAACTGAGTCGTTTGTTATTAGTAGTCATGGAAACAGTCGCTTTAGTTGAGGTTTTGGTTGAGGTTGATAAAAAGTTCGGTACGAGAATCGACGCCCAGCTCGCTCGGCTTGCAACTAATTTGCTTTTCTAAAAAATGACATTGATATTTATTTGTTTGATAAAGCTGAAATTATGAGTAATTTTCATATCGAAACGACTTATCGTCAATAGTTTTTGTAATTTGATGCGATTGTGTCCGATGTTTTACGAAACGCAATATTTTTCTGGTTTTACTGTACATCGTTCTCCTGCTCTTATCCCACGCTAAGTGGGATCGGCACAACATGTTTTTCTCTTCCACTCACCTCTATCATTCGTCAACTCTGAATCCACTCCTCTCACATTCATATCGTCTTTTACACAATCTCTCACAACCTGTTCTTCGGCCTTCCTCTACTTGTGTACCCTGGTTTTACTGTACATTTATTATAATTTTCTATGTTCTCAGGTGAGTTTTGTTCGAGGCATCGCGACGCTGTGGACGTGTTCAAGGAATGTTGCACGCGCGACCCTCGCCTCGCGAGATTCATACGCAAGTGCCAAAGCAACCCGCTATTAAGAAAAAAGGTAAGGATATCTATAAACTGAATAATAAGATATTGAGGTGGATGAGCCATGTTGGCCGAGGGGTATAATACCTTGACTTTCGATTCGTCGAAGGTCGTGGGTTCGAATCCTGGCCGTGCATCAATGGATTTTTCGTTTCGAAAAATTTATATGCGCATTAACACGAGCTCTAAACGGTGAAGGAAAACATCGTGAGGAAACCCGCGGCTTAGTCAGCCCCACACGTATTGACCATGTCTTTCCTGTGGATATGGCCGGTTAAGCTGAGAGGATGGTGTAGGTGCTGGGCAAGCCTACTCCATCTCAACATTGTCCCAGGCACTACAGTGTCCCGTTAAGTGTAGGCAAATATTGCCTCCTGACACTGTATAAAATCATCTAGTAAAGATGTAAAGGCCTAAGTTTTTTTAAGTGGGATGACAAGTTTGGATAAAGTGAGGAATAAGTATGTAAGAGGAAGTTTAAAAGTGGCGCCTGTTATTGAAAAGTTGATGAGTGCTAGATTAGCTTGGTATAGACACGTTATGAAGATCCTAGCTATCCATTTTAGACGCCGTTACCTAGTTTAAATCCCTGTGATAAATATTTTTCAACTTATAAGTTAATTGAAATATTGCCTACTCTCTTTTTAATTATTTAAAAATCTATTATAATTAAACAATGTTTTCTTCACAGGGTGTTCCGGAATGTGTTTTATTCGTGGCTCAGAGGTTAACAAAGTACCCACTTCTGCTTGAGCCCTTATTGAAGACGGCTGGCGACGATATGCACGAGCGGGAGTTGTTGCAAAAAGCACTCTGTGGCGTCAAGGTAAGGTACAAGTTAGTTAGAAAGGCTTTTAACAATTTGTTTCTATATCTAATTTAGAACTTTAGAATATAAATACTTTTAGTTTTGCCTTTATCACACTGTTTTAGTTAAAAAAAATGTGAAAAATTTAGAAATGGATCCAAGGTTGGCTTGACCAGTTTATTGCAACCTTGAAGACTTAGGCTGGATTCGACCAAAAGTCATCTTACTCCAGAGTAATTAGCCGACATAATTCGAAATACAATTGTTTAGAAAGCGCAACCGAACATTATTATGTGCATAGAAATTATCCTGGTTATAAGGTGTACAACTTTACAATGTCAAAATATTCAAACAAACAGTAGTTTACTCTCGAGTAAAAACTTAATCTAGTTTGGTCGAATCCAGCCTGATTGGTATTTTACTGTATTTAAATTATATAGACACCTAGATTATGTAAAGAATATCAAAGTAACGATTACTTTCTGATATAGTATAATTTTTCAGGAAATCCTCGTCGACGTTGACAACCAAGTGGCAGCGAAAGAGAGAGAGGACAGGAAACTAGAGATCTACCACAGGATTGACCCTAAATCCTTCACCAACTTCAGATCGGATAAGTTCAAGAAGAGTAACATACTACAGGGGAACAGGAGTTTGATGTGAGTACAGCAGAATCGTAATAGGAATTGTAATATATGCCGTTCTTGTCACTCTCAGTCTGTGAAACGAGATAGCATAATAGTCATAGTAATTCAAAACTCAAAACTTAAGAATATTTATTCAATAAGATCATGTAGGTTGATCACTTTGACACGTCAATTGTTTGATATAGTTTTGATACAATATTTTATGATTTTAATATAAATAAACGGAGTTGGAGCATGTTCAGTCCCAGGCGTTGCTTTATTGCTTTTACAGGGTGTCCCAGAATGTGACGATAAGCCGGCAAGAATCTCTCGCACTAAGGCTTGTTTCACTCTTCAGCGTGTCGCCGGTCGCGTCCGCGAGTTGACCATTCACAGCACATTTATCTGTGCTGTGAATGGTCAAAATTAATTTATCTGCGCTATGAATGGTCAACTCGCGGACGCGACCGGCGACACGCTGAAGAGTGAAACAAGCCTAATCGCTTATACAGGGTGTCCCAGAATGTGACGATAAGTCGGCAAAAGGTAAAAGGCCTACTTCTGACGGCGCACAGTTATCATCACATTCTGGGATTTATTTAAGCGATTTATTTTAAGGAAGTACGAGTAATTATAATTTATTTTGGTGCAGATTCGAAGGTGTGGCTACATTGATGCAAGGACGAAGTAAAATGCAGACACTGCTCGTGATAGTACTGACGGATGTGTTGTTCTTTCTGCACGACAACAACAACAAATATACGTTCTTCACGCCTGATAATAAGGTACAAATTACATTGGCATTTACTTATTTATTTCATGAGAAAATGTTAATCTATGGAATGATATGCAGGTCAGTAAGATTTTGTTTACAAATGTAAAAAAAATATTTGCAGAATGTATTCACTCTAGGCTTGATCTTAATGATTGCAATATATTTGGAAAATTTATTGCTTTTTAATGCCTCTTCTCATTCCGTTATCTTATCTATATAATAAACTAGCTTCCGCCCGCGGCTTCGCATGCGTGGTACCCTGATAGCAAATAGCCTATGTCCTATTCCCGGTCATTATCTTTCTAATTGTAAGTATTTTAAATTTCAGCCAAATCAGTTCAGTGGTTGTCGAGTTTAGAGGAACAAAAATACATCCAAACTTTCACATTTATCATATTAGTGTGTATATCTGGGCGACCGAGCTCCGCTCGGGTGCAAATAGAGAAAAATTAAAAAAGAAAAAATAACAAAGACAAAAAGTTTCTTTGGCTGAGTTTCGAACTCGAAACCTTCGATTTAGAGGCGGACACCCGACCATAGAGCCACTTTTGTCTTAACGAATTATGTGAAAATAAGAACCACATTGCATTGGTAAATCTTTTTCGTGAAAAATGTGAAAATGCCGAGAAAACTAATTTTCTCAGATATGAGACCTAGCTAGGTAGATTTTTCGCCCCCGTAAGCCCCCGTACCGCTTTCATCGAAATCGTTAGAGCCGTTTTCGAGAGCGTGAGTACGGACAAACAAACAAATATTGCTCGTTTTATCTAATAGGATTTTTCTTCTCAGACAGGTGTAGTATCACTCGTGAAGCTTTTAGTTCGAGAGAAGGCAGGTGCGGAAGGAAAAGGTCTCTATCTCATCTGTAGTGGACCCAGCGAACCAGAGATGTTTGAACTACGCGTACATAGACCCAAGGACATACACGTGTGGATACAGAACATACGGTATGTATGTATGAGCTAGTTGGATAAATCTGATGACTTTTAGAGGAGTTTTAAGACCCATGAGTCTATTGTGCATAACAGGGTAAGCATGCAGACAATAGCTGTTTGTTCTGTGTCTGGGTGTTATAAAGTACCTATTCTATGTATGTATTTACAAAAAAAGTTACATAAGTATTCTATCAGTTATCTGGTTCCCATAGTACAAGCTTTGCTTAGTTTGGGGCTAGATGGCGCTGTGTGAAATGTCCAGCGATATTTATTGATTATTATTTATTTAGAGAGATGAGCTGGATGCCTATTTGAAGGATTGGTCCACAGTAGCTCAAAATAGGGATGACTGGAGAGAAGGAAGGGAGGCCTTTGCCCTGCAGTGGGACGTTACAGGCTCATAATAATAATAATTATTATTTATTTAATAGTGTTGCTAGGTAAATAAATAAATAATAAATAATACTTGACATTTTACATAGCATTATCTAGGCCCAAAGTAAGCAGAGCTTACGTGACTAATATCCTACTTATATAGGTACTTAATTTTGTGTTTAAAAGAAAACATCCAGACCCGAGACAAATATTTGCAGATCATACAAACATTTGATCAAACATGCAACCTCCTGTGTCACAGGCGGGCCTTCACCCTCTGCGCCACAGAAGTCGTCAAAAACTCCTTTAGATCACTCAATAAATTGTTTATATTTATAAGTACTGATGATTTCATCACGATAATCAGATATCTTACAATCTTCTGATAGTAGTATCTTAGCTTATTCATCTCATTGTACAGTAATTTTTCCTTGAGCATACAATTGTCTTTTGTTCTACTCAACTTGTTTTAATACTATAGTATTCGTTATCTTATTAGAGGGTAGTTATTTAGGTCAATTGTGTATTACCTTCATTTATACAAAAATACAATATTTAAAATACAATATTTTATGAATAGGGCGGCAGTACAAAACTGTCCAGAAGAAGAAGAAGAAGCCGAGACGGGCGCTCAAGCAACCTCCGCGGAAGAGAGACAGCGACAGTTAGAAGCGAGGCACGAGAATATAAGACTGATTACTGGTGAGTGATAACCTTTATCCTTGTTGTAACAAGGTATGTTTTACTACGCTGACGTTGGTCGTTCATATTATAAAGAGGAAAGATTTGATTGTTTCTTTGCATTGAATAGGCTCCGAAACTACTGAACCGATTTGAAAAA
This sequence comes from Camptogramma bilineatum, assembly GCA_958496255.1. Lineage (NCBI taxonomy): Eukaryota > Metazoa > Arthropoda > Insecta > Lepidoptera > Geometridae > Camptogramma > Camptogramma bilineatum. Next base: position 6,294,903 of record OY292473.1, on the reverse strand, counting down.
TTCTTGCACCAATAGAATCCTACATTATCCCTGATGAACATAGGGTATAGTTTGCGCCCCGACTTCGCACGGGTAATTTATAAATTAATCCCATGCGAAGCGAGTACTTTATAAAATGGTTCTTAATAATTATAGTCAATGCATTCGGGAATACTGCCATAAACTAGCGGGTATTTATTTGGGTATTCATATTCATTTGGGCTGACTTTGTGAAAACATTATACAAATAGCGACTCTTGCTACGACGCAACAAAGTGCAATTCAGCTCGCACAAGCGCTTCGTGCCTTTCGCTATAAATGCCTACTATTGCTATATCTGTCTAACGCGTAAGTTACGCGTGAAGAAGAAGACAGAGGCAAAGTTACGCGGCGTAACTTTGCCTCTGTCTTCTTTTTGGACTGAACTGAATACCTCAAGTGCAATTATTATTAGAATCAGAAATTATCTTGTTGTTGTAATGTATTTGTAATGTTAGTAAAACGTTACCAACGTCAGCGTAAATGTAAAAAAAAACAACGTTTTGTGTGTATTGTCTAGTGACGACTGTCGTTCTAAGCATGATATTTGTTTGCTTTATAAACTTTAAATACATTGTAATACCTGCAGATTTCGTTCCAACACCTATTAGTTTACGTCTTGTGGTATTTTGACTAGTCATTTGAAGTACAGTTTTGTAGACTCACATACTGAATTCTATCATATATTTATGCCCGAGTTCAATCGTGTTTTAAGACAATAGATTTTGATCATCAATCCAGTTTGTAGGAGGAAGGGCATAGTGGGTTTTTCTCACTCTATTCAGCCCGACTGGGGAAGTATTACAGAATATCGCAGCCAAATAACATCATTCTTCTCGAATGGTGTTGTGTTCCTGCGGTGAGTAAAGTTGCCAGAGCTTTAGCGCTGCGGTGACAACTGGTGGACCAGTCTTGTCCATTGTGTTGTCGGCGCAGTGATTCCACTTTTAAAGGGTCAGCAGCGCGAGTGTTGACTTTTTGTGTCACAGGCGTCCATAGGCTACGGTAACCGCTTACCATCAGGTGGGCCGTAAGCTTGTCTGCTACCTTAGAAGTATATAAAATCAAAATATTACCAACTTTTGACAATGAAAGTTTCTACGCTACGACTTAGATAAAATCTTGAATCAAGACTCTTTTGTAGTCTAAGGGACATCAGGAAGAGAGAGAGAGATAGTGTTAGGTCATTGTAAATATAAAGAATCAATGATATAATTTGCTATTTTCTGATTGAACAGATGAAACGCCGTGGTGTCATATTGAAGGTGAATTTCAAAGATATTTCAATGTAGCATGGATGTGTAGCATTTTTATTGAAATTCATTGTTTTAACCTATTTTTATTTGCAGTAGGCATTTTTATATTGTAGTGAGGTTAATAACATTAACCTAACGTAAAATATATTGGCGTCGCGTTTGCTCATTGCTGTGCGAGCGAGACGGCAGTATATTTACTTGAGCAAATGCTCATGTCAGTCGCCACCTTTAGCTGTTATTTATATATTATAATAATTATTTATTATAAAATTACTTAGATCAATTCACGGGACCTCATACCTGTGAACATTTTTATAACTTCCACTGCACCCTAAGGGGTGAATTTCGGGTGAAATTTTTGTACATTTTCAACCTAAATTTAACAATACATACCTTATAAGTTAAAGCATAGTATCTGAAAGCTACGCTGCTTATAGATACAAAAGTTGCGAGACAATCAGTTAGTACTGATTTAGCGACGTAAACGCGTAAATATTTTTTTAATTTTGATTCTCATTTATAATGAACTGAAATGTTATTGGAATTATATATGGTTACCAAAAAAAATGGTTCAAAAAGTTCAATTCAATTTGCATGAATGTACATATTTTTTTGAACTAACGAAACACATCACCACAAGATAGATACAACTAACCAACCTTGAAGGATACAACAACACAATAACAATTATTAACTAGTAGTTCGCCCCGAACTGAGATCTCGCGCACCGTAGATGGCTTACATTTGGACTTTCTTCTGACTACCCCTATAATTTCAAGTGCTACTACTGCCGAGTATGCCTATTGCGCTAGTTCTTCATAGTAAAAAATGCTAGAATGCATGCAATACATAATGTCGTGTCTAATTTTTCATTTATTTCATATTTATGAATTCTCGTCGTATTTCTAAAAGTATAGATACGTCCTAGAATAAAAATAATAACTTTTTTGGAATGTACAAATAAAGACCTTTCATTTGACACCCCACTCAATATATTTGTTTACTTAACTTTTTTTACCCCAATTATTTTCTTTATCAAAAATTTTTTTATCATGAAAATAAATCAAGTAGCATCTAAAATCATTGCAAACCAAACCGCAACGATGCCACTCTCTTTTTAAGACCGACCAGTCAATGAGCTACGAAGACATCGAAACTCTATGAAACGGGAGCTCTTGCAGCTCTGGTTTCGTAGTTTTTGTTCTTTGGTCGTATTTCAAAAACTATACATCCTAGATTAAAAATAAAAACCATTTTGGAATGTACAAAATAAACCCTTTCGTATGACACCCCACTCAATATATTTGTGTAACTTTCATAATTTTTTATCCCCTTGGGAACCCAATATCTTCACAACCCCTTCATCGATTAAGCTCATATGCTCCACCGTAAATGTCCTTACCACAACCTATTGACCTACCAAGTTTCATGCAGATTGGATGAACGGTTCGACAGTTATGCTCGAACAACAATTCGTGAAACATACAAACATACAAAGCAAAATCGCCCAACTTACCACTAAGATCTTCGCTCGCTTCGCTCGCTCGATCGATAAATGTCTTTTTTAAATCTTGTTTGGAGTCAAGTACACATTATTCAAACCCTATTGGGCACTACATAATTATTTTTTCATAATTGATATTACATTGACTAGTTCACTCACATGCAATGATTTACCTCACATGATTCATTGAATGCAACACTATTGGCCTGGGTCTGGCAACATTATTTTGGACTTTGACATTAGCTAGCTGTCAAGTCGTGAAATTAATTATGGGTCCGACTATGAGTTACTTACTAAACAATTATTTAATACAAACTGACATAATTTTCTGTTAGGGAGTGGGCACACGACGATTTTCGTAGCGCGTTTGAGCATCGCGTTTGCATCGATAAAATATAAACGCGCTACGAAAAACGAAGTGTGTCCGCGCGTTTGTATCGATACAGACGCCGTGCGAATGCGCTGCTCAAAAACGTCCTAGAAAAAACACTCCCTTATATTAATATACCTAACTAAGTTTATAAAACCATGTATAATTTCCGTATAACTCCTACAGAGGCGTTACGAGTCAAAGACAGGGAATATGCAACGTTGTTGGAGGAGAAAATGGCGCTTCACTTGAAAATGGCCGGGCACACGGGATCTTCTATGCTGGATATACCTAATACAGGTGAATAGTAAATAATACACTACCGTTACAATAATCTTGACCACATACTAAGATTTCCTGGGTTGTGAGTACAACGATAACCGAACGAGACTACGATAACCATGGTACAGTCAGCGAAAAAATAGACAAACATTTTGAGTTTTAAATTTTTATACTTATATCCAAACCCGTTGATTTATATTCATAGCTAATATTAGATGCATTGCCCTGCTCTATTACTAAGTTTCTTCCGAAGCACGGAAGCGCTCAGCTCGTAATACCACTTGCGGTCACCCATCAAAATTGTGACTGTGCACAACGCTGCTTAACTTCAACGATCAATTAAGAAAGTCTATATATATATATTTTGTATATATTATATTGCCTGCAGGTGTAACAACAGTATTTCCTGGAGGGCTAGTGTTTCCCGACTACATGAGACTGGCGGCGCCGAATCAAGACACACACGCGCTTTGGCAAGAAGTCTGCAAAGTTGTCAAGGTAAGGTTTTAATTCATCAATACTCAGATTTTAACTTTTGCGGTAGTCGATGTTTCCTTTTTGTACTCTACTACCTTTAATTTGTTCCAAGTAAACACTTTGAATTGTAATGAATTCTCAAGTAAACTGACTGTCATTTAAATTGAGAATCTTATAAAATCATGTCGGAATCGAAAATATACATAAGAATATTCATTTTCAATTAAAATATTTTATAGCAGACATTGTTTAATTTTGCTTTCCAAGTAACGCTGCAAGTGACTGGTAACTTATCAAAACTGTTCGATTAAATCTGTCAACAAATTGACAAGAAAAAAAAACTCAAATCCTTGTCAAAATGACAGCTTTTTATAATAAACGTTTATTAAACACAAAGGAGGATACAATACAGAGCAGTAAAATATACACGGAGAAAGTTATAAACATAAAAAACGGTCAATAAAAAGGTTCACATAACTGTGGTGCCAAAAAGGCCCAGTCTCAGCTAATATAAACTCCCATGGGGTCCAATGTGAGACCGCTGATTTTCAGACTGTACCTTTTTAGGGTGACTACACGGACGGTGAGAGGATGGTGTAGGTACTGGGCAAGCCTACTCCATCTCAACATTGTCCCAGGCACTAAAGTGTCCCGTTAAGTGAAGGCAAAGATTGCCTCCTGACACTGTATAAAATCATCTAGTAAAGATGTAAAGGCCTAAGTTTTTTTTACACGGACACCAACTGAAACGGCGTAGTTAGGGCGGGTTAGTTTGTAAAAGTATTTTGTACCGAACCCATCTTGTACCCAGGAAGCGTTAGAAGTGACGAGTAGCACATGGTCCGGCGGCGGAGCCCTGGGGCGAAGCACCAGTTCCGCGGGCGAGCGCCATTCGTCAGCTTATGAGAGCCCTGCCTTGCCGAGACGGGCGGATACCTTCGCTGGCTTTGACGCGTCTAGACATAGAGGTGAGTTTATATAATTGTATTGGAAACAACCACAGAATTATATCGAAATAGAAGCAAAGAGTGTTTGTACCTCCCGTGCCGAAAAAAAGGGCTTTTTTGCGGCTTTAATTTGAAGCGCCCGACTTGGCGAGCTTTGAAAACCGGCAATGTAAAAATAATCAATCCAAACTGTGAACTGCGTTCTTCAAAGTACGTACGCAAAATGTTACACGGTCGGTTTCCATATAAATAAACGAACTTTTTGCTTCTATCTCGAAATGAAATGAAATTCTTTGGGCTAAATAAAAAGGTAATCTACGTGATAAATACCCGGATACATATGTATGTATTTATGATGTGTTCGGTTTGAAAAATACATTTTTTTTTGTAATATTGGTGGACATTTTACACCGCGCGCCCCTTAGCCCCAAACTAAGCAAAGCTTGTACTAGTTGTACAAATTGTTAGTAAGGGAGTGTCCACATTGCGTTTTTTGTAGCGCGTTTGTATCGATACAAACGCGTTGCGAACGCGATGCGAACGCGCAGCTCAAAAACGCGCTGCAGAAAACGCAATGTGTACACTCCCGGTTTGCGTTTGTATCGATACAAACGCGATGCGAACGCGCGTTTGTATCGATACAAACGCGGTTCGAACGCGCGTTTGTATCGATACAAACGCGGTGCGAACGCGCGTTTGTATCGATACAAACGCGCGTTCGCATCGCGTTTTTATGGATACAAACGTGTTTAAGCAGGGTTTGCTTTTGTACTTTGCTTTTTTGTATGCTCCTTTGTCTGCTAGTTTGTATGCTAGTTTGTATGCTAGTTTGTCTGCTAGTTTGTCTGCTAGTTTGTTTGCTAATTTGCTTATTTGCTCTAAGTTTTTCATTTGTTTCGGGACACTTTCTTCGGGACACTTTTACTTTTGCTTCGGGACAATTGCTAAGGGACACTTTTGCTTGGGGACACTTGCTTCGGGACACTTTTTGCTTCGGGACACTTTTGCTTCGGGACACTTTTTTTTCGGGACACTTTTGCTTCGGGACACTTTTGCTTCGGGACACTTTTTCTTCGGGACACTTTTGCTTCGGGACACTTTTGCTTGGGGACACTTTTGCTTCGGGACACTTTTGCTTCGGGACACTTTTGCTTCGGGACACTTTTTCTTCGGGATACTTTTGCTTCGGGACACTTTTGCTTGGGGACACTTTTGCTTCGGGACACTTTTGCTTCGGGACACTTTTGCTTCGGGACACTTTTTGCTTCGGGAAACTTTTTGCTTCAGGACACTTTTTCTTCGGGACACTTTTGCTTCGGGACACTTTTGCTTCGGGACACTTTTGCTTCGGGACACTTTTTCTTCGGGACACTTTTGCTTCGGGACACTTTTGCTTGGGGACACTTTTGCTTCGGGACACTTTTGCTTCGGGACACTTTTGCTTCGGGACACTTTTTCTTCGGGACACTTTTGCTTCGGGACGCTTTTGCTTGGGGACACTTTTGCTTCGGGACACTTTTGCTTCGGGACACTTTTGCTTCGGGACACATTTGCTTCGGGACACTTTTGCTTCGGGACACTTTTGTTTGGGGACACTTTTGCTTGGGGACACTTTTGCTTCGGGACACTTTTGTTTGGGGACACTTTTGCTTGGGGACACTTTTGCTTCGGGACACTTTCTTCGGGACACTTTTGCTTCGGGACACTTTTTGCTTCGGGACACTTTTTCTTCGGGACACTTTTTCTTCGGGACACTTTTGCTTCGGGACACTTTTGCTTCGGGACACATTTGCTTCGGGACACTTTTGCTTCGGGACACTTTTGCTTGGGGACACTTTTGCTTCGGGACACGTTTGCTAAGAGACAATTTTGCTAAGGCACACTTTTGCTTGGGGACACTTTTGCTTCGGGACACTTTTGCTTCGGGACACTTTTGCTAAGGGACACTTTTGCTTCGGGACACTTTTGCTTCGGGACACTTTTGCTTCGGGACACTTTTGCTTCGGGACACTTTTTCTTCGGGACACTTTTGCTTGGGGACACTTTTGCTTGGGGACACTTTTGCTTCGGGACACTTTTGCTAAGAGACAATTTTGCTAAGGCACACTTTTGCTTGGGGACACTTTTGCTTCGGGACACTTTTGCTAAGGGACACTTTTGCTTGGGGACACTTTTGCTTGGGGACACTTTTGCTTCGGGACACTTTTGCTTCGGGACACTTTTGCTTCGGGACACTTTTGCTTCGGGACACTTTTTCTTCGGGACACTTTTGCTTCGGGACACTTTTGCTTGGGGACACTTTTGCTTGGGGACACTTTTGCTTCGGGACACTTTTGCTTCGGGACACTTTTTCTTCGGGACACTTTTGCTTCGGGACACTTTTGCTTGGGGACACTTTTGCTTCGGGACACTTTTGCTTCGGGACACTTTTGCTTCGGGACACTTTTGCTTCGGGACACTTTTTGCTTCGGGACACTTTTTGCTTCGGGACACTTTCTTCGGGACACTTTTTCTTCGGGACACTTTTGCTTCGGGACACTTTTGCTTGGGGACACTTTTGCTTCGGGACACTTTTGCTTCGGGACACTTTTGCTTGGGGACACTTTTGCTTCGGGACACTTTTGCTTCGGGACACTTTTGCTTCGGGACACTTTTGCTTCGGGACACTTTTGCTTCGGGACACTTTTTGCTTCGGGACACTTTTGCTTTGGGACACTTTTGCTTGGGGACACTTTTGCTTCGGGACACTTTGCTAAGGGACACTTTTGCTTCGAGAAACTTTTGCTTCGGGACACTTTTACGAAGGGACTTTTGATAAGGGACAAACTAGCATACAAACTAGCAGACAAACTAGCAGACAAACATCAGACAAACTAGCAGGCAAACTAGCAATCAAACTAGTAAACTACGAACGCGATGCGAACGCGCGTTTGTATCGATACAAACGCAATTCGAACGCGCGTTTGTATCGATACAAACGCGATGCGAACGCGCGTTTGTATCGATACAAACGCGCGTTTGTATCGATACAAACGCGCGTTCGCAACGCGTAGCAAAAACGCGCTTCAGAAAACGCAATGTGGACACTCCCTAAATGTTCAACCACGTTGTCCTCTATTACTGAGCGTGAATAAATATCTACTTAGTTTTTGAATAGGTATCGTTTTAGCAGATGAAATTTTGTATGGAAGTATTGGTTTTTATATTTTTTAGGTTAGATTATATTTCGATTTTTACAATACCATTATATTTAATTTATTTTTTAGGCGTAATCCCTCGTCTTTCGACCGACACGCCCACCGAAATAGCAGAAGGCGACGCAGAACAAATAATAATAGGCGCAGTAGCAGAGCCGCTTACAGAAGACGCAGCGTTGAGACTACAACACGCTGTGTACACACTCACTTGTATAGTGTGGCAACAACTCACCACTATACACAGGTATACAACTCACTATAATAATAGTAGCAGAGCCGCTTACAGAAGACGCAGCGTTGAGACTACAACACGCTGTGTACACACTCACTTGTATAGTGTGGCAACAACTCACCACTATACACAGGTATACAACTCACTATAATAATAGTAGCAGAGCCGCTTACAGAAGACGCAGCGTTGAGACTACAACACGCTGTGTACACACTCACTTGTATAGTGTGGCAACAACTCACCACTATACACAGGTATACAACTCACTATAATAATAGTAGCAGAGCCGCTTACAGAAGACGCAGCGTTGAGACTACAACACGCTGTGTACACACTCACTTGTATAGTGTGGCAACAACTCACCACTATACACAGGTATACAACTCACTATAATAATAGTAGCAGAGCCGCTTACAGAAGACGCAGCGTTGAGACTACAACACGCTGTGTACACACTCACTTGTATAGTGTGGCAACAACTCACCACTATACACAGGTATACAACTCACTATAATAATAGTAGCAGAGCCGCTTACAGAAGACGCAGCGTTGAGACTACAACACGCTGTGTACACACTCACTTGTATAGTGTGGCAACAACTCACCACTATACACAGGTATACAACTCACTCACTGACTCACTCGCTCATTACTCACTCACTCAATAGATCAAGCCAGTCATTCTTAAAAGCTTTCAATGTATGTATGTTAAGCAAAGTGTCCACTGGCAAGTAACTTCCGAATTTTTTTGCAGAAGTCAATTGACGACTAGTTTCCACTGACTGCAATTTTTCTATTTGCATACACGTGGGACTTGCAGCAAGTTCGAAAAGGCACTAAAACTTGCAGAAGTCCGCTTGCGCCATCTTTTAATACGTTGGAAGTCGCTTGCGCAAGTTAGCTTGTGCAAGATTTATTATTGCCAGTGGACACTTTTTTGAAAACATTTTTCCAACAAAAAACTGGTTGTCTGTAAAGTCGGTTTACGGACGATATTTATACGTGTTAGCGTCAGAAGAAAACATTAATGAAAAATTGCATACTTTTATGAATTGCCGAACGCTTAAGCCGATCGTGCCTCTATCGTTCCGCGCTCTCGCTTGCACGCTTGGTTCAGGCGGAACGTGACACTATTAATATAGAAGTATTGATATAGAAATATATTTCAGTCTGGAAGCTCAAGTCTGCGCTTGGAGATCTAGCGGCGGCGCGCTATCGCGAAGTCACGACGCGCAGTTAGAAGAGTTGAGGCACGCTCAAGCCAGGCTCACGGCAGAACGGGCCAATTGGGAGGCGCAGAAGAATGCAGACTACTCCGCTATCACTGCTGGTACGTTTATTTTAACTAAGTAGACTAAGGGCTGATTTTTAAATCGATAAATAACTTTTATCTGAGGAATAAATATGGCGTTATGACATATTTTCAATACAATATCTGTCAAATCGCATATTTATTTCCTTAGATAAAAGTTATCTAAGTATTGAAAAACAGCCCTAAGTAGCGTTTCTGTCAGGTACTGAATAACCGAAAAATTAAGTTACTTTTAAATAACGGTATGACGTCATACCGATATATTCCGGTTACCTAAATATTTGTGCTTAGTGGCAAATAAATGATGTGTCTATGTCTATATTTCAATAGCGAAAAAAATTTCGGTACCGAAAAACAAGTATGAAATGCTAACCGATATAAAAAAGTACTAAAAAGAGCTACCTAAACCCCTATGATAAAGGTTTTCTTTGATAACACCGCGCCCGCCTAGTTTCAGTTTATAATATTTATTACGGCTCGGCCAATCGGCTTGACTTATTTTTTCGGTAACGTAATTGTATACCGGTAAAATAGCGGTATCGCCATACCCCTATCTGATAAAGGTATCCGTTTTTGCGGTACCGTAACGATAATACCGTACCGCTTTCAATTCCTGGTTTCAGTATTCGGGTGTAAGCTACCTTACTATTAAATTCTTTCAGATTCTGATTAGTTTTATTATTACAGAGAAAAGGCAGTTACAAGTGGCGAGACAAGAGTTGATCGAGCAACAGAAAGACGTGGAGCAACAACGTGAGAGGCTCTATAGGCGGCTGGAGAGGTTGCAGCAACACGGTAATTTATTTATTTATTTATGTCCACTTACATCTATTCTTACAGTCTTACAGTAATGTCTTGACTGGCCCCTTAGCTCAATTGGTAGTAGCCTTCTGCGCTGTAGGTCGTGGGTTCGATTCCCACACAGGACAAACATTTGTGTGATAAACATAGATGTTTTTTCTGTGTCTGGGTGTTATAAAGTATTATTATTATAAGTAAGTATGTATTTACAAATATATAAGTATTCTATCAGTTATCTGGTTCCCATAGTACAAGCTTTGCTTAAATGTCCACAATATTTATTTATTTATGTTAACGAAAACAGGGTTACGACCATAACCACATTGATAGTAGACTCACGTTCTAACTAAGGTATTGAAAAAAAGCAAGTTCGTATGAGCAAGTGGCCACAGAGACAGACTCTGGTGACAAAGTTTTTAAGCTGCCTAAAGCCCTCCGTCAGGGTCCGACAAAAACGTGTCCGATGCATTTTCTGAAGTCTGAACCGCAGGAGTTGAGATGTCGTGTAGCAAATACACGTTAACTACTCCATAATTTGATTGGTATAAGTACTTACAAGTTTAAACTAGATTTTTCTTTATAAGTCAGTCACGGAATAACTTGCAAATTATAGTGCTAAATAACCTTAATTCACTATGCCGTTACATTTCTTTACCACTTTTGTTATAATTCCTTGACAAGACATGTTTCCTTCCATTCTAAGATGATAAAAGATTTATTGAAGATTACATTTTAATCTTATTGTCTTTTGAACGAATTTCTCTCAATAATCTTAATATATTTCAAATTTAGATTTTTTTGAAAATTTCAAAATATCTAGTACTCCTCCGCCAAACTATACCAAAAAAGATTCGTCAAAATTTTCACGCTAAAGCTAAATTAACTATTTCAAATTTTTCAACATTATGTATTTCACTTTCAAACCTTACCCAGATGAAGATTCTCCGGATGAATCGAAACATTGTCGGTATCTAAATCGACGATATTTTTACGTGAGTAATTCCCGTGTGTTAAATAATGAACATTATGTATGTTGTTATAGGTGGTTCTCAAGAGGAAATAGCGAGTGTTGGTACTTTATCACCCGACTCGAGTGTCAGCGATACCACACGACGGAAAGAACCTAAGTGGCGAAGTAAGTAGCACTTACAATTATTATAATATAATATCTAAGGTGTGTATGGGGGCCCAAACATCATCTCTCGGGCCCCAAGTCAACCTTACCTGCACGCGGTGCACCCTGCCAATCAGCGAACAAGGCTCTGACGAACCATCTGCCAACACGCACTGGACCAGCGTGGCAGATTAAGGTCCAAATCCCCCCCAAACATGGACACAAATATAAAACAAAGGCCCCAAGTTCCCGGCGACTTCAGAGGAGGTACGGGCGTTGACGGGTGCCATGCCGATTCTGGAGTCAGGGGTGCTAAGAATCCCCGGGAGAGGCTCAACCGTCAAACGAAACCGGCTAACGAAATAATGGACACTGATATACTTAATATTTTGACTTATAATGTTAAAACACTTCTGAAAGACGAGCGGCTGATAGAGCTGGAAAATGCTTTGAGGGATATAAACTGGGATATAGTGGGTCTTGCAGAGGTTCGAAGATTAGGAGAACAGACGGTTGAGAGAGACGATGGTATATTCTTCCACTTTGGGGAGACTCAGGGACTCAACGGTGTGGGGTTCTTGGTTTCCAAGAAGTGGAAGGATAACATCATCGAATTTATCGGTTACTCCGAAAGAATTGCGGTCCTCAAATTTAAACTAACACCTACAAAAACGTTATCATTGATACAAATCTATGCTCCAACATCGGCACATCCTGATGATGAAATAGAAGACTTCTACGACCTCTTAGACAAAGCTTGCAATGAGAACAGAGGATCTTGGACAGTAATTTTGGGAGATTTTAATTCTAAAGTAGGAATAAGAAGAGAGTCGGAAAGCGAATGCAAAATTTTGGGAAAATTTGGTCTCGGGATACGTAATGAGCGAGGAGCTCGCCTAATCCAGTTCGCCTTTGGACAAAACATGTTCATAGCTAACACCTTCTTTGACAAAAAAACACAAAGGCGTTGGACTTGGGTGTCCCCCAATCAAAATGTTAGAAACGAAATTGATTTTGTATTAACATCTAACAAGCGCATTATCAAGGACGTCAGCGTCATTAACAAAATCAAATACGCTTCCGACCACAGACCAATACGAGCAAAATTAAGATTTGAATTTAAAATACATAGATCAATACTATTTACAAAAAGAATAATTAAGCACTCCAAACAAAACTTAATTAATAATTCCGATAAATTTGTTTTAGAGCTTAAAAATTATTTTCAAACACTAAATTTAGATGAGTTAGGTAACACAGACACACAATATAACAATATAGTTAAAGCAGTTCATAGAAGTAGCAAAAAATTAAAACCAGTAAAAAAAAGTAAATTCAAAATAACAACTTACACATCACAACTAATTGAAAAAAGACTCGCAACTGAGATTGGTTCTATAGGTTACAGGAAGTTGGATAAAGAAGTTAAACGTAGTATTAGACAGGATTCAAGAGCTTATAATACATTTAGAGTAAAAACTGCTCTAGAAAATAATTCATCTTTAAGAACATCGAAGGACGGTATCGCTAAGGGTAAAACTTGGATAAACAGCCTGCAAGATAGCAACGGTATTAAGCACAACAATAGAGCAAAAATTCTTGAAATATGCACACACTTCTATAAAAACCTTTACTCGGACCCACATAAAAGCAATGAACAAAATATTATAGAATACGTACGCTCGGACGACATCCCTTTCATAACAGGCCGCGAAGTCCATGATGCGCTCAAAACAATGCGTTATGAGAAGAGCCCTGGAGAGGATGGTGTCACGACAGAAGTCTTAAAAGTAGGAGCCCCAGTGTTATTACCCCACATTACAAATCTTTTCAATGCAATCCTCGACACAGGTCAAATGCCTGTAAGGATGTGTCACTCAAACATTATTCTTCTCCACAAAAAAGGAGACAAGAGCAACATTGGAAACTACCGGCCCATCAGTTTAGTGTCACATCTTTACAAAGCATTCATAAAAGTTATCCAAAAACGTATTGACGGTACATTAGATTATCACCAACCTCCAGAACAGGCTGGATTTAGACCTAGTTTTTCCACCACAGACCATATTCATACTCTTAACCAAATTATTGAAAAATTTACCGAGTTTAACAAACCACTATACTTAGCTTTTGTGGACTATACCAAGGCTTTTGACAGTGTCAAACATACAGCAATATTTTCAGCACTAGAGCAACAACAAGTAAATAAAACATACATAGACCTCCTCAGATTAATTTACAACAATAGTCATGCAAATGTAAAACTAGAGTCTTCTGGAATACAGTTCCCAATAGAAAAGGGAGTAAAACAGGGGGATCCGCTCTCTCCCAAATTATTTACAAGCACGTTAGAAGAAGTTTTCAAACCATTGGCAGTCTCGTGGGCAACAAGGGGTATTGAAGTTGGCGACCGAAGGCTCACTAACCTTAGGTTTGCTGATGACATAATCCTTTTTGCACCTAATGCCACCGAATTGCAAGAAATGCTACAAGACCTTAGCACGGCGAGCCTCGAGGTTGGACTTGTGATGAATCGGTCAAAAACGCAAATTATGACCAATAGCACGAAACGTAGGGTCATGGTAGATGGGCAAGAGATACACTATGTCGATGAGTATATTTACTTGGGCCAGTTAGCTTCCTTCGAAAACAGGCAAGACAAAGAAATAGACCGTAGAATTGAAAATGCCTGGAAAAGCTACTGGTCCATGAAGGAGCTAATGAAGGGCGACCTTCCCATGTCACTGAAGCGTCAACTCATCGACATGTGTATTTTGCCCGTCCTAACCTACGGTGCCCAGTCTTGGTCACTGACTGATTCTCAAAAGTCCAAACTCGGGGTTTGCCAAAGAGCAATGGAACGCAGCATCTTAGGTGTAAAACGAATCGACCGGATTCGAAACACCTGGCTGCGTTCAAAGACCGGCATTGCTGACGTGGGCTTAAAGGCTGCCAAGCTGAAATGGGATTGGGCGGGTCATGTCACCCGTATGCACCCAGACAGGTGGGCCCGATGGGTGACTAGTTGGATCCCGACGGACGGCAGGCGACTCCGAGGCAGACCTAGAAAGCGCTGGCGTGATGACCTGGACGCCTTTAAGAAAAATTGGCAAAAAACCGCAGAAGATCGCGAAGAGTGGAAGGTAGCGGGGGAGGCCTTTGCCCAGCAGTGGGACAGTTTGGGCTAATGAAAAAAAAAAAAAAAAAAAATATCTAAGGATCAAACTATTAATAAAAAGCACGTTTCACGTTTTGCACACAGTATTGTATTTTATTAAGTTTTTTTATTTAACAGTTAAATTAACCTATACTGTCCCAATGCTGGGCTACAACTTTTTTGCATGAGCTAAAAATAATTGACATTAACTGTCATTTTTGTCGATTCTGAAGAGTAAAAACGTCAAATTGATACGTCTCAAATATTTAAATAGCCGTAGTATTCGGCCAAAAGTTGGTTAAAAGTGGACTGTATTTCAGATATAAATGAGGAAATCCGTGGTCTCTGCCTACCCCTGTGGGAAAGAGGCGTGATTTTATGTATGTATGTATATGTATATTTCAGATAACCGAGGCTCCACCGGTTCGGAATCGTCAGCCAGCGCTTGCAGCGTGCGAGGCGCGCCATTACCACCGCAGTTACTCTCCGCGCAAAACGAAACTAGGGCCTCACACGCGCCTATTGCTGTAAGTTATTACTTCTTAAGGCACACCCGGACACTCGACGAAATCTCTACGCAAAAGCAGCGTCTAACTACATATATTTACACTACACAATGTCAGTTTTGTACACAGTAAGGTTGTCACCGTATGAATAATGTACACTGTGGTCTCGGTCTCGTCTATACGTCTGCGCGTGCAATTTTGGATGTAGTCTTTCCCTTTTCTTCCACTGTCGACGATATTGTGCTTAACTCATCCAGCCTCGGCCTCTTTGTCGTCTGTTATGCGCTGCGGTGGTCTGCCGCGCCCTGGGTTTCCATTCAAGGACTCGTCTTGTCCAGCGACTTTCTTCCATTCTCGCAATGTGCCTTGCCCGCCCATATGGCCACTTTTTTTTTGCTATGACGGCCATGATGTCCTTGATAGTGTTTGTTATTTTGGCAAACTTTTGAAAAAAAAAATATGACCACGACTGTACCTTTTTAGTGCGGTAGACACTTCTTTCAGATCTTTACGCATTTTAATATCCTCTGAAGATGTCTAAGGGATAGGTATAGTCTGGCAAAAACGGGTAGAAACGGTAACTAAAATTTAATTACAATGGAAACCCTTTTTTTACTAATCTATGGTAAAGTACAGGTTTCTTGTCTATGGTACAGGTACCGAAGACGTCAGTCAGAAGTAATAATTTCCTTGTAGAAGAGAATTTATCTATTTTGCGTATTTAGCTTGCACAGTGGCGCCCCCATTTATGTCTATTATTTTTGCCAGACTATATATGCAAATACATTTTTCAGAAGTAAGAAGAAGAAGAAATACATTCCTTACGTGACCGGTTGCAAGCTCAGCTCAGCTATTAAAAAGCTAACTTACAGACTTTTGTATACAATATATTTGCTAATACAATATTGTTTCAACAGCAGATGATAAAACAACAACTGCCACTGAAACTGGCGAGTGGTAAGGGTCAACAGCCGCCGCCTGGTTATCACAGACTGCACGAATCGCCCAGCGATGTAAGTTGAACTCTATTACAATAGCTAAAAGTTAATTTTTGTATGAAGCTATAATAATGCAATAACAAATTATTGAAAGCAAAGCAACCAATCGAAACACGTAAAATTAAAACGTTCCCATTGGTTGATATTGCAAATCTGCTGAGTGGTTCTAATGTAACACTCATTAGAGATTACTTTTGCTTGTTATCATGAAGTAGCAATCTACATCATTATAAAAGTTGTCATAACAATTTCGTCTTTATTTCAACTGTGTTAAAAGTTCTGCAACAGATCGAATGGTTGGTTCATTTCAGGACATCGAGTATCCGAACGTATTTTAATCTACAAAATTGTTTTAGTAAGTAATATTCGTAAAGTAGATTGTGTCCAAATTCGCTGTTGTGTTTTCGAAATCTTGTGATGTTGTAATTTTTGATACGTGTTTAGAATTCATAGTTCTTATTATCTTGAATCTTCAGACTATCTTGAATCAGTACAATTAACGCTAAAGTAGAACTATCTTATAGTATTTCTACCCATTTGTGTGTAATTATCAGTAAATTTTAACTTTCGCCCTACTTTTGAACTATAAAACCTATCTGAAGTTTATAAAATTTTAATTATTAAACCAAACATGTACAAATTCGTTTTTTTTTGTTAGCTTATTGTGTTCCACTGTTGGACAAAGATCCATCAAAGTCATTTTTAATGTATTATTTATTTTTCAATGTAAAAATAATACACTTACGATTTTTTAAGCTGTCCCATTACTTATTTTTCCTCTAATCAAGACAAACCGAGTTTCATCTATGATGTATAAGTTATTATTTCAAAATAAAAATGAATTTGATAATGTATAAGTTAATATTTCAAATAAAAAATGAATTTTCAAACACGTGATCCAATTACAACATGTATGCACCGCAATTGGCTGTAGTAATCTGTACTGGTACACATTGCTTACCGAACTCTTCTTTATAAATCGGTGTACAACCATTTTGTCTGTTCAGCTTTCGTTGTTAGAGCATGGATTTCTTACTTCCTAACTTCTGTAAGCGCCTTTGGATATTCTATTTGACTGTACATCTGTAGCCATAAGATGTGTAAGTGCGAGTGAGTACGCAACATGCTGTACTATACAACATGGGTAACTCTTAGGCCTGTAATGTTATAATAGTTTTAACAATAAAGAATTATAATGGTTTGAACTATGCTCACACGTTTTATGATTCAAAATGCAACGAGATCATTACTATAGTTGCTGAGAATTGGAAGTGGAAGGTGATGGAGTTTTTAGTGCATCTTAAGGCCAAATAAGGAACCACTGTACAAAGAAAAAACTCACGTTCTTGAAAAAAACTCACGTGATCCTTTTGAAGGTTCAACAGGATATTGGTAACAACGAGCTTTGTAAACCACACAACCTTATTCTAATCACTCTCTTTTGTTTCTATCACATAGGTTATGGATCCAGACAAAATGAGCTTAATAGGTTATGGATCCAGGCAAAAAGAGCTTTATACAGGGTGCCCTTTTTTTACCCCTCCTGTATATTTTCCTTGATGACACTAATGTAATATTTGCAAACAATTTCAATATTTAGGATGACTTACACCCAAATACTGAAACGCTACTTAGTTTAAGTGGTAGTTATTTAATTTTTGTATGCGATTCTGAAGAGTAAGAGCGTCTCAAGTAGATAAGTGCGTCTCAAATATTGAAGTAGCGTTTCAGCATCGGGAATTAGATAGGATCCCTGTTATAATAGAATTTTAGGCTCAAAACCTCAACCGGCTGCTAAATCTGTTGCCGTCACTTTTTATTCACATAAAAGGGACAAGAAAAAGAAACATTCTCTAACTAAAGCCTTGCTAAATTGACAATCTATACCAACATATAAAGCGGAAGAGTTTGTTTGTTTGTTTGAACGCGCTAATCTCAGGAACTAACAGTCAGATTTGAAAAATTATTTCTGCATTTGTTAGCTAAACTCTTGAGGAAGGTTATAGGCTCATCATCATCACCTACCATCACTAAGGGAGCAGCGCGCTGCTAGTTGAATAATAATGGTGTTTTTGTTTAACGAGCAGCGCCCTCGCGGCGTTGCCCCCGTACTGATGGTTTATGGTTATGATGATGATAATGAAAAGTAGCCTATAACCTTTTGAGAAAGATATAGATAGTATGAAAGGTTTGAGAAAAGTAGCCTATAACCTTTCTCAAGAGATTATCTATCAAACGCAAAAATATTTTTTCAAATCCGACTGGTAGTTTAATTAACGCGAAAAATTTTGTTTTAAACAAACAAACTCTTCCGCTTTATATAATTCTATAAAAGTATAGATATAGATGTCAAATTGTTTTATAGTTTATTCTATAGTTACAGCATCAACAGCACCAAGGTTTGGTGATTCACCACACTAGAACGGGTAGCTCTCCCGCCCCTTTGCCTTCCCAGGCGCCGCCTAACAACAAAGCTACCAGGTGAGTGAAAACAGTCACTAGCTAAACAAAAACCCTAGAAAACTGTACCTAACCAGTAAAAACATAGGCCTTTATATCTTCACTATACTCTAGTAATTTTGGATGTACAATGTTTACTAACACTGCACTGATAGATCAATCCGCTGATAGCAGGAATAGACCAATCACAGAAAACTGAGATTAGATATGATTGGCACTGATTCAATATGGCCAATCGTAATGAATCTCAGTTTTCTGTGATTGGTCTATTCCTGCTATCAGCTGATTGATCTGTCAGTGCAGTGTTAGTAAACATTGTACATCCAAAATGGCTAGAGTATAGATGGTTTATACAGTGTCAGGAGGCAATCTTTGCCTACACTTAACGGGACACTGTAGTGCCTGGGACATTGTTTGAGATGGAAAACTTGCCCAGCACCTAAACCATCCTCTCAGCTTAACCGGCCGTATCCACAGGAAAGACATGGTCAATGCGTGTTGTAACACTTGTAACCATCACTATGTAAACTTAGTATAGAACTAACTAAACAAATACTTTGTCATAGAAACAAAACCATTGCTTATTTCTGCCAAATGTGGTCATACCTCTGACTACCCTCTTAGACATTTTCAATGGATTTTAAATACTTAGAGATCTGAGAGAATAGCAGCATTTACACGCAGAGATCGGCCTGCGGATTTTCCCGCGGATCGATCTCTGCCATTCCAACCTTTGACAGTTTTATCCGCGGATATCCGTAAAGATATCTTTACAGATATCTGTACAGTCCAGATCCGTGCTAAAAACTCTACCGTTTAAAGGCCGCTAGTTTTATCCGCGGATATCTTTACAGATATCTGTACAGTCCACACAACGATCTATTATCATTTAATCTTGGTTATAAGGATTGTTGGTCTTGTTGAGAGGCTTTCTTGGTAGCTTTGTCTCTTTCACACTCGTTGTTGGATTAGTAGTGTGCCCATGTCATTTAAATTTCAGGATATTTTTACTTTATCGCGCTCGACAAAATCAGCGCTTGATTTCGATCCATGGTTTCGATCCTTGAATTCGATCCTTGATTTTGATCCTTGATTTTGATTTCGATCCTTGATTTCGATCCTTGGTTTCGATCTTGGATTTCGATCCTTGATTCTTGAATTTTGAACCTTGAATCTGAAATTTTGAATCTTGAATCTTTGAAGTGACAGCTGTCAAACTTCAAATGACCATATCTCGGGAACTACTCGTCCTAGACTCCCCGTTCTCAGTTCAAATGAAAGCTATGACCAAGATCTTCATTTGAAGTGACAGCTGTCAAACTTCAAATGGCCATATCGCGGGAACTACTCGTCCTAGACTCCCCGTTCTCAGTTCAAATGAAAGCTATGACCAAGATCTTCATTTGAAGTGACAGCTGTCAAACTTCAAATGGCCATATCTCGGGAACTACTCGTCCTAGACTCCCCGTTCTCAGTTCAAATGAAAGCTATGACCAAGATCTACATTTTCAATAACAGCTGTCAAAATGACATCTGTCATCTGAAATGTAGATCTTGGTCATAGATTTCATTTGAACTGAGAACGGGGAGTCTAGGACGAGTAGTTCCCGAGATATGGCGGTTTGAAGTTTGACAGCTGTCACTTCAAATAAAGATCTTGGTCATAGCTTTCATTTGAACTGGGAACGGGGAGTCTAGGACGAGTAGTTCCCGAGATATGGCGGTTTGAAGTTTGACAGCTGTCACTTCAAATAAAGATCTTGGTCATAGCTTTCATTTGAACTGAGAACGGGGAGTCTAGGACGAGTAGTTCCCGAGATATGGCCATTTGAAGTTTGACAGCTGTCACTTCAAATGAAGATCTTGGTCATAGCTTTCATTTGAACTGGGAACGGGGAGTCTAGGACGAGTAGTTCCCGAGATATGGCGGTTTGAAGTTTGACAGCTGTCACTTCAAATGAAGATCTTGGTCATAGCTTTCATTTGAACTGGGAACGGGGAGTCTAGGACGAGTAGTTTCCAAGATATGGTGCTTTGAAGTTTGACAGCTGTCACTTGAAATGAAGATCTTGGTCATAGCTTTCATTTGAACTGAGAACGGGGAGTCTAGGACGAGTAGTTCCCGAGATATGGCCATTTGAAGTTTGACAGCTGTCACTTCAAAGATTCAAGATTCAAAATTTGATAGGGCCTCCAGACTCTCTGCGAGAACCCCCGAGAACACCCGAGAAGCGTGAGTGTGAGGAGCTTCTCGCCTTCTCGTTCTCTGGCTCGCCTGTTCTCCGATCGGTGTCGGTATTTTTGGCCGAGACAAAGGATTTCAAACATCACGACGGAGAAAAATTGAGAGTGTGGATAGCTTGTTTGTTCTTCGAGAAGTCTCGGCGAGACTTCTCGCTGAGCTTTCTCTCGAGAGTCTGGAGGGGCTATCAGATTCAAGGTTCAAAATTCAAGAATCAAGAAAAAAACTTTGTAAATTTATACCGTTCCACGCGCCAGTCCAAAATCTGCGGTTATCTGTACAGATATCTTTAAAGATATCTTTACAGATATCTTTACAGTCCGGATCCGTGGGAAAATCTTTAGCGTTTAAAGGCCGCTAGTTTTATCCGCAGTTATCTTTAAAGATATCTTTACAGATATCTTTACAGATATCTTTACAGTCCGGATCCGTGGGATAATCTCTATCGTGTAAATGCCGCTAATGTCTATCGCGCTTTTGGGGATACAGTCGTGATCTGAGAGAATGTCTAGCTAGAGAATGTCTATCGCGCCTTAGGGATACAGTCGAGATCTGAGAAAAGGTCTATCGCGCCTTGGAGATACAGTGTGTCGCGGCGTATCCAAACGGTTTCGGCACAGTGCGGTGTATCCGAACAATATTTTTACTTTTTATTGTATAAATTCAAAATGGCGACTTCCTCTTGCTCTCTTTCTAACCCGAATCGCCTTGTCATCACTCATCTTTGTACGAAATTATTTAAAATATAAATTCAAAAAGTCTTAGGTATTTTCACTTGGCACCGACACCCAACCCGTAGCCGATACACAGTGTTGTAGACATTTTCTCAGATCTTTGAAGATGTCTAAGGGAGTGATCATCATTATTATTATGTAATTTCATTTAATTTCTAGAGACTGATTTTATAGCGATCCGAAATTAACTGCAATTTTTCTTATAACTGAAATCAACAGCTGGTTTCGGGAGCATTTTAAAAACAAGATTTATTACTTTTTTTTTAATTTTTATACTTAGTGTTAAACCACACAATCGATCAATAAGAGCTTATCAAGATTTTTAACCTGACATAATAAGGATTCCGTGGCTGAATTGGTAAGGCACTCCGGCTTAAGGAGGATCGCTTGTATCACTGCGGGTTCGAATCCCGTCGGAATTGAAAATTTGGATAAGATTTTTCATTTCTAATTAAGATTTATTTCATGCATTTCAGAACAAATACCTACCCAAAGCTGCCGGATAAGTTCCGCGTCCGTTCCCCCGAACCCACCCCGCCACCGGCGCCCGAGGAAGAAGTAATATTCTTCTGACGGTCGCGTCAGAGCGAAGCGCAGACTCGATCATGAGACTGCGCCGTCTCTTAAACCTTCCCTGAATTATGGACGCCTGGTACCTTGCGTTGCTGTGAGTCTTTGTTGGCATTTCTACGATACTGATAATACTTTATTTTAAACTAGCTTCCGCCCGCGGCGTTGCCCGCGAGGTAGCTACATAACATATAGTCTTTGTTCATCCTAAAAGTTCATCTACATTAATATTATAAAGGGATTTTTTTGTTGTTTTGTTTGTGACGAATAGGCTCCGAAACTACTGGACCGGTTTCAAAAATTCTTTCACCAATAGAAAGCTACAATATCAGAGAATAACATAGGCTATAATCTAAAATATACCCGTGCGAAGCCGGAGTGGCTCGGTAGTTCTAAATACTGGTGAAAGAATTTTTGAAATCGGATGAGTAGTTTCGGAGATTACCTCCTACATACAAACAAACTTTACCTCTTTATAATATTAAGTTTAGACTTTCGCACCTTGGACACATTTTTAAATTATTAACGGGTCTTGAGTCTTCTCGTGACGGTGACTGTAATGTCGCCGAAACGTCGAGGTAAATAAAATGATTTCATTACGCGATTAAGTCCCGTCAATAATTTAAAACAGATACTACTTTGTTGTTATGAATACCTAGTACTTCTGTGGAATTATTTATGGTAGAAGAAAAAAATCATTAAGTACGTTAAATTATACTTCTTTATTGTTATGGATTAGTGGTGTTTGTGGCAACTCAAATTTTAGTTTTTTACATAGAATTGAAGCCTTATCGTATCTTTTCACAGAGGATATTGATACTACGTTATTGTTATGAACTCCTGGTACCTCTCGATTCTAAAAATATTATTTTTTTTAGTTTTTAACATAGAAACTGTCTGATAGTACATTAGCATTTCTTTAAAGTTCACAGTGAATATTGATACTACATAATTCAATGTTACGGATAAAATAACTGCGGGCTTAAAAAGGTCGCTATTGCAGAATCGCAATAAAGGAATTGAACTATTGCCATCTCTTTTCGACTGAGAGTGAAAAGAGACGGCATTATAGTTCATTTCATATTGTGACAGCTTTAACTACCTTTTTAAGTCCGCTGGTAGCTCTGAGTCATTTGTGGCAAAATACATACATTATAAGCTATTTAAATTTAATTAGAGACCATTTTTTTCTTCAATGTTAAAATATGATAGGTAGTACTTCTGACGTTATTTGTAATTCTTATAATATTTAATAATTTTTCTTAAGTTTTGAAACGTTAATTAAACTTATTAATTCCTAGTCCTGTGACATTTCTGGCATTTATTTTTTAACCATTTTAAAAGACATTATTAATACTACCTACCTTTTTTATGGTTTATGTTTCATTAGATTTTTATTTTGTATCGTTTTTCACATTTAGTCAATTCAATTCAATTCAATTCATTTATTTCCAAAAACAACATAAAATTGTATGCGGTAAACACTAAAATACAATACAATATAGTTAACAGGAACTTATAGTCACATTAAACCTTACTTCAGTATTTTTACATGAAAGTCTGTAAAGACATCAGCACATTTCTAAGAGGATAATAATATACTATTCTGACGCTCTCTGGATTTTTCCTCTCTTATAAAGTCCTAGTAGATTTTATCAAATAACTAGGAAACGTTATATAACTCTATGAAAAAGTTAACCGTTTTAGGGGCCGCTATACAATCTATTTTATCAAATCTGCGGGCTGACCAATTTAAGGTTCGAGACAAGTTAGACAAACTTGTCTCGAACCTTAAATTGGTCTCAAACTGTCAAAACGATCGCGTAGGTATCTTTTGTTCGGTCTCGTTGAGATGAGAGTGACGGAGTTACTTGCGTGGTCACTGAACTGTCGTATTTGACAATTTGAGACCGAGTTTGGTTGCTATCAAAGATAGGCAATCAGAGGGCAGATCAATGTGATTCATGATGTGAATTCATAAGGTGAATAGGCTTAGAGACCATTTTAAAGCCACTAGTATGTTTAAAATATGCAGCTGATTAAAATACTGTCAGTCAAGACAGCTGTTACTTTTTCCTATATCTCTAGTGTTCATTTGTATTTTAATAATTATGCATTTATATTTTTTAAGTTTTTGGTTCAATATTTTCCTACCTCGGGCCACCTATTTATAAACATTCCATTTCAAGTTCAAAATATAGTTAGAGATCATTTATTTCTCAAAGAAAAATATTTTTAACTATGAGCTTATTCCATAGTGATCTCTATTTCTACAACTATAAAGTATAGTTTAATGTAACTTTGCATGTGGCAGTATTCTCGGCAGCTTAAAGCTTTATACCTATCGTTCCTTATGCTTTTAAAACTATGGGAAGGTCTACAGAGACCTAAGTATTGTATAAATAGAAGTTTAATGGACATTTTCGACATAAGGACAGTTTTAATGATTCTAAACTAAGTATTAGACGGGCGATAGTACTAAGTGATATAGAAAACGTACTTCGCTTAAAACGTGGTTCTAAAAAGTGAAGAATGAAAAGTGAACAGTGAATTTTTAAAATTAAAAATGAAGTTTGAAGATCAAATTGTTTTAGAGATCGGAAAACTCAAAATATGGCCAAAGTTACGGCATTTTCTGATAAAACTGAATTTAAATAAGCATGTTGTGTATCTGTAGAAAATATTTAGCGGTCTATAAGTAATGTTAAACTAGATGTTTTGGTATCAAAACAAATCTTGTTGAATTGAACATGATTGTGTCGCTTGCTTTGGCACTTTAGAACTTAAATATGAACGTCTGAACTGTAAAGGATGATAAAATTATCGCATTTACCTATAGAATACTTATATATTTGTAAATACATACTTATAATACTTTATAACACCCAGGCAAAGAACAAACATCTATGTTCCTCACACAAATCTTTGTCCTGGGTGGGAATCGAACCCACGACCTACAGCGCAGAAGGCACAGCTACTACCAACTGAGCTAAGAGGTCAGTCATTCAATTCCTTTATGAATCTTATTATGATTCGTATTATGTTTTTTTCTTGTCACCCTTATGTCTATGAAAAGAGACGGCATATTATGATTCAGATAAAGCGGCCTTTTTAGACTCGCTGCTTACTTTGTAAAATGTAAATTGTCCGTGTACGTGTAAAATGTCCAGCGTTATTTAAGACACATACAATTCAATCGCGTCAAGAAAGCTTTCTAAGCTGCGAAATAGGATTGTATTTAAGTTTATGTGCCAAATCAATCGATACCAGCTGAGCTAAAAAAGCCTTTATTCTTGAATCACAATGTGTTTCATAGTGTGAATCGTATTACAATTCAGCTAAAATTAATTTCGTATAAAGGTAAAACTGACCGGCGGACCTAAAAAGGTCACTAAGCTGAATCACACTTAAAAATGAACTATAATGCCGTCTCTTTTCACTCTCAGTCAATGAAAAGAGATGGCAACAGTTCAATTCCTTTAATGCGATTCTGCAATAGCGACCTTTTTAAGCCCGCGGATTAGTTTTTTTGTGTCGCAATTTAACGCCAAAATGATTCTGCTGTGAATTGAATTGCGAATTACGCTAACATTTTAAAAAATTAAAGAGGTATTGCTATTCAGCTAACATTTTAGGATTTTAAAGAGGTACTTATTGCTTTAGCTGAATTGTAATACGATTCAAACTTTGAAACACATTGTGATTCACGAATAAAGGCCTTTTTAGCTCCGCAGATGATTGCGAGCACGTTGCTATCTCGTTTCAAAAGTGCTCAAAAACTTGTTAATAACTTTGTTATCACTCAAAAGATTTTAAAAATTACTCAAAATAAGTGCTCACTGCTCGAGTTTTTTAAATGTTTAAATTCAATACTGTTGTTGAAACATTTTTATATATATCTCTAATAAGTAACTTGTTGTTTGATGTTGTAAATATTCGCTGGTTAAAGTAGTATATTCTATCCTTAAAAGTTTTAAGAGGTCTGAAAAGTTATTTTTCACAACACTAAATCACGCTATTTTATGAAAATGATAACGCTTATTTTACTCCCATCACTAAATTTAAATCGTATTTTACTATTTCATGTATTCAATCCAGTTAAATGTTCAAAAAAATATGAATTAATGTATGTAAATATGTTGAAATATTTATTAGTGTAATATTATCTGTACTCTGTAAGATTTGTCTAAATTGTTGCAAAATAACGTTGATCTTGTTAAATATAAAATTAGGAATATATTTTTAAATACCTACACTATCATTACAATTCTGAAAAACGGAATGTAAATCTATTTTGATGTTGAAACTTAAAATAACAGTTAAGAAGACTGTTTTTCGCTAGAACAACTTAAATTCAAGAAAATGAGGCAGAGGCAAGTTTTGACATGTGAATGTGATATTAAAGTGAGATAAAAATTCGAAGAAAAGTGTGAATTTACAGTATTTTATTTTACTAAATACTTTTCTTAGGATCTAAAGCAGTTTGGAATCTTGCTAGATGCACTCAAATACAATTTTTACTAAAGTTAAATATTTCGTAATTCTGTGTTTCAATTACGCAATAGGTGCAGATGTTGTGAGACTGATTTTAAATGTTCAAAAACATCACTTTTACTGACAGTAGAAAACTAAGGCTGGATTCGACCAAACTGGATTAAGTTTTTACTCGAGAGTAAACTACTGTTTGTTTGAATATTTTGACATTGTAAAGTTGACACCTCATAACCAGGATAATTTGTAAGCACATAATAATTTCCGGTTGCGTTTTCTAAACAATTGTAATTCGAATTATGTCGGCTAACTAGAGTACTCTGGAGTAAGATGACTTTTGGTCGAATCCAGCCTAATCTGTGTATAATAGAAAATCAAACACATAGTCAAAAACTATAGGATAATATCGAATACGATATGAATCTTTATCTAGAAATCTATATTTTCAATCAAATACTACACACATCTGCACACAATGTTTTAGCTCCTATAATGTTGCGAACTCTTTAGACTTTGTAACTATTTTTCGTGCGTTTACTATACTCATTTACCCCCTTACTTATGAAAGATGTGTAAAGTTGAACTCTGGTTAAACAACGTCTTGTCTCTGTTTGTCACTATCCACAAGTAAAGACAGGACGTTGTTTAACCAGTTTTTAACTTTAAACATCTTTCATAAGTAAGGCCCTTAGTCTTTAGATATGGTGATATATAAAATAAACTATTTTCTTGTTTAAGATTTTTTCATACTGTAGTGTATATAGTTTTGATGTTGATGTTTGAATAATTATTTGTAAGATCTATAAATACCTATGAATTATCTAGATTTCTGTTGAAGTCTCCAAAATCTTGCAATAAATTCGGCATATACCGCTCTACTTATAAACTCCACTTAACTTCTGTAATAAATGAAACACCGTTTAAACTGTTGCCATCCTTTTTTGTTAGATAGTGACAAATAGAGACAGGGCAAATTTTGAGTATTGTTTAACCAGTGTTCAAGTTGAGAGGCGTTTATAAGTAAGGTCTATTTTTAATCTTAACTTTTGGCAATTTGATAACTTAGGTGTTAAAAGTTTTTGATGTTGAAACTAGATTATGGAACTTATTTTATCTATATCGATCGTTAGATCGGCGTTGACTTCAAAACATCATGACAATAAATAAATATTCTATTTTTCTGCGACAATTTTCAATAAAACTAAGTATTTAAATGTATTATGCACTGTCATTATAACGGAACTTAGTCATTGACCTTAGTGATTTATCTAGAGTAATTTCACAAAAGATGTCCCGCTGAATTTTTCGGAACTAACGAAAAACCTAAGATAATATAGATGGCGCCACTATAACGGGACTTTTTTCATGAATTTGACTCTACATTTTAACCTATGGTCAAGTGATTGCATTTATATTTAACTGTTCCTTCAGATTATTCTTAAAGTTTCCTAAGTATTTTACTATTATAGCCCTAAGATTTACTTTAATCATGATAAATATAACCGATATTTTTAAAACGATTGCGTTATCTCCTTAGCTGAAACTATTTACACCGTAACAAGAATATATATTTAATGTTTAAAATATATATCAAAGTTTATCGGTTCTTAAGAGCCTGTGTAGCACAATCGTGCCTTTTCAACTTGGATATTTCGTTCTCCTGTTTTACTATCTTGGTTTGTTTCTTAGACAAAAGTTTTTCAAACCATGTTAGATCCCTGAAGCGAGAGGACTGGTGAATTGGGAGGCTAAAATGGCCGTTAACGCAATTCCTTTTATGAATCATACTAATAT
This sequence comes from Camptogramma bilineatum, assembly GCA_958496255.1. Classification (NCBI taxonomy): domain Eukaryota; kingdom Metazoa; phylum Arthropoda; class Insecta; order Lepidoptera; family Geometridae; genus Camptogramma; species Camptogramma bilineatum. Next base: position 6,266,441 of record OY292473.1, on the reverse strand, counting down.
TTTTTTCTTGTCACTCATGTCTGTGAAAAACCACATATAGTGCAATTCATATTATGATTCTGCTGTATCTGCCATTTTTTCGCTGTAATTCAGGTCTTCGAACCTTTCTCAGGCACCAGTCTCCCACAAAACTGAATTAACGAGGTTTTAAGACCATTGTTTAGTTAATAAACCAAGTACATATTTATAAAACCTTTGAGAGAAGAAATAAATAAAGTACTTATTTGTATTTGTTGTACTGTAGATCACTCGAATTATTACATAGATCTCGTAGTCCATTTACAAAAGTTAAGCATTTTTAAAACTGTGCGTCTATCACTTTAGTATATTTTACAACTAGCTTATTCTGCTGCTAGGAAAAAGTACCTATATATTTACTTTGTATATATTTTGAAAATGTAGCAGAATTATATATTTTTTGTGTCAATGATTACTTTAACTTTCGTTTCTGTTTCGTCTTACAGACATTCCTTGTTCCTTAATGTGTTATGCTTATTTTGCGTTGAATGAATATTTAATGTTTGTAGGAACTATAATAGTAATATTTATTTTTGACGCACAGTATCTCATTTTATAAGTAGTAATTTAATATACCTACCCTTAAACAAGAGTTAAGTTAGTGAGAAGTTTCTGTAATTATTATCGGTATAATAAGTTGTGGCAATACCTATTTTTAAGCTTTAATTGATGTACTTAAGTCCTTCCCTCCAATTTATATTTCGTCAACGACAATACAACACGTATTGCTCAAAATTATGCTCATTTGATCCTTGTATTCGATATTATTTCAATGTATTTAGAATTGATTTCTCTATTATTTTAGTAATTTGATCTGTGAGTTGCGGGTACTACCTGCCTTGTATTTAGAATAGATGATGAATAAATTTACTTAGTATCAACTATTGAGTTTTCTTTTTCAGTTACAGTTATCACAATGGATCTAAGCATTCGTGAAGTTAGGCTTTTCGCTGCGCAATAGAAAATTTTGTATGAGAAAGTTGCACTGCGCAACGAAACGGCTAACTTCACGAATGCCAAGATCCGTTGGAAGAAATGTACCTACCTTGTTCTTTTATGTCGCGTTTCCTTTCGAGCAAACATACATTCAGCGAGAACGTTATCTTTCTCTCATCTCTCTCTGTCACTCTCATCATGAGAGTAACAGCTATTAGCGCGGTCACTGAGCTGGTTGAATGTTGGCTCGGAAGCGAGTAAACACACTCAAACATAAGCCTTATATTACAGGCCGATTTACTCTTCAATACGTACAGTAAGTTAAGTAATGAGTAGTAAGTATTACGTAGCGTCCAAATGTAGGCGAGTGGGTAGGTTTGCAGTCATAATTCGCTGTGTGCAAGCAAACTTATGAACTTTACAAAACTCGCCCGTCTCCGTCTACATCCTGCGGACCTAAAAAGGTCGCTAATGCTGAATCACGATATGAAGTGAACTATAATGCCGTCTCTTTTCACTCTCAGTCAATGTAAAGAGATGGCAATAGTTCAATTCCTTTAATGCGATTCTGTAATAGCGACCTTTTTAAGCCCGCTGGCCATTTAAGTTGACGCGAGACGAAAGGGGGCTTTCGCACTGGACTAGTCGAAAAATAGGATCGCGATCTGTTCAACTTCTCTGATCTTATCGTGATCTCTTTAACTTGATCAACAACTTAGGTACCTAAGTAGTAATTACCTACAGGGACGTATATAAGGGGGGGGTTTAGGGGGTCCGGACCCCCCCCTTAGCCCATTAAGTTCGGAGGAAACCTAGTCAATTTTTGTATTTTGGAACCCTTGGACCCCCTCCTTAACAAAGATCTTTGGTATATTGAAACCTTTGGACCCCCCCCTTAACAAAGCTATAGCTACGTCCCTGATTACCTACTACTTAACTCGATTTTGCCGTTCAAACGACAATAATAACTTTTTAAATTATCTCGCCGATGACACAACCGCGCCGAGCGCTTCCATGCTTCGGAAGGCACGTTCAATTGTCGGTCCCGGCTTCTCTGTCAGTTTTTCAGTCAGTCCGGAGGTAGCCACTAGCTCATACGAACATACATACCTAATACAAATGTTATAAGTTATAAAACAACGTACCTACCGACAAACAGTCGATAACACAAGTCGCACGTAAATCCCACGGTGGGTATAAATTCGCATCGATAGGCGCACTCAGCCGGAAGCACAGATAGTCGAAGTCAGGGGCGGCCTTAGCTATCGCGAGGCCCCGGGCGGTAGATCTTTGCGAGGCCCCTGGTGACGGGCGTGAGACCAAGATTTTTGGGAGGGACACGAGATATTATGCTGCGGGAAAGGGGGGGGGGGGGGGCGAGCGAAGCGAGCCGAATTTTTTTTAGCACTTTTTTTTCACTTTGCTAGCAAAATAATGAGCCTAATATGCGAGCAAAGCGAGCTCCCTACTCTCGCAAAATACCTATGAATTTAAAAGCGAGCGAAGCGAGCCGAATTTTTTAAAGAAAAATGCAACATCATAATGACACTAGATTTTGCTTACAATGCTCAAAGAAATGGCTGGCTGCTTGTCGGTTTCTATTTTATGTGCGTTTCAACCGAGAGAGCATATGCTGAAGACAAGATTAAAGTATGCAGACCTTTAGTAGAAGTTCTAAAACAATTGTAAAACCAATCTCGCCATTTGTAAAAAGACAGAACAAGAGATACGACATGAAATGTATGCTCACTCAGTTCTCCCATGCGACAAGCCAAATATCAAAATGTATTATGTTTACAAAATAAATTTGTATGCTAGGCTTTAGTAGAACTTTAGATATTAATGCTACGGTTTTCAGTTTCAGATTCCCTAGTGCCTTAGTTTAAAATTTACAAATGGTTTATTATGCTCACTCAGTTCACCACTTTCACAATGTCCAATTTCCTACTAAACCAATGAAAGAATTTGAATTAAATTGATATCTACATTTAGTATAAGTTGAGTACGAATTTGTAAAACCGAAAAAAGAACCAATATCATACAACATATATGAATAATTAACTGTCTTAGGTGCTCACTCAGTCGAAACGTTTTTGAAAAGTAAAAAACCTTAATATCTTTTGATTTGTGAATTGTAGAGAAAATGTAAATATGTAGACCTTTAGTAAAATTTTTTACTAAAGATCTGCATTTTCAAATTGTGGAATATTTGCTTGGTTCACGAGATATACTTATTTTATTATTTGTATGAAAACTTGTTATCGTCAGAATGAAGGGTGTCACCCGTCGAGTTACCGTCAGAATGAAGGGTGCCACCCGTCGAATTTAATGTTAAGATAGTGTCCAATTAATTGCTAGAAAACTTCAAAGGAAAATATGCCTGATAAGTTAAATGCATTAATTTCATAATGCCTAAAGCCCATCACACACATAGCAGATAATATATCTTATGAAAGATATATTTTCCGATCGCACCCATAAAAATTCTATGGAGCGTCACACACAGCGGCTATAATATATATTTCAACAGATTAAATTCCGATTGAGAAATATATCTGTCAACCTATCAAAATATAAACTACAGGATGTTCTCGTAACTCACAAGAAAAAATTTAACTGCAGTTCATCAGTTTATATTTTACTTCCTTAAACCAGAGCTGCGAGGCTAATAAGATCGTTATAGCAGAATCATAATAATGATTCTTAGCGTGATTTTTCTATTAGAAATCACAAAATTGACAATTCATATCGTGATTCGTATCGGCACGCTTTTGCCGTATGCCTTTACCAAGGAAGTTATATAACTACGTAACTGGAAGGTTAACTGAGACAGAAAACCGGTCCGCTTGAGAGATAAAACTTGGGCGGTGCGTCTCTTTCTAAAGGGTGACCATAATTTATAAACTAAACATTCCTAGTCCCTAAGGGGCCTTTTACATCATTTTCTGATTTACGTGATGTTTCAGGGCATGATTTTTCAATTAAAATACTAATACAATTTTGATCATTGATTTTGATTTCGATCCTTGGTTTCGATCCCTGAATTCGATCCTTGATTTCGATCCTTGATTTCGATCCTTGGTTTCGATCCTTGATTTCGATCCTTGATTTCGATCCTTGATTTCGATCCTTGATTCTTGAATCTGAAAACTAAAATCTTGAATCTTGAATCTTTGAAGTGACAGCTGTCAAATTTAAAACCGCCATATCTCGGGAACTACTCGTCCTAGACTCCCCGTTCTCAGTTCAAATGAAAGCTATGACCAAGATCTTCATTTGAAGTGACAGCTGTCAAACTTCAAATGGCCATATCTCGGGAACTACTCGTCTTAGACGCCCCGTTCTCAGTTCAAATGAAAGCTATGACCAAGATCTTCATTTGAAGTGACAGCTGTCAAACTTCAAACGGCCATATCTCGGAAACTACTCGTCCTAGACTCCCCGTTCTCAGTTCAAATGAAAGCTATGACCAAGATCTACATTTCAGATGACAGATGTCATTTTGACAGCTGTTATTGAAAATTTAGATCTTGGTCATAGCTTTCATTTGAGCTAAAAAGGAAGAGTCTAAGATGAGTAGATTTCGAGATATAGCTGATTGAAGTTTGACAGCTGTCACTTTAAATGAAGATCTTGGTCATAGCTTTCATTTGAACTGAGAACGGGGCGTCTAGGACGAGTAGTTCCCGAGATATGGCCATTTGAAGTTTGACAACTGTCACTTCAAATGAAGATCTTGGTCATAGCTTTCATTTGAACTGAGAACGGGGCGTCTAGGACGAGTAGTTCCCGAGATATGGCCATTTGAAGTTTGACAGCTGTCACTTCAAATTAAGATCTTGGTCATAGCTTTCATTTGAACTGAGAACGGGGCGTCTAGGACGAGGAGTTCCCGAGATATGGCCATTTGAAGTTTGACAGCTGTCACTTCAAATGAAGATCTTGGTCATAGCTTTCATTTGAACTGATAACGGGGAGTCTAGGACGAGTAGTTCCCGAGATATGGCGGTTTTAAATTTGACAGCTGTCACTTCAAAGATTCAAGATTCAAGATTTTAGTTTTCAGATTCAAGAATCAAGGATCGAAATCAAGGATCGAAATCAAGGATCGAAATCAAGGATCGAAATCAAGGATCGAATTCAAGGATCGAAACCAAGGATCGAAATCAAAATCAAGGATCAAAATTGTATTAGTATTTTAATTGAAAAATCATGCCCTGAAACATCACGTAAATCAGAAAATGATGTAAAAGGCCCCTTAGGGACTAGGAATGTTTAGTTTATAAATTATGGTCACCCTTTAGAAAGAGACGCACCGCCCAAGTTTTATCTCTCAAGCGGACCGGTTTTCTGTCTCAGTTAACCTTCCAGTTACGTAGGTATATAACTTCCTTGGTAAAGGCATACGGCAAAAGCGTGCCGATACGAATCACGATATGAATTGTCAATTTTGTGATTTCTAATAGAAAAATCACGCTAAGAATCATTATTATGATTCTGCTATAACGATCTTATTAGCCTCGCAGCTCTGGTTTAAGGAAGTAAAATATAAACTGATGAACTGCAGTTAAATTTTTTCTTGTGAGTTACGAGAACATCCTGTAGTTTATATTTTGATAGGTTGACAGATATATTTCTCAATCGGAATTTAATCTGTTGAAATATATATTATAGCCGCTGTGTGTGACGCTCCATAGAATTTTTATGGGTGCGATCGGAAAATATATCTTTCATAAGATATACTAGTAGTTCGCCCCGAACTGAGATCTCGCGCACCGTAGATGGCCAACATTTGGACTTTCTTCTGACTACCCCTATAATTTCAAGTGCTACTACTGCCGGGTATGCCTATTGCGCTAGCTCTTCATGGTAAAAAATACTAGCATGCATGCAATACATAATGTCGTGTCTAATTTTTCATTTATTTCATATTTATGAATTCTCGTCGTATTTTTAAAAGTATACGTCCTAGAATAAAAATAATAACTATTTTAGAATGTACAAATAAAGACCTTTCATTTGACACCGCACTCAATATATTTGTTTACTTAACCCAGTAATGCCTAGCGTGGCCATATAGCCACACAAATAAGGGTAAAATAAAATGACTATGATGGGAATAATTTAACCTTTTTTAACTTTCTCATTGTTCATAACGTATTGTCAAATGTCAAAGTTTTGGCAGAGGTCACTGTCATACTTTTATAAAGTTTTGTGACGGAGATATTTTCATTTCTTTGGCGCGAATCTGAGAACTTGTGAAAAAATTGACCCTACAAGAGAGTAAGTGATATTGTTTTGTAATTATAACGTTTTTCCATCTTATTTTTGTACGAAACAACGAAAATATTATTTATTCATTTCTAAATAGTAATAAAATACCACAATGTTTTGATTTAGCATGTTTTTTCTCACACTAAACTTACCGTGTCCATATGACCACGCTAAGCTTTAGGCATAGCAATCTAAAGTAAATACATTACTTTCAGATACTTTGATTTCGACTAATTGAAGAGAAGTTGTACCGTGAATGAAGTTCATTGTGAAGACCAAGATAGCAATGGTGATCTTCTGATACATTCTACATTCATTGCCCTTCCGGATCTAGCAATTTTTGATGGACGGGGATTCAGGTGACGAAGATGGTGGAGGGAGAGTCTAGAATTTGAATCCTCGACAGTTAGTAGCTGATGCCACAGTACGTTTCAGACACCAAACTCCTGACTCTAACTACTCGTTGTTTTGACCATCTTTGTGGTATAAGAACGAAAACATGAATCGAATGAGAACTGTAGCCGTTACAAAATTCCAGTTCGAGTTTCGCAGAAAATCGTCCTCAGCTACCTCAAAAAGTATGGGGCAGCCGCCGAAGGTGCAGGAAGACCCAGCACTTCCACTGCCAGACTGGCCAATGAAGTGCGGTTCGACGGGACGAACCACTATGTGCGGAACTGTATCAAGGAAAGGAGACACTTCGGGCTGAACTGGAAATCTAAGAACTCCTCTGTTAGGACTGAGTGTATGAAGTGCGATGTGGGTTTGTGCGTACTCTGCTATAACTTGTACCACCAAAAACAATAAAAACTAAACAATAGTATATTTTTATTTATTTATCACCTTGTACTAGGTAGGTATCATCAAACTAGTTTCTTGACTTTTTTGCTATTGCAAGCGCTTAGCGTGTCCACTTGGACACGTGATTTTTTTCCAACTTCTAATATATTTTAATAAATAATATTTATGAGGCATATAAAAAAACCCCTTAGTAAACAATATTTAAAAAGTAAAACAATGAAAATTGAAAAAAAAATAATTAGGGCATTACTGGGTTAACTTTTTTTACCCCAATTATTTTCATTTTTTATCAAAAATTTTTTTATCATGAAAATAAATCAAGTAGCATCTAAAATCATTGCAAACCAAACCGCAACGATGCCACTCTCTTTTTAAGACCGACCAGTCAATGAGCTACGAAGACATCGAAACTCTATGAAACGGGAGCTCTTGCAGCTCTGGTTTCGTAGTTTTTGGTCTTTGGTCGTATTTCAAAAACTATACATCCTAGATTAAAAATAAAAACCATTTTGGAATGTACAAAATAAGCCCTTTCGTATGACACCCCACTCAATATATTTGTGTAACTTTCATAATTTTTTACCCCCTTGGGAACCCAATATCTTCACAACCCCTTCATCGATTAAGCTCATATGCTCCACCGTAAATTTCCTTACCACAACCTATTGACCCACCAAGTTTCATGCAGATTGGATGAACGGTTCGACAGTTATGCTCGAACAACAATTCGTGAAACATACAAACATACAAACATACAAACATACAAATATACAAACATACAAAGCAAAATCGCCCAACTTACCACTAAGATCTTCGCTCGCTTCGCTCGCTCGATCGATTATCTGCTATGTGTGTGATGGGCTTTAGGCATTATGAAATTAATGCATTTAACTTATCAGGCATATTTTCCTTTGAAGTTTTCTAGCAATTAATTGGACACTATCTTAACATTAAATTCGACGGGTGGCACCCTTCATTCTGACGGTAACTCGACGGATGACACCCTTCATTCTGACGATAACAAGTTTTCATACAAATAATAAAATAAGTATATCTCGTGAACCAAGCAAATATTCCACAATTTGAAAATGCAGATCTTTAGTAAAAATTTTTACTAAAGGTCTACATATTTACATTTTCTCTACAATTCACAAATCAAAAGATATTAAGGTTTTTTACTTTTCAAAAACGTTTCGACTGAGTGAGCACCTAAGACAGTTAATTATTCATACTTATATGTTGTATGATATTGGTTCTTTTTTCGGTTTTACAAATTCGTACTCAACTTATACTAAATGTAGATATCAATTTAATTCAAATTCTTTCATTGGTTTAGTAGGAAATTGGACATTGTGAAAGTGGAGAACTGAGTGAGCATAATAAACCATTTGTAAATTTTAAACTAAGGCACTAGGGAATCTGAAACTGAAAACCGTAGCATATCTAAAGTTCTACTAAAGCCTAGCATACAAATTTATTTTGTAAACATAATACATTTAGATATTTGGCTTGTCGCATGGGAGAACTGAGTGAGCATACATTTCATGTCGTATCTCTTGTTCTGTCTTTTTACAAATGGCGAGATTGGTTTTACAATTGTTTTAGAACTTCTACTAAAGGTCTGCATACTTTAATCTTGTCTTCAGCATATGCTCTCTCGGTTGAAACGCACATTCTATTTTGCGGTCAGACATTTCACTTTTTCGTCACTTCGCTCGCAAAATACACATGAAGCTAAAATGCGAACAAAGCGAGCCGATTTTTTTAAGACAAATGACCAGTGATCGGAATTAGGCGGGCTTAAATACCTAAAGTTCAAAGAACAGAGGCAAAAAAGGGAAGACTTCCTTACTACAAGAATTTTATTGAAAGTTGGCACAATTTTCACAGTGAGTAAGTACATTTAAAATTAATGTTAATAATATTGTGAACTAGGTAATTCAAATAATTTTTCTATTTGACCGACGGAAAAAAGTTTTTTATCCTTATAATTTACATTTTAGTTTTTGTTATTAACTCAGGTAAAAAATTGATTCACCTTAATGTTAGATGTTCTTTATTAATGTCCCGGAAACGGAAATAATTGGGTCGAAAAATATTTAGTCTTAAGGTGTCTCCATTTGTCTCTGTTATTTTTCGAACTTTAGGTATTTTAGCCCGCCTCATTCCGATCACTGCAAATGACACATTGATATGACGGGATGAAAAGGGCTAAAAACGTTTGTACGAAAAATTTAGAATTCCTAGCATTTAAGAATTTAAGACATAATGCTGGATGCTGGATCAAAGATTTTGGGGGGGTGGGGTGTCATGGCCCTGGGACTGAGCCTGCCTAGTCATTGCGAGGCCCTACCAAAGTTCCTAGATATTGAAATTTTGATGACGAAAAGTCGGAGTCGCGCACATATTCTAAAACAAAGTCCTTCGCCCCCTCATAAACTACCTACTGAACGGATTTTTATTTGGTTTTTTCACCAATAGACAGACAGAGTGGTTCATGAGGAAGGGTAGGTGTATAATTCGTTTAGGTTTTGTGTAAATTGGTTGAAATATGATGATGATTGTTGAAAAAGTTGGAAAAAATATAGCTGACTGGGAGTCTTCCTAAAAAAAGCTGCCTATTCTTTTTGAGATAAATAATAGCAAAACAATGTAGAAAGCATTGTTCTTATTTTATAGGTTTAAAGAAAAGTTCACAATAGAATTTGTCTATCTTTAACGGTTAGGTTTACTAATGCTGATAAAAGATTTTCTCTAGTCGGCTTGCTGCGCGAGGCCCCTACAAGCGCGAGGCCCCGGGCGAGTGCCCTGCTCGCCACCCCCAAAGGCCGCCACTGGTCGAAGTGCACTTAAAGCTGTAATACTTCATACTGGACAATGTCAGATTTACACACCAAGGTTCTTTGGAATTAGACAAATATATCTAAATAAACCCCCTCAACTTTAAACATTTTTCATAAGTAAGACACAAGTGGCCAAATTAAACATTTAAAAAAACCGTCTTGAATGTAAGCTGAGCAATTTTCTTGACCCTCAAGGTGCATTTCTGTTCATAACTCCGAAGATCCTCGAAAGACCCTCACCAAATTTTTGTGGCACCGATTGGAAAGTACTTAGGTAAGTATATCCTTTCAAATTCAAACAAAAAAAATATTTTGCAAATCGGTCCAGGCGTCTTCGAGTAGGTAGGTAATAAAAAAGCAAAAAAAAAAGATTCCGACGAATTGAGAACCTCCTCCTTTTTTTGAAGTCTGTTAAAAATATCCTAGCGGTAAGTAGGTAATCCAGTAATTATCCAAACATCTAGCAAACTAAAATGAACCCGAACACCTTAATTTTTGAGTTTCATTTATTTTTGTAAAGCCCAGCTCTAAAGAAACATTTGTATGAATTATTTTCCCTAATTTAAGCCAATGATATTTTATTTTGAGAAAGGGCTTGTTGACTTTGACAGAGGATTTCATTAAAAAGTTTTGTAGCGAAAAGGGTGACGAGTAATTTCTGCCTGCAAATTTTTCTTTAAAACTGTTATTGTTGGACCCAAAAAATATATTTAAGTAGGTAGGTATGGAAGTTAGTTAGAAGTTCTAGCTATTATAATAAAAGCAAAAGTGGTCGTAGGTATTCAGGCAAGTCCAATGGACTCGATGTAAGTCCGGTTAAATTTAGTTTTTCAGTTAGGTAGGTAACAGTTGGATTTACTTAGGTACCTACCTACCTAAGTTTGTTACTTGTTAGATACTTTTAGGATATTTTTCTTTTTCTACTAGGAGTAGGTACCTAGGTTTCTTTTTCTACTAGGTAGGTACCTACTAGGTACCTACTAAGTGTGTCTTGGAATAAAGACGTGTAGGTATTCAAAAACTTATTTGCTTACTCGACTCTTTTATGTAAGTATTTTTTATGGTGAGCAGGTTCATAAGCCATGGCGTTAGGTGTTTAGGCTTGTTTGCATTTAATCTCATTAAATTTATAGAATTCCTTACCTTTCAGGGCATGCTCTATCTCCCCTTTCTTTTATTTAATCTAACGATGCCAGTAATTTTATTCTCTCACGGAAAGCATTTTCATTCATGAATATGAATTGCTTTGTTTTAAGCATCAAATTTTTTATGAAACGCGTCCTTTTTTATTTAATCTGGATTGTGTGCAATATTCTTTATTTTTTCGGCAATTTGCATTAGGTAGGTACCTACCTAACGTTTTAGAGGGTACCTAGGTAGTTTTTTTTGTTGTCGTGAGTTCAGAAAGCCTAGTCTCTACCTAGCAAGTTTGCACCTTCTCTACTCTAGGTTAAATTATCTTTTGTAATTTCTGTTTGGGACTCCAGCATGGGATTCACACTTTTAGGAATGCATCCGATTCAAAGATTTTCTTCGGAAAGTTGACTTTTTTTTAGCGAAGAATGACCCCCGACTACAAAGAGAGAGAGAGAGTACAAAAACCTTCGCATTCAGTATTACCTACCTACACTTACTAATTACCTAGGTATAGGTACCTACCTATTAATAATAGGTTTTATGGATCCAATTTATTTAATCTACCTACCTACTTAAACTTTCCAAAACACTTTTAAAACCATTCCTTTCCACTCACTTTTAATAACTGAAACGCATCACGTAATACCAATTCATCTCTTCAGTTTCCCTAAAAAGCTGAGGGCAGTATAACACGCGTTTGTGAGTTTGGAACTCCGAACGTGCCGAGCAATGAATCAGTGCAATTTTGAGCCGGAATAGTCGAGTGCTACAATCTACTTTTACAAAAATAGATACCAACCTAGTGAAAGAGCTAGTAGTCAAAGAAATTAAATCATCACGGTGATCGATGATGGAACTATGACAATTTGAACTGAGGTACCTACACAGTGTAGTGGCACAGAAAAGCGGAGGCCTATACCCAGCAGTGGGTGAAGTCAGGTTGCGGATGATGATGATGATGAGGTACCTACAGCATAGCGTTCAGATGGTGGGTTTGAAGTTTTCTTCTAAAGCCAAATACAGCCGGTTGGCAGGCTCATCGCTCGCACACATTGATTTGAAAGTCAATTAGCTAGATATAATGGCTGATTTACACAGGGTCAGTAACTGACTACAAATTCGAGGCAAGTCAGTGCTGACCCGAAAAAAACCCTGTGTAAACTGATTGGAAGTCAGTACAGTGGCTTGAAGTCAGCGCTGACTTTTAAAGTCAGTTGGCGCCCCCCGCCACCCGCGCACCCCCGCGCCAGCCAAATAAACCCCGTGTAAACAGACAAGTCAGTGCGTGGTTAGTCACTGCCGCTGCGTTGTAGAGTGACCACGTTTTTTTCGCTGGCGATAAAAATCATGTCGTTGAATAGAGCTCGATATCATTGACAGCAATTCGTCAAAATTCTGTGGTGACATCCTCATAGCCAGTTTGTACTCCGCAGGATCTTCAAATCGCAATTGCTTCAGCAACAAAGCAGAGCCACCAGTTTCGTTTCTATCGTCAATCCATTTTCTTACCCATTGTCGTTTATTTTTAGTTATCTCATTTTCTACCATTTCTATTAACTCATTCAACAGCAAAATTGATAAATTTTTCAACAAATAATTAAATCGTCGTTTCAGTTGTTTTCGCGAATTCATTTTTCCCACTGACTTCACACACGTGTGCTCACCGTGAGAAACGCACCACTACTACTTACTTCATGTAAACAGTTAAAGTCAGTCGCGGCGCCGACATTGGCGCTGCGACTGACTTGTCTACTGACCCTGTGTAAATCAGCTATAACAGCTAGTTAATTTGCAAGGTACCTTGGTACGATCATTGTCCATCATTGGATTTATGAATTCTCGATATTCCAAAACGGTTTTACGTAACGGAATTCCTGATGTCCAAGTAGATACCTACTTTACCTATGTGGCCACCCCCTAAAGGTTGCATTGAATGCATTGAAAGGCCAGAACAAACTCAACTTGGCTTGCAAACTTTGCTTGCAACAACATTTTGCGCAATAGCAATAGGTAAAATCAGCAAGATTTTCAATACCTATTACTTTTATTTAAAAAAAAATTTCCTTTAGATCCAGAATTCTACCGACCGCGAGAGCGACCTAAAACCGTCGATCCGTCAACAAAACCCAAATAAATCTAAAATAGGGTAGGTACGTGCACATCAATGTTTTTAGAAAACAGAATTGCCGACAGATTGCACGCGTGCACCTACTTCCCGCGAGATTAGTTTCCTGTCAGTAGGAACATTCAATTGCGTTTTCTTCGAAATCGAGATTGGCGCCCTAGATGGAATAGGTTGCTAAACTTACCTACTAGCGTGTGTTGTAAATGGAAGAAACCGTTTAGTAAAATACTTACATCGTCGTAAAAGTTTAACTAGCACAATGTCTAAAAACAAAAAAAAAACTATAGGTAAAGATAATCTTTTTGACGTGTCAAAAGGTTTGCAATAGGTCGCACATTATTATAATTATCATCTTCACCAGCCGCAGCCCGACTTCACCCACTGGTGGGTAGATATAGGCCTCCCTTTGCGTGGACCAATCTCCACGGTTCGTCCCGCTCTCTCTCTCTTCCAAGCTATTCGTCCCACATGGTGGTGGGGTCAGCTGTCCTCCTAATACGAGTAGTTTGCCACTTCGCTCTATCCTCGACATAGGGATGTTCGATATTTCGGATTGTATCGATATTTCGTATCGCAATATATCGTAACGCATTGTATCGATACGCGTATCGATACAGGGCATTTGATACGATATATCGTATCGATACAGTATCGAATCAAGACAACGTATGCAGGTACTTTAATAATTAAAAAAATATATTTTATTTTAATAATGTAGGTACACTATATGGGAGCACTATTAAGAAAATGTGCGTAGTTAACTGTCAAAAAAGGTGTTTTGTGATATCAAACTATTAATACTAAAAATCATCACATCATATTATAAATGCGAAAGTTTGGATGAATGGATGTTTGGATGTATGTTTGTTCCTCTAAAACTCGACAACCACTGAACCGATTTGCCTGAAATTTAAACATAGATAGATAATGACCGGAAATAGGACCTATGCCACCTTTTAACCTGGTATCTTGCAAGTCAAAACAATTCGTTATCAAAATAATTTGATACGATACTTTCGATCCGATACACCTTGCATGTGTTGTATCGATACAAATATCGGGTGTATCGTATGCCATTGTATCGATACACAAAAATATCGTATCGTATCGAACATCCCTACCTCGACATCGTTTTCCGAAGCTTGGCACTCTCTCTCACGGTTCGCCCCGCTATGATTAATAATTATATCTGACTAATATAGTAGGTAGGTAAATGTGGGAAGATGTCTAATGTACCTAGGGGAGAGCAGGTAGGATTCGTACAGAGGGAGCATTCGTACAGTGGTCATATCTACACAATCCAATACGTTGACGCGTTCATGTTTGTGTGCGTGACATACCATCATACCCTAAGTCTAACCACGGGACGGGGTGGCAGTGCGGCCGCCGGCTTGGTTGGATCAAGTCAATATGTGTTTTTGCGCCACTTAAGTAATTTTTGAATGCACTTTTGAACGCGTTTATCTCTAATATGCTTTGCTCTAAATGTTAAGGTTATTTATTGTTGTTTATGAATTGATGCCCTAGCTTGTTATGTTAACATTTATTTTAAGATAACCGTGACAGTTATTTTTATTTTGAATTTATTTGTGGATTATTTGGGTTGGGGTACCTACGTACAGTTATGTGTGGGGTAGATTCGTACAGTATGAATGGAACAGTTAACTTAGCAGATGTGGTGTAAATACTGCCGCAACACAAATCTGCTCTTACAGCAAGAACAGCTAACATCTTTAGCTTTGGAAAAGACCTGTCTATGTTCATTATGTGCAATAGTAGGTCCAATATTAAAAGTTATAATGTTGATTGGTTCCTTTAAGGACATAAGAAGAAAATTTTATGATAGTTGTTAATTTTTTTAACTAGACTGTGTAAAAACCAATATGGTTAATTATTACTGCATTTAAGGCTGATACTGTATTAATTTTGATCTCAATAAATATTTCTACTATGTATAATCACTGTGTACGAAGCCACCACGCGTGTGGGGTGCTTTCGTACGTTTCCCATTTTTTAGAAAAACCATCAAAGCTCAACTATGTGTCATTGTATCAACACTAAACTTCAATTTTATTAAAGCCAGTTAAGTAGGTATTAAAGCAGCATTGAAATAATTTTACAATAGCTGTTAGTTTTTTTTTACAGGCCTCAGAGTAAAAAGTGTACGAATCCTACCTGCTCTCCCCTACAGTGATCGGAATGAGGCGGGCTGAAATACCTAAAGTTCGAAAAATAACAGAGACAAATGGAGACGCCTTAGGACTAAATATTTTTCGACCCAATTATTTCCGTTTCCGGGACATTAATAAAGAACATCTAACATTAAGGTGAATCAATTTTTTACCCGAGTTAATAACAAAAACTAAAATGTAAATTATAAGGATAAAAAACTTTTTTTCGTCGGTCAAATAGAAAAATTATTTGAATTAGTTCACAATATTATTAACATTAATTTTAAATGTACCTACAGTTGGGCCGACGGATCTAGGCGTACGTGAAGTCAGGCTCTGCGCTGCGCAGTAGAAAATTTTGTATGAAAAAGTTGCACTGCGCATCGAAACGGCTAACTTCACGCACGCCGAGATCCGTTGGCCGTACTGTACTTACTCACTGTGAAAATTGTGCCAACTTTCAATAAAATTCTTACTTACTACAAGAATAAAATTCTTGTAGTAAGGAAGTCTCCCCTTTTTTGCCTCTGTTCTTTAAACTTTAGGTATTTAAGCCCGCCTAATTCCGATCACTGTAATGTACCAGGTGATATCTGATTTGGTACTTATAACTTATAAGTTATATTATAAGTATATAAATGTAACACAAACTTAGACCTAATAGTTGTTCTTGGTTGTTTTCATTTTTATTTTATTTTAAATACAAAAAGTATTCGAAGATTATTCGATAAAATTCAGTACATGCCTATACATAGAGGTACAATAAAATACAAAATCATCAGACTGTATGATTTCAAAATTAAAACAAGTCACTAATCATGCCTAGAAGCCCCCCTATAAACGAATAATTTCATAATCAGCAACCCATTCAAATGTATCATTTAAATATTCGATTTAAACACTGCACTTAGAATTAGAAGGATAATCGCATGAACCTTTGGCCTGGTTCCAGTGTAAATGGGTTGGGCAATACATCTTCACCTCCCAGTAGTATCCACTACCCAGCAGAATACACACATAGTACGATGTACAGTCTACAGGATTGGGCGCTGTACCTTCTGCAGTGCAGATAGCCCCAGGCGCTGTTGTTGGTCCTGAAAAGAGATCATTTTAGGCCTTTAGGTAAATATTAGAACCTGTTACACCTATCCAAGTAAGCTGGCAGTTAGTGTGTTTCCACCAGTAATGTAGCTAAGCGAGCTGAAAATCCACCACAAATACAGCAGTATAGAGTGAGGCTAGGAAAATTTACATAGGTAGGTATGATGAAAAAAAAAACTCAAAAGTCGGTAGGTACGCCAGACGGATCTTTCTTAGGATGTGAATCGACCTTTAGTTTCTTCGCATATCTCTGGTGGGAACACGTTCAAGTAAAAAAACCGTGTACGCACGACTTTAGCACTAGCAAGAAAATATACGAGACAATGGTTATTTTTACTCACCGAGTAACATCTAATAAGTTCAAATCCAGACTATAATCTAATAAATACGACAATTAAGTTTTTTAATATAGGTTTTTTAATTTAGGTTTTAAATTAGTTTCAACTTTATCGATGGTACAATGAAATTAACCTCACATAAATCATCATCATCATCCTAGAGCCTTCCCGATTGCGTCCTTTCGGTCGGAGCCCGGGGTCCGCAACCTCTCATAAATAAAACAATGAAAATTACCTAATGTTAGTAATTGAACTCTTGATTCATTTGAGTTTTACTATTTGTTTGTGGATGGCACAAACTTAGGGAGGCCTACTATACCCAGCAGTGGGTAAAATCGGGCTGTGGATGATGATGATGATGATGATGGGGAAATTTATATAGGTGCAGTATTTCACCATAACCGTTTTTTACCGTATTTCGTTTCCAATAAAACAGAGACAAAACAAAAAGTCCATGTTTCGTATTCCATAGTGCCACTAAAAATTTTAGTCGCCATCGTAAAATAAGAAAATCCATGCATGTAGATTAGATGTGTTAGTTTGTGATTTGTTAGGTGAGGTACAGATGGAGTAGGTACTTACTTAATTAGAATTTAGGAGACAATTAGGTTTCTTATTCAAAAGAAATGATTTAACTTGGGTTTATTTAGGCTCTACTCAGGGACGTAGCTATAGCTTTGTTAAGGGGGGGGGGGTCCAAAGGTTCCAATATACCAAAGATCTTTGTTAAGGGGGGGTCCAAGGGTTCCAAAATACAAAAATTGACTAGGTTTCCTCCGAACTTAATGGGCTAAGGGGGGGGTCCGGACCCCCTAAACCCCCCCCTTATATACGTCCCTGGCTCTACTTACCAACCTCAACTAGTATAGATTTAGTGCTCAACCGACGGTCAGCGCGTACCATAGGTACTACCATAGGTACGCGCTGATCGTACGTCTGTACATAGGTACAATCTTGTTTGTAAGCGCGTAGCAATTTATCAGGGGTGCACTGTAGTCGCTCATAATCATGTTGTGGTTCAGTCATCTCAGCGCTCACTATCGGTTGAACACTATAAATACAGCCTGTGATAGTGTATTTGTTAGTCATGGCATGTTTTATGGGTATTCTTTTTAAAATGAAACACGAAATGAAATAATAATGTTAACATGTTTTTCTCAAAATAACAATTTAACGAAGACCAAAGGAAACAATAAGACCAAGTAACATATTTACAATATAAGTTATAAAATGAGTTTAAAATTTAGTCGAGACCATGAGTTCGAGACAAGCCATCAGAAATAGTAGATTGTTGCACGAGGGTTGAAAGTAACCTATTGCGGCACGAGATGGTTTGGCGCCTGAGCGTAGCGAGGGCGCTAATAGTTCGAGTGCCGTAATAGGTATTTCACCCGAGGTAAACACTCTGCTTTTCATTTCGAATATTAGGAAAGTAAATAAAAACCTGATTAGCTCATTTTATAAAAATCTCTGCTCTCGATCGACAAAACAGATAAAAATCGAATTGGTGCTTTAGAAAAAATACTGGCTGGTAGCTTGCCACTGAAAAAAAAAAAAGGCGCCCACCTTTTTTTTTCAGCCAGTATTTTTTGTCATTGAAGATGGTAAGTATTTAATATTTGAAGCTCAAAATCTTGTTTAAATAATACTAATTTAGTGAAAAGTAATTATTAATAACAATACTCATGTAATAAATTGTTGAAAATATTTTTTACAGCAATTCTCAATAAAAAGGTAAAATAGAAATGTCAAATATTACTTTTGCTGTGTAAAAAGTTTCAACATGACTCAATAGAAATGTCAAAATAGAATGATTTTTTTTTTATTTGACAGCAGGGAAAATTGCTTCCCAGGGCGGAAAAGTACTACTTTCATCCCTATGTTCAGGTAACTTCAAGCGTACTTTCCGTGTATGAGAAATGAAAATGATTTAATTACATCATAATGAAGACGAGAAAAGAAAGTATAAAAAGCCTACCCGGTGACACAGTTGAACTACCACCTACAGTACCTGGATTAGTAGTAGACGAAGCAGTTGTAGACGAAGGTGTTGTAGATGACGGCGTTGTAGACGAAGGCGTTGTAGACGAAGGCGTTGTTGATGAAGGCGTTGTAGACGAAGGAGTTGTAGACGAAACAGTTGTAGTACCAGGTGTCGCTGTAGTTATTGACCAGCCAATACCCAATGCATTATTGACAGTTTTAAGCATAGGCCATTCTCCAGATCCACATATGCCATTGAAATCGTCAGTTTCGATACTCCAGACCATAACATTGGTGATGCCTAGGCTTAGGGCGTATTCGACCTTCTGTGCGATGGAATCTGCGTCATCGTAGGAGACCCAGTTGCGACCACTGTATGCGTAGGGGACCTTCGCTAGATCATCAAAACTGACGTTCCATACTTCAGTCAGTAGCATGTAGCAGAACTGAAAAAATATCATTTTAATTTAGATAGTTGTTTAGAATTCTAGGAGAGTTAGATATTAGCAAGATAGGATGTCCAATGAGTTATGAAAGACTGGTTTTTCAGTGTGAGTTTTCGTATTAATTTGAGTCCTTTCGCACATGATAACCAGACTGCCGTCGGCGGTGCTGTGACGCAACTTTTGTGAGGGCACCGTAGAGGCAGTGGAGGCGTTATAAGTTTGTTTTTATTTGTGTTGCAATGTAACGAATTGAAGAGGTGTTGCAACAATAAATGCAATTGAAGGTTTTCAAATTCTGAAAGTTATGCTCTTGCAGTCAAAATCTAAGGCTGATTTTAGTCTCACGCTCACCGTCAGCGCTGATAGGCGAGTGATCTTTATTACAATGAAATAAGGATACTGATTGTCCAGCACTGACGAGAGCAATCAGCGTAGCCATTTCTGCTAAACAATCAGTACCTATATCCTTATTTCATTGTAATAAAGATCAATCGCCTATCAGCGCTGACGGTGAGCGTGAGACTAAAATCAGCCTTAGTTGTTGAAGTTACGAGAACTTAGACTAGAAAGTTCATAAAGTAGGCCAAGTGTAAACACCATGCACGATGCAAGTCATGTTAACACTAACCCAATTTCAATACTGCAAGCTTTCAGCTAATTAGAACAAACTCCGCCTCTCAAATATTTAACAAAAACAATGATAAAGCATACACAAATGTTGACAAAATGTATGCCTCGCCAACAGATTCGTTTCACAATTTAATTTATGACATCTGCGAGCTTTTGACTCCCAGACGAAGTTGCCGCGAAGTTTGGTGTCAGTTGCTCTTGTAAAGTTAAACTTCAATACCTAGAGCGTCGTTGGAACTTTTCTCTTTGTTCAATAACAGTAGGATTTTCGCGTAGAATTGAGTTACACGGAACAGGGAACAGCCGTGTGGGCTCCTTATGAGGTACTGAGACCTTTGAACAATGCATAACAATTAATATAATCAGCGTTTAAAGTTAGAAATGGAGTGATTCTTTGAACTTGAATAACGAACCACGCAGATGTAAATGTGTTGTGTCTCATCATTTTACTTGATATTGTAGAATAATGTGAGATTTTTTCACTCATTAACTTAACAAATTTTAATAAACCCTAGAGTTCCAAGAAGCGGTCTAGGTGAAAGAGTCGAAATCGCCTTTTAGCATCGTAAAGAAAACTAGATCGTAAACCGTGTTTGTTGCCTTGATTCTTCATGATATTGGTAGTAGAATGTCCTAGCCTAGGACGTTAGCGAAGTGATCTCAATTTCTTACTAAGTAATTAAATGTCCATTGAATACTTATAACTATAACAAGAGTGTCGACTGTGCAAACAGGAAAAATAAAGTTTGCATTTACTTTACAAGTGTTGGGTCCTGTCATTGAATATTTATCATGAGAGCCCTAACGCCCTAAGCCCTTTTAAGCTTCTACTGTAATATTAAGTCGTCACGAATAAAGTGCGTTTCTGACAGGCAAGTTAAAAAATGCTGATTTACAGATGACCCGCTCATGACCCGTCACTATCGATAGTGAAGTCGATAGCCAAGATTTCTGATGGTATACAAATTCCGTCACCACTTATTTATTTTAAAATGATTGCTGTGTCAATGTCTTACCTCGTTATACCCGATGAATCCATTAGTCGCAGTGTAAGGTCCACTGATCCCAGGTCCTGAGGCTGCAGCTCTTACAGAATATGCATTCGGGTTCGAAAGCGTGAAAGTTCTGCCATACAGGGGAATCCCTACTGCGAGCTTTTCTGGTGGTGCACCTGTGGATTAAGATTTTATGTTGGCTTTGTTAGCAAGCTCTGTGCTTCTAGTAAAAGTGATGTTGAATAAATTTTCTTATTATTACTAGAATGAATCACTTTGAATATCACTTTGCGACGTCATACTTTGATGCAACGTAGCCAACGCATCGGTTTCACTATAACTATATAAATCTGAAAGTTTGAAATGATGTCTGGGGATTTGTCTGTTTGGTTTCCACTTCGCCTTAAACAGTGGATCGATTTAGACGAAAATTGGAAATAAACATTAAATGTACACAGTAAACACACCCCTCCACTTTCTTCCAGCGTTCTTTTTACATGTGGCGAACTATACCTTGACTGATCCAGTACTTCAGCGCCATATCAACAGTGTGCAAATTCTCTGCAGCTCCTACGTCTCCAGTACCCTTATGGAGTGGTGCGTTGTGTCCAGTCACGGGGTCCCACGAGCCGTACATGTCGTATGTCATGATGTTCATCATGTCCAGATGTCTGGAAAAGTTTAAGGTAAGCTGGAAAGTTCTCAATATTGGTAATAGGTCGATGCAAGGGCGGATCCAGCTTTGGTGCCAGGGGGGGGTCACATAGTCGTGGTCAAGTCACAAGAAGTTATAATTTAACTAGCCGTTACCCGCGACTTCGTACGTGTTAGATTACTTTCATAAGTAAGTACCTACGTAATGCAGGACCTAAGTAACTATTTTAGAGAAGCGAGCCGTTTTTTAAAACAAATGCATGTAACACTGTGTGACACTTGATGTCGCTATCGGTCAGGGGCGTAGCTATAGCTTTGTTAAGGGGGGGTCCAAAGGTTCCAATATACCAAAGATCTTTGTTAAGGGGGGGGGGGGTCCAAGGGTTCCAAAATACAAAAATTGACTAGGTTTCCTCCGAACTTAATGGGCTAAGGAGGGGGTTCGGACCCCCTAACCTCCCCCCTTATATACGTCCCTGCTAACGGTGCTCAAAGAAAAGGCTGGCTGCATGTCAGTTCCAATTCTCTGGTCAAACATAACTTACTTTGCGCATTAAATACTCATGAAGCTAAAAAGCGAGCGAAGCGAGCCGATTTTTTTTAGACAAATACAACATTGCCACTTGATTTTGCTATTACGGTGCTCAACGAAAAGTCTGGGTGCTTGTCGGTTCCAATTCTCTGGTCAGACATAACTCAATTTGCACAGTAAATACTCATGAAGCTAAAAAGCGAGTGAAGCGAGCCGATTTTTTTTAGACAAATACAACATTGACACTTGATTTTGCTATTACGGTGCTCAACGAAAAGTCTGGCTGCTTGTCGGTTCCAATTCTCTGGTCAGACATAACTCACTTTGCGCATTTAATACTCATGAAGTAAAAAGCGAGCGAAGCGAGACGATTTTTTTAGACAAATAAACATTGACACTTGATTTTGCTATTACGGTGCTCAACGAAAAGGCTGGCTGCATGTCAGTTTCAATTCTCTGGTCAGACATAACTCACTTTACGCATTAAATACTCATGAAGCTAAAAAGCGAGCGAAGCGAGCCGATTTTTTTTAGACAAATACAACATTGACACTTGATTTTGCTATTACGGTGCTCAAAGAAAAGGCTGGCTGTTTGTCGGTTCCAATTCTCTGGTCAGACCCAACTCACTTTGCACAGTAAATACTCATGAAGCTAAAAAGCGAGCGAAGCGAGCCGATTTTTTTTAGACAAATACAACATTGACACTTGATTTTGCTATTACGGTGCTCAACGAAAAGGCTGGCTGCTTGTCGGTTCCAATTTTCTGGTCAGACATAACTCACTTTGCGCATTAAATACTCATGAAGCTAAAAAGCGAGCGAAGCGGGCCGATTTTTTTTAGACAAATACAACATTTTGTGATACTTGATTTTGCTATTACGGTGTCCAACGAAAAGGTCAGACATAGCTCACTTTACGCATTTAATACTCATGAAGCTAAAAAGCGAGCGAAGCGAGCCAATTTTTTTTTAGACAAATAGGTACATGTGACACTTGATTTTGCTATTACAGGTCTTAAAGAAAAGGCTGGTTGCTTGTCGCTTCCAATTCTCTGGCGATTCTTGTAGACAAACTTAACATGTGACACTTGATTTTGCTAACGGTGCTCAATGAAAAGGCTGGCTGCTTGTCGGTTCTTATTCTTTGGTTAGACATACATAACTAACTCACTTTGTTCGCAAAATACTTATGAAGCGAAACTAATTTTTTTAATGTTCCTAAAGAAAATCCTGAAACACGTGTCCATTATTTTGCATTCACAGTATTTTAACAGAGTTTCAAGCAAATCACAATACGTTATAAAGTTCCAATATCAACTTTTACAATCCAAGCACCGCGTTTGGAGGTAGTTTTCAAAATCCTGAAGTACATGTTCAATAGAATAATTTTAATTAGTCGCCCACCTAGGTCCTGGACCTGGCCCAACCCGGCCCAGGGGGGGGTCATGACCCCCATGACCCCCCCCCCTGGATCCGCCCTTGGGTCGATGGAATATATGGGTAGCTAGGAAGAGGAAAGTTTATTGGATTTAGAAATGTACAATAATTGACGGGCCTTATTTTGTTCGATTAGCTTTCTACTATAGCTTGGCTAGATTTAGTTTAAAATGAGGGAGTGACGAAAATAAATCCAGGCTTATTTGTTGCCGTTACCGTACAGTATTGGTCGCTAAAGAACTAGTAGAATATCATTATTTTTAAAAAAAGCCATAAATGTCATAGCTGATCAGTCAACTCCGCATCCGAACCTCAACGCATTGCCTCGGTACCTATTCTTTGTCATGGACTAACGCTCACTACATCAACTACGTAACGTCATTGGATCGCCGCATCGTAAGCCAAAAGTGCACGCCGAAAAGGCGATGCGGTGCGGAGCTGACTGGTCAGCCTTGGGCTAGATGGCGCTATGTGAAAATGTCCACCAATACGATATCTTACTAACTTAGAAATCTCCGGTATATTATACGAAAGCACAGCCATTGCGCCGACAGCCGATACAGCCGAGCTTAGGAACCAGCCGTATTTGTCGAACTCAACCCTCAGTTCTCTCACGAGTAGAGAGAAGTTCTCAACATCAGCAACTCCATAGATGGTGTCACGTCGGTTGGGGTACTCCCAGTCCAGGTCTAGGCCGTCGAAGCCGTGGGTTCTGAGCATGGTGACTGCGCTGTCGATGAAGACTTTTCGGAATGCTGCGGTGGATGCCATCTGAATGAAAAAACAGATTAAGCTAAACCAGAGGCAAGAAGCATGATATCATAGGCCACCAATGTCATAGGATTTTTTTTGAAATAAAAAAGGAAGCAAGTTTGCGTGAGCTACTTTGGTGTTTTTCTATGTGTATATTATGCCTACTTATGTATGTATTTACAAAAAAGTATGTAAGTACTTAAGTAGTTTATTAGTCAAAATAGTTCCCATAACACAAGCTCTGCTTACTTTGGGGGACTTTGCTGTGTGAAATTATCAGCATTATGTATTTGTGACCGCGTAAAATGTCTCTTATTTCGAAGATCTGTCAAGATCTTCTAATTGGTTGAAATAATATGAAAGAAAGCTAACTTAAGATACGTAGGTAGGTACTTACTTGAGAATACTTAGCGGAACCTTCGTTCCACCCGCCTACAGCTAAAATAGTTTTCAATTTTGGATTTTTCTTCTTCAACGCTGTGAAGGCTCCATAGTTATCTGGAAAATAATTAATTCTTGATACAAAGGTATTTAAATCAAATCAAATTAAAAAAATAATAGATGACAGGTAAAAAGGGCGTGTTTAAAAAAAAGTGTGTGTTGTACACACTTTTTTTTACCTGCTTAATTTGAGCTAGGTACCTAACCTACCTACTTGATTTGCTTTTCAGCATACAAACATAGAAAATAAAACAAAGTCTTCATGTCTTTACGAATTAATTAAATAAGTTATGATTACATAATTACATACTATGACATAATAAAATAATAAGTTAGTATGTATTAATATTATGTCAAAGCATCTCATAATTACACGTGATGATGTTAAAGTGATAATGCATTTAAAGTTAATCTGGTTTGAACCATTTTCAATGTAAGTATATTAGTTATTATTCCTAAATTAAGAAAAAATACACATTTATAACAACACTTACTTCTTCCCCAATCATCAGGCAGGTCCAAATAAGGGTCCAAAGCAACTATAACTCCTTGATCGAGTCCAGCGAAGGAATATATCATATGCGTACACAATTCTGTGTTTATATCGGACACGTCTAACTTGCCGTTCGACAACCTATAGGTGGCCCATGAACTGTAGTAGCACAGTATATTCTCTGGAAAGAAATATGACAATAAAGAAAAATAAAATCGTCAGTGGAAAGGAAGAAACGCAAAATGCGATTCGTGGGAAATCAACTTTAAAGTTTCAAGTTTAGAATTGATTTCCCACAAATCGCATTTTGGCGCTTTAGCTTTTCTTCCCTTCCACTGACGAAATAAGGATTAGAATGATGCCAAGGAGCGGTAAACATTCTCTCAGATCTAGAAATTTTAAGATCCGTATTCAAAACATTTTTCCACATTTTCCGGTGTCACCATTAAAATTCTTAAATGTGCACTAAACTTTACGATAAAAAGCATGTTAGAAAAAACTTACTTTCACTAGCCACCACTGTGATCACAGTCACCAAACACACCAAAAACTTGAAGCCAAACATCCTGGCGACACATTCCTAAGAAGCATCACCATTTTCTTGGGTTATATATAATACTTTAACTTATCTTTGAGATCAATTCTATCGTAGATAAGATAATAATTAAACTCGAAAATGCTTTCAGAAATCAAGAACCACTTGGAATTATGACTAACTGACAAATAACTGGTAACTATCTGTTGACTGACGACTCTAATTAACTGACCGATAAATACCTGGTTATCGATCGGCGACAGTCTGACAAAATTAATTGATCGGTTGATGACCTTAAGGTAAGGTAGGTACATATTCCTACATCCATTAAGCATTCAAATAATTGAAATTATAGACCGTATACGGCGTGCAACTTGTAAGGTCGCTGGGTGGATCATGTTTGTTGCATTCCATGCCTGACGAACTGTCGAGTTAGATAAATGAATCGTCATGTCGGCGAACAGCCTATTGACGAAACGGTCATCGGAAAACGGTTGCTGAATCTAGGCATCATGGTAAACTTAGACCGTTTGTCCACCGCCACCGTGACCGAGACGTCAACGAGAACGAGACGTCAACGAGAACGAGACGGCGGCGCCGAGGTAGCGACCATACATTTACTATAGCCGCCTGTCCACCAGAAGACCGTCACGTCATCTTGATCTCAGCCAGAAATAATATCGTTCTCGTTGACGTCCCAGTGACGGCGGCGGTGGACAAACGGCCTAAAGGATGAGATGACGGGACGACGTTGTCATCTTCGACAAAGCGTAGCCATAGTATATCACATGATCGCAGTAATCGGCGGGAACAAAGATTCGTTTTTAGAAAACCTAAATAAGAATCATCGCTCTGTATCGATCTTTGGCCTAAGAATTGCGTATTATGCATCCTATGCGTTCCGATTTTTTCGTTTGACATGTGATTGGTCAATTCATGCACCGCTAAGCACCGCTCCGCCCAACTCCGCGTCAATGGAAACGCAGCCTAAGGAATGTACGTAGGATGCACATTACGCACTTCGTAAGCCAAAGAGCGACAGAGCAATGATCGGTTTCCTAAAAATTTGATGGTGTAATAGCCACCTCAGTGATGAGACACGATGGGTTTTATAAATTTTGATTTTCGGAAGTTTCTAGGATTTTTTAAATTTATATTAAAGCGAATAATAAAATGTCTAGTGTTAACGGGCTTTAAATGAGTTAGTATAATCAAGTGCTTTGATGTAAAACACGTATCAACAACTGATAGGGGGTTTCAGCCATCACTTCAATGTTAAGTAGGTATTTGTACCTACTCTTCGTCACCCGGAAATATTGTTAATGTTCTAAATAACTCCAATCATTTATACATATCTTGTCCAAGTTCATTACACTCAAATTCTGACTTACAAAGTAATACATTCATTCACAGTTTACAACTTTTGCAGTTTCACGGTTTTACTTATTTTTATTGTTCACTTTTGTATTTTTGTTGCGAATAAATAAATTTTTATTAAAAATATGTGCTCATTAACATTAGCGCTAAACGGCGAAGGAAATCATCGTGAAGAAATTTCCGCAAAATGTGGGCATGTACCAATAACAATGTATTTGGACATACTACATATGAAAACTTGTTATTAGCCTTATGATTCTAATAACTTAAGCGTGTTCTACACGGTTTGAAACCACAGCTTCTACCAAGGTGACCTTGCTAGAATTTCGCATGACATTGGTTGACAGTAAATTTAGCTACAGACGCCATTGGTTGACAGTAAATTTCGATGACGCCATTGGTAGAAAGTGCCAAGGTCACCTTGGTTGAAGCTGTGGTTTCAAACCGTGTAGAACACGCTTTACTTTGTAATATATTTTTACGTGCTGTAAATAAATAAATACCTCTGGCTACCCCCTTAGACATCTTCAAAGGATATTTAAATGCCTAAAAAGATCTGAGATAATGTCTACTGCGCCTTGGGGATACAACCGAGATCATATTATTTTGTATCGTGTTCAGTTTCGCACTAAATCAATATTACAAGGTATTTCTTTATCTTTTGTTTATTAAATTCTTACCGATTATTCTAAACTAATCAAAGCACTGGCCTTTTCCATGATACTGTTTCTAGGAAGTTGGAATAACTAGACTCTGTAGTTGTCTGAAATAATTGCCTTCGACGATAGAAATTTTACAGAGCACAGAAAACACACTCTCATATTGTTTTATACTAACTACATACATTTACAAATACAGAAAAACACCCAGACCCGAGACAAATAATTTCAGATCATAGTAACACTTGCCTCGCTGAGGAATGTAATGAGAGAAGTTTAAATGTGGTATTTCTGGAGGACGTATGGAGTGATGGAGCTTCATGTTGTTGATAGGTGTTTATTGTACGATGGTGGAATGAGTTGTGTTTACAATGGTATAGTATAAACTACGGCTAGTGCTGAGTTTGCACTTACACTACATGAAATTTCAGGCGTTTCAGTCGGGCCTTCCCCCACTGCGCCACAGAGGCCGTCACTTCGAAAAGACAAAACTTGGACATTTCCAAAAGCCTTGCTTAAAACGTACAAATCGTCTTCTTATGTACCCTAGCGATATTTTTCGAAACTGCGCCAAATAAAAATCCCAACTACATTTTTAAATTCTCATTATTTCGCCAACTTGAAGCCCATTAAGCTTTCCCCGGATACCGACTCCAAAGTTTATTGTTTACAAGCATTTTGAGTCCGGAATTGATTACGAAAATCCAAACGGGAATCCTTGCGAATGGCGAGCGAAAATTGAATTTTTAAACCCATATGCAGGCTTTTATGTTGGGGTATGGTCTGGTCTAGTTTTATTTGTGAAAACATTGCGGTAATAATTTAGCAGGCCCGACGGGCGGACGTTCAAATAAAAGTCGAAAAAATGTCTCACACGCCACATGCGCTTTTTCGGGCCTACCCAGTCCGCTACGCCGCGTATTGCAATGTCGCGCGTCGTATATACGGCGTAGAGATACGTAGAGCGACGTATACCGTGCAATGTGTACGTAGTTGGAGTATCTTCGTAGTTTTTTCATCGAGGAACGTCCGTGGCCGTTGGTAAATGGATTTCGTGTGGATTTCAAAAGTCCTTTGTCTGCGTATTGACTTTGGAGAATTGGACGTTTTTCATGCGCCAGCCATCGCTTGTCGGTGCTAATTGCTGCACCTGTTTTGTTTGTGAACGAAAGCTTGTGATAACTTTTAATTGGGGATCTTATGAGTGTATATTGAACTCAGACTCTACAAAAATTTATAGTTGTTATTCTTTCAAAGTAGGCTTTTAAATATCGGATGATAGTTGAAATCTATTCTCTTTACTAATATAATAAAGCAAAAGAGTTTGTTTGTTTGTTTGAACGTGCTAATCTCGGGAACTACCAGTCGGATTGAAAAAATATTTCTCAAAACTCTTGAGGAAGGTCATAGGCTACTTTTCATCATCATCATCATCATCATTATCACCAAAAACCATCACTACTGGGGCAACGCCGCGAGAGCGCTACTCGTAACTAATAATTCTGTTCTCATAATCTTGGTTGATAAGAAAGTGAAGTAACAAAGTGCTCCAACCAAGCTGCGCAATAAAAGTGATCTCATTATTATCATTTTATAGGCAGCTCATCCCCACTAGTGGGCATTAGCCTCATAGTTAAGCATTTATATTATAGCGTCATATAGACTAGAATTCGATATTTCATCTCCCTGCCCTTATCCCACTTGGTTGGGTCGGCACAACATGTTTCCTTCTTCCACTTTATTCTATCACTCGTCATCTCAGTTCTCACTCCTTTCACACATATTATCTGCATTCACACAGTCCATCCATCTTTTCTTAGGCTTACCCCTGCCGGTGTCTCTATCCACATTCATATTCATCGCTTTCCGTGTAACGTAGAATTCGATATTTCAGTATTTAATTTATACTATTATTTGTACTCTGCAATTATTACTGTTACAATGTATCATTATTAAAATAGCAGTGACTGCAGCAGAAATAGAAATAAATGTCGACGCTTCGCTGAATTGTGAAAAATCGTTTGATATTTCTAGCTTGCTGCACCTCAATGTATGCTAACAAACTGCGAGATTACTATTCATTCTCGAATGTTTGTTTTATAATTTGTTTTTTTTTTCTATAACCTATTGAATTTATAAGTAGACGTGTTGGCGGAGTGAGTTAGTGCCTCTATTTTCAATCTGGTCGTGACTTCGAATCCCGGATCAATGGATCTTTAGTTTCAGAGGGTCGGGCCAAGAGGTGGGTTGTTGAACTCTTCAGTGTACCATAAAAAAGTTTTTATGGTTATTTAAACCCTATACCTACATAATATATTTAAGTTTAGTTTTGTTTCCCAATGCCTTCAATTTTTCCTTATTTGAATGAAATATTTGAAACTTTCCTCAACTATACCTACATATAAGTCAGCGAAAATATAATTATATAAATAAAATACGTAGCTTTTACCTAGGTATGTATAATATACAAGCTTCAGTCATTCCTCGTTATGTTTCCGAGTTCAATTCAGTGTGTTTTCGGGCACACGAGCACGCTGAATGTAATTAACCACAGCGTTGTCAAAGACTATGTATGCCTCTTTTCCAGCCATCCTGTTCTAGTACTAATCTTGCTCTCAAAGCATCCGTAGCTATTCAGATACCTTTAGTTATAACATCTATACTGGGTACAAACTGGATATGTTACTTGAGCAGTCGCTCGCATCGCATCCTAGTGAATGGCATATTTGTGCTAAACGAAATTTCAATGTCGAATTGCAGTTTATAACTGAGAATGAACATTTATATTCGTACATTTCAGAGTTTGTCAAAGGATTTCGGAGAATTGCATCAAATTTTCGTGAATTTACTAAACAGCTATTTACCATTGATGTTTATGAGCTTGATCGAAATATTAATGTACTAGCTGTACCCGGCATGCGTTGCAATGCCACGTGAAGTGAAGTAAAAAAGTGTTTGGTTTTATATTCTGTACATAAACAGATTTTTTTGGATTTTAAATTAAATAAGTTTGTGTCATGTATCCCCGTCCCGTCCCGTCCCGTCCCGTCCCGTCCCGTCCCGTCCCGTCCCGTCCCGTCCCGTCCCGTCCCCGTCCCCGTCTCCATCTCCTCCTCCCCCTCTCCCCCTTCCCCTTCATTTCGATGTCACCATATCATTACATTATATGTTTAATACAAACCTACAATATGTCTATCAGCGAGAACCTGTAATTGGCTTTCTGAATCTAATCAAAATGTTTAGTGATATTTACTTTAGCTGTTGGTTTTCCATAAGATAAATAAATAAATAAATAAATAAATATTGGAAACTTGACAGATATGCTGAGTTCCGAGTTTCAAATCAATCGGCATATTTACTGAGGAGTTATGTTGAACAGCTCCTGACTCCATCCTCAGATCAGCTCACTGTCACCATATTATTACATAGTACCTAGTTGAAACTTGACAGGTTTGCCGAGTTTCAACTCAATCGGCCTATTTACTGAGGGGTTCTGTAGAACAGCTCCAGGATTCCATTATCAGATCCTGACCTGATCTGACCAAGACACCACCTTTCAATCAAAAAAATAATGTTCCAAATCGGTCCAGGCATCTTCGAGTAATAAATAATCGAGTACCTCCTTTATTTTGAAGTCGGTTTAATAAAAAAATGTTTTAGATCACGCGTAGACTAATAAGTAAGTGACTGCCGCGTGTTTTCATCAGCGCGATTCAGAAAATGGTCATTTTTAGTCCCGCCATCTAGTTTTGATTTTTTTCAAATCCAACTGGTACGTCCAGAGATTAGCGCGATCAAACAATCAAACAAACTCTTCCGCTTTATTATATTAGTATAGATAAAAGATAAAGATAAGTATAGATTATTTCCAACTTTTCAGATCACCGGGTTTTTTAATTTTTTATTAATATTTTTTTTGGAGACACACAGCGCCATCTAGCCCTAAACTAAGCAAAGCTTGTAGCTACTATGGGAACCAGATATCACAATTTGGTTTCAGCTAGCTCCAATAGATGTCTCTATGTCCTTTGTTCTCGAAAAAACTTTAAATTTAATGATTGAAGTTGTCGTATTTAATTACTTACTTGTGATAAGAGTTTTTTAATAATATTGAAACTCATGCAAAAAGTTCATTGTAACTTGGATATGCTGGGTAACTGTGGGACTTTAGTTCAGAACAGAACTATGCTGGGTAATATAATATGACTCATCTCAGAAATGACTTTACCAATTTTTATGCAGTTTTCACTGTTGTATTGTGGTAAGCCTGGGTCATTTTTTAGTGTTAGTTTCATCAAAATCCGTTCACAAATAAAAAAGATACATCCTTTTTTATATTATTTTTTTACTAAAGTCACAGTACATTCTTTAAATGGACATATCTTTTTTATTTGTGAACGGATTTTGATAAAACTAACACTAATAAAAGGTCCAGACTTACCACAATACATCAATGAAAACTGCATCCAATTCGGATAAGCCATTTCTGAGATCAGCGCGAACAGCGAACAGAGAACTAAAGTCACAGATTACAGCACTTTTTGCGCTCTAGATCGCGCTTACGAAGTGTTTTAAGGCTCTAGGGTTATATAGATCAAAAACTGACTTCACTTAATTGAATACTTATAAGTTTGGCCTTAGACTTCATTCTTATTATAAGTATAGATGAGCATCGAGTGCTGAAATGAACCCTAAAATACGAGTATCAAAAAGTGTTTTGTTTACTTCAGATACCTAGTTTCGTTTCTTATCAATAACATGCATTGCACAAAACACGTTGTGAAGCTTTGACTTACTATGCCCGACTGAAACGCTACTTAAATATTTGAAACGTACTTATCTATTTGAGATGATCTTACACTTCAGAATAGTAGCTAGTATACAAAAATGGCAGTTATTGACAGTTAATGATAAAGGAGTGAACACACTGCGTTTTCTGCAGCGCGTTTGTATCGATACAAACGCGCAGCTCAAAAACGCGCTGTAGATAACGCAATGTGGCGACTCCCTGCACCACTTAAACTAAGTATTCGGGTAGTCATCTAAGTACTTACCTATTCATTTTCATTTGAAAAACAAGAAGAATAAATAAACAAATATTAATAAATCGACTTCAATATTATAAGCTAAGAATATAAGTATAAGCTGAGTTTGCTGCAGTCTCGAGGTGCATGAAGATCCTCATCAGATCCTCACTACATTTTTATAAAACCACATCCTTTCATACAAAAAATAATCATCAAAATCCGTCTACAATTGACGGAAATATCGGCGAACATACATAAATGTATACCTATACATAGGTACGTACAGTCAAACATAGGACTTCCTCCTTTTTTGAAGTCAGTTAAAAAACAGATGTAGGTACCAAGGCACTCTCATTACAAAATATACGTAGATTTAAGTACCTAAGTCTACTCTTTAAAAGATTGAAGTAGTCGTAGAATGAGGAAAGTCTCTTGACCGTGTACTTATAAGTAAAAAAAGCTTAAGCCATTATTATGGTCTTTATAGTAGGTATTTCAAGGAACCATTATTCGTATATTTGTAGTATTTCATGAATCGACATCGAGAACTCTTAATATGAGTGCGGTGAACGCTAAAATTGTTTAGGGGTTCGTCGATCACTAACGAGTGAGTATTGGAATTTGTTTGAATAGTGTACGTTTTTTGACGGCCCGTACATGTTTTGTGGAACGGATAACCGGCGACTTTAATTGCATTTTCACGGAAAAATGTATCTATTGTGTTGTATATTGCATGTGGGAACGCTGAGGGAAAGAGATCGGGCGGGAGATCCCCAACTCGATGGACGGACCAGCTCCAAGAGAAGAAAGCCAGGTTCTACGATGTGCTCCACCTAGCCACTAATATAACTCGTTGGAGGCAAGCTGTCTACTCTATCACGAAGACAACTAGTGATCACGATCTCCAGACATGAAGAGCCGACCACAGAGAGAGAGTTTTGTATGTGTTGTGACCAAGAGATGTCGTTCAAATAACATCTATCACACATTCACATCACAGCTGTTTGCTACGGCGTAGAGCTACTCTCAGCCATCGACTACGGCGTAGAGTCTACAAGGTCATTGGCTCTGCGCGCCTACGACACCTTACCAAGTGTTTATCTCACTTTTGTTAAGCTTTTTAACTATTCATTTGGTGGAACAGTAAAACGAAATTAAACACGCACTACTTAGAATATTTTATTTGAGCTTTTCTTATGTTTTGAGCCCATTTTGGGAAACAAGTCCCTTCACAGCAGCGCTAGTTCTATGTGAAAATTTTATGTGAAGCTTTTAAATAAATTTACAAAGTTCCCCGGGATTTCTTCCTTGAAGAGCTCCCTACTGCAGCATTTATTTAAAAGGTTAACAATATTTATTTTCCCATAAATGTATACTATAACAAATAACCATTGTATTACTTCCGGCACAGATAAAGCTCTTGTTTGTTCCACTAATCTTCCCTATGAGAGTGAATTGACACGTGATTCGACTTACAAACGGTACACGTGTCGAATTCCTGAAGAGTTACTCATTGGGAAGAGATTATCAGAATGTTTTAGTTCTTTGTCTGTTTATAGATTTATTGCTTGCTATTGTTTATAGATTGCTGATTGCATAACCTTAGTAAATTATTTACTTATTTAATTCTGATGTCTGCTATCTGAATCTGAATAAAAGAAGGAATTTTTGTGACCACTGGAGAATGTCGATAAATTATGACGAATGACCCGAATTTTAAGAATTGACGAGTGACTGAAAGCTTTACGTCTATTCATGATAACAGCGTGCAGATGTAAGTATTTATATATCTATC
The DNA here is from genome assembly GCA_958496255.1 of Camptogramma bilineatum. NCBI lineage: Eukaryota > Metazoa > Arthropoda > Insecta > Lepidoptera > Geometridae > Camptogramma > Camptogramma bilineatum. The sequence goes on along the minus strand of OY292473.1, from coordinate 6,231,938 downwards.
AACAAATGAATTAACAAAGTGTATAGATAGCTAACATCTGAATTAAATAACTAATTAATTTGCTAAGGTCATTTAATCTTTGTAACCAGGCGCTGCGCTATAAAAAACCAGCTCATGACTGTCCACCATACCTAGGCATAGGCACCGTACTGTCTGAGTCTATTAAGTACGTTTAGAGCTCTCGCAGACTGCAGAATTTCTATAATTCTAATAGTTTGCTATTAGTTCAGAGAAACAACTATTTCAGGTCCTTTCAGGTAAACTTTTTTAAGATTTCTCCTAGATATCTAAAATATAGTCAAACACAACTTTGTCACTGCATGTTTCACGTTTTTGGTCAATGAGTTTGATTTAGCTATCTAGTAATGAGCAGCCATCATAGACGTGAAAGTTACAGTGTACACCACAAACATAAGTTTATCCAACACTTCGGCAAGTTCTTTTGGTTCGCCGTATGCTCTGTCCTGCTCACTCTCCATCTCTTCAACGTTGCTGGAAGTAGTGGCTTCCTCTTCATCGTCTTCTTGGCGGAGATAGCCTCCGTTTATAGAGATCTGAAAGTACATTGATGGTATATGCTTGATGATGGTATAAGCGTAGTGTTGGACGTCCACCGACAAGATGGACAGACGACCTTGTAAAAACTGCAGGTCGGCGGTGGATGCAGGCCGCTTCCAACCGCAACACATGGAAATTTTTGAGGGAGGCCTATGTCCAACAGTGGACGTCCAACGACTGAGATGATGATGATGATGATAATATGCTTGCATTGCAGTCTAAAAGTCCTGGCAGTATAGTAAATGGATTATATTCACGTCAGTTTTGTAGAGGGTAGTATGGCAATGGAGTTTAAGTTAAGAAGAACATTATTAAAGCAGGCTTAGTTATTGTTGAACCCACTGTAATATTATTAAAAGGTAATGTTGTAAAGTAAGTTTGGACGTAGGAGACTGATTTCCAAAACTACTCATCCCAATCTTTCATGATAAATAAAACTACAGACAATTATCTGATGGAATCAGACCAAGCACTGTAGCTAATATTTTAAAATAAGTGGGTTCGAACATGGAAGCTCTAAAAGACCCCATAATTTGGCAAAAAAATAATGCAACATCTGTTTTGACATGTACCTTGACAGGAGGCAGGCAGAAGACCGATCGGAACAGAGAGAAGGTAAACACTGCTTGTACAGCCTTCGTCTTACACAGCGGCTCAGCCAATCTTGAAGTTAGGAGCACGTGGATAAGCAGTGCTAGTAGCACCCCGTACATCACTGTTGTGTAAAGAATCACTGGAAATAATCACAAATAGTTACATTCAACTAAAAGTAAAAAAGTAATTAGTAAGTAATGAGTCTACTCGTTGCAGTAAGCCTTACTGTACAGTAAGGGAACGTACATACATTATGTGACGTGATGATGAAAAATGATGAAAAACCATATTCTTTAACTACTTGAAAATTGGGGAGGGGGAGGGGGGGTCTTGGCATATACTACGGGTGATCACCGAGGGGGGGTCCCCTCCCCCTATATACATCACCACTGTAGTATAAAGTTTGTAACCCTTTATAAATATCCTTGTATTGCAATACACTACAACAGTATAATTGATTACGAACGGAATAAAGTCAGTACGAATACACGTAAAAGGATGGTAAAAGAAACGAAGCTTTTGATCGATTCCGTCCTAAAACATTTTCTGAAACGTAATAAAGGTGAAATAAAAAAGTTTTCGCCAAACAGTTTCCAACTGTACAAAGCCGAACAGACTAAAAGGCGTGTTCAGGCTAATCGCTACCAATCATGTCAGGAAGGGTCTGGATAATTGCTTCACTCGACGTACTATTCATTTAATCAATGCCGTTTTGCACTGAATTGTGGGGATGGTAGCTGTCCAGATTGTGCTTTTGCACCTACTAATTAAAGAGTAAACTTATGGATTGAAAATTGAAATCGTGTTTCAGATTTTTATTCAAAGTTTTTGTAGACGTTCGTCTGAGTTCATGGCTAAAGGCTCATTTACATGGTGCGAGTTTCTTACCTCTAAGATGCAAGAAACTAGCTCCATGACGATTCAGTGACAAGCTATTATAGTCCTTCCCCGTATGATTTCAATGTTTAGTTTACATTGTCATTATTTTGACATTGATGACGATAATTGCCTCTTCGGGGCGAGAAACTCGCACCATGTAAATGAGCCTTTACTCTGGTTACGAAGTTTTTAGGCCGCATGAAAGCTTCCGTCACTGCTTAACTACTTAAAAGCCGGGACCGTTAATTTAACGTGCCCTCCGAAGCACGGAAGCGCCGCTAAGGCTGTGTTACTTGCCCACCAAACCCCCATCCAAATTGCAACCGCTCAGAACGATGCATTAGCTTTACGATCTATCAAGAACGTCTTAGCAAATAATGCCATGAGCTTTGAAGTCGTTAAGCCATGACGGAGGCCTTTAGGTGGCCTAAAAACTCCGTCCCCAGAGTTAAGCACTTACTCACACGAACTTATGCCATGAGCCCTTCCTAAGACTATGGTTTCACTTACATATAGAAGGAACTGTGTGCGTTGGCACTAAGCTGTCGATTCCGCTCAAAAACAGGCAGATGACAACAGTGCAGCCCGCGTAGAATCCTTCCTTAAAAGTATCCAGTGGTTCGCTCCAAAATGACATCAGGATGAAAGCCATCAACACTGAAAAAAGTTTATTCTTTAAAGGGAAGGGACGTTCACGGGTAAAAATAGAATCCTCATTTTTTAGTAATGACCCTAAGCTTTTGTGTAAGTACAGTAAGCTCAAATTACTTTACAACGGTTGAACCAAACATTATGATTCGTCTTTTTACTATAAAAAATGAAAATGATCGTTTAAAAAGTGTGATCTGAGCTGTGTTCATTTTCCGTTATACATTTTGCATATTTCGATCAAAGCGAGACCATCTGATCACATAATGAATCAAACGTGTCGAAGAAAAGGAAGAAAAGGTCTTTAAGCTAGGTAAACAAAATAAATCAATTCTTATTAAGCGATAATTTGATTGAATAGTCAGTGTTCAGCAGATTCATTACCAGCGTCATGCAAAACAAAAATAACTAGAAAATAAAAGTCTAACCCAAAAGAGGAGTATAGAACACGATGTTGTAAGTAGTAGCGCTTCTCTTCAGCTCCAACGTGATGATATACCTATCACTCTGGTGTGTATCATTATCATCATTCTTGTACACCTTGTCCCATAGATCTGGTTTGATGACAACACGACGGTCAGAGATCTCCCATTGGGATGGTATCAGCTGGTCTATATCTGCGAACTGAATCAAAGAAACGAATCTAAAATAACTTACAAAATACAATAGACCCAGTTGAACTAAGAATGATGGTAAATAAATAGATAAGAAGTGGTATGAATTTCTGAATACGGTAAAATATCAGCTCTGATCGATATGAACAAAGATAACTATATAAGGGTAAAGATAAGGGTCTGGGTGTTTTCTATGTATATTATGTATGTATTTACAAAAAAAAATGTATATAAGTAGTCATGTGGTTGCCATAACACAAGCTCTGCTTAGCTTGGGACTACATGATGCTGTGTGAAATGTCCAGCAATATTTATTTATTTAATTATTTATAAGTTGGAACATGTAAATAAGGTAAATAACGCGATAAATTCCCGTAAAAGTTGAAAAAAATAATGTCATTGACAAATGTACACAAATCAGACCGCAGTTCACTTACAAATTGCATTTTCATATCATTCGTGTCCATGGCTTCGATGACGATCTTCTCGTGAACTTCCCAAGGTTCTATCACTATGGAACAGGAATATTCATCGTGGGGCCATCTGAAATCAAATAAATTATCCACTTATTCCATCCAGTCCTATAGAGATAAATTATTATCAACTTTCTATAGAGGTCTAAGAAAAGATCTATTTTTATTTTCTAAAGAAGTCTCAGAACCTCTGATCCCGAATTTTTATTCCCGGAGTAAGGCCATTTTTATAAGTAAACTTAAAATACTTTACTTGTTAGTTCCGGAGTAAGACCCAATGCACCACGTGGTCACTTCTGTTTCAAAATGAAAGGTATACTCTCCACTGTACGCCATGGAGATCAAGTCTGGGTTGTTCGTGTCGAACGGTTCTGTGTTGTCGGAGCTGTAAGATAAAATTATACATAGTAGATCCGTTCTTGTTCAGTATCAGCCGAGCACTTAGGCGCAGGCAAGATAGAAGAGACGGGGCGCAGACATTTGTCTCTTCCACGTCCCTTTCATACAAAATGTGACGGCGCTCCGTCTCTTCTGTATGTTTTGCGGCGCGACGCTTCTATACATTTTCTATGAAAGGGACGCGGAAGAGACATAATGTCTGCGACGCGTCCTCGTCTTACGTCTTTTCTGTATGTCCCGCGCCTTACTCTACTATACGCCTCACCTTAGGCTACGTCAAATGGGTAACTAAACCAAGGAATTTCTATACTACGTACCTGGAATGCTGACTGAGACAGAAAACAAGGTCCGCTTGAGAGATAAAACTTGGGCGGCGTGTCTCTTTCTAAAGGGTGACCATAAACTAAACATTCCTAGTCCCTAAGGGGCCTTTTCCATCATTTTCTGATTTACGTGATGTTTCAGGGCATGATTTTTGAATTAAAATACTGATACAATTTTGATCCTTCATTTTGATTCTTGAATCTTGAATCTTGATTCTTGAATCTGAAAATTGAAATTTTGAATCTTGAATCTTTGAAGTGACAGCTGTCAAACTTCAAACGGCCATATCTTGGAAACTACTCGTCCTAGACTCCCCGTTCCCAGTTCAAATGAAAGCTATGACCAAGATCTTCATTTGAAGTGACAGCTGTCAAACTTCAAATGGCCATATCTCGGGAACTACTCGTCCTAGACTCCCCGTTCTCAGTTCAAATGAAAGCTATGACCAAGATCTTCATTTGAAGTGACAGCTGTCAAACTTCAAACGGCCATATCTTGGAAACTACTCGTCCTAGACTCCCCGTTCAAAGTTCAAATGAAAGCTATGACCAAGATCTTCATTTGAAGTGACAGCTGTCAAACTTCAAATGGCCATATCTCGGGAACTACTCGTCCTAGACTCCCCGTTCTCAGTTCAAATGAAAGCTATGACCAAGATCTTCATTTGAAGTGACAGCTGTCAAACTTCAAACGGCCATATCTTGGAAACTACTCGTCCTAGACTCCCCGTTCAAAGTTCAAATGAAAGCTATGACCAAGATCTTCATTTGAAGTGACAGCTGTCAAATTTCAAATGGCCATATCTCGGGAACTACTCGTCCTAGACTCCCCGTTCTCAGTTCAAATGAAAGCTATGACCAAGATCTTCATTTGAAGTGACAGCTGTCAAACTTTAAATGGCCATATCTCGGGAACTACTCATCCTAGACTCCCCGTTCTCAGTTCAAATGAAAGCTATGACCAAGATCTTCATTTGAAGTGACAGCTGTCAAACTTCAAACGGCCATATCTTGAAAACTACTCGTCCTAGACTCCCCGTTCAAAGTTCAAATGAAAGCTATGACCAAGATCTTCATTTGAAGTGACAGCTGTCAAACTTCAAATGGCCATATCTCGGGAACTACTCGTCCTAGACTCCCCGTTCTTAGTTCAAATGAAAGCTATGACCAAGATCTTCATTTGAAGTGACAGCTGTCAAACTTTAAATGGCCATATCTCGGGAACTACTCATCCTAGACTCCCCGTTCTCAGTTCAAATGAAAGCTATGACCAAGATCTTCATTTGAAGTGACAGCTGTCAAACTTCAAATGGCCATATCTCGGGAACTACTCGTTCTAGACTCCCCGTTCTCAGTTCAAATGAACGTTCTCTTCAATAGCTTTCATTTGAACTGAGAACGGGGAGTCTAGGACAAGTAGTTCCCGAGATATGGCCATTTGAAGTTTGACAGCTGTCACTTCAAATGAAGATCTTGGTCATAGCTTTCATTTGAACTGAGAACGGGGAGTCTAGGACAAGTAGTTCCCGAGATATGGCCATTTGAAGTTTGACAGCTGTCACTTCAAATGAAGATCTTGGTCATAGCTTTCATTTGAACTGAGAACGGGGAGTCTAGGACGAGTAGTTCCCGAGATATGGCCATTTGAAGTTTGACAGCTGTCACTTCAAATGAAGATCTTGGTCATAGCTTTCATTTGAACTGAGAACGGGGAGTCTAGGACGAGTAGTTCCCGAGATATGGCCATTTGAAGTTTGACAGCTGTCATTTCAAATGAAGATCTTGGTCATTGCTTTCATTTGAACTGAGAACGGGGAGTCTAGGACGAGTAGTTCCCGAGATATGGCCATTTGAAGTTTGACAGCTGTCACTTCAAATGAAGATCTTGGTGATAGCTTTCATTTGAACTGAGAACGGGGAGTCTAGGACGAGTAGTTCCCGAGATATGGCCATTTGAAGTTTGACAGCTGTCACTTCAAATGAAGATCTTGGTCATAGCTTTCATTTGAACTGGGAACGGGGAGTCTAGGACGAGTAGTTCTCGAGATATGGTCATTTGAAGTTTGACAGCTGTCACTTCAAAGATTCAAGATTCAAGATTTCAGATTCAAGGTTCAAAATTCAAGAATCAAGGATCGAAATCCAGGATCGAAATCCAAGATCGAAACCAAGGATCGAAATCAAGGATCGAAATCAAAATCAAGGATCAAAATCAAGGATCTAATTCAAGGATCTCTAATTCAAGGATCGAAACCATGGATCGAAATCAAGCGCTGATTTTGTCGAGCGCGATAAGGTAAAAATATCCTGAAATTTAAATGACATGGGCACACTACTAATCCTACAACGAGTGTGAAAGAGACAAAGCACCCAAGAAAGCCTTCCCAACAAGACCAACAATCCTTATAACCAAGATTAAATGATAATAGATCGTTGTGTAGTCGTGATAAGGTTAAAAATCCTTTGTACATTAAATGTCAGTTAGAACTCCAGTTACGTAGTTTAGAATCTTCTTGAACTAAACATCTTCGTAAAAACAAAAGAGAGATAATAGAAATGCTGATAATGTCATGGTAAATACTACTTTCAGTACTCATATTCAGTTGCAAAATTCCCCTCCTAAATGGCAAAAGCCTTCATCTTCACGCCATTTCCTAGTGGTCTTAAACAATCAACTGTTTTTAATGTTTAATCTAAGTTTCATAGGTTCCTTCTAGGTAAGCGTGTTCCATCTTAGACCACACTTTTGCTTTACATCAGGCAGGGTGTGGTCAAACGCGAACCTATTTTCGTTAAAAAAAAACATTTCATAACAACGAAAGAGCTACAGCAACTTCAGATAGCTTAGTTCATCATCAAGATCTTGCACGTACTTGAATACGAAGAACCGAGGTCTCCATATCTGTCCCTGGCGGAACTTCAAGCTGGTGGTATCGTTGAATTTGCTAGGGTTCCACGCCATGCTGTCATCCGTCCAACTCTATAATTTTAATAAACAGGGTTGAAAATGGTGTTGCAAGCCCTAAAAGGTTTTTCAGCATTTTTGAATAAGGTCCCTAGAATGTCACGCACTTGGTTATACTATCGAGTAAGATGAACCAGCAAACATTTGTAGCTGTTATTGGCTACTTTTACTTGCTGAGTGACAATAATAATGGAGTAACTAATCAAGAATTTATGAGGAATTGATGAAAGAAGCTTTTTACGAATTACGAAGCGCAAAAGATGTTAAAATTATGCTTGATTCTATGTTTATTATTTGGACGTTTATTATAGAGACATGACTTTTCCGAAAAAACGTAAGTAAATTAATATGGCTTACAGTCACCACGGCCATTTTAGTTGTCAGCTTTGTGTTCAAAGCGTTATACAGCACTTGAGTGAGCTTGATGCCCAATCGGACTGTGACGACGGGTCCAGGAGCGATGGACGGCAGGCGAGACATAAGCAGGGTCCTCTTCAGCTCGTCTGAGTTGGAGAGCTTCGGTTCTACTGCTTCGGACTTGGAGCTGATTGCTGAAAGTGAAAATAGCATTGGAGAGGAAGAAATATCCAGGGGCCCTAGCCATATTACACGATCTATCGTCGCTGTAGAACGATCTATCGTCGCTGTAGAATAGAACACTTCAAAATGTATAGGAATTGACGTTCTGACCACGTGACTCATCTACTTGAAACGTCAAATCCTATACATTTTGAAGTGTTTCTATTCTATCGCGACGATAGATAGTGTAATATGGCTAGGGGGGCAGTTTCCTCATTGGGCACCTATGATTACTGTAATTTTGATGTCTTGAATTTGGAAATTGTCTTTTTTTTTTCACCTTTTTTGAATCATTGGGATATGAATATTGGAAAAAGATGGAGCACGCTTAACCTAGAAGGAACCGATTGACTCTCAATTTGAAGACACCCAATTTATACTTTTCTGGAAATACAGACTCCGGCAAGGCAAATATCTGGATATATATGAAGTCTTACCATCAGCTTCGTCTGGAGACGGACAATCGAACAGGAACTTGGCTTCGACACCGCTCCAAGATGCAAAGCTGAAGTACCTGATAGGCAAGGTATTGGCATCGTAGTAGCTGAGCAAAGGCAGGGAATCCCTTTCCTTGCCGAACTCTACTAAACCATCTGGAAAGTAGAAATGTTTAGTATTTACAGGAGACCTTTGTCCAGCAGTGGGATAGTATCCGTACCCATATTATAAATGTGAAAGTGAAAATTTGTTTGTTTATTTGTCCTGCTTTCACGTCAAAACAGAGCGACGGATTGACGTGATTTTTTGTGTGGAGATAGTTAGAGGGCTGAAGAGTGACATAAGCTACTTTTTATCTGGGTACCACGCGAGCGAAGCCGCGGGCAGCAGCTAGTAGGTAAATAAATATAAAAATCAAAGTGATGTTTATAATAATTACCTTCAGAAATTCTAATGAAGAAGGGAGTGAATTCTATCGCAGACAAAATCTTTGGAGTCTTGGCTGAGCTCCTAGCGTTTTTCTTCAGGTTCAGACGAAGTTCAGTGAATTTGTTGCCACCTCCACCAACAACTGTAATGAAAAGGTATGTCTGTAAAAGACATCACTTAAACCAGTTTGATTGGAGTGAGTAGTGGAATCAGACGGATCACTCAAGTGAAAGATCACTCGCATGAATGCTGGGGTTTTCTATGACGCTTTTCTTTCATTTTATGTTTAGATGTGTCACTTTGAGTGAAATATGTAAAATGAACGACGGAAATGAACAAAAAATGAACCATCTGATTCCACCTTAACTTTAACGTTTCGTAGCCTACTTCACTCTGTTTTCCTAACCTATGAAGTTAATGATAAGATCACACAAGAACAGATTTCAGATATTCTCAAAATGATACGAAAAACCAAATTTTTTCCAAAACTGTCTACAAAAAAACCTCAGGCAATATCCAATCAAGTAATAATATCTGCCATATCTTAGGATACGTAAAATAAAATAAAAAGTTCATCCATACATTTGATGGACAAGAAAATATGCTAAGTATTGACAAATTGAGTCTTAGTTTTGAGTCTGCAGAAACAGAAGAATTTAAGTTTCTTATTTACCAATCTCATACACAGGATCAGTAGGCCCGGGGTATGCGTTCGGCGACAGTAGGATATGCCCATTGCTTGCTGCTTGTATAGCTATATGCATCTCGAAGTATGCCGCTCCATCATCCTTTCTTAGCTTGGTGTGCCGCAGGGTCTCCTCATCGATCCGGTAGAAGGTTTCATAGCTGTATCCATGCTGGCTTATATGCTCACTGCATTGTATAGCCACTAAAAGACATAAATAAAAAAGTGGCTCCAGTAAAAAGATGAGGAGGAAAATGTGCTCTAAACAGTATAAAAAACACCGCGAGGAAATTAGCAGCTTCGACTCCAAAGGTATTGTATCTTCTCATCATTATTCATAGATAATTCTCTCACACATGTGCTGCCAAGCAATAAATAAATAAATATTGCTGGATATTTCACACAGCGCCATCTAGCCCCAAACTAAGCAAAGCTTTTACTATGGGAACCAGATAACTGATAGAATACTTAGATACCTACTTTTTTTGTAAATACATATCTACATAAAATATAATACTTTATAACACCCAGACACAGAATCAACATCTATGTTCATCACACAAAATGTTTGATCTGGGTGGGAATCGAACCCACGACCTGCAGTGCAGAAGGCAGAGCTACTACCAACTGAGCTAAGAGGCCAGTCATTCTATTTCAACAATAATCTAGTATAGAAGTAAGTTTTATGTTTTCAAATACCTATTTTAATATGGGACCACTTGCTAGTATTCCTGTGAATACATTTTTTTATTACTTAGTTGCCTAAAAAATTGTGTCAAGCGGAAGTAAAAATGTAGAGCACCCAGTTATTCAACTGCCGGGTTTTTTCATGGAATTCGAGTGCATTTTTTCATGTTTTAAGCAAACTAAAGCGAATAGTTGAGATTATTGCATGATTTACTCTCTAAATTGGCTGTAGAATTTTAAATTTAAAAGTTTGTTAAAAGTATTTGAAAAAATCTGTTGCATAGTTGAGTAATTATTAAATGTAATGACGTATATACCTAATTATACAAAGGGCGGTCTTATCACTAAGAAGCGATCTCTTCCAGACACCCTGGATGGAAAGAAACATTAAGATTAAGGGTACAATGATCAAGGGTTCGAATCACGGCTTCTATTTCATTCGCGAAAATGTGAAGCATTTTTAAGCGACTTCAAATAAGGGAGGAGGTTCTCAATTCGTCGGAATGTTTTTTTTTGTGCTTTTTTGTGGAGTTATCTCTCACTACTCTTGGTTTAAGACTTTTCTCGTACTTACTGGCATAGGTAAAAGTATAATTCTCATTTTTCGCCAACGTCACTCTCACCAACGAACACACAAACAACAACACGAAATATTTCATGTCACTGATCTTGCATTAAAACTATTAAATAGTTGTTTTGTACTTTAAATAAAACTAACTTAGTAAATGCATGTGATTGATACTCTGTAACAATATAACACTGGTAGAAAAGATTATGATATCTAGTTTACGCCTTCGGTTTTGTTTATTAAAGTTTTGGTAGAGTAAGTCTCATAATTATATCTAAAAAACTTGCAACCTGTCATGTTTAGAATGCTCACTTCTGCAAAATGTGGGCATGTACTTACCAAATATGTGTTTGGACATACGTTACCTCTGACTACTCCCATTTACATCATCAAAGGATTTTAATGCCTTAAAAATGAGCTGAGAGAATGTCTTGGGGTCAAATTTTTTTTTTTTCATTTCAGTGTTTAAGTTCTAACACAATTTTGTAATAAGACAAAAAAGTACCAGTAAAGTACCCATTATCTTTTCTATTAGGTAAGTACTTAGTTATTTTTTTTATAAAAATTTACAAACAGACATAATTTCAAAATGATTTAAGTATTATTATATAAAATGATAGTTGCTCTAAAAATTCAAAGGATGCAGCATATCAGCGGACGCGATAATTTCAATGTTTTATGATATAACAATGAAAATAACACAAGTAGTGTCTTTTATTATAATACCTATCGGAGAACGATCGGGTAAGTTATTTAAAAAACCATAAATTTAATTAAAAAAGGCAAAAAAAAAACATCACACTGTTTAACAATTGTTCAAAAATTCTGCAGCAACGAAATTTGAATGGCAGACCATTTGTTTTTAGGCTATGATGTCACCAAGCACCCGTTCTCATTCATTATCTCAGTTGGGAAAACAGGTAAATATATCTATTAATATTGTTTTTTTGATGATAAAATATTTTAAAATTTAAGTTTTTAATACTTAGGTTACCATGAGCTGATTCAAGCCTAAACATGAGCTTTTAATTTTAATTGACTCGTTGTTAATACAGCTCCTGTTGACTTTATCGTTAGATAAGCTCCCTGTCACTTGTTACATTCTGAATCAGACTATTTTTTAACCGACTTCAAAAAAAGAAGAAGGCTCTCAATTCGTCGGAGTATTTTTTTTCTAACAGCTTCTGAACCATCAAACAAAACTATCAAGTAGGTATAGTAAGTTCTCTATCAAACCATATACAAACGATTCGAATCGATTCTCTTTCTATCATCGCCAATCCTTTGTTCTAACACTACTGACCACGTGACTTATCGTCATTGAACTTCATTTCATAATATATTGCTAGTTACGAAAAAGGCAAAAAAAAACATCCATTTTCGTCACGGTTACCAAAAAAATAAAAAAAAATCCACTTTCGCAGGTACCTACATAGAATAAATATTTCTTTAATTACCAATTACGATACGAATCATTAAAAAAAATCTTCTTTCGTAACTGGTTGTGAAAAATAGTTACGAAAATGGACGAAAGGACATTTTTCTGTTTTCTATAGCGTTAGCGATTGTAGATAAGTAATATGGCTACGGGGAAGGATAAGAAGTTTCAAATACTCTATTGTTAAAGGTTTTGACTACTCATTGATACCTTCGTTAAATTTATCCATTTATGGACGTAATATAACGACCACCGCCATCTTTAAAAGCATTTCAATTAGACTAACAGTCTCATAAACAGACCTGTGATCTGTTAGTTCAATAACAATGCCATTCAGGCCAATCGTAGCTGTCATGTCAAGCCATCCCTCTAATTGAGGTAACCGAGGCCTTAGATATTAAGGGATTTTACATAATATTGGGGAAGGTACAATTGAATATTGTAGTTGGGTCGAAAATACCTAAACAACTCGTGTAAATTAACATGATTCATCCGAGCTTGATATCATTGAAACATCCTTTTTCCTATTTATGTTATAAATATGGGAGTTTGTATGTTTGCGCAAAAATGTGAAGAAGCTAAATTATAAAGGCGGTAATTTTATTGTACTCCCACAATCTCACAAATAATTCCCATTAGACCATTTTAGCCTACTCTACGCATTTAAGATAGATACTTATATACTTGTATATATTAACACTACATGCACACTAAAACAAATGACAGACACACAGAACATAGGGAGCAAAGTACGATGGGTGGTCTTATCGCTATGAGCGATTTCTTCCAGACAACCTTAGGATGAACTGGATTTACAGGAAGGAAAAAAGGCGGTGCAAATAAAATATCTACTTACGTCAATAGTTAAGTGTATAGGTGAAAATAAGACATTGGTTGTTCAGTTATTTATGAGACACGAATGGGAATCGCATAATATTAAGGTTCCGTAGCATTACCGTCAAATGCTAATGATGACAGCTCCCGATTCGATCCCCTCGGATCCAAATGATCTCTGCGATGCAAATTATACGGTGCTAACGTACTTCGCTTGCTACTTGCTTTTAGACTTTTATAGTCTACGATTTATCATAAAAACGGTGACGGAAAACACCATGAGGGTTAGTGATTGTTGCAAGAATGATTCATTGGTTTACTATGTAAAATTATTCCATTATTATTATTATTATTTTGTATGTCAATTTGAACATCTCGGGACTATGGAGTCCCGGACCTTTGACAGGCATGCATGGGGCCGAAGCCAACACACATTATTATTATTATTATTATTATTATTATTATCCTTATATATTATTATTATTATCCAATTCAGGATTTTTTTACCAAGGCTTTTTCACGATTTATAGCGTCGCGTCGGATTGGAAAATTTTGACATTTACATTCTAAATACCAGCTTACATTTCTTGAAAAGTTTTCCGACAGCTATTTGTTCGCGGATGAGCTTCCGTCAGGATGTTTTCGAAGATCTGCTGAATCGCCATGCTGAATAACAAAAATAAAAATCGTACAGCCAGTGTAAAAGCGCTTCCATACTGCAATTTGGGATTCAATCAGCTTTTTCTCAGCGGTGTCTTCTCGCTGAAAACTGTAAATTTATGTCTACTTATTAATTCTGTTTCATTATTTTGTAATCTACGTGGATATGGTTGTTTTAAACATTTTGTGTTGTTGATTTTATGGGCTCCAAAAGGTCGGCTTTGATTGAACAACCTTTGAAAATCCTCGTTCTTTTGAGATTTTTTGTGCTTTGTGGAAATTTATTGTTTGAAGGTTTATTAGCCTGAATGGAATTATTTTTTATTCAAGTTCTATTCATGAACAAAAACAGGTACTTACATAAACAGCTAGGTACCTGAAATGTTGTTGTTTAGCGCGTTTTAATTAGATATCAAAGACTCGTTTATAGGGCTTCTTCTTTTTGTGTTAAGCTTATGCTTTTTTCTATAAAGTAATATTATAAAGAAAAGAGACTAACATCATTTATGCTTAGGTATGGCCAAAAATAATGTTACCAATTGCAAACCAATTTGTTAAACAAAAGTTACTAATTTCGCACATAGCGTAAAGAAAAATTGACTTGAAAAACTCAAAATGTTAATCGATTTTTGTCGTACATCAGCGACAAAAATCGAATAACATTTTGCACAATATTAGGCCGGCAGGTCGACAGTAATATACTGTCGACCTGCCGGCCTAATATTGTGCAACATCGAGAGAGATATCTCGATCGGACGAACTGCTCTAACGTATACATTAGAGCAGTTTAACCGATCGAGAAGTCTCGTTTCTCCACTCTCGATATTGCACATGTTAAGCCGGCTGGTGGTAAGCGGTTACAGTAGCCTATGGACGCCTGCGACACCAGAGGAGTCACAACCGCGCTGCTGACAACACAATATACAACTCCACCAGTTGTCACCGCAGCGCTTCCTCGCAGAGCTCTGGTAACCTTACTCACCGCAAGAACACAACACCATTCGAGAAGAATTATGTTATTTGGCTGCGATATTTTGCTAAAATTAGCTAAGTGAAAGCTGTCTGTAAAATTAGTTAAAAACAGAAAGTTCTTACCATGAGATTTTTGATGAAATTTAAAAAGGACAATGCCAGAGAGGAATGCCTAGGGAAGTATTAAACTAAACAATATGAAAACATTTCATTTTCGTACCGTAAGCGAAAATGTGAAACTATTACAGCAATCAATCATGAGAGCTTACGAATATCTCGAGCGAATGCAGGCATTCGACAAATCCTCGCTACCGCTAAGCGCTGCAATTAACGTCAAACTTACTCCAAGCTCTTGATTACAAGCGTGTAGCTCTGGGCTTATCGAGTAGCTTAAGGCGCAGGCCAGATAGAAGAGACGGGGCGCAGACATTTGTCTCTTCCGCGTCCCTTTCATACAAAATGTGACGGCGCCCCGTCTCTTCTGTATGTTTTGCGGCGCGACTCTTCTATACATTTTCTATGAAAGGGACGCGGAAGAGACATGTCTGCGACGCGTCCTCGTCTTACGTCTTTTCTGTATGTCCTGCGCCTAACGCCTTCAGTGCCTAAGATGCACATGCTCCGGCAGAAGGCTGAGATGGAGCAGGGAATGGGTTATGCCTCAGTTTACAATCATCATCATTTTAATAACCCTAGCTTGATGATATTGATCGAGGCTCAAACAGTAGTTTGAGTATGATCAGCCAGCTATTGAGTACAATAAGCACAGTGGGAATATGAGATAGTGCTTCGATTTTTGATCAGAAAGGTTCGAAGGCCGTGCATCAATATAAATTAATTATATATAGGCAGACGTTTCACACTGTGCGATCTAGCCCCAAACTAAGCCAAGCTTGTACTATGGGAACCAAACAACTGGTATAATGCTTATGTATTTTTATTAATGCATACTTATAAAGTTTTATAAGTATATATATATATATATAACCAGACACATAACAAACATCTACATTCATCACACAAATGTTTGTCCCGGGTGGGTATCGAACACCTATAGCGCAGAAGGCAGAGCACTGACTGGCCTCTCAGCTGCTTGGTAATGGATTTAACATTTTGGAAAACATGTTTATTATATTACTAGCTGCTGCCCGCGGCTTCGCTCGCGTTGTACCCGGATAAAAAGTAGCCTATGTTACTTTTCAGCCCTTCAACTATCTCCACACAAAAATCACGTCAATCCGTCGCTCTGTTTTGACGTGAAAGCAGGACAAATAAACAAACAAATAAACACACTTTCACATTTATAATATGGGTACGGATTATACAAAATTGCGCTTACATACCAACATTTCAAGTTATAGCTCGGAAATCATGCACATTCATTAAGGTTTTTTTGTTATTTTGAGATTGTATCAGCTTTTGCTGCTGTCTGTACATAAACCGCAGCGTTACCGCGACGACAACGCACTCGCTGTTTGCTCGCTATTAAATATCAATTTCGGTACATTAATCATCTAATGAAATTGTAGTTAATGGAAGGTACGGAGATGGAGCGTATTCATTAGTTTTAAGTGTGTAGTGTCCTGTGGTTTTGCTTGCGAAATTCTCAATTTTGCCTTAAGTATGCGTTTTCTTAGTATATGCTTCTCTATATTCAACTAGCGGCTTGTCTCTTGCGACTTCACATGGGTTCATTTATGAAAAAAAAAACATATTTACTCCTTCTTTTTAAGCTAGGCTTTCCACTGTTTCCTTCTTTTGCTACTAGCAAACCGTTGATCTAGTAGCGTTGAACTTGTGAACGTTGATCTAATGATCTTTGAGCTAATGTATAACACCCGCCCTTAGCATTATTATCTGTGCTTCGGAGTGCATGTTTAGTTGACTGTCCCGGTTTAAAAGTTTTTAGTCACGACGGGATGCCCTCGAATCTTTGACTGCTCGCACCTACTTAGTAATATTCTTCAGTTCCAAATCTCTATATGTACCTATTTCCACAACCAGCCATATAGTTAGAACATTTTCTTTAATAAGCTATTTCTTTAACTTAAAATAAAAACATTACAGAGTTGAGAATCTCTTTTTAAGCAATCAATATGCTGGTGTTAGGAGAAACCGCTCTTAAATAACAGGTTTTATATTTGTTTACAGAATACACAAAGAAACTGAATATACAAGGAAACAAAAGCACAATAAATCAACAACGACCACGCAATAATCTCACGATAAATAAAAAAACACAAAAGTGTATTTATCGGAGGTCGAATAAATTAGAGAACAAAAGGCTACCTACTCAAAGTTAAATTTATTTGATCCGCCACAGAAAGTGAAAAAAGCCCAAATTGGTTCGCTACGGAATCCGTGAAATTCGATGGCATTGTGCTGATCGGTTGTACAGGTAATACAGCTCATAGCTAGTTCACTTTAAGCGTGTTCTACACGGTTTGAAACCACAGCTTCTACTAAGGTGACCTTGCTAGAATTTCGCATGACATCTAACCCCGTCTCCACACGTTGGCCCCAACGTGTGGGGCCGGGGTAAGACGCCATTGGTTGACAGTAAGTTTCGATGACGCCATTGGTAGAAAGGCGTGCTCTTCTGCCAAGGTCACCTTGGTAGAAGCTGTGGTTTCAAACCGCTTTACTCTCTTTCTCTCTCTATTCATCCCACATGGTGGGGTCAGCTTTCTTCTCATTCTTCTTCCACTTCACCCTATGACGTCGTCTTCGGAAACGTTGAATAGTTTTAAGTCTCGTCACTAGGAGATTGTATCAAAGGATTTATAAGTTTTTTCCAAACGTTGAATCCTACTATTCATCGTGTATTAAAATGAGTATTTATTAGTTTTAATTTTCTATCATGATTTAAACTTTAAAACTTTGGTACAATCTTTTTTTTAGATACTCTTATTGCTTTATCATTGGTACTCGTATTTGCTTACTCAGTAAAGTAGACAGCTAAGCCAAGGATTAAAATCTCTACTCTAGTTAATTCCTATATCGCAGAAACAACACTTCGATAATATCAGTTATGTTTGTCTGCGATTATAAGATTGCAACTTGTTCATAATGTAGATAAGATTTATTTGATGATTGCGGCTAGTAAGCTGGTTAATCTAGATCAATAAATTGTGATTTTATAATGTAAATGATGGAATATTCTGTCAAAAATATGCTTATCTGTATTGGATAGTTCTTCACATCATAAATGTGAAGCTTGCGTCAACAAACAGGCTTTTTAGCACTCGTGTAGTTTGCGTCGTTGATCTTCATAAATAGGCTCACATCTGTATCTTTAAAGACATCAGATTTCTACTCAGATCTAAAAATATTTATGTATTAATCGGGACCACGTCCAAAAGTATGACACTTTTGGAAAGGATGGAAGCCAATTACTATTAGAGTTCTATTCTAACTGGTTTTATTACTATTAATAACATCGTTACATTCATAAAAGAAACTGTCCGATTAGGAAATTATGTTTACTTATCGAAATAAGATTCAATTTAGGTATGATTCTAAAAAAAAGTTAAAAAATAATAAAATCAGCAGTGAAGAATAATACGCTTGGTCACCTTGACCATCTAATGGAATTTGAATAATGTAAACAACTACATAAGATTGTTTTTATTTCCATAAAAAATCAATATTGTTATATTTTTAGGTATCTAATGTTCTTGGGATTCCTACATTCCCTTTTCGGATGAGACAGAGTTTTCCTTACACAATTGTTTAACGTCTAAAATACCTAGTTTCCATTCTCGAGGCATTCGATATCGTGTGTCTCATTCAAGTCAGTCACCGGTATTCACAAACATTACTATGAGGTCTCATAGTGCGCGCGGACGCACAGGGTCCCAACAACCTATTGAAGTGAAATACGAAACACAAACGAACCAATCAGAGAGTTTCAACCAATCAGAATTCAACGCAGTGCGTTCGCTTAGCTAAGGGTAGCGGCAAGTATTGTTTGTGAATACCGGTGGTTACTGCGATGAGTGACTTAGCTTCTTTACAAAGGCTGTGGTAGTATTTAATTAAAAACGTGGACTATTCCAACAAGAGCGTAAACAGGAATCCATGTAATCGGGGTTCAGTAGAAAGGGAGGAATGAAACGGTGCTTGCACCAAATATTTAACCTGACTTTCTAATAAGGTATTTACTTGATGGCTTATTTAGAAGCAGCTTTGAATTGTGATCTTTCAACAAGTTGTATATTTCTAGTGATTATTCTCGATTTGTTTGCTTAGAACTAAGGCTTTTAAAATTAAAATCTTAGAATTTAAACAATTCAAGTGTTGCTAAGTTTGTTTAGTTATTGCCATCAGCAAGGACTACAACATTAATTGGTAGTAATAAAGTAGGTACCTGATTATAATTTATTAGTGTTCAAAATTATCAAGTTCTAACAATAAAGGATTAAACATTGTTCTTCTTCTTTCTTGTGAGCAAGTGCCAGCCAACTCTGGTGAAGGAGATTTTAGGCCGCCTAAAGGCCTCTGTCATAGAAACATTTAAAAATTTAATGATAAATTATAATAATAAAAGTTTAATAAAACATTAAATTATCATAATTTTGATTAAAAACATACTATTCTTTCAAAAATTTCGTAGACTAATTTTGCAAAACGTAGACATTTAAAAAGTTTTGACTATATCGCTAAAAAGAACTTTAAAATAACTAAGACGCCTTAAAATTTAGCACATAATTTACCGTGCTTGGGAATACCCTATTATTATCTTTAGTAAAAAACGAATCCACCAGACTTCAGACTTGCGCGTTCTAAGATAAAGTATCTTAGTGTAGCGCGTTTTCCCAAAATATAATGTATAAAACTCAATAAAAAACAAAATAAGATCACGTAACCACTCTCGTCCCACCTGAATCAACCTATCAAGTTATGGTGAACGCACACTTAGCCGCACCGCGGTCCCCGCAGTCTCCGCAGTCATCGCTTTGCTTCAGGGACTGCGGCGACTGCGGCGCGGCTAGGTGTGCGAGGTTGCATAGAACTTCATATAAAGAAATCGAATGCGGGAACTGCGGAGACTGCGGTGCGGCCTATATCTGCGTTCACCTTAGGTTAGATTATTGACGAGAACGTGAGGCATATTTGTTAAATTCCTTTCTGAGTACCTAATCTTAAACTTTGACACTCAGCGGAGCATAATAATCGATTCTAGAAGTTTTCACATTTATATGAATAATCACTGAGTCAGGCATCTTGAGTAGGTACAGGAGAGTATAAACGGCTTATTCATTTTTCAACTCATATCCAAGATACTTCAACCATAGGTTGGTTGCAAATTAAGAAAAAAAAATATCGAAATGGTTACTCGTTCTAATAAAAAAATACTACTAATCGATAATGATAATTTTGTCTATGCTGTCCTGCTGCTTGGTACAGTCGACCCAATAATCTCTGCAGTGAATAGCTTCTCGTATTAGTCAGGATGAAATATACCGAAATTGTCGAAGAATATCTTTGCCCAGCATAGGGATAGTGCTGACAACAATTTACTAATGGCACTTTTTCAGCATCGGAGCACCGGTAATCAACTACACAAGGTGCAAGAAACTTCATTAAAACTGCAGGCGCTAACGGGAAAGCCCAAAGACGCGCGTACTACTTGTGGAAGCTATACTATACAAAAGTATCGGTTCCTGCCCGTGGTACACCAATTTCGTCCACCAGCAGTGAGAACACAGTGTCCTGGACAAACGTAATATAGGTTTTTTGGATGCTCACAACAAAACTTTATTACTTTTCTACGTACATTTATGGAAGTAACTTTTTATCAAATAAATAATTCAGACTTCCCAAAAAGCCTCCGTTTCGAAGATTTTCTTCGGGACGTTTTTTCAGCGAAGAAACGCCACTTTTCGAATTCGGAATGCATTCCGTCTGAATCACGCCTCTGGTGTACCTACTACGGGAAAATCCGTATATTATATCCGTACCTACCCATATTATAAATGTGAAAGTGTGTTTATTTGTCCTGCTTTCACGTCAAGACAGTATTTTAACTCTTCTTTAGTATTCGTAACTCTTTTGCTGTTACGAACAAATGTGAAAACGAAAAAACTAAACGGGACTAGATCACGACTGTATCTATCAAGGCATGATAGAAATTTTTTAGGTTAAAAAGGATATTAAGACAATTTTGTTCACAATGTTGGAAGCTTGCCAACAAAGGCACTGTAGCGTCTCGTATGTAAATTAGTTTTTACATAAATTATTACATTTGTTAAATTTTAGAGGTAAGTAATGCTTACTGAAAAATATA
This sequence comes from Camptogramma bilineatum, assembly GCA_958496255.1. Taxonomy (NCBI): domain Eukaryota; kingdom Metazoa; phylum Arthropoda; class Insecta; order Lepidoptera; family Geometridae; genus Camptogramma; species Camptogramma bilineatum. The sequence goes on along the minus strand of OY292473.1, from coordinate 6,210,906 downwards.
TATTCCTATTTGTGTAAGTATCTATTTGTTTTTTTAACTATTTTAAAAATAAAAGTAATCTTTTATTAATTAGTAATATTTTAAAAAACATTTTTTTTTTAAATTGTTTTTTCCATCGTATAGCTCAAACCTTCCCTCGTAAGACACAAAGTCAAGAGAAGCGTCCAAGTAAACAGGTCACACGGAAACTGCAACGGAGACAATAGCACACGCCACTTCAGTTAATGTATTGCTGTTCTTTTGAAGCTGCAACTTAGTATAGTATAGTATAGTATAGTATAGTATAGCGGATATAGTGAGGTAATAAGACAGCTTTTGAAAGAAAGCGCAACAGAAATGAAAATGAAAAAGGTAATTCACACGCCACTTCATGTATTGTTGTTATTTAGCACTGAGCTGCAACTTACCTGCTATTATTAGACTAAAGCGGCTATAAGGGGTATAAAGACTGTTTATAAAAGAAAGCCGTGGTCTCTGCCTACCCCTGTGGGAAAGAGGCGTGATTGTGAGTATGTATATATAAAAGAAAGCGCAGAGTGTATTATTACCAAATTACTTTTGTACCTTTGTACTAAATCTATCTAGTTTAAAGCTCTTGTGGAAATATTTATGTGATGCACTATTTGATTTACTGATATGATTTTCGATGTAAGTTCGAACACACCGGTCGTGCTTATGGATTTTATTGATTAAAAAAATTATATAGGTACTTACTTAGACTTAATTATGTAAATTACTACGAGCTCTTTATTTTGAAAGAAATCAGTCTGTCACGTGGTAAACTAATCTACTTGCATAAAGTGAGCATGCACCATATTTACATTTGGACGTGTCTCAATCTAACCTTCTATACATCTTAAAGGGCTATGAATTGTCTAAAAATGATAAAGTCCATTCAGGGATAAGCTCGTGAGCCTATTTGCATATTTATACAAAAAACTTACCTGTTTGAGAACTTTTTATAAGTCTTTTAAAAACTGAATTATTGGATTTCCAACATTTTCAGAGTTACCCTAAAACCGTCAAAAACTTGTAGCGAAGGCTAAAAACTCGATAACAAGCTGTCTACAGAAGAGATTAGCCCTAATCCCGCCAGATAAGGCTCTGACTTACTACACTGAAATTTGGAATTTGTCTCACGAATGTTCCACTTAAGCTTCGGCAGAGTCGACGTACAGATAATTATACAAGTACCAGAGGACGTTTTATAACTATGTTAACTTGTTTTTTAAAGTTTTTTTTAGCTCTAAATAGTATTCGTGCCCAGTACATTGAGCAATGGACTACCTGGTGATTATAAAATATGTTCGGATGCAGCGACGTCGTATAATTATGGTCAAACTTCACGTTAGATAAGTTTGTTCAACCTTCAATTATACAAGTACCAGGGACCTTTGCCATTGCCTGTCTAGATCTAAGCATTTTATAACTGTTTCATTTATGTAACAAGATTAAATAAAAATAAATAAAATAAAATAATGGAAACACCGTAGTCTTTTTAACGTTTCGCGATCACTACATAAAAATTTTAATATATAACATGGGTATACAAGAAAAGGAAGATAACGTGGATTAAATCCTGAATACTTAGATAAAAAAATAATCGATACGTTTTATTAGGAAAAAGTTGACACTGCAGTTTCAGTGGCTGAAAGTTTTTTTTTTCTCTTTAATTTTACTCTATTTGCACCCGAGAAGATCTCGGTCGCCCAGATATTTTGCAAATAATACAATCAATATTCTTTCATTTGATTACAATATTATGAAATATTATCATAGTTTCTTTCTCGAATTCTGAAGTCTTTCTTTTTTCTTTCATTTTGAATTTTAAATACTTACCATAAATCAATCTTAGTAAGTTCCATGTGTGAGAGTTTCAAGGTTCTTCAATAATAATGCCTAAACATTGTATTGTAAAGATGGTGGAAGGCCAAGTCTTGGCCAAGTGGTGACCACACGAAAGTCGCAGAACACTAGGCAGACCACCGGCCAGTTGATCTGATGGTATTTTTTTTTCTTAAATAAGAGTATAAACACGTCTAAACTGTATTTAGTATGTCTTAGACGCTAATACAAGACATTCCTCTTAAAGTAACTTAATTGTAGAAAATAATATACGTGGCACAGTAACAATAATAAAATAACTACGTTGCACACTAACAAAGGCATCATGTAAAGGCGTCTGGGAAGCTTTGGATTGTTCTGGCACACAATAAAAATTAGTAGTGTGAAATTGAGGCCTATGCTCAGTGGCTTGAGCTGATTAGACATTAGATAAATACATGTTGCTTTATTTACAGACCTGTTTAAATTAAATATTTGTATTTCAAAGCAGTTCCCACAACGTAAAATACTCAGACAATAATATTCTCCTGAACAAACTACCAAACGAACCATACGGTCTAAATTCCACGCGTTTCTACGGTAGATACCGTAAGGTTTTTGCTATTTCACTGCCGTCATTAGATTATTATGTTAAAAAAAGAATACAATTAGAAAAGCCTCAAGCATAGATTAGGGACAGTGAACCAAATAACCTCTTCTCAGTGTAAGTGATTGAAAATAGCGAAAATAATAATATTAAAAGGTGCTGCGGTCCTCTCCTTTGCCACAGAATAAATAATAGTACAGGCTCACTTCGCAAAAAAAAAATAAAAAAAAATAGCGACTCTTGCTGCAATGCAACAAAGTGCAATTCAGCTCGCCTTTACCACAGAGCATGGCAGAGAACGTGTTTACGTACAGCATGCTAATCGTTTAATGTGGGCTCACCACTACAATAATAAAAAAAAGCATTTAAGACCCTGATAGTCAATCTTATTCTATGCTTCGTTTAGTTATATTATTGAATTTTCAAATCAATGAATTGGTCTGATATGCAACTAAATTTTCTTATGTTCGCAACATAACGGTCATATCTTTGAGAATATCAGAACTAAGGTTGATTTTGTAAGCCATGTCGCGACGCGCAAATCAAATCAGTTGGCAAAGCAAACATTTCTACATATCTTGGGGCACACATCGACCCATCGACCTTTGTGACGAAGACGGTACAGAAACGGGTATTTTGGTATAAATAACGCTAGTAAATTCTTCTCATATAATTTTATTAAAATGGGATGATATGATATTGCAGTTTTTTGTCCCTATTTTTAATCAATAAGCTTCACAATTTACTATAAGTAGCTACAATACAATTTAAACTTACGGTATCCTGAGCGAATGATAAAATTATTGAATGAAGTTGTTCATTGGCAAGTAAAACTGCTGCTACTATAAGGACCGGTATCTTTGGCTCGGTCACAGATAATATAACTCGGCTTAGATCACCAATGGGTCGCACAAAATGTAAAGGGCGGTTCGAGAATGAAGCATCCCCTTTAAAATTACATGCAAATATCAGGTAAACTAAAATGTAGAGCACAATTTTACGATTCTTCAATCGAATTCGTAAGATGCAAAGGTAGTTAGGTATGTAATAGAAAATAAACATCAAAACCAGGTCAATACCTCACATTATACATTCATATTCAACTTCCTCCACAAGTTCTGAAGCGCAATTGCAGTTCTTTCATTTAAATTCATACCTTTTTCTATTGAAATAATTTCGCGTGTACTAGGAACGACGCGTAATAAATTCGACTTTTCACCTCCAAGAAATTGGATGTTATGTGAAAAATAGCGATACAGGGACGGCTGTAAGGAAGGGGATAGTTTTGATTAATCATAAGTACTTAGTCCTTTTATATTTATCGTGTCAAGGTTCAATCCTTTAAAAACACCTTAGTTTAACCGACATCTAACCTCAATTTTTTCACTGTAACCTAAAATAAAATTGTAAAATTGTTTGTACATTTGCATTTTTAATTTGTAAATTAACACAAAAGTGTGTTAATTTTGTTTATTATCTTCAAAATTTATTAGCTTCTGCAAAATGTGGGCATGTACATGTCTTTGGACATATCTCTGACTATCCCCTTAGACATCTTCAAAGGATCTTAAAAATACCTAAAAACATCTGAGAGAAACTACCGCGCCTTGGGGATACAGTCGTAATCATAATTTAATTTTTTTTTTGTATTTATTAGAACATAACTAGTGTTGAAATTAGTACAAATCTAAAAACGTGCCAAGCTTATCATGTTGGTGGAAACTGAATTCGGAACATTGAACCAACGTAAACTGAACTACAAAAATTGGCACGATATATCAGTTGTAGTTTTGGTACTAGGGAGCCAGGTTAATAAACATTCTGATCAAAGAAAAAAATGTCTCTGTAAATTCTTCTTGAATTTTCAAATTCGAAGTTTTCTTTATAAAGGCCAAAAAATATCCTCAATGCATGCCTGTGTCCTCGTACGGAATAGGAAGAAATTGAAATGTCTGCAGTATTGGCGAATACATCTTAGGTTTGGCGTATTTGTACCGATCCACTCGGCTGAAGGACCGCCAAGGATTGAGACGCTTCATCATTCCTTACCTGTGGCCTTAGCACTAGTTTTTTTCATTTTTATTTTTAACCTACTATAAAAACAAAGGCCATACCATGAACTCTTAAAGCAATGTTAAAACAAGCTTAAAACAATCCTACTGCTTTAGAAATGACATTCGTTGTTATGTTTCAAGCTTGTTTTAACATTGCTCTAAGAGTTCATGGTACGGCTACAGGTTCTTAATTCATCGGAACCTTTTTTTTTGTGATTTTTTTCACCGATTTCTCAAAGACGCCTGGACCGAATTGGAAAATTCTTTTTTATTTTGGAAAGTTGTACTTTCCGATTAGTTCAACAATTTGGTGAGGATCTGTCGAGGATCTTCGGAGTTATGAACAGAAATGCACCTGGAGAATGCACAAAATTGCTCAGCTTAATAACACTGAAGTCGGTTTTTTCAATGTTTAATTTGACAAACTACAATCCTAAGCTTATTCTGCCAGTGTCAAGTTATAGAAATAAAAACATGTCAAGTAATTTGCCTTGTCGAGACAAATATCCTCGGATATCCTCATCAAAACTTTCAACGGCTATTTTGTAAATACATACATACCTAAAATACTTTATAACAACCAGACACAGAACAAACATCTATGTTCATCACACAAAATGTTTGTCCTGGGTGGGAATCCAACCCGCGACCTACAGCATAGAAGGCAGACTACTACGAATGACGCTGAGAGGCCAGTTCAAGATTGTTTAAAATCGTTTTTTAAATTGCAACCCAATATTACCTAAGTAGCATTTGACTTATACGAATACATTTAGCATTTTTAAAGCAAAGAAAAACAAAATCTCACAAAAAATACATCAGACACCTTCCCCACAAAATTATCCTCAACAATTCATAAAAATCCGAACTCCATTCCGTCATCCTAACTACAGTTTCATAAGCGCGCGATTTAATACGCTTTAGAAGCTTATTCTCTTCACCAACTCGAAAATAAATATCTCTTTCCATTTAATAGAAACCATCCCTAGAGATTGTAGGGGAGCGGTGGCTAAATTATACTTTTTACCCGACTGCATCAGGAGGGTTATGTTTTTCGAGTATTTGTCAATTTTTTTACCAATATCCACTTCCTAAACGGCATAAGGGATTTGAAAATATGAGAATTGTTAGATTCGTCTCCATTGTTATTACTTACTTTAGTTATTATTATTATTACTTCAGATTTTTTACTTATGATTTTAAAGATACCTACTTAAAAGAAAACACAAACCTCAGGTTTATCTACGAGAAAGACATGGTCAGAATTTGTGTGTAACTTACTATCCTGTGGAAAAAACAATTTCTTTTGATTAAATAAAAAAAAAGTTTTTTTTTAATATAATTATAAGTGTAATAAAACCACCGAAAACTCTTTTAGTCAGTGTAAATCTTTATCTATGAATAAAAAAAAAAAAAAATGAAAAATATAAACAACAAACGCCTAAACTTCATGAATTATAAGAAGAATAAGAACCATCTCGATTTCGCTAGCTTTCAAACAAAAAAAAAAACTGGATCAAAATTAGTTCAGTTTAAGAGCTATGGTGCCGCAGACAGACACACATTTATACCCAGATACATACTATAAACTTATAAAACCCCTCTTTTTCGTCGGGGTTTAACAAACCAGTCCATTTCTGCCATCAATCCCCGCGCACCTTTTTTCATCTTTCCTTCTCAGGAGAGCTCGTTATTCGGCCAGCCATTGAAGGACAATTTCGACCCTTGGGCCCGAATCTGGGCCCTTAACCCATAGAAAGGCAAACCTGAACGGGCACGTACAGTTTATTTGCAAAGCAATAGAAATAACTTGTTGACGGGATATGCCGGGTAGGTTAGGGGTAACGGATTTGAATGGCGGCTACTTATCCCTTCAATTGTATCTTTGTGGATCTTTCTGCTTTTTTAGGTGCAAGAATCTGTAATTTATATGTGTACTTCTGTGTACATGTACTTTTCCTTCCTTTTTACAATAAGTAAGTAAGTATTTACTTTTAGAAAAATAGATAGAAAGGTCCTCTGTCATGTCATACAGAATACCGCAGCCATTATAACATCATTTTTCTCGAATGGTGTTGTATTCCTGCGGTATGGTTGTCAGAGCTCTGCTTGGAAGCGCTGCGGTGACAACTGGTGGACCAGTTATGTCCATTGTGTTGTCGGCGCAGTGATTCTTCTTTTAAAGGGTCAGAAGCCGAGTGTGGCTCCTCTGGTGTCACAGGCGTCCATAGTTTACGGTAACTGCTTACCATCAGGTGGGCCGTATGCTTGTCTGCTTCTTTTAGAGAATAAAAAAAAAGTAGTATATTTTGTCAGTTTTAGTCAGCGCAAAATAAACTAAACTAGGTAGAAAAAGCAATACGACCAGATCTAACCCAATTTTTCTATCCTAGGTAGAATCCTCTCACAAACACGACCACCCGAATATATTACTCCTCCAATTAGAACGCCGCTCTCTGATTGGTCAGCTGAGATTTGACTCGAGCTGGAGCCAAGTCGAAACAGCGACGGTGTTAGTATGGACATGCCTTAAATCGAAAGCAATAACTTTGTAGATGGATCGGAGAAAACACGTAGGTACATTCGTGTTTTATTCGTTTCAAAGTCTAGGACAGGTTTCGGGAATACCGAGCGTGTCACAGCGGAGCGCCTTCAGCTGGGATATTTTGTATCGCACGTAAAGTCGCTAACTCGGATTCGTTCCAACAAAAATTGTTTTAATACGATGAATACTTTGAAATGGTAGAAGATGGTTGAAAAAAGTGATAGACGTGTATGTACTTACATAAGTATTTTGCACCAAATAACTTTAATGTTGTTCGTAAAAAATCAATTTGTTGGAATGAATCCGAGTTAGCGATATTTTGTGAAACAAAATATCCCAGCTAATCGCCCGGACCGGAGAAATGTGAACAAGTTCGCGCCGGTATCCCTGTTCCCCGCCGGTATCTCAGGCTCTTAGGTGGTATCTTAGGCTTATACGAACTCGTATAAGCCTTAAGCGTGTTCTAGACGGTTTGAAACCACAGCTTCTACCAAGGTGACCTTGGGCTCGATTCCGGTACCGAACTTTTTATCAACCTCAACCAAAACCTCAACTAAAGCGACTGTTTCCATGACTACTAATAACAAACGACTCAGTTGTGGTGAGGTTTTGAACTTTGGCAGTACAAATTTTTGAAAAGCTATTCTACTATTTCACCAAATGGCTGACATTTAAGAGTTCGAACCAAAACCAAAGCGGTTGTCATTTAACAGAATACAGGCCCTTGGCAGAAGAGCACGCCTTTCTACCAATGGCATCATCGAAATTTACAATCAACCAATGGCGTCTTAGATGTCATGCAAAATTCTAGCAAGGTCACCTTGGCCTATAATACCATGGCCTATAATACCATTGCCTATAAGCCTAAGATACCACCTAAGAGCCTAAGACACCACAACATAACAATTTCGTTGACCATCGTGAGAAATAAATAAATAAAATAAATAAATGCTGGACATTATTGAATTGAAAATAAAGATTCTTTGAAGATGTCTTTTAGGTGTAATTATTATGTAGGTAAGTACGAGTATGTGACTTTAAATTCGGTTTATCACAAAAGTTTCAGTTCAAACAACTTTAAAACATTTTTTTACAATCATTTCGACTATTTGAAGTATCGCTCTGTACTACAATAAAATTACAAAACTACTTATATTTCAATTCTGTATGAAGGGTACAGGGGAAGAAAGATCATTGTCAGTTTTTTTTTGCGGTATTGAGTTAAAAATGCCATCTCGTTGAAAATTAAAAAGATAACTTGGCCCTATATGTACCCCAATAACGCTAAAAACGATCAGTGTCAACGTAAGGCTCAAAAAACGATTGTATGGCTGTAAGAAAGGTAGAACATTGTAAATCTTTGTTTGATCATTTTCTCAAAATGAGTTGGCTATGACAATAATCTTTCTTCCCCTGTACCCTTCACATATCATTTTATGGGTACCCTGTATATGTACAATATTGAAACTTTTTTAACATCAAATATTTAAAGCCATATCTACACTAATCCAACGCATCTTAAGTCCATTACACACATGCGAATCCTCGAGTGACAACCAATGCATTGTAATGCGCTATTACACAATCGCGCCGTTTTATCTGTCCGGCATTGGAAACTACCCCTAAGAGATTTTCCGATGAGCAGAAATCCATAAAAAATAGTAACTAGGCGGTATTTTGATAGGTTTTTTGCACTTTTGCTTGATGTCGTAATGTGAAAAATATATATTTTTTTATTTTTTTTGTAAAAATCTGATGGTACGACACACGTAATTCGGGAAAATACTAGACACGAATTCAACGCGTTAGTTACTTTATTGAAATCCAGAAGTTTCCGTTTCTCTTATTTTATTAACTTACTTGTAAAAATTTTAAACCTGGATAATTTTTTACTTTAATGATTTTTTTTACATTTCACGGCGTTGCCGTAGTAGATATAAATTCTAAAAATTATTTACTTGATGACTTAATACAGCGCAAATAAATAAAATCTGTGCTTACACACATCGGCACACTACAGTAGCTGGGACATTGTTGAGATGGATTAGGCTTGCTCAGTACTTAAACCACCCTCTTTTAATTTATTCTAGGCTATTGATTTATTATCAACTTTCAATTCAAAAGTTGTAAGTTGAAATCCACTAATATTTTCAAATGTCACAAGGATAAATCCTAGAAAAGTTGAATAGACATTTTGAAAATTAGTGTTTCATATGTTAGCTCTCACTCACTCTCACGCGGTCAACTTCTTGACCGCGTGGTGGCCGAGACAAGGACACCGAAATAGGGGACGTCCACCGGCACGATGGGTCGATGACATCCGCAAGACCGTGGGTTGTACGTGGCTGAGGCTAGCGCAGGATCGAGGCGAATGGCATACACGAAGGGAGGCCTATGCCCAGCAGTGGGTTCAAAATGGCTGATGATGATGATGATGATGTTAGCTCTCAATTGTCATTGTCTCTTGAGGTTACAAGTCTTTTTTGTGTCTGTGCAGAACGTTCCATAATCTCAAAAATGACTAAGCAAGCTGCCATCACTAGAGATAACCCCTATACTTAGATAACGACGTTTTTTATGTTTATAAATATTATTTCATAAAAGACTGGCCTTTACCGTATTTATTGGTCTGATTAAAGAAATAGGGTAGCCACCAAGAAATTCCTATATTCCCCACGTTATTATTGAAAGGTCGAATCCTATCCGCGATTCCCTTATTTGTTGGTAAATAAAGGAGATTGATGGGGCACACAATGCTTGTATTGGGAAGATAAATTCAGGAAAACAAGCTACGGTTGTAAGTAATTGCATTATTGTACATGTACGAGAATTGTATAAAATTATCTACTGAATAGAATTTATATTTATTTACAAACTAATCTACATTATTACGTTGCAAAATAAAATCAGAAGAGCTAAGTATCTCAGTTGTCTGAGGATTGTAAACGATCTTTACTAAAAAGTAGCCTTTGTTCTATTCCCGGTCATTAGGTATCTATCTAAATTTTAAATTTCAGCCAAATCGGTTCAGTGGTTATCGAATTATAGAGGAACAAACATACATCCATCCAAACATCTAAACCTTTGCATTTTTAATATTAGAGTGATAGGGACACACTCTACACACTATACACCATACATTACAGTGTCAATGTATAGTTACAAAGAAGCATAACGATGAAGACTTCATCATTACGATCGATAAAATCGTCAAACTTAGTTTATATCGATAAAATCTTTACATTAAATTATTTAAATTCTTTATATCTAAGCTTCTATCGATAAGATCGATAAGTTAGTACTTAACTTAGTTTGATCGACGCACTGTACTGTCTTGAATCTGTCTTGAATCAATGTAGCACTTATTGACAAATAAGTGCTACATTGATTCAAGACAGATCGATTCTCTTAGCATCTTTGTATTCAAAAGGGCACGTTTCGCTCTAACATAAACCCCTTGTAGTCTTACACGATAGCTAAATTATTAGTGAGATCCCATCATGACAGCTGGATCTAAATCTATTAACAGAACACTACACACAAACAAACAATACGAATAGTTTGCGATAGCGATACCCATAGAGAGTAGGTTGACCATCATTATCATGGTTTAAATTTAAAACATTATTTCGAAACAAAAACATACCGAAAGCTAGAAAAACCTTTATTTTCTTGCTCTCTACTAACCTTACTTAACAGAAAATTTATAGAACGAATAGGAGTAGAATCACCTAACTCTTAAGATGATTCAAATTGATACACATATTGTGATTATATTGAATTAACACTTTTGACTTTAAAGTACGAATACTTCATTCAATACTTTATACACTCTAATCTCACATTATTCTGAAAAACAACATAATTTTATAATCTAAGAAATATCATTCATTATTTTCAATCACAAACCGTAATCCCTTCACAATAAAAACGTGACAATACGTCACAATAGAATCTCTGAACTCACAGAAAAGTCCTTCGCATCACTAAAATGAAGGTTCCTCTCCAATACAAGTAGTTGCCAATAAGCTTTCGGATAATTGGGTGTCTGTGGGCCCATTAACTGATCTGTCAGGTTCCTCAGTAATCTTCTAAGGGTTTCATTCAGTAAACTACTGAAATGTAGGTCGCATTAGTGCTGTCATGAGGAAGGAAATCGAATCAAAATCATTTATTACATAACTGTACGTAATGTCTATTCCACAGATTAATTATGTACTTACATTTTTTAAGTACCTTTTCTAACTGAAAAAATATAGATGCGTACATTCAAACTTTCATACAGATTTTTAATGGAATGTGTGTAGGAATGAATTGACGGTATACCGACGGTCTAGAGACTAACGACGCCCATGTATCAGTATATTAAATAGACATTAGACAGTTTGTTTGGTCTAAGGAATAGGCACAAAAATAAAACAAGGCCTACCTACTTAATAAGATTATTTTTATAGCCAAAAGAGAAGGCGAAAGTGAAAATGATAAAATGTCACCCATTACGTCGATTGCGTGGTACTAGCTTTTACTATTGGATTAGAGTATGGCTTTAAGTTAGCAGAAGTCTATTTCCTCAGGGTCTATGAGTAAATCCAGCTAGCTCCAAGATAATTCTTATCTAGGAACTAAATCCTATTAAACTAGACGTAGCAAAACGTCTAGTTCAACTGTCAAGCTAGTACGAGCCTTGTCAAGTCCGAACTAAACGCAGGTAAATTACACCGTGGTCAAAAGGCTCACGTCAAATGTCGTTGTGAGGAATTTATGGCGAAAAGCCTGGAATTTAGCAACTTTTGGGCCTATGGATGCATTCACACAGGAAGCGGGTACACTAGTTTTTAAAGATTTGTCTCTCGCAGCTGGCGGTTCGCGTCAGAGATTGAGACCGGAGACAGAGACAAAGATATATAAAGATAGAAACAAAGACAGGAGATCGTTGTCATTTAAACTGACGGTTCTCTGTCTGCTGTCTCTTTCACACGCCCCTACAAAGCTTGTCTCTGGTCTCGGTCTCCGGTCTCGGTCCTGATAATGAGAAGACACACACATAAACACTCCAACAGATAAATATTTGCGTTTACTGATTTAGTATGAAGTGTGTGATATAAAAAATGCTCTAAGTACTATTATTATTTTTCATAATTCATAATCATTTATTCAAAAGTTTTATCATTTGTTCAAAAGACTCACAACAGTATGTCTAAGTCGCACCATGGAATACTTTGGCCACATCGCGAGGCGAAACCCGGATAGCATGGAGAGACTGACCATCACTGGCAAGATAGAAGGACGAAGGCCTAGAGGTCGCAGTCCCATGCGCTGGACCGACCAAATCCGCACCATCCTCGACACTCAGCTCCACGACGCCATCCATGTCGCATCGGATCGGACGAGATGGAAAAAGCTAGTGTCGGAGAAAATCTTAATGAGAGGTCACGACCCTCAGAAATGAGGAAACGAGGAATAGAGAGAGAGATTCAAAAGTTTTAGGTTACATAAATTGGTCTTAAAGATAATATTATTGTCCTATCAAAACCTTTTACAGGTTTACTTTTTTACAGGTGTATGAATATTAAAAATATATCTAATAATGAGGTTTATATCAAAAATTCAAATCAAATAAAATTGTGAAATATAATTTCAAAATAAACAATTCATTTCAAAATTAGTAAAGTTAATATCAGTTACAAGTTATAGGTCCAATATTAAAAAAAAAAAAATGAGAATCAGACTTCTAGTTAATACTTTTACGTTTCTGTTTTACTAGCTAGTAGATCACTATTTTGATATATTAAAACAGATTTCTGGTTACGTTTCTGTTACCCTGATTTCATTGTAAATGTGGTCAAAACGGCCTTCGGGAATCGAAGGCCTAAAAGTTGAAAAGTCCATCTCAGTTTGTGTGGAAGTCGAACCGACGGTTGTGAAGTGTCAGGAACGTAGGAGTTTTACGTTTCTTTCGACTTTGGGTGTTAAAGCTTTTCTTACTGACCTTATTTAAATACGGAAAAGAAATAAACTTAAGTCATTTTGAAACTCCTACTACTGTATAAATTTGAGGGACGACACGTTAAACTTTTGTAAGGTAAAGCCATGATGGAGGCTTACAGACAGTGTGAGACGCGACCGCGAGGAGTAACCTTGCCGCAACTCCCTCCTTACCCAGATGAAGATTCTCCGGATGAATCGAAACATTGTCGGTATCTAAATCGACGATAATTTTACGTGAGTAATTCCCGTGTGTTAAATAATGGCTTACAGACAGCTTAAAATACTGCCATTGTGCTAGTAGTCACCTATCCTAGGCTGAACGTCAAACGTTCTAGCTATCTAGGCTACTATAGCAACCCTGCGTTGGACCTAGCTGAATTATTGATATGACCAAGTCCAATCATTTATTTTAATAATCATATCTCACGTGCTCTGTTCCTCGTTCAGCACAATTTATGTAGTACTTAGACTTTAGCCTAAAATGTTTAATAAACGGTAAACGTCATTTGAAAGTCGTATTGTACCAAAATTATAAAAATCTTAAAATAATAAGTAGTTTTTTGTTTTAGTATTTACTTTTACGACTCGTAAAAGTTGATTTTAAAATACACAAAACGACGCAAAAATAAGTACTCTACATGTTTTGGTGATTTGGTTCAATTAATAGTTTGATAGAGAGGCCGAGGTTCAAATTTTGTATGAATGAAATTTATTAACAAATCTGTACTTTTTTATCACATATTCAGCCCTTATTCTTTTAGGTAGAGTTTTTTTTAATAACCACTGCTGGTATGGGTATAGGTCTGAACTAAAACTTTCCACTCATGCCTGTCTTTGGCGATCTCCCACCACTCTTTCTCAAACCCATTAAGATAGTCCCGCCAAAGCCTTCTCGGCCGGCCTCGTCTTCATTAGGTAGAATTATTTAGAGATATTTCCAACGACTTGTTATAATAATCTCAGTAGATGAAAACTTATTTTAGCTTCTTCTTCTTCTAGTGCCTCTCCATTACTGAAGGTTAGCTGTTATCCTGCCAAATTTTTCTTTGTCTAGTGCTAGCCTAAACAGATCTTCCGCTAGCTAGTTTCATTCTATTTTAGCTAGTTTCATTCTATTTGGAAAGCTCAACCCGTATACCCGTAATCTGTTAGCGAACGTTTTTTAAACATACGATTTTATTTAAGCAGGGAAGCTAGAATTTAAGTACGCAACTATGTTAGAGTTATGGCTAACTTACGGTTTAATGGGGATGGTTTTTCAAAAATATCACAGTTGCTAGCGCAGAGAAAGCATGACTCTTTTTTGGTCATGACATTTATCTACTTACTAGCGAACGCCTGCGGCTTCGCCCGCGTAGACTACTTTTCTTTATACCACGGGAACCATACATTTTCCGGGATAAAATCCTAGCCTATCTATTATTTCAGAATCTAAACTATCTACATTCCAAATTTCATTAAAATCGGTTTTGTAGTTAAGGAGATACGTGGCAACAAACATTCACACACACACACACACGGACTTTCGCCTTTATTATATTAGTGCTTTTAACGTAATTAAGGTTTGTGCGTGCAGTGCTTATCACATGACATAATAATGATTGTGAATGCTGTAGGTTAGGTTATATTCTATCAAACAAAGCATTTATTTATTCTCCATGCCCGCCCAATAAAGGAGAGTTGTAACCTTGTTATGTTCAACGTATAACACAATTCAGAACCGCAGAGGACTATTTAGGCCTACTTTTACATACACACGGTACGTTCACACGGGTATCTCAAATAACAGAGAATTAGGGATTATATTCGGCTGGCAGGTATGTAAGTATGTATGAGCTAGTGACTAACTCTCTGGTGACGGAGTTTTTAGGCCGTCGGAAGGCCTACGTCATGGCATAAGGACTTAAAAGCCGTGACCGATTATTTAACGTACCCTCCGAAGAACGAAAGTGCTTGTAGCGACATCTACCTGTCGCTAGATGAACTACATAGACATGCTACGCATTACGAGCTTACTTCGAGCTTCAGCAAAGATGGCGCCACGCTCGACATCAACGACTCCTATCTGAGTTTCTTAAGGATAACGAACTTCCAAGCTACTCCAAAGCAACTTCTACTGCAAAAAGAAGAACACGCTGGACAGTATCAGACCTCAGACCAGATTGCAGGCTAAAGGAGCAACGGAATCACACGCAACATCGGAATAACATCGGAATTCCCTAGATCTCGCAAGCGGAGTTTCTACCGAGTTGAAGCTTGTATACAACTATCCGACATCAACAGTCGGTCGAAAGACCACGGGTAAGTGGGCCAGATGGGCCGACCCGTTGCAGAGGAACCACCCACTCTGCCTTTGGGGAACTACTCCACCCTGTTCCCCAAACTGGTGACCCCGACGTGATCCAGCCGTCGACTACCTCGGACGACTCCTGCCGAAACCCGACGACTGGAATCCTCAACACGCAGCACCTCCAGCGCCATCATCATCATCATCAGCAGCGAGCACATCAACCTTCGTCTCTCTCTCTCTCAAGCATACCTTCCGGACCAGCAGCTTCACACCGCACCAGCAGCCTCCAGCCTCAGCAGTTCCATCGCAAGCTGCTCCGACTTCCTGGTTCTGCAGGCTCTCCGCTCCTCGATACGCTTCGTGGAGTTACTCCAACCGCAGCATCGTCTGGGCATCACATCCCGACTCACCGTGGACTTCACCCAGAGCACTGCACCGCACGCCGAATCGTCCCGACTCACTGTGGACACGTCTCGACTCACCGTAGACGCACCCGACGCACCTCTCCGTCCCGACTCACCGTGGACAGACACCGTCTCGACTCACCGCAGACGCATCCGACGCATCGCTTCGTCCCGACTCACCGTGGACACATCTCGACTCACTGAAGACGCACCGATGCACCGCTTCGTCCCGACTCACCGTGGACACCTACAATGCTGGTGACAAGATCATATCGACCTTCGGTCTGGAAAGGGAGTGATGTAGCGACATCTACCTGTCGCTAGATGAACTACATAGACATGCTACGCATTACGAGCTTACTTCGAGCTTCAGCAAAGATGGCGCCACGCTCGACATCAACGACTCCTATCTGAGTTTCTTAAGGATAACGAACTTCCAAGCTACTCCAAAGCAACTTCTACTGCAAAAAGAAGAACACGCTGGACAGTATCAGACCTCAGACCAGATTGCAGGCTAAAGGAGCAACGGAATCACACGCAACATCGGAATAACATCGGAATTCCCTAGATCTCGCAAGCGGAGTTTCTACCGAGTTGAAGCTTGTATACAACTATCCGACATCAACTGTTGGTCGAAAGACCACGGGTAAGTGGGCCAGATGGGCCGACCCGTTGCAGAGGAACCACCCACTCTGCCTTTGGGGAACTACTCCACCCTGTTCCCCAACTGTTAAAAAGTATTCAATATTTGTTAATGTCTTGGGGAAAGTGAGAGGCAAGTCCAAAGACAGGTCTTACTTGGTCTCACTTGGTCCAGGGGTTCTGACGCTAACCCTACATCTTGTAAGTAACTAGCTTTCCATATCACAACTAATACTACTAACAGTAAATATCAGGATACTGTGATTTCGCAGACAATTTAATAGCCCTCGATAGAATAGCACGAAATACTGCTCAGCTTATAGCATCAGTTAACCCATGTACACACAGATCAGGAAGAATTATGGAAAGTATATACCTTACATTAAAATAACACGGGAATTCCTTTAGTTCTTTTTTTTAATGTCAAGTACAATTCACGAAAGATTTGAAAGGGAAACAGTGTATACTCTGTTTGTAATATACTCATGTTAGGAGGGCACAATAAAAATGGCGACACAACATTTTTTATTTCCCTGTAAATATACCCGTGGCGCTTAATATTCGTCTCATAAGAGACAAGAGAATGAGACGTGGTATGTGTGTAATACTCCTTATGTTACAGAGATGTAAGGACGACGGAAGGGATAATTAAATTTAGCCAAGTTCGAAAGCATAATAGTTCTTTCATGAAATAACTCATTAAAACCATGATAGGGACACAAAAATTAATCATTACAGTCACCTTGGAGTAGGTAAATAAAATAAATAAATAAAAATAAAAATAGTCATTATTCCCATGTGACATTTTATAAATAAATAAATAAATATTGCTGGGCATTTGACACAGCGCCATCTAGCCCCAAACTAAGTAAACCTTGTACTATGGGAACCAGATAACTGATAGAATACTTACATAGGTTTTTATAAATACATACTTATAATACTTTATAACACCCAGACACAGAACAAACATCTATGTTCATCACACAAATGTTTGTCCTGGGTGGGAATCGAACCCGCGACCAACAGCGCAAAAGGCAGAGCTATTACCAACTGAGCTAAGAGGCCAGTCTACATTAATAAAATTAATTTCTATTAATTTCAAGACATTTTGACATTAATAATTAATTTAATTTCATAGTTCAATATTCAAAATTAAATAATCTATTTTGTTATCTTCAGTTTCTAACCAGGGTTTATCCATTGTTGGATATAGGCCTCCTCCATTCCTTGCCAGTTTATTCTGTTCTGGGCCTCTCGGATCCCACAGGTTATCGGCTGTCACCTTGGAGTAGGTAGTTAGAAGATTATAGGTACATATCCTATGAAATTACTTCACAATCTAAAGGAGATGTTTCATGGTTATATAGAGCCTAGGCTAGGTGGGAAAATAGCAAAATTTAAAACCTTTTCCCACGGTCATTTTTATATTATTCTGCTTCGTTTAGTCCAATTTCCTAAAATATATTTCTCCCGTAGAGCATGACAAATCATAAAAATGATGGTGCTGCTCTTTTTCAATGCAAACTGATGCATTGATGATGAAGAACCATATAACCGGTTCCAGTAAGAGTTTATCCTTGAAGTGTTAGGTGGAGTGTGCTGGAAAGAGCTAATCAAAACAGTAATGCCGTGTCCCTCTCTTATTAATGTTTGTCTTCGGCTGGATACGACTGATTTTGTTTTGAAGCCAATATCTTAAGATAGACACATTTTGAGACATCTCCTTAAGAGGGCTGCGACCGGCGAATTTCCATAAAAACGTAATACCGAAATCATTTAAAATGTAAGCATGTTTATGTCAGTTTATGTTGTTAGATTAGGAGAGTAGGTATTTATCTATGTTCCTGTTAAACTTTTGTTCCGAAAAACTTACCTAAAAAGAAATGTAAGCCAATTGAATTGAAATCTTTGTAGGTACACCAAAAATGGCATTTTTTCTTTTCATTTGTTCTATAGTAAGTTTTTTGAAACAAAAGTTTAACAGGAACCTAGATAAATACTACCTTTATCCAAATAATAACGTAAAGTGATAAAAATATGCTCAAATTTTAAATTATTTTGGTATTACGTTCCTAGGTAAGTAGATACGTTCGCCGAGCCCTTAAGTAATAATTAATAAATCGGAAGGTATTTTACTATAATATAAAGAACTACAATAAATAGATGAACGATTCGGTTTTAAAATAGCTAAGAGTATGGCCGTGCCAGTACAGTCTAACCCTGTAGAATTCATAAAAGACGTAATTCTTCCTATAGCTCATACTACCTACCGCAAAATCTGTTGTTCTATACCAATTCTCCGCTAAATTGACAATTGAATAAATAATGAATAATATAAAGGGGTAATTCAAGATAACCAGATCTATTTTATATCTCATTTTGCTCATATTATATAAGTTGTACAAAAACTATATAGTACAAACATAAATAATTAATTTCCAATGCTCAAAGCCTGGTTGTGCCTTTGGCAGAATATCTACTTGATTCACAAAACAAACAATGTAATTGGAGTCAAAACATCTCTTTGAATTTTACATATTCAAAGGAATACATATCCAATGAAATAACTAGGTAGAGTAGAGTACCTCATTATCCGAGTAAATATTGGTTTTGTAAACGTACTGATCTAGGCTACCATACCAACTAGTGGAAACTGTTATCGATTGTACTTATCATAATTTTACTCTTGATTTAATCAAAGGTTTGAAATTGTAGTGATAAAAGTGGGGAAAGTTTGTAAATTTCTTTGTAAGTGACTGGCCTCTTAGCTCAGTTGGTAGAGTAGCTCTGCCTTCTGCGTTGTAGGTCGTGGGTTCGATTCCTATCCAGGACAAACATTTGTGTGATGAACATAGATGTTTGTTCTGTGTCTGGGTGTTTAAAAAAATATTCTATGTAAGTAGACATTTAAAAAAAAAGTACCTATTTAAGTATTCTATCAGTTATCTGGTTCCCATAGTACAAGCTTTGCTTGGTTTGGGGCAAGATGGCGCTGTGTGAAATGTCAGCAGTATTTTTTCTTATTATTATTAAAGTACGCGAAATATAAAATACTAGCTGACGCCCGCGGCTTCGCCCGCGTGGACTACTATTTTGTTTATCCCACGGGAACCGTGATTTTTTTCGGGATAAAAAGTAGCCTATGTCCTATTCCCGGTCATTATCTATCAATGTTACAAATTTCAGCCAAATCGGTTCAGTGGTTGTCGAGTTATAGAGGAACAAACATACATCCAAACATCCAAACATCTAAACATCCATCCAAACATCCAAACTTTCACATTTATAATATTAGTGTGATGTATACCTTGTAATTATTATAAAAAAATTTAATGGCACAACTTTGGTTGTAGAGAATGGACGTTTTTCCACTGGACGGCACAGCATGGCGGCAATGGCGACGGCAACGTCGCTTATTTAATTTTTTTATTATTTGTTCAACCTTTCAACTATGTTTGAGAGACGAGCATTGAAAATCTAGCATCAAACTTTTATATTTAAAAGTTTTCAATGCTTTTTTTAATTTAAACAATTTAATCTTCACTTTTTATTAATAGTGAAAAGGTGCCCGATTAAAATGTCTCGGTTTTTGCCGTACGACTACTCGCTTGCAAAACCGCCTTGTAAATCCACATTTACACACTTGACTGTTTTAATCTTCTATAACCGTGGATACCTACATAAAATCACGACTGTATCTCATATAGGCAGAGACCACAGATCTCCATTTGCTACGGTCCTGACACACTTCTTTCGCTTCATTCACTCTCATCACTTCTTCTTGCAAGCTGGTCGGTTTAGGTCCTCTGGACCTGGCCTTTTTCCAATAATTTGCCAATTTGGTCCAGGAATGTGCGCCTATAGTCGAATTGCTACGAACTAAAAATATATGAAAAATGACATTTTGATCGTCTATTTTAGTGCGTATAATGAGCAATCCGACTATAGGTCTTTCCCTTCTGAATATCCCATTCACATTCACCTAATGAAACTATTTCGTCAACATAACCGTGCAAAGACACGATAGTAAATCATCATCTTTTCAGCCCATCTAAACCCACTGTTGGGTATAGGCCTCCTCTTTATCACGCCATTCTTTCCGATCCCTCGCGAGTCTCATCCACTGATTCCCAACCACGTTTACGATATCATTCGACCATCGGGCGGGTGGTCTGCTTCTTGGTCGTAGTACATAGCAGAGCTAAACTCACGTATACTCTATACTCTTCCTCAATCATCTTTGCGAAAACGAATCGTGCAGCGAAAATCGTCTCCTGTAGAGTCCGCATTAGTAAGATCTTGTTACATCATGGTTTAAATTACATCAGGGATATCTCAAATCAGTCCAACGGCTCAGACTATTTAAAGCTGGGATTAAAATCCACGTTGAATAACCAAGCGTAGTTTTCAGGCAATCCAATCAGATTGTAATCAAACATCTTTCTACTGCTTCACAGTCGGTTAAGCTCGTTCCTATCACAACTTTGTTCTAATTGCCGATTGCCGAGATATTTTGGAAGCTCAAACCCTAGTCTTTAAATAAACGGTAGCCGCTATATCACTCACGTCTATAATCTCACTAACGTACCTATATAATCTAATCTAATCTCTGTGTTTACCTAATCTATCTGAGGTTTTAGTTACTGTGAGTAGATATTTAGCATTACTTCTGTAACTAAAATGTTATTAGTTACTTCTAAATTAATAAAAACCGGTCAAGTGCGAGTCGAACTCGTACGCCGAGGGTTCCGTACCTAGCCATGGTGCCAATTAAGCTATTTCGCTTAATTGTATGAGCACCCATACAACTCGGAGGACAATTTTAATTGGCGTCAACTACGTATATATGGGAACACCCTTTAATTTTCAACTTTTTTAATTTTTTGGAATTTTTTCTTTATTTGTGCTATAAGACCTTGCTTTTTGCCAAATTTCGTTATTCTAGGTTAACGGGAACTACCATTTAGGTTTTCGACCCAAAACCTCTAGGGTACTTCCGGTTGACCTAGAATTGTCAATTTTGGTTACAAGCAAGGTCTTACAGCACAAGTAAAGGAAAAATTCCAAAAAATAAAAAAAGTTGATAATTAAGGTAAGTTTTGGTACTCACAAGTTTTCACGAAAACCTAAATTTGCCTATATCTTTTTATAGTGTTGACTCAGGACCTTGATTTTTATACTCACAATAGGGACTATAGACCTTAGTATATGGTATAAATTTCAACTTGCTAGCTCTACCCGTTCCTGAGATAATCGATGGTGACACACGGACAGACGGACAGACAGACAGACAGACAGACAGACAGACGGACAAGAAAGTGATCTTATAAGGGTTCCTTTTTTTACCTTTTAAGGTACGGAACCCTAAAAATGTCAAACATCCTATCACTGAAACTGGCCGTAAGAAGTTATTATCTCGCTGTTTTCTTACTTGGAGCTTCTTATAAAAATCGTTTTTTTTAACAAACACGTGACAGCTAATAATAGTTAGCATGCTATAGAACATTTTCAAAATAGCATCATTGAAATGTAAAACTTTTGATATCATTACTAATAATGAATTTGAAAAATAGAAACGATCAACAATTAAATACTTTAAAAAATTAAAAAAACTGGTATGAATTATTTGAGTATTTGCGCCCAGACCGAACGAGAATGTATTTCTGCAATAAAATAGTTTATTCTCAAAAACCCAGTGAAATGAAACAGCAGGCCTAGTCCCACAACTTTTATCCAGCCAATTCTTGTAGTTCAGCTTATGGTGGAAACTGAATTCAGAACATTTGACAAACATAACTTATGTTTGTCAAATGTTCTGAACTACGAAAGTTGGCACGGTACATCGTTTTTGGTTTTGGGAGGAGGAGGCAGTGTCTGACGGCCGTCATTTTAATGTTGTCGCTTTTAACAAAACATGTCTTAAGAGCACTAACTTTAAAAGTTATTCAACTATTAGAACGTCAACATGGAGGTAGAGTGGAGCAAAATTAATTTCACATCGCTTGAAGGCAGATTCTCAATAACTTACCTAGAACGTTTATAGGTGTAACAAGTATAACCTAGGTATTTAACTTATCTCTATGAGTTTGGAAGTTATGAATTTGAAGTTTATGCGCATATGGTTATTTCTTAATGCTGAAACGGATGGACCGATTTGAATGTAATTTGGAATAGAAGATAATACTAAGCATTGTTGCATAAAAGAAATATTATATAAAGAATTATTATTTCTCTCAGATCTTAATGCATTTTTGATACTTTGAAAATGACTATGGGGTAGTCAGAGGTATGTCCAAATACAAATTCGGTACCTACTTTAATGTTCCATACATGACAGGTTGCAAGCCCATCGACGTAATGAAAAACTAAATCGTTTTCTCGCGATATTTTCCTTTACTAATTTTTACGAAACAAAAAATCCATAGATGCACGGCCGGGTTTCGAACCCAGGACCTTCGGATCGAAATTCGAGGCTCTATCCCATTTGGCTAACACGACTATAAGTTTTTTTCATTTTTTATGCCATGTGAAATCCCATACTCCAAGCCAGAAACGTTTTTATGGCTATCAAAAACATTTTGGGTATTCTAGTCATAATGACCACTTTTATGGACCATTAACTGACCCATAGCCATTTCATGGAGAGTAGGAGTCCCCTTTTGAGAATGTTACAGTCGTTTTATTCATAATCACAAGGTTACGGAATAATGTCCGCCATTCCAGTTCATAAGAACTTGTGAATGGTCAAGATGAATCACACTTCAAGAAATAACAATGTTTATTACAGAGACTTAAGGTTATAGCTGACTAGTCGCCTCCGCACCCGAACCTCACCGCATTGCCTCGGTATTCTTTGTACAGAATTCTATTAAGCAACGCTCACCACGTCAACTTCTTAAAGGCCCTGATCGACGAGCGAGTAAAACCGTCTTATAGCTCATCGGCAAAGCTCGCCGGTATATCATTGCAATACCGCGGTTTTGTGAGTTGACGAGCCTGGCTCGCGGCTCGTCTTGTTTGCTTCATTTTTTACTCAGCTTGATAAAACTCAAAATTCCAAACGACTGTTTCACTCGCTAGTCGATCAGCCAGCACCAACGAGCCACGAGTAAAACCGACGTTCTTTAAAACCTCGGTATGGGCTCGTACGTCAATCACCCATTTAAGGCCGCCGGATCGTCGCATCGCAATCCAAAAGTGAAGGAACAAGTGAACGCTGAAAAGGTGATGCGTTGCGGGCGGCAACTGGTCAGCTATAACCTTTAATGGAGTTGGGCACTTGGCTAGAAGGGACGATGGAAGGTGGACAAAGACGATAACTGAATGGTGGCTCCGGGACGCTCAGCGGCCAAGAGGCAGATAGTCTGCCATGATGACCATCGGGTCTGCCGCAGACCACCCGCCCGATGGTCCAACGATATTGTTAGCGTGGTCGGGAATCAGTGGATGAGACTCGCGAGGGATTGGAGAGGATGGCGTGATAAAAAGGAGGCCTATACCCAACAGTGGGTGGAAATGGGCTGAGATGATGATGATAATAAAGTTCAATGTTTTTGTACCATGAGACTCAAAAATATTTTTGAATTCCAAAGACAAAGACAAAGTAGAAAATCAATCAGTTTTTTTAAAAGTAATCACAGTTGTAACCTAATTCATAACCTACTCAGTAGAAGGCATAATTATCCTTAAAGTCTCATTGGAATTCGTTAAGATGCATGTAAGTTCTAATATGTAAGTATAAGTGCGTTGTTAATGATCTGAACCGTACCTGAAATGGTACTTCCTTAAGACATTATCCTCAAAACCTTTATTATTATAACCCTGTTATGCCGCGGTATTCTGTTTCACATGAATCTTTAACTGAATGTTCACGAGTTGCTCATTAATTCATATTTAAAAGCTTTTGGTATGCGGAATGTAATTTCTCACTAGCCACTTTGATGAAACTCTAAAGTCTTCAGAACTCTTAAAATATTTGAGTGAATGAAGGAGTGAATGTAGATTATTGATTTAAATATATTATTTATTAATTTACCAGCGTTTCTAGGCCGCCTAAAGGCCTCCGTCAGGGCTTAACGACTTAAAAGCCGGGACCGACGATTTGCTTCGTTGCCACTAGTACTATTAACAGTTCCATGTTGGAACTACTGATGTTTTTTTTAATCAATAGTTCTATTTTAAAAGAATAATAAACGTGCCCTCCGAAGCGCTAGGCTCGTAAACACCAATACGCAGTGACATAAAGAAATATGAGAAACTAGTTGCTGCCCGCGGCTTCGCTCGCGTGGTACCCGGATAAAAAGTAGCCTATGTAAGAGAATTTTCAGATTATCCGATCCGATATCGGTGTCGGACGACGATAGCCGACATCCGATACCCTTTTGCACCATGTGCTATCGATATCGGAACGGACAATGTGAAAGGCAGGTACATATTTCATACATTTTACTTGCCCCGATATCGTATCGGCGTCCGATACCGATATCGGATCGGATAATGTGGAAACGCTCTTAGGCTCCAGCCCTCCAGCTATCTCCACACAAAAAATCACGTCAATCGGTCGCTCCGTTTTGACGTGATTCCACGACAAATAAACAAACAAATAAACACACTTTCACATTTATAATAGGGGTACGGATGCCTATCACGGTTGTACATTGTAGTTTCAAGACTACACGAGAGTAGCAGAATACAAAGGCAGCTCTCTACGGCTGTTTAAAATAAAACATGGCGCCCCAGCATCTTTGACTATAAGCCAAATTAGTTTCACGTATTTTAAGAATAAGATACACTAGGGATTTTCCAGCAAAAATCTAAAATACAAAAAAAATTGTTGTTTTATTAATAGCTGTAGAACAAAATAAAATCTCCAGAGACACCCTTTCAATTAATTATTATTGAAGAAATACTCGGAAATGTGAAAGGATTTTAAGTATTTTAAAATTCCTTTTACTTCAGCTAGTTAATTATTTCACTTAGCAAAATGGATAATTAATGAGGCACCGAGGGTACCTAGTAGACTACTGGACGCTGTGATTCATTCAGTGACGTCTAAAATAAAATAAACTTTTTATTTACAAAAAAATAAATAAATAGGATCGTGAATTTATAATCATAACATCATCATCGATCTGACGGTCTCATCACTGGGAAAATTCGTTTTCTCGGTATTTTAACACGAGCAGAGCTCGTTCGCCCAAATTATTATGAATAAGTAAAAGTCAAAGTTGATCGTTCAGCAATGTCTTGGGCACACAATACTAAATGTATGTACTATGTACTAAATGTATATAATGTACTTTGTTGACGGAAGATGGAATTCAGGCATGATCATATCGTTTCTTCTGACGTACTCGTAGTTTATACTGTAAACGATACCCGTTTTCTATGACCTTTAAATTTTTTAATTTTTTTTTATTATTTCAAAAAAATATCGGGTAAAAACTTCAGCGTTAAATTCTCTCGTGAGCATGTCTCCTAACCGCGGTTGCTAAACGAAGAAGGTTTTAACATCGTAAAAAGTAATCTCTTCGTGTAATAAGCAGCTCTAGAGACACCAAGTTTCATTACGTTAATATTTAGTTCCTTACTGTTCTTAAGAGACGGTCAATGTAGTGAAACAGCTGTGAAATTCTCTGGTAAAATTCTAAAACGAATTCTAGTAATTTACACCACCCGTAACTCTAGAACGGTTAGATTGATTTTAATAATCTTTGAACCTATTTTATTGATTAAAACCAAAGAAGTATAAGTATTAGGATTCCCTGTATCTTGGATATTTGAACTAAGACTGTATTTGGTACCAGGCACCTAGACCTTGCAAATATTTGGCTGGATTTGACCAAACTAGATTAAGTTTTATCTGGAGAGTAAACTGCTGTTTGTTTGAATATTTTGAAATTGTATTCTTTATTCTTATTCTTTATTGTACACAAAAATACATACAGAAAAAAAACTTAAACAAATGACATGTACAAAGGCGAGCTTAAGGACGTAACAACAAATATCAACGGTTTTTAGGTACCATTTAAAGAACCAGGAATCGCATTTGTAAGGATGTTATGGTATAAAATTAAAGGTAATATATTCATGTCTAAAAATTTTAAATAAAAACTGGGCAGTTCCATACAAAATTTTCACAAAAACACGATTTTACCATTGCAAGAATCGCTGAAAATACCGAAAAATGGGGTCTGATTAGGTACATAAATAGCCAATCCCGCTGCATATTTGAACAAAATAATAATACAAAATTGTAGCTTTTAGAGTCCTCTATAATAATTTCTGATTATTTTGTTGCTAAATAAATTAAATTTTTATTTATGAGAAAGAATAGACAGCAGAAAATGCACTAGAATTTCTCCATACATTTTTCAAAGGAAAACTGACAAAACCCAGACAGATTTCACTTCTGCTCGTCATTCCGCGTCAAGACGCGGCAATGGAAGCACGGATGTATCGCAATTTTGAAAATTTATTTGGAACGACAAGGTTCTAAAGTAATTGTATCGTGTGTGTTTTATAGTGCGAGTGAATTATATTGATACTTTTTTGGACCGAAAATAAAAGTAAGTGCATAGCCAGAATTAGATTTGAAAAAGTACCTAGGTACCTGTTTGGTAGGCTACTACAATCATCATCATCACCATGACTCCCATAAAAGATGGCGGATGTTACAGTTTTATGAAAAATCAATATCTATAATTATAATGATAATCGGGGTTTTTTAGGGTGGTGATTATGAATTTGACACTCATTTTGGAATTAAAGATGGCGGATGTCACTTTTTATGGAAAATTAATATCCAATTATCATTATCGGGGTTTTTGAGGGTAGTGATTACGAAAATGACACTCATTTTGGAATTAAGGCTTAAGGAGGATCGCTTGTATCAGTGCGGGTTTGAATCCCGTCGGAATCGCAAATTTTGATAAAAATTTTCATTTTCAATTTCTTCTACTATCTAGTGTAGTAGTTGTATCGGCATAAGTATCGTTAATGCATTGTTTTGTTTCGATGGAAACCGAATCGGACAGCACTAATGGCTTTACAGAGTTTTTAATAAGGTTTTAATTCTTTACTTTCAGAAATTACCCAAAAAGAGAAAGCTGACGATCGATGGTGTATGTACAGTCAGCGTCATCAATCGGTATCCCCCTATTGATTTTAACAAGGACTCTTTTCATTTCAACTTTGGATTTCAGTCGAATTTGCTAGTATACTTATAGATATCTAATTTCACTCGAGTTCCTATACTAGCAAATCCGACTGAAATCCAAAGTTGAAATGAAAAGGGTCCTTGTTAAAATCAATAGGGGGATACCGATTGATGACGCTGACTGTACCTAAATCAACTGTTATAATATAACTGTTATAAAATATCGATGAAGACCAAGTTAGCAGTTATATACATTGACGAAGTAAACAGTGCTACCTCCATGGTCGTGGAATGGTTTAATGTGGACAATTTATTAATAAACGAGAAAAAAACTAAATGTATAATGATTTAGATTATGCTGTCAAATGTTAGGCCAGAAAAGTGCAACGTATTTACATAATCTTATTGAATTTGATTTTTTATTTTGATAATACCTAACAATTTCATAAAATAATTACATAAAAAGTACTTTTATAAAGTAATTATATATTATTGTTTTATTTGAGTAATTTTTATTTATTCTTAATCTGTTTTAGCTTATAGAACGTTTAATAGGCTACCCTCAAATAAAATAGCTTCAACCTTCTGCAGTTTTATTATTTATTAGTAGAATAATATAAATAGAATAGGCAGATAGAAGATACATTACACCAAATGCTATTGCAAACACCTAATTTAATTTAATTACTTTACCTACCCATACTAAACTTTCAAGTACCAAAATTAGTTAGTCAATAAAAAATCGAGCGTAAAGCGGCTTCAATTGTTTTGGTCTCAAATACCCAAATTCGAATGCATCAAAAATGTAATTACGTCCTTAACCCTAATTGTAAAGTTGATAACCAGGATAATTTGTATGCACATAAAATAATGTTCGGTTGCGCTTTCTAAACAATTGTATTTCGAATTATGTTGGCTAACTAGAATAACTACTCTGGGAGTAAGATGACTTTTGGTCGAATCCAGCCTCATACAAATATTTTTGTCATTTTTCGTGAATCAATTTCGCATCACTATACGTTTTATGCATAGTTATAGCACTCCTCTGTGTTCTTATTATTCTATCCACTACACATAAATCGTCTGTTTTGATACCTCTTCCCGTATTTCTGGAAGATTCTCAGAATTATTTGACATCAGAAATAATACAAACTCAACAACAAGGGTACTTGTTGTGGTCAGGGTGCTACTGCGAAAAGGTGAAGCAAGTATTTGAAATACTTAGAGTACCTAATAAAATTATGTCCCTTTACTATAAAGCCTTTAATTTCCAGAAAATCCGTCTTGTAGGGGAGAGAGGGGCTTGTTGTAACAGGGGTGAGTAGTAACAGAGGTTTTTCACTATGAATTTGAACTATAATTACGTATTTCTATGACTCAATCTAACCTTTATTATGATCTACATCGTGTCGCCAAAGCTAGTTCTTGCTAGACGGCGCAGTGAGTAGATATGTGCACGCGCTTCATTTTTGCAAGGCAATAAAAAATTATACCTTCGTAATTTTTTGGTTGACGACATAATTATGGGCTTATTTGAACCTTTCTGTGCATTATTTGTTTTCAAATTTATCTATTTATCGTATTGTATAACAGTTTGTATAATAACTTTGTTGATGAAATAGTTATCTTGATAAAAGTGAAAAATTGTACTCGGGGGCTAGTTGTAACATCTTCTCGGGGCAAGTTGTAACACATTCTCGGGGCAAGTTGTAACATATATTGTGTTACAACTTGCCCCAAAATTTATCAATAACGGTTGTTTGATAGCCTATATAAAATAAGGCTGTATTAAATGTAAAAACAATCTAAAATGGCGGATATGAGAAGTCACCGTCAATTCATCTTCAACAAAATAGGTTAATTACTTTTTTTATGTTGATTACTTTATATTTCGTTGATTATTGATAGAAGTTACTTAGAAATATTTATATTTTTTCTTCTAAAAAACAATAAATAAATGATTAAAAGTGTCATATTTTTGTTTTTATTAGTGTTACTACTTGCCCCAGTGTGTGTTACAACTAACCCCAAGCACGGGGTAAGTTGTAACAGCGAACTTCTTTTAGAAAAAAAATAATTGTGAAATAACTACCAGTAGTTTTGGTATTTTTATTACTTTATTTGATAGGGAAAAAGTTAAATTATCAATCTTTGTTTAAATAGTGGTAATTTTAAGGTTATATGTGAAGATATATTCATTTTTCTGAAAACTGTTACAACTAGCTCCTCTCTCCCCTAATGTGTTTATAATACCTAATAATAAATAATAAAAAAAAATTAAAAATAAAATAAAACGTTTATTTTAGGCAACAACTTGTACTATACAAGTAAAAGATGTTAAATACTTATAACTACGGCCCATATAAATCGGTTTATCGGTCTATGTGTGTAGTTTTGTGTTTTATTTGTACATTCAATAAAGAATTAAGAATAGTTCAATTGCATATCTTCGGGACACCGAAGAAAGAGGACTTTTCTCTTACGGATTTTTATTTTGATTGAATTCTTATTGATTGATTTTGATTTCGAAAATATCTAATAATATAATAAGAGAGCAGTGTTGGCCGAGTGGGTTAGTGACTTGACTATTAATTCGAAGGTGTTTTAACCCGGCCGTGCATCAATGGATTATTCGTTTTAAAAGAATATGTCTACCGCACCTTGAGAATACAGTCGTGACTATATTATTTTTTATATCTAATAAATACTACGTACTTTAGACGCACGTTTTGACGTTTTACGGTAGTCTTTTTTAAACTTTCCCGATCACTATTCATATTGAAAATTATTATAAGTATTGATTTTATGGACACGGGATTTTATCGCGTAATTTACCTTATTTATTTCGACGTTTCGGCCATGTTACAACAGCCGTGGTCGCGGGCAGCGAGGCTGTTCTAACATAGCCGTGATAAATAAGGTAAATTACGCGATAAAATCCCGTGTCCATAAATGTTTATTTATTTATTGGTGCCACCAACATAATATATATTCGATCATGCAAAATATGAAAACTAGTTCTAGAAGACAAGGTAAATGCTATTGCTATAATATTTAGTATCACAGTAGCACCCCTGCATTGAATACCCCGGAGTCGACTGCAAAGTTCGGGGTTCGAGTCTCGCTTGTTTGCGCGGATGTCGCGGTTCCGACGAGACTGTTTTATGCAACTTCCTCGCCACAATAACTGAGCTGCTATTTTTGTTAGTAACAAACCCTTAATGCAATGCTCAGGGGACTTTCAACTTTACGACTAAGGAAGAGACAGGTCTTGAAAGAAATATCGCCTGTTTTCAGAGTCTGCAATCAAAAGTCTAAGCCTGTTCGTCGTAATAGACTAGAGATTGGAATTTTTACAGTTTCCTAGCTAGTTAAGGAATTAGTATTTTGACTTATACTTGAGTGGACTAACTGTTATAGAGCCGTCTAAGGCAGTGTTCCGCAAACTTTTTGTGTTCAAGGTACATCTAGGAAATTGGAAAATTTTGGAGGTAGGTACCTACACCATAAACGAAAAATATTTTTTTATGCGAAACATGAGTTTGTTTAGTTGAGCATTATGCGGTCCAAATTTGGTGTAGCTTAGCTGAGATAGGTAACCTTATTTTTCCGAGGCACACCAAATTATGACCACTGTATACCAGTGTGCCGCGGCACACCCTTTGCGGAACACTGGTCTAAGGCACATATAATTTATATAGAAGGCATCTCAATAACTGTCGATCTTAAGGTCGTCCAAGTTCTGACAATAATATATCGGACTGAAAAATTTATGTGAGAGAAATCAGCTCTACGTGAGTTTTTTTTTAATGTCTTATCTATAGATAAGACGACAGACAGACGACCTTGTAAATACCGCGGGTCGGCGCCGGCGGTGGATGCCGGCCGCTTCCAACTGTAATCTTTGAGGGAGATCTATGTCCAACAGTGGACGTCCTACGGCTGATGATGATGATGATATACAAACCAAGGCTATTACCAAGGATATTACAAACCAAGGATATTATTAGGTATGATGTTAATGACAAAATATACTGAGAATTTTCTAATCAAACAACATGACTTTGCTTTCTAATCAAAGGAATTACTTCCCAGTAACACATTTCTAGGAGTATACTATGAAAATGTTCGGAACTGTACCAGATAATCACATTTCTTCATTGCATAAGAAAGGTAGAAGTTTTCGTAAATAGTTTTCTCCGACACATGGTAGAACCGAAGTCTTAAAAGATATCATCATCATCATCGTTATATACTGGCTAAGTTGGAACCGAATATCTGATAACATCTGATTGAATGGTCTGCAGCATGTATGTTCGTTTGAGCTAGTGGAAAAAAATATCAAAGATGTCTAAGGGCGTAGTCAATGGCAGGTCCAAAATCATATTTAACACAAACCCACATGTTTACAAAAGTTTTCGATGTTTCGAATGCGCCATTGAGCCATGACTTCGGATTGAAAGATAAGATACCACTCGGCCAAATAATATTAGGCCTTTACATCTTTACTAGATAATGTATACAGTGACAGGAGTATCAGGAGGATCTTTGCCTACACTTATCGGGACACCGTAGTGCCTGGGACAATGTTGAGATGGAATATTAGGCTTGCCCAGCACCTACACCATCCTCTCAGCTTACCGGCCATATCCACAGGAAAGACATGGCCAATACGTGTGGGGCTGACTAAGCCGCAGATTTCCTCACGATATTTTCCTTCACCGCTTAGAGCTCGTGTTAATGCGTTTTAATTTTTCGAAACGAAAAATCCTTTGATGCACGGCCAAGATTCGAACTCACGACCTTCGGATCGAAAGTCGAGGTACTAATCCCCTCGGCCAACACGGATAAATAATATTACGTCAATAATAAAACGCCCAACTCATTCTAGAAAGCAGAGCTTCGCAAGCTACCTAAGAAACACGAACTAATAACTACTTAGTTCATAATAACTGGAAACGCGCAATTCACGTACAGACAAACCGACACTATTACCTCAGAAATGTATTTCTCACAAAGAGGTACCCGTTCAGTAATAATTCAGAGGGACAGAGATGGATTCTGATTAGAAAGGGAATAAAAATTCAGCCCCCAATAAATTATCTTTGATAGCGATCAAAATCGGTCTCAAACTGTCAAATATGACAGTTCAGTGACCACACAAGTAGCTCTGTCACTATCATCTCAACGAGATCGAACGCAACAAAAGAAATCCACGCGATCGTTTTGACAGTTTGAGACAAGTTGGACAATCAGCCTGCTGGTATAGGTACAGATCACAAAAATGAGATAGTAAGTACCTCTTCATCAACTAGAAAGGAATCAATTATATTATCTACAAACGGCTGAACAAATAAAGCAACACGTTATAATATACTTACTCAAATCTTTTGCTGCCTGTTGTTTTAAAAATAAATTGAAAAACAGGACAAACTTGACGACCCAAAAAAAAACTAGGGCCAAGCCTAGCTTTCTCTTCGATAACCCAGCTTCTTCAATAAATGTATGTCTACTCAAAAGAACCGAAACGCTCTGATATTAGGACCACCAGAGTAGACAATGTCGTAAGATCTTTTTTTTTATTGTAGATAGATCTTTGTTTAGCCACAATCTCACCTAATGGTAAGCGACGATGTGGCTGACGATAGATCACAAAGGTCTAGAAGACCGATTCATTCTTGACTTGAAGAGACCCAGGTTATAGTTTTCGGGGAAAACAGAAGCCGGTGTTGAATGATGATGAGTGGATGACGCTCATCTCTAGATGTAGGTACATTCGCGAGCAATATTATCCTAGATCCATATCTGTGAAACAACATAACTTGCTTCCATGGAGATAGAATATTTAAGCAGGTACCTCATATTTCTTGAATTGGTGCGGCCGAACGTATCATGATATGGACTTTTTGACCTGTAACATCTTAGGTTTATTCACAAGTAATTTCAGAGGCTTGGGGTATTAAATGACCTACTCGAAAGTATTCTTATCTGATTAGTAAAGTGGGGTTGAGATGTAACTTTGAGTTAAATGGTCAAAAACTCGTCAGTCTTATCACAGAATACCTAGTTGTTTGTTTGGCTCGATTGTGAGAGTGTTTTGGTTACAAAATTTTATTCAAGGCAATGAGATACCACTTCAGTTTATAAAGAAGATCGTTGATTCAAGGTATAAGTAAACGAAATAATGGCAAGCGGAAACAAATATTCACACTCAAAGATTTTCGAACTCGAAGCCTTCGGCTGAATGGCGGACACCCAATCCACTCGGCCACTTTGGTCTGATCAAATATTGTGAAATTACGAACCACATTGCACTGGTAAATCTTTTGGCGTGAAATGAGACCTAGCTAGATCGATTTTTCACCCCCTTACTTTCCACATAGACCATAGGTTCTCGACGTGGGCGATAACGCCCCCTTGTGGGCTTTTGTGACTTTCAGGGGGGCAGTAGAAGACCCAGACAAAATAAGGGGGCATTGAGATGGCGCACAAGGTATGAGGTGGGGGGCTCTTAAAAAAAAATATTGTCAGTGGAAAGGAAGAAACGCTAAAGCGCCAAAATGCGATTTGTGGGAAATCAACTTTAAACTTGAAACTTTACATTTCTTTAGCTTTTGGCTTTAGCGTTTCTTCCTTTCCACTGACGATATACTCTCTAAGTGGGCGGTGGGCAAAATAAGGTTGAGAAACTGTGACATAGACAGACAGCCGGTGGTCTATATCAGTGGTTCTTAACCTTTTAGTGATGAGGGACCATTTGATAAACTTTCTGACTATCCGCGGACCACCAACAGTAAGTTTTCTCTTTCAACTTTGATCCTTTGTCGCTTGTTTATTTTTTTGGATAGCTTCGCGGACCACTTCAAGTGGTTCCAGGGACCACCAGTGGTCCGCGGACCATAGGTTAAGAACCACTGGTCTATATAGACATTTTGACCCCTGCACATTCCAACCGTTGAACATTTTGTCACAGAACAGTTTGTAAATGCCTGGTCTCGGAATCAGATTTCTGTTCTTGGGCCGATCTCCAGGGAGGCCAAAATTTAGGTTCCTCAAGATTATTCTTAAACTGTTCATTATTTTGTAAACAAAAGCTTAGATTTGAATGTCTAGATATATTACAAAAAAGGTATCGACAGTGAATTTTCATTTAAATTATAAGGTAAAAAGATATTTACAAAAAACCTCCAAAAATAGCCATTTTCGACATGTGAAAATGACCTGCGCATAGGAGTTTCTCGTCATAAAATATTCATTTGTTTACTATGTTTAATTGTAATTACTGATATTTATAGATAACAAACTCTGTAATCTAATGCCAAGAAACAGTTTTAATTATTTGATTGGAATTCGATGGTAGATTTAATCAAAATCGTGTCACAAAATATGCATCATTACAGTCGCCAGTTTTTGTTTTCATCGTAATACGTAAACCGAAAGGCATTGAAAGATCGTGTTGAACATCAAATGTCGTGCCCTCCCGGACCAATCGGCCAGAGCACTTCACGGAGGCAAGACGCGTCGCATTTCGGAAAGGTGAGCTATTGAATATGATTCTCCAAGGTGTGACACTTTTTTCGTCATTCTGATTTATTACTAAAACTATGAAATCGGTGCGTCAAATTTACATTATTTTTCGACTTAAGCTAAATTAAACATGCAGCTATTGATCACTAACATTTTTCTTTTGTTCTGCATTCGGAAATACAAGTTACGAATTGTTTTCTGAAGTTCGTCATTTTTCACAACCTCATTACAAGCAACAACGACAAAAACACGATGACGCGTGTTGCTAAAAATGATGATAACAATGATGATTGTTGCTAAGAATGATGATTTTGGTTTAAAAAAATATAGAAACACTTACAAACACGTACAAAATGGTCAAAATGGCGGGTGGAGACTCGCCAACTCACAACTGGTTCCCCCGAAACAGTCACTCGTGTGGCAAGAAGGGGGCAAAAATACGTGAGTTGCTAGAGGGTGGTCTGATGTATCCGTACCGGGTTTTAAACGACGATCACGAGCTCCCTGAGGGTCCAGCTTCACTTCACTTCAGCGTGCCCCACTCATCACTTACGTAACACCTTCCAGCCCCCGAGCAATGCTCTAGCGACTCCACTCCGTCCGGCCGGTGAAGACAACACGGAGGTGGACTGTTTCTCGTCAGTGTTAGTCAAGGCAAGCTGAGATGAGGAACAGTGACCTCCCCCTGGGAGCACACGGGTCCGCGGGGTCGCTACTCATTCGACACCTCGCCTCAAAGGTGCCCTGCGGGCTTATTGTTATTACTATTCCTTAATTTTGAGAAGATTTACTTTTATGTCAAATGATAGGAGGTATTAGGTAATTATATCTAAAAATAAACCTGTCAAGTGCGAGTTGAACTCGTGCGCCGAGGTTCCCGTAGGTACCTACCCATTATACCGCCATAATAAGCTAGTCCTCTGAACTGTATGAGCACCCATACAACTCAGAGGACTATCTTAATCGGTGTCAACTATGTATGTATGGGGACACCTTTTAATTTTCAACTTTTTTTATTTTTTTGATTTTTTCCTTTATTTCTGCTGTAAGACCTTACTTTTTGCCGAATTTCGTGATTCTAGGTCAACAGGAACTACCATTTAGGTTTTTGACCCAAAACCTATAGGGTACTTCCGGTTGACCTAGAATTGTCAATTTTGGTGAAAAGCAAGGTTTTACAGCACAAATAAAGGAAAAATTCCGAAAAGTAAAAAAAGTTGAAAATTAAGGTACATTTTGGTACCTACAAGTATTCACGAAAATCTAAATTTGCCCATATCTTTTTATCGTGTTAACTCAGGACCTTGATTTTTATACTCATTATTTTCTGTTTTCTCTTTTTGGTGTGGTTCTTCTTACTTTCATTATAATATTCTTTATTTCTGTTTCACTGCTTAGCATTTGACACATTGTACTTTCCTACCTGCTAATTATTGATCATATTTATCTGTCGAGCGAGAGCAGTGGTGACCTGTAATACAGGTTTTTTAAACCTTTCTCAGGCACCACCTCTCACAAAACAGGCTTAATGTGTTAGGTATTAGCAATATAACAATATTTTAAGTCCTAATGTAAGCCTTTGTGAGAGAAATAAATGATTATGATTATGATTATGATTATTATACACCTAATAGGTACTATAGACCTCAGTATATAGTATTAATTTCAACTGGCTAGGTCTACCCGTTCCTGAGAAAATCGATGGTGACACATGGACAGACAGACAGACAGACGGACAAGAAAGTTATCTTATAAGGGTTCCTTTTTATGACCTTTTGAGGTACAGAACCCTAAAAGTAAGATTTTTAAGGAATATTATAAAAATAGCCACCGATTTAAGAACATGGTGATTTTTTCAATCCTTACAAATCCTACTTATTTACATAACATAACATAACATAACACTTAGCTAATTTTGAGAATATACACTTAGCTATTTTATACTTAGCTAATTTTAATCTATGCTGTTATGATCAGAAACATGTGTTTTTGATGGATTTATCATTTTTAGCAACACACCGTCATTCTTCTCTACAATTTAATCATTTTTCTCACTTAGGGTCATTCCTAGCAACCGACAATTTTGATTATCTCCTAAAATATCAGTTAATTTGATGGATACCCCTCGTTAAATAACTTATTTTTAACATACAAATCATTCCAGCATCAAAGATTAAACCCTAATTAGACCTAAACTAAAGGGATAAAAAGTGACAAAAAAATCGTCAAAAATAACAATTTGAGGAGAAACGCCCTCTTATACATAGACGTATGTAAGAGGGGGGGGGGGGGGCTTAGGGGGTCCGGACCCCCCCCCCCCCTAACAAGTATTTGACGAGTTGATTTTTTTAAGTTCGGGGGAAAACTAGTCAATCTTTGTATTTTGGAACCCTTAATAATAATAATAATAAATAAGAACTTTATTGAGGACACAATTTCAAAGTATTATCTAGTTAGGCTATTTTTAGAAATACAATGTCCTACAATCGGCGGTCTTATCGCTCTTGGCGATCTCTTCCAGACAACCGTAAAACTATACTAAATACCCTAGGACATAACAAAGCTGTAGCTTCCAGCCTGATCAATATCTACTTGTTTAGTATTAAAAGAAACCTTCGGATCGGTCGAGGCAGTAGGTACCCTTCTTTACTCGATCATAAATACATTAACAGTGTGTAACGAACATGTTGGAACTTGCCGCTTTCTCCGGAGATGCAGCTAGTTATGACGAAGGCACGTCGCATGGATGTTGGAGCCACTAAATTGGCAGGATCTAAAAAAAATTTTTTTTTGAAAGAAAGAAAAGAAAGAAAGAAAGAATCGTTTATTTGGCACATACAGAAAAAAAATCAAATAAACCTTAACTAGGTAGGTTAGGTACTTAGGTAAACACTAAAATATGATAACTTATAGAAAGGTCTAAGTACTAATAAGGCAAGTCCAAATACCCACCTATCTAACATAAATAAATTAATGCCAAAAAGGCGTCCAGCTCAGCATGAGTTGTGGCTGTGTTGGCCGAGTAGGAGGCCGAGTGCTCGACTTTCGTGAGTTCGAATCGTGAGTTCGAATCCTGGCCGTGCATCAATTAATTTTTCGTGTAGAAAAACCAATTAACTTTCTAATAGCGGCGATGGGCTTGCAGCCTTTTACGTATGCTTTTACGTGTGTTGTCAATAAACTATATTCTATTCTATTCTATGCTCACTTCTGCAAAAAGTGGACGGACATGTTCCAAATATGGATTTGGACGTGCCTCCGAAGATGTTATGACTTATGAGTAGAGATCGGATATTCGGATGCATATTTAGATGTTGGATGTTTATGGAAAGCACTTTTTTTACGCAAAATCCCGCGATTTCAAATTCAAGCGTATACTCCGTGAGATGTAATAAACCCAATTTGACACAAATGACAGTTGCCCTGTTACAATGTAATATAGGTACTTGCTTTTCCCTACTTTTATTATCAGTGATTTTTGTAACAAGTGTCAAATTGGGCCTATTAAACCTCAGGAAATTGTAGATAAAAGACCAACAAGGCTAAATACGAAGCCAAAAATCCAAAAACAGATTATTCAATCCTGAAATCCTGTGATTTTATTTTTAATAAAAGTATCCCTAATAAGCCGCTTCCATATTTTGCTAGCTAAAAACTAACTTTAGGTAAATATGCATCCGATTATCCGATCTCTACTTATGAGGCATTCTAGAGAATACCTCATATCATAAGTCATAACATCTGAGGAAAATATCTGACACGCCTTGGCACTAATACCAGTCGTGACCATAATGCAGTGGACTGATGTAGTGTAGGTAGAAAACTTGGAAAAGATTGTGGCTAGGTGGAAGCTAGTTGTAAATATTTTGTATTTCTCATAGCTCCAATTTCATAAATTACGATGTCTACAGGGTGTACCGTCGCTTGCTTTGTTACAATAATGGCTTGTTACACTGCAAACGAACGTTGGTGCCTTGAGAATCGGATGTCACGGATTTCCGACTGAAAGTTTGCTTTCAGAAACTGAAAATGTTATATGACGGCCGTCGTTTTTCTTGTATTAGTTGCATCATTTGTTTCTACAGCTGTAAATAAAATATTTTCTTGAAGGCTACCAAGGTACCTTGGTAGCTTTCAATAAAGCTTTCAAAAAGCAGCGACCGTATTTAGGTGTCTTTATCACAATTTTAAGACCCCAGGGAAAACGAAGAACTTATCAAGCAACAAAGATTTTGAGATATCGCACTTTTAAAGTTTGGAACCTTGTACTTTTTCCCTGTAATGCGATTTTTGAAACGTCAAGAACTCTAAGGCGCGGGCCAGACAGAAAAGACGTAAGACGCAGACGGGGCGTAGACATTTGACACAAACGTCGCGACGCAAAACATACAGAAGAGACGGGGCGCCCCGTCTCTTCTGTATGTTTTGCGTCGCGACGCCTCTATACATATTGTATGAAAGGGACGCGGAAGAGACAAATAGGTCTGCGCCCCGTCTGCGTCTTACGTCTTTTCTGTCTGTCCAGCGCCTTAGACTTATACCTGTTTTACCCTGTTCGTTTTACATCGTTTAGTACCGGAATTTTCTCCCGTAGTTCGTCTTACTAAATAATATTACAGCTTACTTTGTACATAACTCCCTTTACTTTGAGAAAGAAACAAAAACGTACTCAAAAACTATCAGCATTAACAATCATTAATGGGACAGAAAAGGAAGAAAGGATACCTTCATGGCCTTATTATACTGATCCCAGAATTCCAAGTGCACGAATCTTTAAGTAGAGGCCATGCTCAGCTCGTCTTGCTCTGTCATTGTTGAACTCAAACTTGCTAAATCAGTACTTTGTTCTATCCTTGATCGTAAATAAGCATTGAGCAATGTGTACGGCTAATATTCTTGTGCAGTATCCACATAATAATAGCCTCTAACTAAGGAAAACTTTTCTAGGATCAGAAAACTGTTAACTGTAACTTCAACGATCAATCAAGAACGTCTAAGCAAGCTACGCTATGAGCGCTTAGCACTTGCCACGCGGTCAAGGCACTACAGCTTCCTGTTAAGAGTAAAAAATAGACACCCCTAAAATCAACAAAAGATCTAGAACATAATTGTAAAACATTATTTTTTTTAGAATCACGGCTTCAAGAATACTTCATGGGTATCAGGTAGATTATATTGTATTTGTGTGTATTTTACAAAAGCTCTGTTGTGATTTCATTATAAATGTATTTTCTGGCAATAATCTGGTATTACACATTCAATTTGCACTATATCGGATTATATTTGGCTCAATTAACGCCATCATAATGATTATTGAAAATCACTCGATAACAACCAAAGTTTTGACCTACATAAAATAATGACTGGGATATCTACGCTATAGTCGTTTCATGAAAAACGAAACGGATGGGAATCCTCTAAATTAAAAAAAAAAATAAGACTATGATAGCGGCCATAGCTATAAATTCTGTACAATTATCAAGTCGTTACTTAGTGCAGTTCAAAATATACAACTCTCTCAAGTCTCAAGTATCGCTGGAGCGATAGAATGGAAATGAAATGAAATGAAATATGAAATGAAATATTTATTTTGCCAGAAGCATGGTCATAGGATGGAAGCTGACCTGCGTGACCTCAGAGCCGACAACTGGCAAGAGACAGCAATGGACAGAAGAAAGTGGCGACTCGCGAGTTTTCGTATCGGAGGCCAAGACTCACTTTGGGTCCCTGAGCCAATGGAGTACAGTACTTCAAGCTTTATAATGGACATCGTTTATTTTCGTGTTTTCCGAAAATGTCCAACAGCAGTGTATGGTATGATTCCACAAAACAAGTTGCCTGAAATAAAGATATTATTATTATTATTAAAACAGAATGCGACAGAAGTGCACGTCGTCGTTCTGATGCAACCACACTACGGTCTTAAACTGCGCCTTAAACTTTGCCTAAGAGCTGGAAATTGTGTGTCTACACTAGAAAAACTTTGCCTAAATGGTCGGCCACATACAGGGATATGCCAATTTGACTAGGTACTATATTTATTTCTGTGTCCCGGATTTTTCAGTCAATGGCAAAGGTTTGCCATTGGACGGAGTGGCGGCCACACCACAGAAATTCGCCAAATCATTTGCCATATCCCCGTGTGGCCCCTAATAACAATCGTCCAAGGTAACAAATTGCAAGCCCATCACAATCTGTTAAAAGATTGGTCACGTCAGTCACATTGCCCTACATTTTTATAAGCGTTCCGTACGTGATTTTATTTTGAACCTTAGTTTCTTTGTGCTGTTCTTGTTTGGCACCGAGTTACTCCCGTTATCCCAGGATTAAATGACCAGTGGAAAGAAAGTTACACAAACCTAAATTCAGTGCCGCAAAAATAGTGGGGAATTCTTACACAGTACTACTGTGTCTTTTAGGATTATTCCGACCGGCAAATGTGGTCAGACACTAAGTACAGTGCGACATGACACGGACGTAGCATCGGTAAATTTTTGAAAACGTAAACAGGCTC
Organism: Camptogramma bilineatum; assembly: GCA_958496255.1. Classification (NCBI taxonomy): domain Eukaryota; kingdom Metazoa; phylum Arthropoda; class Insecta; order Lepidoptera; family Geometridae; genus Camptogramma; species Camptogramma bilineatum. The sequence continues at coordinate 6,169,350 of OY292473.1, read as the reverse complement.
ACGAATACCACAGGAAGACATCAACTTGATCAACATGACTGGCCTCTTAGCTCAGGTGGTAGTAGCTCTGCCTTCTGCGCTGTAGGTCGTGGTTTCGATTCCCGCTCGTGTTCGACAAACATTTGGTGCTGTGTGAAATGTCCACCAATATTTGCTTATTAATTTTATTATCCTTTATACATATTTATTAAGACCTTGTCAAATAGACATCGAACCGATAGTGTGGCGAAGCGTTCACGTTCGTTCACGCTTCTTTACCTTTAAAAGCGGTACGGACAATTTAACGTGTCCTCCGAAGCACGGAAGCACTTAAAATGCAATTATTTCATCAAAACATTTTGTCCTGATTTTTTTTTTCGCTTTTATCGGATAACAAGGTAAGGGTTTAATTTTTGCACACAATGCCTACCTACCGGTACCTATGAAGACTCTAGATTGCTTTGACCTGTAAAGTCCGTACGATATATTCACAATTTTAAAAGAGACACAAGAATTTTTAGCAACATTTATTTGGATGTTTAGAGCTTAAATGTAGGTAAAGTGGTGACTTTTATTCTAGATACGTCTGGTTTTTGCTTGTGGAGAATAAAAGGCTCGATGTTTTAAACCAGACTTGACTTAATTTTTTAACTTACTTCATTTCATTTATTTATGCTTAAAGTACAGGACCTTCAAGCTTTATATTGGATCTCGGTTATTCCCGTGTTTTCCGAATATGTCCGACAGCATGTAGTAGCGGCTATAAAACTTCAAGTGGAACTTCCTAGAGCAATTTTAACAGTCCTTCATTCATTTAAAACTGCGAACGAAGAAAGTATATAAGTTGTTAAATAGAATCAAACTCAAAGGTTTACCGATGTTTAAAAGAAAGTACGGTATGAAAGGAAAACATATGTGACCTGTCGGAAGGAACTTGGACACAGGTAACCGGTACACTTCAGGACAAGATAATTGTTTGGAAATGAAAAGTTTTATCAATTTTTGATTCTCGATTCTTCGATCCTCCTCAAGCCGGAGTGCCTTAACCAACTCGGCCACGGAACCCACATTTTTCGGGTGTAAAGATAAGCTCATTTGTCGGTTATATCACCGATTAGCGCCATTTACAGTTACCAAAATACTAAGTTAACTCCTGCTCATTGTCCGAAGTTACATTCAGAATCAAATGACGAAGAGATGTCGCTTTTTGCTAATTTTATAATTTTTAATTTTTATAGTGGAGTAGTCCGACACAAAATAATAGAAATAAATGGGGGCGCCACTGTGCAAGCTAAATACGCGAAATCGATAAATTCTCTTTTTTATGTAAATTATTACTTCTGACTGACGTCTTCGGTACCTATATCATAGACAAGAAACCTGTACTTTACCATAGATTAGTAGAGAAAGGGTTTCCAAAGTACTGAAATTTTAGTTGCCGTGTCTACCCGTTTTTGCCGGACTATACCTAATCCACGTTTAGGTAATATAATATTTCATTTTAAAATAAAAACTCGTCATCAAAATTGTCTATTCCGACGGGATTCTAAGTGATTACGTAAGTGCGGAATAACACTATAAAAATTAAAAAATATTGATTCTGGTTTTTTGTTTTCCTCTCGTAAAAAACTAGTCTAAAATGTTATAACTCTACTTGAGATTGAATTATTTATGTTTACTTATGAGGGAACCAGCTTAAATTTTCGATAAGTTTGTACGAAAATTGTATCAATAACTAAATATTCGTGTTTGAGGTTTGTCGTCGATATTTCATTAATCTTTGGTCAATAAATTGTATCATTTATTTTGTCCGCAATCACTTCTATCCCTGTACAACTTTAAGAAAGCTGTAGTGAGTTCCAGAATGTCTTTGCCTAGCTGTATGCGAAAAACCTCAATTCATTTAAACTTTTAGCTCTACGGGATAAAGTTTATTTTCCACTAAATCTTGTATTCAATTTGTAGTTTGCCGTTTCTGTTTAGAAAACTTTAGTCGTGTAGATTTTGTCGCCATCTCAATAAATATTGGTTCGTTTAAGTAAACTAAGAGAGAGATGATGGGGCAAATTTTATGCTCGCCTTTTTAATTAGTACATTTTTTAAACTAAGATAGCTTTGTGTTTGACCACACTCTGCCTGATGTAAAGCAACAGCGTGATCTAAGATGGAACGTGGAGCTTAAAGGCTGAATTTCACCAGGGCAACAACGTGCGACAGTGCCGCATGCTACATATTGTGACATGTGACATCTTGTGGCATGATACAAATAGAAAGCAGTTTCGGCATTAGTGGCATGCGCAGCCTATTTTACGCCGAGGCAACATCGTGATTGGGTCAGTCTGCCACATGACGCAAGGTGTTGCCATGTCGCACGGTTCCTGCCACAATGTGCGACATTTTTTATTCTGTAGCATGCGTTCTTGTGGCATGCCGCAATGCCGCACAGTGTTGCCCCGGTGTAATCCAGTCTTCAGCTGAAGCTCGATATCTCAAAATGCCAAATATCGACTTAATGACTTTTCGCTCTAGGGCGACGATATTATAGTAGAGCAAGGCTTAGGAAGTATAATGTGATGTGTGATGTGACCCGTGCGAAGCCGGGGCGAGTCGCTACAATACATAAGAGTGCTTTAACATTCATAACAGCAAACAAAAGCATAAAGCGAAAATAAGCCGTATACAATACAAGACTCAGTAATGAAATGATCGGAATAAATTCAGACTAATTGGTCGTCGCTCTGCACTTCTTGGTGCGGTCGCGAGGCCTCGACGTGACGTCATCACTCAGGGCTGTCTCTGCAAAAATAATGGAATTAAAAAAGTAAGTAATTAAGACGATTATTTCATTGGGCTCAATAGATATCCTCTCAGATCTACTCGTAAGATCCTATTAATAAGTTTAATGGAGTTTGTGATACACTTAAATATACATGCACATTTGCTTACACATTCTTGATAGATCTTTTAAGTTATGCAAGCGATGTTCTGGGCCCTAACTCCCAAAAAAGAAAACGATTATCGCGCCAATTATCGTAGTTCAGATTATGTTGGTCGAATGTTCCGAATTAGGCTTCCACAACTTAGGCTGAACTACGATAATTGGCACGATATATCGTTTTAGTGCTATGAGTAGGCCTACAGAGCGGTTACTGTAAGGGGCAGCTTCCTTGTGCTTCCTGGCTTCGGCGAGTACGTTAAGTCTGTCCCGGCTTTTATGAGGTAAAGAATAAACGGAGGCCTTTGAGCGGCATAAAAACTCCGTCACCAGAAATGGCACCTAGCTCATTTGAATTTACTGACTTTAAAGTCGAAACTCTTGATAATATCATACTTATTTATAAGTTTAAATCTACCTAATTGTTAAAACTATAAAATATTAAACACTATTTATGTTAATTATTTCATGAATCAATCAGGTACCAACCCTATCAAATCATGCATATTGAGAGACGCCAGAGTTCACTCATCAATTAACTAGAGTGTAATTGCTGACTTTTGGTGCAGCATTTTCGTTTTGTGGTCGTCTGCTGTATAATCTGTATACTACTGTTTGAATATTTCTACCCTCGAAGCCTTTACTGTGTCCAATACAAATACAACACAACACTAAAGGTGAGACCAGAGACCGAGACCAGAGACCGAGACAGGAGACCGTTGTAAAGGTGCGTACGGATAGCGCGTACCCCGGTACGCGTAGTCAGTTTACGCGTGTTTCTGGACACGCGTACACTGTACGCGTAGCTACAGGTATGGACTTGACGTTCTGGACACGCGTAAACTGACTACGCGTACCAGGGTACGCGCTATCCGTACACACCTGTACGCACCTTCAGATAAACTGAAGGTTCTCTGTCTCTCACTTTCGCGCGCCCCTAGGCGCTGGACACACAGAAAAGATGTAAGAAGCAGACGGGGCGCGGACATTTGTCTCTTCCGCGTCCCTTTCATACAAAATGTATAGAAGCGTCGCGACGCAAAACATACAGAAGAGACGAGGCGCGGGCGCAACGCTGTTCCCTGGCGCCCTGTCAGCGTCTATCTGTCCTAAAAAGTCCTGTTTCTGGTCTCGGTCTCCTGTGTCGATCTCGGGCGCGAACTTCCACCAATAGTAAAGATCTCCGTCATTGTTTTAATTCCCTCTGGCCCAAATTATGTTCATCAAAAATAGAAATTCATGAGATTTTGACAAATAACTAAATCAAGATCTTTACACCCCGATGGGTAAAATTGTTGTATAAGTACCTACCTCCAAAATTATATTATTATGAAAACAACGTTTGTACGGAGTCAGAAATTAATCGCTTTTATAATGAGCTCGGGCCTCCTATTGTATAAAATCGTATTATAGGACACAGTGTAATTTCTAATAAGGCGGTAGGAAAACTTTAAGCTTTTGCTAGTTATATTTAGTACTTTTTATAACCATAAACAACTTAGCACTTACGTGCTTCGGAAGGCAAGTAAAATTGTCGGTCTCGACTTTCAAAATTAAAAAATAAATCAAAATTAAAATATCATTTATTCAGTAGGACCGCTATGACCACTTTGAAACGTCTTAAGAGGTAGGTGATTCTACTCCTGTTCTTTCGCGACCAACTCCATGAAGAATCAGGGCAACAAACACGGTATGGGGCCTAGCTTTCTTTCCGGTGATCTATTCAAGTCGTTAAGCCATGACGGAGGCCTTTTAGGTGGCCTAAAAACGCCGTCAACAGAATTAGCCACTAGCTCATATGAACGAACGAGCAAATAATGGGATGTTTTGATTAGATTTTACATTTATTTACAGAAACTAACTACTACATATTTGCATCACATTGTAAAATACAATAAGAACCAGTTAAGCCGCCTAAGGATCGTTGGAAACGATCTATAGGTAGCTCAACTGATCCAAGCCACTGCCAGTTGGAAGCGTGCCCAAGACACTGGCAGCATTACTGCGCTGGATGGCAATACTTATCCGTTGAGCCAAATAAGTGTCAGACTTAGGATCACGCGTCGCTTCAATCAGACGCCCTGAAAAAACCTGCCCCCCTAGCCATATTACACTATCTATCGTCGCTGTAGAATAGAAACACTTCAAAATATATAGGAATTGACGTTTCAAGTAGATGAGTCACGTGGTCAGAACGTCAATTCCTATACATTTTGAAGTGTTCTATTCTACAGCGACGATAGATCGTGTAATATGGCTATAGTCGTATTGCTCATTATACGGACTAAAATTGAAGGAAAAAATGTCATTTTTCCTTCAATTTTGATTAGTTTTGATACGATTTATGTCAAAATTGAAGGAAAAATGACATTTTTTCCTTCACTTTTAGTCCGTATAATGAGCAATACGACTATAGGGCCCCTGGGCACCGGTACCATAGATACAGATCAGATATTATTTACTGTACTGCATGTTTTACACTGTGATACCGTGGGGTAGGCATAGGCACAGTGGAGTGAATCATGTATCATTATTATAAATTACATCAATTCGCCACCTAACTACGTAACTAATAATGCTGTATTAATTACGACGCTGAAGGTTTCAGGTTTATGTTAATGGTAACCCTAGCGTCAATGAACCACGTTGTTTGACATTTATAAACCAAATCAAAATGTCTACTATAACCATGTATTTCGTTTTGTTTCTTAATCTAATAATGACCAATGACTCTGTTGGCTTTTTGGCGGGAATTTGAGAAGTCAAGTTTCATTTTTGTTTTATTTTCCAAAACTTGTGTTTCTTCGAATGTTAATGTGTAATAATGGTGGATTATTAACTGTTAAGTGTTCGTGAACGTGCATAAGTGTGGGGAAGTGAAACAAAATTGGTTATCATTGCTTTTCAAGTTCTTCCAAAAAGTCCGTGTCGATGTTTCAGTAAAGCCCCTCATCTTTACTGAGGCACAAGGGGAGGGGTGGGATATTATATTTATGTATTGTAATATGTATTTATATATCTTATTTATCTATAAACTTGAAGTTTATCTAATTACTTGACACTGGCTGAATGCACAACCGTGCGAAGCCAAAATAAAGAAAAAAAAAAAAAAATGACTCTGTTGTGGTGACGTTTTCAAACATAGGTATTAGGCCGGTTCCACACTTGACGGAAATTCCGTCAACGATCTTCCGCGGCGGAGCGCGATTGTATTGCCAATGGAGCAACCAATCTTCCAGGTAGTGTGCCCGCTATTTGTAATTTATATGCAATAACAGGTATTGACGTTCCGCCGCGAAAGATCCGCGACGGAATTTCCGCCAAGTATGGGAGCGCCCCTACTGTTAATAAATTATCATCAAACTTAACCTATTAGTGTGATAGAGGGAAATGGAGAATGAAAACATAATCCGACTCCACTTAGTGGAAGGGAGATGATGATACTAGAAAATGTAGTGAAAGGTTTTGTTCCAAAGCAGGCCAGGTCGGTGTACGCTATACAGAAAAAAGTGAAAAAAATCAGTGATTATCGAAAAAATACTCCAACTCCAATTTAAAGCTTAGTTTGACGAGGATAAATGTTTAAAATGTGAAGACTTTTTACAATGGTAACATTTTTCCGGGCGGCCATGACAGTGTAATAGTTCGTAGCTGTCACTGTCACTTGTATTTAGACAGCTTTATGATTTTTTGACAGATTATTTATTGTTTCATTCAACATTCGTTCGTTGTAGGGATGTTCGATATTTCGGATTGTATCGATTTCGTATCACAATGTATCGTAATGCATTGTATCGTATCAGTACGGGGGATTTGATACGATATTTGGTATCGATACAGTATCGAATCAAGACAAGTATGTAGGTACTTTGGTACTTCAATAAATAAGTAAACCGAAGCCTTTATTATTCTATACTATTTAAATAAATACCTACTGGATTTAACATTGTAGGTAGCCTGTGTACCTATTTACTAACCCTGCTCTTTTACTTATTTTAAACAAAAGTTGCAAATCTCGCACATAGCCTGAAGAAAAATGACTTTAAAAACTCAAAATGTTCATCGATATTTTTCGCTGACTGTTACCTATGACTTTTGGTGTGTTTCATCTGGGAGTCAAAACAATTTGATATCATAACAATTTCATACAATACTTTCGATCCGATACACCTTGCATGTGTTGTATCGATCCGCCTAATCGTATGCCATAGTATCGATACAAATATCGGGTGTATTTAAGACATTGTATCGATACACGCAAGTATCAGATCGTATTGAACATCCCTAGTTTGTTGGATTTGTTTTGTGCGTTTGCGGTGTTTCAGAATATTGAAATACAGTACCTACATTTTATCTCATTATCAATTAATTATGACGGACAAGGTTCCTGGCAAAAGACGGTCGAGTTGGTCGAAGAAAGTAGTCGTGGCTCCGCAGTATCCGGGAGTGGACGGGAATGACCAGCGCATCTAAACTGTTCCGCCTGGCAAAAGACAGCAAGATTCCAGCAGCTGACAGCCAACCTCCACTAGTTGGAGAGGTACTTGAAGAAGAAGTTTTCAATGTCGGCTACATAGGTATATTTTGCTGACGCAATTAGTGTTTTTTATTAGTTTATGACGCAATTACAAAATCCAGAAGCTTTCCTGCATCAAGACTCCAGTAGGTATGTGCATGATGTCGTTATACCAAAGGCCTACCCACAGATAACCAAGAAATGGTCCTATCAGAGATTTAGTGGCTGCTAGGATTCATCCCAATGAGGTACCTAATCATACCTACTTTTTGTTTTGTAACTAGCAGCGCCCTCGTGGCTTTGCCCCCGTGGTGATGGTAATGATGATGATGAAAAGTAGCCTATAACCTTCCTCAGGAGTTTAGCTATCAAATGCAGAAATATTTTTTTAACCTCTCATAATATGCCGAAACGTAGATCACAACGAGACAGTTGATTTTCTATTGTGTCTCGAATCCAATAATAGGAGAGGTTAAATCGGACTGGAAGTTCCTGAGATTAGCGCGTTCAAACAAACAAACTCTTCCGTTTAATTATATTACCTAGTTTAATATAAGTAATGATATGATAATAATTATCTCACATCAACAGTCTGCTTTTATATAAAAGAATTGTTGCAAAACTTTGCCATGGGAGGCAGATGGATAATCTTAACTATCTTTATGCTATCTTAAGATTTGGAAGTCTTTACTTTATTTAGCCTCTTGTTTCAGTTGTATTTTTTAAACATAGGTAGTTGACTGAATTATTCATATTCCTATAAATAAATAAACTTATTCATATTTTATTTCAGTTACAAGAGCATGAACTCCTATGCAGAAACTGCTGGCTGGTGGCACAACAAAATGTCCAAATCGAGCAAGGATTAGTAATTAAACCGAGACAAAATGAAACGGGTGTAACAGTGATGTTGAATGATTTTACTTTGTACCAGGATGTATCAACAAGGAATGAATCTTAGTGCCAGAGTATTTGAGGAACATAGTATTAAGAACACAAAAGGTATTAGTCACAGACAATACCAGAATATAGAATTATTTACATTTGGGATTTTCAGTTTCAATACCTTCACTAAAAATGAAATGGAGTCTATGCTTTGCTTGAGTTACTTGTTGTGTCCAACATTGACATGTAACATTTATTGACTCTAAACAGGTCAATGCTGGGCTTAATTAGTTCAAAATAATATTGAAATTGTTTTTTGTAACTCCCGTCCAGAATTTGAAAAAAATCTATTCTATGTTTTCAATATGCTCAAAATCTAAGGGCCTTACTTATGAAATATGTTTATAGTGAAACACTGGTTAAACAACGTCCTGTCTTTATTTGTGGATAGTGACAAACAGAGACAGGACATTGTTCAACCAGTGTTCAACTTTAAACATCTTTCATAAGTAAGGGGGTAATTGTTTAACTTCACGTTCTTTCACAAGTAGCCCATGCAAAGACTCTATTTCATTTAAGAGAGCATAGAAGCACCGGCCTCTTACCTGGATGGAATTTTAATTAGTGATGATGTAGTGTAGATGAAGAAAAACAATGAGCTAATATTAATATTAAAAATGGTTTTATTTATTCTCTCTACTTTTATTCCCTACTCATGTAACTAAGCAGCTTTATAGGTAGGCGCTACACACATTTTACACTAGGTGACAGGTCTTTGCACTAGGTATAACTTATTTGAAAAAAAGGCTGGAGGTTACCATTGAGAGGTCTACTGCAGATGCTGTCTCACTGTTATTAAATGCTAAATAGGTAAGTAGTTTATAGTATGTAGGTATAGGCCTTTGTCCATTTTCATTTTGCCAGTGAACCATTTTTCACTTTTACAAAAATTCGTCCAAGAATTATTATAACTAGCTTCATTACCCGAGTTCAATACAAACATTTCAACTAAGTATAATAAACCTTGTTCATTCTGTTCTGTGAAATAAACAATTCAATAATTCTACACGAACGAACGAACGAAAAGCAGCCATTTCCCCTCTGTCAAAATCGAAAAATGACAACAGCTGTCAAGCTCAATACCACCCCGCCGCCATATTGTTATAAGTTTTGTGTTGCTCTTTGTGAGAAAGTTTTTTAAAAACATGTGCTAAACAAAGCAGATTCATAACAAAATGACAGTGGGAAAAGGTTTTATTTAGATTTAGCTATTTATAGACAAATGAACACCGACCTAGCCTGGGCTCTATAGAACCATGAAACAACTCCTTTAGTAGATGTTCCGTTTCATTCCCAAGAGGAAACGTTATCAGACACATCTTCAAAAATCCTTCGCTTCTATCAACCAACAACCGTTCAGCAAATAGAATAAAACATCGCTATTTCCTTGGGACATGCGTGGTTCCTACTTCCCATTTCCTACCTTGGCACACCCTTTTTACCGACAAAACTAGAATAAACAAACAACTATAGTCTCTAATCCATCGATATAAGAACGATAACTTCGATAAGAATGGTAAGTGTATAGAGTTATGTTCACATCCGTGCTTCTAAATAAATAAGAACAATATTGCTACTAGTTACGGGCATTCGGTTAAGTTAATTCTGACAGATTGACACACATGTTCACAGTAAAACATAAGTAAATAAATTATATTAACAAACTATTGTGTGGTCACTAAAAGGCTTAAAAGGATATTGACCATTTTGGACCAAATGCTGCCCAGGCATGGGTATACCTTTATTTTTTTCCTTACATGAAGAGATATTAAAAAAATAATATTTAAAAAAAAACATCCACGGGTTCATACGGGTGAATTTTTGAGACGGGGCAGTAGGGCAGCTACCTTAACCGTTGTAGCTAGAAGAAAACGTTCTTAGAAGACTTTCCCTAACCTTTGAAGATATTTGGACCTGCATCCTCTGATTTTGAAAAAAATTGTACAGTCAGCGAGAAAATGGGCAATTTACACAAAAACTTTTTTTGATGCCAATCGATCCTGTTTCATCTAAGGATTAAAAGGCTCTATCGAACCAACTGAGGTGAGAGTACTAGAAAAGTCAAAAAACGCTAAAATGTATTTCTAAGACAAGACAGTAAGAGCTACCTTAACCGCTGTAGCTAGAGGAAAACGTTTTTAGGAGTGGTAACGCCATCTGTCATCAACACAATCACTGCAAACACACATTATATTTTTTATCTATGATTCCTTCACTCTCCTATAATCCTTGAACCTGAACGGAACGGGAACGAAGGAAGAAAAATCATGCCGGTCCATTCATTCAATCAAATAAATTCAATTCAATTAAAAGGCTCTATCGAACCAACTGAGGTGAGAGTACTAAAAACCAGAAAACGCAAAAAACTTTGATTACACATTTTGTACGAAATCTTTTGTCGTTTGCCATCATTTTTCATCATTTTGTCGAAATATCTTCAAATGTAAGGGTAGTCTCCTAAGAACGTTTTCCTGTAGCTACAACGGTTAAGGCCTTGCTGCTCCGTCTCAAAAATACATTTTAGCAGTTTCTGACTTTTCTAGTTCTCTTACCTCAGTTGGTCCGATAGAGCCTTTTAATCCTTAGATGAAACAGGATCGATTGGCATCAAAAAAAGTTTTTGTGTAAATTGCCCATTTTCTCGCTGACTGTACTTTTTTTTAAATCTGTGAATGCAGGTCGAAATATCTTCAAAAACTAAGGATAGTCTCCTAAGAACGTTTTTCTCTAGTTACAGCGGTTAAGGTAGCCCTTACTGTCTTGTCTCAGAAATACATTTTAGCGTTTTCTGACTTTTCTAGTACTCTAACTTCAGTTTGTTCGATAGAGCCTTTTAATCCTTAGATGAAACAGGATCGATTGACATCAAAAAAAGTTTTTGTGTAAATTGCCCATTTTCTCGCTGACTGTACATTTTTTTCAAAATCTGTGAAAGCAGGTCGAAATATCTTCAAAAACTAAGGATAGTCTCCGAAGAACGTTTTCCTCTAGCTACAGCGGTTAAGGTAGCCCTTACTGTCTTGTCTCAGAAATACATTTTAGCGTTTTCTGACTTTTCTAGTACTCTAACTTTAGTTTGTTCGATAGAGCCTTTTAATCTTTAGATGAAACAGGATCGATTGGCATCAAAAAAAGTTTTTGTGTAAATTGCCCATTTTCTCGCTGACTGTACATTTTTTTCAAAATCTGTGAAAGCAGGCCGAAATATCTTCAAAAACTAAGGATAGTCTCCTAAGGACGTTTTCCTCTAGCTACAGCGGTTAAGGTAGCCCTTACTGTCTTGTCTCAGAAATACATTTTAGCGTTTTTTGACTTTTCTAGTACTCTAACCTCAGTTGGTTCGATAGAGCCTTTTAATCCTTAGATGAAACAGGATCAATTGGCATCAAAAAAGTTTTTGTGTAAATTGCCCATTTTCTCGCTGACTGTACATTTTTTTCAAAATCAGAGGATGCAGGTCGAAATATCTTAAAAAACTAAGGATAGTCTCCTAAGAACGTTTTCCTCTAGCTACAACGGTTAAGGTAGCTGTCCTACTGTCCCGTCTCAAAAATTCACCCTATACTTATATATTTTTTTCTCAATACTCCTCGGATAGATTCTGAAGCGCTTTTTGTTACAGACTAGTATTAGTCTAAGGAACATTATGCACTATGATTCAATGTTGGGCAGCACTTGGTCCAACGTCCATACAAAAATGGTCAATCTCCTTTTATGTGAGTGTGTGTGTTTTAGTTTTAGTGCTAGCTAAGAAATTTGTCACAAAAATTAACATATTTTTAGTACTAAGTCCTGCTGGAGATTAACCCACACCAAAAAAGCAAATTTCTAGAGTTTTCATCGTAATCCATAATAATTCAAGAGAAAATAAAATTTCAGTTCTAGAGAAAAAAAAAAAGGTTTCCTAAAAAATCTTCGAATATCAGATAAAAAATTAGTAAAGGTACAGTTGTGACATAATTTGTATTTAAAAGCAAAGTCACAAAAGTATCAAAGAGCTAATGTAGCACCACAGATAGAATTTGACAGCATTAACTTACTTATTTACATTATTGTTACTTTTCTGAACGTCGAAAAAGTAACAAAAAGTGAACATCCCACACGAACATTTGCACGATGTCTGGTAAAGGATGATTTAGTCCTCCTTGCACAATTTGTTATGTGTGAAAGTCAAAGCTAAGATGAACAGACGACCTTGTAAAGACCGCAGATTGGCAGCGGATGCAGCCCCCTTTCAACCGCAATACACGGAGATCTTTGACGGAATCCTATGCCCAACAGTATGTCTTACGGCTGAGACGATGATGATGATGATGAAAGTTTTAACCACTCCTAGGCTGGGATTCCAGACACAATAGAAAATATTTTAGTCTCGTTGAGATCTACGTTCCAGCATTATGAGAGGTTAAATAAATAAATAAACTTCCTACAGGTAAATATTGTTATCAACGGGGTAATTACCATCATTATTGAGTTTTGTTGCTTCCCGATATTTCGACGCAGTTGCATGCGCCATGATCACGGCTAACTGAAGTCTTTGCGAGGTAGAAGGTAGTTATGTGCAGACGAAACGGTCTACCCTCTTTCTCAGTTGTCATAAATATTGTTATCGTTGATAACAATATTTATGTTCGTAACCATGATAGTTTCAAAAGTTATATCCTACAGGTAAGTTGATCCTGTCAAAAGCTACTTTCTACAAGGCAAGCACAGTAGTCATTCTGTCTCAAATGTTTTTCTATTTCATTACCTTGTTCGAGCGAGGTAAGTTTCTTTCATATTTCAGGATCAGCGTTTCATTGTTCCCTGATTAGTTGTTGGAACTTGTGGATCAGTTTGTAGTCTGCTTTGGCTTTATGGGGTTTCTAGTAAACGGATATTTATATTATGATTTGGACCGATATGGACTCTAGACCAGTGTTCCGCAAAGGGTGCGCCGCGGCACACTGGTGTACCGTGGTCATTAGTTGGTGTGCCTCGGAAAAATAAGGTTACCTATCTCAGTTAAGCTACTCCAAATTTGGACCGCATATACTCAACTAAAAAAGCTCAAGTTTCGCATAAAAAATGATTTTTCGTTTATGGTGTACCTCCAAATTTTCCAATTTCCTAGATATAAGTTCCTTGAACACAAAAAGTTTGCGGAACACTGCTCTAGACTATCTAAGGTGGTGAATTCAAGTCTCAGTCAATGGATTTGGCAAAATTTAAATGCGCGGTGAATGAAAGCGTTTACTGTAGGTATTTTAGAAGGCGGTGATGAGCTTTCACTTTGAAATGTCAACTATTGCTAATGTTTCAAGTATTTATTTAAAACGACGCTATTATTACGGTTTCCTCACGATGTTTTCCTTTATCGTAGAGAGCTCGTGTTAATGCACATATTTTTTCGAAACGAAAAATACATTGATGCATGGCTGGGATTCGACCCCACGACCTTCATATTGAAAGTTGAGGTATTAACCGACTCGGCCAGCACGGCTCACGTAACATTGTAGTTTTTCTTATATATAAGTGTAGAGCTGACTCAACCACGAGATTCCTTACGATATTTCTTTTCTCCTATAAAAGGCGGCTATAATTTTGATAATATTTCAGAACTGTCCCAGTAATATATTTAGTCAAAGTAGGGCATATTTATCTAGATAAAGGCCATTTCTTGCAACAATTAACCGAAGCCGAGCCACTTGGCAGAGCTATGTTGCAAAAATACAGCGGAATGCAAATCTAATTGCGTTGTGGAAATCTGGCGCAGTTAATGCGGGTATATGTCTTCTGGCCGGGACAAGTCCGTGTTTCGATTTATGATGTGCTTCTTTGATAGCCTTTTGGTCTAGTGCTTTGATTGTCCATGTGCAAGTTGTGTGTGTAAATAGATATGAATGAATTGCTGATAAATATTTATTGTTAACGAATATAATTTAAAACTAGCTGACCCGGCAAACTTCGTATTGCTTCAAGCATACCTAAATGGAGAGAAGCATGTATAAAGAGAAGCAGAGAAGCTTGGAAGGAGAGAAGCAGGGAAGCATTGAAGAGAGAAAACCCATACCCATACCCATACCCATATCACCAAAAAGTTCCATGAAGGTCCTGACTCCATCATCATATCAGCATTGTGTTTCACTCATCAATTTCTTTCATTTGATCCCCATATCACTAAAAAGTTCCATGGAACAGGTCCTGACTCCATCATCCGATCAGCTTGCTGTCACCATTTTATTACATTGTAGTCGGAACTTTACAGATATGCTGAGTTCCTAGTTTCAACTCAATCGGCCTTTTTATTGAGGAGTTCTGTTGAACAGCTCCTGACTCTATCAGATCATGACCTTGAAATTTTTACGGGACAATATTTAAAGTACTTACTTTCTAACAAAAAAAGAATCGATGAAATCGGACTACGCGTTAATGAATTACAACCAGATACTCATTTTGACTTTCAACCCCTCTCCCAAGGAAACCGTGCTAAATTATGGGATAAAAAGTATCCTATACTGAACCTCGTAGTATGCACTCAAATCATGCCAAGTTTTATTTAAATCCATACAGTAGTTTCGACGTGATGCGCGGCCACGATACAGACAGACAGACATACATGAAAAAAATTACAGTTTTGGCTTCAGATTATAGTGCCCTCCAAAAAGAATTTTCAAAATGTCGTGAATGTACAGAATTTGACCTGTTACAGTTTTATTATTATTGATTTAATATTGATGATTGATTGATTGATTGATTGATCCCTTTTTTTAATCAGAATCATAATGTTCCCTATTATAAACTTAGGTTGTAGTTGTTTGCCATTTAAATTGTAAAAAAAAACGATTGAATGACAAACAATTTGATCGCTTACAGGTTTATCGTCTCGTATATATCAACAAAAACTTGTTTCTAAAGATGACTTTCCCCACAAGCATTGTATAATTTAAGGCTCATAAAACAACCTATCCAAATTCATCTTATGAGAAATCGTATTACTCGTAAAATGTACCTACCTAACTATCAGGCATCCCTACCTTACGGATAGAGGCACATCAAGCCACACTGTTTTTTTTGTATCCTTTTGTTCTGTTAGTTAAAAAAAAATCTTGACTTTCACTTTTCACATGTTTTGGTACATTTTGTAGAAGTTAGCATTCCATACGGCTGCAAGCCCATCGTCGCTGTTAAAAAACTAATTGGTTTTCTCACGATGGTTTCCCTCACCGTTCTTCTTTCGCGTCAATGGCTTGATCTTAAATTATTTGCCCAACATTCGGCAACTCTTACGTGCCTTTCCGTCGCCTGGTTCAAGTCCTCTCGTGTGCATGAGAGGGCATGAGAGCAGATGCTCTATCCATGCAGTGAGAACAGTCCGCAGCTACACCCGCAATTTGGAACATTTTTGTCCAAACAGTTCGACGATCAGACTACTAGGAGGACAGATTGAAATAAGCGGCTTAGAGTTCGTGTTTAATAGTTTCGATAAAAATTACTTTTGTTTAACTTTTTTTGGAACCGTTTTGGGATGATTTCTAACATTACTGTGCTAAAAAAGTTACAGATAAAATAATAATGCAAACAGAAAAGAATGTAATCAAAAATTAACTATAAGTAGAATATTATGCTGAGAATTTCTTTCATGTAAGAATTTACAAATTATTTCCTTATTAGATTTTGCAGACATGCTCTGAATGTGACAGGGCCCTTATTAATTCCATACCATAATGTTAAGTGACCCGTGCTTTATGGAACGTAAAAGTTTATTTTGAATATGTTGTATATCAGTAATGCCATTCAATTTATGTGCATACATTTGTATTTATTAGTAATCATGTATAACTGAATCAGGGAAAATATTATTACGTTTACGGGTTGGGAATATTACACGCTATTTTTGTAGGTGTGATTAACATACGCGTTTTGTTGAATAAGCAAATCAATTGAATAAAATGTGTATGAGCTAGAGGCCAACTCTGGTAAATAAGTAAATCTTTATACTGTTTTATTTACCAGAGTTTTTTTTCTTTAAGAAAAAAAATTTTAGATACAAAAAGTGTATCATTGAAAAGAAAGTTAGGCCCCAAACCGTGCTTGTTGCCCTGGTTCTTCACGGTCTTCGTCGCGAAGGAACAGGAGTAGAATCACCTAGCTCTTAAGACGTTTCAAAGTGGTACCACTATTGAATAAATTAATTTGACTTTTTACTTTTGCTTAAAAAACTCCGATAAGCAGGAACAGAGCCTTTAGCAGGAGTATGCAAAAGTTTACTATTCGATCCGTGACTGTAGTATAGTCTCTCAAATGTATGGGAATCCGGTGCAGCGCCTCCAGTGGTAACTTGACTGAACTAAAATCCCAATACATTTGAGAGACTATACTACAGTCACGGATCGAATAGTAGACTTTGTGCATACTCGTGCTCGAGGCCCTGATAATGAAGGTACTCTTTGCTGCACGGAAGTACTCAGCAGCAAGCAGTGACAGAGTTTTTATGCCGCCTAAAGGCCTCCGTCATGGCTTGACGACTTAAAAGCCGGGATTAACAATTTAACGTGGCCTTCGAAGCACGGAAGCGCTCAATTTGTAATTCCACTTGCGGTCGCCCATCCAAATCGTAACCGCGCTTCAAAGATCAATCAAGAAAGTCTCAGCAAGCTACGCCACGAGCGCATCTCTCCGTACTCCGTCATAATCTCATCTTAGCTTAGTCAGCGATATCCATAGCAAAAACATACGTGTAGAACTGAGCTGATGGTTTTCTAACGATGTTTTCCTTCACCGTTATGCGCATATTGATGTGCATATAAATTATATGAAACTAAAAGTCCATTGATGAACTTTGAACTCAGTGTCTTCGATCTAAAGTCGAATTAGGCTGAAACATTTGAAACATGATCGGAGTGTTTAACTTTTCACAAAATGTTTGAACCACAAATACTATACCTAACATACAAACTTACACATTGTTTTATTAGAGAGATTCAAAACAGGCAAAGTCCATTTTACTACGGTTCGAAGAAAAATCACATAACCATAATGTTGGTTAAGGTTCTGTTTGTCTGCAAAGGCTATAAACTCTTAGCTGAGCTTCGCGTAGAGTTTGCACTCAAGCGCAAATTGTGTCTCAAGTGATCACTCACTTTTCATAACGAACTCTCCAAAAATCGACGATAGACCTTACCATAGATTTATAGTACTAGATTCACTGACAGCGTGCCGCCGAAAGGGACAAAAATTAAGTGGATCCATTGTTTAGTAGTACACATAAGGTCCATATTAGTACAGAATTTTAGAACATAGATGTTCCCTACCTACAAAGAGCCGGCACACGATGAGGGACAAAAGATATTATGCTCCGTCTCATTTTTTCACAAGAATTTTGCATATAACCCCGCATCCACACGTTGGGGCCAACGTTGGTCCCAATGCCTCTCACCAACGTGTGGTGCTGACAAAATAGCTTGGCGCCAACGTTGGGGCCAACGTTGGGGCTTGGCCGTGCCGTGTCGGTTTTATCAAAGGAAGTTGGCGCGCCAACGTTGGGGATCCGTCCACACGTTGGCGCTATGCTCAGTCCCGTTTCGACGCGCATCGTGAGCGCACGTGTCGACTGACGAGCGAGAATGTCATCGTATTCCTTATTTATTGTGTTTGTAGGACTATCGGGCTGAAATTTTGCACACTTATAGATTCTCGGTGACAATGAAATATTATGGTATCAACAAGCTGATCTGATGATGGAGTCAAGAGCTGTTCAACAGAACTCCTCAGTAAATAAGCCGATTGAGTTGAAACTCGGCATATTTGTCAAGTTCTGACTACAATGTAATAATATGGTGACAGCGAGCTGATCTGATGATGGAGTCTACTATTTTTTTTTATGTTACGGGAACCGTGCAATTTTTTGGGATAAAAAGTAGCCTATGTCCTATTTCCGGTTATTATCTATCTATATTTCAAATATCACCCATATCGGTTAAGTGGTTGTCGTGTTAGAGAGGAACAAACATACATCCAAACATCCAAACTTTCGCTTTTATAATATAGTGTGTTGTGTGAAGTGTGATAGTGACATGATGTGATGTGATTGTGATAAAATTGGTATTCAGTAATGTAAAATCACTTAGAGAAATTTCAATTTCTGTATCGGACGCGCAGACATCGGACGTCTGCACGTTGGCTCTGACGGAACAAGACTGGTGTATCGCCAACGTGTGGATGGTTCACGAAATCTTGGCCCCAACGTTGGGACCAACGTTGGTCCCAACGTATGGAGCCGGCGTAATCCTTCTTAGGTTTTGTGTGAGTGAGAAGGGACGATCCTGCAGTCTATAGTTTTCTTTGTCTTTGGACCTTACACTCAATGAGTGCAGAATCTGTGTAAGAATATCAAACTTTTATGATGCACATTTTATGTATTACCACCGCACCGTCATCACTAGTTTAATTTTAATCCTGTCCATCCAAAGCTTACGTGGAGGAGAGGCCAAATCTTTTCACTCATGAAGGTTTCTAAGCGATTTGTGGGAGTTCTCACTCTAAACTAACTAAAGCTTACAATATGAAGAGAGTTCAGCTTTTCTACGGTCATAATAGAGTCGGTTTTCTTCTTGAGGTATTTTACCACCTGCTCGGCGTTCACATCAAAGTGGACGCGCGACAACAATGTATTTCAACGTGCCTCTGGCTTTCAGACATCTTCAAAGGATCTGATCTGTGAGAATACTTATCTACTGCGCCTTGAGGGATGTCTTTGTTAATGTCTTTGCTGTGTGGGTATGGCTGGTTTAGTTAAAATAATGGTTTAGGTACTGGGCAAGCCTACTCCATCTTAACATTGTCCCAGGCACTACAGTTCCTTTAAGTGTAGGCATGTAAAGGCGTGGCGTGAGGGATCAGTCGTGATCATGACCATTTCGTTTAAATTATGGCCGTCAAACCGAAACCAAGACTTAAGCTTAATCAAATGCTCTTGGCTCAAGAACAGAAACAATTCCAACTTAAAAGCTACAACACTAAAATATCGGATTGCTCCGTACTTGGACGCGGGATAAATTTATATCCCAACTTTTAGTTTTCTATCCCCGATGCAGGTCAATACAATTGAGTATCGTATAAAGTATCTGCAGTTCTGACTTAGCATGAGTTTCGACGTGAAATCCTTTGAGGGTCTTCTGCGATGTGACTATGCTCGCAATAGACAACTTTGTATTATCAAAGTTATTGCTAAACATTTTAGTTGCTTTATCTTTCTTTATACATTTTGACACATCAAGTGAATTTTAATTCGTGTTGAAAAACAAAAGGTGGTAAAATTAAAATGTGTCAAAAATGTAATTGGGGTTTGATATTTTAGCATTGTTTGCTGGGGCCACACTACGGGGATATGGCAAATTATTTGCCAAATTTCGTATAGCCACAATACAGAATACCGGCAAATAATTTGCCATATCCCCGCAGTGTGGCCCCAGCATTAATGAATAAAAAGAAATTAAAAAACTACACGATTAAAATCGTTTTAATAAATCGTTTACAGTAAGTAAGTACTAAGTTTTATTCGATTACAGTGAGGTGTGTATTTTTTTGAATCATTAGAATTATACACATCAGTAATTTAGTTTAGTTTTTAAATAAACGATGCCAAAGGGACATTGTTACAACAAAATAAAAAAAAAACAAAGTTATAAGTTGAGAGGGTACTATACAATTTTTTTACGCACATGTTCAGTAAAGCCCTTCGGGATTCTCACTATATATTGCAAAAACTGGTGCTAAGTATGAAGTTTTGAAATAGTGTAGTGATTTAATTTCACATCGGATATTGTGGATGTATGCTATGGGATATTTTATTTATCTGATTTTGTAAACCTGGAGCTATTCGCCTCTGCACGCTTTACTATGTTCTGTTTTCTATTGGTGCAAACAATTGGTTTGCCATCAGGTAAAGAGAAATTATATTAAAAAGTTGTGCAAGCTGTGATTTCAAAAAAATAAATAAGTAAACCCATTCGTTGTACTAGACATTGTAATAAGACATTAGCGGCCTTTACGCGGTAGAGTTTTTACCACGGATTTGGACTGTACAGATAACCGCGGATAAAACTGTCAAAGGTTGGAATGGCGCGTGCTATTTCCCGCGGCATCTGGACTGTACAGATATCTGTACAGATAACCGCGGATAAAACTATCAAAGGTTGGAATGGCGCGTGCTATTTCCCGCGGGCCGATCTCTGCTAATGCTGCTTTTCACCTACAGATTTTGTAAAGACCCTGACAATGTTTTGATTCTTCGGCTGGTTTTACTGTCACGCGTACCGTCGGCGCTGATAGGCGAGTGATCTTTATTACAATGAAATAAGGATACTGATTGTTTAGCACTGACGAGAGCAATCAGCGTAGCCATTTATGATAAACAATCAGTATCCTTATTCCATTGTAATAAAGATCACTCGCCTATCAGCGCCGACGGTACGAGTGACAGTTAAACCAGCCTTCCGGGGAATTTTCATCAGCAGGGCTGATTGTCTAACTTTTCTCAAACCTCAAACTGGTCTCAAACTGTCAAAACGATCGCGTAGGTATCTTTTATCGCATTCGGTTTCGTTGAGATGAGAGTGACAGAGCTACTTGTGTGGTCACTGAATATTTGACAGTTTGAGACCGATTTTGGCCGCTATCAAAGATAGACAATTAAGGGGCTGGTTATGAGGTTGGGACTCGTGTCGTGGTAGGGCCACTCTTTGTAGTCACGCTTCACAAGTGAATCGACGAATATTTATCTGCAGAGAACCTACCTGTTATAGAAAATTTGAAAGTAGTACTAGGAATTAAAATGAGGTTAGATAAAATCAATACCTGATTCTAAATGATTGCCCAACATAATAAACTGTAATCCCATTCTATTAAACGAGCAATATTTGTTTAACGATTTCGATGAAATTTGCGGTACGGACGTTTACGGGGGCGAAAAATCGATCTAGCTAGATCTTATATCTGGGAAAATTCGTTTTCTCAGCATTTTCACGCAAAAAGATTTAGCAGTGTAATGTGGTTCGTAATTTCACGCAATTTGTTAAGACTAAAATGGCTGAGTAGTTAGGGTGTCCGCCTTCCAGCCGAAGGCTGCAAGTTCGAAACTCAGCTACTGAAAGTTTTTTTTTCTATTTTTATTTTACTCTATGTGCACCCGAGTAGAGCTCGGTCGCCCAGATATTAGCATGATAATGACATGAGTGGAGCTGAAAAAACCATGGGTATAAGTTTTCTTTAGTTTTCATATTGAACGTATGTATGTGATGCGAATGTAATTTTTACATTGTACCAATTAAATTAGATTTAGTTGCGCTATATAATAACGCAAATAATAACTTTTAAAAGTGAAAACATTATAATTATAAACAAACGCCAAGATACTTTCACACACTTGTTAAGGCATCAACCTAGTTCAAAGAAACAGTTTTAATGTTTTCCCTCACCATTTTGAACCCAGTAGATTACACTGGTCAACAAAATAAACATTTTTGGTTTTTTCCTCAGATTTTTTTTTTGTTTCTAGCTCAGTTTGGTGTTCTTATTTTGAATATGAAAACAGTTTTTCTCTAACAGCTTTTGTTTTTGCGTTACAGCTAATAAAAAAAAAAACTATCCCCATTTTCCGATTTTGTTCAGATTTTTATGTTTTGACGGACACTATAATATATTTTTTTGTTGTTTTTGATATGGCTTCGCCAAGAAAACGTTGTTTGCATAATCCACAGTATTTTTGCTATATTTGTGGCTATATATCTTTGAAAAACATCGGAAAACTTTATAAAACTGCGTAAAAACTGCGTATTTTCATCACCTTCTTTAGAATAACATTGTGCTATG
Source organism: Camptogramma bilineatum (assembly GCA_958496255.1). Lineage (NCBI taxonomy): Eukaryota > Metazoa > Arthropoda > Insecta > Lepidoptera > Geometridae > Camptogramma > Camptogramma bilineatum. Next base: position 6,147,124 of record OY292473.1, on the reverse strand, counting down.
AAGATAAACCATGGGTACCTCATTATTGTGTGCCAAAAATGTGTTTTTTGCCTGCGACTATGGTCTTATTGAGAAAAAAATGCTTCAAAGTTCGGAAAACCCATGATTTGGCGAGAACCTCAATTTGTTTTGGTCAAAATTAACTTTCTTGGAAACAAGAAGTCTAACAAACTTTCACGAGCTGGGATGCAACATGAGCATAAAAATTAACTTCTTACACTCACAGGAGGAAGGGAATAGTGAGTTTTTCTCACTCTATTCAAAAAAACTGACTGGGGAAGTACCTCCGCCTTACAGAATATCGCAGCCAAATAACATCATTGTTTTCGAATGGTGTTGTGTTTCTGCGGTGAGTAAGGTTGCCAGTGCTCTGCGAGGAAGCGCTGCGGTGACAACTGGTGGACCAGTCTTGTCCATTGGGTTTGTCGGCGCAGTGGTTCCTCTTTGAAAGAGACAGCAGCACGAGTATGACGTCCTCTGGTTTCGCAGACGTCCATAGGCTACGGTAATCGCTCACCATCAGGTCCGTCAGGACCGTATGCTTATCTGCTACCTTAGTAGTATAAAAAAACCCTCCAGAAAATCTGGGCGATTTTAGTAAAGAGCAGGATGAAATATTTCATCAAGATATAAGTACGGTCAATAAAAAAGCGTTACCAAGGAAGGTGGGACTCATACATGATGGCCAACTGCTGTTGTAGCTTGCAACGAGATCAACCTGAAGTGGTTCATGCAAGGAAACCATAAAAAGTTCATTTGCTAGTGTTAAAATGGAAATTTTACTCAAATATGTCGTAATTTTCTAGTAATTTTTAGTAAAATTGAAAAACTGTATATTTCAAAAACTAAAGCTGTTAGCAATGATCCAGTATTTTTTTGTTAATCAGGGTCCTATAAATAATCAATAACAGTAAAAAAAATCATGGAAAAAAAAAATGGTGTTGACCAGTGTTATCATAGACTTGGTTACTACAACCGCAGGCTATAACTACTCGTCTACAAAAGGGACTCGAAAACACTGAAGTATATGTCCCTTCCTTTATTTCTCCTTAATAAAATTATGGGGGCTGTATATTGAGACTATGGGGCGGAGACGCAGAATAGTGTATATTTGTAAGCAGTATAAACACTACGAAGAATCTATACTAATATTATAAAGAAGTAAAGTTTGTTTGTAAATATGTAAGAGGTAATCTCCGAAACTACTCACCCGATTCCAAAAATTCTTTCACCAGTATTTACAACTAGTGAACGTCCGCGGCTTCGCCCTCGTGGACTACTATTTGTTTATCCAACGAGAACCATACATTTTTCCGGGATAAAAAGTAGCCTATGTGTTATTCCAGAACCTAAACTATCTACATTCCAAATTTTATCAAAATCAGTTTAGTAGCTGTAGGGATACGTGGTAACTAACATTCTCACACACACGCACGGACTTTCACCTTTATAATATTCATAGGATGAACTTTCAGGATAAACATAGGCTATAATGCTATGTAGGTACCTCGCGGGCAACGCCGCGGACGGAAGCTAGTGTCATATAAAGAGGAGAGTATTAATATAAGAGTGGATGGATAAAGGTGTAGGTAGAGGTAGACCAAAGAAAAGATGGATGGATTGTGTGTGAGATGACATGAGTAAGAAAGAAGTGCTGAAATGACGACTGGAGACTAATTGTAAGTTTGAGACAAGTTAAGCTGATATTAGACGATGCTGAATTCAGTGTGCTAACTGCTTATTCATTCACAAATTAGCACTCTGTCTCGCTCTTTGGCCTAAGAATCGCGTATTGTGCATCCTACTTTTACTGAGGCTAACTGTGGCTAACTTCAGTCAGTAAGCATCGGATGCACAATACGCAATTCTTAGGCCAAAGAGCGAGACAGAGCACTAATTTATGAATGAACAAGCAGTTAGTGCACTGAATTCAGCATGGTGTAATATGTCGGCTTTAGACAATCAGCCCGCAAGTCTCGGTCTCTGGTCTCGGTCTCGGGTACCAACCTTTACTAGGTTCAAGAACTGTATTTACTGTTTCAGTTATCTATTCTGCGTGCGAGATCTGTGATTTTTTCCTCAACGCTGAAAGAATACCAATGTTTCCTTATTGGAGAGCCCTATTGACATGTTTTAGCTGAATGATGTTGTTTTTATATGCAGATCAGAACGTGACAGTGCTTGGTAGAATAGAGTGTGGTCTTCTTTGAAATTTGTATGAACTAGTGGATCTATAGTCGGATTGCTCATTCTACGGACTAAAATTGAAGGAAAAATGTCATTTTTCCTTCAATTTTGATATGTTTTTAGTCCATCTAATGAGCAATACGACTTATAGTGACGGAATTTTTTAGTCTACCTCTAGAAAATAAGAAAAATATGAATAGAACTAGCGAACGGCAGCGGCTTCGCCCGTGTAGACAAACATTGTTTTGAAGTAAAACTTCTTTACGCACGCTTGATTTGGGGAGTAAGCTGGTGAATGCGTGACGAGAGCGTTACGAAAAGTGTGGTCGGGCGAGGCGAAGAGGGCGAACGGAAGTTTTACTTCAGTCGTGTGGTCTACATACATTTTTCCGGGATAAAAAATAGCCTGTTCTATTTCAGACTATAATCTATCACCGTGCCAATTTCATTCATATCCGTTCAGCCGTTCTGGCGTGATTGAGTAGGTAACAAACATTCAAACATCATAACTTTCACATTTATAATATGAGATTACAAAATTAAGTAAAATGAGAAAACAGTCTTGGGACAAATTGTAGTTTACGTCCACGCGATTAATCGTCATCATCATCATCAGCCTGTAGCATTCACACGATTAAATAAGTAAAAAAAAATTGTCGCTACCTGGGAAACGCTACCTGGGTTAAAAATGAACAGCGCCACGAGAAACTTGTTCCACCTAAACCAGTCTTATTCTTAGATTACTCGTGACCCGAGCACGTGGAGCTGAATACCTTTGCTGACTCTAAAAGTGTTATTTACATTTTCTGGAACAGTCATTGTTTCGAAATGGCAAAGAGCGAGTCTTAATTGAGAAGCTTTTGCAATGAATCTGGGTCGCGATGATTTCGCTAATGAAGAACGTTTTAGGGGACTTTTGAGAGCAAACAGGCATTTTCAGTTCATATTACTCAACTTTGAAACTCATTTTGAAGCTTTTGATCGTTGGTTTTGCCAATAAACAGTTTGTTTGATCTTTTATGTTATTTTTTAAGCTGGAATCTAAATAGAGGAGTATAAAGTAAAGTGAACATCGAGGTTTTGTATTTTTAATTTTTATAAAGGTAGGTAGGTACTTAATACTTTTTTATTTACTATCCTGCTAGTATTTTATATTTCAGATTTCTACAAACAGGTACGTTGATAGACTTAGAATAGAAATAGCTGGAATATTATTCCCTTTACAAAGAAAAATTGAAAAAACTCTGTATTTATGTTATTATCTCGTCTGAAATTATCTATCATTTACAATAAATTATTTGTATTCCTCATAATTATTATTTAAAATGCAATCATTTATAATACCATTGGTTTTTTTTTAAGTAGGATTAATGTGCGCTCTCTATAAATAATTTGGTTATAAGTACCTACTAATAAAGCATTATTTAAAGATAAAAACTTTTACATTCAAATGATTTCATTACTTAATAAACTTTTTAACAAAAGCATAAAATCGACACCTTTCCATGTAGGTTGGGAAAACTTTGCCAATGAAGAAACCATGGAGCACAAGATATTGGAAGAGCCTATTTATTGAAGAACTAAATAAATACATAAATATTGCTGGATATTTTCACACAGCGCCATCTTGTCCCAAACTAAGCAAAGCTAGTACTATAGGAACCGGATAACTGATAGAATACTTCATAGATATTTTTTGTAAATGGATACTATACTTTAATACTTTACTATACCTAAGTGGAAGTCCGTGGTCTCTGCCTACCCCTGTGGGAAAGAGGCGTGATTTTATGTATGTATGTATGTATACTATACTTTATAACACCCAGACACAGAACAAATATCTATGTTCGTCACACAAATGTTTGTCCTGGGTGGGAATCGAACCCACGACCTACAGCGCAAAAGGCAGAGTTACTACCAACTGAGCTAAGAGGCCTGTCAGCCAGAACTTTTTTACATAATGAAAATAATATGTGCGTATGCTCGTTATACTTCTCTCAAATGCCTTGACCAATTTTGATGTTCTTTTTTGAACTTGTGTTGTCATCAGGATGTTTTTTAGTAGTAATAAATGTTTTTTTTAATGTAAGAGCCGTATTGATTCAGTGGATTTTTCGTTTCGGAAAATTAAACACTACTTAACATCACAGAAAAAGGCTAGCCCAAACCTGTTTATTACCCTGATTCTTCACGATTCTCGCGAAGAAACAGGAGTAGATTCACTTAGTTTTTTAGTTTTTTTATGTGATCCTAGTGATGGAGACAGATCATCCGAGCTAGATGCAGACCACCCGATGATGACCACGATCCTCAGTCATGAGGGGCCAACTACAGAGAGAGAGAGATATGAACCTAGTGATCCTATACTTTAATTCATGGAACGTTATGTTGATGTGAGCTTATCACTCCGTACCCATACTGTAAATGTGAAAGTGTGTTTATTTGTCCTGCTTTCACGTCAAAACAGAGCGACGGATTGACGTGACTTTTTGTGTGGAGATAGTTGGAGGGCTGGAGAGTAACACAGGCTACTTTTTATCCAAGTACCATGCGAGCGAAGCCGCGGGCAGCAGTTTGTATGTAAATACTTTAGCTGCGCCATTTCCCGCGCAGTGATAGTGATGGTATTCGGTGATGATAAAGATGATGAAAAGCTTATAACCTTCCTCAATAACTAAATTTCGTCACTGGTTACAAAAACATGAGAAAAAAATCCTCTGTCGTAGTTGGTTATGAATGAAACACAGTTATACATGAAATAAATATTCCTTTTCATTAACCAGTTACGAATTAGTGAAAAAAGTTCTTTCGTACGAAAATGGACCAAAGGGAATTACACTATCAACTGCAGAGAGAATTTTTTAAATTTCACTGGTAGTTCCAGAGACAAGCGCGTTCAAACAAATAAATAAACAAAGTGCTGCTTTATTATATTGGTAGATATATTTATACACCGTTTATTTTTGGTCAGTTTAAAGCCGGCGCCTACGTAATCTATATAGATAACCTTACTCAAAAGTAATAATAAAAATGAGATCTATTTTTTTGCAATTTATAATATCACGAAACATAGGCAGGATAAATCACGGAGATACGTGCTCTGTGCTCAGCTGTTGCTACGGCGTAGAGTCTATGCTACGTCGTAGTCATAAATACATACCTAGGTCATTAGCTCTGCGAGCCTACGACACCTTACCAAGTGTTTTCCTCACTTTTGTTAATCTTTTCAACTATTTAGTGTAGTATGAAATACTTATCAAATTCAAAAACTAACCCAACGACACGAATACGATTAAGCAATACAAGCAGTGGGTGCTGGCTTTAAACTGACCCAGAATTAACGGTGTATTTGTTTTTATTTTTGCCTGTATCGTCTCACTCACTACATTGCAAAAAAGAGGGCTTCACTTATCAATCTATACCTAATTATATAAAGGGAAAGAATTTTTTGTTTCAACGCGCTAATCTCAAGAACTACCAGTCCGATTTGAAAAATTCTACATTCGATAGCTAAGCGAATCCGCAACCGTTCGCCAACGACTGTTTCGTCAGAAAGGTTATAGGCTACTTTTCATCATCATCATAATCATCATCATCATCATCATCACCATAATACCATCACTACGGAGGCAACGAAACGAGGGTGCTGCAAGTAAAAATAAAATGTACCTAACTGAAATTCGTGTCGCTGTAAGTGTGGAAGTACCACTTCATTATTGTCAAGTAGTGATACTGTCAGTTATTCTAAAATGACAGTATCACTACTTGATACTGTCATTTTAGAATAATTATTCTAAAATGAGTCAAGTGGTGATACTGTCATTTTAGAATAATTATTCTAAAATGACAGTATCAAGGTAGTGATACTGTCATTTTAGAATAATTATTCTAAAATGACAGTATCAAGTAGTGATACTGTTAATAATTATTCTAAAATGAGTCAAGTGGTGATACTGTCATTTTAGAATAATTATTCTAAAATGACAGTATCAAGGTAGTGATACTGTCATTTTAGAATAATTATTCTAAAATGACAGTATCAAGTAGTGATACTGTTAATAATTATTCTAAAATGAGTCAAGTAGTGATACTGTCATTTTATAATAATTATTCTAAAATGACAGTATCACTACTTGACAATAATGAAGTGGTACTTCCACAGGTTCTCACCGCCGCACAAGAAACCCAAAGTTTCGGAACTTCGCGAACAAACATAACTTTAGCTCGCAGGTAGATTAATATTTTCCCAAAGTTACTTTCTTTGATATACGTGGAATGTGCCCCTGTATTTATTCGGGACTAGAGCCCCTATTCGTAAAGAAGTCAGCGAAATCTGACAGATGTCATCAACAGCTAAACGTCATCTAAATTATGACACAATATGTTTTATTTGGCTGGATTTTACCAAACTGGATTAAGTTTTATCTGGAGATTAAACCACAGATTATACTGCTGTTTGTTTGAATATTTTGACATTGTAAAGTTGACACCTTATAACCAGGATAATTTGAATGCACCTATTAATGTTCGGTTGCGCTTTCTAAACAATTGTATTTCGAACTCTGTCGGCTAACGGAATAACTACTCTGGGAGTAAGATGACAGTTTGGTCGAATCCACCCTTAGAAGAATTAGATATACCGGCGATGGGCTTGCAACCCGTCACGTGCAGTATGAAATAAAATACAATATTTATTTATCCAGATTGTCGTATTAGAGATGCAGTATTGAAATTAATCCAAAGGTCGTGAGTTCGAATCCTGGCCGTGCATCAATGGATTTTTCGTTTCAAAAAATTTAAATGCGTATTAACGAAGGAAAACATCGTGAGGCAACCAGTTAACTTTCTAATTGCTTGCAACTTGCAACTTGTCACGTATGGAATGCTAACTTTTGCAAAAAGTGGGTAATATGTATTTGGACGTGCCTCTAATTACCCCTTTAGATATCTTCAAAGATCTAGAATGCCATCAAAAATGTCTGCCGCGCCTAGTGAATTCCCCGCTTAATACAGTCGTGATCTTCCTGTATGATAACCTTATCTGAGGCGTTTAGGAATACGGGCACGGAAACACTGACTTAGCAAAATAAATAAAGTAAAATGCTGCCTTTTGAGACATTTATCAGTCGGGAGCACTTGTTTGCTTTATTTTGGAAGCTTCACGTTGCTTTGCCATTTTTGTGGCTGTTGCGGCAACTTTGTTATTTATTCATCAGATTAATTACTTTGTGAGAAATGTTTTCAGGAACAAACGTGTATTTTATGGTGTCTTGAGAAAAAACTTGCTAGCTGACAGCGGAAGGTTTAATAAACTCAAGAGCATGACTTGGGTACGAACCTTAGTGGTAAAAGAAAGAATATTTCTGTGACCATGGCCACTACCACTTAGTACTATTACTCGAACACACCATTTTCTCAAAATTATATATAATTGCTAAATATCTATTCTGTGTCTTGTCAATACTCCCACCCCCTGTCCCGGGAAGGGAAGGGGGGGGGGAGGGCTTTCCTCTCACCGCTAATATACCTAAGGTGTCTAGAGATAGCGCGTACATAAAAATGATTAAATACATGAAAAAATGTGATCCCGCAAGTTTACCTATAACAATTAAACATTCATAAATTATTTTTTGTAATAGTGGTGCTCATAAATTAAATCCTCAGTTCACAATTTTTCGAAAAATATTACCAATTTTCATTTCATTCATTTCACAAAATGTGATTGTACTTTATAAATCATTCATCAAACATCAATATTAAAGTGGAGCATTAGCGAATTGCACTGAAAAACTCAGTTTTTCAAATCTTTACATTTCACGTAGAACCAGCAATTACCGGCTGCGCAAACACCGGATAAAACCGGTTAAAACCGGTTAAATCCAAGTTCAGTAAACGAGCTTTAATTAGGCACAGTTTTTGTGAATGTAGCTTGCTGTGCGATTTCTATGTAATATGTTTTATCTTTGAAAACATTTTAAGGAACTACTTACATAAAGTCTTTGTTTTTGCAATAGCTTTTTTTCTTGTAGATATACCTTTGTTTAGCCACAACCTCACCTGATGGTAAGCGGCGATGTGGCTGACGATGGATCACAAAGTTCTAGAAGACATTCATTATTGACTCTTGACTTGAAGAGACCCAGGTAACGCCTTTGTTAGAGCTTCTTTGGATTAGGTACCTTGATTTTCGATCCGAAGATGATTATGGGATTTCTCGTAACGAATTTAAATAGGATTTTTTGTTATGAGAAAATCGGTAAGTGGACGATGGGATTACATAAGTCACGAAAATAATTTTAAGTACTAAAATATAATGAAACACTCTCTTTGTAAAAGAATCTTAAAAGATGGATTGTTAAAGTAAAAGAAGAAGTTGTTGTGAACAAAGTGATACCTGGGATTTTGTTGAGGTGGAGTACCTAGGCTTGCCCAACACCTAAATCATCCTTTCAGCTTAAACGGCTATATACACAGAAAAGAATGGTCAATATTTTGTGGGGCTGACTAAGCTACGGGTTTCCTCACAATGTTTTCCTTCACCGTTTAGAGCTCTTATTAATGTGCATTTAAATTTTTCGAAACGGAAAATCCTTTGATGCACGGTCTTGATACAAACCCACGACCATCGTATGAAAGTCAAGGTACTACCCCACTCGCACTCGGCCAATACGGCTTCACAGACTTAGCTATAATATATATTAATATATTTATAGCTAGGCATATTACTATATATTTTCTATACTAATTTTAGCGTGACCACACACTCAGCTATAATATATACGGTATCATAGTACGGTATATTAATATTTTTATTATAGCTAAGTCTGTGACGGGCTTTAAAAACCTGCATAAATTCCCCAAAAAATACCTACGACACCTACTTACAAACACTTTAACTGGAGCGCGCCCACAGAACCTTTGTCGTCAATAGTTCAATATGTCAAAGGCTTGTTTACTGCCGGCGTTGGTAAAGCGATTTTGAGCACGAATGTACGTCGCTCGTCACTTTTGTCGCAGTGAAAATTATGTGTAGCTCATTTCTTTTTATTTGTTAATGTGCTTATTTTGACTTTTGACTTTTAATATGGTTCCCTACAGATAATTTAAAATATTAAAGTATGTTTAGTAAATTAGTAGTAAGTTAATTTCTTCGAGCTTATAGAGTTAATTTAGACAGTGAAAATATGTGACTTAAAGAAATAATTTTAACGATTTAAAATTTAGATTTTGGTTTCAAAAATGTTCCACAAAACACTTTAACGAATAAGGGGTTTGTAACCTACATTTTAGTTAATACTGAAATTTTACTTGCATGCAAATCCAGAAGCGAGTTTTATATGCATGCAAATGCTGGAGTGTAAATGTGCGGAGAGACTGATTATTCGTTAAAATAAAATAAAAAAACATTATCGGGCAAGCGTGTCGTTGTTCAATTTTTGAACAATATGAGACTAAAGAAACAGACATTTGAATTATAAAGATCTCTGGATTTTGTGGGAAAGCAGAAGCATGATTGCATGTTCCTATTTAAGTGTGGTTGTGTCTAATATTATTCACATATGTTGGCAAAAAAATAATTTTATTCTTGTAATTATCTCAATCATCTACAAACAAAAACAGACTACTAACATCTTAACCAAGAAACAACAAGTCACATTCTTTTGTAGTTCTTACCTACTTTCATTTTAAAAAGATCAATCTTTATTTCAAGCTGTACTTAATGAGACAGTTATCCTTCTCAACACTGTGATACGCGACTCTCACTTTTGAGCCCGACTGTCGTGTCGCGTCAATTTTACATCTCGCTGCTTTTGACATTGACATTTGATGAACGACTCAAATGTCACGGGTCACCGGCAAATTAGAATTGGCAACTCCGTCACTTTGTAAATTAGTAAGTTCGACTGTTTAATTAGTATATTGGTATCGGAAGTAATTTTCAACTCTTGTATTGAAGCGAAGATTTTGAAATGAAATTGTATTGATTTTGTAACAGCGGGAATATTTAGAAGACTCGTTGATATTTAAAAAGTTCGAGTGGAGGTCCCTTTCTCCAATTTGTCTTATTAAACATTAGGCCTTTCCATCTTTACTAGTTGATTTATACAGTATCAGGAGATAATCTTTGCCTGAACTTAACGGGACACTGTAGTGCCTGGGACAATGTGAGATGGAGTAGGCTTGCCCAGCACCTAAACCATCCTCTCAGCTTAACCACCCATATCCACAGGAAAGACATGGTCAAATTGGTCAATACGTGTGGGGCTGACTAAGCCACGGGTTTCCTCACGACGTTTTCCTTCACCATTTTTGTTTTTTGAATGACGTAGGTGATAAGATGAGTTTGACGTAGGTACGTCTGAAGAATTCGTAATTCATGTAAGTATTCAAGTGATTCAAGTCGACTTTCACTTCCTTCTTTATCAACTTCACATCATTTTATTAATGTTCGGACACTTCTAGGTTTCTACTTTCACGTTACATTATTATGTTCATATTCGGGAGTTCCACTTCTAAATCATTATCATATTATTTTTTAATTTCTTAATTTTTTATTTTGCATTGATTTCGATTTTAATCACAGTAAAGTATTTATAAACTTCTGAAGTATCAAACCTACGCTGAGTTTCACTTCTTTGTTCTCATATTTTTGACTATGTTCATGTTCGGAAGTTTCACTTCTAAATCATAATTACCATTTTATTATTAGGCTTCCGTACCTTAAAAGGTAAAAAAAGGAACCCTTATAAGATCACTTTCTTGTCCGTCTGTCTGTCTGTCTGTCTGTCTGTCTTCACCATCGATTATCTCAGGAACGGGTAAAGCTAGCAAGTTGAAATTTATACTGTATACTAAGGTCTATAGTTTCTATTGTGAGTATAAAAATCAAGGTCCTGAGTTAACACTATAAAAAGATATAGGAAAATTTAGGTTTTCGTAAAAACTTGTGAGTACCAAAACTTACCTTAATTATCAACTTTTTTTATTTTTCGGAATTTTTCCTTTACTTGTGCTGGAAGACCTTGCTTGTAACCAAAATTGACAATTCTAGGTCAACCGGAAGTACCCTAGAGGTTTTGGGTCGAAAACCTAAATGGTAGTTCCCGTTGACCTAGAATAACGAAATTTGGCAAAAAGTCTTATAGCACAAATAAAGGAAAAATTCCAAAAATTTAAAAAAGTTGAAAATAAAAGGGTGTTCCCATACATACATAGTTGACGCCAATTAAAATTGTCTCCGAGTTGTATGAGCGCTCATACAATTAAGCGGACTAGCTTAATTGGCACCATGGCTAGGTACGGAACCCTCGGCGTACGAGTTCGACTCGCATTTGACTGGTTTTTATTTTTTATTTCGCATTGATTTTGATTTTAATCACAGTAAGTATTATTGAATGCTACGCACTTATTCAATGCTACGCACCTACAAAACGCGCAGTACGAGAAGACATAGACAAATTCTACGACGACATAAGGCACGCGCTAGAGCACACTGGAAAAGATACCATAGTAATGGGAGATTTCAATGCACGAATCGGACAAAGAACTTCTGAGGACAAAACAGTAATGGGCCAGTGGGGCTATGGCAGCCGAAATGAACGGGGTGCTCTTTTGCTGGAATTCTGTCTCGAAAATCAATTGTTTATTATGAACACACAATTTAAGAAACATTCGAAAAAGAAATGGACCTGGCTCTCACCGGACGGAAAAACAAAGAATGAGATCGATTTTGTACTAGCTAGAAATAAAAAGAGCATTTGGGATGTCGATGTACTCAAGACAACCTTCCCATCAGATCACAGAATAGTTAGAGCAAAATTTACTTCCAATTATAACATTAAATCTCGGAAAACGTATGGAAATAAATCACTTCAATTGAATTCTACTGAACAGCTATCACTAAAGAATATATTTAGCAATTTAACAGAATCATTTTGCAACCAACATAATCAAGTGCAAAAATCATACGAAAACCTCATTAAAAATATCAAAGACTCTACAAACAAGCTTTCCAGAAAAAATAAAGAACTACCTTCGTTACCGGATAGAATAGTACGTCTAATAGAAGAAAGAAATACACTCAAAGAAAAAACAAATAAGACAAGAGCTGAAAAAAACAAACTGAGTGCCCTATATAAACTAATCAAGAAACTTTTAAACAAAAATAGAAAAGAACACCGATACAAAACAATAGAGGAAGAGCTAGAAAAACGAGCGTCTGTTAAAAGAGCACAGAAAAAACTAAATAACAACAAGCAATGGATCACGTCATTAAATAAAACTAACGGTAAATCTGCGAAAACAAATAGAAACGACGTTATTGATATAGCTACAGATTTTTATCGAAAATTGTACGCAAATGATAGAAAATGCCAAGACAAAGACACATCAAATGAACATTCTCATAATCAAGAAGACATCCCGCCTCTCCTTCAATGTGAGATTCGTAGCGCTATTCACCAACTGAAATCACAGAAAAGTCCCGGTGGAGATGGTGTAACAAACGATGTTTTGAGAGCGATTATCGAACCTCTGACACCAATCCTTACAAAACTTTTCAATGAAATAATACAAACGGAAATAACCCCCACTGAATGGGAATCATCAATCATAACTCTTCTATACAAGAAAGGTGACCCAAACGACATTGGAAATTATCGACCAATAAGTCTACAACAAACAACCTATAAAGTATTTACGACGGTCATCCTGAAGAGAATCTCAAAAATACTAGAGTCGAACCAACCAAGAGAACAAGCTGGATTTAGACCAAACTACTCTACCACAGATCATATTTTTACCCTAACTCAAATTATTGAAAACTACAATGAGTATGATAAAAAGCTCTACGTTGGTTTTATAGACTACACAAAGGCATTCGACTCTATATTTCATGAACCTTTATGGCAGGCTCTAAAAGAACAAGGAATTCAAGAAGGTTATATAAACATACTAAGGGAACTATATAAAAACTGTAATGCAGTCGTCAAACTAGAGCGCAGAGGAAAACCCTTTCCCATTAAAAGAGGTGTCCGACAAGGCGATCCAATATCCCCAAACCTGTTCACATCTCTACTCGAACACATCTTTAGAAATCTAAATTGGTCAAATCTGGGCATAAATATAAACGGTGAATATTTAAACCACTTACGATTCGCCGACGATATTGTGCTCATATCAGAAAACCATCAAGACCTGGAATACATGCTGAATACATTAGATAAAGAGAGTCAAAGATGTGGACTACATATGAATGCAAGCAAAACATTTATAATGACCAATGGCGAAAAAGTACCTATTGTGATCCAATCAAGGCTTATAGAGTATGTCGACGAATATTTATATCTGGGACAAAATATTCCATTTCAAGAACAAACATCAAAAGAAGTAGAATGTCGTATAAAAAAGGCATGGAACAGGTATTGGTCCCTCAAAGAAGTATTCAAATCAAATATCCCAATTAGGCTCAAGAAGAAGGCTATGGACACAATAATACTTCCAACACTTCTCTATGGATGCCAAACTTGGGCGCTAACTCAAGATGTTATCCATAGAATACAAGTATTCCAAAGAGCAGCTGAAAGAAGTATGCTAGGATTGAAACTGAGTGACAGAAAGAGGAATAATGACATCCGATCGAAGACAAAAGTACTTGATGCCGCAGAACTTGCATGCAAACTTAAATGGAGATGGGCCGGACATGTGGCAAGAGCTATTGATGGAAGATGGAGCGAAAAAGTCCTTCACTGGTATCCCCGGAACGCAACTCGCCCCCGCGGCAGACCGAAACGGCGATGGCGTGACGACATCATGAGGATAGCGGGCGCTACATGGACTAGGCTAGCTCAAAAAAGAAATGATTGGCAACGGTTGGAGGAGACCTTCGCCCGCAAATGGGTGGTCCCAACTGAACAAAAATGAATAATAGAAAGAAACATGAAAATACTTATAAATACAACTAATTTATTAGGTATAGAAATAATATAGTTTTATATACTTAAATCAATTTAATTTAATAATAATTTTAAATGTAATAACTAATAATTATTTTGGGAAATAAAAAGGTTTAATAATAATAATAATAAAAGTATTATTGAACTTCTAAAGTAGGTAGGTATCAAACCTACGATGAGTTTTACTTCCATGTTCTCTGATAAAATGCGTGACAATGTTTACACGCGCCGTCATAACATCTCAACGTCATAATACCTCAACAACTTGTTTATCACAAGGACTATTGATGGAGATGGTTGTTTACTGCGGGTGAGTTATGGGCTGCATTACCGGTTGTATAGGGTGTTTTGGTTATCATGTGAATTTTGGTTAGAGAATATCTAATTTTGAAGGTGTTTCTTGTGTTTCTTCGGGAGTAAGCATAAGACGTTATAATAATAATAATAATAAATATTTATTTTCCAAAGGTACCTACAATCTTAAACAAATTTCACATTGGGTGCCGCACTAGGTCTAGCCTGTGTCGCGGAAACCCTAACTAGATTTATCAAATGCTTTAACAATGAGAACCTTTATGCAAGGCAGGTGTACAAAATAAATGACTTTATAAAAAAAAAAAAAATACTTAAAGACTTAGGTAGTTGGTTCCAATTCCAACGTTCAAAGATGAGTGATATAAAGGATGAATGTTTTAATGATAACCCCACTTCATACTATTCAATTCCTACTCTTCCTGCCCTTATCTTACGTTATCAACGATCGGTTTTCTTACTTATATAATTTCTTACATATTCTGACCCTGGGTTTATTAGTTTAGGATCAGGATTCCGACAATTGGGTGTTATTTATTTGGGTGTTAGCGGAAAATAAAGCAAAATAGGGCCGATTTTGTTCAATTTTATCGGAGCCCAAAGACATAATAATTTCCTAACCTGCCTTACACCTGACGCTTTATTGAAGGCCGCAGAATCCTATTATGGCTAAGATGGCCTTCGCTTTTCAAATTGCCATGACCGTTTTTTTGAGAAGTAGAAAACTTTCATGGTAGCTGAAATACTTATTTATTTATTTTTATTTCCCAGGAAAACAAACAGTCCTTAAAAACAATACACTTAACTAAAACTATTACTATTGACCATTTAAATGTTCTCACACATCGAAACTAAGTATAGCTTGTTTGATTATTAACAAGAGGTTCAAAACTACCAAACAAAACCAACAATGTATTAATAACACGAAAAAGAAAAAACAAAAGAAAAAATAAAAATTGAAGCTACATAATACGAGTGGAATAATTCCACTAGCAAGTGCTAGTTGCGTCAATTTGAAACTGATTCTGCAATCGAGTGCAGCAAATTTATTAAGTTGCTGGTATCCCGAATCGGCAATTTATTGTAACTAGTCGAGCGATTTAATTCCCTCCCCGTCCCCCGCAGCGCCAGCCTTGTCTTGGATTTGAAAAGTTTATTCAGAATCGCGGCAACCAACTATTGTACACCAATCTGAGTTGGTAACATAGAGTCCACTATATTTATTAAGATCTGTAATTTACACCTATGTTAAACAATAAATGAATTATGAATTATGAACCCGGGCCTTTTTGCTGCAACTGGCAACTTTTAACGAAATTTTGAAAAGTTGAAACTTTCTTCAACTAAGTTGATATTTTATTCAGCTAAAGTTGCTCTGTCTGCGGAGCGCCAGTTTCACAATCACACTATAACACTTATATTATAAATGCAAAAGTTTGGATGTTTGGATGGATGTATGTTTGTTCCCTCTATAACTCGACAAACACTGAACCGATTTGGCTGTTTAAAACATAGATAGATAATGACCGGGATAGGACGCTACTTTTTATCCGGGTACCACGTGAGCGAAGCCGCGGGCAGAAGCTAGTTTTCAATTTACGGGAAAAACATTTAGCTATACTGTAGTCTGGCAGCGAATACCGTCGACCGCTTTTTAGGAAACCACAACCTAAGCCCTCAATCAATCATTCTGAATATTTTTTTAATTTTTATTCTTTCACTTCATCGACGCTCTGTAACATCGAATTATAATAAATGGTGTGAAAAATGATGTATGTGCAAAGTATGCTACATCAATCTTGGTATGGTGTGAAAAATTGTTTGGTTATGTTTATCGGGTGGCTCTAATTCAAAGTGTAGTCACTGACAGAAGTTAATTGACATGTCAAACGAAATAATACGATTGATGATCACAAGGCGCAATACATTCTCTCAGATCTGTAGGCATTTAAAATCCTTTGAATATGTCTAAGGGGGTAGTCAGAGGTAAGTCAAAATTCAAAATTCAAATATCATTTATTCAGTAGGACCGTTATGACCACTTTGAAACGTCTTGAGAGTTAGGTGATTCTACTCCTGTTCTTTCGCTACCAACACCGTGAAGAATCAGGGCAACAAACACGGTATGGGGCTTAGCTTAGAAGTCTAAATACATATTTGGTACGTATCCACATTTTACTCAACTTAGCATTTCAGACGTGACAGGTTGGAAGTCTATCACCGGTATTAGAAAGCTAACTGGTTTTCTCACGATGTTTTCCTTCACCGTTTAGAGCATTTTAATGCGCATACAATTTTTCGAAAAGTAAAATCCATGAAATTGGCGATTATTGGAAATAAGTCAAGAGTACCAGCTTGCATGAAGAATGTGATGAGAGTGAATGGAGCGAAAGGTATCAGGACCGTAGCAAATGGAGATCTGTGGTCTCTGCCTACCCCTATGATGGGACACAGGCGTGATTTTACTGTGTCCATGGATGCTGTCATTCAAACCATGACCTTCGAATCAGAAGTCGAGGCACTAACCCTAGGCAACACCTAGAGGAACTCTGGCAATTTAGCTCACCGCAGAAAAACTTAGGCCTTTACATCTTTACTAGATGATTTTATACAGTGTCAGGAGGCAATCTTTGCCTACACTTATCGGGACACTATAGTGCCTGGGACAATGTTAAGATGGAGTAGGCTTGCCTAGCACCTACACCATCCTCTCAGCTTAACCGGCCATATCCACAGGAAAGACATGGTCAATACGTGTGGGACTGACTAAGCCACGGGTTTCCTCACAATGTTTTCCTTCACCGTTTAAAGCTCGTTATGCCCATTAAGGGCATATAAACTTTTCGAAACGAAAAATCCATTGATGCACGGCCAGGTTTCGAACCCACGACCTTCGGATCGAAAGTCGAGGTATTATACCCCTCGGCCAACACGGCAACCGCAGAAACCTCCAAAAAATCTCGCCAAGCCACTCTGATGTCAGAAAAACTTTATCACCAAAACGTGACTGGACAATTTATCCAGAACCACTTTGCCCTAAATAACTCTCCATAATAAACCGCCCTATATTTCCATCTGTGTAATAAAATTAGCATACAAAATGCAGTGTGCAAGCCAAAGGCTCTCGATGTCACGTTCTCTAAAGGCATTGTCCGTTAAAGCATCGCTATACATTTATCGACTTTACACTTGTTTAAAATAGGTTATTTGATTTTCCAAAAGAATTTTCATCAGTTGATAGAGCATGAATCACCTAAAAAATCCAATTTATTTACATATATATAAGATATATAAGATATAAGATATATAAGATATAAGATATATAAGATATACTTATATATATATATATATATATTTACATATATATATATATAAGATAAATATTTTTAAGTCTTTTTTTATGAGGAGTAGAATTCTGAGATTATACAAATTAAAATTATGTGTAAACGCCTTTAGGCCTAAAGGGAATATCCAAAAAAAAAAAATAGGTAAATAGAACTTCTTAAAACCAAACTAAACAGACCCAACATTTTTTAATATCAATTTCACATTTTCAATTTTAACCTTTATTTCAGCAAAAATTGAGGTTAAAATTGAAGATTTTATTTTATTTCTCAACACCAATTTTGTAAAACTTTTCCCTCACGTTCACACAGAAGCTAATAAATACCCAAAGACGCTATAAAAAGGATCATACAAAATGCTACAAGTACGTATAATATCTGCGGAACCCAGCTTCCTTTACATGATGAATGGCAGCGCGCGTGTATATGACAAATACGCATTTAATTCCGAATTTTATGTGAAAAGTACCCCTTTGAATGCCTGATTTGTTTAACTTCAAACACCTGGTATGAAAAGGAGTTTTTATGTGTTCTGGCGGGTTTGGTTTTTAATGCTTTTGAGCTGTAATGACGAAGGTGAACTTTGACTTTGGAACGGAAGGTTCAATCAATTATCTTCATCGATAGAGCTATATTATTTTAGGGGGATGTGATTTTCAGTTCAATGTGGTTGATTCGTGGCCTGAATAACAAAATTCTTAACTGCTTTTCTTAAAATACGGAAAAAAATCGTTTAAAGAATGTTTTTTTTTTTATGATATCCCAAAATCTGATTAGGTACGAAGTTTACCGGGTCAGCTAGTTTGTTATAAAAAGCGTCGAAGAATATTTTCCCTATTGATATTGAAAACTAAAGGCATGAGAATCGGGAGCCGATAAGCCTGAGTTACTTCTGCAGTCGGTGGATTGTTTTACCTTTCTTTGATATATTGGACCAAGGCGCTTGCACATGATGTGGTGTGACATGACGCGGGTAAAAATCCTCCTTTTTGCGTCGTTTCCCCAATGCTGGAGGTGACCCATCACGAAAGTATCTTCTCCCGCACGATGTTGCGGCATTTGTTCCATTCGGCTTTCAGCGACATCACACTTCTGGCATGCTGAGGTCGAATGCGTTTCGAATCTGGTCTGACCAACGCATCGGACTCCTTCCTCTAGTCGGGTAAAAATAACTCGCCAAAAACAGCTCCCCACTGGGGCTTGACTATTCCGAAAAGAAAACTGGGCCTGAAACCGTGCTTGTTGCCCTGGTTTTTTACGTATTACATGAACAGGCGTAGAATCACATAGCTTAAGATGTTTCAATGTAATTTCAGAGGTCCCACTAAATAAATAAATTTTGAAAATTATCAACCAAATGCTATAATTAGCAAATTTCCTTTTTCGTTAATATAAAATTTCGGTAATAATTTTTTTAATAGGCCTTTGCCCATTGTCTCCCAATGGGCAAAGGATTATTATTATTATTATTATTTCCTTGATCTCTACAAGTATCATGGTCTTGTACTTTTCGGACTCACGCTTTGTAAAGTCATAATCGTCGGTTGGTAATGTTTTGGTGCTATTTGACACCTTAGTCATGCACAAGAGCCTACCCTGGAAGATTCTTTCTGATTTATAGTCCCCAAGGGCTCTGTTAGGCCCCAAATCCGTCTCTGATTTTGTCCTTTAAGTTTTGTTCCATGTCTTCTCAATGTATCTCGAGAATTTTCTTCAAAAATCAAATGAGTTTCTTTATGGAAACGAAAATTTAAGGTACCCAAGGCTATTAATTATTTTCCCTTGAATATAGGATATAAGTAGAGTATACAATTGACCCGGCTTTCAATATTCACCTGCCTAATTTATCACGGCACAAAGAACCCCATTCGCCGCAAAAACACGCGGCTACAATGTAAAAAATAACATAAAACCTTTTGAAAATGTCAATCACGAAAACGCACGAAAATGCTTTGTGTTCACAAAAAAATAGACTTATAAAAGCTTAAAGGCAATCTGTCAAAACTGAGCTTCAAAGACTCTGGGCTTTTATTAATATAGGTAGATTAAGGGGCTTCTTAAAAGCCAAAACAGGAGTGGAAGCTACTTAGCCTCCACATTTTTCTAATTTTTCACAGCTAATGAAAAAAAAAAAATAAGAGTGAAAAATCCTCCTTGTTACAAATTTTCAATCAAATACATAAATTAAAAATATGTCGTGAAGCTCTCGTCGCGTAGCTTGCTTAGGCTGATTTTAGTCTCACGCTCACCGTCAGCGCTGATAGGCGAGTGATCTTTATTACAATGAAATAAGGATACTGATTGTCCAGCACTGACGAGAGCAATCAGCGTAGCCATTTCTGCTAAACAATCAGTATCCTTAGAGACTAAAATCAGCCTTAGACGTTATTGATTGATCGTCAAAGTTAAGCAAGGCGTTCGGAGCGGTCATGATTTCGATGGGGGTCACCCATCCAAATCGTGACACTCGCAATAGATCGTAGAGAATGGTGTAATAAAGAGGAAGCCTAATAGCTAGCAGATGATGATGATGATGTTTTACTAAGACAACAAACAAAAGCAAAAGATAAAAGCAAGTGATTAAAATCATAATAAGTACCTACCTAATTTAAAAAAATCTTACAAATTAAATTCTCACTGACGATAAAAAATAATTTATTCAAAGAGAGTCAAAAGCATTTTTTTAACTTTAACAGAATTTAAGTTACTCTGCGATTAGCATAATTAAGTACCTACGTTTTTTAATTTTCCTCCCTGGCTTATTAAACGAGAATTTATTCAAAGTACTCTAGATTTTAATTACCCATAATAGTGGCTCTTTCATTTTAATACTGTTGTTTTATTTGAACTTCAGTTATGTGAGTCTAATTTTCTGAGCTATAAAAGAGGAGGAAGGCCTTGGTAAAGTTTTACCTTTTCCTCCACTTAACAGGCCGTTGCAGAACCTAGGACACTATTCAGATGGAGTGGGTTTCCTGAATTAGACACGCTTTTTGGTCGAATGTTACATGCAGTTCAAAATCCGACCTTATTTCTTGAAAGCCAGAGAGTTTTGTGGTCGCGGGCTCTGAAACTCATCCACAGAAGCTCTATTTGTATGTTTTGTTAATTTCTAGCGATGTATATGATTTCCTGTTTTATTTGCATTTACTGTCTGCACCTACATACCTACCGATAACTTTATTTTCGACCACAATTTGCAAAAGTCAACATACTTTACAGTGCCAAGCCCATCGCCACTGTTATGCTGGGGCTACATTATCGGGATACGGTGAATATTCGCGTTATCGCAATAAGTATGGCCGAGCAGTTCGATCGCGGAGTATTCGGGCGATGACGAATGCTTATCGCGGCACTGTCGGTAAACTGGCGTTCATCAAAGGGTTTTGTCGCGACAATATTCGCACATGTGGTTACACTTCGCCACTTCAGTTTTAGCCAACAACAGGCGAACACGTTGACTGCATATAATATTATGTAGACAAGAAAATCACTTATACCCGTACACTATGTTTTTATTGCGCCAACGCGACACGAATAGCTACTCGCGCGTAGTCCCAACATTAAAAATCTAACTGATTTCTTCACGATGTTATTCTTCACCGTTTAGAACTCGTCCTAATGCACGGCTAGGATTCAAACTTCGTCGTAGCACTATGCCACTCGGTTAACACGGCTCTACTAATATCAAATATCAAATAACTTTACTTGTTAACTGTTAAACACACAAGTTATAAGGTAGGAACATATATATTAAGCTAAGTTAACAAAAAGGCCTCCACTCAGCACTCAGCATCACTAAGCTACAGTAGACAGTCTACCATAGCGCTGGTCTTCCGTGGTAGCACAAAGTACACACGCGAGCAGTGGCACTCGCGATCAGTTATGTTATGTATATAAAACAAAACATACTACTACTACTACTACTACTACTACTACTACTACTACTACTAGTGAGTCAACACAAAACTATATACTAAAATAGATAGAAACTATCCCCTAAAAAGTATGCTTACAATCCGACGGCTTCTATCGATTCCATTAACGGTTTAATGAGATTGGGCGTGTCACTGTCGCGCCGTATCTAAAGGCGACCGGCAGGGTAAGGCTGTGGTAGTAACTATTAAAGACCCATAGAAACAAAATACACAAAACTGTTTTCTGTGTTCTAATTTACATGAAAAAGTTACAATGATTAGGTACTAATTGAAATTAGACAAACTTGCGTGTTCCACTCTAAAAAAAAAATTCTATAAGAATTTTTTTGACAAATAGTTTACTTCCCTTCATTTGCAGTCACGTGATTAGCCAAAGTAAACTTAAAAAGATTTTTTAAATGATGTTAAAGGATTTTTTTCAATTTAAAAACTTAAGTAAGTACCTACTCGTTTTTCTTATTGCGATAAAATTTTGCTATGTAGGTAGGTGACCTGTGAAAAATTCTGCTAAATTTTATATTTTATAGGATTATTCAACTAGGAGATTCAGTTCTATGCCCCTCTTATTACACTGTAAACCACAGAAAATAGTGACAACTTGGATGCCTTCCAGAACGTCTTGAGCTAGATTGAAATATGGAATAGGAGCATTTGCTTTGCTAATTTTTATAAATGTGTGTGGGTACAAACAACCAACAAACCTATAACTAGGTTTTATTTTAGACGCTTCAATAAAATATTTTTTCAAGCTTTTATTTAACTTGCTATAAATGTTCGGGTGGAATCTTTCAACTGAATTTTAAAGCAGTTTTCCTCAACCGATTGAGCTGAAATTTGGCTCACTTATAGATTCTTAATGGCAATGCAATATTATGTTGACAACGAGCTGATATGATGATGGAGTCAGGAGCTATTCAACGGATCTTTTCGGTGAAAAACTGTAAAATACCCGTTTTTAGGCTCATTTGAATTAGCTAGCGGTTACTTATTAAAAGCTTTTTTTTTGTTTTTTTTTAAACAAATAATAAGCATTTTAAATTAAAAGAATAAAATAAAAGAGTTTTGCAAGAATAACCTAAAATATTTCGTAGAGTGTAGAGATAAGTATACTTAATGAATTCTAGTCCACAAAAAGCTAAACAGTATAATGGTTACATAAAGTAGAGACATTCTGGATGTATCGCGTCAGTCATTTCCGCTGCTAACCGGAACTTCCGGCCAATAGAGCGTCGGGTAACGTCGGGGAAAAGTTATAGCAAGAGGTATGGCCGCTGTTTTCAAGGGCGTTATGTAGCTCCCTATTATTCATTTACCTGTCTATTTACTATTTACAGAATAGATGCCTATACTCCCACTTGACTGAGAAAAATATAAAACAGGAAATAAAAAAGCCCTTTGCTTTATTGTAAAACAAATGAAAAAAAAAAGAAATATACTATTTTATACGAATTTACACAGCGCATCTAGCTCCAAATTGCAAAGCTTGTATTATGGGAACCATAATAACTACAAAATTAAATAATAGAGATAATTTATTATATTTTGACGTGAATTCGATGAACGTCTTCCTCGTAATCCCAGCCAGCATTCCATAAAAATAAACGTCTTAAGGTGGGGACTGACCAACGTTACGAGGTGTAATGTAACATGTTAAACAGCGAGCATTCGTGCAGTCAGTAGGTACGTCAGTCGTGTTACGGGGATACAACGGGGTAACACGCTCGATGCGAATGTTACATTACACCTCGTAACGTTGGTCAGTACCCACCTATAGAGTAACGAAAAGCATGTAGTTTTGAAAGCATTGATCTTCTCATTGAAACACCAATTACTAAATTACATACTTTCTTTGAATTTAAATTATCATTGTATCATTATGAAAACTCGATTATTATCAATTTTTATACAGAGAAAAGTTAGTTCTCCGTCAGTACCGGAGGCTTCATTGCAGTCTTCGGCATTCCTTTGTTACATTTCCTTACACCGAAAGCCTATTTACGTGAGATGCTTGCTTAACCTCTACATCGTTGAGGTATAATAACTGGACATTCAAAGTTATAATAAGTACTTAAGCCGGGTTGCCACATTCAAAGTCAGCTTTGACAAATTGCAACTTGGATGACTCTGATTGGACGCCGTCGTCCGAGTGAGTCACGTGAGTCCTTCGGCGTCCAATCAGAGTCATCCAAGTTGTACTTTGTCAAAGCTGACTTTGATCGTGTCAACGCGGCTTTACATATTTTTTATATACCTAACCCATGTTTTTCCAATACCTGTCTCCCCATCGCTTTTATCTCTCTCGGTCTCTTGCTGTGTCCCATCATTCTTCCTGAAAGGTGTCAAGGTCATTCAACAAACGTGCTTAAGAAGATTTTTTAAGCTTATGGGATAGCAAAGCCATTATTTTTATTTTATGGTGAAAATTTCAAGCTTATTAATATTTTCGTCGGGTCGAATATGGATTCTGTGGCACTCCGGCTTGAGGGGATCGCTTATATCAATGCGGGTTTGAATCCCGTCGGAATCGTAAATTTTGATAAGACTCTTCATTAGCAAGTTAGTTAGGTATTTATAAAGGTATTTGACAAAGATTCTTCTAAATTTTTTAAAAGTACCTAGATAATTAAGTTTTTGTTTGTATCTCCGTGATATCTATCATCAACAGTATTTTTTTTGGGAAAAAGTAGTCATAAAATCCAGGGCATAAGCAAGCAATGTCTTCTCTGCTGTCGTCTCCGTCACCAGAGTTAGTCACTAGCTCATACGAACATACATACATCTACTCTCGTGGTGCCCTCTCGGTCTACACGGCTCTTATTAGTCATCTTGCATACATTATGGGGTCCATAGGTTAATATCTCTTTACACGACTGTCACAACAGACATAAACCTACTTATTATAGACCTACACGTCAACCTTTGTTCAAGGGCTGGGAGGAAAAAATACTAATTCCTTTAATAGGATATTTTCTTAGATATTGCCATAGCAGGCTTTTGATACCAGATTTTTTATGCTCATTATTTTATAACTTGTAAAATGAAACGATAATGATTACAACTGTATCCCAGATTCTTAGATCTTTTGGCGTCCAAGATTCTTTGAAGGAGTCGAAGGAAAAATTAAATATTTTGGAACAAGACCACATTTTGAAGAAGTTAATATTCCATAATAATCCTGTCATTTGGGAGAGTAGGTACTGTATCGTACAATAAAGTTATATTTTATGATATTTTATTTCCAAGGCAAAATAAGACTGAAGATATCTAACGGGTTACGGGGAGGGGTTATGTAATAAGATTTTAAAATAATTAAAATAATAAAAAATGCTGGGCATTTCATACTACAGCATTATGTAGCCCCAAAGTAAGCAGAGCTTGTGTTATGGGTACCACCAAAAAAAGCGTTTATGCTAGCTTAAATACAATTAGGAATGTTCTGCAAGCCGTTTTAAGTGTGAGACAGTTTAAAATGTTCAAGATTCACCCTGTCACTATCTAACACTATCTAAAACAAGGATAGCAATTGTATAAACGGTGTTTCAATTTTAACAGAATTTTATGAGGGGAAAGTCTATGGCGGTTATCACACTGCGACGCAACCCGCTGCATTATGCGTCGATGCAGATTTTAATATTGTATGCAAGTATCTCAATTTGTATAGAAAACACGCATAGTAGAACACATTGACGACGCTTCGACGCGCGTGATTTACAGTGATAAAATCTGCAGATCTGCGCAAAGCATGCGGGTGCGTCGGTCGCCAGTGTGATAACCGCCTAGGTTACTTTATTTATGTTCTTTTTTCCCTCAAGACTCCCTTCATGATTCTTAAGAAACTCTCGAGATCAAATATCTAGGTTTTCTTTCCTGGAAGCTTAGAGTTTATCTTTATCAAAAGAACCTTTTAGAAAGTTCCAATATCGTGGAGTGGGTAAGCTGACACGGCGCGGTATTACAAACTTGGAAACTCGACGCGACCTGACAATCGCTCACTAATTACAAGAGTTTGACAGGTTCTGGGCCCGGATACGAGTTTCTGACGTTATCGCAGACGATATGAGGGCTTGGAAACCGAAAAAAATAATTAAATCCGGAGTTTTTTTTTATTATTCGGTTAGGTTCGATTCCTGGCCACAAAAAATATTATTTTTAAATCTTATTTTTAAAGTTTTACTTTTTATCAAAATCGGTTATGAGTGTTTTTCGCTTGCTAATAGTTTCAGATTTGGCCTTAGGGCCAAAAACTCACCCTGTGTAACTCGGTTCTGACTGAGTGTTGAAGTACACTGTTTTCACAAATATTGTTTGTTGTACTCCTAAGAGTTTATATTTTGATTGGCATAGGCTTTTGTGTAATTACTAAAATAGTAGTGTCGTTTTTTTTAACGGACTACAGATATTTATACATACTTATAAACAAAATTGCTAGTTTTGTAGGTCTAGCTAGGGTCATTTGTAAGTTCAGAAAACTGACATAAACCAGTACTAGCTTACAATTTATAACTTGTTGGCCTCTGTTACATTTCCACAGAGCTTGCAAACTTTAAGCTGGGAATTTCCATAAACTCGAGATTACCGTCCAAAGGCCGAGATTTGTATTTAATGCAATAATGTAGCCATTCAGATGCAAATAAGGAGTGCAGTTGGACCTTTTGTCTGCGGCGAGAGTGAGTTATGACCTCCAGCGGCCAGTGGCAGGGTAAAACGGGGAAGTACCGCAACTCCATGATATAAATCAGTTGGGTAATATAACTTAATTCTCTAAAAAAAATACACCCACTGACGACTGTCCATACAAACGTATTACATACCAAAATGATTTTATATAAGCATATTTTTATCACTTTAGATTATTAAGTATTTATCTAGGTTCCTGTTACAGTTTTGTTCCAAAAAACTTATCTGCAACGACTTTAAACAAATTGAATTTTTAACCGTTTTATAGTAAAAATGGTAAGTTTATAATTGTTTTTGCTTATTACCTACGTTTCTATGGACAATTCGTCTATCACCGGCCCCATACGTTCTGAGAGGTCACAATTTGGATGGGTGATCGACTTAAACGATCATGCATACTGCTGAACGTCATTTTCTACATCCGTGGCTACTATTCAGTTCACAACTTACTCCATTGGTCAATATCACGAGTCACAATGTACCTACCCAGTGTTAGACTCCATCTGACTTCCATAATCAACTCTCAGGATGAATAGGGATGATAATTATTAGACCGGGCCGTGTCCGGGCCAATCGTGGTGTAGACGATTAATATAAACTGCTTCATACAAAATGTATGCAAACTTTAAAAATCGTGCCCCATCCGGGGCCAAGTACAAGGTACGCCCTGGGCACGGTCCGGTCTAATATAAATCTACCCTTATGCTAGACCGTGTCGGAACCGGGTCGGGCCACGGCCGTGAAAATTTTCTTCGGACTTCGGATGCCGCACGTAGGTATACCGTGCGGCGCCGACGCAGACTAGCATGAACATCATAATAAAAAATCATATAAAATGTTCGTGATGTTTTGAATCCGTGCATCAGTCGTGCTCCGGCCGTGGCCCGACCCGGCTCCGACCCGGTCTACCATAATTCATCCTTTGTATTCATTACATTGCACCATGCTCTAGATTTCTACAAACTTGTACAACTAATAAAATTTGTGTTGCGTACCTAAACGTAAATAACTTTGGCGACATTTTGGTGGGATTGCGCTACATTTTGCTTCAGCTTGATAACTTTTAATCAGTTAATGAACTGTATATTAGAGTTATTATGCAAACAATAATGCTCTTTATGATGCAGCTTGCAAAATAACAATTTGGCTGGTTTGTCAGAGCATTCACTTTTTAACCGACTTTAAAAAGCACGAGGTTTTCAATTTGACTGCTTTTTTAAATTTGTTAGTAGACTTGGTAGAATCTAATTCTTTGCGATTTTATAACTTCAAAATTGTCTCATAAAGTTAATTTTACAGAGGATTGCTGTTTTTTCCGTAAAACTTTCGCATCAGTTTCCCGAAAAGCAATGATATCAGCAATCTCAAGAGAGGGTGTATGTAAGTATTCATTTTGAGGCAATCTTTGTGGTACTTAGTACTTCTAAATAGGCAGTTATGAAGTCAGTTTTACATCATATTTTGTATTCACCCTCCAGAACTTATCGAAGCCCTTGCTTAGGTAATAGTTTGTAGTTCTAAACCGAATGTTCTTCAGTTTTTGTCTGACTGTACCCACATAATATACATTACTAGGCAAAATTATTTTAAACATAAAATACATTACCAAATATGCATATGAAAGCTCTGGTATGACAACAATGTTCATTAGCGCGATAGTACCTAGAACCTAACATTAGTAAGCTACCCTTTAATTACACACAAACATTAACAGTAATTACTAAATACCGCTGAGTATTATGACGAGTTGATTGTTTCTGTTCTAGTCAATGATATTTAAAAATAAATGTTTCTAGGGCGCGCAAAGTAGACTCGAAAACGTCCTAATTGGGACGTTTTGTTTTTAGTCCGCGTCAAGCAGGGCGACGACATTGTCTCGTCGACGCT
Source organism: Camptogramma bilineatum (assembly GCA_958496255.1). NCBI lineage: Eukaryota > Metazoa > Arthropoda > Insecta > Lepidoptera > Geometridae > Camptogramma > Camptogramma bilineatum. Next base: position 6,118,825 of record OY292473.1, on the reverse strand, counting down.
GTTTGTCTCGAGTAGTGAATTACAAAACCAACAAGATTGCTCATCTATACTAATATTATAAAGAGGAAAGATTTTATTGTTTGTTTGCATTGAATAGGCTCCGAAACTACTGAACCGATTTGAAAAATTATTTCACTATTAGAACATGTTTGCACTATTCATTATCGGAACTTGTCAACATAGTGTGCGCTATATCGGTATCGTACACCAGTGGGAACAGATTTTAAACGTCGATACTATTGAACGTAACATATCTCATCGTTTTCCTGCCCTAATCCCACGCTCAGTGGGGTCGGCACAACCATGTTTTTCTCTCCACTCTCCTCCATCATTTGTCAACTCTGAATCCACTCCTCTCACATTCATAATCCTCTTTCACACAATTCAACCACTTCTTCTTCGGACTTTCTTTATTTGCATAGTGCATACCCTTTTAACATATTATCTAGGGTATATAATATCATTGGTTCTAGTCATCAACTATTTGCAGGGTTTCTGAAAGCAGCGAAATTATATGAACATCCATCATTTTGTGGACATCTGGCTTATAAACACGTGTTATGTGGTACTAAACGAACCATAACTAAATAAATAACGAATGCGACAGCGTTTTAGACAACATCACCTAGTAATTTATCTAGTATGCCCTCTCGTGGCGTAGCTTGCTGAAACATTCTTGATTGATTGTTGAAGTTAAGCAACGTTGTGTGCGATCACAATTTAGATTATGATTGCACGTAACTAAATAATAATAACATAACTAAATAATTTTGAAAAAAGTGATAGAAATTGTGTGAAATATTCAAAGTAATTCTGCATTCTATAACTTTAATACTGTTCGTAATGACGGATGCCTTTAGGCGGCCTAAAAACTCCGTCATCAGAGTTGGCCACTTACTCATACGAACTTACTTACTTACTTACAATTTAGATAGGTGACCGCAAGTCGCATTACGGAGCTGAGCGCTTCCATGCTTCGGAGGGTAGGTACGTTAAATTGCCCGTCGTCGGTTTTAAGTCGCTAAGCCATGGCGGAGGCTTTTGGGCGGCCTAAAAACTCCGTCACCAGATTTGGTCACTAGCTCATACGAACATACTTACTTTTACTCTTAAATATGCCTAAGCTTAAGAGTAAAGAGTACCTAAATGCAAGTCTAGAATTCATAAAATATTTTTCATCCGTATCTCGCAAAAAGGGTTGTAGATTAAAATTCGTAGAAAAAATTCAAACTCAAATTATATTGCGGACTTTCTGGTTTCAACTACATATTTTTTAATTATACACGCTTTTAAGAACCTAGTACATGCTCATAACGAGTATATTTAAGGATATCTAGTTAAGAGCATGCAGTGAAACTTTTTGTCACTTCTCTCTGATTTAGTATGTGCAATGTATTTTGCATATTTTTGTGGAGGCGACGGCTCGACACACTCTGCTTGATAGGGATGGGATAATGCCAACTTTAATATAATTTAAGAATTATAAATAGCAAATACACATCTATAATATGAAAAACCTAAAAAAATAAACAAAGTGTAGGCAATGATTGCCTCCTGACACTGTATAAATCATCTAGTAAAAGATGTAAAGGCCTAAGTTTAAGGATTTCACCGTAGGCATGTTTAAATTTCACTTATATTGTATCAGTATCTCAACGAGCTATCTCAAATTCAGAAGAAACTCGTTTCAAATTGATCAATGTTGGAAATACACACAGTGAAGTCAAAGTAAATGTGGTTTAACTTTGAAATTGAAGTAGATCGTCTTTCTAGAACGTTCAGTGTCTGTATTGGGTCAGCTTGGAATCTAGTAGCAATATACATAGTTATGTAGTTGTAGTTCAATCTATACCAATCTATAAAGAGGTAAAGTTTGAAGTAATCCCAAAGGTTATACGAATATCGATACGTACAAGGGGTGACCAAATGATTCTAACTATTTTAATAATAAATAATGCTAGACATTTCATACAGCATCATGTAGCCCCAAAGTAAGCAGAGCTTGTGTTATGGGAACTACATGACTATATACTAGTGGTAACTAAACTGTCATATTTGACAGTTTGAGACTGATTTTGATCGCTATCAGAGATAGACAATACAGGGGGCAGAAGATGGGCACACGATAAGTCTGTAATTTTTATTCATTTAGGTATTATAATTTAAATGTACAAACAATGAGATTTAAGTATAATTTTATGATAAATACTAAGACAATTCCGATAAATAAAAAAGTTTGACTTGAGTTTTGAAACCGGCTAGAGATGGGGACTTCCTGATATCGTCGGGTAGCGCATTCAAAGGCAAAACAGATTAGAATATTAATAACATTATATTGTACACCACATGGACATTAAAACAAGTTACAGACACACAATATATTTAAAGCGAAGTACCTACGATGGGCGGTCTCATCGCTATTAAGAAATTCAAATCAAAAGTCGAGGCACTATCCCATTCGGCCAACACGGCTCTTTGTCGTAATGTGTTCTACATCATCATTAAACCTTCTCATCCCACTGCTGGGCATAGGCCTCTTCGTTTCTGTCATTCGCCCCTGTCTTGACTTGAACCAATCTAGCCCATGTGCGATCCGTGGTTTTGACAGCGTGATTTGGTATTTACATAAAATTTAATAATATAAAGGTAGGTACATCCCTACTGATACAACTTTATTTTTGGGTTAACGTTCGTTTTAATAGGTTTTTTTAACGAAAAGCCGCTCGTATTAACTCGAAAAGCACTTTGTTTATTACGTTAAATATTTTCGCGAAGTTTTATCATGATTTTTGATGACAATAATTAACGAAGTAACCTACCCTACTACTTTGATGGCAACGGGTAGTTAGTAAGGATTTTTAATGAAACTGGAAAAACAAAAATCCCTTTACTAGCTTCTGCCCTTAACTTTGTTCGTATTATTTTATTTTTATTTATATTACAAAGATTTCAATTCAATTTGCTTACATTTCTTTTTAGGTAAGTTTTTCTTTTAGGTAGATAAATACATACTCTCTTAATCTAACAACATAGACTGATAAAAATATGCTAAAATTTTAAATGATTTCGAAATTACGTTTTTATGCAAATTCGCCTATCGCAGGCTCCTTAACACTCATTTATATTTTTTTTCATGTTTCAGTCGAGAAGGATTGATTAAAATTAAAATAAATAAACATAAGAACCTATTTTAAATTAATTCTCCTTATAAAAATAATAATCAACAATAAAATCAGTTTGTTTAGGCTCTTTTAAACCAGATAACATTGATACCTACTAAGTAGTTAAAAGCTTGAATTTGTAATTTTTCGTATAATTGCTTTAGGTCGGCCTTATTTTAAACTAGCGAACGCCCGCGGCTTCTCCCGCGTGGACTACCTACTATTTTTTATCTTACGGGGACCATACATTTTTCCGGGATAAAAATAAACCTATGTTGTGTTATTGCAGAACTTAAACTATCTAGGTACATTCCAAGTCTCATCAAAAACGGTTTAGTGGTTGTGGGGATACGTGATAACAAACATTCACACACACACACACACACACACACACACACACACGGACTTTCACCTTTATAATATTAGTAGGATAAATAAATAAATAAATAAATGTTGGTGGACATTTTCACACAGCGCCATCCAGCCCCTGACTATAATTATATTTATACAAACCACAATTTATTTTGAAATACATCGTTAAATGTGCTAATAAATTATTCCAAATGATTGATTGATAAACCAACTTCGGCCAACAGTGCCTCAAATGAAATATTCAGACAAATCGCCCATATTACTAATTCATAGGTTTTGAGCTGGTAAGCGATAAATATCATATTACGGCCGAATTTATAAAAAAAGGTATAGTTTAGTTAGGGGATCTGTGGGGATACCACAGAAATACCATAACAGTATCGCTATTGGTTCATATACCACTTTTGCTCACTCTTCTTTAGATGCTAAAAAATAACTACCACGCTGAGTTGTATTTACAGAGGCTTAGTACCTACATCCAAGATATTTAGTGACTAAGATAGTATTTTTCAGACGCACATTGATAGTGGCTGACTTAGTAATTCAGAGGTCAATGTAAATTTTTAGAGGCGGAAAATGCTATTAAATAGAAGTCTGTTTAATTAGCACCCATTTTTTTATTTACATGAATAAGTAAACTCGACAATTAGGAATTATTACGTGTTTCGTATGAGATACGATTTTTATTAAGTACATACTACAGCGTAAAAAGTAGAACTTTATTTCACAAAAGTGGATTAACCGATTCTATACTAAATCTAAGCCATTAATAGTAGCTTAGTGTCTGCTTCGTCTCACAATCAGGATTAAATGGATTTTAAAACCTTCCTAGACACTTGAGAACGTGCTTCCTAGGGCTTCAACGTAATAGGATTTAATATAAATAGGATTTAAAACGCAAAAGCGATGTTATTTCTAAACTTTTTATTTATATGCACTGCCTTGACGGATTGCAAAGTCAAAGCGACAAGGTCGCACATTGTTTTTAACCTCCGATGAAAAAGGGGTACCTATTATAAGTTTGTAGTGTGTGTAAAACCTCCGTCATGGCTTAACGACTTCAAAGCCGAGACCGACAATTTAACGTGCCCTCCGAAGCACGGAAGCGCTCAACGGGCTTAAAAAGGTCGCTACCGAAGAATCACAATAGGAATTGAACTATATCCCGTCTCTTTTCATTAACTGAGAGTGAAAAGAGACGGCATATAGTTCAATTCGTATTGTGATTCTGCTATAACGACCTTTTTAAGCCCGCAGCTCGTAATACCACTTGCGGTCACCCAAATTGTGACCGCGCACAACGCTGCTTAACTTCAACGATCAATCAAAGAGCAAGCTACGCCACGAGCGCTTCCAAACTGCATGAACACTCAATAACAGCATTTACACGCAGAGATCGGCCCGCGGGAAATAGCACGCGCCATTCCAACCTTTGCTAAAAACCCTACGTGTAGATGCGCGACGCTGACAGTTCGATCTGGCAAAGTTTTTAGCACAGTTTTTGTGACAGTTTTTTGTACGCATCACCGTTCACGTTAACACGACAGTTTTATCCGCGGTTATCTGTACAGATATCTGTACAGATATCTGTACAGTCCAGATGCGTGGTAAAAACTCTTCCGTGTAAAGGCCGCTATTAGAGTTAGCCACTGGCTTCCTTAAAAAAATTACTTCAGCCAAGTTGGAGCTCTGTAGATAACCTAAAACTCAGTTTCCAGAGTTTGCAACTAGCTCATAATATTCTCACCCACTCATCATAAACTTAATAAACATCTCAGAAACTTTAAAGCCCTGAAGTCAAGAATACTAAATAGGTTTCAGTCTAGGTCTAGTAATTTGAAATTTTGATTAAACATCAGTTTATGTAAAACAAAGTTATAGTATAGAATTATATATAAACCTATAGAATTTCGTTCATGTTGTTTGATTAATAACTTGGAATATTTGATCGTTGAATAGCCTACAAGTTAATTAAAACGTAGGAGGGTCAATCTCCAGAATCAGCGCACCTGGTTGATCGCTATGGCGCCCCTTAAATATCGATATTATTGCTTTTCTGCCCCTTCAGGGGCAAATATGAAACTATGCTTATTTAGACACCTCCTCGAAATAAACATACAAAAAAGCAATAATATCGATATTTAAAAAGCACCATAGCGATCAACCAAACACGCTGATTCTGGAGATTGACCCAGGACTACTCGAGCGGAGCAGCGAGGAGGCTAGTTGTCTTATTAACCGACTTCAAAAAAAGGAGGAGGTTCTCAATTCGTCAGTATCTTTTATTTTTTGTGCTTTTTTATGTATGTTCACATTACTCGAAGACGCCTGGACCGATTTGGAAAATTCTTTTTTTGTTTGAAAGGGTGTATACTTTCCGATTGGTGCCACAAAAATTAGGTGAGGATCTTTTGAGGATCTTTGGAGTTATGAACAAAAATGCACCTCGAGAGAGCAGAAAAATTGCTCAGCTTATAACATTGGAGTCGATTTCTTAAAATTTTTATTTAGTCACTTGTTTAAATACAGAGTATCGCTGTTCCAACACGAAGAGACAAACAAAATGAATAATCGGGCATTTAAAGTAACATTGGAAAATAAGAACATAGCTGAAAAATAACTGGGTCACTACAATATTGGTATTTAATTCAATGTAATGCGCTTGAAGTAATCTCTGTTTCAAATAAAAAATCTCATTTAATCTATCAATACGGCTTTAAGTGATCAAATTAAGTAAGTAACTATGTAAGTAAATAACTTGTTATGCAGCTGATGCCCGAATACTGAAACTGAAACGCTACTTGTCTATTTGAGACGTTTTAGAGCGTTTTCACATTATCCGATCCGATATCGGTATCGGACGCCGACACGATATCGGGGCAAGTAAAATGTATGAAAGATGTCCGCTCCGATATCCGATATCGGGTCGGACAATGTGAAAGGCAGGTACATATTTCATACATTTTACTGGCCCCGATATCGTGTCGGCGTCCGATACCGATATCGGATCGGATAATGTGAAAACGCTCTTACTCTTCAGAATCGTATACAAAAATGACAGCTATCGACAGTTATTGTCAATGAGAAGCACCAATTGTCAAAATTTGACAATTGAACACTAAAGGTAACTTAAGTCTGAATACTGAAACGCTACTTAGTTTAAGTGGTTCTTATCATTGTCATTAACTGTCAATAGCTGTCATTATACACCGTTTATTTTTGGTCAGTTTAAAGCCGGCGCCTAAGTAATCTATATCGATAACCTTACTCAAAAATAATGATAAATATGAGATCTATTTTTTTGCAATTAATAATATCACGAAACATAGGCAGGATAAATCACGGAGACACGTGCTCTATGCTCAGCTGTTGCTACGGCGTAGAATCTACGCTATGTCGTAGTCATACATACATACCTAGGTCATTAGCTCTACGCGCCTACGATACCTTACCAAGTGTTTTCCTCACTTTTTTTAATCTTTTCAACTATTCCGTTTCGTATGAAATACTTATCAAATTCAAAAATTAAACCAACGACACGAATACGATTAAGCAATACAAGCAGTGGGTGCTGGCTTTAAACTGACCCAGAATTAACGGTGTATACTATCATATTTCGTTTTGGTTTGCTGAATAATATATTAAGTTTTAAACTAATTGTAATCAATTAGGTACCTGTAAGGCCTGTAATGTTATATTTGTATTGCAATAAAGAATTGAATTGAATTGAATTGAATTGAATTGAATTGAATTGAATTGAATTGAATTGAATTGAATTGAATTGAATTATTAGTATTCAGAGATTTTTTTGTCACTCATGTCAATGAAAAGTGATTGAAATAGATTAAGCAGTCATAAAAGCGATAAAAGAGAAAAATGTTTAATTATAAGAGGTGTCTAAAAGTGATACAGCTGTCCTGCTCTATCTGCCGCAGTCCTCAATACTTCCGCCAACAGCAATGTATCTTATTTAGAGAGTTTTAAAGTTTTTCATGGCACGGAGCGACCGCGCTCCCAACTTATTGACTTATTGACTTTTGCAAGCGAACAGCTCAGTGGGATTTTGTTTTGGCTTTGTTACAAATTGGAGTGCGAGATATTAATACATCTGTAATTTATAATACCACGGTAATCCGTACCCATATTATAAATGTGAAAGTGTGTTTATTTGTTTGTTTATTTGTCCTGCTTTCACGTCAAAACAGAGCAACGGATTGACATGATTTTTCGCGTTTATATCGATACAAACGCGCTGCAAAAAACGCAGTGTGCCCACTCACTTTATGTTTTTCTGTTTGTCTGTTTGCACAGAGCTTTGTTCGCGCTAATCTCAGAAACGGCTTAACTGATTTAGACAGTTTTCACTGTTGTATTGTGCTAATCCGGGATTAACATTAATCGTTTGTTGTCCTGTACATTAAGTTGCTTTGGATGAAACTTTGCTTAGGTACCTAAACCAAACAGCTATAGACTATATCCTTCTTCCTAAGTATATCCTACTATCTAATTAAGTAATGGAGCCGTGTTGGCTAATATTACCTACCTTGCCTTTCGATCGGAAGATCGTGGGTTTTGATTGTCATGACGACACGATGACACGGAATCAAATCTATTCATAAGCACGCTACGTAGTAGCAAACAAGCGTGCTTTTTAGTAGCAAGGGAGAGAGATTTTTGATGTAAAAGTTACTAAAACCGTTTTATTTAAGAATGATGTTAGAACCAAGAATAAATCGACTTATTCTGAAATCACTAAAATTGATGACAAGCTTAAACTTGAAGAGAATGATCCAAAATACCCACCCCTAGTAAATAAATTTGGAAGGACTTGTCGACTGAAGTGTCCATTTCAAGTTTATCACCAAAAATAAAATAGAGTTCATTTTATAGTGGATCTTAATACCCGCGCAGTAAATTGCATGTCCAAGCATATTTACAAACGCGAGACACGTCCTACGTAATGCAGTTAGCTATACCAGTCTTTTGTGAACAGTTGGTGTAATCCAAAATATCCGTGATAAAGTATCGCGACATCAATAGTACGTTGATCCACTCTCAACTACTCATATTTCTATGTATTCCTACTCATATTATAAAGAGGTAATTTGTTTTATTTGAGCTTTGTAACTACTGATCCGATTTTGAAATTTTTTCTACGACTTAAAAGCGAAAGCTCTTCATTATCCCTGTGTGATATACCAGACACTTGGGATATTTTTATAACGCCGGCGCATACACAGTTTTCACCGTGATTATACATTTATAAATTCATCATGATCATCATCAACCCTCCGTTAGGCATATGCTAGGCCTTTTTTCGTTTATTCCATTAAATTTTAAATTAACTCTTAAATATTTGAGCTTTATTGGAGTACATTTTCCTTTCTGTCAGTCTCAGAAGAAACTGAAACTAAAGATTGAGAATCAAATATTTCTGATTAAAAAAAAAAAGATTGTGACGAATTGAGGACCTCTTTTTTTGAAGACGGTTAAAAATTCAACTATTTTTTGAAATTTTAGACTAAAAAAAATTCTAAATATATATTACTAATAATAATAATGAAACAATATAAGTACTTATGATCACGACAGTATTCACAAGGTGTGGTAGACATATTCTTTCAGATCTTTAGGCATTTTAGATCCTTTAAAGATAAAATAAAATACAACACTCAGCTTTGGAAATATTCGTGTCTTCATTACTTCTCAGTTCAGAAGCTGCAGAGTTATTCTGTAGACTCACTTCGAATTCACTCAAGTGACCGAGCTCACTAAATACACAAGAATGTATTAGCGGCATTTACACGGTAGAGTTTTTACCACGGATCTGGACTGTAAAGATATCTGTACAGATATCCGTACAGATATCTTTACAGATAACCGCGGATAAAATTGTCAAAGTTAGGAATGGCGCGTGCTATTTCCCGCGGCATCTGGACTGTACAGATATCTTTACAGATATCCGCACAGATATCTCTGCGTGTAAATGCTGCTATTGTGGAATTCAAATTTCGAATACGAAATTTGAAATCTCACAGCGGATTCAAAAGTCAAAAGTCAAATTCATTTTTATTCAATAAGATCACTAGTGTACCACTTTGAAACGTCTTAAGAGCTAGGTGATTCTACTCCTGTTCCTTCGCGACCAAGACCGTGAAGAACCAGGGCAACAAACACGGTTTGGGGCCTAACACTTTTTTCGGTGACACACTTTTTGTGTGTAATTTTTTTTATCAGCTTTTCAACGTTCGAAGTGAGTTTACAGAATGACTCTGCTGTTCTTCATGTGCTCTGTTCGCAAGAGGTTTGGAGTCCTCGAGTTGGCTGCGTTTCTAATGAGGATTTAGGAGTTGCTTCTCGGGTAACGCTTCTTGCTACATTTTTGTAGCGCACTGTATCATCTTGAACAAATCCTGAATTTGTGGGGACACTGAAATATGAATTGCGGTGTTTCAGGGAATTTAAAAAGGTTTGCTTGAAATAAGGTTGTTTTAACCCTTTAGAAGTTTACTAGATGATTTATAGGAGGCAGTCTATGCTTTTACTTTACATTGACATTGTAGATATTGTTGAGATTATTGTCATTAAAAATGAAAAGTCTTGTAGTTGTTCTATCTCACGAAGTCCGTTTGGTCTTAATTGTGTGTGTGTTCACATGCACGTTGTTTCTGTGTGCTTAAGCTCGGTGGCGCTCCAAATCGTTCCACGCACACAGAAACAACGTGCATGTGCATCTACACACACAATTAAGACCAAACGGACTTCGTGAAATAGAACTGTATCAAAATTTTGCGATTCCGACGGGATTCGAACCCGCATTGATACAGGCGATCCTCTTTAAGCGGGAACTCGGCCACGGAATCATTATTAGTAAAATTACGCAACAAAATCCCGAGTCCATATATTTTCAATATGAATAATAAAGCTGTAAAAATTATTGAGATATCTAATAAGAGAGGCGTAACTGTTTATTTGTGAAATCAATCACAAGGATTGTATTTCTACGTATTTCCATTATTAAACATTTACTAAACATTCTGCTAACACGTAGTGTACGAGTATCTTTGTGAAATATCTCTAGAACATTCAGGAATGTTACGTTCAAAGGATTCATTTCCTAGGATGTAAGGCAAATTTCTCAATACGTGAAATTAATCCTGAAACTTAAGGTCCATTTATCTATATTATACTATCTATATACTATCCATACCAATATCATAAATGTGAAAGTGTGTTTGTTTGTTTGTCCTGCTTTCACTTCAAAACAGGAAACTCAGGAAAAATAAAGATTGAGCTCCAAGTAGGTACCTACCCATTTCTGATAAAATTCAACTATTTCTTACTAAAAAAAATCAACACACAACAAAGGTTTGGACTATGAAACTCCGGTTTGGAAATACCAACATGAAAATTTTGGTTTCTTTTTTGGTTTATTTTGAAAGTCTAACGTCTAGAAATGCATTATTCTCATTTTGTGGATTAACGAACGAAGATTAACAAAGCAAGTAGTAAAATAAAGGGACAATCCGAGCGTACAGATACAGAACCTATATCTATTATGCCAATTATGATAATAATGTTTCAAGACAATAGACAACATCAAAGAGAAACAAAACGGAACATCCAGGTGCGGCTTTCAAAAAACATCCAACATAAATCCAATCCCCTGTGATCGTAAGGGGCGTAGGCCCACGTCATTAGTCAGGCCGACCGAGCGCATAAATTATGCGGCCAATTAGTTACATTGATGGCTGACAGTGATTACTGATATCTGGATCAAGTGCCGATAGAATACGTGAGGGAAACCGGGATCAAACGCTGCCAATTTCGGTCTTTAGCAAGTCTATCGTTTGACGAGACTGAGCCGTGTTGGTCGAGTGGGTTAGAGCCTCTACTTTCGACTCACTTTGTACCTACACCATACCTGTAATTTTTTATATCGCCGTCCCCGGAGAACAAAATGATAACTACAAAAACGTAACTTTTCAGGAGGAGCAAAAAACATGTTTTCGTTAATAACTTCACAAATAATGGACTTAGACAGATGATTGTTAGCTTTAAGCAATGCTGATTTTTTATGCATTCGGAATGTTTTAATGACACACGCGTAAGAAATGCCAAAATAGAGACATTTAAAAAATAAGAAGTTAGTCAAAATCAATCACCGTCTAATTTCTATAATGTCGATTATCATTTTATTCCTCGTATTTTCTAGGCAAAACCTAATATTGTACCACTATTCTATCATGTTATTCGACGCTTTACTAGGGTGGAAGCGATTATGATAATAGTGTATTATACGAAATGCAAGGACGAGTTTTGACGAGAATAAAATGATAACATGTGGTTATCATTATCTAGACGAATATTTTTGACGAGAACATAATGATAATGATTGTTTGTCATATTAACAGGTGTAAATACAATTTGATAAAATTATAGTACAACTTTATTCTTGTAACTTCAGGCATGGGTCGAATCGTGGAATAGTATTGTAATATTTTGTAACTTCGCGAATAACTGTATGAAAGTTACGAAAAAAATTGAGCAGATGTATTAGCACCTAAAGATTACAAATATGGCATAACACTAAAACTAAGATTATGGCAGTTATCATTTTGTTCCCCGGGGACGGCGATATATTTATTATTGCTATGTACAGTCGGAGCAAAACATCAAAACAGAGAGAAAATACTAAACATCTGTACAACTTTTTACAAAGATCTGTACTCAGATTCCACAAATATCTCAACATTACCCTCTGATATAATCTAGTGACACTCCATACTCATGCCCTGACGATATCCCCTATATTACAGGATTAGAAGTACATAAAGTCATAAGTCAAATGAAATTTAACAAATCACCAGGGAATGACGGAATTACCACCGAGGCCTTAAAAATAGGAGAAATTACTCTTCTTCCATACATCACCAATCTGTTCAATTCTATTTTAAAAACCGGATCTTTTCCACGCTCTTTTTGCCATTCCAACATCATCCTTTTACACAAAAAAGGTAATAAAACAGATATTAACAATTACAGACCCATAAGTTTAGTTTCTCATTTATATAAAGCATTTGTGAAGGTTCTCGAAAATCGCATTTCCGGACAGCTAGACCTGGAACAACCAGCTGAGCAGGCAGGCTTCCGCCGAGGTCTTTCCACAACCGACCATCTCCACGCAGTAAACCTCATAATTGAAAAACATCAGGAAAACAATATCCCTTTATATCTTGCTTTCGTAGATTATACGAAGGCATTCGATAGCATTACACACTCGTCCATTTTTCAATCCCTTACAAACCAACACATTGAACCCACTTACATCCATTTACTTCGCAATATATATTCCAATAGCACAGCATCAATAAAATTAGAATCAGTAGGCCCATCTTTCAAAATTTCAAAAGGCGTCAAGCAAGGTGACCCGCTCTCTCCGACACTGTTTACCAGTACCCTGGAAGAGGTGTTTAGGAAGCTGGCGGCTAGATGGGAGGGAAAGGGAATTGACGTCGGCGGAGTGAGGTTAACTAACCTCCGCTTCGCCGATGACATTATCCTATTTTCCACATCTTCTTCGGAGCTACAGGATATGCTGACTGATCTTAGCATTGCAAGCCTTGAGGTTGGACTGAAGATGAACAGGTTGAAAACCAATGTCATGACTAACAGCGTTAAAACCAGAGTTAGAGTAGACGGGGAAGAATTGCAATATGTCAAGGACTATATCTACCTTGGACAAATAGTCTCCTTCGACTCCAGGCAAGACAAAGAAATCGCTCGGCGAACTGAGAATGCCTGGAGGAGCTATTGGGCCAAGGGAGATCTGATGAAAAGTCCAGACTTTCCATTGTCGCTTAAGCGAAAATTAATGGACACATGCATTCTCCCTGTCCTCACATATGGTGCGCAAACCTGGTCATTGACACAACATCAAAAGTCCAAACTCAAGGTTTGCCAACGTGCGATGGAGCGCAGCATCTTAGGTGTCAAGTTAATGGACAGAATCCGTAACACCGAACTGCGCTCCCAAACAAAAATCGCAGACGTAGCCACGAAGGCCGTCAAGCTGAAGTGGAATTGGGCTGGACATGTCTGTCGTATGCCAAGTGAGCTGTGGGCGAGGGTAGCCACCAAGTGGCGCCCCGAACCGGCGAGAAGGCGACGCGGCAGACCGAGACGGAGGTGGCGAGACGATCTCGACAAATTTGCTACCGACTGGGAGATATTGGCACAGGATCGCGACGTCTGGAAGGAATGGGGGGAGGCCTTTGCCCAGCAGTGGGACACGAGCGGCTAAAAATAATAATAATAAAAATAATAACAGTTGTTCTATCTCACGAAGTCCGCTTGGTCTTGTGCGTGGGTCGATTCTGAGCGCTCCCGAGCTTACGCACACAGAAACAACGTGCATGTGAACAAACACACAATTAAGACCAAACCGGACTTCGTGAGATAGAACAACTGTACCATTCTTTCACTGTCATATTATTTTAATGTTTGTCTGTGCTTTGTTGCCAAATAAATTTATATTCTATTCTATCCGAAAGTCGTGAGCTGGAATCTGGCTCTGCGTCAATGGATTTTTCGTTTCGAAAAATTTATATGTGCTTTGAGTCACAGTCAATCATCTTTTCTTGAGTCGGCCCTTTTTAATGCATCTGAAGTGCTCGTGGAGTAGCTTGCTTAGACGTTCTTGATAGATCACTGAAGATAAGCGATGCTCTAAGCGGTCACAGTTTGGGTGTTAGAACGGCTAAAGCTATCAACCCAAATCAAGGTCTGACTCAGAAGAAGTGACAACTGTCATTATCTAGACAACATGTAAAAAAACACCGGGTTTCCTGACAAACACATGGCAAGATCGTTGTTCGTCAGTCAATGAGGCACAAATAAAACTCTAGAAATGATGAAGATGTAGTCTTAAACTGGAAGAATATCATGCCCTATGTTTTCGAGTTGCGTGCTATATCTTAACTTACAACGTCATCATCAATACTCAATGAGACATGCATATCTATGAAAATAGATAGGCAATTTTGCTGAATAGTCATTGTCATCCATCCATGACATGCATATTGCTGATATTAATACTGGTACATAAATAGCATCCAATTGTCACATAATGGATCCCAAATTAGAATTACCTGTGTCGTGCTTATTGGAAACTACAAGTATGTACGGGAGTATCATTGGCTGTATGGCGCAACTAGCCTGGGGCCCTAGCCATATTACACTATCTACCGTCGCGATCGCTGTAAAACACTTCAAAATGTATAGGAATTGACGTTCTGACCACGTGACTCATCACCTTTAAACGTCAATAGGTGGGTCCACACAGACCGAGCAGCCTCGCGAGGCATTTGCCGCGCGAAGCAGTTCGGTTAGTGTGGACGCGCGGCAGCCTTGGTATCATCGCGAGGCTTTGCTTGCCTCGGCCACACTAACCGAGCTGCTTCGCGCGGCAAATGCCTCGCGAGGCTGCTCGCTCTGTTTGGACCCGCCTAATTCCTATACATTTTGAAGTGTTCTACAGCGATCGCGACGGTAGATAGTGTTATATGGCTAGGGGAGCTGGTCTCATCAATCTAGCAGATCCAAGGGTCGCGTCCGGCTTGCACTGAGAATCCACCGCGCTTCTTAGGTACATAGGCTGATGATGATGAGTACAGATTGTGAGTCTTTGGATGAAACAATAGACGACCTTACTTAGAAATTCACAATTTTTTAGAGAATTCTGAATATACTCAGGGGGAATTTGACTCCGCAGTTTAGGTACGTTCGGCCGCGCGCCTCTCCAGGCAGGTATATCGCAGTGGGTTCCCACTTGCCATTCGGCTTACATGCTAGCTGCCCGAGTCGATTACTTATTTAAGCGACAAGTCAAATAACCCTTCCGCGTCACTCCGCGCCAGACAGCGACAGAACTCTGCCATAACATAACTATGCGAAAGAGGCAATGTTTAGGTGAATATAGCGCTAGACAGTAAGCGCTTATGCGAGCTGAATGGCGCTTTGTTGCGTCGCAGCATGAGCCGCTATCTTTATATTTTTTTCACGAAGTGAGCCTTCTGTACGTAGTACTATTATTCTGTGATATAATAGAGAGCTGAACTTTACACAGAAAGTTGCGGCTTATCAGATGAATAAGTCTTCAAGTGTTTCTGCCTATTTAAATTTTTGCCCCATTAAGTTGTAAACTTTATTGTACCGAGATTTGAATAATTAATTTTGCATAATTTTGTGACTTTGGTGTCGGTGACATAAATATTCTGCCTTAAATTTACATCAATTGACATACAATTTTAAGCCGTCTCGGCTTCTAAAAGTTGAAAGTTCAAATTCTGGTTGCACATAAATTGATTTCGGTTTAGAAAAAAATCTAAATTCGTGAAAATTTCCCCTCGATTCTACTAAAAAACTTATTATCGACCAAAGCAAAAAGTCAAGTGTTTAGTTTTGTTTCATAACCTACTAATGAAAAATGAGGTTAGGTAAGTAGGTACTTTGTTATGATGACGTTTTCAAACAAATTACCAATGAGGTTTAGCAAAATACTGTCATTTTGGAGAAAGAAACAAAACGCAGCGGCAACGATACTTGAATATTTGACGTTGTAAAATAGAGGAATTTGCCCCCACTACTTACATATTTTTTACTGTACCTTATTGACTATCTTCCCGATTAATCTGAGATAATACTCGTAGTTGAGGTGCTGAGCTATTCAATGGTAATTGTGGCATAATAATAATCTAAAGTAGATGTTATATTCAGGACTACGTTTCTAAATTAGGAAAACAAATGGAAAAAATTCATTTTTCATCAATCGTAATGTTTTGTTAGTGACCTGAGTGATGGTAATAAGTACTATACTAGTTGTGAAAGAGGCGTGTTATTGATAAAGTACTATAGGCGTGTCCTTGATAAGTATTTTTATGTTTGTATGAGCGAGTGGCCAAATCCAGTAATGGAGTTTGATGGCCAGGGCCTCTAGCCAAGTGGCATCAATCGTTTCTATTCTACAATTCGCTTCGCTATCGCCGATGTTTCATTGGTGGAAGACCACGTGACCTTACGTTCGACCTTGGTTCGACCAATGAAAACCTCACGTTCGAGTGTTAGCGAAGTTAGAAATCGAATCGCTTCATAGCGAAGGCCTGTTGGCTAGGCCCTCTGATGACCTCCTTTCTGCCTTAACGACTTAAAGCTGACTCAAATGTCAAAGGGTTATTGAAACATTAGTTCAATGTTTGAACAGAACTTTTGTGTTTATCAAGTCAGCGAGTATTTGCCACTCGCAAACAAAAGTGTAAATTAAGCACCGAAATACAACAAATTTCCGAAACAAGCCCAACATACGATTTAAACCCCATTGCAGAAATAAAACTAAGACAGTTATAAATCAACTAAATGGGCGAGTAACAGTATTATTAAAGTGAATTTATTGTACAAATGCGCGAAGACACTCGACGATATTTACGGGATACTTATCTGCAATGAAAAATATGCTTCTTAAATCGTGAGCGAAAAATCGGTGGTAATTTTTGATTAATGCGATTCGGAAGCCATCGATCGGAAACAATTGTATAACATTACAAAAACGATTGACATTATGTAGTTTGATCATAAAAAAACACTCACGATTTCAACTTTATCGCAAACAAATAAAAATCAATGTCATTTTTAAGATAAGCAAATTAGTTGCAAACCGTGCGAGCTGCGCAACTCATTCTGTTTTGCAATTGATACTGCCTAGATGCTGTCGATGTCGGTCATATTCGGAAAACACGAAATTAGCCGATGCGCATTATTTATCTTGAAGTATTGTACAAGTAGGTACATACATACATACATAAACTCACGCCTGTATCCCATTATAGGGGTAGGCAGAGACCACAGATCGCCACTTGCTACAAGTAGGTATTTTCACAAACAAAACATTATCCTAGATCACACTGTACCAATGTTTTTCGAAACCATTTTATGAACAAGTTAAATTACTGCATTTCACTAAAGTACTGGAAAGTACAAGTCTTTACAGAGATTAAAACACCTACATTCAGTTGAAAACTCTACCATAGTTCCTAGAATTATTCAACAAAGGAACACCGTTCGGAAGCCCACGGGAATTCTCGAAATACTAAATAAAACTGGAATTATTTAAACTTGCCTTCTTCTCGCTATGCATAGTAAGTTATAACTTGAAGACCAACTCCGGTCTGGTAAGGGATTCTTATAGGCCATATTTTGCAATGACTAAGACCCCTCGCACACTGGAAACTTTACTTTTTAGGGTTCCGTACCTTAAAAGGTAAAAAAAGGAACCCTTATAAGATCACTTTCTTGTCCGTCTGTCCGTCTGTCCGTCTGTCTGTCCGTGTGTCACCATCGATTATCTCAGGAACGGGTAGAGCTAGCAAGTTGAAATTTATACCATATACTAAGGTCTATAGTCCCTATATTCCCTATTGTGAGTATAAAAATCAAGGTCCTGAGTCAACACTATAAAAAGATATAGGCAAATTTAGGTTTTCGTGAAAACTTGTGAGTACCAAAACTTACCTTAATTATCAACTTTTTTTATTTTTCGGAATTTTTCCTTTACTTGTGCTGGAAGACCTTGCTTGTAACCAAATTTGACAATTCTAGGTCAACCGGAAGTACCCTAGAGGTTTTGGGTCGAAAACCTAAATGGTAGTTCCCATTGACCTAGAATCACGACATTTGGCAAAAAGCAAGGTCTTATAACACAAATAAAGGAAAAATTCCAAAAAGTTAAAAAACTTGAAAATTAAAGGGTGTTCCCATACATACATAGTTGACGCCAATTAAAATTGTCCTCCGAGTTGTATGGGCGCTCATACAATTAAGCGGACTAGCTTAATTGGCACCATGGCTAGGTACGGAACCCTCGGCGTACGAGTTCGACTCGCACTTGACCGGTTTTTAGGGTTCCGTACCTTAAAAGGTAAAAAAAGGAACCCTTATAAGATCACTTTCTTGTCCGTCTGTCCGTCTGTCCGTCTGTCCGTCTGTCCGTCTGTCCGTCTGTCCGTCTGTCCGTCTGTCCGTCTGTCCGTCTGTCCGTCTGTCTGTCCGTGTGTCACCATCGATTATCTCAGGAACGGGTAAAGCTAGCAAGTTGAAATTTATAGTATATACTAAGGTCTATAGTCCCTATTGTGACTATAAAAATCAAGGTCCTGAGTTAACACTATAAAAAGATATAGGCAAATTTAGGTTTTCGTGAAAACTTGTGAGTACCAAAACTTACCTTAATTTTCAACTTTTTTTATTTTTCGGAATTTTTCCTTTATTTGTGCTAGAAGACCTTGCTTGTAACCAAAATTGACAATTCTAGGTCAACCGGAAGTACCCTAGAGGTTTTGGGTCGAAAACCTAAATGGTAGTTCCCGTTGACCTAGAATAACGAAATTTGGCAAAAAGTAAGGTCTTATAGCACAAATAAAGGAAAAATTCCAAAAAGTTAAAAAAGTTGAAAATTAAAGGGTGTTCCCATACATACATAGTTGACGCCAATTAAAATTGTCCTCCGAGTTGTATGGGCGCTCATACAATTAAGCGGACTAGCTTAATTGGCACCATGGCTAGGTACGGAACCCTCGGCGTACGAGTTCGACTCGCACTTGACCGGTTTTTTTTTTATTTGTTTGGGTTGGGCTGCTAGCATAGAATAGATTACCGTTATATACCGATAGACTGTTTCGTCTGCCAGTGATTACCCACAAACTCGCTAAAGTAAGTAAGTTCGTATTGGTAAGTGGCCACCTCTGGTGACCTTAAAAGCCGGGAACGACTTAAAAGCCGGGACCGACAATTAACGTGCCCTCCGAAGCACGGAAGCGCTCAGCTCGTAATACCACTTGCGGTCACCCATCTTAAGAGTGGCCGCGCCCAACGCTGCTTAACTTCAACGATCAATCAAGAACGTCTAAGCAAGCTACGCCACGAGCGCTTCAACAAACTCGCTAAAAATTTTAGTTTACCGTGATCATGGCGCATGCAACTATGCCGAAATATCGGGAAACTCAAAAATCCAAAAATCATGGTAAGTATATATCCCGTTTATAGTGTTTACAGAACCTGTCTCTGGTCTCGGTGGCACTAACCGCCGCCTTAAGCGTTCTTCTGCTTCGTTTCTGTTATTAACCTAATCATTTTATTTTTCCGACTTATAAGCTCACTCTTCTACAATGACACTTATTTCTGCGTTGTCGCATATCACTAACTGTGCACAATTTTTTTTAATATACGTAACTAATACATAATCCATCAAAATTACTTGCCTACTCATTGCAGCAATACAGCGAATGCAGAATGATTTTACGGATTTTGTAATGCGCCGCGCAATACGGCATGCAATAGTATATCCAAACACTTAGACGCCATGCCAATTTTAAACATAATAAAAAAGTGTGCTAATTTATCAGAATATCTTCTAGCCCCGAACTGAGCAAAGCTTTTATAATGGTGACAGGTAAATGATAGAATACTTATTTTACTTTTTATGATTCAAAAATATCTTAAAACCGTCTTATGCCTTTTTTGTTCTATATGAAAATCATATCCTCCTACTTCTGTGTCTCAATGGATACAATTATGATTCCGTGCTCAAGGGATACACTTACCTATCCTGGCTTAAAGATTGCCGCCCAATAGCTCCATAACCTCTACCTATACGTATCTATAATATAAACTCTACCTACTTGTCTCGTGCTTGTCTCTCACTTTGTACATAGACCTACTCTATACTTATTACTTTTTTATATTTATATTAATACTTTCTACCTTTCTTTCACTGTCATAATTATGTTTCAATGTTCGTCTGTGCTTTGTTGCCAAATAAATTTATATTCTATTCTATTCTATAAAGTTCTTTATTATTGTGAGTAGAATTCATATGCACAAACTTGAGTTTGCACAGACACATTGCACATGTTTTATTGTCGTGTGAAATGACTGTAAAGTCCGCCTTAAAACCGCAAAAGTAAAATTAAAATGATTTAAACCAGCGTTGAGTCCAAGTTTCATTTGCATTAATTTTAAAAGCTCATGTCTAGAACGCACGACACAGGATTTTGTGAGTAATCTAAATTAATACTGCATTATTTTTTTTCTCATATTTGGCTCAAAGCTTTATTATATAACTAGCAGCCCGTCCTGTCTTCACTTGGGTTGAGTAAGTTAGTTCGTTTGAGGTAATGGCCAATTGACGAAATTTTTAGGCCGCCTAAATGCCTCCATCATGGCATAACGACCTATAAGCCGTCAAGAACTTCTACGCAAGCTACGCCACGAGCGCTTTTACGTACGTAGAGATAATGCTGTTTCCTTAGATCTTAGTAGTGAAATAATTTTTAGAACCGGATCTATTGATTACCACAAACAAACTTTAAAACTTTCGCGACTAGCACCCTGATTGTCTATCTCTGATAGCGACCAAAATCGGTCTCAAACTGTCAAATATGACAGTTCAGTGACCACGCAAGTAGCTCTATCACTCTCATCTCAACGAGACCGAACGCGACAAAAGATACCTGCGCGTTCGTTTTGACAGTTTGAGACCAATTTGAGGTTTGAGACAAGTTAGACAAAGCCCGGTGAACATGTATCTGGGTATTATTCACGTAAATTACCTTTTTTTTAGCTCGACGTTTTGACCAGATTACATCAGCCCCAGCGGAAAGTCTGCTGGTGATATTTCTAAGAAGCTATTTTCATCTAGACACCTTTTTTATGAGTCGAAATTGCCAGAATGTTTTATTGTCACAGAAAGAAATAGCTTCTACTGAGACGGAAACTGCTAACTTGTGATTATTTATTTAAGGGTTGGTTCTCACTACTGAGATATAACTGTTACTATACAATATGTTCACACTCACAAGCTGGGTCATTTTCTGCATCTCAAATCAAAACAAATCAAATAGCTTTATTTGAGACCAAAAAGTATCTAGTTTACACTGTTAGAGGGGTAGGAGTACAATAGTATACTTAAGTAGATTCTTAAGGGGAATAATAAGTCAAGCCGCAGAATTTTGTTTTAGCAACAGAACTTAACTTCTGATTTTATAACTAAGCAACGGGAAAATGAGAAAGCTTCTGATAAACTAACTCGTCTTTTTTACTACACCAACTAAATATTCCAAAGAAAGCATCAAGTTAAGAACAACAATTATTTTAACTTGACCAACTGTTTTATACATCGCCATCAAAACTAACTCAGCCACGGATTTTACGACTCACCAACATTTTAGGTTAGGTTAAGTTTGGTTATTGAATTTAATTACGCGCTAGGCGAGCGAGCGTAGCGAGCGTGCCGTGGCAGCGGCCGCCGAAGCGACAGAAATCTAGCTAATAAAGAATACAATTTTTTAGGTATTTTTGACATGCTGAAAATGTCGAATATACCTATAATATTGTATTCTTCAAACCTTATAAACTTCGATCAATCGATCTTTATACATTTAAACCATTATATATTTTGAAATTCGCTATTTTAAGCTTCGGCATTACAAATCATGTTTTACTAAATTTTAAAGGTACTGAGTTATAAAATTAGAAGTCGATAAAATTACATTTTTGGTGTCATATTTTAATATTTTAGGAGTTTACTGCTTGAATACATCTTACAATATTAGATGCTAAAAAATAACTACCATGCTGAGTTGTATTTACAGTGGCTTCCATCGAAGATATTTAGTGGATAAGTTAGTATTTTTCAGATGCACATTGATAGTGGCTGACTTAGTAATTCAGAGGACAAGGTAAATTTTTAGAGGCGAAAAATGCTATTAAAAAGAAGCCTGTTTAATTAGCACCCGATTCTTAATAACTAAAAAAACTCTAAAGACTACATACCTACATCGATCAGCTGGCCTTGATTAGGCTAAGCAGATAGTAAAGGTATGGTTAGTACCAACATAGTGTAGGCATGCAAACTTTGATCTCCACACTAGGATTCCCTGTGGAGATCAATATCTTGAAGTGCATTTCTGTTCATAACTCCGAAGACCCTCGACAGATCCTCACCAAATTTTTGTGGCACCAATCGGAAAGTAAATTCTTTCAAACAAAAAATAATTTTTCAAATCGAGGTCTCCAAGTAATAGGTGAACGTATATAAAAGCAAAATAAAAAATCTTACAAATTGAGAACCTCCTTTTTTGAAGTCCGTTAAAAATACATTCATATGGAATGCAAGCTTGGAAAAAAACTAGCCATTAGAGAGAGTAGTAGGATCAACATCACTATCTCTATTGCTAAGTAGGATTACAGCGTTAGGTGAGTTCCCAGCTTAAGAACCATTATTCAAATTCGCTAACAGTCTGCGAAAGTATTAAATTCTTTTCAGTACAGAGCGATACGACAAAACGGTTTTGTACTGTTTAAAGGGAAATACTGTTTTCTTTAGAAAAAGTTTTTGAAATGGAGTAATGATGTATTCCAGTCTTTGTTTGCCTTTTATTTTACAAAAAAGTATAAAGCAGAAAGCTCTCTTTAAAAAGATGAAATTGTAATAATGAATGCAAAAATCGAATGTATTTCGAATGAAACTGAGGTAAGGACTTATTAAATCATGTTTGTCATTCTGTGAAACTTTGTTGTGCGTAAATTTCATAATTACATTTTCCAGTTTTTTTACCTTTTTCGCTATCACTAGACTAGAATAATGATGCGCTGTTTACATAATGCGAGTTTCTCGCCCTAAAGGTGCGATTAACGAAAACAAATTTCAAAATATGACAATGTAAACTATATATTGAGATCATACGTGAAAGTTTTTAATTTATTATTGACGGGACTTAATCAACAACTTAATCAATTAACAGCTGTTAAAAACCGCCAGGTGGAAAAATCAGCGATAGCGGAGCACTTGTTAGAATCAGGATTAAACCACTGGATAGAGTTACATAA
The DNA here is from genome assembly GCA_958496255.1 of Camptogramma bilineatum. Taxonomy (NCBI): domain Eukaryota; kingdom Metazoa; phylum Arthropoda; class Insecta; order Lepidoptera; family Geometridae; genus Camptogramma; species Camptogramma bilineatum. Next base: position 6,095,354 of record OY292473.1, on the reverse strand, counting down.
ACCGTTAATCCTTTCCAATGATCGCCATTACTATAGTAGAATTGTGCGTGAAGCGGTTGAAATAAAGAAACATAAAAATTTCAACCGGGAAGGTGGTTACAAGTTGTCATCAACGTGGGATCCAGTTATTAAGAAGTGTTCGTGTCGCAAAAAGCCGTCAAGTATGTCGCCGGACATTGTCAGTGTGGTGTGTCGCAACCCTAATAGTGATTTGTATTGACTGAATGAGGGTAGTTCCAACCTCATCAGTCAAAGGTACGAGCGAACAACGGCCGCCAGTCTACTCGTGACCACGGCAACTGTAATGTTGCCGAAACGTCGAGGTAAATAAAATAATTTCATTACGGAATTAAGTCCCGTCAATAATAAATTAAAAATGTGTTCAAGTCGCGAAAGTTTAAAATATGTACATACGTGAAAGGTCGATAATCGCTTTTCACTGAGTTGTCATGCCTAGGGACACGAAAAAAGTATCGATACTTTATGGTATCGAGTAGTTTTCTTTTTGTATCGAGTACTTATGTACTCGATACTTTGTATTCGATACTTTTACTTACCAAGTACTTTGGACAGGTGATCGTATCGAATAAATTCTGTGACGAAAACGTTCAAAACATGAGTACAGTATCGATACTTTCTATTCGATACCGTGCGTGTCCCTCCCTATCAAAAAAACGTAATTGACCTTGATACGAATACTTGGCTGTTTGGGTATCGTTCCCTTTGCCTAGAGACACGAAAAAAGCATCGATACTTTATGGTATCGAGTAGTTTTCTTTTTGTATTCGATATTTTTACTTAACAAGTACTTTGGACAGGTGATCGTATCAAATAAATTCTGTGACGAAAACGTTCAAAAAGACGTAATGACCTATGAGTCATTTGCAAAAAATTTGTACATTTTCTTGTCTCAGAAGGTATTTTTGTGTAACGATTTTACGTACATTTGTGTATAAAATATCACCGCGGTGTCACAACAAAAAATTTAATTAAAAAAAATATCGTCTTTTTGTAATAATTATCAGTTTTGTATTATATGTCTATTGTATTATTGTCATACTTTTTTTTTAATAATATTTTTTAATAAAGAAAAAAGAAAAAAAAAAGTATGGCGGAGGCCCTGCCTGAGAAAAGTACTCGATACTTTGAGGTATCGATACTTTTGTGTCGATTCTTTTACGAGTACGATACTTTTTTATCGATACTACTCATGAGTACAGTATCGATACTTTCTATTCGATACCGTGTCCCTAGTCATGCCTCAATGAGTTGTCTCGCATCTTCGAGGCAAAAAACTCGCACCGTGTAAACGGCGTTTAAAGTGATTTTTAATTATTGAATACAGTAAATTAAAAACACGAACGTGACAGTTTTAAAAATGACCTTCGCTTACGATAAACATTTTTCGCTCAAGTTATTTTTTATGTTAGTTATTATTAAAATTAAGTCCCGTTGTTTTCTAAGCCAAAAAGCTAAATAACGGTTTACACAAGTTAAACCACAGCCGCCGCCTTTTTAAAAGCATAAACTAGCGAAAGCGAATTTAATTAGGACGAAGAGTTCAAGAACCTGCTTGCATTGGTACTGCGATGCAGCATTTTGTGATGTATAAATCATTTTTAAAGCCATGTGGGCTGAGTGACATTCGATTGGAATGTTATTTTTAAGGCCGCTTGGAGGCTCCCGTCATGGCTTAACGACTTAAAAGCTGGGACCAACAATTTAACAGGCTCTCCGAAGCACAGAAGTGCTCATTTGTTAATGCCACTTGCCACTTACCACTTTGAACTTCGCTTTTGGTTCGCTGTTGGTTTTAATGATTTATCAAGAAGGTCTAAAGCCTGGAACGCACTAGCGGCTAATCGCGAGGGCGGCTAACTGCGCGGCCAGAGGCTTTTCACAAGCGATTGCATATTAAAATGGGAGGGCCATTTTAATATGCAACCGCTTGTGACCGCACTAAATTTCATGAAGACATCAACCGCGCGGTTGGACCAACCTCGCGGTTAATCGCTAGTGCGTTTAGTCCCTAAGCAAGCTTCATCACTTTTTTTGTAGTTTCAGCTGTTGCAGTTCTTCTTCACTCTTCGACCCAGATACAGGTGGAAAGGTGAAGTGGGGAAAGACCTTCACTCACTTCATGTGTCCACGGACTGGACGGAGGCGGCGCAATACAGAAACCGGTGGCGTTCTATTGTGTCGGAGGCCAAGACCCACTTTGGGGTCGACGCGCCAGGATAGTAAGTAAGTTCTTCTTCGCAGTGAATGCGTTTGCTTTGAAATCGCAGAGAGATGGAGTCCTCCTGTTTATTTGACAGCGGGAAGTCTGTTTAAAATTCTTCATTTCTTGGGATGTTACTCAATAAAAATGTTACGGTAGCAATAACATTTTATCGATACTTTATACATCACTGCAGTCATTTCATATGTGTTTCAAATTATCAACTAACATCTAATGCTATATATTAATTAAAAACGGATTGTTTTTTTTTCCGAAACCATTATTTCTTCCGGGCTGATTGTCTAACTTGTCTCAAACCTTAAACTAGTCTCAAACTCTCAAAACGATCGTGAAATTACCTTTGGTCGCGTTCGGTCTCATTGGCTGAAAGTGACAAAGCTACTTGCATGGTCACTGAACTGTCATATTTGACAGTTTGAGACCAATTTTGATCGCTATCAAAGATCAAGGAAAAAGACAATCAAGGGCCTGGACTACGCCTGGATTGAAATACACCTATATTGAGGGTGGGCGCTGATACCTATCACACAGGATTATTTTTAGTTTAGGTATCAGTTGTATCACATTGTGAACCTGTAACTTCCTTATGCTAAGAAATTATGTATACCTAGGTATTTCTGTAAACACTTTTGTTATTTAAGGTGCTCATTAAACAATTTACAATTTACGCCTTGGGGATAGAGCCGTGATCTGGGGCCCTAGCCATATTACACAATCTATCGTCGCTGTAGAACGATCTATCGTCGCGATAGAATAGAACACTTCAAAATGTATAGGAATTGACGTTCTGAACCCGTGACTCATCTACTTCAAACGTTAAATCCTATACATTTTGAAGTGTTTCTATTCTACAGCGACGATAGATATTGTAATATGGCTAGGGGGGCTGGTTTTGTTTTTTCGTTTTAAGGTTTTCTGAATATTGCAAGTATTTTTAATGGTTAAAAGAACTTACCTGAAGTGAATTTCAACCATAATTATACTAGATGCTGCGTCCGAATAGATTTAAAGAAAACCATGTAGTCCGCCTTCCATGTATAGCATCGCAACACTGTTTAGCGCTATTTTTTAGGCTAATTTTGAAGATCTGAAAAATATTCAAACAGAAAAAATGAGAGTGTAACACTCGTTTCTGTTACTATCGGCTACCGTCGGCGCGCGCGTCATTCTTTTCAGAGCACGTTCAGCACGATCAGCATTCTGCAACATTCATTTATTTATTTGGGTTTGGCACAATAACCGCGAAGCACGCATAATTGTTGTGCCTTTCAGGGTGGGCGGGAGTTTAAATCTATTCGGACGCAGCATCTAGTATAATTATGGTTGAAATTCACTTCAGGTAAGTTCTTTTAACCATTAATTATACGTCGATGCTGCGTCCTCTAGATTTAAAGAAAACCATGTAGATGTTTAGCGTCTGTTGCAGAATGAACATAAAAAAAAAAATCACAAATATAAGTTCATATACTTACTTAAGTATATTCAATATTTATAAGCATCATACGTAAGTATACTCTTATTAGTAGGTACTTATCAGTACTTCATTGATACAGCCTTAGAAAAGGGCGTGTCTTCAGTAGAAAGAAAGAAAACAAAATTATTTTAAAATTTTTGCGAAACAGAGAAAGCGTCCTGTCCACCTGACCGTACTTTTAATAGTGTTTGTCAAGTGTCGATGGAGAACCCAGCCCGGCTGGTGGCGGAGGTGACCGAGAAGAAACAAATAAACACGGACAGGTTCACTCCGCTCTCATGCAACGTATTTGTTTGATCCATCGAATAATTATTTGAAAGGTTGCGTTGTGGACAGGTTATTTCACAGTTAATATCAAATGATTTGTGTACGGAGGAGAATTCGACAATTTCTTTCTAAATAATGATATACCTACTAAGGTAGAATAGAGAATATATATATATATATAACAATACGTAGAATAAAGTCAGGGTCTAATAGTAATATTTGTAGATAAATTGATATAAAATATGGCAGATAAAGTCTGCGAGCGTTGTCTTGTTAACAACGTAGAAAAGGTACCAATTTTCTCGACAGTACATTCAGTGAGGTACCTAGAATGGTTGGACATTTCGATAATTGATTTGATATAATAAGTATATTACAAGGCAATGCTCCTGCCAAGTCGAATGATATTTCGAAAAAAGTGGGTTTTCTTTTTTAAAAAATACCTGTAAAAAATCTACTACTGGTACATACCGTACTTTTCACTGGTGTGCACGAGTGTTCTTACCAATAACATTTATGATAACGCTGACCGTTACTAATTAAGTTCCTTCAACAGCTCCTTTTGAACTGTTCTGTCGAAAAAGTATTTCCCTAACAGCTAGATAGGTGATCTGTAACAATCTAAATAATTTGATTGACAAAAGATATACCACTGCTTTAAAGTTAGATTATAATAAATTCAAAACGTTTTTTGATAAGGAATTATAAATTTTGTCAACGGAGTCATAGAATATGCCGTGTTTTAGATAGGTAGGTAGGTACGCCTGCTGCATAAATATGGCGCACGCCTGGGCAAGGTTGCGCCAAAACGGGTGATGTTCCCTTGGTTGACTAGGAAGAATAAGTATACCAGGAGCTTCGTCTTCTACAATTTAACAAAAAACATTTCAGTACCAATGCATATCGAGGAAATGCGTAAAAGCAGTAGGTACTTTTCCTAATTTATAGCAAAAGACGTATCAATTACATTTTTCAATTTAACCTAGACGCAAATAAATTGGTATTTGGTTGACCTAACAATATAGAACATAAATAGTATTAAAAAATAAAGTTATTATAACTACTCCAGATTACCTAGATGGCAAGTAAGTATTGCTTAGAATTCCGGTCTGAATCACTAATATTGCGGGATTATAATGTAAGAAGCAAAAATAGATAAGTATATTTATGTCTTGACAATTTTAAATAATAAAATAAATATTGGTGGACATTTTTCACACAGCGCCATCAATCCCCAAACTAAGCAAAGGTAGTATCAGATAACTGATAGAATACTATTTGTATATTTTTTGTAAATACATAACATACTTATTGTACTTTAATGCCAATACATTTTATTTTTGAAATTGATTGAGATGTGGAAATTATAGGTATTCCATCCATCCGATTTATATATGACAGCGGTACCTGTTATTGATTTTAAGTACCTATGAAAAAATTACTATAATAATAGTAGGTGATAATATCAACTATAATTTATTTAAAACACATTGTATGTAAAGATTACTGCAGTATAGCAGTAATTTTGACGAAATGATGTTTAAACCTAAAAAGGCGGCTATGGTAAGCCATTTCGGTTGCAGATCAGCGGTTGACCTCTAGCCATATATATCATCAATCACCACATTATGACACCCCAACCATTAACTGATGGATCAGCACTTTATAGTTTGTAAATTGTAGATGTTGAAGAAGACATTATTTTGGGCTTTATGTGCGATACTTAATCACCAGTAAAGTCTTCTTTACACACTTTCAGTGATTATAACAAAACCTTTAATATGTAATACATTATTAACAATGAAATATTTTTGACATAATTAAGTCTGATTTGTCTTTTTCTTTGTTGAAATACCTTTTATTTTTCGCGTTCAAAACGCTTTGTGTAGGTACAGTAGTTACACCGAGCCGTATGCTCTGTACAGGACAAAATTCAGTGATTGTACATACTTATAAATTTAGCAAAATCACGGAAGGTTCTAGAATCTTCGGTAATTGCAGTGACATAAAATATATATATATATGTATATATATCATTATGTTGTGTTGATTTGAGCCTCATTTTTAAATATTTACGCAATTGAGTGGTTATCAAATAACGCTCCTAAATGAGTTTACTTTATGTTATGTTTTTCATTCTATGTAGGTTGGTTGAGCTGATATAACATATCATCCAGATAAGCTACTAGTCTGCGACTTTGGCTCTTAGAAATGATAATTATGATGTAATTATAAGCAATTAAAAGAAAAATATGCCTTTTTTTTAAGATCAGTAGTAGTCATGTAGGTAGATACGCCCATTATTTACCTACTAGCTTTTACAGTGTAAAAAATATCCTCCATACTAAAATGGGGCGCAATGGTAATTACCATTATCAGTATTTGTTAATGTTTTGACACAATATAAATCGCAGTATAGAAGGTGTCCTATTTTTGTTTATATAACAATCAAAACTAGTGAAACAAGCTGACCCGCCTACTCAGTACATGCTGATTTGCAACTAAAAGTCACCGTTGTAAAACTTAGGTAGGTACAAGTTTTGATACGGTATTGCTCATTTCAACTTTAGGAAATGGTGAGTCACAGGCTTCAATATACTGTGGTAAGTATAAAATTTTTAAAAAGAAGTTTTAAGGCCCTGCAATACAACTGGGTCATCAGTAATTGATAATCAGTTTTTGTATGGTAAAACTAAATTTTACCAGCGTTAGGTACCTCTATTGTCGTCGACGGTTGCGGGACTTGTTCAGCGGCGGCTCGCGATGTAGCGGCGGCGGCGGAAGGTCTGACGGCCGGGTTAACTCGAACTCCTCATCGTCGACGTGGACGGCTGCTGCTCGTAGTAGGTACCGGTTCTGGACTGCAGTTGTCTTCGCGGTGTTTTGACGACGTGGGAATCGCAAAGTTTCCGATCCAGAAAAGTTAAGTTGGGATCTGTTCTACGAGGTACTGGATTTATTAATTTGTCAGCTTGACCTTTCGATGACCTTTGTCATGGTGAGACACTAATAACATTTATGGCACTTCCGACAATTTCTTGATGATCTCAAGTTTGGCAACGTCATACCTACATACAGTGTCGGGTAGGTAATTTGTGAGGTTAATTGGACCAGGTATATATTCGTGGTCCCAGCGGTTTTTGGGAATCTCTTATCGGTTCACAATAAGTAAAAAATAATTAAGTAAGACAGCACTTACCTAAGGGATGCCTTTCGGAGTACGTACTAGCAACAAATCTCAGGAATCAGCAACTTTTCTTTCGGGGCGTCCCTCCAGCTCCTCTTCCCGTCGAGACCGTCCAGCAGTATTTTCCCCAACGTTTGGAGATTTTAGTGGGGTTTTTTAACATAACATTTCCAAGATTTCATCTGGTACTGGCACCGCATGGGAGCCAACAAACTGCCGTGCAGTTGGCACGCTCTTGCGAACTGAGACTGATGAAGCCTCACCCATCACGTGGACGTCGTACTTGGCTCTGGCTAATCTTCCTCTAGAAGGCCATCATCCGATCGGCATGTTGGAATATCGGACGAGTTTCTCTCGTCACTTAGGCACATTTTAGACGGACACCGGAATTTGTATAGAAAAAATTATAATAATATAATAATGTAGGTACATTATATTTTTCTATATTCCTTACATCGGCGGCATTGCGTAGATACCCACGCGTTAAGAAAATAAAATTAATTATTCTATTGTAAATCTCGAATCGCCACGTCATGTCATCAGGTTATTACCTGTGTATATTATGTTCAGGTAGCATTTGTGAATAGTCAAATTGTGCTTAGTAGTAACCACACCGGAGTTTCTGATCTATGATTATGATCTGTAGGTATAGAAGAAATAAATCCTCTAAGCTCCTTACTTTCTGGATGGCATCGCGTACCACCACGTTAAGAAAGTAAAATGTATTATTCCAGGGTAATATCACGTATCACCACGCTAAGGAATAAAAAGTGTATTATTCCAGGATAATATCACGTATTACCACGCTAAGGAATAAAAATTTTGTAACCATCAGGATAATATCTCGTATTATCACATTAAGAGGTACGTAAGTGTGGGTAGTTGTGCATTGCTAACCTTTATTTTTCTTTCTTCGAATCGTAGAATTCTTTGGACGAATATCACTATCACTCCATAACAACTTTTATACTCTCCATAAACTCCATAAACTCCATAATAACAACATTCACTTTGCAAAAATTATCACTTTGAATAATCGAGTCGATGTTGACGATGCGGAACACGAAAAACGAATGACGCGCGCGCCGACGGTAGCCGATAGTAACAGAAACGAGTGTTACACTCTCATTTTTTCTGTTTGAATATTTTTCAGATCTTCAAAATTAGCCTAAAAAATAGCGCTAAACAGTGTTGCGATGCTATACATGGAAGGCGGACTACATGGTTTTCTTTAAATCTAGAGGACGCAGCATCGACGTATAATCTATTGCACTTACTTATTTCAATCGTGTTATCCGCTTCAGGTCGGATGGGTGCAGATTACCCGGTCCAATGCACAAACGGATGCACTCACTAACTTTCAAAGTTTCTGTTTACGAGACTAAGTTTTCGCTTAACCGACTCTGTTTCACATGACGGTGATTCCGTAATACCATTATATAGGTACGCATACAAAATGTATTAAAAAACCTTTACCCTTTACGATCCGTAACGGTAGATACTGTAAGGCGCAGGCCAGATAGAAGAGACGGGGCGCAGACATTTGTCTCTTCCGTGTCTCTTTCACACAAAATGTGACGGCGCCCCGTCTCTTCTGTATGTTTGCGGCGCGACGCTTCTATACATTTTCTATGAAAAGGACGCGGAAGAGACATATTATGTCTGCGACGCGTCCTCGTCTTACGTCTTTTCTGTGTGTCCCACGCCTTAGGTTAATATTTAAACTCGATTGTTTAGATTCTATTTATGAAACTACTAGCTGCGCTCCGCAGTGTTCTCTCTCTCTCAGTGCCTCTCCATTAATGAAGGTCGGCGGTCAGCTTCTTGAAATTCTCCTTGTCCATCGCAAGTCTGAACAGTTGTTCCACCGTCTTTATTCCCGTCCACTCCCTGATGTTACGGAGCCATGACATCTTACGTCTTCTAACCTTACGCTTCCCGGTGTTACCCGCAGTTAAAAAGTCAACATGGATTTTTTTCTAAAATAAGATAAGCCTATGTATTATTCCAATATCAAAGCGAATGGTCCAAAAACAAACAGAAGTTGCCTTTTTTATAACAGTTTATTTATTGAGAATAATGATGATATACATTGACAAATCCTGTGTAGTTTTTGTTGTCTATGTGCGTGACATAAATGATATGATTTTAAAGTGGATTAAGTAGTATCTGTTATGTAGGTCCCACACCACCAGCTCTTTTAGTTTGGGGCTAGATAATGCTGTGTGAAATGTGCAGCAATTTTTCTTTATGTATTTAAATTTTTGTTCATGCTCACATTTTGCTGTATTCCATACGCAATAGATTCCAAACCTATTAAAATTCTAACCGTTTTCCTCACGCTCATTTCCTCCAACGTTCAGATCTCGTTTTAATGCGCATATATTATTTTCACTGAAGCAAAACATATATTGCATAATCTAGCTTGTGTTCTTGTATTTTATGATGTCTACGAACTTTTTAACGATCTAGTTTAAGTCGCATACAGCTTCAAATAACAGCCCGAAACAAAGCTAGACAGTTTGGAAACTAGCTCAAATCGTATGCATAGCGTTGTAGGAAGTATTATTCCCGAGTTACGGCTGTTGTGATTTGAAACTGAATAAATGAGCCATGCACTACCTACTAAGCACTGCTCTCCTAGTACCTCTTCAAAATTATCTAATAAATGCGGGTATTTGCATAGTATACAGTGATTTGGTGATGGTAGGTGTAAGGCTTTAAGCCGCGTTGACACGATCAAAGTAAACTACATCCTAGTGCTACTTGGATGACTCTGTATGGACGCCGTTGGACTCACGTGACTCACTCGTACGACGGCGTCCAATCAGAGTCATCCAAGTAGCACTAGGATGTAGTGTACTTTGATCGTGTCAACGCGGCTTTACCAAGTGGTGGCCAAGAGAGTAGAAGTAGGAACATACCATCAGCCAGGTGAGTGGACGATATCGAGGCTATAGAGTGAAAGGCATGGATGAGAACGGCACAGGGCCAATTATAGTTGCGGATTCATATGTGGCAAAAATAAACTTCTCACACACTAAAAATGCTTAAAAGACGTACCTATGGAAATATTGTGCCCGCGTTGCAATCCTGATTTATGCAGTAACTAAGCGAAAACACCCAAGTTTTACACGACATGAACATTCGTACGAATATACTCTCCCCTTGTTTTGCCAAAAACCCAACGTTAGATATCGGGGAGAGTTTCCAAGTTTTAAAGATATTATGTACGCACCGGTAGAGTTTATCCGATGAATAGATTACTTGTTAGATAAGTGATGAAAATAATAGTCAGTTGCTCATGGTATCAAACAACTTTTCTGAACGAGTAGTTAAGGACGAAGCTGAGCTGATTGGTCCAATGGACAAACCTTCATCCAAACATATTGAAATTTATATGGACACGGGACTTTATCGCGTAATTTACCTTATTAACTCAATATGAATAGTGATCGCGAAAACCTTCATCCAAACGTTATCACATGCAAGTGTCTTACTAAGGCTGGATTTGACCAAACTGGATTAAGTTTTTACTCAAGAGTAAACAACTGTTTGTTTGAATATTTTGACATTGTAAAGTTGACACCTTATAACCAGGATGATTTGTATGCACATAATAATGTTCGGTTGTGCTTACTAAACAAATGTATTTTGATTTATGTCAGCTAGTTACTCGGGAGTAAGATGACTTTTGGTCGAATCCAGCCTAAATCTACTGTAGTTCTTCGTTTTTTGACCGGATTCGAAACACGAGCTTCTGAATAGCTTAAGTTTACATAAAAGCTTGACTAATTCTGGTAATTAAAAATGGAAGTGCTTAGGATGCTGCTGGCGGTATATATGTTACGGGCAATGTGATAAATCCGGTCATTATGAATAATGACCGGTCCGTATGCATAATGACCGCGTCGATTGGGCAATGTGATAAAAACTGCAAGATTAATCACTTTGCCCGGTCATTATGAATAATGACCACCCTATCTTGGGCAATGTAATAAATTAGACGAATTGCAGTGTTTTAATTGATTAACTACATTTCTGGCGCTTCGGCGGCCGCTACCGCGGCACGCTTCGCTCGCCTCGCGCGTAGTTTTTTTACTAACCTAACATAACCTAACCTACAGATTTTAATCCAATTTATCACATTGCCCGGCTAGAAGTAGGGCACTATTCATACTGCCCGGTCTAAGTGATAAATTCAAGCCTTGATTTATTAAATGGACCACGGGCCGTCGGGCATTATGAATATGGACCGGTCAAAGTAATAAATTTATCAAACTGCCCGACGCTCTTGGTCATTATGCATAATGACCGGTCCATATGAATACTGCCCGATTAATCAAGTTGCCCGTAACATATACAATATCATCATCGATCCATCCAGGCAAGCATCAAGAGGGTGTGTTGGTAACACAACGGGTTCAATATAGCAGTTGAAAACCCGGTCAAATTCAAAGTGGGCCCAATAAATTCGAAACAAAACAACAGTACGTAAACGTAGCCGGTAGAATTGGCAATTATCTGAGAAACTTCGCTCCTGCTAATCGTCAAGGAACTAACTTTTCAAGTTTGCACATTTACGGAAATAATTACACGCTTCCCCTTTCGTTGGGGGTTGGGGTGAATTTAGTGTGGGGTAGATGTGGAACTCCGATAACTTATATTCATTGAGTTGAAGACTAACCCCATTATTCATAATAATCAGCTGTAATTTAAGCAAGAATTTGAAGCTTTAAGTTTTTACTATTTTTACTACTACTTTTACTTACTCGTAGGTAGCAAACATTGAAATGAAAATTCTTATGAAAATTTTCGATTCCATCGATTTCAGAGGAGGACAATCTGTCCATTTATGTCTACATTTTTTGTGATCAATTAAGCTTAGCTTAGCGATAAAAGAGAGAGAACTCCGAGTATATTTATTATAACAGCGGAATCAGCTACTACAGGCGATATACACACATCAAAAAAGTTTTCGATCACTTTTAAAAGTTGAAATATAAAAAATTCGGCAGTTTTGCTTCTATAAGCCCTTTTCATTACTAATTCTACTTGGGGGTCGGTCCTATTTACCTTTGGTCTGTTATTGAAAAACTTTGGACACATTGCTGCTCGAGAATTCAGGGGTCAATTCAGGTCAAATCGGGTCAGATCACCCATTGTTCGGTGTATTCCGGTTGAGTGATTCCGTTCTAAAGACCGAATACAAGTAGTATGAACTTTTAAGACTCGTGAAATGTGTATTGCTTTCGACTGTGAAACCTATGTAACTACTTACTTGTATTAAAAATCTGAGTTTTTATGTTTATATTTTGTGAACCAATTTCTGAAACCAGTTAGCTTTCTAATAGCGTCGATTGGCTTGCAACCTGTCACGTATAGAATGCTAAATTTTGCAAAACATGGGTGTCCAAATGTGTATAATTTGAACATACCTTTGTCTACCTCCCTAGACATCTTCAGAGCATCCTAAATGCCTAAACAGATTTGATGGATATTATCTACAGTGCCATTGGGATACAGTCATTATAATGTTTCATTTTCTTAATAAACAAGCGCTCAATAAACAGTGTTCTTCTTGGAATTAATTTTTACTGAGGTATTACTTAATCCCTTTGACGAGACTCACTTTGTTCGACTGGCTCCCCACTGGAGCTTGACTATTAGATTTAAGCGGATGGATCACCGAAAAGAAAGCTAGACCCCATACCGTGTTTGTTGCCCTGATTCTTCACGGTGTTGGTCGCGAAAGAACGAGTAGAATCACCTAGCTTAAGACCTAGTGGTCCTACTGAAAATGATACTTATTTGATTTTTTTTTTAATTTTGCATACATTGCCAAAATTGTCGTATCTAGTTTCTAGTCTTTTAGAACTTGAATTTGATAAGTAGGTACTACGAATGTTAATCAAATAAGAGCTTCAACTTTATATCTCACTTATCAGTGTGAGTTGGAAGCCGGGCTGAAGTTTGCAAATGAATTTCCTCCAAAAGCAAAGTTATTATGTTAGTTTCTGCCAGCGGGTTTGCTTATAGGCATAATAAAGCCCGTCACAGGCGTAGCTATAATAATATTAATATGTTGAGCGGTTACGTATTTATGTCACGAAAATTACAAGACAGATTTTTGAAATCCATAGGAACGTTTGACAGATTTTTGATTTCTTTTTTTTCATAATACAGGAATTCGAATTCCATAAATTCTTAAGCCAGATTTTCATTTGTTTTTTTTTTACAAGACAGAAATACAAAATACATCTAAACATTTTCCAGAAATTTTAACATCCAGATAATTCACTTTACCGCATGTTTGTTTTCCATATAATTTGTTTTCCATATATTTTGTGATCCCGAAGAATCATGGTTCAGGAAAGACCTATTACAAAATTATGTAAGTATTCAATCTTTCTAGTAATCATTCAGAGCGTTATAAATAGGTGCTAGGTACCATAAAATTAAATGACCGATGTCCATTATATAGCTTGAAGTACTGTAGAATCACCTAGCTCTTAAGACGTTTCAAAGTGGTACACTTGTGATCTTATTGAATAAACGAATTTGACTTTTGACTTTTTGACTTTTGTAGGTAGATATCTATTAAATATTGTACCTAGTTACTTTTCTTTTATTACCTTTAACATTTCCTAACTAATTTCGTGCTAGATGGTTAAATAACCTCACCAAACACTTTTCGCAAATTATCAAAGTTTAACCTAAATCTTCCATCCATTTCGAATTTGTGACGGCTCCGGCGCTTCGGGAAGTGCAGCCCCTCCGCCCTTGCGTAACAAAACGTGGCATCAGCATGAGCCTTCGCAGCTTCGGCTGTTTGGTCGCCACCTTCGGTGGCGACCAGCCTCAGCCGCTCCAGCTCGTGCTGGTGCCGCGTTTTGTCACAGCGGGCGGGGGCTGCATCTCCCTTCGCGCCTCCGAGTTCATAAAAACACTCTAGGGTAGGACAGACAAGACTACGTGGAAGTCGGGGTGGGCAGATTCGGTTCTGAGACCGATAATAACCTAAAAACGTTTCGGGTAAAAATTTAGTATTAAGAAGCAGGATTTTGGGGGGTGGGGGTAGGAGGGGGGAGAGGGGGTTCCCCCTCCCCCATGGTACCACTCCCATTACAAGGTAACGCACCGTTCTGGAGATAATCAAATTATTGTTTTCAAATACAAACTGGTAAAAATTGGTAAAAATTTAGTATTTGGTACCTAACAGTATTTCGGGGGGGAGATCCCCCGCCCCCCTGGTACCGCTCCCATCACAAGGTAACGCACCGTTCTTGAGAAAATCAAATTATTGTAACCTAACCTAACCTTTTTTTTTTTTTAGAAAGGGTTCGCTTCGCTCGCTTTTCTATATACAAACCAAACTTAACCTACAGCATGCCCTGTGTCGGATCTGATTTAGTTTCTCATTTAGATGTTATGGGGGTTTATGCGAGCAGATTTTGTGGGTGGGCTCGCTTCGCTCGCTTTTTTATATACAAACCTAACCTAACCTACAGGGTTCCCCGTGTCGGTTCTGATTTAGTTTTTCTTTTAGATGTTATGGGGGTTTATGCGAGCAGATTTTATGGGTGGGCTCGCTTCGCTCACTTTTTTATATACAAACCTAACCTAACCTACAAGATGCCCTGTGTCGGATCTGATTTAGTTTCTCTTTTAGATGTTATGGGGGTTTGTGCGACCAGATTTTGTGGGTGGGCTCACTTTGCTCGCTTTTTTATATACAAACCTAACCTAACCTACAGGGTGCCCCGTGTCGAATCTGATTTAGTTTCTCTTTTAGATGTTATGAGGGTTTATGCGACTAGATTTTGTGGGTGGGCTCGCTTCGTTCGCTTTTTTATAAACAAACCTAACCTAACCTACAGGGTGCCTCGTGTCGGTTGCCCCGTGTAGGTTAGGTTAGATAAAAAAAAAAAGGTTAGGTTAGGTTACAATAATTTTATTTTCTCAAGAATGGTGCGTTACCTTGTAATGAGAGTGGTACCAGGGGGGCGAGGGATCCCTCCACCCTCCCCCCCCCCACCAAAATACTGTTACCGAATACTAAATTTTTACCAGTTTGTATATAAAACAATAATTTGATTATCTCCAGAACGGTGCGTTACCTTGTAATAGGAGTGGTACCAGGGGGGAGGGGGAACCCCCCCCCTCACCGCCCCCCTCAAAATCCTGCTTCGTAATACTAAATCCAACCCAAGATGGAAAAGGTTTTATATGGCTGGAAATTTTCTGGTAAGCGTTACTTCTGTCTTTTAAAATAAGGTATAAGGATATGTAAGAGGAGGGGTGTTATGGTGATTCAAACAATCATCATTATTCATTTCTTTTTATTACGTTATTTGGTGTTCGAGACTTGAATCTGATGTTACTCCGTCGGCTGCCGGTGATAGACTGGGTGCTTGAAGTTATTCGGCAGCCTTTTTATAGCAGAGGTGTTGCTCGGTCGGCGGCCGGTGCTCGACTGACCGCTTGAAGTAGTTGAGCCGCCTTTTATAGCAAATTGTGGTTTGGTCGGCTGCCGGCAGACGACTGCGCGCGTTTGGTTGGCTGCCGGCAGACGACTGATCGCGTTTGGTTGGCTGCCGGCGCGCGACCGAGAGGCGCACGATTGTTGCACTGACTTTTAAACACGTGATTTTAATTGCGCCGATACGGCCATACTGATAATAGGTGCGTCCCTGCACCTACTTCTCGTTTTGTTTTTCTGAAAAAATGTTCACATCGTTTAATATATTCTTATACTAAACCTCATTACATATTCATTACTCATTACTCATTGCATATTATTGATCACGATCACAAACAAATTCACACGTAAATGAGAAAAATTGAAACAACCGCACATCTGACCTCATAGCCTCAGCGCTAATTTTGGTCTAAACCTCATAGCCTCAGCGCTAATTTTGGTTTTCTCGTAAATAAGGAAACTCAAACTCTTAAATAAACTCATAAAGAAACTCATAAAGAAACTTATCTTAGCGATCGACACGTATCCGACCAACCAACAACAAACGTTGGTCGAAAGACCACGGGCAAGTGGGCCAGATCGGCCGGCTCGTTGCAGAGAACCACCTACTTCGCCCTTGGGGAATGATTCCATCCTGTTTCCCGAACACATTTTGCTTAATTCATCATGATGACCCAGGTTCATCAGACTCTTTTTACTGATTCATCGCCGATACCGCCATTTGACTGTGTTCATCTGTAATTGGAATTGCATGTTAATTTTATCATATAAGCCTGTAACTGTAAGCCTATAAGCACGTAATTCTGTTAAATAAATAAAAGTTGACCCTGCACTCCAAAGCTAGGCACACCTTGCAACCGCGCTCATGACAGACCTCTCTGTATCGAATACGTTAGCTAGCACAGCGAATCCTATATCTATCATGTGATAAAACCTTTCCGACTTCAAAAGGTCCGTTATATCTCAGACCAAGCTTCGTACCCAATCTTGGAAACTCCCTCAGAACATTTTATTCGCCGCTTTCAAAAACTTCTGTACAACTTCAGCCACACCTTTATCTTCCTCAGCCCGTTCGGTTATCCTCCCCAAAACAACCTCCTTCAAAATTTGTGGATCGACTTGTTCATTTTCTTCATAGACTACTGTTAGCAATTCAGGGGGCACACCACCTTTTCTCGCCTGTCAGTGACTCCACTGGTGCTTGTCGAGCAGTTCTGGACACGGTGCAGTTTATTGCTAGATGGAGCTGTTATTAGAGGCATTTCCCTTCATCGGCAAGCACTTCTCGTCCCCAAACATCTGTATTTATTTAGAA
Source organism: Camptogramma bilineatum (assembly GCA_958496255.1). NCBI lineage: Eukaryota > Metazoa > Arthropoda > Insecta > Lepidoptera > Geometridae > Camptogramma > Camptogramma bilineatum. The sequence goes on along the minus strand of OY292473.1, from coordinate 6,078,387 downwards.
AACAATTTGCTTCGTTCCTGAGTTCCACCTTTATCAAAACATTAGCGCGCGTTTGCGTGCTCAATGCCATCCTCCATTGCGGCTCCAATTTGACGCGCCTGACCTGGTGAGCATTGAAATCCATCAATGCAAAAATAAGCAAACGAAACCGCCACCGTCAACTGAGCAGCGTTCGTGGACCCTTTCGGTCAAAAGTAAGAACTGTGCTGCACCCACACTGTAATCTGCGACGTTCAATGCTGATCTCTCACTCGACCAAGATCAATTGCAAACAATGGTTTCCTATAAAACACAGTCGGATTTGTTCTGTATATTTTCACGAAGACACCTTTACTGGCCCATCAACGTACCGACGAGTAATAAGTACAGCTTATCCGACTATTGATGTAGTGATGATAATAAATGAAGAAAATGTACCTACACATTATACTTACTTGACAATAATTAATGCGTAAGGCTGAAAATCATCTTTGTGGGCCCAGCTCGTCCGCAGTTTTATTCCAAAAATTATATTGGGAGGACTCATAATAAACAATCTACGATACGCAGACGATACCACCCTACTTGCGACATCGAGAGAAGACTTGGAGCTCTTGAATCGTCTGGAAACAGCTAGTCTCCAATTCAGACTTGCTCGAAACAGGGACAAGACGAAAGTCATGATAGTAAACCGGGCTGAACATGATGCGATTGTAGATACCCAAATAGCCAACTGCAAATTAGTAAAAACTACATTTACCTCGGTCCCACTATATCCAACTCTGTAGGATGTGAAGACGACGTCAAGCGTCGATCCGCTATCACAAGGTCGGCAATAGAATGACTGGGAAAGATCCGGAAAGACAGGCAAATAACCAAAAATACAAAGTCTCGCCTGATGAAGTGCCTCGTATTCCCGATATTTCTCTATGGAGCCGAAACATGGTCGATGAAGCTCCACGATCGCCGGAAAATCGATGCGCTGGAGATGTATTGCTGGAGGTGCATGTTGAGAATAGCATGGACGGCATACCGCACCAATAACTCGATCCTCAAAGAGCTTCACATACGAGACAGGCTTTCGTCGATTGTGCAGTTGCGAATTCTGAAGTTCTTTGGGCACATCACCAGAAACGAGGATTCTATGGAGAGACTTGTGGTACAAGGCCGCGTAGAGGGTCTCGTGGTCGGTCTCCAACTGCCTGGGTCGACCTAATAACCAAAGCCTTACAGTCAACCGCGGTACAGTGTACTCGCAACGCTAAAAACCGCCAGAAATGGAGAGACATCGCTCGATGTTCGGCACTCTCAAGGCTGGAAGTGACCGGAAACGGCGAGCCGCAACCCTGTCCATCGACAGCCACGACCACTCTGACAAGAGTGCCCGACTATGAAGAAGATAACACCGAGTACCTAGTACAGAGAAACAGACTTAAACAACGCGCGACAGTAAGTACTTCACTACATGCGCAGCGATAGAACTCGTTTTTCCTTAAATTAATTAAGTATTTAAATTTAATCGGGTGGCAGTGCCTAGAATCGGTACCTACGCTGCGTGCCAATAGATTCTTTTGAATTGTTTTGGCGCGGCTTATGTTCCCCATCACTAAATAACACTTGTGACGTCAAAAGTACCTTCGCAAAATGTTACACGCTCGGTTTCGATACAAACCAACGAACTTTTTGCGCTTCTATCTTGGGTTCACGCATTCTTCATTCTTCAACATCCATATAATCAAAGCTGGGGAAATAAATGTCTGAAATACGAACAGTGCTTCGAGTATCTTTTGTGAGGAAGCGTTTAATTACTTCGGCTTTCATTTTCATTCGTTGTAAACGACGTACCTCGCGAAACTAAAACAAAGTGCGGGTAGAAATTTAAAAACTCTGTGCTACCTTAAATATTCAAAAATAAACATGATTTACCCTCCGTTTGCGCGCGGACAACAGTTCTCCGAGAAAAATAGAAATCGACACCGCGATATCGGTCGTGCTCGCGCAAATGCCTAATTTTCTTGTTTAAAGTTCCAAAAGTGTTATCATTTCACGAATACCTACCGCTCCATGTACCTACTCCTCTACAAAGTGGTCCTACGAGCGGATCTTACGTGGAACTTCGTAGTATTACGCCTAAATGTTCAACACTCCGCCGCCGCGAAGCAGCCGCTATTTCGAAACAAGCAACGGTTCGAACGCGTAGCGCATGGAAAAAGAACTCACAACTAAAATGGTGAAAGAGGACCCGGCACGACGACATTAAGTCGGAAATCCTGAAAACCTGAAACTACCTTTAGTGTGTTATCACGACCTAAAACCGAAGGTGATTGCATATGAGTTATCATTTCACACATTGTGTCTTAAAATGTGTTTGCCAAGAGTGCTGGAGTCGCATTTTCACTACTGGCCGAAGTTTGTTGTTGGCGTCGATTCATCCCACTTCTGATGTAAGAGGAGGGGTGTTATGGTGATTCAAACAATCATCATTATTCATTTCTTTTTATTACGTTATTTGGTGTTCGAGACTTGAATCTGATGTTACTCCGTCGGCTGCCGGTGATAGACTGGGTGCTTGAAGTTATTCGGCAGCCTTTTTATAGCAGAGGTGTTGCTCGGTCGGCGGCCGGTGCTCGACTGACCGCTTGAAGTAGTTGAGCCGCCTTTTATAGCAAATTGTGGTTTGGTCGGCTGCCGGCAGACGACTGCGCGCGTTTGGTTGGCTGCCGGCAGACGACTGATCGCGTTTGGTTGGCTGCCAGCGCGCGACCGAGAGGCGCACGATTGTTGCACTGACTTTTAAACACGTGATTTTAATTGCGCCGATAGATATTGTTGTCGAATGAAAAAAAAAACGAACTGATAATCTGGCATTAGTGTTTCTGTCAAATGAGACTTCTGTGAAACGTTTTATCGGAGTAATAAAATTATGTAAAACATAGTATCTGGATTTCGAGTTTCTATCAAACGTTTTATGGATTTCAAAATTCGGTGTATCGTTTTTCGAAAGATTGATAGGTTACCATGTTGGGTTACGTATTGATGTCACGAAAAATACAAGACAGATTTTTGAAATCCATAGGAACGTTTGACAGATTTTTGATTTCTTTTTCTCGTAATACAGGAATTCGAATTCCATAAATTCTTAAGCCAGATTTTCATTTGTTTTTTTTTTACAAGGCAGAAATACAAAATACATCTAAACATTTTCCAGAAATTTTAACATCCAGATAATTCACTTTACCGCATGTTTGTTTTCCATATAATTTGTTTTCCATATATTTCGTGATCCCGAAAAATCATGGTTCAGGAAAGACCTATTACAAAATTATGTATTCAATCTTTCTAAACGCCTACTAATTGCGCCTTCTAGTAATAATTCAGAGCGTTATAAATACTAGGTACCATAAAATTAAATGACCGATGTCCATTAAGGAGTGTACACATTGCGTTTCCTGCAGCGCGTTTTTGAACTGCGCGTTTGTATCGATACAAACGCGCGTTCGCAACGCGTATTTTTCCATACAAAAGCGAACCGGGAGGGGGGCTGCGCGTTCGCATCGCGTTCGAATCGCGTTTGTATCGATACAAACGCGCTGCAAAAAACGCAATGTGTACACTCCCTTATGTAGCTTGAAGTACTGTAGGTAGATATCCAATAAATATTGTACCTAGTTACTTTTTTTTATTACCTTTAACATTTCCTAACTAATTTCGTGCTAGATGGTTAAGTAACCTCACCAAACACTTTTGGCAAATTATCAAAATTTAACCTAAATCTTCTATCCATTTCGAATTTGTGACGGCTCCGGCGCTTCGGGAAGTGCAGCCCCTCCGCCCTTGCGTAACAAAACGCAGCATCAGCACGAGCCTTCGCAGCTTCGGCTGTTTGGTCGCCACCTTCGGCGGCGACCAGCCTCAGCCGCTCCAGCTCGTGCTGGTGCCGCGTTTTGTCACAGCGGGCGGGGGCTGCATCTCCCTTCGCGCCTCCGAGTTCATAAAAACACTCTAGGGTAGGACAGACAAGACCACGTGGAAGTCGGGGTGGGCAGATTCGGTTCTGAGACCGATAATAACCTAAAAACGTTTCGTTTTAAGGTAAGACAGACGCAACATAAAAAGTAACACAAATTACGTAAATAATATAATCGAGTAAGATGGAAAAGGTTTATATGGCTGGAAATTTTCTGGTAAGCGTTACTTCTGTCTTTTAAAATAAGGTATAAGGATACTGTTGTCAAATGAAAAAAAAAACGAACTGATAATCTGGCATTAGTGTTTCTGTCAAATGAGACTTTTGTGAAACGTTTTATCGGAGTAATAAAATTATGTAAAACAAAGTATCTGGATTTCGAGTTTCTATCAAACGTTTTATGGATTTCAAAATTCGGTGAATCGTTTTTCGAAAGATTGATAGGTTACCGTCGCCAGTATACATATTAATATGTCTCGGTATAAGTTATAATATAATATACTTACCTAAGTTAAATTCAAATCCTGCAAGGCGATCATCTATTTATTCGACTGCATTCGATTCGAAGAAACGGCCTCTTAGCTCAGTTGGTAGTAGCTCTGCCTTCTACGCTGAAGGTCGTGGGTTCGACTCCCACCCAGGACAAACATTTGGCGCTGTGTGAAATGTTTACCAATATTTATTTATTAATTTTATAATCCTTTATACATACGCGCGTGAAACCGCAAGCAGCACTTAGGGAGTGGGTACACGACGTATTTTTCAGCGCGTTTTTTAAATTGCGCGTTTGTATCGATACCTACAAACGCGGATATAAGCTGCGAACGCGCAAACGCGCAGTTCAAAAACGCGCTGCAGAAAAAGTCGCATTGTCAAATAGACATCGAACCGATAGCGCGGCGAAGTGTTTTTATTTTGTAATATAGTCATTTGAATCTACATAGTCACATAGAAAAGCGAAAGCGAACATTCGTTTTCGCTCGTTTTCGTTTCGCTTCGCGCTATGTGCGACAAGGCCTTTAGTATTTTAAAAGCGTTATTTCGAGAATTTAATTATTGATACGCGAACCGTAACAGTTATTGGATAGCCAAAGTATTAATTAACTGAACTTCTGTTATTATTAATCACTAAACTTGGAATAATTTTCATCACGGAATAGGAATAACTAGGTTATCGCTAATTGAGTAGCTCTTTGTACTATAACATCAAAAGATGTTTGTCAGAGTATGAAAGAAGGCTTCTTTAGAAACAAAGAACAATTTGGTTCATATTTCTTTAAGTCAGTAAAAAATTGTGATCAGGCTCACGATTAACTTCAGGTAGATCTTGAGGTAGGTACACTTCTTTTTATGATTGTTGCTCTGTGATCTAGATTAAGTTTAGTATATAAGCATTCAATTTTATAGTACAGTTATCTGAGGACGCCCGTGTTTGAATATAATTAAAAAAGCTATATTATAAATTTAAATAAAATTTATATTTTATGTTTTACGTGGCATTGCAGCACTTGCTGGTAACAGCTAGTAAATTATAAAACAAAAACAGAGTAAGTTCATCAAAACTAAAACATAGAACTATTTAAATCATTATTACAACATAAAAAATAAAACAATTTTACTTAAAATTCTTTAATTTTTTAATTGAAACTTTACTAGCGAACAAAAAGGAAAAATAAAAATATTTAACAATGTAAGGTAATTCAAGAATTAGATACAAATTGGGTTATTTCTCAGTTAAGAAATATAAAACACTTACTATTTTAATTAAAACCACTTAACAAGTCACATTCAAGTGCTTTGATCATGCAATAAAAGTAATAAATCACAAAAACACCAACGTGAATTACACTTAATTACAATGGCACTATAATAGGGTCATGACCATAACTCATAATTTTATCAGAATAATACCACCTCATAAAATCTAGCCTGCATTAAAGTTTATCTAGGTATTTACATAGAATCTTAAGGCAAGTTTGTTTGTACATTTCTTGTGGATAGAACCGTGTTGGCTGAGAGGGATAGTACCTCGACTTTCGATTCGAAGGTTGTGGGTTCGAATCCTGGTCGTGCATTAATTTTTCGTTTCGAAAAATTTAAATGCGCATTAACACGAGCTCTACACGATACGGTTTGCCTCTTGGCCGTCGAGCATCCCGGGGCTATCATTCAGTTATCGCATTCGTCGACTTTTTGTCGTCCCTCCTACCCAAGTCTTCCACCCAACTCCATTTTAGTCTCGCGACCCGCATACGCACGTCCACGACTTTTGTACGACATCGAATTTTGGGTACCTACGTGATCGAGGAAGAGGAAGACTGAGGATAGGCTACATGAGTCAAGTGAAGGAGAAGGTTGCTGCCATGTCGTATATGGAGGTCAAAGAGGCTGCCCTGGAAAGAGCTTCGTGGAGAAATAGGCATCAGTTATGCCAACAAAGGGCGATCCCTTAAATGGAAGAAGAATAAGAAGATTGAGGAGTGAGATTCCGTCATTCAAACCATTAACATATTTTTTATTTAAGACGAATTTTAAACAGCTGCTTAGCAGTTTAAAAAAATCATTTTTTACATTTCACAGTTGTATAACTATTTTGTATTCAAGCGATTAACAATAACAATCATTATAATATTCCTGTAGCTATCTTAATGGGTAATATTAGCCAAATCCCGGGTCGGGTCACTAGTGTACCATAGAACAGTAAAGCATAATGTCCTTCCGTGCTCACTGGCTATTTTCTATGAAACCGCACTGATTATATGAAATGGATATTATTAATTTACGTGAGTAGATAATATGGTTTGGGCTATTGAAGTGATAATAATCGTAAGGGAATAGGGGCATAGTTTACCTGAGTGGTTGTGTAGCTTTGTACCTCGATAGGTATAGATAAAAAACTCAGGCCTTTACATCTTTTACTAGAAGATTTAAACAGTGTCAGGAGACAATCTTTATCTAAGTATACACTTACGGGATACTGTAGTGTCTGGGACAATGTTAAGATGGAGTAGGCTTGCCCAGCACCTACATCATCCACTCAGCTTAACCGGCCGTATGGTCGTCAGCCCCACACGTATTGACCATGTCTTTCCTCTATGGGAAAGACATGGTCAATACGTGTGGGGCTGACGAAAGTCGGATACTAACCAACTCGGCCAACACGGCTCTTAGGTATAGGTAAGAAGTACTATGTACTATGTACCTACTTACAAGCAATGAATAAATGAATATGAATATGAAGCCATTATGTGACTACAAAAGAGTAACTGAGACTTAAGTAGCTTTGCATTTGGATAGGAGGTAATTTCATTTGACTCCACAATTAAAAATCTATCCTATACCTGCAATCATTATAACTATAATGAATCACAGAAACTTCATAATTAACAAAGATACTCTTATGATTAAGTAGGGTGTAATATTAAATTTTGGGGTAATTACCACCAAATACTTTCCCCCGGGAATCCAAATTATCCCATCTGCAGGCAAACCCACAGGTAATCCTATAAGGATTGTAACTTTTAATTAGGGTAGTATCATTTTAAACTAATAATACGAAGATATTATTTTTGGGTATGAATACAAGTCAACGTGCGGGATGACTAGAAACAGTTGGATAGCATTTTTTGATGTTGAATTAAAAATTTCAAAACCTCATTGTGTTGTATAAAATAAAATGATATGAATGAATAAAATGATAATATTTAAGAGACTGCGCACACTGAGCGACAAGCAACTGCGACGACAGGCTGTGTGGCACAGGCTGTGGCCGACAATTTTCATTCAGTTTGTTCAAAGCCTTGACGTTCGAGTCACAGAGTCGCAACGACTAGCACATTGCACGTGCACACACGACGACATTTGCATGTGACTACGCATGAGACGCAACGACGCGGTAACATTGCGACTAGACACAAACCAGCAAACTGTGCGTCATGTCACAGCGACTAGACACAGCGACTAATAGCCCGTTTGTGGGTCAATTTGTACACTTTTTAGATAAAATTAAGATAGTTTAGATAGATACAAGAGTGTCTGATAACATTATAGCCACAGTGGTCACGAGTAGTCTCACAAAATCTCTGTAAGAACCACAGAGCGCGAAAACACAACATTATTATTGGACCGCGGTTATGTTGTAAAGTCCATGGTGGTTATTTAAGCTGACTAGCTCACGACGTAGGAATAACTTCTAACAATTTTTAAAACATTGAAGATATTATTTAAGACACGGGAATGAGACACACACAGTGTGAGACGCGACCACGAGGAAGTAACCTTTGCTGCAACTCCCTCCTTACCTAGATGAAGATTCTCCGGATGAATCGAAACATTGTCGGTATCTAAATCAACGATGTTTTTACGTGAGTTTCCCGTGTGTTAAATAATGTCTAGTACAACTCACCAAAAGTTTAGAAAGTGAAATAACATTGAGATGTTTCTTTTTGAAAATTGCTAAAACAAATCGAAATAGTTTATTTTTTTAAGTACTTAATGAATATCGTAGGATCCGGCATTTAACTGACCAAAAAATAAGATATCGTGTTATTGAAAAACAAAAAAATTAGAACGATATTCACTTCAAAATCTCAAATCTATGTAAGATAGTATTCCAGAGACATATTCAAAACATAGAGCACATTTTTTAAAGATTGTTTATAATGAGGGTATTTTCAAATGATAATTGTTTTTATAAATGAAAATGCTCGGGTCTTTATGAAGCACTATTGAAAGCAAAATACGTCTAATTGGTCGGGAAGTTTAATTAATATCAAAGCGAATAATTTCCTACCGACAACCAAAGGGATTATAGCTGCTTACATTTCCGACAGTGTGATCACAGTGTACATAAACAGTAGTGTAAGTGCACTACAAAGTAGGTAATGAATATAAATAATCTTACGGAGTGTCCACATTGCGTTTTCTGCAGCGCGTTTTTGAGACGCGCTGCGAACGCGCGTTTGTATCGATACAAACGCGCAGCAAAAAACGCAATGTGGACACTCCCTTAATAAACCTTTGAACTAACCCTAGTTTTTAGACTTAAACGGGTTGTGTGACATCCATCCACTAAAACATCCAAACTTCGCATTTATAATATTAGTGTGAATTATGATGTGATGTGATTTAATGATAGGCTTATGATAATGATGACTACGAAATAACATTAAATTCACTAATTTTTTATTGAAATAGTTTGTCGCAATTTCGTCATTACTTGGCCAATGTATTAAGGGTAAAGACTTTTTTTTGAAAAACGCGATTCTCACTTTGAATAAGTGCCCTGCTGATGGTAAAATACCTAATACATAGCGATCACATTAATTAAAATGGGATGAAAACCATATTACCAAGAGAGTGATGAATATGAATGTGACTGGGTACGCAAGTAGAGGAAGGCCGAAGAAGAAGTGGTTGGATTGTGTGACAGAGGATATGAATGTGAGAGGAGTGGATTCTGAGTTGGCGAATGATAGAGGTGAGTGGAAGAAGAAAACATGTTGTGCCGACCCCACTTAGCGTGTGATAAGGGCAAGGGGAATGATGATAGCGATCACATTATCCAATTTTCGGAATCCTAAGTAAAACTTATCGCTATGTCTCGCTCTTTTACCCACGAATTTAGAATTGTGCATCCTACTTTAATTATCCTAACTGTTGCCGGTTTGCTTGCGGCAAGATCATGTATAAAGCTAAATCAGTTTACATTCTGTTTGATATGTATTGTGTGGTTGTTTAGACTGGCAACTGTCCAAGATTTCATGCTTTGTAACCGACGTTACTAGGCTTAAGTGAAAACAATGTGAGAACGGCGAATGCTGCATTGACTGTACGAATTTAGAGCCTTGTTGGTCGAGTACCTAGTGGTGCCTCGATTTTAGACCCTAAAAATCCGAATCAATTACCGACCTTACACCATTATCATACTAATATTATAAATGTGACAGTTTGGATGTTTAGATGGATGTATGTTTGTTCCTCTATAAATCGACAACTACTGAACCGATTTGGCTGAAATTTAAAATATAGATAATTAATGACCGGAAATAGAACATAAGCTATTTTTTATCCGGGTAGCACGCGAGCAAAGCCGCGGGCTGAAGCTAGTATTATATACATATACTAGCAGCGCCCTCGGCGTTGCCCCCGTAGTGATGGTTTATGATGATAATGATGATAAGAAAGTAGCCTATAACCTTCCTCAAGATTTTTCAAATCCGACTGGTAGTTTCTGAAATTAGCGCGTTTAAACAAAAAAACAAACAAACTCTGTAAAGGTGCGTCCAGATATCGCGTACCCTGGGTACGCGTAGTCAGGTTACGCGTGTCCAGAACGCCAAGTCTGTACCTGTAGCTACGCGTACACTGTACGCGTAGCTACAACTATGGACTAGGCGTTCTAGACACGTGTATACTGACTACGCGTACCCAGGGTACGCGATATCTGTAGGTACGCAGCTTTATGCTTTTCCTCTAAGAAAAAGAAAGCGACGATTCTTTATCTAATGCGTTTTTTAATGGAATTTCCTTACAATTTGACAATTTTAACCATTGATACTGACTATTCTATTACGATGGAGTAGGCTCGCCTAGCAAGTAAACCTATGCCAACACTTACCCAGACCATAGATAGTGCATGGACATTGTTCTAGAAATCTCGACTGAACATGTATGTTTAGCACTAACCTCTCTGTATACAGTTCTAGTCTACAGAGGCCTAGCTTCTGGGTAATTCTACTAAATGACAATGTCAATCATTCCGCTGCGTTTTGGTTCGATCTCATAAATGTCAGCCATTTGGTGAATAGTAGAATAGCTTTTCAAAAATTTGTTCTGCCAAAGTCCAAACCTTAGCTAAAACCTCACCACAACTGAGTCGTTTGTCATTAGTAGAATAGGAAACAGTCGAAAATCTAAGGTTTAGTTGAGGTTTTGCTTGAGGTTGATAAAAAGTTTGGTACTAGAATTGACTCCCTCGTCTTTCAAATCTATAGAAAACACATGGTCATTTCATGTGGAGTCAATGAACTCAAACAAAATGTTTAAGAATGTTTTTATGGCGCAACATTATACTGAGTCACACTTTGAATTCTGTCATCGATTTTGTTAATTTATGTCTTTTCATGATGACTGCTGACGGTTCGAGACCAAAGACAGAGACAGGAGATCGTTGTCATTTAAACTGACGGTTTTGAGTCTCCTGTCTCTTTCACGCCCCTCTACAAAGCCTGATTCTGCAGGCTGATTGTCTAACTTATCTCAAACCTCAAATTGGTCTCAAACTGTCAAAACGATCGCGTATCTTTGTCTCTTTCGGTCTCGTTGAGATGAGAGTGACAGAGCTACTTGAGTATTCACTGAACTATTATATTTTAGAGTTTGAGACCGATATTGGTCGCTATCAAATACAATCAGGGAGCTGGTCTCGGTCTCCGGTCTCGGTCTCTGGTGCAAAGCCTCGAGAAAATATTATTGTATTATTAATACGAGTATTTATAATATCATAAATATCCCTGGAATGTATATTGAATCGAATTCAATAATAACTACCTACAAAAGTCAATTCCATTTATCGCTTCATTGCCGTTTCAATCGGAAGCGGTTACGTCAAAAAAATGTCCGGCAAATCATGTTATTGCTATCAAAAATAAGCTTCATTTTTTCCTTCGCTTAGTCCATTTCACTTATTGGGAATATTTTAAGCTGAGTTGATTGCCAGTATTCACTGTGCAATGAACAATGGATATAACAAGCATAACAAGCATCGTCTGAATAAACGGTGCATTTAATGGTACAAAAACCTAGGACCATTTTTATTCTCTAGATGACTGAGGTGGACTGTTTATATCAGAGGTTTTTATCCTAAAGAGGATTTTCAAAGTTATTATGATGGTTAAACAAATGAGTCGTGAATCGCTCCATGCTTTATTGTAGCATAGCTAAATTCGTAGCATCATCGCTACAGCGTAGCAACTTCGTAGCATTGATGCTACGAACCGTGTGAAAGTCCAAAACTTACTGGCATTTAGAGCTTGATTTGCCATTTACGAATAAGGTCCCGAGTAAGCTAACTATCAGTTAAAGTGTTATACATACTCACGGCTTTCATCATCTCTGAGTATCATTAACCAGCTATTTGTATGAAATACCTATTGGTTATTTTACCTTGAAAAGTAACTTTGTATAGAAAGTTACTAATCAAAATTTCAATTTAATAACTAGAACAAGCTATGAGACATTTTAGATTTTCTGATGCTTTGTTCTTAAAATACTAGAGAATTAGAAAAACACGAAAAAAGTATTATTTTAATTTAATAAAATAAAAATACAAAACTGATTTGAAAGCCGTAATAAAATCTGAAGCAATTTCAATGAAAATGTTTCATTCAAAAATTAAAAAGGTACAGACCTATTTCAATGCTGAATATTCATAGCTGCGTCCCGAAACCCCCGTGACAGATGGACGGACAAAGCTATATTTTTTGTGTTGTAATTTCTATTATTTAAGTTTTAAATTGGATAAAGTCAAGTCCCCGATTCTGCTAATAAACTTTTATCAACCAAAGCAAAACGTTTACTATAGTACCTATGCATACGTCTTAGGCCGCTTACAGTGCTCCACCGACCGTCAGTGCGTACCGTCGGTGCTGATGATGCGCATTGACCGACCGTCAGTTTATATCATTCAGTGCTCTGCGTACCAGTAAACTGACCGGACGTGTACAGTCGCTTTCAGTATCGATAAGGTTCATGTTTTTCGTAGCGACAAAGTCGTGGCGTAGGCGAAGTTTTTACGAAGTCACTGGAGTTTTGACAACAATAATACACGCATGCGTGCGGTCGGTGCACCGGTCGGTACAGCACTGAACGCGTTCATTTGTTTACATAGCGCGTCAGTCGACCGACGGTACGCATGCGCACGCGCTCGACCGACAGTCCTCGTACGTAGTGCGTAGCAAAATACGCGTGCGTACGGTCGGTCCAGCACTGTACGGTTTATGAATTTTCATACATATGACAAGCGACGTACGCACTGACGCTCGGTCGAGCACTGTAACCGGCCTTAGGTTTCGTTTTGTTTCATAATCTACTAATGACTTTTTGGTCTAACCAAATTTGAAAAGAGAGTTCATTGACACGAGAGAAGAAGAAGAATGACCAATGAGGTTAGGTTACTCTGTTGTGGTCACGTTTTCAAACAAATTACTGTAATTTTGGAGAAAAAAACAGAACGCAACGGTAATTTGAAAAAAAAAAACGTAGCTACACATCACTACGCGTTGCCAAAATACCTATAAGTACAAGTGAACACACAAATTGTGCCCTGCTCTGTTCACATGACCAAAACTAAAGCGAAAAATTTCGTATAGTGGTATTAAGAAATCTGTAGAATTTTTCTTTAACACAAAAATCCATGTTTAGCACAGTGCAAAACGTTTTTCTTAAATTCAGGGCATTTGGTGAACATAAAACGAAATGTGAGTCTCCTTTGAAACCGGCAAAGGTTTTCTATAACTGAGGACTAAACCACACTTAAAACTATCTTCATCAAATATTATTTCTATTAAAAAAAATGTTTTAAATTATACAACATTTATAATTACAAGTAGCTACCTGGGCGACTGACCTCTGCTTGGGTGAAATAGAGTAGTCGAATTTACCCAGGATTAAGATATTTTCTATACAAAAATATAAACAACATTAACAAAACATTTACTTACCAAAAATAAGAATAAAAAACTGACAAAACTAAAACAAAAAAAAACCTGTCCATAGCTAAACTAACTACATTCCGAATTTCATCAAAATCGGTTTAGTAGTTATGGGGATACGTGGTAACAAACATTCACTCACACACACACGGACTTTCGTCTTTATAATATTACTAGCTGCTGCCCGCGACTTCGCTCGCGTGGTACTTGGATAAAAAGTAGCCTATGTTACTCTCCAGCCTTAGAACTATCTCCACACAAAAAACCACGTCGATCCGTCGCTCTGTTTTGACGTGAAAGCAGGACAAAACAACAAACAAATAAACACACTTTCACAATTATAATATGGGTACGGATATAGTAGGCTGGGGTAGGTCTTTCGTCGAATTCGATGTTGGGAGCTTGCTATAACTACTTTCCAGTTTTTACCAGTTTTTCTCGACATTCGTTTAAGGCTGCGGTTTAGTTGGTGCAGTGCCATCTTGTGTAATGGCTTTGTGGTTCAACCAATGCCGGGCGTTTTACTTGGCTATTCAAGGTTTTGTGTGTGAAAGTATAATGTAGGTACTTACAAGATTAACAGTGCGATTCAGACTTCCGAAAATGCATCCGAATCGATGATTATCTTTAGAAAGTTGATTTTTTTTTTCGGCGAAGAAAGTCACTTTCCGAAATCGAAATACATTCCGAGAAGAAATCGCACTGCTGAACTAAGGTCGATCTTAACCCTTCTGTTTAATGGATGAAAAGAATTTTTTATCTATAATACAACAAATGTCGCTAAAAGATTAAAAAAAAATTAAACAATAACCACATTTGTACATGTAACATTTGAAAAACATGGTTAGTTTATTTTCTTTATGTCTATTAAAATAAGGTACGAGTATTTGTCATAGCAATAGACTAAACTATTTTTATTCTACCTATATAATTATTAAGTTGTATTATTATATAAACTCTCGGACTCCCGCGCGATACAGGCTTGAGCTAGTGTTCCTTGTAAAATATTTGCCCTATTTACTTATTTGTCTTACGTAATCTTTATATACAATGTGTGATAAAAATAAATTATTACTATTCTTACTTATACCTTTTTCACTTTCACAATATCAATTATAATATAAATCTCTCCACGTTATTTTAGTTACCTAGTTATTTTAGATTTTTTTTTCAAACCCGTCTAAGATCTTCTATACCACTTCTCCGCTTGCATTTTATTGCCACTTACGCATTTACTAGGCACATTAAAATTAATCATATAATTCGTGATAAGAAGCCATCAACCATCACGAATACAAATAGTCATGATTCAACGTATCGGGCATATATCCAACAAATTGACTGTAAATCCAAAACGTCGATAGATCCAGGATCTCCTTGTTTGAGCTAAAATCTGATACCGTTTAATGACGACCATGATTTGGTTGCCGTGAATTTAATTTTAGGGTGACCACAAGTCTTTTTTAATAGCTTACTATTGATCACACCACACAGTATGACCACGAGTACGATACGGAGGTGCGAGACCAGTGTGACAATTTGGTGTGACCACGAGTCGGTTGTCAAGAATTCTATATTTAACATCCAGATATTAATTTTACTTCGATTGAGAGAGATGATGAGAGATTTTTTTTATTTGGTATCTTATTAATTATAGATGATCAAACGAACTTCTTAAGTGAAGTTCGATCACTATTATATGAGTCACTTCATTCGAAGATATATTTTGTTTACAAGGTAGCATTTTGTTAGTTGAGAAAATGCAATTATATTATAATGCGCAATTACCAACGAAGCTCTAGCAAAAATATCTGTACAGTTAGCTTCAGGCGTTACAATCCTCAGTATATTTTAATTCAAGTGTAAGGTAAAACCGAAAATAGTCCTGGTTTGGTCTGGGTTAAAACTAAGATAAAAATGAATGAAAAAAAAATAGTAGGTACCTATTTGAAAAAGTTTAGTAGGTACTTACCAAATGATAATCAACGATACTTCTACTTGTAAGAAAATGTTACCTTGTAGTTTTCACCTGGTTTTGAACATTAATCTGTTGTTTATTCTTTTACAATTAAATTTAATTGAACCCTTCTCTTATTTTCATTAAATTTTAAATTTTTTTCTGTTAACTTTTCTTTTACGATTGAACGCTTCTCTCATTATCATTAAAACTTTTAAACTTTTTTCTGCCAGTTTTTCATTGAGATTTCAGACCGAGGGATTCAATAGCGGCCTTCACACGTAAAGTTCGGAACACGGGAACGGAACGGGAACGGAACGCGGGAACGGGCACGCGCCGTACCATTTCTCGCCCCGAAACATACATGTAGATGCGCGGGGCTGACAGTTTGATTTGGCGCCAGTCTAAACTGCGGTCGAAACTCTGGTTCGGATCGTTTTGCCTAAATAATGTCAGATTTGCCCCGTTCCAATCCGTGGACACATTTTTTATCAGTTGTATCCGCGATCCAAACTGCACAGATCCATCCGCGGTTTGGAATGCAGTCCCGTGGCCCGAACTTTACCGTGTGGCGGCCGCTTGTCAATTGATTTGACGGTCAACGTTTTCCTGAAACTAGGTCTATAAGATGTAAGAGTGTAGACATCGTATAGATAGACCGTTGAATAATTAACTAGAGACGTGTGGAAAATTCCGATCGGAGCCTTTCCTGGTCCCATTTGGCGCCCTCGAAATAGGGTAGTTTAGATAGTATACATACGTGTCAAGTAGTTAGTTTTTTGGTATTTTACGCAAAAACACCTTGAAAGTGTTATAAATACATACGTTTTCGGGTATTTATCACGTAAAGTACCTTATTATTTTGCCCGACGTTTCGACTGGATTGCACCAGCCGTGGTCGCGGGCAGACTGGAAGTATCACCGAAAAGAAAGTTAGGCCCCAAACCGTGTTTGTTGCCTTGGTTCTTCACGGTCTTGGTCGCGAAGGAACAGGAGTAGAATCACCTAGCTCTTAAGATGATTCAAAGTGGTACACTTAGTGATCTTATTGAAAAAATTTTTGACTTTTGACTTTTGTCTTCCCGCGACCACGGCTGGTGCAATTCAGTCGAAACGTCGCGTCGGGCAAAATAATAAGGTACTTTACGCGATAAATACCCGGATACATATGTATTTATAATGTGTTCTGATCGCGAAAGTTTAAAAAAGACGACCTTAAAAGTGGTTGAAAAAATTATACACATAATTTTTTTTTGTTAATAATTTCCACCTTGAATCCGAACCAAGATTTTTTGTTGTTTTAAAATTTTGCAGTATTAATACCTAAAATAAAATACATTCTAAATCATCATCAAATACCGATAACCAACAAATCTTTCCAACTACCAGTGCATTAATATTACCCACAGGATAATTTAACTTATAAAAAGCTTGTGGATTTTGGGAACATCGAAAAAATGAACAAGTTTGAGTAGGACAGTGCCCTGAGGTTTCCGTTGTGTTATTATGGTAAACAATAATGCAATAGGGAAAAAATACTTGGATGATTTACTTTAATACATTTACAATAATTAAATCATATTTATGAATAACCGCCCGATTGCCTTAGGCCACTACAATGGCCCAGGGCACTTGAGGGGTCGCGCGGCCACTAAAATCACGATTTCTATGGTGTTAGGGCTTCCCCATACGTGGAAAGTGTCTTTATTTGTTGGTAACATTATTGTCCCACTACTGGTAACACTAAAAGTCATAGATAATATATAATATTTCTACAATGTGTCAAAATACCGGAAGAGAAAAATACGAAAAAAACTTTATTTTTGAAAGAAGGTTCAAATAAGATTTTCAGCGATGACCTATACATGTTTTGCATTAATTAAATCTGACAGGTATTTAGGATAATTACTGAACCATTAAAACCCCGTTTTATGGTAAAAAATTTGAATTTGATCAACATTTTGAATGTTGCGGGTGAATTTTCTGTTTGAAGGTTGGCTATTGTGATTGATGTATAGGACTGAAGTGAATGAGGTTTGTTTTGTTCGTTTTGTTGGCTAACTACATATTTCTACCAATCAGAAAGACTTCAGACAAGGCTATAGGATGAAAAATGAAGTAGTATTGAATTTTTATTTGCCGTGAGCGCCCTCCCGCTCCTCGCGCGCGGAAAAAAATGGCGTAATTTGGCCTTTTGCAAACGCGAATAGATAATTACTTTTAATGTCGATGTGTATATGTTTTGTGTTAAATAATAAAGGTGTGTAGTGTACTAAGTGTGTGCACCATGTTGACGCAGATATTTGCTACCAATTTTGAACAATTGTGAGTTTTTATTTTGCAAGGTGCCAAACATGTTTACGGAATGGAATAAACAATTTATTTGGTGGTGACAATGTAATCCCCTTGAGCAGGTAAGTAAGTAGTTAATAAGCTTGTTAAATTCCGATTCCAATGATACCACAAACAGGTTTAGGTCAGGAATAAAATCACTGGCAAAAAAAGTTAAACCGCTGGCAACAGTTGCGCGGGCGTTGGTTGGGCTAGGCAGGTAATCGGTCCGGGGGGCGGGGCACCTCAACGGTTATTTAAGGCAAAAAAAATTAGATTCAAAAAGTGCGAATGCGAATAAACGATTATAATTTTGAAAGTGTATCACCGAAAAGAAAGTTAGGTCCCAAACCGTGTTTGTCAAACGCGCAGTTGGTCGCGTAAGAACAGGAGAAGAATCACCTTGCTCTTAAGACGTTTCAAAGTGATACACTGTGATCCTATTGAATAAATGAATTTGACTTTGACTTTGAGATGTAGGTGCTTTTGTATGTACCTACCTCTGACTACTCGCTTTTATTTGCGCTTAGTAATAACATAATTATTACTGCGCTTGTACTATTACTTTTGCCACATTGCGAGGCAGAAACCGGATAGCATGGAAAGACTGACCATCACTGGAAAGAGAGAAGGACGAAGGCCAAGAGGTCGAATCCCCATGCACTGGACTGATACTTGACACTCAGCTCCACGACGCCAACCATGTCGCAACGGATCGGACGAGATGGAAAATCCTAGTGTCTTAGAAAATTTTAATGAGAGGTCACCCTCGACAATGAGGAAACGATGGACAGAGAGAGAGAGAGACTATTACTTTTGATTAAAAAAAAATCGTTAAGGATAAACCCGCGACTAAGTATGACCACACGTATTGACTATATCTTTTCTAGGTAGTTTTTATCAAAAATTACAGCATTATTGAACACAGTTTTACTATCTTTCTGTTAGGAACCCTAAAATTGCGACGAAGCGAACGACCAGCTCATTACAAGAGTGCGCCGACCGTAAAATGAAGTAATAAAACCAAATCGTACATCCAAGATTGTGTTTGGTTAAACCACAATTTGTTTAGAATTTTTAAGCCACATTGTGGGCTTATGGGGGCACTTTGGACTTAAGGTTTGGGGGGATCTAGTTGCTCTTTCTCTCGCTTCTTATCCTATGACTAAAAATTTGGACTTTAACTTAAGTTTAAAGATATTTATTCTCAAAAAGACACAGTCCCCTACACTTAACATGCATTCAATGTCTTTTTCATATCTTATCCTTGAATTTCATATCCTTGTTATCAGAGATTTAATTTTTTTAGAGTGAATTAAGTATTTAAAAATAAATTAAAATTGTTTTTCAGTGTCATCCTTTTTATAGTATCGAAGAGTTTATGAGTTGTTCATTTTCAAGTTCCTAAGTATGTAGTAGTATTCCTATTCTTAATTGTATGGATGTATGTATTCATAGTTATTTGTGTATGTCTTGACTTGCCTGTTATGTAATATAACGTTCTGGTAAATAAATGAAACTGAAACTGAAACTGAAGTATTTATTTGTTCACCAACTTAAGTTGATTAATACTTAAAAAAATTAAGTAATAGGTAGGTACCTACTATATCTAGTTTTTGCTGAAATTTAATGATTTTAAATCCGAAAATTCACAATTTATTATCAAGCCTGAGGCCACACAGCTGTGACAAGTTATTAATGCACTTGAGTAAGGTAAGATAAGATAATTTTATAAAATAAAACATTGCAACACAAACACATAAGACTAAAAATTTTAAAGGGCAAATAATTTAAAATGTTTAAACTTTTGTTGCTGACTGTACATTTTTCTTAAATAAACAAGAGTAAAAAACGTATTACGTATTACGTGCCATCAAAAAGGAAATCAAGATTACAAATCTGTTTAAAAATACGTCAACCGTGATAATCAAATGACCCAAAATCCACTCAGCAAAGATAAAATCCATAAATTTGAGAAGAGTTTTATGGCACAAATACGTTTTCAGAGTTCCTCGGGTAATAAAGTTTACGTACATGCCTTAGTATCTGGAACCCGTTATTATCTTTTCAAAATATGGATTCGGTGCTCGTAAAGATCACGGGTAACGACGTGCAGCGGAGATTATAATGATGTCGCGATCAGGGTACTAGCACGGGTGCACGTTTTTGAATCACTTCTGTTGTGTTTATGGTTTAAAACGGCGATCGGTAATACGAATGCGGCCCGCGGACGCCTTACTTGCGGCCCTACATGGGTCCGTGTATGTTTTGTAAAAAAGTAATAAACGTCAAAATAATTGCATTAATTAACATTTATTTAGTTTGTTTTAACAATTTTCAATTGCATTTCTATTTTTACTGTGGGATATGACCAATTATATATAGGTATATTGGGCTTGTGGAGTTAATATCACAAGTGCGGCCCGCCTTTAGTTTATTTTGCCAACTTATGGCCCTTGCCTGCCAAAAGGTTGCCGACCGCTGGTTTAAAAGGTTTTGATTATCTTGGTGCCGATTCTACTTACCTACCTACTACCAAATTTTTTACCTGGTTGGTAAGCAAAACGTCAACTAAACCTTAGATTTTCGTCTTTTTCTTATTCTAATAATGACCAACGAATCTGCCCCCCTAGCCATATTACACTATCTATCGTCGCTGTAGAATAGAAACACTTCAAAATGTATAGGATTTGACGTTTCAAGTAGATGAGTCACGTGGTCAGAACGTCAATTCCTATACATTTTGAAGTGTTCTATTCTACAGCGACGATGGATCGTTCTACAGCGACGATAGATCGTGTTATATGGCTAGGGCCCCTGTTGTGGTGACATTTTAGCTATGGTTTGGACTTTGGCAGAACAATTTTTTGAAAAAGCTTTCTACTATTCACCAAACGGAATGTTTGACGTTGTTATTTAGTAAATATCTTATTTGACTCCCCTATGGTTTGACCATTCCCGCTCCAATATTAGATGATCCAAAAAAGGTCAAGTGTTTTCTTATTTTGAACTAACTCAAATTATTATTTTCAGGTTAATTTTTATATTTTCAGAAAATATTGCCATACTTACATAAAATTATCGATAAACAATAAAAGCTTCACGATTACATAATGTATTCATTACAAGGCATGTGATTTGTTTTTTTGCTTGTTCATCTCAATATTTATATCCTGCATAAAATCATGCGCCAAATTTTATACCACCTTAAAGACAAAGAAAGTCACAGCAGTACTTTTAGGTAGGTACAGTCGATTCAATAACTATCTAGTTATTTAAAATTTTGAATCTCATTTTTATATTTAGACACAATTACATTTTTTATTTAATTGTGTCGTTTGTAAAAATATCCAGTTTTAAAACTAAATTCAAAATGTATTGTGACATTCAATGTGCAATATTAAAACTAATTAATCCGTAACCATGTTATAAATTTGAAAGTGTGTTTATTTGTTTGTTTATTAGTCCTGCTTTCACGTCAAAACTGAGCAACGGATTGACGTGATTTTTTGTGTGGAGATAGTTGGAGGGCTGGAGAGTAACATAGGTTACTTTTTATCTGGGTACCACGTGAGCGAAGCCGCGGACAACAGCTAGTATATAATAATTTGTCAAGTAGGTTTATAAATTATCAGGTTTAAAAACTTAAACTTTTAATATATTTCTGTTGGCGACTGTGTCTTGTCACCCCAATCCATAAGTCAGCTAAATCCTATTACAGTGTAGCAGGATTTCATCATAAAATATAGAGTTTCAACGGTAAACGACAGAAGTGATCACTGGGTATAAATGATACGACATTACGTAAGAGACGTGTTTGAGAAATAACCCTTGGATGCAGCTGGAAGCGAGAAATGTAACACTTGGACTCATGGACCGGCAAGTGATAGAACTTATTTATCCATGTACTTATGTTACGGGCAATTTGATAAATCCGGTCATTATGAATAATGACCGGTCCGTATGCATAATGACCGTGTCAATTGGGCAATGTGATAAAAATTGCACGATTAATCACTTTGCCCGGTCATTATGAATAATGACCACCCTATCTTGGGCAATGTAATAAATTAGATGAGTTGCAGGGTTTTAATTGATTTACTACATTTCTGGCGCTTCGGCAGCCGCTACCACGGCACGCTTCGCTCGCCTCGCGTGTAGTTTTTTTACTAACCTAACATAACCTAACCTACATATTTTAATCGGCTAGAAGTAGGGCACTATTCATACTGCCCGGTCTAAGTGATAAATTCAAGCCTTGATTTATCAAATGGACCACGGGCCGTCGGGCATTATGAATATGGACCGGTCAAAGTAATAAATTTATCAAATTGCCCGACGCTCTTTGTCATTATTCATAATGACCGGTCCATATGAATACTGCCCGATTAATCAAGTTGCCCGTGACACATATACAATGTGGCAAATTTTTGGGCACTTCAGGGTAGCTACCTTTTTTCTTGTACCTAGTTAGAAATTTTTGTTCTTAGTAAACTATTGTTTTATTTTGAAGAAAAAAATGCATTTTTAGATTTTTGAAAATATTACCTACGCTTAGCCTAAAAACTCGATTAAAACCAACTTAAACTCCTTCCTTACCCAGATGAAAATTCTCCGGATGAATCGAAACATTGTCGGTATCTAAATCGACGATATTACGTGAGTAATTCCCGTGTGTTAAATAATGTCTAAAACCAACTTGTTTTTTTTTTGACAAAATTAATGTTTTTGATTAGGTCAGTGGGTGAACCAGTGAAGTTTGGAAGCGATCGGATCAACGGAAGCTGTTAAATCTATTTTTCATAAGAGTTAAATCCTAAAAACATTATAAAAAGCCTTTTCTAAATTGATAGTTTTTTTCAGAGATGAGTGAGATACAGATTTTTCATCAACCTAAATTCCCACAGCTGGATAAAGATAAAGGTCTCTCCCAATTTTCCCTAACCTTCGCCGCCTTTCAGCAGACATCGTAAATAATCTGAGATAATTAAAAGAACATACTACAGAATACCAATTAGTCCCTGCAAAACAATATTTTATCAACAAGTTACTCCTTTATAAAATGAAATGGCTATTATGAAAACTACAGATACAACAAAGAACAAACTTTTCCTCATGATAAAGTGAGCAGATCCGAGCAGCCATAGTTTCCGGGCGATGCATAGTAATAGCCAATTATAGTCTGCAAAGCCTGCCCGTTTGTTATAGTTATCAACATGCCTTAATTGGGATAATCCAGGTAAATTCAGTTTCATTTTGGACGCGATAAAATAAATTTTGAACGGTTGAGGGTAGTTCAATATTAAGGAAATTGAGAGATTAAGAGAGATACGTTTAAATTAGGTATGCGAATTATTCAAACAAACTTTGATTTCTTTTTGCCATTCGACTGTTATATTTTACAAGGTAGCTTATTTAAGCTCAAAGTCATATTGCCACAACGATAATGCTGCGTCAGCAATTTCAATCAGCAATACAAATCGTTATTTTAACAATCTCTAAACGGTGAAAGAAAACATTTTTCTGGGATAAAAAGTAGCATATGTGTTATTCCAGGACGTAAACTATCTATATTCCAAATTTCATCTAAATTGGTTTAGTAGTTATTGGGGTACGTGGTAACAAACATCCACATCCACACACACACACACACGGACTTTCGCCTTTATAATATTAGTAGGATTTCATTTTATTTTAAAAATGTTTAATTTTCATGTATTTTGTTTTGATATTTACTTAGCCGTGTGTATCACTAAGCTATTACAGCACGCAGAACGGTGTTTAGAATTGCTACTAATGTAAAACTGCATTTTGTTCTTTCCCGGAAGAAACGGAATGATTGTGTTTATTCTGAGATTTGTTATTCCAAGCGTTAGTACAAGTTGTTATTTCAATTACACTCCTACTGTGTTGTTTATTCAAAAGATTGCATCCTGACACTGTAAAATCATCTAGTGAAGATGTAAAGGCTTTAGTTTTTTATTGTATATTTATTATAAGGGATATTATATTTTATAAGGGATTGTTTTACCATCTCTAGTAAAGCAGTTTTGAAACCTCCTGATGGCCTCTGTCATGGTTTAACAACTTAAAAGCCGGGACTGACAGTTGTGTGCTAACCCCACGTAAGGTAGAACGCGAAGCGCTCGTGGCGTAGCTTGCTTAGACGTTCTCTTGATTGATCGTTGAAGTTAAGCAGCGTTGTGTGCGGTCACAATTTGGATGGGTGACTGCAAGTGGCATTACGAGCTGATCGCTTCCGTGCGGAGGGCACGTTAAATTGTCGGTCCCGGCTTTCAAGTCATTAAGCCATGACGGAGACCTTCAGGCGGCCTAAAAACTCCGTCACCAGAGTTGGCCACTTGCTCAAACGAACTTACTAGGTGGAACTAGTGCAAAAAAAACTGATGTTAATACGATTTTTCTTAAAGTCCACGGTGACTTTCATTATGCGACCTAGGCCTTTGCTTTCAAACTATTTGAAGCAACCACGTTATAATTTAATGGCCTCACTGACCTACAGAATCACAAATAGAATATTTAAGCAGTAGCTTTCAAGACCGGGGGTAAATGCGGGTATTTTGTACTGTCACAGGGTGAAATTAATAGTAAAAGTGTTTAGAAGTGAAATTCCTAATTATGTTTGGATGTATATAGGGGATACCAATTACTTAGTAGCACAATGTTTGCAACGAGTTTGAGAACTTGTTCTTGTGGACACAGAATACATAGGTACAGAAGCAGAGACTTTGATTTTGGGGGGTTACGTTATTTGCTAGTAGGTACCTACCTATATTTTAGAGGGGGGTCACGTTTTTTGGTAGTAAGTACTTACCTACTTTTTTGTAGGATCGTTATTATACGTGATCGTTTTGAAAGTTTGAGAATAATTTGAGGTTTGAGACAAGTTATACAATCAGCCCGCCGCTGTTCTGCTGCGCTATCGAAGACAACAGTAAGTCAGTTTTTGCCCAAAAAATTGTTATCAGTACTGAATTAAAGAGCTCGTTGAGCTCATTCCGAATCTGTATTAAACACATTTTGGGACAAAAAATTACTTACTTTTGTCTTCGATAGCGCGGCAGAGTTGTGAACTTGTGAGGGACGTTCACTTCTAAGCACAAGTATAATTATTTATTCCGCGGTTACAGTTAACTAGACGGTCCCTAAGGATCTTCACTGCGTTAATTCTCTGGTTATGCAAATTTTCTTCGGCAGAGAATAATTTTGTATAATAGCCTTTAATTGTTTGGGGTTCGCGTTGGGGTGAATTATTTTCAGCACTGTAATTTTCTGGTTTTAAGGAATGTGCAGCAAATTTTTTACGTTTTTTTTAGATGACCGCTGTTTAAAATTAAAATATGAAAAAGGAGAAGGCAACTAAATAATATATTCATCGTATAAAATGTTATATAAGTACATAATTAGAGCTAGGTACTGAGTAGAAGTAAGTAGTAGGTACCTACAGACCATGCATTCTGTAGACTCACTTCGAATTCACTCAAGTGACAGAGCTCACTAAATACACAAAAATTTATTATGAGATTCAAATTTCGAATACGAAATACGAATACGAAATTTGAAATCTCACAGCGGATTCAGCTCTTCGACTTTCGAAGTGAGTTTACAGAATGACTCTGCAATTTGGAGAAGAGTGTTACACGTTATAAAAATAAAGTAATGTCGTAATTAATGTAGGAGGACTTACTGTAAAACTAAAATACTGTGTCACATTAGTCACTATGACGTTATAAGTATAGGTATGTACCTACTTATCAAGAATGTATATAAATAAAGTAATTCCGTTTTATTGAAAAGGCTGCTTTTATGGACAGCATTTTGGCAGCATTACTACCTCAATACTCTTACTTCTAGTAGGCATTCTGGAGACCATAAGACAAATAAAATCAGCCATTACGACGGTCATATCAAGATATCTGTGGGTTTTATTGGAAAACTTTTTATTAAATAGATCCGAATTTTGGCAAGGAATATATAGGCCATAGAGGAACAAATAGCAAGCTATCGTCAAAATACATAGACTTAGGGATGACTCACGCTACACCGTGCCAGGTCCAAGCCGAGCGTTGGCCATAGCACGGACTACAAATTATTACCTACATGTACATATCTATTTTGTAAGAACACACTCACACTATACCGAGTGATGGCCGAGCAACGGACAACGCCGGCTCTGTGACCGTGCTACGGCCGAAACTCGGCTTGGATCCGGCACGGTCTAGCGTGTGACTTATGCGCAATTTTATTCAATACATTATGTTTGAAAAAGAGGCAAAAGAGGTATGTCAGGATCGTAGCAAGTAGAAATCCGTGGTCTCTGCCTACCCCTCTGGGAAAGAGGCGTGATTTTATGTATGTATGTATGTATGTACATTATGTTTATATCACACTTTTCTCCATTACTAAAGCTGAGTATCCAATAGGGTGGGTACAGAAGTTGTGAGGCTATTGGAGAGCACGGCACGCAACGCACGCTCCTCGACATAAATCACGTGCGTAGCATATACCTCGCCATGAGGTCCACCCATTGCGAATCTAATTCGAACGAGCATACGAACTAGTGTCTGCAAATCCTTCGCCTTCTTGGTCCAGCCACGGTCCACGGTTCCACGGTCCGGCCATGTCACCGCTTGGTCGGTTGAAGCACTCATGGCGTAGCTTGCTTAGATGTTCTTAATTGATCGTTGAGTTTAGGAGTGTTGTGTGTGGTTACAAGTTGGGTGGGTGGCCGCAAGTGGTATTACGGGCTGAGCGCTTCCGTGCTTCGGAGGGCACGTTAAATTGTTGTTAAGTCGTTAAGCCATGACGGAGGCCTTTAGGCGGCCTAAAAACTCCGTCACCAGAGTTGGCCACTAGCTCATACGAACTTACATACTTACAGCTTGGTCAGCTGGCACTTGACAACTCTAGATTGAGAGCTAAGCCCCCCGATTCAACTAGATGACAACGTCAATCATTCCGCTGCGTTTTGGTTCGATCTCCTAAATGTCAGCCATTTGGCGAATAGTAGAATAGCTTTTTAAAAATTTGTTCTGCCAAAGTTCAAACCTTAGCCAAAACTTCACCTCAACTGAGTCGTTTGTCATCAGTAGAATAGGAAACAGTCGAAAATCTTAGGTTTAGTTGAGGTTTTGCTTGAGGTTGATAAAAAGTTTGGTACTAGAATTGACACCCGATCAAGTTGAGACTCTTGGTAAGTAGTAGTTTACGTGTTGCCTATAGTTTTAAGATAAAATATGTTTATGCCTTTTTTTATTAGTCGGTCTACTCTAACGTATATAAGTAGTTTATCTTTTTTTATTTGAGCTATAAAACTATTGCGTAGGATATTATGAAAGTGTTCGGTTCTTGTTCACAAAAATGCTAACCATCACTTCAGCTTAGCAATAGCTCTGATTCTGTGGTACACTGAATAGCTAATTTTCATTAGGTAAACCCAAACGCTCTTATTTCGTTAATGATAAAGACTAATGATTGTTTTATTTCACGAAGTCCGTTTGGTCTTAATTGTGTGTGTAGATGCACAATGCACATGCACGTTGTTTCTGTGTGCGTGGAACAATTCTGAGCGCTACTGTGGCGCTACAGAGCTTACGCACACAGAAACAACGTGCATGTGAAGACACACACAATTAAGACCAAACGGAATTCGTAAGATAGAACAACCTGTCAATCTATTCCACAAACATTGCAATTTTACTACATTATAGTGATTTTAGAAATGTCACTCAGGCTGTCATTTGTTTTGCACTTTAACGTGAACGAAATAAGAGCTTTCTATTTTAGTGACGAATTAATTAGTTAGGTACTTTAGCAGTGTACAATAGAACAATCGCCATTTATGTTGTTTTCTTTTTAATAATTAAGGCAACGAAGTCTTGTTCAAGAATATTTACATACATACATACATAAAATTACACCTCTTTCCCACAGGGGTAAGCAGAGACCACGGATTTCCACTTGCTACGATCCTGACACATCTCTCTCGCCTCATTCACTCTCATCACATTTTTCATACAAGCTCGTCGGTTTAGGGTACTTTTGACCTGGCCTTTCTCCAAAATATCACCAATCTGATCCAAGTATGTTCGCCTAGGTCTTCTTTTCCAGCTGTTCCATTCACATACTCGCCTCATTCACTAAGAATATTTACTTTAGAAAAACTTACTAGTCAGCATTTGTTTTTACTATTAGAAAAACGAAACAGAATTTTCTCTCCCGGTTCGTTTTGCATGGTTTCAAATTTATTAATATCTATAAAAACCAGAACATAAATTTTATTTACCATTTCTAAATTTTAAATAAAATGTTGGCCAAGATTTGAAGGTAAGCCAACTGTAAGGCTATCAAAAACCAAAATTACCATTTTTATTGTATTGTATTGTATTGTATTGTATTGTATTTAACCTATACTGTCCCACTGCTGGGCAAAGGTCTCCCCTCGAGCTTTCCACTCTTTTCGATCCAAAGCCACTTTGGCTTTGGACCATTTTTATTAGTGATCTTTATTTGTTGAGACAGTTTTTTAAGTTATTAACTTTTATTTTGACAATTTATTATAGTTTCACTTTCAAAAGTTGCAGTGTGAGACGCGACCGCGAGGATATTGCCGCAACTCCCTCCTTACCCAGGTGAAGATTCTCCGGATGAATCGAAACATTGTCGGTATCTAAATCGACGATATTTTTACTTGAGTAATTCCCGTGTGTTAAATAATGTCTAATTTATTATAGTTTTAAAAACTATCAATTTTGTGTTAAAATCAAGTTACAAGAAACTCAAAACATCCTTACAACCTTGTGTATAATAATGATGATTTCATTTCAAAATAAATACATTCTTACCACGTACAGTACGGCCAACGGATCTCGGCGATCGTGAAGTTAGCCGTTTCGATGCGCAGTGCAACTTTTTCATACAAAATGTTCTACTGCGCAGCGAAAAGCCTAACTTCACGAACGCCGAGATCCGTCGGCCCAACTGTATAAAACCATTCCCTGCCAAGCTGAAATCGCCTTTCAGAACACTATCTTCTAGAATTTATAATTCAATACCTTAAGTACCTACGCGAGTTCGATTCGATGTCTTTGAGTTAAATGGGTTTCAGCTCCAAACGATAGTTTGCAACTTGGAGTTGCTATGAATCGGAAATTTTATTTTCACTCGCTCTCTTATTCAATGGTACAAGTCATTGAATTAATTTGATGATAAAAGCTTGATATTTAAATAAATAAATACTGGTGGACACTTTCACACAGCGCCATCTAGCCCCAAACTAAGCAAAGCTTGTACTATGGGAACCAGATAAGTGATATAATACTTATATACTTTTTTGTAAATACATAGTTATTATACTTTATAACACCCAGACACAGAACAAACATCTTTGTTCATCACAATGTTTGTCCTGGGTGGGAACCCACGACCTACCGACCTACAGCGCAGAAGTCAGAGTTACTACCAACTGAGTTAAGAGGTCAGTCATTTTATTGAACTGTTTTAATACTTTTTTGTTTCACTTCTCTCTTTATCACATACACACACACACTCACACACACACACACACTCACACACACACACACACACACACTCCTTCCGTATCCTTGCAGAATTCTGTAATTTCACATTAGATTCTTAATTTTGTCTCTAGGTCTCCGAATTATAATTATCTGTAGTAGTAAAAAGTAAAGTACCTAATATATAATTCTATTTTTGTAAACTTTTCTATATTTTAGCCACTTACATTATTTTTATAGCATAGTTGCTGGAACCCCATCCTCGTTTTGTTTGGAGGAGAGCGCTGATTCCACTACCTACTCAGTTTTTAACTTTTGCGGTAGTCAACGTTTCTCGTGATATCAAATTAAACACAGTTAATAAACTGTGCTGAAAACTAATAACGTCAATACATTTATTCAAATAGTTAAAGCTAGTGAGTTATAGTTGGCCAAACTTCTTGATAGCTTTAGTGGTGAAACTCGATTCACGAGATAACATAGTTTAAACTCAGTCCTCAAAATATAGGTGACAGCGAGCTGTTAATACTGAAGCGAGTCAATCATGTTTTGCTGCACTCTTTGATGCCACAAATTTAGTGCATAATTTAGAAATATAAATATAGAAAAAAAAAACCCATGAATTGATTACATTACACAATAGTGGCCTTTACACGTAAAGTTTAACCGCGGGAAATAGCACGCGCCATTCCATCCATCGCTCCAAAACCTTACGTGTAGATGCGCGAGGCATGTTGACAGTTCGATCTGGCATGTCGACAGACAGTTTTTGTGAGAGTTTTTTGCACGCATCACCGTTTATAATCGTACCACTCGCCAGTCTAAACTGTGACAGTAATTAGCACGAAAGTTTTATCTGCAGTTAAGACTGCACAGATTTATCCGCGGTTCGGAACGCAGTCCAGATGCGCGGTTAAAACTCTAACGTGTAAAGGCTGCTATAGTAGTTATATGTTATAAACGCTTGTTACGAGATTTACATGGGCAGATAAACAATATTTTATACTCGTAAGACATTGTATCTAAACTAGATAAATCTTGCGACAAGCTTCTAAAACATATAAGTACCTACCTACATTGTATTATTTAATAAATAGATGGGTATAATTTGTTTTTGTAAAGTTTATTTTTCCTTTTTGAGCAAATAAATAAAAGCTTTTTTTTAATATTTTTTATTTTAATTTATTTTCAATGAATTTTAGATTTTATTAGTCAAAATTCTTTTATCATGAGAGTTTGTGTCTTGTACCACAGACTTATTTAAATATAACAACTTTATAACCTGTATCTAAGGTTGATTCTCGTAGTCTCACGCTCACCGTCAGCGCTGATAGGCGA
Organism: Camptogramma bilineatum; assembly: GCA_958496255.1. NCBI lineage: Eukaryota > Metazoa > Arthropoda > Insecta > Lepidoptera > Geometridae > Camptogramma > Camptogramma bilineatum. Next base: position 6,047,565 of record OY292473.1, on the reverse strand, counting down.
GTGATCTTTATTACAATGAAATAAGAATACTGATTGTTTAGCAGAAATGGCTACGCTGATTGTTCTCGTCAGTGCTGGACAATCAGTTTCCTTATTTAATTGTAATAAAGATCACTCGCCTATCAGCGCTGACGGTGAACGTGAGACTAAAATCAGCCTAAATATTGTGTTTTGGCTATTTGTTTAGATCTGATGTTCTAAACTGAGGTAGAATGCATTTTCACTAATAGATTAATTATATTATGCATAGAAAAACTCCCAAACCCTAGACAACATTGCAGATCAAACAAAATTTTGTGGCACCAATCGGAAAGTATACCATTTCAAACAAAAAAAAAATTTTTAAATAGGTCCAGGCGTCTTTGAGTAATCGGTGAACATACATAAAAAAGCACAAAAAAGAGTCCGACGAATTGAGAACCTCCTCTTTTTTGAAGTTCGGTTAAAAATAGATCCAAAATGCCTGTTATGCCATCGATTGATCTTCCCACAGCGTTGTCTTTACAATTTTCAAAGCTTTGTCCAGCTTTATTTGCCAAATAGGACTTCACCGTTGATTCATGGCGCCTAAAACCACAAAAAACTGTCGAAAAACGCTACAAAATCCCACTCCTTTGTTTCAAGTTGCCATTCTGACATAGTGCTGCGCGTTACCGAGATACTGTGATAGCTTGTGGCACTATGAGTGGCTATTGAAGGAAAGTAGACTTTGGTGCGTCGACTTTGGACTTAAAATTGGGCAGAAAAATCTGAAAAATAGAGAAATAAAGTACTAATTAGTTTTGAGCGTGTTTGAGTTTATAAGTAAAGTAATTAAGTTTTTTAATGAATATTCGTCAAAGCATTCCTTCATTAATTTATTTATAATGGCAACAAACTACAATCTAAGCTTATTCTGCCAGTGTCAAGTAATTATGATAAAAACATCATTATAATCTAATCATGGTGTCTATTTTATGATTATTGACCGAATACTGATACTATACTTACATATTTAAGACGTACTTATATATTTGAGACGTTCTTACTCTTCAGAATACCTACAAAAATGACAGTTATTTGTCAACGATAGCACCACTTAAACTAAAGTAGTGTTTCCGTATTCGTGTGTAACTAAGTCAGCTAATCTGAAAAACATGGCAGCTATCATCTTCCACGCTCCTTGCGTTTGATAAAAACCAGTCTGCCGCAAATCTATAAAATCTGCCGAAAATCTATACTTACATACCTAAATACTCACATGATATAAATAATAATAAAATAAATATTGCTGGACATATCACACAGCGCCATCTAGCCCCAAACTTAGCAAAGCTTGTACTATGGGAACCAGATAACTGATAGAATACTTATGTATTTGTAAATACATAATAGGTATTATTTAACACACGGGAATTACTCACGTAAAATTATCGTCGATTTCAAGGGTGCGATGGTATCTAAATCGACGATAATTTTACGTGAGTAATTCCTGTGTGTTAAATAATGTCTAGTACAACTCACGAAAGTTTTGAAAGTGACATAATAGGTACTTATAATACCTACTTTATAACCGAGACACAGAACTAACATCTATTTATCACACAAATGTTTATCCTGGGTGGGAATCGAACCCACGACCTACAGCGCAGAAGGCAGAGCTACTACCAACTGAGCTAAGAGGTCAGTCATGCACAACACTGACCAAGAAAGTGACCCAAACCAAAACTGACTACTGCACAATCTGTGCCAGTATTTCCGGCGTGGTGCATCCCAAATTTATAGTCCTGCCCACCCCTACGTCAAGCAGGACATCCCATTTAACAATTTTGATCAATGATATCGTGCGATGACCTATCTCTTGACGAGTGTATTTGCTGTTGTAATTTGAAATAGGTGATGGATGGAGTTTTATCTTTTACTAGCTTTCTCCCGTGTCTTCGCTTACGTGGTACCAGGATAAAAAGTATAAGTAGTACTATAACCTTCCTCAAGAGTTTAACTATCACATATTTTTAAATCCGACTGATAGTTCCTGAGATTAGCGCGATTTGTTTGTCAAGAACTACCAGTCGGATTTAAAGGTACAGTTGTTCCATCTCACGAAGGCAGATTGGTCTTAATTGTGTGTGTAGATGCACATGCAGGTTGTTTCTGTGTGCGTGGGCCGGTTCTGAGCGCTCCCGAGCTTATGCACACAGAAACAACGTGCATGTGAACACACACACAATTAAGACAAACCCGCCTTCGAACAACTATACTTATAGTAGATAGTCATTCTCTTAAATCTTTAAGAAATTCGAGATCTATTGAAGAAGTTGGAGAAGTTGAAGAAGTAGGCACTAAATTGCAACTGAACTTAACTGGAGCATTCGCTTTCTAACTTTTGATTTGTGACAATTTGTAGTGCGAGTGTACGTTACGAGCATACTCTTTCGCGAACTAAACATTTCGTGTGCACAGCTACTTATAAGTTTTCTATTGAAAAAATGTTTTTCAACACAAACTTTCCTTAGGTATGGGTGAGTTGATTCAAATGTGCCCAAACACGGATGTTCTACTAATATTCACTGAGAAGTTCCATAGAACAGCTGCTGGGTCAATCTTCAGAATCAGCGCACCTGGTTGATCGCTATGGCGCCCCTTAAATATCGATATTATTGCTTTTCTACCCCTTCAGGGGCCAATATGAAAATATGCTTATTTAGACACCTCCTTCTCGAAATAAAAATACAGAAAAGCAATAATATCGATATTTAAAAAGCACCATAGCGATCAACCAAACACGCTGATTCTGAAGATTGACCCTGCTAACTCCATCAGCAGATCAGCTCGCTATCACATTACTATTACATTGTAGTCGGAACTTGACAGATAAGCCGAATTTCAACTCAATCGGCCTGTGAATGGTAAGCGTCCACAGGTCGGCATCGCACGCAGCGGACGGATCGCATCAAGCGGATTATCTGTGTAATGCGATGCGTACGATGCGGACAGGTGGACGCACTTATATGAGTTTCTATACAAATAATACTACGATCCGTTGCGTGCGATGCGTCCGAAGCGTACGATACCGACATGTGGACGCTTACCATAATTGAGGGCTCCTGACTCCGTCATGTCAGATCATCTTGCTATAACAATAATGTTGCATTGTCACCAAGAATCTGTAAGTGTCCTAAATTTCAGCTCACTCGGACACTGGGAAGTGGGTCAAATTTAACTTGTAAGATTAGACCCGAGCAAACATACATACCAAACATTGCAAGTTAAATAAAAGCTAGTTATGATTAATATGAATAATGCTCAGTTTTTGTAGCAGGAAAAGTCCACAAAACAAACTTTCATTGAAACGATTGCTCCCTCCTATAAATTAAAAGCTTCAATCAAACCTATTCATCTGCAGACACTATTGAACCACAACCTCACAACTTTCAGAAATATAATACGTTGAAAGCTATTTGATGGCTCTGAAAAACCTCGTTTGCCATTACAAAAACCCCATTACCCAGATCAATTCTCACACTCAATGGAAATGAAAATTCAAAGCGGTACACACTGTTGGCTAAACAATCGATGAGTTATTATCACTCGCGGCCAGCCGGTCTATTCAAACGGTAAAATGGAGAAAAATTATGTTCACCTGTGCTTAGGGGTAATTCATAGCCGGCTGGTTTTGGATTTGTACAAGCTTTGTTTCTTTAACAGTGAGTTATTGAAAACATTAAACTAGATGAAAAAAAAAACTGTTGTCAGGATGATCTGAAAATAAGAGTAACGGTTATTGAATTAGAAATGTCGGCATACACTTATGTTGTCACTGGTTGCCTAAACACTGTGGGTCTTACTTATGAAAGATGTTTAAAGTTGAACACTGGTTAAACAACGTCCTGTCTTTATTTGTAGATGGTAACGAATAGAGACAGGATGTTGTTTAACCAGTGTTCTACTTTAAACATCTTTCATAAGTAAGATCAAGGTTGCCTAGTTAGTGTAGGATATGCCGCTAACCAGCACTTCGAGTCATCTGTAAAGGTTTACATTCTACTCTTTGATGTTCTTCTGAACTGATTCATAGGATCTATGTAATCTTTATAATGTCTTATAAAATAAATTATCTTCATCATATACCTAACTCGACCACCACTGAACCGATTTGGCTGAAATTTAAAATTATAGATAGATAATGACCGGGAATAGGGCATAGGTTACTTTTTGTCTGGGTACCACGCGAGCGAAGCCGCGGGCGGAAGCTAGCCTTTTATAATGTCTGAAGATTTAAGTAAATTTCCGTTGTCTTTAAGGATTTAGTCTTAAATGTTTTACATTTTTAAGAGTGAGAAATATTTTGGTGCGCTGCCAAGACTCATCTGTATACTTTTTCTTTTTAATATTACCTATCTAAACAGTTGTTTACTATATTATATTTTTGCATGTTGTTTGAGTAAAGTGATAAGCTAAAAATAACCCAAAAATATTTTCACTGCTTTAGTAATATAAACAAAAACTTTTGAAAATGATAAATTGCGGGTTCGAATCTCGTCGGAATCGAAAATTTTGTTAAGTATTTACATTCAAATGTAGGCACATACTTAAATGTAGTTTAACACTAAAAAACAAATAAAAAACAAAAACTTGATTCTTCAATTTCTTTATTTCAATTTCCTTTACATTACACACTAAAATCACTTCAATGCACAATTAGGCAATTATTGTAAATACAAATACAATGTTATTTAAATTAAACTAGGTGCTGAATTTTTGGATCTTATCTCAATTCCATTTTTCTCAAAACAGCATTAAATTCCGTTAATTTTTAATGGTTATAATGACTTACTTACATATTATTTACATTTCTTTTAGTTACTTTTTATTTATAACACATTTCATAATTAACACTTTACTAATTTACAATTCAATAATGCACCATCAATTGTTTTACAATACGTTTAAGAGAAAGACAGAGTTTTTTAAATGGCATCTAACTTTAAGACCTTTTTGACGATACATAAGCATTCAATTTATCAAAAGATTGAGCACACATAAGCATTCAATTTATCAAAAGATTGAGTTATTCTTGTTTTTGAAGAGCTTCTTACCTGTGACGAGCTTTGTTTTAGTTAAAAAAAAATTATTAGATTTTAAAATTTTAATTTTAACCTGCTTCTAAAAGTATCGAGATGAAACTTTCTATGTATTTATAGTTTGGATGACAATACAATAATTTGGTATTATGGACTGATCTGAAGATGGTTCCAGGAATACTTCAGGGCCTGTAGCCAAGTGGCATCAATCGATTCTATTTCTAATTCGCTTCGCTTACTATCGCCGATGTTTCATTGGTGGATAAATGAAACGAAGACCACGTGACCTTACGTTCGGCCAATGAAACGTCACGTTCGAGTGTTAGCGAATTATAGAAATCGAATCGCTTCATAGCGAATTCCGGTTGGCTAGGCCCTCAGAAGTTGTGAGCAGTGTCACATGGATGACCGTTAGTGGAATTGAATGGAATTGACAGCTGAGCCTTTCCGTGCTTCGGAGGACACTTAAAATTGTCGGTCCCGGCTTTCGGAGGAGTCAAGGTAGTTTGGAAGAGCTGGTAAAGGGTGATGTTTCACTAAACACAGTTCTTTCCAGTTGTAACAATTTATTATTGTCAATACGACGATAGGCAGTTCACAATGTTCAACGCCACTGATTCTAGATTATCACTTTACACCTTCGGGCTATACCACATGAAAAACAGTTCTCTTAGCGCTAGTACACGATTATGATAAATCCCTGGCAGATTTATTCGCGAGGATGGAGTACCAGCCAAAATCTTGGGAAGGAATTCGAAATGCTCGCGAAAACGATGCCGGGTAAAATCTGGTCAAGTTGCGACTTGTCATCTGTCAAAAACTAAAGGCCCGAGGTTCTGATTGGCTCGGTGCTAAAGTGAGCGCGAGTTTCGTTCGGAAACCGCCACACCACCCCCCTACGTAGACGAGAGAGCCATCTAAAATTCTAAACGAACGAGACAAAAGAGACGTGAGGCTTTACAAAAAATAAACTAGGAAACTAGACAGGTTATGAAGATAAATATTATAAAGAGGATAATGATAAATATTTTAAATATTTACCATTACTATACCTAAAGTCAAAGGTCAAAAGGTTTTGAAAAATGAACCTTCCGACCAGACCGTGTGGTGTACTCAGCAGACGGTACCTTTGATTCCGTGTTGCTTGTAAATATTGCCCTTGGAGCTTGTGGGACAGGAACTGTTGGTTTTAATATCTTTTCTTCAAAAGAATTGTCTAAATGTTCAATGTGCGCCGGTTTGATGCGATCTAGGCTGACTTCTACGTTTTTCCCCCTGATATTGAGTGTCATAGTTTTCTCTTTACGTTTAATTATCTCGTATGGACCTGTGTAAGGGGTTTGCAGCGGTCTACGTACTGTGTCATCTCGAAGAAAAACATGAGTTGCTGTTCCCAAGTCCTTAAAGATGAAGGTTTTTGGTTGTGAGTGATGAGAAGCCGGTGTTGGTCGGAGTTTTGCAAATTTTTTGCGTAGTTGGTCGACGAAATCAGTACAATCTTCAGGACGCTCCGATAAGGGTGGTACGAATAGCAGTTCCCCTGGTAGGCGTAATGGTTCTCCATACAGTAATTCCGCAGAAGATGTTTTTAAGTCTTCTTTAAGAGCTGTTCGAATGCCTAGTAGCACTAAAGGTAGCGCACTGGACCAAGTGTCTTCGTGGCACATCAGGGCGGCTTTAAGTTGTCGATGCAGTCTCTCTACCATGCCGTTTGCGCATGGGTGGTAGCTTGTAGTTCTAATTCTTGATGTTGCACAGTGTTGGAGAAGGTTCTGGAAAAGGTGGGACTCAAATTGTCTGCCTTGGTCGGTTGTTATGACACTAGGGACCCCAAAACGAGATATCCAACCACTGATGAAAGTTTCGGCAACCTCTTCTGCAGTAATACCTGACATTGGCCAAACTTCTGGCCATCGTGTATACCTGTCAACGGCAGTAAGGCAGTATTGGAAACCTTTGCTCGTCGGTAGAGGACCAATGATGTCTATGTGGACATGTTTAAGTCGACCGGATGGGTTGGTAAAATGTCCTAACGGGGTATTTATATGTCTAGTCACTTTGCTTCGCTGACACGGTATGCACGTTTGTGACCATAACCGACAATCTTTTCTTATTCCTGGCCAAACAAATCGATCCGCAACGAGTTGTATACTGGTCTTAACACCGGGGTGACTCAGGTTATGGATACTGTTGAAAGTTTGGCGCCGGAAAGGAGGGGTTACGTAAGGGCGGGGTTTTCCTGTTGACATGTCACAGATGAGTGTTGTGTTTGTGCCTGGAATAGTAACTTCTTCTAGAACTAGCGAAGTTTCCTTAGATTGAAGTAACTTTTGTAGGTCTTCGTCTAGTTTTTGAGACTGTGATAGTGCAGCGTAGTCTGACTCGATAGTGATGGCTTCTATACGGGACATGGTGTCTGCTACCACGTTGTGTTCGCCTTTGATGTGTACAATATCAGTTGTATATTGTGATATAAATGACAACTGATTGAGCTGTATAGGTGCTAGTTTTTCGCGGCGTTGTTTGAAAGCGAACACTAATGGTTTATGATCTGTGTATACTGTAGTGTGTTGACCTTCGAGGATGTGCCTGAAGTGTTGAACACTTTCATAAACAGCTAGCAGTTCTCTATGATAAGCAGGCCATTGACATTGTTGTGCGTTTAACTTTTTACTGAAAAATGCAATTGGTTGCCATTTATCGTTGACATGCTGTTGCAAACATGCGCCGATTGTTTGTAACTGACGCACTTACGAAACGTCAATTCCTCATTGATACAGGATCAGATGTTTGTTGTTACCCTCGACGCTTCATGAAAAACAGGCTACACTCCGCTGACTATAGCCTTAATGCTGCAAATGGTAGTGTAATAAAAACATATGGTGGCACATCTTTATCACTGAACTTAGGGTTACGCCGTGACTTCAACTGGCGTTTTATTATTGCTGATGTCGATACCGCCATCATTGGCTCGGATTTTTTAGCTCACTACCATCTTCTTCCTGACTGCAGTAATAAAAGGTTACTGGACGGGCAAACCGGCCTGTCGGTTCCAGCTGTCATCGCATCGATCGATCAAGTTAGCGTCAAAGCTGTTGGAAATACGAAGAATTCTGTCTTTGATAACATCCTCAAAGACTTTCCCAGTATAACACGACCTCCTGGGCTTCCTAGAATAGTAAAACATAGTACCGTACACCATATCGAAACCACCACTGGACAGCCGGTATCATGCCGACCACGACGCCTCGGCCCCGAGAAGCTCCTACAACTGACTGCGTGCGAGTTGAACGGGGTCACCAATTTGGAAGAGCTGGTAAAGGGTGATGTTTCACTAAACACAGTTCTTTCCAGTTGTAACAATTTATTATTGTCAATACGACGATAGGCAGTTCACAATGTTCAACGCCACTGATTCTAGATTATCACTTTACACCTTCGGGCTATACCACATGAAAAACAGTTCTCTTAGCGCTAGTACACGATTATGATAAATCCCTGGCAGATTTATTCGCGAGGATGGAGTACCAGCCAAAATCTTGGGAAGGAATTCGAAATGCTCGCGAAAACGATGCCGGGTAAAATCTGGTCAAGTTGCGACTTGTCATCTGTCAAAAACTAAAGGCCCGAGGTTCTGATTGGCTCGGTGCTAAAGTGAGCGCGAGTTTCGTTCGGAAACCGCCACAGTAGCTTAAAAAAGTTCTAGGTCCTACTGAATAAATGCTATTTGACTTTATCGGAACTTGACCGCGTTGAAGTTATGATAATATTTTTATTGCATTCGTCCGGTTAACTGTAATTTTTGGAAATGAATGCTTACGTGTATTTGCATCACATTACACCGAAATATCGTAAAAGGCCTTTACTGATATTAATTGCATTAAAAATAAACATTCACAACTACGTATAATGAACACAGCCTCATATTATAACAAAATGTACATTTTCGTTGAAATATACAATAGTTGAAGTAACAAGATCAACATGAAAGAGGATTAATTTGGAATCCTTATAAATAAAGAAGATGTAAGCCTAAGGAGGATAATAAGTTTGATTATTTTATAGGTACCTATGTATTTTATTTGTAAGCTGAATCTTGGTTTCACTTTTATTTTGATGTATTGTATAAATAACATGTTATACAAACCTTTTTAAATAATATTTATTGATTTTTCGGGGTCATGAAACACTGAAAATAATGAGATAAATACAATTCTAATATTATTACAACAATTACCTATTATATTGTGGTTAAGGTTATTTATTTAAAATTTTAATGTGAGTTTGTAATCTTCTTGCATCAACTTTTAAAACGGAAGAACTGCGCAAGGTAGAGTTTTCAGACCACTTTTGTTTAATCTACTAAAACTTTGTTAACAAGAATTTTATACTATTCGTAAAAATTAAAAACCATTACATATTTCTATAATTAATGACAGTGTATAAATATTTTCAAGTATTTACAAACAAATATATTATATACAACTCTTACATCTATATAATCAGTCTATGTTAACATTAAGTATGGATTATCTAATGTAGGTATAGAAACACTTATTAATAGACACATGTATTATTTAAAACAACGAAATTAGAATATTTCAATTATGTAACCGATTTATAGTATTGTCAATGAAGAGTTTATTAAAAAAAGTATATATACATGTAAATAATTATATACATACACCCTGAGACGGATTACACATGATAAATGAACTTTGGAACCTTATACTAAAAATAATATAGCTATCTAACTGCTGTATAGTTTTGCATTATAAATTGCAAACACACTTGAAGTAGCAACACAATTATAGTTGGTAAACACGTCTCTCTGGCTGCACCTGCAAAAAATATATACATTTATATACAATCACAAAAAATAAATATATTTTAGCACAAGCTTCGCATTTTTACTTTACAAATTCGTATATTAAGTGAATCCAAGAAGAAGTAAATTTTCTACTAAAAAACTAGGAATAGCTTAAACCTAGTATAATTTTGGCGTAGCTATCTAAACTTGGTCGCAATAGACAATAGTTTTATCCATACTAAATAATAAAGCGGAAGAGTTTGTTTCTTTGAACGCACTAATCTCAGGAACTATCAGTCTGATTTGAAAAAATCCTTTTGAATTTGATATCTTGATGAAAGAATTTTATAGGCTACTTTCCATCATCATCTTTATCATCACCATAATAGCATCACTACGGGGGCAACGCTGCAAGGGTGCTCCTTGTCTATGAATATATATTAAAGTTGTAACGAGTTTTTGAGTAGACAATGATATCACAATTAAATAGACACCAGCCACTGCTGAATCACAAGCTGTTGGATGTTGGCTGATTGGATTTCTTGCAGACTGCTGATTTCCTATCGGCCGAGAAACCTCTCAACGATCAACCGATCGGGCTCATAATCAATATAAAGGTGTATGCAAGTGCGCACACTACAACGGTTTAGTATCGGCTAATATGTTTGTACTAGCAGCCCAATCCGACCAAACTATTGTCTGGTAGAAATTCTGCAGTCTGTGGTACTCTTCTACTCTTACTATGAGACCTAGTTCGAATGACGTTTGTGCAACATCCGTTTGTATGTTCAGTGCGCAATGTATCGCACAGTGTATCTAGTTCCGAGCCAGGGACCATGAACTCTTAGAGTAATGTTAAAACAAGCTTAAAACAGTCCTACTGCTTTAGAAATGACATTCGTTGTCATGTTTCAAGCTTGTTTTAACATTGCTCTTAGAGTTCATGGTACGGCTACTGGTGTCATGTTAATTCGCCCGAGTAGTAGATATATTCCATCACTAGTTAATTTTCGTTGTAGTACACATTCTGTATTATAATGTTTTTTTAATTACCTGTCAAACTTCTTCCTAATGCAGAAGCAGGATTAGCGCTGCGCTCTCTCAAAATCAGCGTATGACTTGTCGCTCTCCATATTTCAAATATGGATGCTTCACATCTGAAAAACATATAGCTGTTATACTACATTTATATGATGAATATTTTGGCATCAACAAGTGCTTCCGTGTTTCGGAGGATGCACTAAATTAATAGTCCACAGACTAAAATAGTTGGTAAACCATGATGGTAAGGCAGTCTTAAAAAGTCATGACCAGAGGTGACCACCACCATTTCATGCGAACTTTCATAATGCTTGTGAAGATGTCCGTAAAATGTCTGGGTATCATCATGAGTCTATATTAGGTTTAACCAAATAACCAAATAATTGACACGAATGATTCGATGCTTTAGAAGCTGAGCTGCATTGATCTTTACAATGTCTGACTCACTGCAGTGTTCAGTTAAGTGAAATTATACATAGATTGACCTTTTTGATGCTAAGAAAAAGAAAAAAGAAGAAGAAAAAAAAAAAATAACTGTTCTGTAACTTAACTGACGTCACCTAAACCATAAGCCTAAACCAGAATACCTAAACCGCAAGAGACGCATAAGGGCAATGATGATAAATTGTAAACATGCACATAAATTAGTGAAGACCCTATTTTGTAAGGAATTACATACCGTATCATCAATGTAGGAACTGGCGACAATGCAGCCGCTTCCAACTCCAATGTAGCCAGACTTGAAGCGTAGCCATTGCTGTAGTTCAGAACATGGTTGGCTGTAAACCCTGGCACCTGCAGACAAAAATGATCCTTTAATCCAGAAGAATAGCAAATATGCTAGCACTACCTGCGCCCTCACGGCGTTGCCCCCGTAGTGATGGTATTATGATGATGATGATGAAAAGTAGCCTATAACCTTCCTCAAGAGTTTAGCTATCAAATACAGAAATCATTTTTCAAATCGGACTGATAGTTCCTGAGACTAGCGCGTTCAAACAAACAAACTCTTCCGCTTTATTTAATTAGTATAGATAGTATAGATTAGTATAGATAGATAGATTGGTATATCGAAAACGATCGTTACGATTACGATATAGGAGTCCACTTCGATGCAATAGGCTTATTACTTTGTGGTGAAGTACTTCCGTGCCGTTCTGTGAGAATAAAAATATAAGCAATGAATGATTTTCATGAAATTTTTATAGGTAGGTTGATCCTCAACCCTGAAAATCGCGATTTTTCTCAAAAAAAACAGTGCTAAGAAAAAGTGCAAAGTTCGGTCGCCCGTTTCTTTCTCTCCCCGCCTTTTAGTGCTTCGAATAATATCGAAAGGTAATCCAAAACGTAGGTACTAATTTACTTACCATTTGCTCATTGACGAACCAGGTAATGTTAGCAGCAGGAAGGGATGGTGGAGAGGAACAGTTCACTATGATGTGGTCCCCGCCGATGTAGCTCATCCGATCTGACGTCACGTTGGGACTTATGAGAGGTGGTTCTGTAGGAAAAAGATAGATTTAGGCTAAGTTCAGATGAACGCGCGGCGGAACACGCGGTGACGCGCGGTCATGTACACAACAACATTGATGGATGAACAACAACACAACAATCTCAAGCAGCACGCCGAGCCAACCGCGCTTCGCCACGCGTATATCTGAACTTAGTCTTATGAGATTCATGGACTTTCTCTAAAAAAGAGGAATAGAGGTGTGCTTGGAAATCTTTGATGTGGTCAAAGAATTTGAAGCACAGATCTATTCCTCTCTTTTAGAATCACCACTATACTAATAATGTGATTGAAAATGAAAAGTCTTATCAACATTTGCGATTCCGACAGGATTCGAACCCGCACTGACAAGCGATTCTCCTTAAATCGCAAATTTTGATAATTCTTTTAATTTTCAATAAAATAATACCTAAGTGTAATCTAATAATGTTTTTTTGTAAAACTTAGCTGAACATACTTCAGAATAAAATGTATTTTTGCAATAATAATAATCCGGTTTATAGACGATATTATATATAGACGTAAACTAAATGTTTCAGTATAATCACACCTGTTGTGTGTGTGAATATCACTGCACCTCACTACCTCTATTCAATCAGAAATCAATGGTTAGAGGTATCCATTTGATTCACTCGCTTGATTGCTAGTGAGGTTTAATCGAGACAATATACATCGATTATTATGTTACACACCATGATCAACTTATCAAAAAAAGTACACAGAACAATTATTTAGGGAGTGTCCACATTGCGTTTTTTGCAGCGCGTTTGTATCGATACAAACGCGATTCGAACGCGATGCGAACGCGCAGCCCCCCGCGCAGCCCCTCCCGGTTCGCTTTTGTATGGAAAAATACGCGTTGCGAACGCGCGTTTGTATCGATACAAACGCGCGTTCGCAACGCGTAGCAAAAACGCGCTTCAGAAAACGCAATGTGGACACTCCCATAGTACAAAAATGAGAAAGAAATGTTTATAAATTAACTGAAAATGGACATTTCAAATAGTAAAGTCAGAGTTACTATCAAAAAACCTTCTGTAATTCTTTATTGTACACATGAGAACATTTACAAATAAGACATTAAAAAGTACATGTACTAAGGCGAGCTTAACCCTAAGTGCCAATTCAGACGTACCACAACCACACGACACCGACAACCACACCACAACGACGCGACGTGGTCGGGCGTATATTTGTACTGAAAATGAATTTCCAATTCACACGTACCACATTTTGTCGTTGTTATCGACCACCTGTGTAATACGACCACATCGCAACCACATCGCAACCACATCGCGACGACATGACGTCATCAACAGCGCGCGCCTAGCTGGCGCCTGCCACATCGACATTTTATCGGTACCACAACGCAACTGCAAAAAGTCGCTGCGACACTATTCACACGTAACCACAGCTGGCCCACATTTTGTCGCTGCGACGTGGTGTGGTAGTCGCACGTGTGAATTGACGCTAAAAGAGTTTTCTTAGACCTTCTAGTTTTTTATATTTATATAAAGTTATTATACCTATTCATATTTTTGAATCAACTTCTGTGGCAGATTATTCGAACTTTACTCAATATTGTATGAACCATCCCTTACAAGTACTATTAAATAAAGTAAGAACCCAATTACCATTCTTATTTTGGTTGGAAGAGCTCTTCAATGTCCAATTATTGTCCAGTCCTATTTAGTTCGCTCCAGGTGAGTATTATACGATTATTCGACGTATTACTTCTAATTGAGATTGAAGACCTGCTCTAGTTAGGCTTTGGTTCCCTAAAAACGGTGGCAGTAATATCGGACCTAAATTGAACTAGCTTAAGTCTATTTTGCATTGCTTTGTTTGTTGCAACGTAGAAATTCTCTGATTATTTGTAAGGTATGATAATAATATGTAGTAATGACTCGTAAAATTGGGCCAAGTCAAAGTTCAATTTTACACTTGGAAATAGATACACAATGCTGCCCAACGTTAAACTCAGAAACATTAATCTAAGCCACTAGCAACCATACATATTATAATATCGTAAATTATGAAATTAAGCCATGACTGACCCAGTACTACCAGTATCATAAAACTCAAACAGAGTTTGGTATTACACAGGACGTCACTAGTTGCAACGCGTTGAGTGCCACAGACGCAAATGTCATCAATAAGCAAGTTGTCCTGCAGTCCCATTCTTCGTAAGGCAATGCAGATGCTTGGCAGCGAACACGATATACATTATCATTTTGAGTATCACCGACATACATTTTGTTTATGAGTAACCGATATACATTTTGTATGTGTACTCATAAGAGTAGGGTATCCTACAGCCTCTTTCTTCGGAAGTTTAACTTTCACTTCCATGCATACGGTATGCATGGAAGTGAAAGTTAAACTAAGGTTGACTTGATGTCGTGAGCTTGTTTAGCATTAACATTATTACGGTCTCCGCCACCTTAGAAATCATCAGTTGGACTAATGGTACCCGATCTGTAATTATGATTTTAGGCCCTACCTGGCATTAGGCTGATAGCAGTTCCAATCTGAGTACATTAGTTGGAATCTAATTGACGAACAAATTATTGGCTGTGAGTAGGTACTAGCTAAACCGCGTTACCTTCTATAATTAACTCGTATGTAATTATTACTGTAATGCATTTCCTACCGCGGCTCTGTGGTGTTCTCCAAAGGAGAGGCCCCCTGGAAAACGTGAACACGCACCTTATGGGCACTGAACGCGTTAAACGCTGGTTGTGTTATCTCTAGAAGATGTAATGATGAGAATTGAGAAGGGTATGCTAAGATGGTTCGGTCATGTAGAGAGGATGAATGAAAGTAGATTGGCGAAACAGGTCCATAAGGCGAGTGTGAATGGGACCGTCGGAAGGGGAAGACCTAGGCTCACATTCCTGGACCAAATTGGCGAATTATTGGAAAAAAGCCAGGTCAAGAGTACCCTAAACCGACGAGCTTGCATGAAGAATGTGATGAGAGTGAATGAAGCTAAATAAGTGTGTCAGGATCATAGCAAGTGGCGATCTGTGGTCTCTGCCTACCCCTATGATGGGAAACAGGCGTGAGTTTATGTATGAATATGGATGTATGTGCTATCTCTGAGTTTCAAGCTGGCTGCCAGTTTCAAGACAGTTCTATCAAATGTTTCCTACAGCCCTAAATACATTGAAACATTGCATTCAAATTGCAGCTGGCGTTTGAACAAAAACGTACCGTACAGAGTTTGTGGTCGGGACAACACAGCACAGCCTCGAAACCGACAAAATGATGTAGCTATGTACCGACAATGTTTTTGGTTATTACGCTCGAATATTTCAACATTTATTTTCAAACCACGCGATGTTCAGCACACAAACTAATGACCCCACCGACCCCACTGGTGGGGTGGGCCAGTGGGGTGTTTGGGAAATAATCAAATTTTACACAATTATTTGCACAATAATAGACATTGCTTTCAATAACATACTAAGGCTGGATTTGACCAAAAGTAATCTTACTCGAGAGTAACTAGCCGACATAATTCGAAATACAATTGTTCAGAAAGCGCAACCGAACATACAACGTGCATACAAATTATCCTGGTCAACTTTAAAATGTCTAAATATTCAAATAAACAGTAGTTTACCCTCGAGTATAAACTTAATCCAGTTTGGTCGAATCGAGCCTAAATCTTGTTTTTTTATCGACCTTTGTTTTTTGTTTTTGCTCACTCAGTTTGTTTTCGGGAAAATTTTAATACGTTCTAGATAAATTAGCTTCTAGTATCTTAAAGGTAATTTATGCCCTAAATATTCCAAGATTATCTTTTAAAACAAAACAAAATTCTAAAATGTTCACCATTCTCCGCAAAACTTCTTTTAATTTGCTACCGTGAAAAATGTTCGGTTACACCCCTGGTTTTAGCGATCAGGGTAAATAATTGTTTCTCGCCAAGAAATATGGGGTTAATGAATGGGTCGAAGTGAATTTTTACGGTTAGCTTCCGTTTGGTAAGCAATATAACTTGTTTTTGGTGAAAAATACTTTTGGTCTACGAATTTACTAGGTGTACTAAGCGTATTCTCGAAAACTGAAACGGCTCTGAGAAATAGGTAGGTTTTTAGATGGATGTTTGGATGTATGTTTGTTCCTCTATAACTCGACAACCACTGAACCGATTTGAAAAAATTATATGCGCAATACGAGCTCTAAACGGTGAAGGAAAAAATCGTGAGGAAACCCGCGACTTAGTCAGCCCCACACGTATTATAATAATAATAATAATAATAATAATAATAATATCTTTATTTCAGGCAACTTATCTAAGTTATTGACCATGTCTTTCCTGTGGATATGGCCGGTTAAGCTGAGAGGATGGTGTAGGTGCTGGGCAAGTCTACTTCATCTCAATAATGTCCCAGGCACTACAGTGTCTCGTTAGGTGTAGGCAAAGATTGTCTCCTGACACTGTATAAATGATCTAGTAAAATATGCAAAGACCTAAGTTTTTTGTGCATATAAATTTTACCTACCATATTGTTTGTGTACTGCGTATACCCATTCATTATAAATATTGAGTTCAGAACTGACTTTTTAAGATTTTACAGTTTCTACAAAGATTTTTATGATCCCGTTGAAAATCATAAAGATTTCAAAATCTATTTATATCTCCAATAAAACCTAGTAACAGATAGGAGTGGCAAGTTTTTAATCAAAACTTTAGGAGGTCGATAAAAACACTATGATTGAAGCATCGATAAAGCCCAAGTTTAAATGGCACAGTAACTTTGTTATGAAGTCTTGGATCGTTAGAAAGCCAAGTTTAGTGGCCTGATTCTTTTCCACTGGCAGATGGCCGGGTAGATAAGTTATTGGCTACAATACATTTTATGAAACAAATAAGTTTTCTCCAAAGGAATGTATTTTTCTGTTTCAAGACGTGACTGATTAGTACTGTACGAGTGTCTACTGTAGGTTTTATTAGCAAATATCTGGGCGACCGAGCTATGCTCGGGTGCAAATAGAGAAAAATTAAAAGAGAAAAAAAACTTTCACCGGCTGAAACTTGAACTCGAAGCCTTCGGATGAAAGGCAGACACCCAATTCACTCGGCCACTTTAGTCTCAACTTTCGTGAAATTACGAACCACATTGCACTGGTAAATTTTTTTGCGTGAAAATGCCGAGAAAATGAATTTTCCCAGATATGAGACCTAGATAGATCGATTTTTCGCCCCCTTAAACCGCAAATTTCATCGAAATCGTTAGAGCCGTTTTCGAGAACGTGAGTACAAATAAACAAACAAACAAATTTTGCTCGTTTTTAATAGAATAGGATATTTTAAAAATGTTTTGACACTATTAAGAGATTTTAAATACATTAATAATGTACAGAAAGCGTCATCAATCGGTATCCCCCTATTGATTTGAACAAAGACTCTTTTCATTTCAACCTTGGATTTCAGTCGGGTATTATATTAGCTATTTTTGTTTAGGAACTCGAGCGAAATTAGATATCCATAAGTAAGCAAGGATGTAAAAGTTTTTACAAAAGTTGAGATCAACGGCTTGCAAACCGACCTCTTACTAGGGGGATACCAATTAATGACGCTTTCTGTACCATGCAGGCTATAAGCGTCAATTCACAAGTACCACAACCACACCACGTCGCAGCGACAAAATGTGGTCCAGCTGTGGTTACGTGTGAATAATGTCGCAGCGACTTTTTGCAGTTGCGTTGTGGTACCGACAAAATGTCGATGTGGCAGGCGCCAGCTAGGCGCGCGCTGTTGATGACGTCATGTCGTCGCGATGTGGTTGCGATGTGGTCGTATTACACAGGTGGTCGATAACAACGGCAAAATGTGGTACGTGTAAATTGTAAATTCATTTTCAATACAAATATACGCCCGACCACGTCGCGCCGTTGTGGTGTTGTTGTCGGTGTCGTGTGGTTGTGGTACGTGTGAATTGACACTTATACTGATACTTCGACTTCCGAACATAGCGATTCATTGCGATTGAGATTTGAGAGTCATTTACAGAATTTTAAAAATGGTTAAGTTGCCTGTAAATAAAGATTGAATGAATAAATGAATGAACACTTTATTGTACACAAAAAAAGTAGAATAAAACAACTGATTAAAGTCTTGATTAGTACAATGGGCGGCCTTATCGCTGAGTGCGATTTCTTCCAGGCAACTTTTGGATGAACAAAAAAAATATTAAAGTAGAATAAAACAACTGAATAAAGTCTTGATTAGTACAATGGGTGGCCTTATCACTGAGTGCGATTTCTTACAGGCAACTTTTGGATGAACAAAAAAAATATTATATATGGTGATCACTTACCAACAACCACCATTTCGGCCGCCTTGATGTCTGTGTGAAAGAGAGGTGCGTCAGCGGAGACCTCGCATTGGTACTCTCCAGTAAGACTTCGATCCACCTCGGTCAGCGTCACTCGACTCTGATCTGATGCTGCTACCTGAGGACAAAGGAATGTTTCATTACAGGAAAAAATTCCTAAAGAATTTTTTTATTTATTTATTTTTATTAGAAAGCTTTTTTTATTGGCTCAGTGAGGATGAAGCCTCGACTTTTGATCCAGAGGTTATAGGTTCGAATCCCGACTCATCAAATGAATTTTTCGTTTCGTAACGCACGTTAGCGCATTCCTCCAAAATCGGAAAAATCCATTGATCATTTTAATCGTTTGAGCTCGTGTTTTGACACTTTGCTGCACTCAAACGTACTTTGCAAGGCAGACTAAAAAAAACAATGAACATGTATATTTTTCTTTTTTTCGTAATCTAAAGATTGCCGTCGATACATTGAGTAAAAATGTGGCATGACATCACAATTGTGTATTTTGGCGAGCCCCCACTCCTTATTGAAATGATAAAGCAAAAAATACATGTCTAATAGACATAGACATAGACAGACGTTTATTCACTACTTGGCACACAATATAAATCTCAAAACATGTAACACAAAGAAAAAACAGAAGCAAATGAGAGAGAGTGAGTTTTATTGTGCGTCACAGCAGCAAAAAGGCTCGACTCAGCATTATGCCGTGCCACTGAGTAGTGGTAAGGCGCTGATATTTTGCCGAAACCTCTATAGTCACTAGACCCTGTTAGACTAATCAGGTGTGTTAAATAATGCATAGGTACATAATTGGTGTGGTCTAATATTTTTTATTATCTGAACGACGCCGAAAAACTAAATACAATTTCTTTTTTTTACCCACGCACATCCATAACCCGTACCCATATTATAAATTTATTTTACTTTATGGATGCAGCGTTTTGGCCGAAGGGTGTTTTATACAGGTGGTTCCGTGGACGCCTGCGAGACACCCCGTTAGTGCGTACAGATAATACGTGACAAATTAGTGTAGTGTTATTTATAAAATAATGTATGTTAGCTGTAAGGTATTTATTGCTATGGGCCGTAGACTAAGTAAAATAACATCTTGTAACTTATTCTAATGTTGCCTGAAATAAAGTTTATTATTATTATTATTATAAATGTGAAAGTGTGATTATTTGTTTGTTTATTTGTCCTGCTTTCACGTCAAAACAGAGCGACAGATTGACGTGATTTTTTGTGTGGAGATAGTTGGAGGGCTGGAGAGTAACATAGGCTACTCATCCGGGTACCACGCGAGCGAAGCCGCGGGCAGCAGCTATAGTCGTATTGCTCATTATACGGACTAAAAGTGAAGGAAAAAATGTCATTTTTCCTTCAATTTTGACATAAAACGTATCAAAACTAATCAAAATTGAAGGAAAAATGACATTTTTTCCTTCAATTTTAGTCCGTATAATGAGCAATACGACTATAGTCTATTATAAATGGGCCCAAGGCCTTGACGTTTGATTACTAAGTCCATAAAGTCCTATTGGCTTAACTATTGCCATCTCTTTTCATCAACATGAAAATGACCCTGACAAAACAAACAGCCTACGAAATTACAGGCTAATGTGAGCAACAGGGACACGTTCCTTTGATTAAGTTTCGATTTAATCAGAGATTATGTAGCTGGTCCACCAGTCTTCACGCTACAGCTAGAATTCGAGTGGGATGTAGAATTATAAATTCTTAATGAGAGAGCAGGATAACACGATAGTGGTGAGAGATTTTTCACAAAAAATCGCAGTTATAACAAACACTTAGTTTTGATAACCAACAGTTAGATTTTCAAATACCAAATTAAAATTACATTTTAGAATGAATTACATGACGTATTTTAGCAAAATAAATCATCATGGCCTTCAGTGTATAGTTTCAGAGGTACCTATTCGTTTTTTATTTTATGTTTTTAATGACTTCTCAAAAATGTTTAATACAGAAACATTTGTAACGAAAAAAAAAAATTAAGACTTGCTTTCAATTCATAAAATTGTATTAAAAAATAAACTATACGAAGAGCACTACTAAATTTTCAACAATTTAATGTTTAATGAAGAGTTTAATAACTTTTTGTTGCCTTCTGCGCTGTGAGACGTGGCTTCAATTCCCACCCAGGACAAACATTTTTGTGATGAACACAAATAATAATAGATGTTTTTTTCATTTTCTGGGTGTTAGAAAGTATTATATGTATTTTAAAAATATAATTTTATTCTATCAGTTATCTCAAACTCAAATAACTTTATTTGTTATCTGGTTCTCATAGTACAAGGTTAAGATGACTGTGTGTGAAAAGTCCACCAATATTATTTATTTATGGTAGTCTCTACTTTAGAAAGTAAATCCTTCGAAACAAACACAAGTTTTGATTCTTACGAATTCTTGTCACGTTTGGGGCTCTAGAATTTAAGTAGGGTTCTTTTTTGTTCAGAAAGTTGTATTTTAGTTTACGAAATCTTCTGAAACTTTGCAGGTAAAATTGTTGACAGGTTTTATGACACATCAAGATAAACAAATTAAAATTAACACTTTTAAATGAACAAGCTATGTTTCACAAATTTCATAATACAAAAAAAGGGTTCAAAAGATTAACCCTTAAAATGCGTAGACCGAGACGTATTACAGATCCAAATTGTAAACAGTAACCAAAAATGTCAAAACAAATACAAGTTTTGCAAACATCTAGCCTTAATTTTGTTTTATTATTTTTAACATAAAAAGGAAAGTCCACAAAATTGAAATATTTAAACCAATCTAAAATTTAATTATTTTTACAGCTTGACCTCGATGTTTTTTGCTGTATTTTATAACATCATTTTACAATCACCAAACTTGTTGAATAATTTAAATATTGTGTTTTGTTTTTGCGAATTGGAAAGCCAAAAACCTCCATTAAAATTACTCTCCAGTTCAACCACAAAAGCACTCAAAATTCGCAATTTAAAACGCTACAGTGTAATAACAAAGGCTGCTATTGTCAAGATTTGGTTTGCAAATTAACGAATAATCAATCGACGGATCCGTTGAACAAGCAGACTTGCTGCTAGCTGATGGGAGAAAGCTGGGTTATGCTTTGTGGTGAGCATATCATATGGCTACGAGTATCGTAGCATATTGCTACGAATATCGCAGAAAATGGCTACGATTCACCACATAGCCACAATGTTGGCAGTGATTATGTGAAATTGATTGAGCATTATTATTGTGTGCCATCAAAGATATTGCGGTATTTGCAGCAACATTTTGTAGCCACATGGTTGCGAAGTGCAGTGATTTTGTGTAGGTTATGTTTATATAATGACACGTATGTTGATGTTGCATAATGTTCTTAGTTACTTATGTGGTTGTAAAAAATATTGCATATACTATGCGCATATTGATTATGACGATATTGTTAATGTTGAATTTATGACAGCGTTTTGTATTGTTATAAATACTTGTTTAAATTACATGACTGGGTAACTCGGTGCGTTGATTTCACGTTGATTTCAGTAGCATTGTAAGCGTTACACTACATATCAGATGCAGGTGATTTTGGATACCATAAGCAGTAACAGATACACAAATCTATTTCGTATATCTGTGGATTTTGGTGCCTATATTCTGAAAAGAATGGATACACATATGGACCAAATGCACCATGGAGTGGAGACCACGGCTCGGAAAGAGGACTGGCAGACCATCCGCCCCATGGTCAGACGACATAAAGGCGTATGCCGGGACAGACTGGGCCAGGAAGACCAGTGATAGAACAGTGTGGAGGAATATTGGAGAGGCATATGCCCTACAGTGGGCAAATATGCTGAAGAAGAAGAAGAAGAGATTCTGAAAAGATGAATATTAAGAATTACTCTGTTATTCATTAATGGACTCAGAGGCTTCTTAAATAAAGCTCATATAGCTGCCTTCTCTTTTCATTGACATAAAAGGGACAAGAAAAAACATTTAAATTATTTAGCCTGTATTATTGTTTTGTCCTATGTGTGTGTGTATTTTAATGTTAAGTAGATAAAAGAAATAATTTATTAGTATTATTATTATTTACTAATGCCTTGTTAATATGACAAATTATTATAAAAAATTAGTTTAGTAGGTATCTATGTTCAGTTTAGGCAAAAAAAAGCAAATATTATCTCAATGGTGTTGAAAATAAAAACAAAAATTACCAAAGTTGTAAAAGACTGATAAAGTTAACAATATTGGCAACAAAAACAGCAGTTTAGACCTAATAAAATCCAAAATTACTCAGACAAGTACAGTAAAAGACAATTTTTGTTATACTATAAAGTAACTCGTATACTAAGATTTTACTATTCTTTTAAGGGTGGAGGAGATAAGTATCTGTCTAATTCTTATACGTAAAACACGTAGTTATTAGGAGCTTACTTACTTTTATTAGGAGCGAAATATTCTATTATGTAGGTAGGCCATCAAATAAATTCAGATTTATCGTAATCTGAATTTATTTGATGGCAAATATAAAAAATCAATGAACGAGAACTACCGCTGTACTTGAGAGGCAACGCGTTCACTCGGCGAGCCTTGGTCAACGTGTGTTTGCACCTTATGTATCTTGAATTCTCTAAATATGTGAGAAAATTTCTACCGTGTTTCGGTGATGAGATTAACAAACATCGTGAGGAAACCCGCGGCTTAGTCAGCCCCACACGACCATGTCTTTCCTGTGGATATGGCTGGTTAAGCTGAGAGGATGGTGTAGGTGCTGAGCAAGCCTACTCCATCTCAACATTGTCCCAGGCACTACAGTGTCCCGTTAAGTGTAGGCAAATATTGCCTCCTTCATCACCATGTGAACGTCGAGGCCATCCAGCTCCTCGACAACACAGACCTAGTGAGAAGACTCAAACGAACTAAACCATTTGAGTTAGTGTAGTGTAAAATTATATGAAAGTGTTAGTGAATAAGTGCTACATAATATAAAGAACACAAGAACAAAGTGTCTTCCCCTTAAATAGAGACAGTAAGAAACGTGCCGTTGGGCACATTCTTAGATATAAGCAACTTTATAAAACTAAGTCAAATTCAAATTGCTCATTGGCCTACTTGGCTAGATTGTAATTTTATTAGGGTATAATTAACTATTTAATTTTACACTAAAGAACGAAAAAAAAAAAAAAAAAAAAAAAAAATTGCCTCCTGACACTGTACAAATCATATAGTAAAGATGTAAAGGCCTAAGTTTTTTTTCTGTGATGGAAAGAAAATTGGAGACTATAGAGTCCTAAATTTTTTTCTTTTCTAAGCATCTGTTTTGCTTATTAAGATATTATACATGCGTGAGTATTTCCTATAGTACTAACAAGTTTTGAAAGTCATAAGCTGGTTCAACTTTGACGATGGAGTTATAGTCGACTGAGCTAGCCGGTGAACTTTAGCATACTGCTAGCATAAACCTAGATTGGTTCAGAAACGCCAATTTCAATAACAAATATGATGAGTGTTCGAGTCGTGTTGAATATTTGTATAATCACTCATGTGAATGATTGTTGTTGAATTTCAAAGGCTTTGTCGCGATGGATTTGTAAATCGTAAATCCGGTCAATGGTTTTTGTCAATTGATTTTATTGTGCTTTGATTTTGTATTTTTACAGGTATTGGATATGTTAAAATAGGATTAAATGGGTGATCAGGGCACTGAATACGCTTGTCTTTGTTTTTGAAACATTATGAGTTTAACTGGTAGTATAGGAGTGGTTAGCACCTGGTTAGCATAAGCAAAGAGACGTCTCGGCCTAGCAAGATAACCGGTCAGTCACTTAAGGTGGAATCAGACGATTCATTTTTTGTTAATTTCCGTCGTTCATTTTACATATTTCACTCAAAGTGACACATCTGAACATAAAATGAAAGAAAAGCGTCATAGAAAATCCCAGAATTCATTCGAGTGATCTTTCATTAGAGAGAACCTTCTGATTCCACCATTAGACCCCTCGCAGACTGTAAACTTTTCTATCGGCCGACAGTTTGGTCGGGTTGAGCTGCTAGTACAAACATGGCCGATACAGAATCCTTGTAGTGTGCGCACAAACTTGCATACATCTTCATACTGACACAGATACTGATACATGAGCCCGGTCAAACTATCTGCCGATAGAAAGTCCACAGTCTGCAAGGGATCCTAATGAACTCAAAGGCAACTGGTACAGCGCAAACGGCTGTTAAATCTTACATCACTTTCCATAGCAGTAAGTTCGTATGAGCAAGTGGCCAACTCTCTGGTTTCCATATCATGTACTGACAAGGAAAAAAACTCTCTAAATTCTTGATAAATTGGCATTTTATAAAACTCTCTGTTTTTAAGTACTCACATCAACTTTGATCCCGTCTACAGGGAAGACCTTAGTCGCCGGAGATTCCTTGGGCACGAATCGGTAGAACTCTATCATGTTCCGGTACCATCGTATGGAGTATAACAGTGCATCTTCTAACTCGTAAGTACACATCAGCTCCACACTGGTACCGCTCAGCACTGCTCGGGGCACGTGGATTTGTAATGACTTGAGTGTGTTGACTGTGCCTGTGGACAACATAATTATACATTTACTAGATGATTTACAGTGTAAGGCTGAGGCCCCATTAGTGCGTTGCGTTGCGTCGCGTCGGCAAAATGTAGCGTCGACGCTGCGACGTTTTGCTCATACATTTTGCCGACGCGACGCAACGCAACGCACTAATGGGGCCTCAGCCTTATGGTGAACGGTGAACCTGGCCGCACCGCATGCGTCGCAGTCGCCACAGTCATCGCTTTGCTTCAGGTACTACGGAGACTGCGGTGCGAGTAGGTGTGCGAGGTTGATAGAACTTCATATAAAGAAATTGAATGCGGGGACTGCGGTGACTGCGGTGCGGCCCAGATCTGCGTTCACCATTAGAAGGTATTCTATGCAGTGTCAGGATAGTACATACACTTAACGGGACTTTGTAGAACCAGGGACATTGTTAAGATGGAGTAGGCTTGCCCAGCACCTAAACCATCCTCTCAGCCTAACCGGCCATATTCAGTTGAAAGTCATCGTCAATACGTGTGGGGCTGACTAAACCACTGGTTACCTAACGATGTTTTCCTTCACCGTTCAGAGCTCACCGTTTAGAATTGTAAATTACTTACAGGTAATGGATCAATTGGCAAAGGAAGGCCTAAAAAAGATGACAAATGATAGAGGGGAATGAAGAAAGGAAACCTGTTTTGCCGACCCTATTTTGTGGGCAGGAAGATCGTAATGTCAGATCAAAATTGAATAAACGAATGGAGTGGCAACATGTTTTTGTAAATTAATTGGGGGGTTTTTTTTTTGTTTTTTTTTTTCGATTTTCATGTACGAGTATGATCGGTCAGTTTTTTTATCGGATGGACTTTTAAAATGTAGATCATTGGATAAGGCGATAGACGCTGATGCTAATATCAATCAGTGACTGATTTAGAAAAATATATTTGACTTGCTCAGCTCGGTTGGTAATAAATCTTTAAACAATTGTATGATGAGCAGATCGCCATGATTGTACTGTCAAAAAAAAAACATTCTATCAGTTATCTGAATCCCAATAATATTTTTGTATGTAGGTAACAAAAATATTATTACAAAATGAACAAACTGTTTTGACCTAGTAAAGAAATTATCTTCAAGAACTTAAAAGAGACAGTTTCACTATGCTTTAAGTACCAGGGCAGCAGAAGCGTTGAAGAGTTACATCATAAAGATTTTACTATGGTTTCCCAGTTTTAGAGTTCCGTAACATCATTATAAAACAACCCTAGCAATTTTATGTGACCCTTGATTTAAGTTGCGTAATTTTATCGTGATACTTTCGTATACTTTCTGGTCATCATAAATTCGTCCTAATCATCATAACGACGCATGTAATTGTACACTACTAAGCAATAAGTGTCAATTCACACGTACCACAACCACACGACACCGACAACCACACCACAACGACGCGACGTGGTCGGGCGTATATTTGTGTTGAAAATGAATTTACAATTCACACGTACCACATTTTGCCGTTGTTATCGACCACCTGTGTAATACGACCACATCGCAACCACATCGCGACGACATGACGTCATCAACAGCGCGCGCCTAGACGAGCGCCACATCGACATTTTGTCGGTACCACAACGCAACTGCAAAAAGTCGCTGCGACACTATTCACACGTAACCACAGCTGGACCACATTTTGTCGCTGCGACTTGGTGTGGTTGTGGTACGTGTGAATTGACACTAAGTGTTTCCCCTAAACGTCACTTTCATTGGCCCTTTCCTCTTTTTAACTCTCTCATCTTTAAAACATTAATGTATTTTAAAATATTGATAATGAACCATGTTTTGTAAGGACAACAAAACGTTTTTTTGTAAAAAATCTAACTGTAATAAACTCACATTTCCCTGCTCTCAGCGTTAGGTGGGTCGGCAAAAAAGGTGTATTTTGTTTGAATAAAATTCCCGCGGCATTAATGAAAACATTGCTAGCTACAGGAAATACCAACCTCGTTCACCACACTCTAGTTCGTTTAAAATAACGCATGTAAAGTTTCAATCAAAGTAAAGTGCAAAACTACAAGTTGTGAAACTACGTGGGAATAATTTTGAAATTATTGCAAATTTTTGTCATCATAGAGGAATATTGTCATGTGAGTTTGGTGTTTGAAGAACAGAATGAATGAATGAATGAATGAATGAAACTCTTTATTGTACACGTCTTAAAAAACATATGAAAGAGTAAACCCAATGAATAATTGTACAATGGGCGGTCTTATCGCTTTGAAGCGATCTCTTTCAGACAACCTTTACAACAACAACGTGCGAGATGAGTATTCTTAATAACAAGCCTGCGGACAAACCGTCACACGGTTTTTGCAGAGCTTTTAATTTAAAACTTTATTTTCATAAATAGATAAATAAATAAAAAATATTAAATATTAAAATTTAATGAAAACCCCCGACAAATCCCTTTATCCGAAATCAGAAAAGAGTTGATCTTTAAACGCCTGAACAGATCTTGATAAATTATAGCTAAGAACCATTTCGATCGCGTCAGTGATCAAAAAATTAAAACCGCATTAAAATCGTACCATCATCCGTTCAGGAGCTATGATGCCACAGACAAACACACAGATATACACTACAATCTTACAACACTTTTTGGTCGAGGGTTAAAAAAAATAAGCCAACAAAAACAGACGGATTATTTATAAGATAACACAAGTAAACAAGTTCGAATATGGAAAAAATAATATAAAATATTCTAAATTTACATAATGCGAGTTATTGGCAGGAAGACAATGCATCAAGAAGTATTACGAGCTGAGCGCTTCCGTGTTTCGGAGGGCACGTTAAATCTCGGTCCCGGCTTTTAAGTCGTTAAGCCATGACGGAGGCCTTCAGGCGGTCTAAAAACTCCGTCACCAGAGTGCCAACTCTGAAAACTGGAGTTTTTAGACCGCCTAATGTAAGTAAGTTCGTATGAGTAAGTGGCCACACTTGCTTATACGAACTTACTTACATAAGAAGTAAATTACTTGCACTTAAAATAACTAACACACGCTGATTGTAATAAATCGATATTCTGCTGTAAAGCCATGCTACATTGTGCAGTGTGGCGCCAGTGCGAGTTTCTATTATCAAATATTTAATGGCATAACAAAGTTTGGACTATGCTTTTGGGACCCAATTCACTAGACTAGCCTTAGCCCACCTAGCGATATTACAAGCACTTCGTATCGAATCGTTTAGCTTTGTAGTCTTAAGACGGCTTGCACAACGATTCCTAATAAAATAAAACATACAAAAAAAGCGTCTAGCAAGTTCTTTTGTATGGGTTAAATGCGTTTAAGCTAGCTTGTATATATAAAAATATATAAATATAGATCTCTTCTGTAGGCACTTCTCTGTAACAATTTATTTCTCTTTCAAACGGTACATAGTTTTAACATTTGTCACTGTTTTAAAGTAAACAACAAAACGTTTGGAACTGTCGGAATAAAAATCATGAAGAAAAAAACTGAAACCCGTATGAACTGTCAAAAACTACACCGTGAAATACAGCGTCCAACATGATTGATGTTGGCGCGTAGTTTAAAGTGCATGAAAATCGTCGGCTGTCCATCCGAGTTTATTGACATGCAGAACCCGGCAGTTTATATTGTTAACACTTGGCGTGTTTTATGATTAGAGTAAAGTTTGGTGTTCACACTATTCTCCAATTGTCAAACAGTTACTGCATTTTTGTTATGCACCAAATAATGCTAGAAATTTGTTAAGAAATTCAATTTATAGTAATTTTATTTCAATATCACACGATACACGGATAAGTTCTTCAGATCAAAAATTGGTGAACTTCATTAGAAAAAAATCTGTGCTTCTTTTATTCAACAACAGACGCTCACGTTCTTATTGAACCTTATTTAATGAGAATATTAGTTTGTAATTAAAATAGCGATGTCTCTCCTCTCTAATTATCAGGAAACATAATTAGGCTATCAAAATAATAATGTAAAGCAAAGTGTCCACTAGCAAGTAGCTTCCACAATTTCTTGCAGAATCAATTGACGACTAGTTTCCACTAACAGCAATTTTTCTATTTGCATACACGCGGGACTTGCAGCAAGTTCGGCAAGTCAATAAAACGTCTAGAAGTCCACTTGTGCGAGCGTTTTCACGTTAGTCGCTTGCGCAAGTCAACTTGTGCAAGATTTCTTGCCAGTGGGACACTGTTTAAATATTTTTTTCTTGTTATACTGACATGATGGATGATGACTACGATAGATAGATAGATAAACATTTATTTGGCAACAACACACACAGACGGAGGTACAATGGAAAACTAAAATAGATGGTGGGATTTGGCAAAGGATAGGGAAGGTTGGAAGAGTTTGGGGGAGACCTTTGCCCAGCAGTGGGACGAAATAGATTAAGAAAAAAAAATACTGACATACTGAACCCAATTCCATAGAAAAAACACTCTTGTCATTTCCACCTTGAATAAAGTAAGTAAATACAGTTTACGACCACTCGTTAGAAGTTGAACCATAAAGTTAAACGACGCTCTCGCTGTTATCGCGCTTTTTACCTCCTCGAATCTATTTAACCTCCTGCTTACTTATAATCGCCTTGTAGTTTTAGTTACATTGGTGTCGAAACGAGCAAGATCAGAGATTATTTTTATGGGCGAAATTTTAATGGGTATTTTATTTGTTCGGGTTTCAGTGGTCTATTATTCGTGGTTTTACTGCGGTTTTATACTATCACAGTTTTTACTGAAATTACTGTAATAAGCGTTGGACCCTTACTAGTTAAAATGTTATACAATGGTAGCGTGGAATGTTTGGTTCTCAGGAAAACTGTTTGTGATCTTTATCTTTATTTTACTGTAATGACCAAACACAGTCGATATTTATGTACAGTTTTGTAGCTTTCTAACAATGAAATCCAAACTCAATTACTCATATTAAAAATGTGAAAGTGTTTGTTTGTTTGTTTGTTTGTCCTGCTTTCACGTCAAAACAGAGAGACGGATTGACGTGATTTTTTGTGTGGAGATAGTTGGCGGGCTTGTATTGTATTGTATTGCATTATCGCTGAGCAGAGAACCCGTTGTCATTTGTTGGAGTTATTAGTTACTCCGATAAAGCACTGGCTGACTGTGTTTCACTTTATCATGCTTCCTTCACTTAGTGTGCTGCTGTTGCACTTTATTTGAGCCAAGGGATACGCTTAATGCAAGGACTTTATTATATCTGGTGGTCTGTGGTCAAACTCTGGGCTCGATATAGGAACTATCCGGTTATTCCATCCTGTCCTCCTAGTCGACAAAGAAGAAGAATACCCACTATCTACATTATCCCGAAAATGCAAACTAGACGTCCAAATTTGATCGGATCAGATTTGATTTGAACAGGAAAATCAATATCAACTTAGTATTGTCCGATTTCTGAAATCGTTCAGTTTTCACGACCAATGGCGATAGCGTAAAACGCTTATATCTGAATAGGCCTTTAAAGTCCGTGTCCACACAGAGCATAGAGCGAACAATAAATACCTTTATCAGTAAAACAAGAAATTGAGCTACGACATTATAAACGGCGCAGTTTTATTCACGGTATTGCGCCAAACAACCGGCAAACAAAGAGATAAAAGCTTTTTAAATCTCCGAATTTATGGTTTGTTTGTGCAAACGGAATACTATTTGGTAAATCCTAGCGTTTTCCGGGCCGATATTATTTTAATACTTTCGATGTAAGGACGCGGTCACTGTGCGAAAGCTGATAAAAATAACCGATTTTTTTAGTATCTTTGGTGTTAAAATAAATTTGTGCGAGTTAACGGGAGGTTTTATACCACCTTAAGGGCTCGGCGAACGTATCTACTTACCTAGGAACGTAATACCAAAATAATTTAAAATTTGAGCATATTTTTATCACTTTACGTTATTATTTGGATAAAGGTAATATTTATCTAGGTTCCTGTTAAACTTTTGCTTCAAAAAACTTACTATAGAACAAATGAAAAGAAAAAATGCCATTTTTGGTGTACCTACAAAGATTTCAATTCAATTGGCTTACATTTCTTTTTAGGTAAGTTTTTCGGAACAAAAGTTTAACAGGAACCTAGATAAATACCTACTCTCCTAATCTAACAACATAAACTGATATAAACATGCTTACATTTTAAATGATTTCGGTATTACGTTTTTATGGAAATTCGCCGGTCGCAGCCCTCTTAATACCTCTATTAAGGCTATTTAACTGTACCCATACACAATTGTACCCTACGAAGCTCGGAAGCGCTCAGCTGGTAATAATCATCATCATCATCATCATCAGTCTATAGCAGTCCACTGCTGGACATAGGCCTCCCCTAATGAGCGCCATCGCGCCCTGTCTTCTTCAGCTTGACGCATCCAACTTGTGCCGGCAGCCTTTCACAGACAGCTGGTAATGACCTTAGTCATCCATCTATGGTTAAACTCAACAGAAAGTCACATAAATTTGCCAATCAAGAACTACTAGGGTTTGTGTTTATAGTCGTATTGCTCATTATACGGACTAAAAGTGAAGGAAAAAATGTCATTTTTCCTTCAATTTTGACATAAAACGTATCAAAACTAATCAAAATTGAAGGAAAAATGACATTTTTTCCTTCACTTTTAGTCCGTATAATGAGCAATACGACTATAGTTATTCTGTTTTACGATAAGTTGTGCGATTAAAGTCCGATTTATATTTGTCTAGCGTGTCGTGTTGTGACGTGTCAGGACCGTATCAGGCCCCCTACTGATAAGACTAAAAACTATATCGTGCCAATTTTCGTAAACTCGTAACATTTGACAAACACGCTGAACTACAAAAACTAACACGATTGTTTTTAGTTTAAAGAGTGGGGGGCCTGTTTTATACTTTCCATATGCATAAAAAAGTAATTGATCCATTTTTAGTCTGAACATCAATAAAAAGCAATTTCTGGTATGTTTTTATTGATTTTTCGAATGTTTTTTATTGATTTTTCGCTGGTTTTTATTGATTTTCAGACAAAATATGGACCTTTTACTGTTTTTCCTTTCGGATTTTTACCCTGACGGATTTGAACCCAGCCTCGACCGATCCGCGTCTGCTGCAATAGCATTTTGGCATGGAAAATCAACCTCACTAATACATTTTTAATACATTTTAACTTATAACTCCTTATGTAAATGCAAGGGTACACTATACATTGGAGCCTGAGCTTAAAATATTTTTCTGACACGTCATGACACAACAAACATTAGAGCCGTCTTAAATCGTATTCGCTTCCTCTCATGAACACAACCTAATCCTCAAGCGTAGTTATGCGGCGTCACGTATGATCGGCGTTCGACGGACCACTACACGTGTTTCTATCACCTGAAAGACGGATTTTGGTGTTTGTTCACACAAAGGTTTTCACTGCTACGGAAAGATCCGTCTTAATGTCCTTTTTGTACCCATGAAAGAGTTGAATTGTACTTTCTGCATTATAAGTTTAAGTTCTTTACGAGTTTCTTTTAAAATCGCGTTGGACGTAAACGACATTATAAGGATCGTTGGCCGACAGTGGATGAGGCTAGCTGGACTCTATTTGTATTAAGGTCCCGTAATGAGAACAAAAAGGCAGACTGTAGGTAATGATGATGACAATACTCATATACTTTTACAGATTCATTTAATTCATCTTCAATCTATGTCTAACAGTCTTATCCATACCCATATTACAAACGTGAAAGTGTATTTGTTTGTTTGTCCTGCTTTCAAGTCAAAACAGAGAGACGGATTGACGTAATTTTTTGTGTGGAGATAGTTGGAGGGCTGGAGAGTGACATAGGCTACTTTTTATCCCGAAAAAATGCATGTTTCCCGTGGGATAAAAAAGGGCATCGGCTTGTTTAGTATAGGTAAACCAAAACATTCATAAAACATGCAGCAGAGTGATAATTTTTGTTTCATCTTTTTAATTCTATTGTTATCTACTCTTTCTCTAAAAGAAGGTTATTTAGGCTTCATGGTTGGGCCCAAAAGCCATAGTGCCAGCCAACTAAAAAAAAATGATATGGACTCGATTGGGAAGTCAATAAGAGTATTTTTCATTGGAGTACCAAGGGGTCTTTTATCTTCTAAAACCATTATTACGGTTGATTTTTTTACGAAGAAAAAACTGATTTTCATACATTTTATTAAAATAATCTCCGCTAACGAAAAAAAAAACTGCCTAAAACGTGACGGTATTTCGTACCTTGTTTTTATCTAATCTTCACTGTTTTGTTTATAAAGCAAGATAATTCAGAAACAATTGTAATAAAATATCTTTTCAGTTAAAAAATCCTATTAAAACCAGTCTTCTTTTTTAAAAGTAGGT
This sequence comes from Camptogramma bilineatum, assembly GCA_958496255.1. Lineage (NCBI taxonomy): Eukaryota > Metazoa > Arthropoda > Insecta > Lepidoptera > Geometridae > Camptogramma > Camptogramma bilineatum. The sequence continues at coordinate 6,013,855 of OY292473.1, read as the reverse complement.
ACCTAGTATTCATAAATCTCTAGCTTAAGACCATTAACGCAATGGAATGCTTAAAATAACAATTTTAAAGATAAAATTACAATTCACGATCACAGATCCGGAAATTACAGATATTTAAAAACGATTCACGATGAATTTATATATATTTGAATTGGGACGTGACAAACTGTGTGAACATCCGTGGATTGGCAAACAATCGTTATGATGTTTTATGCAATCACAACATCATCATCCACAGCTGCTGCAGGACATGACACAGGCCTATAACGTTTAAGTCAAAGTCACATGGCCACTAGAATCATGTACAATCATCATCATCATCTCAGCCGTTGGACGTCCACTGTTGGACATGGGCCAAAAATTTCCATGTGTTGCGGTTGGAAGCGGCCTTCATCCACCGCCGACCTGCAGTTTTTACAAGGTCGTCTGTCCATCTTTTCGGTGGACGTCCAACACTACGCTTGTCGGTACTATCTACAATAGTCTTTGCTTATTTATTTATATTTTATTTGCAATATTTATTATTATTCAACCATGATGGTCCCGCTGCAGGGCAAAGACCTCCCTTCTTCCACTCTTCGCGGCTTAGCGCGTCCACAGGCCATGTGCTGAGGTGAGAGTCCAGCTCGTCCCGCCATCTAGTTCTGGGCCTTCCACGTCGTCGTCTTACATTGTGTGAGGTCCACTCTGTGGTCCTCTTCGCCCACAAGTCGTTCAATAGGACAAACGTGTGCAACCTCGCAATTGTTCTAGAGATAAAGATAAAGATAAAATTCATTTATTTGTTTTGAATATGGTCATAAAGCTTTATCGAAAGCTCTAGAAAGGTGTCCAACTATGTCGAAGCTTCTCGAAGCTTCTACAAACTTCGAGATTCTTGTAGAGTTTTCTAGAAGCTCTCAATGTTGCTCTTGGGCGTAGAATAATCCACTTTCCCATAAAGTTCCACTTCAGATTGGTACCTTCTTCATCAACGTCAACTACCCGGGTTTTAGAGCGAAGTATATTGTTCCGCACCCACAATTTTTTATATATTTTAGACTATAGTAATTAGAAACTAAGATAAACTTAATTTTTCCGCGTTCGGGGATCAGACGAGCGAAACCAAAACAAAGCAAAAGCAAGCACACAACTTTTAGGATACCAATAGCTATTGAAGTAAAGGTTTTTCGCAAAATATCGATAGTCCATGACATTTACAATACGACACGCTAACGAATGCCTGAAACAAGGGCGCTAGCGACCGTTCCGTTGAAAGTGGAAAACCAATTTTGCAGACCCATCCAACTCGTTTGTGACAAGCTTTAAAATAAATACATATGGATAAGTGTTAGTACGACACACGGACTGAGAATTCTGCACATTTAAGTGCCAATCTTTTTAAAAATTCAGATCGTAAATAGGCTGAATGACGGCAGACATCCATTCAAAACATTAAAAATTTATATGCACATTTACTAGGTCCTATCAGTGAGGAAGGAACGAAAAGGAAAATAAGAAGAAACAACAATGAAAGAAAACCAGTTAGTATTTCTAATATAATAAGCTCTAATTTAATACTCATTAAATGAGAGTGAGTGCGGCGAAAGAAGTGTGTCAGGATCGTAGCAAGTGGAAATCCGTGGTATTTGCCTACCCCCGTGGGAAAGAGGCATGATTTTTATGTATTTATGTATGTTAAAAATTAAATTTTTACAAATATGGACAAGTCCAAATAGTATCTTTGGGATTGTTTCTGACTCTCAAAGGATCTCTCTTATGATTTCTTTTATCTTCAAATGATCTCAAGTTCTGAAGATCAGAAAGTCAAAGAGCATTTATTTAAAAGGATCACATTGAATAGTAGTAAAAGCTAAGTGAATCTCCTGTATCCTCCATAAATAATTTACCGTAATTAGATAGGTCCAAGCTTGTTTATATTTTCTGTTTATTTATCTAAGTCAAAATATTCAGTAAGAACTCTGGTCTTTCGTGACCAATACCGCGAAGAACCAGAAAACAACCATGGAGCCTTTATTTCTTTTCAGTGATCTATCCTCATAAATCTAAATAAAATAATAAATAAATAATGATGGACATTTCACACAGCATCATGTAGCTCCAAGCTAAGCAGAGCTTGTGTTATCGGAACCACATGGCTGAAATACTACTTAAATACATTTTTTAAATACATACATAATATACATAGAAATCACCCAGACCCAAGACAAATATTTGCAGATCATACAAACATTTGTCCCACGGCGGGGATCGAACCCGCAACCTCCTGCGTCACAGGCGGGCCTTCGCCCACTGCGCCACAGAGGTCGTCAAAATAGTCAAGCTCTAGTGGAAAGCTAGTCGAAAAAAGTACCAAAAACAATGGAACCCCAAAACTACAACTAAACTGCTTGTTACGTATGAATACATTTTCAATCACATGCTAGCTCGTTGGAGAGGCGCAGTTTTGACTACGGGTTTGACTTTCAAAGAGGATGGATTGGAGGGGTTTCAACGTATATTGGGAAAGCTTCAAAAGTTCCAAAAACAATGAATGCAAATTCAAAAAGGCTTCGAAATAAACTAGGGTTAAATATAGCTTTTATTTCAAGCATATTGTTGGCGATGCTAGTGCTTAAAAGGATAAAAATACGCAAAAAAGAATGGAAATATCTAGGCCAGGTATCATCGTTTTTAAATCATTCTTGATCACTAAGAATGTAGGATGAGCAAACGGCTATTTAAAATGTTAGGCCCGAACAATATGTACAAAGTTTCTTTGAATTACTTTATTACAAGTGTAACTTTTATTTTTTTTAGGTGTTTTCCACCGACCTTATCTTTTAGATCATGTCCAGTAGCCGTAACATGAACTCTTATAGCAATGTTAAAACAAGCTTGAAACATGACAACGAATGTCATTCCTAAAGCAGTAAGCCTCTTTTAAGCTTGTTTTGACATTGCTCTAAGACTTGGTGGTACGCCCCCCGTCCATCCAAAGGTTGCAATTCAAAGGCGGCCCATCTTGCCGACCCGGTCGTCTAACATTTCTGTATCCTTGTCTCAGCCACCATTCAGTTATGGCAGGAACTACCAGATTTTTAGAAAAATTATTTCTGCACTTAATTGCTAAACTCTTGAGAAAGGTTATAGGGTTTTCAACATCATCATTATCACCATATACCATCACTACGCGGGCAACGCCGCGAGGGCGCTGCTAGTTCATAATAATTTGTCAATTTAGCAAGGATTTAAGCCCAGATATAACCAAAGCGTTCAGCTAACGTCCGTGGTGGCGTGTAAGGTGGCGTGACAATCGTGACACCGATTGTCATCATCGGTGTCACGATGCGTCCTCTGATTGGACAACAACTGATCGCCACCTTGCACGCCACCGCGGACGTTAGCTGAACGCTTTGGTTTGGTCAAGGCTTAAGAAATGTTTTTTTTTTTACACTTTTATGACACTTTTATGAAAAGAGACGGCAACAGATTTCGTAGCCATCTGAGCTCTAGGAAAGCTCTAAGTCAATTATGAATAACAGGGCAAGTTTTCAAATGGTCTAACAAGTGAAGTACCCCTTATTTTTTTAGTGCTTCTAAATATAGTTGTGGAACGTGTTTAATAAATATTTGAAAGTAGCTCCGAAAATTTAATATTTCCACTCCCTTTACGAGTTTCATTTTAGTTTCACCACACAATGGTAGCCGCCTACATTTTTTATTAGAAAGCACATTCTTCTCAAGCTCAAAATAAATTGAGACGTACTTCAACTAGGCACCCATTTTTCAGCTCAACAGAATGAAAGAAAATTCAGTGTTTACTTTATTATTGTTCTCATACAGGTTGAGGTACAAAATACATCAATATGTTTTTATAACCGTGTATTTTCAAGCCAAAAAAATACTTTGTGAGGGATCCTATAAGTAAAAGAAACTCAGTAAATTCAATACGGAAGTATTTCTATGCTACATTGGAGAAGGAAAATAAGAATAATTAGGAATTTGTTCAGTGTGGCTAAAAACGTCTCTTCGAAAATAAATATAACTTTGACTAACATTATGAATTGATATTATAAAAACCTCTAGAATTATTAGATTACATTTATTTACAGAAACTAAGCTACTACTACGACGAGTCATTTGAGGATAGTTGTCAACGATCTATAGGTAGCTCAACTGATCCAAGCCACTGCCAGTCGAAAGTTGCGAGCCATTTATTAATTTTATTTATATTTTTCCAGCAACATACAGTTTTACTAACTATAAAACAGACGGGTATCAATATAGACAATGTATTTTTAGACGCAGTTCTCTGCAAACAACGGTGAAAATTAGTGATGCAACGGATATTGATTTGACCGGATACCAGCATCGATGTAGGCTTAGACCTGAGTACCGATTATCCGGCCATCGGATACCCGGAGCAGAGTTTCATGTAAATTTTGAGTAAAAAGTCAAACCTGAAACTAAATTTATTCAAGTTCACAAATTTATTCAAATTTATGAACTTGCGCTAACTAAAATTAGTTAAATTAGTTTAGCTACTGTTTTGTATACCGTTAAAAAAAAAAATATACTATTTTATTGGTAGCTGACAAGCGTACGGCCCACCTGATGGTAAGTGGTTACAGTAGCGTAGCCTATGGACGCCTGCGACACCAAGGTGACACACTAGCGCTGCGCTGCTGACCATTAAAAAAAGAGTCACTACGCCGTGGTGCGCCGACAACACAATGGACAAGAATGGTCCAGCAGCTGCCACTGCAGCGCTTCCTAACAGACATAATTCAAGTTTGTTTGTAAATTAACCAATCCAAGATCACTGTTAAACATTTTATGTCCTGTGTCCGGCCGGATAGCACCTAGTATCAGACCGGATACTGATGTAAATGGATACCCGTTACATCTCTAGAGAAAATACAAAAGAATACAGTTCTGCTGAATGCACTCTAACTTGTTTCAGTTTATTTAACGGTTGAACGTTAGCACGTATAGTGCTACTAGTGAATAGGCTAGCAATTTGTTCTACGTTTGTACCTGTTTTTCTTTTGGACTCTTTCAAAAGGTTTAATAAAATGATTGCAAGAACATTGTAATGGGCACGGTGCCACGAGTGCATCAGGATTTCTTATTGCGAATGTGCGTATTAACACGAGCTATAAACGGTGAAGGAAAACATCATGAGGATAACCGCGGTTTGATCGGACCCACACGTATTGACCACGTTTTTTTTGTGGATATTGCCGCTTAAGCTGAGATGAGGGCTTAGGTGCTGAGCAAGCTTACTCCATCTCAACAATGTCCTAGGCACTACAGTGTTCCAGTAGGTGTAGTCAAAGATTACCTCCTGACACTGTTTAAATCATCTAGTAAAGATGTTAAGGCCTAAGTTTTTATATGGAACCACACTCAAGGATGAAACGCTTAGTGTCATTAAGTAGTTTAGTAGATAAATTTATCTATAAAACGTTATCACATCACTATTTCCTCCTTACATCTTAGTAGCGACAGTATTTTTATGCGCCCGTTAATTATTGTGGCCGCAGGAAGTGTGCGGACGTTTTTGTACAATTTATTTCTTTGCGTATATCGCTGACAAGGTTTAATGAACAGCTGGTGTACTCCAAACTTAGACCAAAGGCTAATCGTCATCATTCTCCTGCTCTTACCTCACGCTAAGTGGGGTCGGCACTTGTTTTCCTCTTCCACTCACCTCTATCATTCGTCAACTCTGAATCCACTCCTAGCACATTCATATTGGAAAATTCCAAAGGCTATTTATTTACTAAAATTCACAAAACAATTACAATCCAATAAGCATAAGATCTAAAACTATTTAATTTAAATCAGATTATAATGAAATATAGGAATATGACTAGCATTGCATGCATGAATGGTAAATTACCCTAAAACCAAAACCAAGAAAAACCTTTTTTTTTTTACTTATAATAACAAGGCTTTGCGAACGCTCTACCTAAATCTACTGATATTGTTGCCAAAAATATTAGGTACAGGATTAGGCAATTAATAAAAAGAAATGTACGTCAAGTGTACCAGCTATTCTCAGTGTACTGTAGCTTTGCTGGCATTGTAGGGTGGACATAACGTCGGCTATTATGAGGATAATCCCGAGGCTGAAGCAATTATGAAAGTTAAATTGCCATGTTTTTCACAATATGCTTGTTTAGTCATTAAACATTAAATAGCAGCGTGTTTCACTTCTAATGGGCGCACACAGGTGGTTATAGTGATAATTTGAAAATTAAAACAAATTATACCTTAACTAAATTTACTTTAAGTACAATTTATTCTGAATATTAATGTGTACAAAAATAGAAATTCTTATAAATACGGTAGTATTTATTTATTTATTTATTTATTTATTAAAACTAGTACGGTCTATGAGCCATTTACACTAGTTTCTTAAGATTAGGTACATTAATTAATTAATAATTACAATTGCACATTCAAAAAAAAAAAAAAAAAAAAATTAAATAAAAACATGTCATAATATCAATTTGAACCTAATAATAATTTAAATAATAACAATCTATTCACAATCTAAGTATAATAATTATAAAATAAAACAACAAAAAAAGAAAATTACGGATTTGTTTCGCTGAATGACAGACAAGTCTTAAGGACCTTTATCCATCTGTCAGCGAACAAATCCAAGTCAGGGTTAGTGGTCAAGAGATCGTTAAGCGCGGTGAGGGTACGCGGTAAGGGCGCTTGAGCGCGTGCAATGGTGCGGGAAGATGGAACCGCGAATAATTTGTGTCCCCGAGCCCGACAATAATTGTTTGGAGTATAAAATCGAGTCAGCTCGTTATGAAGATCGGGAGCGTCGATCATACCCCGCAAAATCTTACAAACCGTAACAATCTGGTCGTTCGCCCGTCTAGTCTCCAGGGAGTTATAGCCAAGACTGCCCTGAAGGAACCTGGTGGGGTACATGAATGGGTAGTAACCATAGTTACGTTTATACAGGTACCTAAGGAAAGCCTTTTGTACCTTTTCAAGAAGAAGCTTATATGTGCTCTCATGAGGATTCCAAACGCAAGCACTCGCTTCCAGCTTACTGCGCACAAGGGCATTAAAAAGTAGCCTTATTACGTGCTCGCTTTTGAAATCTCGTGAATTCCTAAGCACGAAGCCTAGTCGCCGAAAGGATTCCTTAGCCACCATGATCATGTGATCATGGAAAGTAAGCTTTTGGTCGAATGTGACTCCCAAATCTTTCATCGCCTCAGTCCTAGATATAACGGTGTTGTTAATTGTGTAGCTGAAAATTGTTGGGTGCCACATTCGACCAAACGTCATAACGTAACATTTAGATAGGTTGAAGTTCATTTTGTTAGCAATACTCCATTCATGCACCGCTCCAACGTCCTCCTGGAGAGCCAAACAGTCCGCCTCACATAGAATTTCCCTATAAAGTTTTAGGTCATCTGCATAAAGAAGACACTCTGCATGTCTAAGAATAGTCGGCAAGTCGTTAACCATTATTAGGAAAAGCAATGGTCCAAGAATCGAGCCCTGGCTCACCCCAGAACGAGTATGGTAGGTGGAGGATTCATAGATTCCTAGTCTAACATATTGTTGACGATCCCTCAAATAGTCCGCAAGAAGCCTTAGAAGATCCGGTGCGAATCCAATGCTGCTGAGCTTTGTAAGAAGTACGTCGTTGTTTACCTTATCGAAGGCTTTTTGAAAGTCAAAGTATAAGACATCCACTTGAATGCCTCGGTCAAGATGTTCGGAAATGTACTCTACGAGAGACACAAGGTTGGTATTCACTGATCTTCGTGATCTAAAACCGTGTTGGGCGTTACTAAGATATTTCTCCACCTGCGAATATATTCGTCGATGGAGGATATTTTCAAATATTTTCGCAGGCGAAGAGAGTATTGCGATAGGCCGATATTCCTCGACGGCTGACTTGTTCGAACTTTTGGGAATTGGAGTTACTCGTGAGATTTTCCACTGTGGAGGATACAGCCCAGTGCGTAACGCTATGTTAAAAATGTGCAAAAGTGGAGCATCTACATAGTTCCTCACATGTTTGATTACCGCCGAAGGAATGTTGTCCGGGCCTACCGCACTACTAGTTTTAAGTTTATTGATTCCATATATAAGATCGTCTCGCGTAAATTCAAAAATATTGACGTAATTACTGTTAAAACTATTGTCAAGCCTAGTTGCGTTTCTTGCATCAAGTTGCGGTACCTCTTCTAAGAAAACACTGGCAAAAAACTCTGCGAAGGCGTTCGCAGCAGCAACCCCTGAGAATGTTTCGCCCTTGTAGGTGACATCAGACTCGAAACCTCCTTTAGACCGCAGGCTGGACACATGGCGCCAAAACTGACGAGGATTCGTTTTGATGTCATTCTCGATGCGGCTAGTATACGAGGTGTAAGCAACAGCTACCCGGCACTTTAGAGAACTTCTAAGCTCAGAAAACCGCTTGTAATTTTCTTCAGTGCCGTGGCGCTTCCAAGCAGCGTGCAATTTGTGCTTGACTTTTATGTCACATATGATATCTTGGGTGAACCAGACTGGGTAACGTTTGTGTAAAGTTTTTCCGCGACGTTTCTTAGGCATGCAGGTATCGAAAATTCCATAAACAATATCGTAGAAAAATTCAGTAGCCGTTGGTGCATCACGAGACTGTAAGACGCTATCCCATGAAGCCCTAGAGAACAAACCACACAGTTGCTCATAGTCGCACTTGTGAAAGTTCCAGTCATTAACAGGATTAATGTTACTAGGTTGAATGACTTGAGAGTGATTTTGAGCTGACTCCATTTCATAAACAACATCCAATGCCGGGTGGTATAATTTGTCAATGGGCACAATTCCCTCAGTTTCTGTTACTAATACCTCTCCGACGCTTGCGCTCTCTCGAACCAACACAACGTCGAGCTTTCCACCACTGGAATTCATAACATTATTATTTTCAGTCAAATTACAATAAGATAAGAAATAGCAATAATAATTAACAATACCAGTAGAAGTGCTGTTCAAATTAAGATCTCCTAGTATAATTACTTGACCTTTGAGATTACCTATAATTGATTCAATTTTACAAAACCATCTCATATACACGTCTTCAGCGGCACTTGTACTTATATATACGACACACACATAGAATGCACGACCACAGTACGTGAAACTAGCCCAGAGATCTTCATCGCAACCAGTCTCTAGCTCTCGGTGACGGCGCAGTACAATAGGAGCACGTGCACAAAGCATCACGCCGCCACCCGGCGTTCCTCTGTCTCGTCTCAGAATATTCCACTCGCTGACCACAAGTTCAGAGTTTCCGACTGAGTCATCCAGGTTTGTCTCGGTAATAGCAACTAAATTGTGGTTAAGCAGCGTCAGATTATTACGCCAAACCGGAAGCTTGGTTTTAAGTCCACGTACATTTTGGTAGAAAACATGAAAATTAGTGCTGCGATGTACTTGTACCACGAAAGGGCTGCGGAGCTGAATTGGCCCCCACGGCATCATTGAAGTCTCTCTGACCCGTCGTCGTCATAGGCTTTCTGTAGTGTACCCAAGGTTTGATTCTGGCATTGACTGGCCATACGTCCATTGAGTAACATTTGTCAAAATAATCAGCTGGAACCTCGATCTTGTATGACTTGTAGTTACCTTTGGGGGTCAATTCTTCTACATTACAGGCACCCGCAGGACACAGCTGCCGAAGGTATTGTCGTACATCATCCACATTGGATTCCATGTTCCATAGGTGCAAAAGCTTGCGTGCCTCTACCGCTTTGAGTGTTGTCACAGCGGGTCCTGCGGTCCCACAAAGGGAAGTCACGCGACGACTCTTGCGGTTTCGAACTTCCGTCCACTGTTGAGGATCCGACTTATTATAGATTTCGCTGACAATTTTTTCCCCCTGCGATGCCGTATTTATTCTTTAAGTATATATTCTTTAGTTTCAGGTTTTCGTTAACCTAGAAAAAAATAGAATATTTTTTATAAATAAGGTACAGTCAGCGTCATCAATCGGTATCCCCCTATTGATTTTAACAAGGACCCTTTTCATTTCAACTTTGGATTTCAGTCGGATTTGCTAGTATACTTATGGATATCTAATTTCGCTCGAGTTCCTATACAAGCAAATCTGACTGAAATCCAAAGTTGAAATGAAAAGGGTCCTTGTTAAAATCAATAGGGGGATACCGATTGATGACGCTGACTGTACATAGTGAATATTTTTTAGTTGTAACTTTATGTTAACTTAGCATATCCCACGATTTAACAAGGATTTTTTTTCAAAATCTTACCCATAGTTTTCCTTTTTTGTCTCCACCACTCTTTTTTAATCCCAACAAAGTTAGTCACACTCGTACCAACGTCTTCTCGCTCTTTCACAGGCGTTACATAAAAATGGGATTTTGTCATCTAAGTTTAATATAATTTGTGTATTTGAATTAATTTAACGCTCAGACGTTCTTGATTGATCATTGAAGTTAAGCAACGTTGTGTGCGGTCACAATTTGGATGGGTGACCGCAAGTGGCATTACAACCTGAGTGCTCCCGTGCTTCGGAGGGCACGTTAAATTGTCAGTCCCGGCTTTTAAGTCGTTAAGTCATAACGGAGGCTTTTATCACCAAAGTTGGTCACTAGCTCATACGAACTTACTTTTTTTTACCATAATCACACATATTCTAGTTAAAAAAATATTTTTCTCTTCAATAAATAGCACAAAAAAACTAAATATCCTATAAAAAATTTTAAAAAATAAGTTAGTACCTACTATAAAACAAAATACTCGTCCAGGTATTTTTGTGTGAAATTTAATACAAAAAGAAGTCACTCAAGCGACTGTCGGAATCAGTGGTGCATTTCGCTGATTTTCGAGTTCACGCCCTTTGGAGTAGAGGTTAAACGGATACCATTCACACTTTACTTACCTATAGGTAATTAGAGTGATGTTTTGCTTGACCTGTTGGGTTGATCTTTGACTTTCAACCTTTTCGGTCTTTAGGTCCTTTTTTTTCGGACTTTTTAGGGCTTGGGTTCTTTCCGATGAATTTCTTTCAATGAATTTTTCGTTCCGGATTTACAAGCACATTTATTGCTCATCTAAGTCTTTCCTGTGGACAAGGCTTTATAAGATAAGAAGATTTTATCAGTGCTACTCCGTTTAGACATTGTCCCGGGAAATCTATGGTCATAAAGTACCTAAAAACCAAAAAACGGTCATTATGAACAGTTGAGCACTCCTACTTTTGATTATGATCATATTTGTTTTTTATTTCAGTCAACTTTTACTAACAAAACTTAAAAAAAAATTTTTTTGGAAACTTTCTTTAGTTTTATGTTTGCCAAAACAGAAAAGTCCTGTTTTCTCACACATCATGGTCACAAAACACACGTGTCCCAGAGATATTCTCAGTGATATACTGCCTTAGTACTTCCTTTACTGATTAGCACAAAGAATTCGTCGGTTTGTTACATGTTTGCGAATGCCACCATTAATTTATCACAGCTTTTATTTTTAACCGACTTCAAAAAAAGAGGAAGCTCTCAAGTCATCGGATTCTTAATAAGTTTATCATTTTTACGGACCTATGTATATTACCAATAACATAAAATTTTATAATTTAGGGATCTGCATTAACGCAAGCTAAGCCGTGGATAAAAGCTAGTGTGTTATACAAATCCGCGCCATACCTGCTGGCGATTGATAGTGGGATCTTTTGTCTGTCAATGTATCACCAACACCATCTGACAACCCAATCCATCGCCAGTTTACCAATCTCCCAAATTATATAATTTTCCTTGTGTATTGTACAACTACAAAGATTTTCAACGTTTTAATTTCACTGTAAATTATGAGAGCGCTGTTTGTTCTCTACAGGCCACTTTTATTGACAATTTAAAAATGTAGCAAAGAAAATGTTGGTCGTAAATTATTTTATGATTGTTGATCGCTTTCAGTGAAGAACAATGGAGTAGCTATAAGCGTGAAGGGGATAGCGATATTCACTATAAATCATGTTAGAGAAGGGCAGATAATTTTAAATTATGAGTATAAAATACTGTTTTAGAGAAAGCATTTTGTTATAAAGTGGCTAAAATAAAAAAATTAAAAAACCGACTTCAATGTTATAATATGAGCAATTTTCGACTCTCTCGAGGTGCATTTCTATTCATAACTCCGAAGATCCTCAACAGATCCTCACCAAATTTTGGTGGCACAATCGGAAAGTATATTCTTTCAAAAGAAAAAAAAAATCTAAATTGGTCGAGGCGTCTTTGAGTAATCGGTAAACATACATAAAAAAAAGATTCCGACGGATTGAGAACCTCCTCTTTTTTTGAAGTCGGTTAAAAAACAATAGCGATTATTTGAACTTCTTTGCAACATCCATCAAGACGTCATGAAAATCGTCTGTATAATGAAGATCTTCGCTGCGGAAACTTCTCGACCATTTTTTCCCTTGATTTTTACACACGTCATATAAAAATGGGTTGCGGGAAAAGTTTGTGAAAAACCGCGTTTGTTTTCTTACCGCTTTATGTACCCACAAGACAGATGTCGTTTTTTGTCTTTCTAACTAAATACACATATATAATGTTACCCGTAATTTTATCCGTATATTTTGTCCTAGGTAAATAAGCTAGACTTAGCTAATAAAATAGGTAAATTTTTTGGTAAATAATGAATGAATGAAAACTCTTTATACTTAATGAATGAAAACTCTTTATACACAAGTGAAAATAACATTAAGAAAGAAATGAGTAATTGTACAATGGTCGGTCTTGTCGCTTAGAAGCGAAATCTTCCAGACAACCTTGGCAATGTCTCTAAAACAAAACGAAACATGATCAGGACTGTATCCCTAAGGCGTGGTAGAAATTCTGAAATCTTAACGCATTTAAGATCTTTTGAAGGTGTCTAAGAGGGTTAGTCAGAGGCATGTCCAAATGCATATTTGGTACATTAGGCATGTACCAAATATGCATTTGGACATGCCTATGCATTTAGAAGAGTTCATGTTATTGCAAATTATACAGTTGTAATAAAGAGCCTGTTAGATAATGAATTTAGGAATCCCAATCCCATTTCAAAAAAAATCCAAATTGATTTATTTATTTTAATAAAACTGAATAATAATTCATTTTTGAATTTCAATTACCCTAATTTTCTTTAAATCTAGTATTTGAAGTAGCAAAATCTACTGGCCTGGGTGATTTCTGAATCGTTGTCACCTGACACTTTAAAATTTTAAATCATCTATTCTTTTTTTTTCTTGGGACAAGTTTCGATGTCTTAGTTCGGACAAACTATAAGTACGTCTATAAATTAATAAATCAGTGGAATATAATACATTGACTGACTGAGACCATTCCTTCACAGCTTTATTATTGACGATGTAATTCCTTACATTTATTGTTATTGCCGAAATTTCGGCTGTCGCAAGCGAAGTTCGCGAACATCAATAATGGCGGATTTGCATGCTCTTAAATGAGTTATTTCCGAGGATAACTCAATATTACTTTGTAAGAGCCATTTCTTTTCTTTGGGGGCGTAAAGTTTTGTGTCCAAATAAGCGGTGGCTGTTTTATGATAAATCTGGTAGCTCTGTAAAATGTATTGCGACTTTAGATTAAAAAAATACAGTTGTTCTATCTCACGAAGTCCGTTTGGTCTTAATTGTGTGTGTAGATGCACAATGCACATGCATGTTGTTTTCCGTTTGGTTTTAATTGTGTGTGTAGATGCACATGCACGTTGTTTCTGTGTGCGTGGGCCGATTCTGCCCCCCTAGCCATATTACACTATCTATCGTCGCTGTAGAATAGAAACACTTCAAAATGTATAGGATTTGACGTTTCAAGTAGATGAGTCACGTGGTCAGAACGTCAATTCCTATACATTTTGAAGTGTTCTATTCTACACCGACGATAGATCGTGTAATATGGCTAGGGCCCCTGAGCGCTCCCGAGCTTACGCACACAGAAACAACGTGCATGTAAACACACACACAATTAAGACCAAATGGACTTCGTGAGATAGAACAACTGTTTCTAATTTTTTGCATCGGAACATCTAAAAAATGTTTTAAAGCTCTCATTTCGGATTTCAGAAGTTGTGCTTTTACAATCTGTAAGTACGCACAACAACGTACTTTTAAAAGTAAAGCACATTTAGAAAACGACTGCTCCATACGTATGACTATGTCTTTCTTGGGGATTTGGACGATTAAGCTTGGCAAAAGAGAGTGGTGCTGGGCAACCTACTCATTCTTAAATTATGTCCCATTGTATTGAATGGTCTTGTGAGTTAAAGATAGCATTGCAATATCTTCAAGCATGCTACGGCTTAAAAATGGCTAGAAAGATAATAATAAACATAAAAAAGCCATGAAAAAAGCTTACAGGCTAAAAACCCCTAAACCAGAGTGGCTCAAGCGACTTTACTTTTAAGGTTACAACTGACCAGTCGCCTCCGCACCGCATCACCTTTTCGGCGTTCACTTGTTCCTTCACTTTTGGATTGCGAAGCGGCGATCCGATGACGTTATGAAGTTGATGTAGTCAGCGTTGGTCCATAGGTTTCCATAAAAATAATACCGAGGCGACGCTGTGGGGTTCGGGTGCGGAAGCGACTGGTCAGCTATAACCTTTAAGGTTGATGCTCTTACTTTATGCAAGGTCAATTCAGACGATTTAGTTAAAAGTTTGCTCAAAGACCTCCGTCATAGTTCAATGACCTTGCAGTCTGAAAAATCCAAAGTTATAGCGAACGGTACCTAAGTAGGTAAGTAAGTATCTTCCCGAAATCTGTGAGCCTATAAGGAAAAAAAGGCTCACATAACGAGCGCTCAACTTTGGACGTACAAGACATTATCAGAAACTTAAGTGATCAACTGTTTTCGTGAGTTGAGGGTTCTGAACACAATGGACCAAAAGTTGAAGATCCGCATATTTTAATGCTAATGTGATAATTTATACTTCACCGGCGTAGCTTGATGGCAATTATTAAAATGAAATTAATTAGGGCTTAGATAAAGTAACATTAATCTAGAATGTTCAATTAATTGGGTTATTCCTATTTGTCACCGCGTCTTGTCCCCGAAAGGAGACAAACAGGAATCAAAATTCCTGCCTGTTCCCAATTTTAAGGGTTGGGTCTAGGAACAGTGGGCTGATTTTCTAACTTGTTTCAAACCCCAAATTGGTCTCAAACTGTCAAAACGATCGCGTAGGTATCTTTTGTCGCGTTCGATCTCGTTGAGGTGAGAGTGAGAGAGCTACTTACGTGGTCACTGACTGTCATATTTGACAGATTGAGACCGATTTTGGTTGCTATCACAGAAATCCTACGCAACATCTGCCTGCTGATTAGGCAGATGTTGGGTAGGAGAGACAAAGACAGAAAAAACGTATAGGCCTTGATATGATTACTTGACGATTTATTCAACATCAGGGGACTATCTTTGCCAAAGGAAAGCTATAGTGCCTGGGAAATTGTTGAGAGTAGGCTTGCCCAGCACTCATACTTAATCGGCTTAATCGGCCTTATACACGAGAAAGATGTAATGGTCAAAACGTGTGGAGCTGACTAAGGTTGATGACCTACAGGCGATCGGCCCAACACCGGAAGGTGCCGAAAGCATGGAGGAGGCCTACACCCAGTGGGTCACCTAGCAGTGGGTAGATTCAGGCTAAAAATAATTATGGTGATTAATAATCTCACATTTTTCGAAAAGAAAAATCAACTACCTTCAGATAGAAAACAGCTACAATCAATACCCTTACTATAAAACTCATAACTCATTCTAGTAAATGGTACATTCAAAAATTATATTTAATTAATTATGTAGCTAACAAAAAGCAATAGCAGATACGTTTCAAAATAACGTTGAGAGAAATATGATAAAAATATCAGTCACATTTGATCAAAAAAAACATAGAATAATTGTGTTTACATAACCCTTGTTATATTAGTTATAAGTTATATTTTCTTTTTATTAAAGCTTGTGAAATAAGGATAAAATATTACCTCTATTTACTATTGTTACAAGCTCTTGAAAAGTATATTTATATCTAAACCATACACGATAACAAAATGTACTATAATCTCAAGCAAAAAACTTATAATAAAATATCTGCTTCATAACGTTCTTTTGAAGGTAAATTGTATTGTTCTCATATCCCAAAAAAGAAACCTCCATTTAAAATCCCAAATACACGAGTAGGATTAAATGGAGCATATCATTTTACTGCGTTTAAATAATCGGAGTGGAAAGTAGATAAATTAGGCGCCACCCTAGGGATCGCACGAGCGATCTCGCGATCAAAGTGTTTCAGAATAATGCTCCAACAATGAGCTTTACCTGAAGACAGATAGGGAATAAGAGTTACTATAATTCAACATTTTCGTATATAGCTACCTAGTGGATTCTCCGGGACAGTTTCTTTGTAGGCGTTGTGATTTTGTACAATGAATTTGGGATATTCACAAGCAAAATCCAAATCTTGCATACTTTTCACAAGGTCATCAACGAGAAAACCTAATCATAAAGAACATTTTAGATTGCCTACCGTTAGGCACCGTCTCCACGAGCGTGAGAATCGCGGCGAAATATCGCCGACGATAATAATCGTCGTGCCACGTATTTGTATACACTCTCATCGCCACGATAACATCGCCGTGTGGAGACACGTTCATAGAGTATATAGAAATACGTGGCACGACGATAATAATAGCCTCGATTCTTAACGAGCTTATATCAACTGATTCATTACTCGTTATTTCTTTTTTTGTATAGCAACCAAAACACCGAGTTGGTGCTTGATCGGCCAACTCTGGTGCAGGACTGTTCATAAAGAAAAACCTTCGTCATGGCTCTACAACTTTATAAACATGATGACAGTCTTTTAAATGTTGCCTGAAGTACAAAAGCACTCAACCATTTCTATCGTTTTAACTCACATAATGTCAAATACCATAGCATATAAAATCACATATACTTATATGTATTAGAATATGAATCTGGCCATGAATCTATCAAGAACAACTAAACAAACTGCACCATAAGTACATATTTTTCACTTCAACTTAAATAAGATTCAGTTATATTATATTAACCCAATTGACACCACGTAGGGAGTATCAAAGCTACATGCCATGTGCAAGACATCAGTTGCGAACTCCGCGAGCTGAGCTTAGAGAGTTGCCGAGTGCGAATCTCAAACACAGTGTCGACAGCAGGCCTGGACACAGCTACCTATACACAGCTGGCTCTTAAACACATCTGCAGGGCTATTTTGATTCACACGTAAAGTCGCTAACTCGAATTACTTCCTACAAAAATTTATTTTTTACTATGAATACTTTGAAATCGTAAAAGATGGTTAAAAAAGTGATAGACATATTTACCGTCTAAAATATGCAAAGTAAGTAATTCTGTATGCTATAATTCTACTTCTGTTCTTTCGGGACTAACACCATGAAGAATCAGGGCAACAAACACGGTATGGGGGCTAGCTTTCTTTTCCGTGATCCATATTTTATCTAAATAGTCAAGCTCCAGTGATAGGAGCCAGTTGAACAAAATGACTCTTTTATATTGTAAACTTTGATAGCCATGATGAAAACTTTCAGGGGGCAATTCTGTCACTATATTTGGCCACTATCTCCCAGGAATTTACTTACGCTTAACTGTGAAGTGATCCAGCTGTCTTCGTAAGGTACGTCTACATTGGAGGCTTAAGTAAGCCATGATGTAAGCCTGCAGGCGGCAATTCCGTCAGTATATTTGGTTACTACCTCCCAGGAATTTACTTACGTTTGACTGAGAAGTGACCCAGCTGTCTTCGTAAGCTACGTCTACATTAGAGGCTTAACCCACCCCTTTGTTCTATAATTGCGACTTAAGGACCTCATCGCCGCCGTATTAAACGCTGAATAAACTCGAGAGCTTTTGTTTTTAATTGTTTTCACTTATTTTGACGATATTGTATTAGATTGTATTGTTTCTGTGAATGGAGATTTCTCGAGTGTCTTGTCGGATTTCAGTTTAATTATGCAAGGTCTTATCGAATTCTTAGCTTTGTTGCTTATGATGGAGTGAAATAACAAATTTTAGAAAATACTGCGATTTAAATTAACGCTTTCACTGCTACCCTTTGTTGTGCCCACTGAAAGCCTGCAACCCGTTTACCAATGTATGTCGGTATAGTGTCGTGCAAACTTTATGGCTGCTGAAGTGCGCGGCAGATTCGACTTTGCCAGGTACAGTCAATGCAATAGAATAGAGTTAACTTTATCTACATAGCCCGCCTAGCCCCGCCCCTCACCGCCTTCACCTCCCCCCGCAACTGTGTTGACTGTACCTGCGCAAAATCTGCCGCGCACTTCAGCCGCCATAAAGTTTGCACGACACTCTAGCACTCGAAGAGATTTTTAAATTAATTAAAAAAAATTATGAATTTCATTTTACCTAAAACCTACTGTCATTTTTACTTCCCTTGCCCTTATTACTTTATAAAAAGAAATATAGCTTATATCACTCATAAAATCGAGACCACTCGAAGGACACCTCATTTGTTATAGACTGTAAAGCGTACCAAAGAAAATATTACACTCGTAAAAGCCTGACGTAGTCTGATTATTTATTTATTCTGTAGAGCGCTTCAGCTACGCCACGAGCGCTTCAATAACGCCACGAGCGCTTGAGCTACGCCACGTGCACTTCAACTACGCTACTGGCATATTATGTAATGAACTATGACATCATTGATGAGCTGAGAGGATGGTGTAGGTGCTGGGCAAGCCCACTCCATCTCAACAATGACCCAGGTACTACAGTGTCTCGATAAGTGTAGGCAAAGATCGCCTCTTGACACTGTATAAATCATCTAGTAAAGATGTAAAGGCCCAAGTTAAGACATCATTCCGGACATTTCTGGAAGACTGAAACAAAATCAACAGGATTTTTAAGTGATTATATTGATAAGATGTGACCTGCCCATACTCACCTATGGTTCCGAGACATGACCGCTCACAAAGGAATACATCCACAAGATTAGAGTAGCACAACGGGCAATGGAGCGCGCCAAGCTAGCTCTTCGATAACCCAACATAGAAATTCGACGTCGTACAAAGGTCGTGGCCGTAGGTATGCGGATTGCGAGACTAAAGTGGAGTTGGGCGGGACACTTGGCTAGAAGGACGGAAGGTAGACGAAGGTGGTAACTGAATGGTGGCCTCGGAAAGCTCAAAGACCAAGAGACAGACCACTCGCCCGATGGTCGAATGTAAACGTGTGTTCGGGAATCAGTGGATGAGACTCGCGAGGGATCGGAGAAAATGGCGTGATAAAGAGAAAGTTTATATCCAATAGAAATGGGCTGAAATGATGATGATGGTACTGATAAAATTACAAAATAATCGACATTCGAATTAATAAAAAAACCGCTTCAGCTTTCCTTAAATTACGTAAAAGAAGTACAATTTTTCCTGTAAAATACCTTTCCAGACATACAACTCTCATTTTTCTACTAAATTATCTTTTTTGTGCATAAACGCTGGAACAAAAGTAGGTTGATAAATAGTAGAATTACCCGTTTAAACAAAGGCTTTTTAACATATCAGTACCGTAATATAACAGCCGTAATTAATTCGCACAAAATAAATTGTAACTCCACATAAAACAACAAAGCTAAAAAATATAGGTACAGTTTATTTTTTGATTACCTTAAAAAAGATTTCAAAGGGTTTGTTTTTGTAAACTGTAGAGTAGTCTTACCCCATTATTCATTTTCAAATATCAGTTTAGAAAGGCTTTAGAGAACGTTTTTCTTAACATTTTCGAGTCAATCAAAATAAATGCACCGGATTTAGAAGCTTTTTGCGATGTAGGAAGCTTGCCTCTCGCATTTGCAAATATGCGCCAATCAAATGTGCACAGGCGAGAGGTCAAATATAGATAATTACGGGACAAATACCCAATGAATTATGTATGTATAAAATCTTTTACTATCTGAAAGGTACATAAGGACATAATAATAATAATAAGGACGTAATAATAAGGTACATAAGGACACATAATAATAAGGACATAATAATAATGGACATAAGGTTGTAGGTACATTTAAGAGGGATGGATCACCGAAAAGAAAGCTGTGTCCTGATTCCTTAAGGTATTGGTCGCGAAGGAACACGAGCAAAATTACTAATGTTTTAATACTATTCTATGTGATCAAAGGTGGTCCAATTCAATAAATTAAAGCTATTTTGTCTAACCTCGCATCCACACGTTGGGGCCAACGTTGGTCCCAATGTCACTCGCCAACGTGTGGATCTAGCAAAATCAGCCCCAACGTTGGCCCCAACGTTGGGGCCAATGAAATTTTGTCAGCTCCACACGTTGGTGAGAGGCATTGGGGCCAACGTTGGCCCCAACGTGTGGATGCGAGGTAAGACTTTGTCTTTGATACAGATTTAATACAGACGAGGATTGCTTCTAGTTAATATAGGTAATGTGTGGACATGTGTGCAGACGTGGAGATGGCAGATGGACCAAAAGCATCATGGAGTGGAGACCACGGCTCGGGTAGAGGAGCGCTGGCAGACCATCCGCCCGATGGTCCGACGACATAAAGGCATATGCCGGGACAGACTGAGCCAGGAAGACCAGCGATAGAGCAGTATGGAGGAAGATTGGAGAGGCATATGCCCTGCAGTGGGCAAATATATGCTGAGGAAGGAAGGAAGGAATATAGGTAATAAATAATAAATATCAAACAAAAGTATTTAATATTCACTGACGTGATTCAGCGTTGCGCTTCTTACGATCTTATTTTTATAGCGATATCTCGGAAAACTTCTTTTTCTTTAAATAAAATTTCAACTTTGTTACCAGCATTAATCAGGCCTCATAACACTTGTTTCTTGCAGTTCGTATTGTTGAGAAACATTCTTATTCTCAAGTAATAATAGTTTAAACAAACTAGAAGGTAATAACCTCTCTTTTCTTCTTATTGTAGCTATCCCTCTCAATTTGTTTATGCATTTTTTTGCTATTTATCAGTTAAATGTGTTCTGACACTTTCAAAACTTTCGTGAGTTGTACTTGACATTATAATAACACACGGGAATTAGTCACGTAAAAATATCGTCGATTTAGATACCGAAAAATGTTTCGATTCTTCGTATCTTCAAAAATGAAGATTCTCCGGATGAATCTATAATAATATGAAGCATATAATGAAGCATCTAAGAAATATCAAGGTCTTTCATAATGTGAAATATTTGATGTTGTTTAAATATTTCTAACTTTAATATTTAAAATATTTAATATTTAAAAGAGTTCGTTTTTCTTTAGAAACATTTTTAAAAACCGTCACCCAACAGCGACAAGAAAAAGTGAAAAGAAAATTTTATAAGTAATTTTTTCTCCTAGTGCTAGATATACTGACCGTCAAAGCTTCATGAATAATGAAACAGAGTTTTAAGAAATGCTGAATTCTAGATCTCATAGTTTGTGAGAACGCTCTTCCATAATGCAAAGATTGTTTTAAAATTGAAAAAGTTGTACCTGGAGACATTTTATCGTAAAAATGAGGTTACGGTTTTGTATCCATTACTAAAATATAGTAATTTTGTATGAGCAAGTGGCCAACTCTGGTGGTTTCTAGGCCGCCTAAAGGCCTCCGTCATGGCTTAACGACTTAAAAGCCGGGAGCGACAAGATAACGTGATTTTCGAAGCACGAAAGTGCTCAGCTCGTAATGCTACTTGGGGTCACCCATCCAAATTGTGACCGCGCACTCATTCGTTGTTTTCAGAAGCAAGAATTGTCTGATTGTATATTCAGACTACTTTTTTTCAACAGAAGAAAGCTGTCAACAGCTAAGAAGACGTATCAAGCATATTTTTTAAATCTGATTTTACACACGACAAGTTCTATAATCAATACTAGGACAAAAAAAGTTATCTTAAAAACACCTCGTTACCTGAAATTTCGACAGGATGTTTTGTAAGCACTTTTGTACTCTTTAGTACTTTTAAAGAGGAGAACGGTCAACGAGAAATAAGCTGTGAATAGCCTTAGGCACGTCTATATTTAGTGGACGGCTTGCCCGAATATGCTTTCAATTACGGGACTTGCAACGTTAGAGGTGGGAAGAAACAAAACCCAAAATATCGATAAACATTGCCCAATACTATTTCACTTTCAAAACTTTCAGTGTGAGACGCGACCGCGAGGAGTAACCTTGCCGCAACTCCCTCCTTACCTGGGTGGTTCATCTGGATGAAGATTCTCCGGATGAATCGAAACATTGACGGTATCTAAATCGACGATATTTTTACGTGAGTAATTCCCGTGTGTTAAATAATGTCTATTGCCCAATACTGTTTCTAATTAACTAACTGTTAGTATGAATTGGCGGCGACATGATTATTGCTCCCAAAGCTAAAAACAATAGGTATATCGTACCAATTTGTGTAGTTCAGCTTATGTTGGTGGAAACTGAATTCGGAACTATGATCAACAATAGTTGAAACTACGATAGTTGGCACGATATATCGTTTTCGGTTTTGGGAGTAGTACCTAGCAGAAAAGTAAATAAAGTATTCTGGACTTATCTTTTCTGTACTAAGTAACTTAGGAGAGATACTATCGATGTTTGTAAAACTATCGACAATGACCCATCACTAGACCAGTTGTTTTAAGCCCGAGGGATCCTTGCAATTTCATGTTGCCATAGGCTTACGATTTTCAACTACAACCCACTAAAAGTGGCTCAATTTTACATTTATTACCTCTCTTGTTCCTTCTAATTAGTGTTGTACTAATTAAGATCTTTTGTGCGTAGTAAGTATTGTTTATTCTGCGTCCTTTTTACTGCCTACGAAAATACGGTAAAGTTTACTCAAAGTTACCCTTGTAGAATTACTGTCTTCAAATTATTAAAAGCTAGGTGTTATTATTTTGAAAAGGGTAATATTTTATTTTAATAACAAAATAATACTTGGCTAGACTGCAGTGTATTTTCGTAGTATTTTTACAAGTTTCCGTCATTTCTCAAAAACTTACAAAGTCGATATACAATATCGGCTGGTGGTAGTATGGTGGTATCTATGCAGTTGAAATAGGTACTGAGATGCAAATGCACATACAAAGTGGAATAGTACTTGATTAGGGTTGTAGCAAAATGCCTATGTTGTATAGAAATGGAGCAAAAGTGGAACCAAAGGCGAACCTGACTTCGCGTGCGCCTTGATCCGTCGGCCGAACTGTATTGTCTATTCTATTGTTTATAACCTTCTCTGTATTATCTTTATATTTTTCTGTTCCGTATCCTATGTGTGTGTGTCTAATAAACGTTTATCTTATCTTATCTTATCTTAACCAAATTATTAAAATAAGGAAAACAATATTTTCGGGGCAGACAAGGAATTTACTGTGGGGCGAACGTGGAATTTTACATGTAGCGTAAAACTCTGCTTGGCGAACATGGAATAAATCGTATAGATAGGTATCCTCGTCTATACAGGGTGTGGCAAATTCTTGGTCACTGAAGGGTAGCTACCTTTTCTCTTGTAGTTAGAAAGTTTTGTTCTTAGGAAACTTCAGTTTTATTTTAAGGAAAAAAATAATTGCATTTTTAGATTTTTGAAAAAAAGTACAGTTAGCCTAAAAAATTACATTTGTCAAAAAAAACAAGTTGGTCTTAATCGACTCTATTTCCCACCAGGAACACTTCTCCCAAAGTAACTTATCAAATCAAATCGTAAGTTTTTGCAATAATTCAAAAAAACACATCCCATACATTTTCTATGAAATTAGTAGTTGTAAACATTATAGTGCCACTTATTCGATCGTTCTTAATTTAATTTCGTAACTGCTCCGGCAAACTGGGAGGCTATTGTAAAGCGCGTATTTAAATTTAGAACAAAGTGCTTCCCTGCAGATGTACTAATGGTATGCTCCATGCATACCATTCTCTCTTGCGGCTCTGTCTTAGGCGCCTAAGGCTTTACAATAGCCTCCCAGCATGCCGAAGCAGTTACGAATTTAAATTAATAACCATCGAATAAGTGGCACTATAATATTTACAACTACTAATTTCATAGAAAATGTATGGGTTGTGTTTTTTTGAATTATTGCAAAAACTTACGATTTGATTTGATAAGTTACTTTGGGAGAAGTGTTCCTGGTGGGAAATAGAGTCGATTAAGACCAACTTGTTTTTTTTGACAAATGTATTTTTTTAGGCTAACTGTACTTTTTTTCAAAAATCTAAAAATGCAATTATTTTTTTCTTCAAAATAAAACTGAAGTTTCCTAAGAACAAAACTTTCTAACTACAAGAGAAAAGGTAGCTACCCTTCAGTGACCAAGAATTTGCCACACCCTGTATATGAGTGGGTTCATATTCATCAATACATCAATGGAATTTTGGCGTGTGGGTTGTAGTAAAAAATTTGAGCCTTGCTAAATATAACGTATTTCCGGCTTCAGAAGATAAAATACTTGTCGGTGACGGTACATCATGGCTTAACAATTTTATAGCCAGGACCAACCATTTAATACGTCGAAGAAAAGAAATGCTTAGTTAATAATACCCTTAAAGATCACCCATCATTTTGGGACCATAAGTGAACATGACATTCACGCCTTATATACTCAACCGATCATCATAAAATGTTTCATACATGTTGTCACTGAACACAAAAGAAAATACCTTAAGGGCCAACTGAGGTGAATTTGTCAAAATAGAGGTTTACCGTTTTAAAGATTTTCTTAAAGCAAATCGTATTAAGATAGTGAAAAACATACTCTAAGTACTACCAATGAACTGATCTACACTGTGAGCTATTTTATATTTCAATATTTTATGTATTTTTTTAATAAATTACTGGACAAAGTACACAAAATATGAGCGCGGGGTTTTAAGCCTGACCGAACACTAAATTACTCAATTGAATTAAAAAATACGAAAACAACAAGTTCAATATTTTATCTATCCTGTGAGCTATTTTTTTTTTCGTAGGTGTAGCTATATTCAACACAATAAAGGCAAGAAAGTTGAAGATAAAACTCTCCATACATTTTTTCTATGGAGTAGCTACGATGAATAAAAGGACGATTCACTGCCAAAAATCGTCAGACGGCCGCGGCCATTGGAGCTGGGAGCACGTCACATTGCGTAAATACTATTAGCTAAGCTGTGGCAGAGCCAGTGACGTCACGTGACTGTGTTCTTACATGAGAAGCGGTCGCGTAAACGTGCTATGTCATATTTTCGATAAAATCAGATTACAGTATGTAAGGCATCTTTTGATAAAGATTTTGCCTGGCATAAAAATTGACTATTTTCTAACAGCATAGGTAAGTAGTAAGTACCTAGGTGCCTATAGGTAAAGTATACGTACAGAAGCATGCACATCCACATAGAAAGCTTTACAGTCATTTTATGTTTTTATCATCTGGATTAGGTGATGATGATGCTGATGATGATGCTGATGATGATGATGATGATCATGGAACTTTTTATTGATATGGGTATCAAATGAAAGGGCTTGGTAAGCAAAACACAATGCTGTTCTCTTGATGAGCGAAACACCATGCTGTTCTGATGATGAAGTCAGGCAGGACCTGTTCCATTCCATGGAACTTTTTTTTTATATGGGTATCAAATGAAAGGGCTTGATGAGCGAAACACAATCATCATCGTCATCGTCATATCTTTATCTTTTCATATCGTCCTAACTTCATATTTTCGTATCTTCGTAACTTCGTAACTTCGTGACTTCGTATCTTCGTGACTTCGTAACTTCGTATCTTCTTACCTTCATATCTTCGCAACTTCGGAACTTCACATCTTCGTTTCTTCGTAACTTCATAACTTCGCAACTTCGCAACTTCACAACTTCGTATCTTCGTAACTTCACAACTTCGCAACTTCGCAACTTCGTAACTTCGTATCTTCGTATCTTCGTAACTTCACAACTTCGCATCTTCGCATCTTCGCATCTTCGCATCTTCGCAACTTCGTAACTTCGTAACTTCGTAACTTCGTAACTTCGCAACTTCGTAACTTCGTAACTTCGTATCTTCGTAACTTCGCAACTTGGCACCTGAACTTGTGAAGTTGCGAAATTGCGAAGTTACGAAGTTACGAAGTTTTTCATATGGTCATAACTTCATATCTTCGTTCCTTCGTAACTTCGTGATTTCGTATCTTCGTGACTTCGTATCTTCGTAACTTCGTATCTTCGTATCTTCGTATCTTCGTATCTTCGTATCTTCGTATCTTCGTATCTTCGTATCTTCGTATCTTCGTATCTTCGTATCTTCGTATCTTCGTATCTTCGTATCTTCGTATCTTCGTATCTTCGTATCTTCGTATCTTCGTATCTTCGTATCTTCGTATCTTCGTATCTTCGTATCTTCGTATCTTCGTATCTTCGTAACTTCGCAACTTCGCATCTTCGCATCTTCGCAACTTCGTATCTTCGTAACTTCGTAACTTCGTAACTTCGTAACTTCATAACTTCGTAACTTCGCAACTTCATATCTTCGTATCTTCGTATCTTTGTATCTTCGTATCTTCGCAACTTCGCAACTTCGTATCTTCATAACTTCGCAACTTCGCAACTTCACAACTTCGTATCTTCGTAACTTCGCATCTTCGTAACTTCGTAACTTCGTAACTTCGCAACTTCGTATCTTCGTACCTTTGTATCTTCGCAACTTCGCAACTTCGTATCTTCATAACTTCGCAACTTCGCAACTTCACAACTTCGTATCTTCGTAACTTCGCATCTTCGTAACTTCGTAACTTCGTAACTTCATAACTTCGTAACTTCGTGACTTCGCAACTTCATATCTTCGTATCTTCGTATCTTTGTATCTTCGTATCTTCGCAACTTCGCAACTTCGTATCTTCATAACTTCGCAACTTCGCAACTTCACAACTTCGTATCTTCGTAACTTCACATCTTTGTAACTTCGTAACTTCGTAACTTCGTACCTTCGTAACTTCATAACTTCGTAACTTCGCAACTTCGCAACTTCATATCTTCGTATCTTTGTATCTTCGTATCTTCGCAACTTCGGAACTTCGTATCTTCGTATCTTCAAAACTTCGTAACTTCGTATCTTCGTAACTTCGCAACTTCGTATCTTCGTAACTTCGTATCTTCCTATCTTCCTATCTTCGTAACTTCTTAACTTCGTATCTTCGTAACTTCGTAACTTCGCACCTTCGTATCTAAAAGATATGAAGATACGAAGTTGTGAAGTTGCGAAGTTGCGAAGTTACGAAGATACGAAGATACGAAGTTTTTCATATGGTCATAACTTCATATCTTCGTTCCTTCGTAACTTCGTGATTTCGTATCTTCGTGACTTCGTGACTTCGTAACTTCGTATCTTCGTATCTTCAAAACTTCGTAACTTCGTAACTTCGCAACTTCACAACTTCGCAACTTCGTATCTTCATATTTTCTAGATACGAAGGTGCGAAGTTGCGAAGATACGAAGTTACGAAGTTGCGAAGCTACGAAGATATGAAGTTACGAAGATATGAAGATACGAACTTGCGAAGTTACGAAGTTACGAAGATACGAAGTTACGAAGATACGAATTTGCGAAGTTGCGAAGTTACGAAGTTGCGAAGTTGCGAAGATGCGAAGGTGTGAAGTTACGAAGTTACGAAGTTGCGAAGATGCGAAGTTGATAAGTTACGAAGATACGAAGTTATGAAGATACGAAGTTGCGAAGTTACGAAGATAGGAAGATAGGAAGATACGAAGTTACGAAGTTACGAAGTTGCGAAGTTACGAAGATACGAAGATGCGAAGATGCGAAGTTGCGAAGTTACGAAGACACACACACACACACGCTGCACACACATACCACGAAAGTGCTTGTTTGTAACTATTTTTATTCTTATTGTTATTTACTTTTCTCTAAAACCTATACTACCTAGTGACTAGACATTATTTAACACACGGGAATTACTCACGTAAAATTATCGTCGATTTAGTTTAGATTTGAAAGTGAAATACTTAGTGACTGTCGTAATATATGTTTTACTCTAAAAAATGTAAATCCGTCATTGGCTGTAAGAAACATAAATAAGTCGATTTATTACTACTAAGAGCTGTGGATTTTGTCTAAAAAATAAATAAATAAGATGCGAAGTTTTTTCAAATCTGACTTGTAGAATATCGCGTTCAAACAAACAAACAAACTCTTTCGCTTTACAGAATTGGTATTAGATTGGTATAGATGTCAATACAAAATCGTTATGAAGTTATAAATTTTAAAACGTAAAAAATGTTTGCCGAAACTTTGACCGCTTTGTGTCAGAGCGGCCCGCACTGCGTGGCGCTTTCAATGTGTGCGTTCTACGCACACAAGCTTGAGCGCTACGTTTCCCGCCCGTAAATACCTAAAACTGACGAGCGGCATAGCGTCGGAGCCCTCTTAAATAAAAGAATACTGTTCCCGAAGGATTAACATTGACATGATTGAAGCCGCGGGCGAAAACTACACGAAACAAAACACCAGTGTCCTATATGAAGAAATGAACGAAATTATAGTCATAGGTCGTCTTCTAGGATGTAGCTTAATTTAAGCTGAACCAAATACTGCTAATTGGCGAATGAGAGACGAGGACCCAGCCGACCACGAGGCTGGTTGCGAATGTGCTAAGCCTATTTGAGGCTGCTACCAGAATTAAGCTACCAAGCAAACGTAGCGAATAAACGCTAAGTCCAAACGAAGCCCAATAGCATTACCGTAAGCCACTTTCAAACAATTCGCACCCTATTTTGTTTGTAGCGTACCGAGTATACTAAGCTGTTTGGATGGAGGGAAAATGTATGACAACGTGAGAATTTTAGGCTGATTTTAGTCTCACGCTCACCGTCAGCGCTGATAAGCGAGTGATCTTTACACTATTATTACAATGAAATAAGAATACTGATTGTTTAGCAGAAATGGCTACGCTGATTGCTCTCGT
This sequence comes from Camptogramma bilineatum, assembly GCA_958496255.1. Lineage (NCBI taxonomy): Eukaryota > Metazoa > Arthropoda > Insecta > Lepidoptera > Geometridae > Camptogramma > Camptogramma bilineatum. The sequence goes on along the minus strand of OY292473.1, from coordinate 5,984,849 downwards.
CAGTGTTGGACGATCAGTATCCTTATTTCATTGTAATAAGGATCACTCACCTATCAGCGCTGACGGTAAGCGTGACAGTAAGGTTGGTTTTAGTCTCACGCTCACCGTCAGCGCTGATAGGCGAGCGATCTTTATTACAATGAAATAAGGATACTGATTGTTTAGCAGAAATAGCTATGCTGATTGTTCTCGTCAGTGCTGAACCATCAGTACCCTTATTTCATTGTAATAAAGATCACTCACCTATCAGCGCTGATGGTACGCGTGACAGTAAGGCTGGTTTTACAGTCACGCGTATCGTCGGCGCTGATAGGCGAGTGATCTTTATTACAATGAAATAAGGGTACTGATGGTTCAGCACTGACGAGAGCAATCAGCGTAGCCATTTCTGCTAAACAATCAGTATCTTTTTTCACAGTAATAAAGATCACTCGCCTATCAGCGCCGACGGTACTCGTGACAGTAGAACCAGCCTTAGTGTATCACTGACTGTCAACTTTTCAGTCCCTGCCCGTGGTCCACCTACATAGTACACCTGGCTGTACCAGGGGTATTTCTTCTTTCCGTGATCCAAAGAACCTGAGCACACCACACAAAAAATGATCACGCTGAACATTCCTGGGTCCGCGAAGAGGAAGACCAAAAAACAAATGGACAGACGTGATCAAAAAAGATCTATTGGACTGCAATGTTTCCCAGAACAACGCGTTAGATAAAGCGAAGTGGAAGAAGATGACGAGAAAAGCAGACCCCACTATCAGATGGGAATAAAAATGCTTAGGAGAGAGAAAGAGAGTGGTCCACCTCAAGATAACTGGGTGTTTCTCTCAAGTGAACTCTGTTCATACCGTGACTGTTCATACATCCATGTTCTATATATTACTCCTTCTCTGTTCAGACTAAGCCGAAGTATTTACTTGGATTTATAGGCTGGATGTTTGTAAAGTAGCTTTATTTGCTTAATTTCCTTTCTTTGTTCTGATCGATTGGCAATTTCACTGGCTTACATTAATTGTCATTTCTCATTTCATCCTTTTCAGGCTCAGCCATCGAGGAATTAAATATTTTATAATAGTTTTTGGGAAGGGATTTGCTTATTTTGCACGCGATCGTATGCATTAAAATTAAATGCTTTAAATGGGTGTGTGCCAAATATATGTACATAAGACTTGCCTCTGTATACCCAGTAGATGTCTTTTAAGGACAACAGAAACATGACCTAAGTACTTACAGTTTTAATCAAAATAATTAGAACTATCAGAATACATTCTATTATTATAAAACAAACCATTTTTTTTGGAAAAAAAACATTTATGCTAAGAAAACCAACAAATATCTCAATCCAAATATGCCAAAAGGGGTAAACAGACAATCTGATAATAACAATTGCCATATCTTGTGGCGTAATAGCAGTAATAGTAACATCAGGGGTAGAGCCCACACAAAGCACACATCAGCAACGCCTTGTCAGATAATAGCATCATATTTTTCTAGGAAGCCGGTAAATATAAAAACCGCTGTCTATAGTCACATTATAACACATATTACACTGACTAGCGACCGCCCGCGACTTTATCGTCTTATTTTACTAGTTTTTAATAAAGGTAGCCTAAGATACTCCTTAAAACATCAGCTATCTAACCGTGAAAATTTAGTCAAAATCGCTCCAACCGTATCGGACATAGGAGTACGGCAAAGGTTCTACTTTCCTATTCTCCAATCGCCTCTATATTTATGGCACTGTAGATATATTATGGCACTAATATAACACTATAAATATAATTCAGTTCGATAATAAAGTTATATGGTATGTTTGCATAGGTTATTTGTAATCGTGCACCCACCCTTTTTATTTCTTGTTTTTCGTACTAAGAGCAACATACAAAAGTATTCGCTCCCTTATTTATTCGTATGTTTTGGCTCAGGACATAATGGAATGAATAACAATATTTTCCTTATTTTGGTTAAGCATGATTAGGACGTGCCCCTGACTTACCCTGAATCAGACAAACGTCTCAAGAAGTATTTTAAGTTAAGATTGAAACGTGTTTAAATGATTAACGATTAAGGATCCGGCGCAGACGAAGTCCATACAAACGTAATACCAAAATCCTTTAAAGGAGCATATTTTATCACTTTATGTTATTACAAGCTGCTGCCGCGGCTTCGCTCGCGTGGTACCCGGATAAAAAGTAGCCTATGTTACTCTCCAGCCCTCCAACTATCTCCACACAAAAATTCACGTCAATTCGTCGCTCTGTTTTGACGTGAAAGCAGGACAAATAAACACACTTTCACATTTGTAATATGGGTACGGATTATTAGACTATTTATTTACCTAGGTACCTGTTACACTTTTGTCCAAAATGTAGGGGTGGACGGACTGTATTTTTGTTCAGCTGGGTTGCAGTTTGGTGGAATGGAAACTAGGTATTTTTACAATTTTTTTATTTTATTGCAAAGCACATCACGTTTGTTACAAGTAAAGAAATAAAAGATGGCGATCAATCAATCGACCGTTTCGACTTCATGCAAGGATCATTCAAAGTTGTCTATGGTAAATAGACAATAAAATTTGCTTCTAAATAGTAATTGTGTTTACAGATAATTAAAACTAAAAACTGTAAGTTGGTCTGCCAATACAAAATACATACGAAATGTAAGCAATACATACTAGTGACTTACCTAACTAAAACTGTACTCAACCAAATATACTGGTATATTACAAGTTTCGATGGTAAAGTTTAATGAATCTGTAATGACGTCATTAACCAATCGCGATTATACGGTGAAGTGTTGTGGTTTGGAATTTAATATTTATTGAATACGGATACTAAAGGTGGTGGTTCGAACCCGCGACCGAGAGACAAGTAATGGAGAGAGAAGTAATGGTTTTTAGTGATAAGTATTTTAATTTGTTTAACATAAAAATACCAATAAAACCGAGATCTACGTCGCTATGAGTAGTTTATAGAATAAAATTAAGTCGCGACGACATCTGAGTATGAGATCAAGTAAGGGAGGCCCACGTCTCTCTTACTTGATATATTAGAGCTGCGCTGTGGGCCGTGTGTTTGATTCCCACCCAGGACAAACATTTGTGTGAATGAACAGATGTTTGTTTTTTGTTTGGGTGTTATCAAGTATTTTAATAGTATCTAAAACAATTTATCAGTTATCTGGTTTCCATAGAACAAGCTTTGCTTAGTTTTTGACTAGATGGCGCCGTGTGAAAACTGTCCACCAATATTTATTTATTCATTTATTTATCTAATAACAATTTGCAAAGCTGAGCTGAAGGTGACATATTCTTTCAGAAAACATAGATAATAATGTACTTGCTGTAAATACTCGTATTTACGGATACGGATACGGATCTGTCACCTCACTAGCATCCCACCTTAATGCAGCTTTTAACCTACATAGGGTGAAAAGCGGTGTGTTGAGTTTAAAGTGCAGGTCGATTGTTACACCGGAGTGAGCAATGTTATCGTAAGAAATGCTATGTGAGGTACAACACTATTAGGAGTAGAAAGTGGTCAAGTGAGTAAAATCTTAGAATTTGATCCGAATTTATGGCTCCCACACATAAACACAATATGACGTCGCGTCGTACAACGATGCGGCGTCGTTTCACGATACGACGTCGCATCGTGGAAATCTACGATGATGTCGTGTTTTTTTACGATGCTCATCGTAGATTTCCACGACGGGACGTCGTATCGTGAAACGACGCCACATCGTTGTACGACGCGACGTCGTATCGTGTTTATATGTGGGAGCCCTTAGGTTTGGACTTTGGACGTATGTGCTATAACCAAAGCTACACAGTCAACCGCGGTACAGTGTGCTGGTAACGCGAAAAACCACCAGACATGGAGAGACATCGCTCGACATTCAGCACTCTCAAGGCTGGAAGTGACCGGAAACGGCGAGCCGCAACCCAGTACATTGACAGCCATGACCACTCTGACTCTTAACCATATCTGGGTTGACTGAACCTCAGGCTTCCTCAAGATATTTTCTTTCACCGTTTTAGAGCTCAAGCCGAAGTGCATATTTTTCAGAAACAAAAAATCCACGTATGGAATTCTAACTTCTGCAAAATGTGGGCATGTTTATATGTATTTTGGACATATCTCTGACTATCCCCTTAGGGAGTGGCCACACTGCGTTTTCTGCAGCGCGTGTTTGAGCTTGTATCGATACAAACGCGCTGCAAAAAACGCTGTTTGTCCCTTAGACATCTTCAAATGATCTTAAAAATGCCTAAAAAGATCTGAGAGAATGTCTACCCCGCCTTATGATACAACCGTCATATTTTTTTTTGTTTTCAAAAAATCCGTTCACTATTGGGTTCCGAAAACACGACCCTCGGACCAAAACTCAAGCTGCTATTCCACACAGCCGACCAACATCCTAATTCATTTTATGAATGGACACACCCCATGTTGAATCCATTCACGTTACGCGCCGGTAGCCAAACAGGCAACGTGTAATGTGGTGTGCTATGCCTGCATATTCATTACCTCGTGTGCACTATTTGCGAACATACGTTTTTGGTGCTCATTGTACTTACTGTTTGGTCTGGTTGTACTTCTACATTGAATGGGTTTAAATTTTGGCTGAGTTTCAATTGATTTTGTTTTTTTAGATACATCCACTAAAAATCACAGACTGGAAGCCAAATGGATAGATGACATTATTAATTGAATAGAGAACCAATTCGTTTGAGAAAGGCTCAATCTCATCACTGGTTAGAACAATCTGACTACGATAAGCTATCCAAAAGTATTGAATTTTTATCATGAGTTCATGAATATAATTGTCAAATCTGTGTTTACCTTCTTATAATTATTTGATTATTTTCTTAGTAACAATTAATTTTTCAACGCACTATTATAAAGGAGGGCACGGAAGCTCTTAGCTCGTAATGCCACTTGCGGTCACTCATCCACAACGCTGCTTAACTTCAATGATCAATCAAGAACGACTAAGCAAGCTACGCCACAAGCGCTTCTAAGATTACCTCTTAAAAATAAAACCTATTACTTTCAAAATTTCCTTTCCCTTCAATCTATTAGCGAAAACTCAAAGCGGCTAATAAAATTAATCTACCTTCTTTTGAACAAATAACAAAAATCCATCTACGCGTAATTTGAAATATTGATGTTTGCAAACTTAACTACAAACAAACAAACTTTTCATCTTTGAGGTGTACAACTTGCAAAACACGTACAAGTGGCGCAAACTTTGCAAGGTGCTGGAGAGTGACATAAATATTTAACGCCCTCAAAAGCCTACTCACCTATTGGCACAGTACAATATACAAATCAGTAGATTCACTCCTTATATGTAGCGCTTATAGCAGAGCTTGCTCAGACGTTCTTGATAGATCGTTGAAGATAAGCGCTGAGTGCTTCCGGGCTTCGGAGGGCACGTCAAATTGTTGGTCGCACCTGTTAAGTCGTTAAACTTGTGGAAGTCCATCAATCGACTGCGGACCCAAGTCGGTCGATGTCAAGAAAATTTGTGCAAATGGGGCTACCGCGACCGACACATAGTCACTGTGACTACGGGGTCCCCATTCAAACGATGTCCCACCTACTTGTTTGCCCCTTGTGTCCTACCACCTGCACAAGGGAGGACTTAATAAACGCCACAGACGATGGAATGCAGGTGGTAAGGTTCTACTCGAATTCCATTTAGTTGTAACTTTGATATACAAGAAGAAGTCGTTAAACCATGACGAAGGCCTCTAGGCGGCCTAAAAACTATATCACCAGAGTTTACCATTAGCCCATACGAACTTGCTTACTTTTTTTAATTTGTTTTCTTTAATATTGATTGATTTTATATTAAAGTGATACTTCTGTAAAACAGCTATACTGTATCCCATACCCTGGGCTGAACTTTCGACCGCGTGCCAAATTCCACAAAAGAAGAATGTTCAAAGCGTCCCCACCCTTGTAGCACTTTAAAACCTATGTTAATCAATGGGCCATAACCATCTTATCATTATATTGTATTACAGCGAAACTGAAATGTGAATCCGAAAAAAGTTATATCGACATGAAGAAACCGGAATCAGTCACAAATTCACAATTATTTTGCCGTTTATTATACTTTTTCGGCACAATGTTTTTTTTAATAGATAGAGTAATTCAAGAGGAAGGTTTATATGTATAACTAGCGACCCGCCCCGGCTTCGCACGGGTGCAATGCTCCCATATACGAGTATTAAGTAAGTATCAGAATTACACCAGTGCGAAGCCGGGGCTATAATATGTATCTGTCGCAGCCAACTGGCTGAATAAGCCATTCAATTAAGTGCCTAGCCATTTCATTGAGCGCCACCATTCAATTAAATGGCTAGGCGCATAGTTGAATCATTGAAGCATTTAAAACGTTCAACACTCTGCTGCTCACTGCCTGATTGAAAGGCCGCCGTTTCATTGAATTAGTATGTTTTTCCGCCACCGCGGCACTACTTTTGCTTTGTTTACAAGATGGCGTCTACAGCTGGTGTTTCTCGAAAGTTGTGTGTTGTTTTGTCGTGAAAAACAAAGAAAATAAGTTCCCAGTGTTAATAGTATGCCACAAAATAATAGATTTACCTTCGAGCAGTCTTTCTGCGTGGGTGTGTGATACGCGTGCTATAAAAAAAAACAAATCCTACTTATTTTTTCTGTGAGCAAGTGAACCGGCTAGCCATTTCATTTAAAAACGGCATTCAATTAAATGGCTGACCTTGGTTTAGCCGTTGTGTTCAACTATTTGACTAACCGACGTTCAGCCATTTAATTGAATGGCAGCGTTCAATGAAATGGCTAGGCATTTAATTGAATGGCTAATTCAACCAATTATATAATATATTATATAAGATATATAATATAATCTATACGCGCGCATGTCGTCAGTATCGTGTGGTACTATGGGATAGGAAAGCGTTTAGAGAACTTCGTTGGGCCAGCCAGTGCCTGGGACAATATTGTAATAGAGACTGAAAACACCGGCTAATCTATTTGTTGTAATAAAAAGTCAACGGTTATATTTGTATTTAAAGAAGGTAGTTTTATTTGAAAATTCCTAAAAAAACGTCAATGGCTACTTCACAAAAACGATAATCAGCAGAACTAGTGAGCAGCAGAGTGTTGAACGTTTTAAATGCTCCAATGATTCAACTATGCGCCTAGCCATTTAATTGAATGGCGGCGCTCAATGAAATGGCTAGGCACTTAATTGAATGGCTAATTCAGGCAGTTGGCTGCGACAGATACGTATTATAGCCCCGGCTTCGCACTGGTGTAATTCTGATACTTACTTAATACTCGTATATAGGAGCACTGCACCCGTGCGAACCCGGGGCGGATCGCTAGTTATACATATAAACCTTCCTCTTGAATTACTCTATCTATTAAAAAAACATTGTGCCGAAAAAGTATAATAAACGGCAAAATAATTGTGACTGATTCCGGTTTCTTCATGTCGATATAACTTTTTTCGGATTCACATTTCAGTTTCGCTGTCTTACAATAAAATGATAAGATGACTATGGCCCTTCGATTAACATAGGTTTTAAAGTGCTACAACGGTGGGGACGGTGTCCATACATTTTTGGGCATTGTTCTTTCCCTAACTAACGCCAGATCTTCAGAATATTTATGTGAACAATTTGCTACAGCTTACGACTTCCAATATCGAAGTCGTATGATACGACTCTAATATTGTTGGGTTGAGATGTTTTACTATTTTTTGAATTTATTAGTTCCCTTCAAGATCCGTGTTGGCCGAGGAGTATAGTACCTCGACTTTCGATCCGAAGGTCGTGGGTTTGAATCCTGGCCGAGCATCAATGGATTTTTCGTTTCGAAAAATTTATATTCGCATTAACACGAGCTCTAAACGGTGAAGGAAAACATCTTGAAGAAACCCGCGGCTTAGTCAGCCCCACACGTATTATTTATTATGGTTGGTTAAATTTTAATTTTTTTAAATATTGCTGGATATTTGACACAGCGCCATCTAGCCCCAAACTAAGCAAAGCTTGTACTATGGAAACCAGATAACTGATAGAATACTTATATATTTGTAAATACATACATATACTTACTTAATATAATACCTACTTTATAACACCCAGACACAGAACAAACATCTATGTTCATCACACAAATGTTTGTCCTGGGTGGGAATCGAACCCACGACCTACAGCGCAGAAGGCAGAGCTACTACCAACTGAGCTAAGAGACTAGTCAATAAATAAATGTTAATAAATAAATGGTTTTTGATGTGTTGACTTAATAGTGCAATTATGAAGGATTATACAGTCACTGCAGCATCTCACACAAGCGAGTAGTATAGACGTAGTTAGACAAGATTGTACAATAATAAAGACATTCACACACGACATAAGACGCTAAACTGACAAACGTAATGCAGCCCCACGTTCCTCTATTGATTTTGGCGAGCATTTGATACTGAGTTATGGCGTGTTTGGCGTCGATAGCCCATCCATGCCAAGAGTTCAGAAACTGTACGAGAGAATCAGTAATGTGACCGTGTTAGGTGTTATGCATATGTATAATAAATCATCAAAATATAGCCAATTTAGGCTAGTATAGCTGACGTCTGATAGACAACACGTCAGTCAAATGTTAACAATAAAGTCACCTCAGTTACAGAGGGCTAAGGGCACCAGGAACTAAAATATAAGCGGGATGTTGAATTACCTAATTCCATAAGAGAGAGAGAGCGAGGGTCAGGATACTTTGTGGTGACATCAAGATGATCTTGTGTTGAAATCAGGCAAGGCAGCAACTAATTCGATTCGGTGTTTAGGTCACTGTTACGTATATAAAATTAGTCTAACAACAGCTGATTGTCTAACTTATCTCAAAACATTAGTCTCAAGCTGTCAAAACGGACGCGTTGGTATCTTTTTTCGCATTCGGTATCGTTGAGATGAGACTGACAGAGCTGCTTCCGTGGTCATTTGAATTGTCATACTTTACAGATTGAGACCAATTCTGGTTGCTATCGAAGAAAAACAATCAGGGGATGTTCTACCTAGTCTCAACTGCAATGGCGTAAACCGGGGCCCTAGCCATATTACACTATCTATCGTCGCGATAGAATAGAAACACTTCAAAATGTATACGATTTGACGTTTCAAGTAGATGAGTCACGTGGTCAGAACGTCAATTCCTATACATTTTGAAGTGTTCTATTCTACAGCGACGATAGATCGTTCTACAGCGACGATAGATCGTTCTACAGCGACGATAGATGGTGTAATATGGCTAGGGCCCCAGACTTTATCCCCAAGGACTGTTGTCAAAATAAGTTACTTGAATCAAAATTTTATTTGTATTCCCTCGCACTTCAAATGACCATAAAACAGAGGTATGTTAATTTGATAGAATTCACTTTATTTTCAATTAAGAAACTAGAAAAACTGTCTTATAAAACTCAACGGTGTTAGAGTATAAATAAATTAAAAAATTAGAATATAAATTCTCCGTACAAAGTAGCTAACCTGACAGGGTTCATTAATATTCACAAAAGCGCACCCAAGTTTCTAGCTAGTGTCGGGATAAAGTCTTTCGCGCTAGTGATGAAACAAGACTGGAAAAACGTCAAAGTAATTTAGATCAGAAACCCAACGCGCTTTCGGTATTAGTTCCGGTATCTGGTCGAAACTACACGTGATCCAACTGGGCACATCATTTGGCTTAACGGATGAGCACTGACAACCGGTTATTACATTTTTACAAGATGATTTTAATAGCGTCAGGAGCGTTGCGACGGTATAAGGCCACAAATTAAAATGACCACTTATAATTATGTCCTACTACTTACAATGTCCCGTTCTAAACATAACCATTTCTAACAATACCTTCGTCTGGTATTACCTACCTTGAAAAATCACCATTTCTGGAAATGACCACTTTTCTAAATGATCAATCTTTAGGTAACATGACTACACCCAACGCTGTAGTGCCTGGACATTATTATACGTAGTAGGTTGGCCCAGTACCTTATCATCCTCAATTTTGAACATTCATTTCGAAACGTAAAAATCTTAAGCAGACTGAATAGCTCAAAAATCTTCATATACCTACTTACCTTTAAAGCTGCCGATGGGTTAGTCATTTCTATGTTTTTTTTAATATTCTTTCTTTTTAAAAAAAAAATTATTTATAAATATAAATATTTAAAAAAAGCAAAAATTCAAAATTGAAACGTCAAAATGCACTGCCACACTCAGAATTAAACTGAAAAATACATTTAACTCGTCTCGCAGCTCGCAGCTATGTTGAAACAAAACCTCCTTACCTGCTAGAACATTCAAAACCCCTATGCTTTGTTTCAGCTCCTGTATGACACTTATCATCCAGCAGGCCATCTGCCAGCTTGTAACAAAGACACCGCTCTGGGACTACTCACAGTATGCGATAAACGAAAACCGCTATATGATTCTGTCAGTTTTAAATCGTTTGGGAGTTGTACAGTTGTTTTATCTCACGGAGTCCGTTTGGTCTTAATTGTGTGTGTATTCGCTCAGAATCGGCCCACGCACACAGAAACAACGTGCATGTGAATGAACACACACAATTAAGATCAAACGGACTTCGTGAGATAGAACAACTGTACTAGATCAAGGAATCACAATCAAGGAATTCTATACTACGTACCTGGAACACTGACTGAGACAGAAAACAAGGTCCGCTTGAGAAAGAAAACTTGGGCGGTGTGTCTCTTTCTAAAGGGTGACCGTAAACTAAACATTCCTAGTCCCTAGGGGGCCTTTTACATCATTTTCTGATTTACGTGATGTTTCAGGGCATGATTTTAGAATTAAAATACTGATACAATTTTGATCCTTCATTTTGATTCTTGAATCTTGAATCTTGATTCTTGAATCTGAAAACTGAAATTTTGAATCTTGAATCTTTGAAGTGACAGCTGTCAAACTTCAAACGGCCATATCTTGGAAACTACTCGTCCTAGACTCCCCGTTCAAAGTTCAAATGAAAGCTATGACCAAGATCTTCATTTGAAGTGACAGCTGTCAAACTTCAAATGGCCATATCTCGGGAACTACTCGTCCTAGACTCCCCGTTCTCAGTTCAAATGAAAGCTATTGAAGAGATCTTCATTTAAAGTGACAGATGTCAAACTTCAATCAGCCATATCTCGAAATCTACTCATCCTAGACTCTTCCTTTTTAGCTCAAATGAAAGCTATGACCAAGATCTACATTTTCAATAACAGCTGTCAAAATGACATCTGTCATCTGAAATGTAGGTCTTGGTCATAGCTTTCATTTGAACTGAGAACGGGGAGTCTAGGACGAGTAGTTCCCGAGATATGGCCATTTGAAGTTTGACAGCTGTCACTTCAAATGAAGATCTTGGTCATAGCTTTCATTTGAACTGGGAACGGGGAGTCTAGGACGAGTAGTTTCCAAGATATGGCGGTTTGAAGTTTGACAGCTGTCACTTCAAATGAAGATCTTGGTCATAGCTTTCATTTGAACTGGGAACGGGGAGTCTAGGACGAGTAGTTCCCGAGATATGGTCATTTGAAGTTTGACAGCTGTCACTTCAAAGATTCAAGATTCAAGATTTCAGATTCAAGGTTCAAAATTCAAGAATCAAGGATCGAAATCCAGGATCGAAATCCAAGATCGAAACCAAGGATCGAAATCAAGGATCGAAATCAAAATCAAGGATCAAAATCAAGGATCTAATTCAAGGATCTAATTCAAGGATCGAAACCATGGATCGAAATCAAGCGCTGATTTTGTCGAGCGCGATAAGGTAAAAATATCCTGAAATTTAAATGACATGGGCACCCTACTCATCCAACAACGAGTGTGAAAGAGACAAAGCACCCAAGAAAGCCTCTCAACAAGACCAACAATCCTTATAACCAAGATTAAATGATAATAGATCGTTGCGTAGTCGTGATAAGGTTCAAAATCCTTTGTACATTAAATGTCAGTTAGCACTCCAGTTACGTAGTTTAGAATCTTCTTGATCACAATTCACATGTGGCGGAAGATGCGTCGCGTATCGTCGGGAAACGCCAGGGGCTCGATTCCGGTACCGAACTTTTTATCAACCTCAACCAAAACCTCAACTAAAGCGACTGTTTCCATGACTACTAATAACAAACGACTCAGTTGTGGTGAGGTTTTGAACTTTGGCAGTACAAATTTTTGAAAAGCTATTCTACTATTCACCAAATGGCTGACATTTAAGAGTTCGAACCAAAACCAAAGCGGTTGTCATTTAATAGAATACAGGCCCAGAACAGACAAGTAAATAAAAAAATTCAACCTGACACACTCGACCGACAAGACGTTAGCGTAGTACGCGTACAAAACTCGGTACGCCCGAAGAATTCCCATCAGATGTAAATCGACACAGATCGAAAAATAAAATCAGTATCCGGAAAATGCTGCTGCAATCACATAATTAATTACTTAGTAGAAAATGCACAGCACACTAATCCTCATTAGTCCCTACACTTTACATAGGTTTGTCAATATGTACAAATTAATTGAACGTGTGTCGTTCTCTAATAAAAATAGGGCTTATTTTTGGTTGCTTTGTATACTCAACTTAGTTGTGGTCAGTTTTGTGGTTCGGAATATTTTGGCACACGGTGGTTTGTTGGTAAATAATTCTATGGCATCATGCCGCGGCTCAAATGGAAAAGGCTGATAAGCTGGGTCATATATTTTTAGCTAGTTTCTGTCCGCGGCCTCGCTAATGGTACCTATTCGGATAGAAAGTAGCCTATGTGTTATTCCAGGTCATAAACCATGTAGGTACAGTTATTTTAAGTTTCATCAAAATCCGTTTAGTGGTTTTTGCGTGAAAGAGTAAAAACATCCATACATCCTCACAAACTTTTACATTTACAATATTAGTAGAAAGGATACTATCACATTAGGCGTTAGTGGCGTAGCTTGCTTGGACATTCTTGATTGATCGTTGAAATTAAGCAGCGTTGTGCGCGGTCACTCTTGGGATTGGTGACCCAAGTGGTATTTCGAGCTGAGCGCTTCCGTGCTTCGGAGGGCACGTTAAATGTCGCTCCCGGCTTTTAAGTCGTTAAGCCATGACGGAGGTCTTTAGGCGGCCTAAAAACTCCGTCACCAGCGTTGGCCACTTGCTCATACGAACTTACTTTTAGGAGTTAGTATCCCAAAGGCTTGGCATTTTTACGGCCGTTTTTAATGGTTGTCAGTTGTTAGGAAAACTTCTCAGTTTTCTAGATTGTCCCACTCAGTAGAAGTGTGCCAATTGAGACCGCGAGCAAAACTTTGGTCATGTGACTATGAAACCTACGGACGTCGTTTTTCTCTTCATTGAAATTGTGATGTGACGTCTAAACTAGCATAAATTCAAAGTAAAAAAAAAAAAAATTATAGTAATCGATCTGCAGGCTGATTGTCTAACTTGTCTCAAACCTCAAATTGATCTCAAACTGTTCGCGTAGGTTTCTTTTGTCGCGTTCGGTCTCGTTGAGATGAGAGTGACTGAGCTGCTTGCGTGGTCTTGCGTGGTACTAAACTGTCATATTTGACAGTTTGAAACCGATTTTGGTCACTGGTATGCATGCCGGTACGTGTGAAAGCTACCGTACATGCCCATACACTTTGCCGCCGGCAAACAGAGCATATGAAAAGGCACAGTTCGTTCAAAGTAGAGTCCAAAGGTTATTCAGTCATAGTTTGTTCTTTTAATTTGGCACAGTGTTTTGGCTTGATTATTGTAACATGTAAGTGTTATTACTATTCACAGCGGGATTGGCTGTTAGTTTGAAAAGATAAATTAATTTGTGAATAGTAAAGAGCAATAACTGCAAACTTCGCTCTTTAACCAACACCACATAAAAAGTATGGAATAACGACTCCCTAGGGCGGTGTATACTCTCTGAGATATTTAAGATATTAAAAATCTTTGAAGGTACTTCTAAGAGCCGAGTAGTGTAGGTTTTACAGGTAGAGGTTGTTGCCAGTGGTAGTAGGTAGGTACTCAGTAGCCGTACCATTAACTCTGAAGGTGCGGATAGCGCGTACCCTTGCTACGCGTAGTCAGTTTACGCGTACACTGTACGCGTAGCTACAGGTATGGACTTGGCGTTCTGGAAGCGCGTAAACTGACTACGCGTACCAAGGGTACGCGCTATCCGTACGCAACTTTAGAGCAATGTAATAGCCCCTCCAGACTCTCGAGAGAAGGCTCGGCGAGAAGTCTCGCCTAGACTTCGTAAAGAACAAACAAGCTATCCACACTCTCAATTTTTCTCAGTCGTGATGTTTGAAATCCTTTGTCTCGGCCAAAAATACCGACACCGATCGGAGGACAGGCGAGCCAGAGAACGAGAAGGCGAAAAGCTCCTCACACTCACGCTTCTCGGGTGTTCTCGGGGGTTCTCGCAGAGAGTCTGGAGGCCCTATTAAAACAAGCTTAAAACATGACAACGAATGTCATTTCTAAAGCAGTAAGCCTGTTTTAAGCTTGTTTTGACATTGCTCTAAAACTTGGTACTAAGTAGGTAAGTACAACCGATGAAGAAAAACATCACGAGTAAATCAGTTATCGTTCTAATAGCGGCGATGGACTTGCAACTGCACATTTATGGGATGCTAACTTCTGCATAATGTGCCAAATATGTTTGGACTTACCTCTCATAATGAGATTGCATGTACAGGTATTTCGAACTACTTAAATACGAGTACAAGCAATTTTTTTCCAAATTGTTTGTATTTAAGTAGTCCGAAATACCTGTACCGGACTCTACGATACAGGCTTTGCCCTTGCCTAGTGTGGAGGCCGCTGATAAATTGCACCTCAAGTGTTTCACCCTTTTAATATTTTTTTTTCATTTTCATTTTCATTACCCCCTTACACAATCTTCAATCACATTGGGAGTACCGAAGGCTTTATTATAATTGATTTTTTTTACATTTTTAATTGGCAGTTAACTGAATTAGTTATTCTAAAATGTATAAAAATATATAAAGCGGAAAAGTTTGTTTTTTGTTTGGTATTGTTTGTTTAAACGCGCTAATCTCAAGAACTAGCAGTCGAATTTGAAAAATTCTTACTGCATTTGATAGCTGAATTCTTGAGGAAGGTTTTAGGCTACTTTTCATCATCATCAACATCACCTTATTCCATCACTACGCGGGCAACGCCGCGAGGGCGCAGCTAGTGCTTTAAATATTATACTTGAGACAGTCCCTAATTGGGTCGAGGCATAAAACCAGAGTAAATATGTTAATTTTAATTTGTTTCTGTAAATGTGTTTATGAGTTAAGCAAAACACCTGCCTTCCTAATTACCTACCCAAATAATAATCGTGAGAGGTAAGTTACCTACATTTTAATTAAGAGTGCCCCAGACAGGGGTCTTGATGACCCGTATCAAAATTTAAATAGTTTTTCGACGAGTCTTGTTGGGTTGAACCCGAACAATGGGGTTTCTAAAATGTAGTGGGCATTTATAAATATTGAAAGAGTTCGTACGGGCGCGGGACACACAGAAAAGACGAAGACGCAGACGGGGCGCGGACATTTGTCATACAAAATGTATAGAAGCGTCGTGACGCAAAACATACAGAAGAGACGGGGCGCGGGCGCAACACTGTTCGCTGGCGCCCTGTCCGCGACGCGTCCTCGTCTTACGTCTCTTCTGTCTGGCCTGCGCCTAATGGTTGAGGCTGGGTGTAAAAATTGTCTAATGGCATTTCATACATCCCGGCTGCCGGTGCCGGTTACCGGTACCGCGAAGTGTATGCAAACGACGGTACGTATGAAAGCTACCGTACAGTACGGCCAACGGATCTCGGCGTGCGTGCGGCGTGCGAAGTTAGCCGTTTTGATGCGCAGTGCAACTTTTTCATACAAAATTTTCTACTGCGCAGCGCAGAGCCTGACTTCACGTACGTCTAGATCCGTCGGCCCAACTGTACATGCCCTTCGCCAAAATTTTCTACTGATCATCGGAACGATTAATTTCACGAATGCCTAGTTAAATCGTGCGTAGCTACTATCTGTGACTAATCTACGCTTTAGGTACGCTTTAGAACGTAGGTATGCGGATCACCAGTCTCAAGTGGAGATGGGCGGGACACTTGGCCAGAAGGAATGACGGAAGATGGACAACAGCTGTATCGGAATGGTGACCGAGAGACGCCCGACGAGCACGAGGCAGACCGCCCGCTCGTTGGTCCGCTGACATCGTGAACGTGGCTGGGCAGCAATAGATGAGACTGGCAAGGGATCGCAGAGAATGGCAGAGTAGAGAGGAGGCCTATACCCAGCAGTGGGTGCATACAGGCTGAATAGATAGATAGAATCTACGCTTTGAGGTTCGCGGGTCAAAACTCCACCAATTAGGTAGTAACGCTTCATTTTTGTAGCCTGCCTCTAAAAGGTCTATTTCTTGGCTAAACCTATTAAAAGCTTGTAAAATATTTTTTTTACAGAAAAATTATTTAGGTACCTACAAGCACTTATAAAAGGCCTTATTCAATAGCTGGAGTATTATAACGGTACTTCTTTCTTAAGAAACAAACTCAGCAGACTGGACTAAGCCTCATTTAAAACAACAGTGTGCTAAACTTTCCTAAGTACCTAGAAGTTAGTTAGACTAGTTAAATTAATTTGAGATAACTTCTCAAGTGCTTTTGTTACTTGCGAGTATTATATTGTTGGGTTTATTGCTTAAGTGGAAGTTATAAAGACGTTGAACTCGATAAAATATTACACAATTATTTACAGAAATCACGCCATCATTATTTTTTACTTTGAAAATAATCTAGAAAATAATCAGTCAGTTGAGCTATCGTAAAATATAGGTACTCATATTTTTAGGACCACGATAAAGAAATAAAATCAATTTATGATATTTATTAATTTATGATATTTATAGTTATGAATTTATGCTGGATATTTCACACAGCATCATCCAGCCCCAAAGTAAGCAAAGCTTGTGTTATGGGAACTATAGTCGTATTGCTCATTATACGGACTAAAAATATATGAAAAATGTCATTTTTTCCTTCAATTTTAGTCCGTATAATGAGCAATCCGACTATAATTATATAGCTGACGTTGATAATGTCAGAACAAAGATAAGTTGTAGGTATATTCATTACGCTGAGTAATACAGAATGCTAATACATGATACATCGTGAAATATTATTAAGTACATACATTTTTACAATTTGCCCTCAATTACAATTAGAACTCACCACTCCCCTGCCCCTATCCCACGCTAAGTGGGGTCGGCACAACATGTTTTCCTCTTCCACTCACCTCTATCATTCGTCAACTCAGAATCCACTCCTCTAACATTCATATCCTTTTCTTCTAACTTTCACACATATTCCTCTAACTTTCACACAATCCAACCACTTCTTCTTCGGCCTTCCTCTACTTGCGTACTCAGTCACATTCATACTCATCAAGTCATCACTCTCTTGGTAATATGGTTTTCATCCCTCCTCATAACATGTCCATACCAAGCTAACCTAGCACTCCACACCTTTTCAATAACAGACGCAACTTTCAAACTTCCTCTTGCAAATTACAATTAGAACTAGAATGGTGTAATTGATTATCAGACCTAGTGAATTTATCGTTCATACTAATCATAAAGCCTTTATATTTGTTTTTTATTTCCTTATAAAGGCTAGTATTCTAAATTGCCTGTAAATTACAAAATAACACACCAGGCACCCAGTAACTTCACTTTAATAGCCAGTAATGTTTCCCTACCCCCTAACCCCCTACACACCCCCTTCCCCCAATGATGTATGTGGTAATTGCTGACCGTACGGCATTGTCAACTTGATTAACTGCGGTATAACATAGCTTGTAAGTTTTTGTAGGCAATTTGTACCGTTGCTACATTGTTCAAAGTGAATTTTTGAAGTGTTCGTGGCGAAGCTTGCTTAGACGTTCTTGATTGATAGTTGATGTTAAGCAGCGTTGTGTGCGGTCACAATTAAGATGGGTGACCGCAATTTACGAGCTGAGTGCTTCCGTGCTTTGGAGGGCACGTTAAATTGTCGGTCCCAGCTTTTAACTCGTTAAGCCAGGACGGTGGCCTTTTAGGCGGCTTAGCATACGAACTTACTTATTGTTTAAAAAATTCATTGCTTATATAGATACCTAGTATTGAACTGGCCTTTCAGCCCAGTTGGTAGTATACCTACTGCCTTCAGTGCTTAAGGTCGTGGATTTGATTTCCTCCCAAGACAACACGATATTTTTATGTGATGAATATACTTAGATGTATGATGTATCGGTGATATTAAGGTATAATAAGTATGTAATTACAACATACATATTTTGTATTCCATCAGATCATTATACTCGTATATTTGTAAAATCCCCAATTTTTTAGTAGGTAAAAGGTACATATAATAACGATTCAATCTTTCTTCATAAATCCTCATCCATTTGTGTATCAATGAAAACCATTAAAAGCTTTTTTAATCAGTGAACCCTTTTACAAATATTACTCAGAATATTAGCTGGGAGCATCGCTGGCTTTGGCCCCGCAAAAGTGCATTTCATTTGCTGACCACCGATTAAATTGAAGCCCAGGTAAAGACATTACTTACGGTAATGGAAAGGTACCGATCAAATGGGGCTTTTCTTTGCTCTGAGATAGATTATGGTTCAAATTGTAAAAAAACGTTTGTTGGCTCAGTGTTTAGTGCATGGATTTTCTGTCAAAAGCTGTGAGCTGGAATCCTGTAAATATTTGAATCGAATCCTGAATCCAATGTTTTTTTTTTTTACTTTTCCTTTGTTTATTTTGTATACTATTTATACTTTTGCATTGAAACATCGAACCTACGACCAGAATATAACACTCAAGAAGTTAGTTGAAAAATTATAACCAGATTAGGACTGTCTCATTTTTATTTAGGGTAGGTACCTACTTAACTGCTTAAAATAATTAGAAATTATATCTGATTTGCTTATAAAGTTTATTATTTATTGAGATAGTTTAAAATCGTTTGTTTCGCGTTATCAATTATTATGAAACTATATTTAGTGAGACAAAGCGAGTTAAAATGCAAATTAGAATGTGGCTCGTGCGAATATAACCTAATGCTGGAGCCCACATAGTATGGTTTGTTAGTGCTGCAGTAACAAAGTTTTGAGCCGAAATCCGAGCAATATCTCGAATTTTCATAAATTAATATCGAAAGCGCTCGTGGCGGTGAAAAATATACAATACTAGTTGATAGCAGAATCACGATAGGAATTGCACTATATGTGATCTCTTTTCATAGACTGAGAGTAACAAGAACAGCATAAATTGCAATTCCTATTCTGATTCTGCT
The DNA here is from genome assembly GCA_958496255.1 of Camptogramma bilineatum. Classification (NCBI taxonomy): domain Eukaryota; kingdom Metazoa; phylum Arthropoda; class Insecta; order Lepidoptera; family Geometridae; genus Camptogramma; species Camptogramma bilineatum. The sequence goes on along the minus strand of OY292473.1, from coordinate 5,965,460 downwards.
CTTGCGGCCTTTTTAGCCCCGCTGGTGAAATTCTTACTGACTCTTTTTATTTACATAAACAATTTTTTGGACCAGAAACTCTCAAGGACGTCTTCAGAAAACAATAAGAAAGTTTCATCACAATCTGATCAATGGTTTAGGAACGCATAAGAAGCACATACAAACATTACATTTATATAGATTACTAACAGCGTCCTCGTGGCGTTGCCCCCGTAGTGATGGTGTATGGAGATGATGGTGATGATGATGATGAAAAGTAGCCTATAGAGCCTATATCATATAGTCTCAAGAGTTTGCAGAAATAAGTTTTTTAATCCGACCGGTTGTTCCTGAGATTAGCGCATTCAAACAAACAAACAAACTCCTCCTCTTTATACTTAACTAGCAGCGCCCTCATGGCGGTGCCCCCGTAGTGATGGTATATGGTGATGATGATGAAAAGTATCCTTCCTCAAGAGTTTAGCTATCAAATGCAAAAATAATTTTTCAAATCCGACTGGTAGTTCCTGAGATTAGCGCATTCAAACAAACAAACAAATTCTTTGGCTTTATAATATTGGTATAGATTTTAATGTAATCGTTCAACTTGACCTTCTCGTTCATATTTTTCGGCCTCACTAAAAATATTCGGTTCAAAAAGCTACGCCATCATCACTATTGAGTGTGGTGTGAAAGGGTCGAATAAATCTGTTTGGCTGTGAGTATACTGACATTAATCCAAATGTATAATTTACTGCAATAATCCTATTACAGTTCGGTGCTCCACTCCTATTTTCGATAGCGCAAAGGGATATAACTTAAGCACCAGTTTTTGACGTCATTTATGACGTCATTACACATGACGAACTCATTTAGTGCTATACCTACTTTAGCCCAACAAATTAAATGAAATAAAACATTACAACTGTTAGTATCCATAAGGTGCGGAGAAGATCGATCCTTATAAGATGTCTAAGGGGGTAGTCAGAGGTATGTCAGTCCATTAATAATTATTATAACGTCATTAGAGCCAGGAGTCATGTTAATTCGCCCGGTTGTACATATCCTCATTTTGCAGAACTTAACGTAACATAGGTACAGTCAGCGTCATCAATCGGTATCCCCCTATTGATTTTAACAACCCTTTTCATTTCAACTTTGGATTTCAGTCGGATTTGCTAGTATAGGAACTCGAGTGAAATTAGATATCCATAAGTATACTAGCAAATCCGACTGAAATCCAAAGTTGAAATGAAAAGGGTCCTTGTTAAAATCAATAGGGGGATACCGATTGATGACGCTGACTGTACCTACGTGACAGTTTGCAAGCCTATCGACGTTTTTTAGATTGCTAACTGGTTTCCCCATGCGCAAATAATGGGGGAAAAAAACTAGTCTTCCTCCCAGCCGACCCAGACCCATGTAAAATGTATCGTATAAAACTATTTCGTTCATTTATATGGCAGTCTACTAAACCTTTTTGAGCCATTTACTGTCCTTTTTCCAAAATACTCGGCATAAGTATCCAGCCACCATAAAAGGTACCACAAACCCTTCACCAAAGATATTATCCTTTAAAATGTCTGGCTCGCGTACACATTTCACTCCTATGTATAGTTCTTGAAATAGCAGTTAAAGCTTAGCAAATTTAGACCTTACAGCTTCGAGATAAGGTGTAGGTTTTGGGGAATGTACGGTTGACCGCAGTTTTCTCAAGTGGGGTCCAGTGCTCATTATTTTTTGGGGGAAATATTTGCAGCCGTTTCAGTTTGGGAGTGTCTGCTTGGGTGAGTTTCGATGAGCTGTTTTTAAAGATAATGATCTAAGTAACAAGATAAGGACAAAATTTAGTATTTGAGGCTGACTAGTTGCCTCCGCACCCGAACCTCACCGTATCGCCTCGGTATTCTTTGTATGAAGTTCTATGGACCAACGCTCATTATATCAACTTCGTAACGTCACCGGATCGCCGCATCGCAATCCAAAAGTTAAGGAACAAGTGAACACCGGAAAAGCAATGCGGTGCGGAGGTGACTGGTCAGCTATAACCTTTAAACAACTTTTTTTTTGTAAATACCGAATTATGTTTTAACTTGTATTATTTTAGGATATTTTTTTAATGTTAATATTGGTTAATTAATATTGGTTAATATCTTTCACAAATCATTTTTAAAACAATAGTTATACAGCATATTATCGTCCTATTTATTTTTTTATAAATAATTTCTAGACGTTTCGGTTGTGTTGCAAGAATTAATAAAAATAAGGCAAGATTAGAAATAAAAAGTAACTTAAACTTAAAGTTGTAGTAACTTAAAGTTGTTAGTCTAGTTTCTAGCTCGTTGACTTATGAAGTTTAGTAGCCCGCTAGGGAAATATTAGCTAGACACGAATTACGATGAAATTGGATTAGTAGATCTCAATTAGCGTACTAATTTTAGATTATCCCAGTGAATCTGTACACTCAGAACAGAAACCAGTCTATTCGTTCCAGTTAGCGCAGTATATTTTAGGCTGAGGCCAAACGAGCGTATTTTTTTGAGTTGTGAGTCGCGTAATTTTGGTGCGTAATTTCTGCTGCATTTGTTATAGAAAAGTCCTGTTTGATTTACACGGCGACGCAAAATGAGTTGTCTGTTTTTGTTGAAAGTAGATTACGCGACTAATTTTTCGCGACCCACAACTCAAAAAATTACGCTCGTTTGGCCTTAGCCTTAGTAAGCAGAATGTAAGCTCAGAATAGAAAAAAAAAACAAGTTAACGTGTTCACTTTCGGTCTCGTTGAAATGAGCGTAACAGAACTACTAGCGTGGTCACTGAACTGTCATATTTGACAGTTTGAGAACGATTTTGATTTTGGTCGCTATCAAAGAAAGACAATCAGGGGATCGGTCCCATCGGTGAAGTGAAATGTGAAATTGGATAATGAGATCGGTCTCATTATCAACCAATTTCATATTCATTCACATTTAGACCTCATAGGTATAGTATTATTACTAGATTGTCTAGAATCTGGATAGTTGTTTAAATTGCGTCACGAAGCAATTTACATCTTCATTGAAGTGGGATGCTGTTGAGCCTAGGCTAATATTTGAATGGAGTAAGCTAGCGCTATAGCACGCTCTGTGACCATGTCATCTAATTTATCAACCAACTTCACCCTAATAGGCGTAGATTTCGTAGATATATAAATCACCTAGATGATTTATATAGCATCAGAAGTCAATCTATACCTGTGTCGAACAGAACGATGTTATGCTCAAGGCAATATTAATTTGAGAAGGCTTGTGTAGAACCTATTAGTATTTCTTAAGTTACTCTACCCAATTTTTAAATTATTATTAACGAGGCTTAATCGCGTAATTAAATTATTTCATTTACCTCGACGTTTCGGCGACATTACAGTCGCCGTGGTCACGAGTAGACTAGCGGCCGTTGTTCGCCAAATAAGTGCTACAAGTGTGAAACTAAGCTACGAGTTTTGTCAAAATGACTAAACTAAAACAAAGGAGAATCAAATATCATCAAGTACAACCTCATGAAATAAACCTGTTCCCATTTAAAATCTATAAACATCAACATTTGAAGCCGCCGTAAAAAAATAAGGGCATTTAAAGACCCATTTTGAAGGGAATTTGTAAGCGCTTTTCAACCTTCGATCGGTTGCTATAAAAAAGAAATAAACATTCTCCGGGTCCATTAAGACGTTTCAACATACCGTCGATAAATTCAATTTCATTCTTTAGCAATAAGGACAAATCACCTCTTAAAACCAATATTGTCTGAAAATGATCGCTTTTGGCGAAGACGCCGCCAGTTGTTTACGCGCTCTTAAAGGTTTAAGTGACACATGTATTATGTGCACTTAAGTTTTAGAATTATAGTACAAAATACTTTACCTGTTACACAGAATGGTCTTAAATTGTTGCCATAGCTTTTTATTGACACAAGATCGACGAGAAAAGACATTAACAGGTAAATATTATTATGAATTACGGGGTTAGCCTTGACATGTATTCTGTATGGTTTATTTATAGGAGGACGGTCATAGTGGGGTTTTCTCACTCTATATTCGAGCAGCCAGATTGGGGAGTACCTCCTTACAGAAATCGTAGGCAAATAACATAATTATTTTTTCTTTTAATGGTGTTGTGTTCCTGCGGTGAGTAAGGTTACCAGAGCTCTGCGAGGAAGCACTGCGGTGACAACTGGTGGAGCAGTCTTGTCCATTGTGTTGTCGGTGCAGTGATTCCTCTTTCATAGGGTCAGCAGCGCGAGTGTGACTCCTCTGGTGTAGTGATGTCACAGGCGTCCATAGGTTACCCCTACCACCTAATGGTATTATCACTTACCATTACCAAGGGGGCCGTATGTTTGTGTGCTACCTTAGTATGGTATTGATTACCTGAGTTTATTGTATTTTTATCCAAGTTGACCTATTCTAGCTGAAGTATACACTATCACATTACTATTTGTATTGATGCCCTACATCCGATAACACAAAGATACGTCAACTGTTATTTTATGTCAAAAACTCCTTTGAAAACAAATAATGTTATTCAATTGGTATTCGTGAGTTTTTTCTTTGATCTCATATGAGGAAGTTGGATGGTTTTCAAAACATAACAAACATTTTTATTTATTTCTTTTGTGAATATAAATAAATAAACATTAATTTAGCAATCTCCATGTTTTTTTATTTAGTACTAGCGGTACGCTCGCGGCTTCGCCCGCGTGGACTACTACTTTTTATCCCACGGGAAACATGCATTTTTTCGGGATAAAAAGTAGCCTATGTCACTCTCCAGTCTATCTCCATACAAAAAAATCACGTCATTCCGTCTCTCTGCTTTGACATGAAAGCAGGACAAACAAACAAACAAACACATTTTCACATTTATGGTAAGGGTATGGATATCTGTCTAAAACTTCGTTTGAATAAAGAAACTACTCTATGTCCGAATTTTATAAGTTTTCTTTTTATTTTACTTACAAACCGTCTTTGCCACCGATTAGTGCAAGTCGGTATTTGAGTACTTCACCCATTCATAACTGACTTAAAGGCTTCAGCAACGCTAGTAAATATGTTGCCATCACTTTTCATTACCATAAGAGTAACAAGGAAAAACATCTTACAAAGCCTTGATAAACTGACAGGTGAATAATGGTTAAGCTTGCTTTAAAAAACGCCAACGAATGAATGAACATTATCGCCTGTCTATCCTTAGGCTGTGTCCCCAGTAGGCAAACTGTGAGCGGCCGACTGAGTTTGCGGCGTATCGGTTTAGTACGCTCTTCCATATTTGAAATGAAGTGTCCACAGTTTGCTAGTTTTGCGCGTAACGCTGCAAACTGCGTACATCACTGTACGCAAAACTAAGTAGCAAACTGTGGACACTCCATTTCAAATATGGAAGAGCGTACTAAACCGATACGCCGCAAACTCAGTCGGCCGCTCACAGTTTGCCTACTGGGGACACAGCCTTAGGCGTTTTTAAATTTCGTCTTGAATATAATACCCGAGTTTTATCTGAGTTTAACAAAGATTTTTATTCCTTTGTGAAGACTTTGTCTCGGTAGCATAGTGGCCTGATTGAAATTCTCCGTTTCAATCGGAAAGTTTATTGGATACCTTGGTTAAGTTGTTTTTTTAATAGTTTTTGTGCATTTCCTTTATTACTTTTATTTGAAACCGGCGACTTTGCTTTGTCTTAACCTAGGTAAGTTCAATTTCAGTAAGCCTTATTAAAAACCTTTAACAACAATTTCAATATAAGGCAATTTTAGGTAATCTACTCGTATCTTGTAAACTGGCCTCCCGCGATACAGGCTTGCCTCGTGCGGGGACCACCAGCAAACCCTCTGTAACCTAAAAGATTATTTGGTAAATAAATTAATTTGTAAGTATTTGTATTTGTATAAATGAATTGCACATTTAAAAAATGATAAAATTTAATTTTTTTATTGCATAATTACCTTATTTTATTATTACCCGAAGTTTCAAGTGCGTTACAGCTCTCGTGGTCACGGGTAGACTGATGTACTGGAGGTGATAAAATAAGGTAATAAAATCCCGTTATTTCGTTTAAATAAATAAGTAACCTATATATTAATATAACTATGAATAGTTCAAAGTTTCTTTCCCCTTCTTTCACTCTCCGCGATTCAATATTGCAACAGTCGAAGTACTCAAGTAAGAGTCATGCTAGTCCTGCCATCACATCTTTATTCTTTCACATCCTATTCTATTAAACGAGCAGTATTTGTTTGTTTGATGTTTGAAATTTGAAGTTTTTTTGTACTGACGTTCTCGAAAACGACTCTAACGATTTCGATAAAACTTGCAGTACCTACTTACGGGTATTTACGGGGGCGAAAAATCGATCTATCTAGGTCTTATATCAGGGAAAAGCCGTTTTCTCGGCATTTTCACGCAAAAAGATTGACAAGTGCAATGTGGTTCGTAATTGAACCACTAGATGGCGTTATGCACCCGAGCAGAGCTCGGTCGCCCAGATATTATTTATTTACTTATTTTAAACCCACATCGTTCCACTGCAGGGCTAAGGCCTCCCTCCCTTTTTTCCACACCTCTCGATCTTGAGCCAAACTGCGCCAGACATCTGTATGACTGTCTAGGTCGTTCCACCATCTTCTCCGAGATCCCACACCTACTTTATGTAATACCCTTGTAATAACACAATTAACCTTTTTCATTGTTTCATTTTTCATTTTCTCTGGGGTCTGCCACGACGCGACGCCGCCTGATTTGGGGGACCCAATCAGTTGTTATTTTGGCCCAAAGATCAGCTGGAATAGGTACGAGCCACGTGTCTCGCCAAATCGCATTCAATAATAACTATATCATTATTAATAAACTATGTACCAATCTAACAGGAAAACTACTGGTCAACCCAATATCGATAATCTATTTGGACTTTTCTATTACCACCTATTTTTATCGGCTAGTAAAATAGCCTGTGGCAAGCCCTCTAGACGCAATCCAATAACAATAAAAAAGGCAATAAAACGAGTATTATTTATTGTCGACTCCGATGGATGACTTCCTACTCTCTCACTGACATTCCAGTTACTGGCGACAGTAACTGGCTAATAGTAAACTCCTGAAAAAATCTAAGAAATTATGGTACATAAAAAATGGAATACTTTTGACTACCAACAGATGATAGATAGATGGATAGATAACACTTTATTGTTTACCACAAAAAAACCTTAAGTATCGGCCTTATCGCTTAAAGCAATCTCTTCCAGGCAACCTAGGATGGATTGGGCAGTACAGATAATAGTAGGCGAGAAGATGTGATACTACATTTAGAACGAAAAATTTACTAGGTGCTATTTAGTAGATAGAATCCAAATTTGTATTTGAACGTGCATCTGACTACCCTTAAGTATCTTCAATGAGTGAATAGTCCACCGCACCTTGGGAATACAGTCGAGATCATAATTTCAGAAATATCTTTGGGCATCCTCGAAAGAACCTTAGGTTTGAAATAAAATCCGGAACATTCAAGAACTAAATTAATAAAAGCAGAAGTTTACGCAATACTTGTTTCCATTCTCTCAAACAACAAAAAATCTAAACCCTTATTTGTCTTAAAATATCGTAATTAAGTTAAGTATTAATTTACGTAAGTTGATGGCGACGAAGCCTTAAAAATAAGTTCTCAATGCCCGTTTCCTACATCAAAAGTTTTCTATTAAGATCATTAGAATACGCTGAACTTTTATCAGAAGTCTTTTTCTATAAGAGGACGCTCTTTTTTAACAAGACAAAGTATTTTCTTGCGTTCTTGAAGAACATTTAGGTCACAAATTACGTATCGAGCTTTATATAAACACTAGCTGCTGCCCGCGGCTTCGCTCGAGTGTTACCCGGATAAAAAGTAGCCTATGTAACTCTCCAGCCCTCCAACTATCTCCACACAAAAAATCACGCCAATCCGTCGCTCTGTATTGACATGAAAGTAGGACAAATTAAAAAACAAATAAACACACTTTCACATTTATAATATGGGTACGGACTTACAATAACAATAACCTATAGATGCTTGCAACAACCACGTTATTAAAATCTCACACAACATTCTACTTAATGTTATTAGGCATAAAAGTTACCTGATGTGATCAAAATACTTCCACGAAAAGAATGGGGCTAATATCGATGGCAGCAAAGTAGAAACGGACATCTGCATTTTTGCGAAAATGCTTTTTTTACAAAAATGAGCTTATTTTAACCTTATCTACAAGTCTGCATTAAAATAATTTCGAATTTCAAAGTAATGAAGAAAATCTGGCACGTATAAAAAGACATCTACACACGAATTTTAAAAAACGTCGCAGTAGAAACGGACATTTACATATGACCGCCTTTACTTCGGAGCTTCGACAGGTGGCCCAAAAATGTGTACGACGTAAGCACGGACATCTGCCACTTATCCGTTTATCCGTCGTACTTTTTGCATATATCCCAATCTAATTAATTTACTATTCTGTGTTTTATAAGGAAATTCATTAATTTTTCTGTAGATACACTATTTTACACATTGGTTTTATCAAATTCTTTGTTTTATTTTTCAAATTAAGATGCAGAAAATGAATTAATTCAGCTAATTGATCTACAAGCAGACACTTACGACAATTAAGATACCTATATGTTTAGAGGGTCTTTTCATAAAAGCAGGTTAATGCCATTTATTAAAACTACTTTAAAAAATATTTAGAATGTTCTTCAACTACATCTTCAGGTTTACAACAAATAAATTAAATTCGTGTAGAACCTTGCCATCTTTACACCATCGTCTGTGGCGTTTTTTAGGTCCTCCCTTAATATTTTCACATATTTCCTCTACATCAAACCACTAGGTACCTAATAGTCTTTCTTAAACTTTCGCGATCACTATTCATTCATATTTTTATCGCGTTATTTTATCGCGTAAATAAGGTAAATTACGCGATAAAATCCCGTGTCCATAAAATTTTCAATATGACTAGATACATAAGTTAATATTATTTACAGCTTACTGATCTTAGGAAATGACACACTTGAACATCGTTTGATTGATGATAAAGAGCGTTATCACTTACAACCTCTGCTAAAATACATTCTAAGCCAAATGCTAGTCTAGCCAATTTAACTGTTTGCCCTCAATCACGCGCAATAACACCTATACCTCATGGGTTTATTTCATTTGGAACAGAATCGCATTTGCTGGAACTTATTGCTGAGGATGATCATTTACGTTCTTTCAATCCACAAATCACTTTACCATACATTTTAATCACTGATTCTAGTGCAACATCATCAGCAATGGTGCTTCTAGTGAAAGCTTTTCTCCTTCGGAGAAAACGATGTAAATTTACAGTTGACGTTAGGAAGTAAAGCAGAAAATGCAGAAAAGAGAATTCGATCGATAGAAGAAGATTTTTTTTCTTAATATTGATAAAAAATAAAAAGATGTGCAGCTCTCATGCGAAAACTGTAAAAATTAGTGACGAAGTAACACGAAGTAGGTAAGTAGGTATTTGATTTATTTTTAAGGTTCGGGTAATGATGATAAACAATGGGAATTACTAATAAATTCCCATGTACCTATTGGCCAATGAGGCCTATAATTAATTGACTAACTAACTTTCTAAGACTGATTTTTTAAGAAAGAGAGACGTTAGAAATTGATGGGTATTTGATTTTTTTTTGTTTTAGTTGATAGTTACCGGTATCTAGTGTAATACCTACTTAATAATAAATTTCATGATGTTTTCTTAAAAAAAGGTATAAATACCTTTACTAATTTGTGAGTTTTGGGAACTAAATGAGTTTAACTGATAGACGTAGATGAAGTTTAGTGAAATGTTAAATGCAAAGTAAATGAAGACATCTACAAAATTTGGTCAAAAAAAGGAGAATACTGTTTGCATGGTGCTTAGATTTTCTTTAAATATCATTAGAAATATTACCGGATGCTCATTATCTTAGTTTATTAGATATTTTAGGTGGAATGAACGCTTTTTTTATCACAACGTATAAACGGATATCAGGCAGATGTCTTCTTCTACGTCGAAGTTTTTTCAGAGTATAAAAGTACATCTACATTATTTCAGTAAAACAGTGATATATCAAAAAAATCTGTTATACAATCAATAAAGAAGGTTATTTTAATGCACCTCAGAAAATTTCATGTTAATCGGTTCATAACTCTCAAAAAGGCAACATGTTTTTACTAAATGTGCTCTCCTGTAAAGTAGCGTTTTTGTAGATGTCCGCATCTACTTTGCTGCCATCGATATGATTACATAGACATTTCTATCTCTGATTCACATCATGAACTATCATTAGAATAACTGAAGCATAATTTCAAATCCAGAATACTAATACGATTCATAGAAGGAATTGCATAGTTAGCCAATTTAGCCCCTTGATAACTTTACCCACCGTAATTTCAGAAAAAGTTACAAAAACAAAGATAAATTTTACTCCTTGCAGAACGTTCATATCAGCAAGATAAAAAGAAATGTACGTCTCACAGTATCCCCATATTTTGTCTTCTAAAAATGCCATAAAACCGAACCGCTCGACCAATCACTAAAATACTCCTGCTAAGTAGCTATTTAGCTACTAGAAGACTGTAAATCAGCCGTTACGACACCACGAATGTTGCCAGTGTCACTAACATTTTTCCATCCCCTACTGATTTATGAAAGGAGGGAAATTTATGGCGATCTCGGTCAGCTACTAGCCCTTTCCTATCGGTACTAAAATCAGCTATTTCCGATTAGATCTACGCGGTGAGAGGATTTATAGGCAAGTAGCGTTATGAAAAATGTTTTTCTGATACCATTGTTTACTAAGATTGTTACGAAAATAAGCGAGATAAGAGGGTCTCTTTTGGTGACGCGAAATAATTTTATGATAGTTGAACTGGATAAGAAATGAGTAAACGAGACAAAAATCTATGGAGATCTTAAGTTGATGTCGAGTATGATTTGTTTTGTATAAGTAGTTCATCGTCCTCAAAGTTAATGGAAAACATTTAGGCCCACTTGCGCGAGTTAACCCGGGTTAAAATTTTAACTCTGATTGCTCATTGGACAACTAAAAAAAACACTCTTGCGTCATCAAGAGTCAGGCGTCAACCTGGGTCGAAGAAAAAAGGTCAATCAAGTGACTAAACAAATTAACAGTGACTAGGTACACAAATAAAAAACAAAATAAAATCTTTCAAATGTTGGTACTACGGAAACTAAGCGTAAAACAGCCGTCGGATGGACCGACATCACTGTTTGTTGGAACATCATTATCTAGATCTATGCTAGAGATCTAGGCTGATAATGATTACTTCAATTTTAATAAAAGGGTTAGAAAAATGTCCACAATTTCAATTTATTTAGAAAGGATTTACAAAGTATGGAAGAATATAAAGTTTGTAGTAAGCTTCAGAGAGTGTAGTTGGAGTTTACAGTTGGTTACACTTTGAACATAACACTTCTTAGTTTTTATATTTATGAGCTGTCGGAGAACTAGTATCGCTGGTTCTACAGTCTTTTGTACTGATTATTTTGAAATTTGCTTCTTTGAATGTACTTTGGAGTATAATACTACATAAGATTATCTATGTTCAGGTTTTAATAAGCAAGAGTTATGTCAGGAATCCTCTTTTTACTTGCTCCGAACGATAATACTTACAAAAAAACATCTTGAACAGAAAATTCATTATTGCTTCATGGTTTAATTTATATTTTTTGAAGAACGAAAATTATAGTAGTACAAATAAAAACAAACTATAGAAAACTCTACATTCTGCGACTTCGTTTCCCTTTAATCAACTTAATGATGAACCACTAGCTGTGGCTTTGCTCGCGTGGAATTTACCCGTATTAAAAGTAAAATATGCTATTTCTGGTCATTATCTATCTACATTTCAAATTTCAGCCAAATCTGTTTTGTGGTTGTCGAGTAACAAACATATACCCATCCAAACATCCAAACTTTCGCATTTATAATATTAGTGTGATTCGTTTTCTGATACTCATGTCTAAAAGCTCCTCTGGTCCAAACGTTTTACTCAATGCCTTCCCAAATCATTCGCTCAAGTAAAGATCTTATAAATAAACCTGAAAGCATTTTAACCGAAAATAAAGATTGACAAATGACAGTACATCGAAGAGATTTATCAGCGAGAATGTTGCAATAAAACGATTTCAGCCTGTAAGAGCGCTTGTAGACGTCCGTTTTTTTCGCCGGACAACGGACCGTCAATAAACGGATTCGCTGGACCGATATTTGGCGCGTGTATACACGTTCATTACGCGACATACACCACCGCGAATACGGTAAAAAACCTGGTCCTTTGTCCGGCGAAAAAAACAGACGTCTACAAGCGCCCTTAACGGCATAAATTGTTCGCTGGACCGATATCCAGCGAGTGTAGGTACACACATTCATTACGTGCCATAAACCACCGCGAATCCAATGAAAAACACGGTCCGTTGTCCGGCGGAAAAAAACGGACGTCTACAAGCGCTCTTATAAATGGCATAAATTGTTCGCCGGACCGATAACCGGCGCGTTTACACACATTCATTACGCGCCGTACACCACCGCGAATCCGGTGAAAAACACGGTCCGCTGTCCGGCGAAAAAAACGGACGTCTACAAGCGCTCTGATACTCTGTGTACAGTCGACCACAAACGTTAAAAAACAATTTAGTTTTTAAGAAATTATGTTTGACAACAGTAAGTTAAAGCAAAACGTCAACTATTTCGTTTTGTTTCACAATATACTAATGACCAATGAGGTTAGGTCACCCTGTTGTAACGTTTTTAAACAAATTACCAATGAGGTTTTGCAAATTACTGTCATTTTGGAGAACGAAATGGAACGCAGCGGTAATGATACCGGAATGGTTGATGTTGGGCCCCAATTCTTCTAATTTACAACGTCATGTTGGCATTACACAGCCGAAGACGCGACGATACGCAAAGCTTTTACGTCAGATGTGAGCGACCTTGAGTCTTATCTGTAGGAAGGTCGAAGCCAAATCTATTAAACGTGTACCTACCTCAAAATGTTTACCTTCACATTTTCTCAAACGAAATATCTGATTGCGATTCGAACCCTTGACCTTTGAAGTATCCTAAGCGCCTGAAAATGTGAAAAATTGTTCAAGAAATTTGATACTGATTTTTTTTTTAGGAAAAGGTGAATTCCACTTCAATAACACGGCTTCTTTAACACGTTTTATATATTACATAAATGGATTTTTCGTTCCGAAAAATTATAGTAAAAAGATGTAAAGGCTTTAGTTTTTTTAACTAATTGAATGCCACTGACTCGGAGTACCTTAGCAGGCTGTGTTGCCTTCTCTTTAAGAGGATACGGCAGAGACTTGGCAGTCAATGCGCTATACGTTAACCTAGCACCAGAACAGTAGAGCTTTGAAATTTGTTTCTAGTTGTTTGTAATCTATACTTCTATACTAATATTATAAAGAGGAAAGATTTTATTGTTTGTTTGCATTGAATAGGCTCCGAATCTACTGAACCGATTTGAAAAATTCTTACACCATTAGAATCCTACATTATCCGTGATGAACATAGGGTAGGTATAGTTTGCGCCCCAACTTCGCACGGGTAATTTATAAATTAAACTCATGCGAAGCTGGGGCGAACCGCTAGTTATTTATATTCCACAACACCGACACAGCTCTCCTTTCATGTGTCTGATTTACTAAAACCATCATGTTCTATTCACAAAAAAAAAAACTTTTTACGTCTCCGAGACAGTCACGTAGAAGCTGTGCGCAAACAAATAATAAATAGGACCGTAACGTAGAGAGGGTAAGTGATGTCGTAAATTTATAATGGCCCATGGAAATTGTGTTGATCAATTATTCCTCTTACGTACTGGCCCTTATGTTAGGGACGTATCAATAGACGTTTGCGATAATTACAAACGCGTTTAAGTTTTAGAGGGTGGAGGGTACTTTCGTACATTCGTACTTGCTGATTTATTTTTGAAATTAAAGAAAAAGGTTATGACATTGCTCAACAGTTAGGCAATTATAAGTTGCTAAAAGTAAGTTCGTATGAGCTAGTGGTCAACTTTGGTGATAGAGTTTTTAGGCCGCCTAAAGGCCTCCGTCATGGCTTGACGAATTCAAAGCCGGGACAGACAATTTAACGTGCCCTCCGAAGCACAGAAGAGCTTAGCTCGTAATACCACTTGCGGTCACCCATCCAAATTGTAACCGCGCACAACGTTCTTAACTTAAACGAACGATAATTGAAGTTACAGATAAACCGTGTCTGTGAGATTTATTAACAAGTTGCTAAATTAAAAATTTACAAAAACCGTCTTCAATGTTTTAAGCTGAAAAATGTAGCACCAATCGGAAAGTAGGTGGGTCGATCTCCAGAATTGGCGTATTTGGTTGATCGCTATGGTGCTTTTTGAATAGTGATATTATTACTGTTCTGTATTTTTATTTCGAAAAGGAGGTGTCTAAATAAGCTTATTTTCATATTGGCCCCTAATTTTATCAACCAGTTTTTGAAATATTTAGGTGTGAAAATTTCAAGACCAGAGCGATCAATATTGATGCTAAAACAGTATCTATAAATAATTTTAAGGAGTATCACTAACCTCTTGATGTTCAAAAAAGGACTAATACACAATTAGACGCATATCCCTCCGATAATTTGTGTACAATCTACCCTTATACTCGTAAATCGTAAACACGCAAATAGAAAAAATATAAGTAGAAGAGGCACAGACATACAAATAGACAGATACTGAGACAGGTGAAAGTAAATAAAACTGTTAAAACGCTTCCTTTCTCTCATAAAATGCAATATTTTGATCGATATGGTCTTTTTGACCACAGCGATCAATACCAAAACAATCAAAAAAAGTAACTTATTCAATGATTCTGCAGAGATGCAAAACAGTAGAAAGCTATAATTTTTACATGGTAAATACATCCCTAAAACCCTTCTAATTATTGAATTAAAACCTAAACAAAGTGAATAACAAATGAGAAAAAGGTAGCATAGCAATCACACATTTACAAATCCAAAGACAAAGTAATCAACTGTTTATCTCTATATCTCAGCACCATGGCAATGCAGTACATGCCTGTCCCCCTCAGTAGACAGAGCATACCTGATGACAGCGTACATGGCGAAAACCGATTGGTTAAAAAGTTCAGCTAGGGATGTAGACATGGATTCATGTCGATCCACAGCGATCAACAAAAACGCGCGGACATAACTTATTTTTCGAATTAAACTGAAACTATTCATTTATTGTTAACTTTTAATTTAATTCAAGTCAAGTAAACCTTTTGGTTTGTAGAATAAATAAAGAACATATCGTAATGTATGAACACAAAAAAGTTACGTACTATTTTCTGAATCAAACTGGAGTCAGGACAGCCCACAGCAATCAAGTTTTCGAGGTTTCTGATTTTTTTAAA
Organism: Camptogramma bilineatum; assembly: GCA_958496255.1. NCBI lineage: Eukaryota > Metazoa > Arthropoda > Insecta > Lepidoptera > Geometridae > Camptogramma > Camptogramma bilineatum. The sequence continues at coordinate 5,949,986 of OY292473.1, read as the reverse complement.
TACATTTACAATAACGTCAGATCAATAATTCTGAGTGCCCAAGGTAGCTAGCAGGCCAAACTATCTAACAAAAAAAACTCATGTTAAAAATTATTACTGTAAGGTAGGATTCTCCACTCGGACATCAAAAATTTTTGTTTTGGAGACTGACCCAGGTACTCTTTCAAACAAAAAAATAATTTTTCGAATCGGTTCAAGCGTCTTCGAGTAATCGGTGAAGATACATAAAAAGCAAAAAAAAAAAAAAGATTTCAACGAATTGAGAACCTCCTCCTTTTTTTGAAGTCGGTTAAAAAGCTACATAATGGCCTAGATTTAACAGGATATTCTACATTAAAAAGCATTCTCAGAAAAAATCGCGAGCATTCCTGTATTTAAAAATTCTTTATTTTTTATTCACTATGTTAAGATTCACAAAAGATATTTCTGTTGTAATTAATGAAATACCAGGAAAGAAGCTGAACTTCTAAGATAATTTTAATTTATTAAAAACAATCCTATTAGAAATGAAAGCCTCTTTATTTATTCAATACTGTCTTTATTGCTACCAGATTTCCACTTTTAATGCGGACGCAATCAGGTTTTAAAATAAAGATTCTTGAAAACATTAAAAACAAGGGTTTTTAAAAGCAATAATATCATTTTAAAACACTTTGAAACTCATTGTGTAAGAGTGAGCCTAAGAGTAACGTCAGAAAAATAAATATTGTTGCTTGTGTGAAAAATTTCAGCCCTATATAGCTTTAGTGGTAACATATTGATTGCAAAATTCCAGGACACAAAGTTACAAAGATACAAGTAAAGTTATATAAAAGCTTTTAAAAGAGAACTACATCATTTTATTGTCTAGTACATCGACAAAAAAACAAACCCACTGGTTCTAGGCACCAGTGGGCCTAGCACGCGCCATGTCGAGAGAGATATCTCGATCGGTTGAACTGCTTTAACGTATAGATTAGAGCAGTTCCAGCGATCGATATATCTCGTTTCTCGTCTCTCGATGTTGTGCATGTTAGGGCCCACTGGGCGTATCTAACAATACATATCACGGCATATTATAAAGATTATCACAAACTGTCAGATTTGTTTATTTATAATTTTTTATAAATTTTGGTTTCTTTAATCGGTAATCTTGACTTTCAAAACCCTGAATACGCCCTCGGAATCCTTCTGGGCCTTTGGGATATAATTTGATACTGAGAAATAACAATATCCCTTTAGAGGCCTACGGGTCACCTTAAAAAGGACATTTTAAATTATTTAATTGTATTAATCAGAGTAAGGGAGGTTTTATCCAATTAATTAGAATACAGAAGGCTAACAAAGCCCAGAGGGATTCACTTTTTATTTTAATGAGAAGGTTGAAAGAAGATCTGCTTTTATGTTGTAATAATAACTGTTTTGAAGAAACCAAAGTATAATTGAATGTATCCCTTATGCCTGAATACTGAAAAGCTACTTAAATATTTGAGACGTACTTATCTATTTGAGCATGAGCGTAGCCATAGCTTTGTTATGGGGGGGGGGGGGGGTTCAAAGGTTCCAAAATACAAAGCTTGACTAGGTTTCCCTCGAAATTAAAGGGTTTCAACTGTTCAAGGCTTCCTAGGGGGGGGGGAGGTTAGGGGGTCAGAACTGAGGGGATTAGAACTCGACTTTCGATCCGAAGGTCGTGGGTTCGAATCCTTGCCGTGCATTAATGGATTTTTCGTTTCGAAAAATTTATACGCTTATTAACACGAGCTCTAAACGTTGAAGGAAAACATCGTGTATGGAGTAGCTTAGTTTTTGTATATCAATGTAAATAATTCTAAATGTTAATTTCGCAAAATAAAAATGTCTCGGTATTAATATTGCGGTATGAGATGATTATAAACGAAACAAGAATTTTCACTCTGTTTTCATTAGCAACTTCCTCTTAAACTTAATTTTATCTACGCTTCTAAACTGGCTTCTAAGTTTATAGAGCTTAATAAGCTACGGTCTACATAAGCTCGTCATGCCACAAATGAAAATTTACGAAGTATAATAAACTTCATCTCAAAATGAAGTGACTTATTATCTGAGTAGCTGTAAAAACCCTGAGCATTCCGTCTTATGAGGCTTTTGTTAGACGAGATACAATTTGCTTGTGACAAAATGACAGTTCTCTTACTTTCGAAGAGAAAACGAAAGAGAAAGAGAACACATGATTTAATTAACTATGCTTAAGCAAGTGAAAATATAATGTGATTTTGCCGTTGGGTGTTCTAAATCAAAATGAAATTAATGGTTTTATATACTTAATGTAATTACAAAAACTAATTTGGCCATTTTAAAAAGCCAAATTAGTCTAATCTGCCCGCGGCGTTCCCCGCGAAGTACCTGCATAACATATAACCTATGTTCAACCTGAAAGTTTATTCTAAATATTGGTGAAATATTTTTTTAAATCGAATGAGTAGTTTCTGTGATTACCTCCTACATACAAACTAACTTTACCTCTTTATAAAATATTAGTATAGATACATACTTTAGCCATGAACGAAAATGTTCTATATCAAACTGTTCTGTAACTTGACTGACTCCATCTAAATCATCTGCAATAGAGGTTCAAAGGCCAATGATGATGATGATGATGATAGATACAGGCCAGACGATGCGTAACCTCTCTGCATAGCAAAGCCTTTATTTACCTCTTTATAAAATATTAGTATAGATAGCTAGGTACATACTTTAGCCATAAACGAAAATGTTCTATATCAAACTATTCTATAACTTGACTGACTCCATCTAAATCATCTGCAATAGAGGTTCAAAGGTATTGGCCTTCAACATTGGATGATGATGATAGATACAGGCCAGTCGATGCGTAACCTCTCTGCATAGCAAAGCCTTTAGAATAACAAATAAACTGAATGTTTACGAGTTCGCATAAAGAGCTTCTTTGTCAGATTATTATATAGAAAGCTTGGCGTAAATTCAACAGGAAAATATTCAAAGAAATCCTATTTCTTGAAATGGATTTAACAGTGAGTACGGTTGTAAGAATGATTCTGTGACTGTACGTTATTTTATTTTAACATTAATTTTGGTTGACTACATCTTTTCTATTTATGGGCTGGGATCAGTTCAGCTACCTGTAGATTGTTTACAACGATCCTCAGATGGCTCAACTGGTTCTAATTGTATTTGGTCAAGTTATGTTATAATAGTTTAATTTCTATAAATAAATGTATACTCTTCGACCCAAAAAAAAATATCTAACGATTAGTAAGTTCGTATGGGCTAGTTACCAACTCTTGTGACGGAGTTTTTAGGCCGCCTAAAGGCCTCCGTCATGCCCCATCTAACGATTAAATTATACTTATGAAGTGGCCATAGAAGATTGTAGTAAGTATAAAATTAAATGCCATGTCACTCTACCGGCAATATTCAATACCGAGTTCGTAGAACTTATCGTAGAAGCTCTACGCCGTAGACGCTTGGGGTTTCTACGAAAATGTGTATCAATGTTTTAAAATTGATGTTTCTTCGTACCATATCCAGTGCTTTCACTGAATTTAAAGCATTCATTATATAATCAGTATGCCTAGGAAATGGTTAGGCATTTTTGTTATCTTGGACTTTAAAAGCGGAATTAAAAAAAATACATCTGCATAATATAGTATACATCTACAATCTCAAAGTAAAGTGGAAATGTACTCGTAGCTTCCACAATTTGTTGATGTTGTTTTAGAATAATTTTATGGATGAATATGGATTCCGTGGCCGAGTTGGTAAAGGCACCCCGGCTAAGGAGGATCGCTTGTATTAGTGCGGGTTCGGAGCGTGCGAGGTTTCATACTCGACTCATTAAATAATTTTTGAATTCGATTCGTTCGACGCGTTCGGCGCTGATAGGTGTGCGGCCACCTTAAGCATTACATTTATTTAATTTTATTTAATTACCTAGGTACTAATGTTTGTTCTTTATGCTCTGTCCCCGGTCTTCTGTGTTTGTTGTCAATAAACTATATTCTATTCTATTCTTAAGCCGCAGGTTACCTCACGATGTTTTCCTTTACCATTTAGACTAGAGCTTGTGTTAATGCGCATATACATTTAAAAAAAAAATTTTTAAAAAAACAAAAACCCGACTGCGTCAAAACTAAAAAGAAAAAAACAAGCCTGCAAAGAATTACTCACAGTCGGTACCCATTCATTTTATTACCAATCAAATCTTCCCAATGTTATGGGTCCCGACTGTGAGTAATTCTTTGCAGGCTTGTTTTTTTCTTTTTAGTTTTGACGCAGTCGGGTTTTTGTTTTTAAAATATTTTTTTATTTAACACTTTTTAGTTATGATAAAGTTGATTTTAAAATACCTATTCAACGATACCCCACTTGATATAGAGTGACGATTTTGATTCTTTTATTTTTGACAATATGGCGTCTGGTTGTAGCCCAGGTGAATTTTGATTACTGTCATATCTTTAGTGACACTCCCAAGGTTGAGACAAATCGATTGACGTAAGAATCATCAAAATCGGTCCACGCGTTTGGCCTCTAGAGTGCCACATAGAAACATCCATAGCGAGAATAATTATTAATCAACTTTAAACCGTTATTTTTCCTAAACTATTACTTAAAATGAAAAATGGTAAAAGAAACATAAAGTTGATTTTGAAATACCTATTCAACGATACCCCACTTGACATGGTGTGACGATTTTGATTTTTTTAATTTTGACATTAAGGCGTCTGGTGGTGGCACTGGTGAATTTTGATTACTGTCATGCCTTATTAACACTCCCAAGGTTCAGACGAATCGATTGACGTAAGAATCATCAAAATCGGTCCACGCGTTTGGCCTCTAGAGTGCCACATAGAAACATCCAAACATACATTCATAGACTGATAAACACATTACCCTTCCTTTGCTTTGCACAGTCGGGTAAAAAAATGAAAAATCTCTTTATACTTGGCAAGGATTTGAACCCACGACCTTCGGATCGAATGTCGAGGAATCTCCCTAGGATGAATCTAAAGACCGGTATCTAAATTGAATTCCTTTAATTATAATGATTTTTGGTATACTTTGAACAAAATTTAATAAATAAAGAAACAGGTTCCACAGAATATACAGTATATTAACGAGTTTCGATAAAACGTCGAATTCAATCAGGCATCTTTGTATTTTTGTAAGATAATACATTTCGGGTTCTCAAGTTGTCCTCATTACCGTTTTGTATTCATCTGCGTGTACTTGTTACCAGACGCATTTACAATGTAATTTGTTTTCTATATTTCGTGGCTACTATCCTAATAGTAAGAGTGGTATAAAATTTGCTTGAGCCGTGTTGGCCGAGGGGTATAGTACCTCGACTTTCGATGCGTAGATCGTGGGTTCGAAACCTGGCCGTGCATCAATGGATTTTTCGTTTCGAATTTATATGCGCATTAGCACGAGCTCTAAACGGTGAAGGAAAACATCGTGAGGAAACTCGCGGCTTGAGCCCTACACGTATTGACCATGTCTTTCCTGTGGATATGGCCGGTTAAGCTGAGAGATGGTGTAGGTGCTGGGCAAGCCTACTCCATCTCAACATTGCACCACTACAGTGTCCCGTTAAGTGTAGGCAAAGATTGCCTCCTGACACTGAATAAATCATCTAGTAAAGATGTAAAGGTCTAAGTTTTTGTACATGTTTAAAGTAAGCTCCAATAAATTCCTGTTTCCTGTTATCTGTATAAATACAGCCACGCGTATTCCGGCACATTCATGAATAACTCCCCTGCGGCTTTAAATTAAGAAGGTATCGTTTGCAAAGTATTCATTTTTTTTATAAATATCGCTTTCGAGGGAAATCTCATGGTTATAATAAAGTCTAAATAGGCTATTTTTGTAGATAATTTCTCGAAAAACAACATTAGAAATCCATTCTTGTGAAGAGTGATCCAAAAAAAACCTGATGACCAATAATGACCATTGGGTTTTAGACTTTTAACTTGTTTTAAATAGCTTCTCTACCGACGATATAATCAAATCTTGAAAGCTTAACCTACTTTAAAAACCTAACGAAATGAAATAAGCTGATTTGATAACTACACAATAACTAGCAGCGCCCTTGCGGCGTAGCCCCCGTAGTGATGGTATATGGCGATGATGATGATGAAAAGTAACCAATAACCTTCCTCAAAAGTTGAGCTATCAAATGCAGAAATATTTTTTCAAATCGCACTGGTAGTTCCTGAGATCAGCGCGTTCAAACAAAAAAACTCTACCGCTTTATATAATTAGTAGGTACCTATAGATTTGATTATGGAGCCAGCTGCCCTAGCTAAGGGACTTATCTACAATCACTAACGCAATAGATAACCGAGAAAACGTACTGGAATTGTAATTCAATGACGATAAAACCCGTAGTCAGAAGTGTCAGAACAAAGGATTAGCGATGATAGAAAGAGATTCGATACGAAGCACTTGTAATTTGGCTATGGCAGGAGATGGATAGTGGAACTCTTTAGCAGTTATTAGTAAATCAATATCTCGGCGACCGAGTTTTGCTCGGGTGTAAATAGAGAAAAATTTAAAAAGAAAAAAGAACAAAAAAAATTACAAAATATAAACTTTCACTGGCTGAGATTCGAAATCGTGGCCTTCGGCTGGAAGGCGGACACCCGACCACTCAGCCACTTTAGTCTCTACAAACTACTTGAAATTACGAAGCGCATTGCACTGGTAAACACAGTTGCACAGATATTAGACCTAGCTAGATCAATTTTTCGCTCCCGTAAAACACCGTACCGCAAATTTCATCGAAATCGTTAGAGCCGTTTTTGAGAACGACGAACGTGACGTCGTTGCCCAACTTGGCACCCAATCTGTGACGAGACGAGGCCCAACGCTAAGTCCCGGGTGCATTCAATCCCACTTCAAACTAAGTTATTTTAACTACGTAATAATTTCAAAAGTACTTACCAATGAGATGAAAAGTGATGAAGGTGACAACAGCTCGAAGCAGGAACATCTTGACTACTGTTGATTCTTCGCTCTGAACATCACTGGCTGACCATCGTACATTTTAAACATTCACTTTTTCACCTTTTTACTAGAAATTGAAACGTTTTTGATCTCATTTTTGTATTCTCATGGTATTTTTATAAACATTATGGAAAATTTTTAATTTTCATAATTACACTTCATTTCACAGCAGTCGAATAGGATTTGAATTGAAGTACCTGGAACAAAAACATTGAATATTAATTTCACAAAGAAAAACTACTTTTGAAAGGCCTAAGCTCTCCCTAAGGTCTTTCTCTTCTAAGCATTATTATTCCCATCTGATGATGGGGTCTCTGCTCGAGGCTCCTACCTACCTACCCCCCAAGGGTAGGAAGAAGATCACTCGTCGTATGGGGTCTGTTTTTCTCGTCATCTTCTTACACTTCGCTCTATCTAAGGCGTTGTTCTGGAAAACATTGCAGTTCAATAGATCTTTATTGATCACGTCTGTCCATTTGTTTTTTTGTCTTTTGAATGGCCTAAGCTAAACTAGTCAAAAAAATATTTGCTTATATTATTACAAAGCCATTGCAAATGCATGCTTAAAGCCGGTCGTATATAGATATATACAGACGTATCTACAGTAAAATTATTATACTGAGCTACATTTATTTTTATAGCAAGGCACCAAACACGCTAGATAAACTAAAATATTATATTTTTGCCCTCATTAGGTTGGCGGTCAATAATATAAATGTCTTTCCACACTTTTCTACAAAAAAAAAAATTATAAAACTAAAATAAAAAATAAAAAATATTTCATCTTCATCTAGCACTTTGTGACCACATCACTGAGGATTAAATTGTCATCCCTTAGAAAACCGTAGCTACTCCAACTGAATAAACTGAATTTGCACTCAACTCACAAATTCACTTTGTAAGCTCGGCGTCAAAGTGTTTTTTTTTTTGCTTATTTTTAATTTGTATTCCGAATAAACATGTTTTCAGGTGTCAATGAATAGCAACATTCTAACTTTGCCGTTGACTTTTAAACTCGTTATAAAGTTTGAGGCTGCGCTGAAATCGGGCTGTTTTTCATGAATTTTTTTTATCAAAAGTTTCATCGGTTGTGAAGTTTTCGGTTTTTGGTCTCATTGTTGTGTGGTGAATACGAAGAACTGAAATAAATCAAACAATAATGTTTTGTGAATCATGTTATCTAGTTTCAAGCTTGGACGTAATTATTCGAACCTGTTACATAGTAATATAACTTTTGAAACTGTTACGAACTTAAACATTATGTTACATAAGCTATTTTAACATGTAGGATTAAGAAAATTATCAGACAAGGTATTTGTAATACAAGTAAATTAAATTACACAATCACTAAAGTTATTTCAATTTTTGTGAATGAGTGTGTGCGTTCTTATTATATTTGCTGCATAAATTTACTACATAATAGTTTTTAGTCTTATTTTAATGATGTAATGTTCAGTTATTGTACAGTTATTGTTTTATTTCATTTATTAATATTTTTTATTTTAAATATTTTATGAACTAGCTACTGCCCGCGGCTTCGCTCGCGTGGTACACGGATAAAAAGTAGCCTATGTTACTCTCCAGCCCTCCAACTATCTCCACACAAAAAATCACGTCAATCCGTCGCTCTGTTTTGACGTGAAAGCAGGACAAATAAACAAACAAATAAACACACTTTCACATTTATAATATGGGTATGGATATCGAACCTCCTTAACCGTTTTCACTAACCATATATAAAATAAAAATCAAACTCGCCTCGTTTTTATTCATTTCACTGATAAAAACCAAACATACCGCTCAATCGGTTAGATACAGAACCATTACACCCGCAACATTAGCTCCAATTCATTCCGTTATTTGGAAACCATCACGATATGAACCTGATGTTCACCGAGGAAATTAACCAGCGATTTTCGTAGTCATGAGAAACTTGGAACTAACTATAGATATAGATAAATACACGTGAATACAAAATATAATAAAAATTATGAATGTTTATAACAATCTTTAAGTGATTAAAAGATAAAATATAAATTATTCGTGTGTATGTTGTTCGTATACGTATTCGCTAACATGAAAAAAAAACACCCCTCCATTTTCTTCCAGCGTTCTTTTTACATGACGCGAGCTATAGTTCAGTCAGACGGTCAAAAGTGACGACGCGACGCAGCGACATCGCGACGCAAACCAAACGCTAAACGCAAAGAAAGTTTGAGAAAGACGCCAGAACAAACTCTATATTAGAAAAGAATCGGTTATCGATTAACATAAGGTTACGTTGGTGCACATTCAAACGTTTGCACAGCAAAATTGAATTCCCTATCCTCTGTCTATCTCTTTGTCGGGAATAGAAGTGATTGTTTGAGAACTAAAATTGTAAAGCATAGAAAGCGTATTGATAGATAAATAAATTCAATTTGACCGTTACCATAGGACTTCGCCTTCGATTAACAAAAGGCTCTACAATAGAGGTGGTATAAAATGTAATATTCTACGACGGTTACCTATTCTTATATTTGTACCGTTTGAAACGCAAACACTGACGTTATTTTTTTTTTATATTTTAAAATCGTACCAATTATTAGAACAAAAAGCCTCAACTTACCTAACACACGAAAATTTCGTAATTGATTCATGTGTAATAATCATAATCTGTATCACCTTTCAAAACAACCAACAATTAAATTATAAAATAATCTTTATTTAGTAGGATCAAATTTTCAAATTTAGGTACACATCTAAATCATATTCATAAAATTGTTGTTCATAAAAGTGAGGACCAAGAAAAGAAAGTGAGGATCGAGACCAAGACAGGAGACCGAGGCCAGAGACAGACTTTGTAGGGGTGCGCGAATGTGACACGCGACAGAGAACCGTCAGTTATATGACAACGATCTCTCTCTTGTCTCGGTCTCTGGTCTCGGTCTCGGGCGTGAACCGCCACCTTAATTTTGTCACATAAAATCAATCAATCCAAATCCATTTTGATATGAACCGTTTTGTTTTAGCAGTTTCATTTTTACTTTAGCCAAAAGTATTTATTTTTTCATCACATTCCCTCTATGCTTTATACGGCACTTTCGTTACATCTATACAGGTGCCTTGTTGAAAATGGTTGTAATAGCTGTCTTTAGACGTATGCTATTTTCACGCTGTTTTACTGTTCAAGTTTTTCCTGTGTAATCACAGTAACACTGTCTAGCTAGAGTAAAGGATCATTATTGCATTTTCACACGCAACTGTTCGAAGTTTGGTAAAAAAGACGTGGTAAAAGACGAATATTCAATGGAAGTCATACAAAATAACTTACAAAAGTTACTTACTTACTTTGGTCATTGTATGGGTAGAAAAAAATGAGAGATGATGGCATTAATCGCGAGATATGAGGCGGTATGAGTACCATGGTACTAATCGTTTAAATGTTGTGGTACTAAAAGGCGGGCTTGTAACCTGTCAGGTATGGAATTCTAACTTCTGCAAAATGTGAGCATGTACCCTAATGTTGTTGAACATGCCTCTGAATCCCTTAAACATCTTAAAAATATGCTTCACGCTAGGCGCGTGAAAATATGTCTGTCTAAAGTCGTGTGATATAATTTGAAACGGTCTTTTTCAATTTGCAGTATAAAAGAGAAATATAAATTCAAATGACTGAGTTGGAACGATTTGTCTTCCATTGTGTATTGTATTTATTCAATTTGAAATTTGTTTGTCGCCTCTCAGGTTCGTTGATTAGGTTATGTTTAGGTTTTTAATTAGCAGTGGATGATTTCATTAAGTTCATAATAACTAAACGTTAAATAGAATTATATAGAATAGAAACAGAAAATGTTTGTTTTCGTCACAAGTAGGTACCTACATAGAATTTTATAAATTAGGTATTAGATATAAATGCACACGTGAAAAAAGGTAGCCCCTCAGCATTTGCTACAGCAGTACAAAAACTGCAGAAGCGCTGGTTTTCAGTGGTACCATAAAGCCTTGACCAAACCAGAGCGTCCGCGATGGCGTGCAAGGTGGCGATCAGTTGTTGTCCAATCAGATGACGCATCGTGACACCGATGTTGACAATTAGTGTCACGATGCATTCTCTGATTGGACAAAAACTGATCGCCACCTTGCACGCCTTTAGGAGTGGCGCAGCAGCAGCTGTGACACGCGTTATGCTAATTATTATTCGTTCAATTCAATAGTGTTCTTAGTCTTGAATAGTGTTCTTTATCCGGCCGGTAAGCTTTAAGGTAAACTTTAATGATTTGAAAATGAAAAATCTTATCAAAATTTTCAATTCCGCCGGGATTCGAGCCCGCAATGATACAAGCGATCCTCCTTTAGCCGGAGTGCCTTTACCAATTCGGCCACGGAACCTTAAGTCGCCAGACTTGAAAATAGGACCATATCTATCGATAGCATCGATGAGTGCCATCTACACTATAACAAATAAAAAAACTTTAAAGATCTCTTATACTGGTACTATCAATCGAAAAACGAGTAAGATTGTGTTGCCAACACTATCCTCATTCACTTCTATGTGATGTATGTGAAGGCTCAACCTATCTATCTCTTTGGAGAAAGGGGAGATCTTATGAGACATTATTATGAAATGTGTTGATACGCAAAATAATAAGGTTCTACGAAAAAACATCTGTTTGAATGATACATGGGAATTTATAAGGCTGGTTTTAGTGTCACGCGTACCGTCGGCGCTGATAGGCGAGTGATCTTTATTACAATGAAATAGGGATACTGATTGTTCAGCACTGACGAGTGCAATCAGCGTTGCCATTTTTGCTAAACAATCAGTATCCTTGTTTTAATGTAATAAAGATCACTCGTCTATCAGCGCCGACGGTACGCGTGACACTAAAACCAGCCTTAATTCAACCATCTATCAAGTCCGTTCTTCTTCTTTCGTATGAGCAAGTGGCTAACTCTGGTGACGGAGGTTTTAGGCCGCCTAAAGGCCACCGTCATGGCTTAACGACTTTAAAAGCCGGGACCGACAATTCACGTGTCCTCCGAAGCACGAAAGCGCTCAGCTCGTAATACCACTTGCGGTCATCCATCCTAAAAGTGACCGCGCACAACGCTGCTTAACTTCAACGATCAATCAAGTACGTTAGCAAGCTACGGTACGAGCGCTTCCGTGACAATTGGCTAAATTAAAAATTAAAAAAAAAACCGTGTTATACTTAAACAGCAATTTTCTGCACTCTCGAAGTGCATTACTGTTCATAACTCCGAAGATCCTCAAAAGATCCTCACCAAATTCTGGCACCAATCAGAAAGAAAACCATTTCAAACAAAAAAAAAAAATTTCCATGCCAAGCGTCTTTGAGTAATCGGTGAACATACATAAAAAAAATCCGACGAATTGAGAACCTCCTCCTTTTTTGAAATCGGTTAGTAAAAACAGTCTTGTAAAGCGTGATCACAACAATCTGACGGCCACCGCTACATCAGAAAGTGTATACGCCAAATTCAATTAACTTGTTTTGAAGGCTGTAGCCGTTTTACCAATCGCTTTCCCGAAATATCTGTTAGACGAACTTGATTGGTGATTGTTGTAACCACATCGAAGTATTTTGTTTCATAAAGTTTTAAACAATATACCAATTTAATTCCAAAAAGGGTTCTGGTACACCGAGCGGTTGCGGCATGTTTGCGGGCTGGTCGTGAGCCGAACCTTGGCCTATTGTGGAAAGGATAAAAATGAAAAAAATAAAAATTAGAATGATTAAAAATTAAATTAAATTAAAAATTAAATAGCGTCAGGAGACAACCGGCAGGGGTAGGCCTAAGAAAAGATGGATGGACTGTGTGAATGCAGATATGTGTGTGAAAGGAATGAGCACTGAGATGACGAGTGAAAGAATGAAGTGGAAGAGGGAAACATGTTGTGCCGACCCCACCTAGTGGGATAAGGGCAGGGAGATGATGAGCGTCAGGAGACAATCTATGCATACCTACACTTAGCGGGACGCTGTGTCTGGGACATTGATGAGATGAAATAGGCTGTCAGATTAATCAGCCTTATCCACAGTACAGATATTGTCATTACAGTACTTCAAGATAAATAATGCGCATCGGCTAATTTCGTGTTTTCCGAATATGACCGACATTGACAGCATCTAGGCAGTATAAATGGCAAAACAGAATGTTACAGAATTGCACGTTGTTAGCTGCGCAGCTCGCAAGGCTTGCAACTAATTTGATTTTCTTTAAAATGACATTGATATTTATTTGTTAACGGTAAAGCTGAAATTATGAGTGTTTTTTATGACCAAACTACTTATTATCAATCGTTTTTGTAATGTTAAACGATTATTTTCAATGGCTTCCGAAACGCATTATTTATCTGGAACATGTGTACTGGTACATGTGTTTTAGGTCTAAAAATAATAATTGTTCCAATCGTTGGTAGACTCAATAAGTAAATAATGTAAATTACTATGTTAAAATATAACTAAGGTTCCCCTCATTTTCCCTTCACTGTGATGAGCTCGTGTCTCTAATTTAACATAAACCTGTAACTAATAAAAAGATTGCGATTTGGAAACACAATAAATTGAAAGACTAGGTACATGTTTTAGAAAAACAAAAGACTGTGTTTGCGTACGAGAGAGCGAACCCGTCATACTTTCATGAGTTTGGTACGGAATGGGTGCATTTTGGGTACATTTCAAGTGCAAGGCGGGTGTGTTTCAGGTGCAAGCTGAGTACGTTTTGCGTACGTCAAGTGCATTTCAATTGCTTGAGCGTTTCCAGTTGCCAGGCTTATTAAAACATAAGAACATTATTTTCTGTAAAGATTATTTTTAATCAAATTTATATAAGGTTAGAAGAAATTAAAATAACGAAAATTTGGACAAATTATACATACATTCTTACATACATAAAATCACGCCTCTTTCCCACAGGAGTAGACAGAGACCACGGATTTCCACTTGCTACGATCCTGACACACCTCATTCGCCTCATTCACTCTCATCACATTTTTCATACAAGCTCGCCGGTTTAGGGTACTTTTGACCTGGCCTTTCTCCAAAACATCACCAATCTGATAAATAAAAAATAAACGTACCTTCTTACTCAAGGATATAATTTATTTTGTTCGAAATGTTTTATTGATTTTTCGAGTTTGAACCCAAACCTAATATATTTTTTTAAAGTATCTACCTCTATTACATATTATTTAATATCTCTCACTAAAAACTATTAAAAGATGAGATGAAGTAAGATAAGTAATTCTAGAACAGTTTACCAGAAGAAAGAAAGACATCAAAAAATTCCATCTAGTTGTTACGAATAAAAGTTTAAAATGGTCATTTCACGCTGGAACCATTCAAGTGGTTCTATCTAGCGATGCCTCGTTTGTACTTTTGAACGAGCTACTGGATCTAGATGCATTCAGAATGACGCATTCAATAATGTGACCAATTTGACATTTGACGTATTTGGTGTGGTTAACGCTGGTGGCAGAGTTTTTAGGCCGCCTGAATGCCCCAGTGAAGAGCCATTCGATCTTCTTCTTCCTTCCCTATGTCTGTTGGCACACATGTCTTGCTCTTCTACTTCGCTCAGTTTTCAACTCTGAACCACTCATTTCTTTCATAGGTATGTCGTCTTTAATACAATCTATCCATCTTTCCTTTGTATACCTCTACACCTTTATCTATAACTACATTCATAGTTAATACTAGTTGACGCCCGCGGCTTCGCCCGCGTGGACTACTATTTTGTTTATCCCACGGGAACTCTGCATTTTATCGGGATAAAAAGTAGCCTATGTCCTATTCCCGGTCATTATCCATCTATGTTTCAAATTTCAGCCAAATCAGTTCAGTGGTTGTCGAGTTTAGAGGAACAAACATACATCCAAACATCCATCCATCCAAACTTTCGCATTTATAATAATACCTACTTATTAGTGTGATTTTTGTAGTTTTTTTTTTGTCAACCTTTGTGTCTCACTAGTCTTCCCTAATAGCCACAAACATCAAAATTTGTCTCTGGTCCCTATCTTTGGCAATTTTCAACCACAGTTCCTCAAACCTCTACTAGATTCTCGCCAACACCTAGGTCACAACTCTCATAGTTGCAGGACTAAAAACATTACTAACCTGTTCTAAACAGAGCACCAGTTATTTCTTACTCGAGTCACGATGGCTATCGGGGACTGTACGTCCAAGATTTCAAGCCGTTTCGGATAGCTTCACGAGCATTTTCAATCCACTATTTTCTTTTATCGGTCTAAATGTTTGAGGCGATCTCTGTTCACTACTGATAGTTCCAGAATGTATGCAAGATTTGGCATACCTCCATAAATGTCGGATATAAGTGCCCTTGCAGCATTGCCACGTAGTGATGGTATAATGGTAATAATGATGATAATGAAAAGTAACCTATAACCGTCCTCAAGAATTTAGCTATCAAAAGCAGAAATAATTTTTCAAATCGGACTGGTAGTTCCTGAGATAAGCACGTTCAAACAAACAAACAAAAGTATAGATAAGCGTAAGGGTTTGCAACCTTGCATACTGTAATTTCCACCGTACTTTCATACTTAATCATTATTTTGTACCCAGAATTAAAACTAAATCTTCCAAATAAAGACATGGCATCATTTACAAAAACTTATAAATTGTACCAATTCTTTGGATTTGAGGTGAAATGCGGACAAATAACTTTGACTACTTCATAGCGGACCATTTAGATATGCAGGTTAGGTAGTATTATACTGAAATTCACTGCCGCGGTTTACTTGAAATTCAGTTCAATAAATTCATATCTAATTTTACTGGATCACAGCTTTAGAATTGAAGTTATTGAGGTGGAACTTTCGAGCATACATAGCTAGTGAACTTTCTTTAACGTCACTTATATTTTTAACTAAGGATGATCGTACACTCATCTTTTCAGATACTCAGGGTCCTTCAAGAAGCGCTCGTGGCGTAGCTTAGATCAGTGTTCCGCAATCTTTTTGTGTTCAAGGTACATCTAGGAAATCGGAAATTTTTGAAGGTATATATATATGTACGAGTATATAAATGAAAATTCAATTTTTTAAGTGAAACATGAGCTTGTTTAGTTGAGCATTATGCGGTCCAATTTTGGAGTAGCTTAACTGAGATAGGTAACCTTATTTTTCCGAGGCACACCAACTAATGACCACGGTACACCAGTGTGCCGCGGCACACCCTTTGCGGAACACTGGCACATACTGGCTTAGATGTTTTTATAGATCGTTAAAGTTAAGCAACATTTTGAACGGTTACAATTTAAATTGTGACCGCAAGTAGCATAACAGCTATGCACCGCCTTGCTTCGGAGGATACGTTTAATTGTCCTTCCTGGCTTTTCAGTCATTAAGCCAGGACAGGCTTCAATTAAATAAAACTCTTTCACCAGAGTTAGCTCACGACAACTCACAAAAATCCTTGAAATTGTGTGTAAGAAATGTTCGCATCACAAAACCTTTATTTATTTATTTTTTAAGATGTCTAATAGGGTAGTCAAATGCACGTCCAAATACTTATTGGTAGTATTATGTAAAACACAGGAGACAAACACACCCCCTACACTTTCTTTTAGCGTTCTTTTTACATAACGCAATCAGCCATCTGTACATGCCCACATTTTGCAGAAGTTACCATTCCATACGTAAAAGGAGACAGACATTTTCTAACAGTAGGTACCCAGCAATTCTCATTTTTCATTTGTGTGATTCTTTCCACGAACACTTTCAATTTAATTTCGATAATTCAAACAATTACCGTCCGACTGACAGGTATACTAGGGGCATACAAAAAGATCCTGAATAATCCATGACAGCTCTGTTCAGGGTTCAGGTAGAATAGACTTTCACATCACGTACAAAATGTAGTATAATAAATTCAATACACGTTTCACATGATACCTTTATCACCGATTTTACATTTTAAGTTTCACTGGGGAGCTAGATAGTCAGGCAATCTAGTCTTTTGAAATATTTACCTGCATAACTATATAACTTGCATTCAATTGAGGAATTTGCTGGTGCTATATTAAGGTCGATTCACACGTATCAGTGAAATCACAGTTCCGACACAGTACCGGCACAGTGCAAAATATTCTTTCATACATTATATATGAAAGCATCCCCACTTGTCAGTGTCGGTGACGACAAAGTGCTCTCCGTGTCAGTGACGACACTGGCAACCACGGAAGCTCCGTGAACCATAGATAAAGAATCGCCGTCGTTCGTGAACTGAGTACTGATGTGAATTAAATCACTGACGCAGCACTATACCACTGATACTGAACTGAGCGGAAACTAGGGCTTTACTGATATGTGTGAATCGACCTTTAGTGTTTATCTTCTTCTAGTGGAGATTAGTAAAAGTCGAGAGTGCGATTTTAACTAAAGCTTGAATTTTTTAAAATAAGATCTCAGATCTTTTTAGCATTTTAAGATCATTTGAAGATGACTAAGGGGGGTATTCACTGGAATGTATAAATACATATTTTATGTGGTACCTACATGATCACATTTTTCAGAAAGTAGCATTCCATACGTGACAGGTTGCAAGACGCTATTAGAAAGCGAACTAGTTCCCTCACGATGTTTTCCTTCACCGTTTAGAGCTCGTGTTCATGCGCATATAAATTTCTCGAAACAAAAAGTTCATTGATGCACGCCTGGGCTTAAACCAGCGAGCTTCAGATAGAAAGTCGAGGCACTAACCCACTCGGCCAACACGGCTTGGATTTTGCTCTGTTATTATCGTCACGTGACGGTGAAATAGAACACGTATGCTCAATAGAGATTACGCAGTAGAATTTTGTCGCGGCGGGGTCCTTGACATAATAACCTACGACCGCTCGGTACGTAAATACGCAACAGGGCTGCCTTTCCTATGCTATCTACGAGGGCGGAGTGATAAGTCTGGTAAAAATCTGTTCTGGAAAAAAAGTATCGCTAATTGCATGAAACCTCCTTGTTCAAAACTCTTTTGAAGCCCTAAATTTAAATATTCAGCCAGTACTGCCGGTTAGTTTTTTTTTTTATACAGCTTGAAGCAAATCAATTAACGCATTTTCTCAAACATGGAGAAAAGTGAATTTCGTGTGTTGATTAAACATAATTTTTTGCGAAAAAAAACTATTACGGAAACGAAACAAAGACTTGATAATTATTATGGGAACTCTGCTCCATCCATTAAAATGATTCGTAAGTGGTTTACTGATTTTCAATGTGGTCGTACAAGCAAAAGTGATGCTGAACGTCCAGAACGCCCAGTTGAGGCCTCTACTCCAGAGATGATCGCTAAAATCCGTGACATAGTGTTGAATGACCGAAGAGTAAAAGTAAAGGAGGTAGTCGAGATAGTAGGCATCTCAGACGAATGTGTATGCAATATCTTACACCAACATTTAGATATGAAAAACCTCTCCGCGCGATGGCTGCCGCGTTTACTGATTGTTGATCAAAAACGCATACGAGTGACCACTTCGAAGGCAGGTTTGTCATTGTTTGAACCGGGATAAAACTGAATTTTTGCGTCGTTTTATAATAGTAGATGAAACATGGATCCACCACCATACACCAGAGACCAAGTTTTAGCTCAAAAATAAAAGATTTAGCTCCAACGAAGAGATCATGCACGAAACCAATGCCGATTTCGAAGAGTTGCCTAAATCGTATTTTATGGAGGGAATCGAAAAGCTAGAGAAACGCTGGATGAAATGCATCGGCTTAGAAGGGAACTACGTAGAAAAATAAATAGTAATTTTTAAATAAAATGTACTCCTTGTTTAATTTTTACCAGACTTATCACTCCGCCCTCGTATATCTATTTATACTAATCTATACTAATTATAAAGGGGAAGGAACTACCAGTCGGATTTGAAAAATTATTTCTGCATTTAATAGTTAAACTCTTGAGGAAGGATAATAGGCTACTTTTCATCATCATCATCGTATACCATCAGTACGGGGGAAACGCCACGTGGGCGCTGCTAGTATTTGATATCATTGAACTGTCATTGAACTTTGACATTACTGCAAATTATGTAAGTTGAAAAAATTTTGAAATTAAACCCAATTAGATTTAATATTAATTAGTTCATACTTTTCATCAATATAATCAATATAAAATATATAAGTATTACACGTACACGTAAAGTATACTCACAAATAAAATCCGGTCACCAAATTAACTAGATGTCTTCATTATTAACCTGTAACATTTTATTTTTCATCTCGACAAATAGCACAGACGCTTTATGAAATTATCAAGATGTCTATCTAGTTGTCTCAGCTTTTATTTGTGTCTAAAGAACTTGGCAGCTGAGCGACAGTAGTTGAGAAATATGATTTTCTGAGTGTTTAATAAATATGCGCATATTAAGGCTGGTTTTAGTCTCACGCTCACCGTCGGCGTTGATAGACGAGTGATCTTTATTACATTGAAACAAGGATACTGATTGTTTAGCAAAAATGGCAACGCTGATTGCACTCGTCAGTGCTGAACAATCAGTATCCCTATTTCATTGTAATAAAGATCACTCGCCTATCAGCGCCGACGGTACGCGTGACACTAAAACCAGCCTTATAGTGTCTTGTAAATTGTAGAAATGAGCTAAATAGGAATCAAAGGCTGAAATAACGAGCGGAATGGAAAATTAAAGTTTTTCTCATAGAAACCCTGCGGTAAACAAATGAGGGTTTTAAAAAGATATACTTCTTCTTCTTCTTCTTTCGTATGAGCAAGTGGCCCAACTCTGGTGACGGAGTTTTTAGGCCGCCTAAAGTCCTCCGTCATGGCTTAACGACTTAAAAGCCGGGACCGACAATTAACGTGCCCTCCGAAGCACGAAAGCGCTCAGCTCGTAATACCACTTGCGGTCAGCCATCCTAAAAGTGACCGTGCACAACGCTGCTTAACTTCAACAATAAATCAAGAATGTCCAAGCAAGCTACGCCACGAGCGCTTCAATATACACTTAGTGACCTAGTTACACATTAGTTAAATAACCTACTTATAGAAAAATAAAAAAAAAACAAAGTTAAAGATTTAGAAGTTAAAGTTTAAATCATGTATTTTATAATAAGTATAATTTATTACTATCTTTTGTATTAAAATGTATTGTTTGTATAACGTTCCTTTTCTTTTGTGTACACGTAGGTACCTACTTCTATAATCAGCTTTCCCTATCCTGAAAGGTTTGCTGGAAAACTCTTATTAGGGTTAAGCTCGCCTTTGTACATGTCATCTGGTTAAGTTTTTCTCTATGTATTTTTGTGTTACAATAAAGAATAAAGATTTCTCAAAAAAACATATCACTGAACATTTAAAAAACATTAAACTAAGGAATCAAAGGTAAATTCATAGTTCTTTTTACCTAAGACGGACTCTGTTGAAACTTTAACAAGCAATGAAAAACTCCAAGGCTAGAAGATCTGAAAGAATGTCTAACGATCCTTGGGGAATCGAGATCCTCTTTCGCTTTTTTCCAAGGATTACTAAGGGCATATCCTATAAGCCAAGAGCCGTGTTGGCCGAGGGGTATAGTATCACGGTATGAGGTATTGATCACCGATTTCAGAGATTACAAAGTGCACAAACAAATATAATTTATTTATAGCTAAGTAAGTTCCTATGAGCTGGCCAACTCTAGTAATGGGGTTTTTAGACCGCCTAAAAGCCTCCGTCATGGTTTTACGACTTAAATGCCGGGCCTGCTCAGCTCAGCTCGTAATGCCACTTGCGGTCATCTATCCAAATTTGACCGCGCACAATTGCTGCTTTACTTCAACGATCGACCAAGAACGCATAAGCAAGCTACGCCACAAGCGCTTAATAATTATATTTATAACTCAGTATACATTGTAGTGTTTTTTCTATACTATAATTTAACAAACTTTATCCAAATTCAATGTTTCTTATTTATGTAAAAAACAATAATTTTATCCTTCGAACCCTTTGAACGTAAAAATCCTTTCACAAAACAAAACGAGAAAACAGTCATCATGGCTAACAAACGATTGGCCGACTCACAAATCGCCCCTAATACCGAGCTTATGTCCAGAACGCAGCTGCGCCAGATTTATAACTTAACCTTTCCAATTGAAGACAATAATTTATACTTCAAACCCAAATAAGGCTCGTAAGTTACCTTCGATGAGTCTAGATAGATTAGATACCATCGACAGGTCGTGAAAAACAAATTTTCCCGTCCCACTCGCTCTCTCTCTTTCCCACTATGAGAAAATGAGATGGATGTTGTATGTAATCTATTATCAGGTGGCAGGGGTAGCTTATTTTTCTCCGTAACTTTTCCCTCATGTGGTTACATAATGCGAATAAGTAATTTTGGGAGCTTCCTACCGAATTGGGGTAAGTTTTTTGTTGTTATTACTCGAAATGCTTCCTCGAGTAACTGGGATGGAAGCTAATCTAAATTGCGTATGTTGACTTGTAGTTTTCTTTGTGGCACCTTATTCGGAAAATGGCAAAATCAACTGTTTGATGTTATTCTTTATAGACATTTAGCTATTTTTTGTCGTTCATTTATTTTTTTAAGGTGAAAGAAGCGCTCGTGGCGCAGCTTGCTTTTTCGAAAATAGGTTCGCGTTTGATCACACCCTGCCTGATGTAAAGCAACAGTGTGGTCTAAGATGGAGCACGCTTACCTAGAAGGAACCTATTGACTCTTGATTTGAAGTCACCCAAATTATACTTTTGTGGAAATACAGACCCCGGCAAGGAGTTCCACATTTTCGCCGTGCGTATGAAAAATGTAGACTCAAAGCCTTAGTACTAACACTGGGAATATCAACCATAGTGTGAAAGTACTCACGACTTATCATCGATGTATTACTTACTGCATATTATCAGCTAAAATAGCAAGCTAGTTAGGATCAAACAGCAAAAAGCTAATATTATTAATATCAATGTACTTGCTTAAAAACGTAGCAAAAGTTTACACTCACTTAGCCACTCGAGTATACGATAACTCCAGTGTCCACTGCAATTCACATACCATTCTGTTCAAACGCAAACAAGTCGTTAGTACTAAAGTTGTGTCCAAACTGTTTTCAGTGGCACACTGCATTGTGAAGTAAGCTTTCGTTTTATTTGTACCGACAAGGTGAACTTCGTACAGGCTTATTCTATTTTATGTTTAGTAACTTCTTGGGCCAGAATTTTTTTGGAGTTAAGCCTTGACCAAACCAAAGCGTTCAGCTAACGTCCGCGGTGGCGACGTCCGTGGTCCGATGATGACAATCGGTGTCACGATGCGTCCTCTGATTGGACAACAACTGATCGATACCTTGCACGCCACCGCGGACGTTAGTTGAACGCTTTAATTTGGTCAAGGCTTAAGGCGATAACTGAATGGCGTTCAGCAGGGCAATTCTACTAAATGACAACATCAAATATTTCGCTGCGTTTTGTTTCGTTCTCTTAAATGTCAACCTTCGGTGAATAGTAGAATGGCTTTTTCAAAAATTTGTTCTGTCAAAGTCCAAACGATAGCTAAAATGTCACCACAACAGAGTCGTTGCTCATTAGTAGAACAGGAAACAGACGAAAAGTCTAAGGTATAGTTGACGTTTTGCTTGTGGTTGATAAAAAGTTTGGTAGTAGAATCTGCACTCAGGGGTACAGAAGCATCGGTTGTCCAGCAGCACGATGGGCTGATGACATAGCATCCGTTGCGGGCCGGACTTGGATGAGGCGAGTGACGAGCCGTGGAGATTGGCACACTCAAAGGGAGGCCTATACCCAGCAGTGGGCTAAGTCGCGATGCGGATGATGATGATGAGCCAGAAAATCGAAGCCGCGGTCGGAAGTTAGTAAGATAAATAAATAGGAACTCTGTTTTCTAATAAAAATATAAATAAAAACAAAGTTTAAATCCCCGACCGCAGGTAGAGTGCTTAAAAGGTTTGTGGCGTTATCTCATTGGATTGTTAGGGTCTGGGCTCACTGCGCAGTATCATAAGCGGGCCGAGCCATGACCGAGCCCGTCACGAAAATAGCACCTTACACACTAAGACCGTATCATACTAGGACCGTCGCATAACCGTTTTGCGAAGCGTAATCTGCCCACCCGAGCCTATAACACAGTAATAGACATTTTGTTGGTTTTATGCTAAATACACAATTATTCTGAAAGACCATTTTAAAACTTATCACTCAATTTTTTTGTAAATATAGAGCGTTTACAAGCTAAACCACACTAAAATACATATTTCACACAGTTCGTTGTGAAATAAAAAATAAAAAATAAATTGATTAAAAAAATCCATAGTCGTTATAGGATTTGAAGCCGAACCCGGACACACGCAGGAGCATTTCAACCGGGTGTTGCAACCGCTATTCCATCTGGTCGCACAGCAGAGTGCGTGAAATTACTGTTAAATTATTAATTATTAATTATTTCACATTTAAACTGTAGTATTCTTACAATAATACCACATTTTAGTTAGTAAAATGACAGAAAAAATGATCGAAAACGCAGTAGTAAGAAAATTTACTGCGTTAATAATAATGTGTTTTGAACGGATTTCACAAGAAAACTAATTGCAATAATAGGGGATATATCACTCTACTAGGTAGTACTATAAAATGGCTATAACTGTTATGTTTTGAAGAAAAAATAAAGTAAAAACGTTAAGAAATATAGTTTACTAGCAGTGCCATCGTAGCATTGCCCCCATAGTGATGGTATATGGTGATCATGATGATGATGATGATAAAAAGTAGCCTATATCCTTCCTCACAGAGTTTAGCTATCAAATGCAGAAATAAATTTTCAAATCCGACTGGTAGCTCCTGAGATTAGCGTGTTCAATGTTCAAACAAATTAACAATCAAACTTTTACGCTTTATTATTGGTTGGTACCTATAGATTATGTGTACTTTCACTCCACATTCAAGGTTTTATTAATATGTAACCTCTTCTGAATATTTTATTGATTGTAGCTTCATCATTTTTCTCGAAATCGTGTTTTTGCTGTTACTACATTTTGATTTCGAGAGGGCAGTATTGTACCCGATGGGATTTTGACGTTTGATAATGTCACATAACGTGCGGAACGCATTAAGTTATGCTAGATGGGGGGGTTTTCCAATTCAAATAGATGGAATGAAAATTAAATTTTCTTACGCTCTCAATAAGTTTTTCGTTATCCATTTCAAAATTAGTTTCATTCAAACGAAACCCATAGCATAGAATAGCACATTATGTCATAAAGACTGCCAGTGTGCATGCTACTAGTAAGTTCAGAACATAGAGGTTTCAACCAAAGAAATAAGCGGCACGCGCTAAGAGAAAAAAAAAATGCTTTGTTTTTTTTTTGCTAAGAATTTTGAATTATGATTAGGTAAGTACCTACCTAATAAAAATAGGAAAAGGTAACTAGGTGCATATAGGCCGTTTAGGAGCCGCTCCCATCGAAAGGCCGCCTAAGCCTTTCAACGGCCGAAAAGCGGCCCCTAGGGGCCGACCTGGCTACGCTACTAATATGTGTATTGAAAGATGGGCGGGGATTAAAAATATAAAGGGGTGTCTGCACTACTAAAAAAAAATGTACGAGAACGAGTTGGGAAACTCAAAAACAAAATATTTCAGTTCATCAACTAATACTACTTTTTAGGGTTCCGTTGTCCTGACAAGAAACCCTAATAGTTTCGTTATGCCCGTCCGTCTGTATTTTTTAAGTATTATGTATAAGTATCATAACATAAGTCATCAATATCATAAGTTTTCTTACAATATATCAGTTAAAATTTATCTCAGAGTTTTAAAGATATTAGACTATGAACTATCCTTTATCCAGGGTGTGCGGACTGCGGACCGTACAATGTAAGTATTCATAGTAGATGTTCATTTCCAAAAGTACCTATCTAAATTATCGCATTGGATGTTTATCTGCAATGATAATTTAAATCTGTAGTAAATAAATAACTGAATAACTGAACAATACAATAACTTTTTTATTCTCAAAAACTTATTTTTAAATACGTCTCGACAACACTCTTTTCTACTCGTTTCTTTTTAAAAATAAAGGAATGTTTCCTTTAAGTAAAATACTGTATCTTAAGGATTTAAAGTAGTTTCCCTCCGGGGCCCATTCATTTTTTCCACCCTGTATATGGAATTTAAATTTTTCTACTCGTACATCAACTCGTACAAGGTTGTCAATTTTCAATTTTAGAGATGCAATGTGAACTCAGCCTATATTTTTAAAATTGTTATTTGTCAGCGGACGTCAGTCGAGTGTCAACTCGACCTGACATGCATGCGACCGTCTCAGTAGGGTTGCCACTTTTTTTTCGAATAAAGGAGTTTGTAGGAACTTACAAATAAATAGTAGATTTTACTTAATAAAAAATGTGATTGAAAAATAAAAGTTTCCTTGCTTCTGTCTGACTACCCCTACAAGTTTAAGTTTACATTCACATAATTAATATGACAGCTTACCATGGTTTTGTTGAGTCTGCTTTAAGGGCGTTCCCTGAGCCAAATACTGTATTTCCCTGTATAAACCCTCGATAAATAAAGTGGAAAGTAACTGAAAAGCCAACATGCATCTCTAACATTTTATCTTGTAATATACCGTTTAATTTTAGTTTTAATTTTTATTTAACATCATATTTACTTCATAATAAATCAACGAAAATCACTAAAAATAAGATAAATCTTCATTTGCTTTTGAAGTTGGTGTAGGTAATTTATGTTTTTGGTTTGCTCCATCGGATAGGTCATTCAATTAATGACATAAATTCCGTTCACTTTTTCGATTGGTTGTTATTAGGGATGAGAAAGCTCCAAAAAACTGCATTTTTGTCGTGTTTCGGAGCGAGCAGCGCCGATAAGCGCCGCGACCGGACGCATTCTAAATTTATCTTTAGTCTAACAAAGCTAAGACAAATATTTGAAGTTGCACTCATCGATGTGCTAATTTTAGCTCTAGGCTAGGGTATTATTTTTTGCGGCAACTCTAAGAGCAAAATTTGTAAGTCAGAAGAAAGGGTCAAAGCCATCACACTATCACATCACACTAATAGTTTGAATGTTTGGATGGATGGATTGATGTTTGGGTGGTTAGATGGATGTTTGGATGTGTTTGAACCGATTTGGCTGAAATTTAAAATATAGATAGAAAATAACCGTAAATAGGACATAGGCTACTTTTTATCCCGGAAAATTTTTTGAAACACATCTACTAACAAACAACATAAAATCGCCCAAGTTGCCACTAAGATCTTCGCCTAATATATTTTTTCCCCAAAAATATATTATTTAGGATTCAAATAATATTAGACTTATATTAAATATAATATTAGGTGTTGCAACCCTACGTGTCAGCAAAATAATCATGGCGGCCGGAGATTGACAAGACGGCCATGGCAGGGCAGGACACGCGACGGTGTGGGAACGGTCTGGTGTGGGGCGTCCGGTACATTTCAATACAAAGAATATCATTTTTGCCGGGACGGTGTTGCTACGGTCATACTATGCGACGGGGTAGAGACGCGATAATGTGTCAGGACCCTTCTACTTAATGTTCTATCCGAAGTAAGCACCTTTCTTTGGTCATTGGTTAACAGCCTCTGTGGCGCAGTGGGTGAACGCCCGCCTGAGACGCAGGAGGTTGCGGGTTCGATCCCCGCCGCGGAACAAATGTTTGTCAGATCTGCAAATATTTGTCTCGGGTCTGGGTGTTTTCTATGTTTAATTATGTATTTATTTACAAAAAAAGTAAGTTACTAGTAAGTATATCAGTCATGTGGTTCCCATAACACAAGCTCTGCTTACTTTGTGGCTACATGATGCTGTGTGAAATGTCCAGCATTATTTATTTATTTATTGGTCTCCTCTCTTCTTGGATATTTCTCTAGAATTGACCCTAAGTGCCAATTCAGACGTACCACAACCACACGACACCGACAACCACACCACAACGACGCGACGTGGTCGGGCGTATATTTGTATTGAAAATGAATTTCCAATTCACACGTACCACATTTTGTCGTTGTTATCGACCACCTGTGTAATACGACCACATCGCAACCACATCGCAACCACATCGCGACGACATGACGTCATCAACAGCGCGCGCCTAGCTGGCGCCTGCCACATTGACATTTTGTCGGTACCACAACGCAATTGCAAAAAGTCGCTGCGACACAATTCACACGCAACCACAGCTGGACCACATTTTGTCGCTGCGACGTGGTGTGGTAGTGGTACGTGTGTTTTGACGCTAATTATTTCAGAATCACTCACTTTATACGTGGTATAGGCTGCAAGCCCATCGTTTTTAAAAGTACAAAATAAAAAATAAAAGTAAAAATATGAAGTAAAATATAAAGTTTCCTTACTTAAAAATCCATTAAGAACAAGCGGGATTCAACCAAAACCTTCGTATCGAAATTCCACTAAGCCAATACGGCTATTCGGGTATTCATTCTAAATTACAGTTCAATGGTACATAACCTAAAATTTTACTAGAATTCTGCTACCGGGCAGCTTTAAAATATTCATGCAATATCTTTGCAATGTTGCAGTGTTAGAAATATGCAGATGTTTTTCCATTCAATGTGCGAATATTTCGTGCATTGAATTCGAAAATACCGTGCATCTAATATTTTAGCTTACAAACTAACAGGCGAATTCGGAATCCATTTTGGACTGCAATATTTTTTATAGCCCTGCAAAAATTTGCCTTAATCTCAGGAGCGGAGTCGGATTTGAAAAATGATTTCTGCAAAATTGTTTCGAATTATTTTCTGAAATTCAAGCTCACGATTTTAGAATAAAAAAATCAGTACATTTCGCCAATACTATATGACACGTATTAAGAGACAAACTGCTATTGTTAAAAAAATAATGTTGTAAATAAATAAATAAATAAATATTGCTGGACATTTCACACAGCGAAATCTAGCCCCAAACTAAACAAAGCAAAGAATCTGGCCGGATCCTGCCCCAGAGCCGAATATCGAATTAGACTATGCGTCTGAATAATATTATTTAAATAAAATATCACAAAATTAACTGGTACATACAGAATACTTAGATATCTCGTGCCCTGTGGGAATATAATTATGTTATTTTATTAGTAAGTAACTTTAGTCACTTCCGGTACTACAGTCCGTAATGCCTCTCCAGACTCACGGCGAGAAGTTTCACCGAGACTTCTCGAAGAACAAACAAATTATCCACACTCTCAATTTTCTCACTCGTGATCTGTTTGAAATCCTTTGTCTCGGCCAAAAATAGGTACCTACCGACACCGAAGCGCGAGAACAAGAAGGCGAGAAACTCCTCACATTCACGCTTCTCGGGTGTTGTCGGGGTTTCTTGCCGAGAGTATGGAGGGGCTATTAGGTATCACAGAGAATATTTTTATCAGATAGACCTACCTTCTTTTTCACGGTTGACATGACACTCAAATAGTAAACAAAACAGACGGACAAGAATTTGACAGATGTAAAAGGAATTTCGTTGAGTTTCAGTTGTGTGATTGTGTTGTGATGAGTGATTTTTGAGGATTTATCATATTTTATTTAAAATTACAAAAAGTACTGACGCCTTGGGATATGCATACAGACTAAAATGGAAGTGGGCTGGACATGTAGCCCGTCTACAAGATGGAAGATGGACTAGGAGAGTGACAAATTGGGAGGGTCCAAGAGGTCGACGCTGCATAGGAAGACCATACGCTCGCTGGGACGACGACATCAAGAAAACTGCTGGACCAAACTGGCTCCGAGTAGCACAAGACAGGGACAGATGGCTGGCTTTGGAGGAGGCCTTCACCTTAGGGGTTCTCTAGTACCTACTTAGATTATAAGCATTAGTGATAAGAAAAAAATGTTAATTATAGAGAAATAAAAGGCTTTTTGTTTTATTTATTTATAGATATCATATTTTATTTTAGGCGGTTGTACAGAATCACTGCACACGAGTGTAGATAATTTTATTGATGAAATTCCCAATTTTTTTTCTTTTTTACTTGAAATTGTAGGTACTGGGAGCACCAAAACTAAGTGTATGGTCATTTCAAAGGAAGCGAATATAAACTGTAACATCAAGGTGAACGGTATAAACCTGGAAAAAGTGCCTAAATATCGATACCTAGGATCATGGCTAACTGAATCTTGGGAAAGTGACACTGAAGTACGCGTTCGCATTGAAATTGCAAGGTCATCATTTATGAGGATGAAGAAAGTTTTATGCTCTCGACAGCTGAACATCAAGCTGCGAACTAGGTTAGTCAGTTGTTACATCTGGCCGGTGGTACTGTATGGCTGTGAAGCGTGGACCATAAAAGAAGACCTTCGTAAAAAACTGGAGGCTTTTGAGTTGTGGGTGTACCGCCGAATGCTGCGAATAAGTTGGACTCACAAGGTCACAAACGTCGAAGTTCTGAAGAGAATAGGTATAAGCAAGCCCTTCCTCGTGAAAACTATTAAACAGAGAAAAGTAGCTTATTTGGGACATATATTACGACACGAGCGCTACAATCTGCTCCAGCTTATCATGATGGGTAAAATACCTGGCAAAAGAGGGGTTGGAAGACGGAGAACATCTTGGCTTCGTAATATAAGAGATTGGACGGGAATCAAGAAAGCGGAAGATCTGTTTAGGCTAGCACTAGACAAGGAAAAATTTGCCAGGATGACAGCTAACCTTCAGTAATGGAGAGGCACTACAAGAAGAAGAAGGGAGCACCTGTGTGCGTCATTTATTTTCTATACCTACTTCACTTAAAATTCTGCTAGTCTTAATAATAATGAAAAAGTAAATGTTCACACAGCGCCATCTATCCCCAACGTAAGCAAAGCTTTTACTATAGGAACCTTAAAAATATAGTTTCCTAGGTTCTCCGTTCATGCTGGGCGTCATAGCCTGCTGCTTTATATTAGAATAACTTTTAAATCCCACTTTTTAGAGGAAGAAGATGAATGGACTCTCATTATAAAATAAAAAAACAAACCCAAAAATCCCAATTTGGTCATGACGCAAGCATTCTTTCCTGTTGGCATCTGTGGGGCAAATTTATTCAAGGAATCGGCCATCTCTTTTCCTTTTTTTGTAAATACATAAGTACTTATAATACTTTATAACACTCATACACAGAACTAACACCTATGTTCATCACACAAATGTTTGGATGGGAAACGAACCCACGACCTACAGCGCAGAAGGCAGAGCTACTACCAACTGAGCTAACAGGCCAGTCAATATTGTACTTTTCTACGTAAAACTTGAATTAGAAGAGATTACACAGTAGCTAGTCTGATTGTGTAACAGTGCTTCGCTCCTAACGACCTGGATTCACTATACAGACGTGTTCTCATCACGACGGATCGTGGACCAATCTGTTCTGGACTTATCTGTGTTTTGTAATCAGTTAGCCGAAAAAGATTGGTGAGAGCGTCGTGAGTAAAGTCTTTTTGTGTTTGAAATCAATATAGAACAAAAAACAATAAACATTCTTAACGCGTTCAATGCTCATGTGCTGTACTGCTCGATTTTATCTTGCAGCGCTTTCCTTCGGAGGGCACTGCAGAGCCGGGCAAGAAATGGGTTATTTACTATACTCCGAAGCACAGAAGCGCTCAGTTGTTAATGTCACTTGCGTCACACATCCAAATTGTGACCGCTCAGAACATTGCCTAACTTCAACAATATTTCAAGAAAGTCTAAGCAAGCTATGCCACAAGCGCTTCTATAAGCAAGTTCCAGACCAAAAACTAAGCTATGGCGAAGCTAATCTGAGCCAGCTAAGCAAAGATAAGCTGAGGTAAACTAAAAAAAAAAATCCAGCCCTTGGATTAGCTTTGAGTGGTTTTTAGAGGGGATTAGCTTAGCTCCCGTAACTGCGCATCGGCATGCACAACTTACTTAGCTTCGCATATTTTAGTTAGCTCACATAGCTTAGTTTGCATAGTTTGCAGTCTGCACACAAGTATGAAAAGCTACTTCAGATATGCGAGCTAAGCTAAGCTAAGTTAGCTTAGTTTTGGCTCTGCAACCCGCTTAATCGAAATAGTAATTATCAGTCCATAAACTGAACACTCCAATCGTTAAATCCTTCCGCTGTCTTCGCTGAGCAAACTTCATTAGGCCAGTCGCTCGTGCAGATAAAAAACATCCAATACTCGTGGTCTGGGTCCCGTAGGTTTTTGCTAAACCTTTTAAAGCCTTCGAGAAACGTTGTTCTAGTTGGCAAAAAACCAAATGTAGTGACTTTTATTTTTTTTACTGATACTTTCTTAACCGCATTGATGTTTGGATTTTATACTATTTCTATTTGTGTCTAAGCCATTTTAAGCCAACTTCCAAAAAAGGAGAAGGTTCTCAATTTTTTTTGTGTTTTTTTTATGTATGTTCACCGATTACTCAGACGCCTGGACTGATTAGCCAAATTCTTATTTTGCTTAAAAGGGTATACTTCACAATTGGTGCTACAAAAATTTGGTAAGGATCTGTCGAGGATCTTCGGAATTATGAACGGAAGTTCATCTCGAGAGTGCAAAAAATTGTTCAGTCGAATATAACTTTTGAAACTATCATGGTTACGAACTGATGGTAATTATCCCGTTGATAATAATATTTATGTTCAGTCGAAGTCGGTTTTTTTTTTTTAATTTTTAATTTAGCCACTTGTACAGTCAGTTAACGAACAGTTCACAAGGATTCACCTAGTAGTATTAAGTAATTTTTGAAGCAGGAAAGCAACAAATAGTAAAAGATCAGAGGGCCTAGCCAACCGGAATTCGCCATGAAGCGATTCAATTTCTATAATTTGCTAACACTCGAACGTGACGTTTCATTGGCCGAACGTAAGGTCACGTGGTCTTCGTTTCATATATCCACTAATGAAACATCGGCGATAGTAAGCGAAGCGAAGCGAAGCGAATTGTAGAAATAGAATCGATTGATGCCACTTGGCTAGAGGCCCAGTTGTTAGCAGTCACTCATCCATTTCACACGACCACACACAACGTCAAATACCTTCGTCAATCAAGAACTACGCGAGCTGAGCGCTTCGTAAACAAATCCTTTGCAAGATACAGAAACGATAAAAAATGTTTGCCCTTTTGGGATCTGCTCAAACAGGCACAAAAATTCTTCATGTCCCTTGGTGGCAAATCAGAAGGACAAACAGGAAAAATCCAATTTTCGCGCCATTGTATCAAATCAAGTCCAATTTTTCACAATTTCTGTCAACGGATAGATCCAACGTAGTTTCTACATATCTCTGACGTACCTTTTTGTCTATCTCGGAGTACATATTCCTGAGGTAATGCTTAGTGAACGAAAGGTTAGTAAAAGAAAGCTAAGCCCCATACAAAAGAAAGCTAGGCCCCATACCGTGTTTGTTGCCCTGATTCTTCACGGTGTTGGTCGCGAAAGAACAGGAGTAGAATCACCTAGCTCTTAAGACGATTCAGGTTAAGGTAGCTGCCCTTACTGACCCATCTCAAAATTTCACCCTGTATGTAACAATGACCGATAAAATTCATAATAATAATAAAATGAAGCTTAATTTGACGTAATTTGCATAAAACCATAATTTTATCGCCATTGCTTATATGCAATTTGCTTACAATAAATGATTATGAATAATGAATAATTATGACAGATCGAATTGATTAATAATACCAATGGGCTTAATGATTACATCCAATGAGCGCTTTAATGAGCTACAACTGAACGCATTCATCCAATCATTCGCTGTTTTATCGTATTAAAATATTATTATCAATATATTGTCAAGTAATTAGGTTAGCTGTCAATTTGACGTGAATACAGTGAAAATAGATTGTAAAATAACGCTGAATGAAGTAGCCGCTATGCAATCCCGTTTATGAATGAGTTTAACAAATTTTGAATACTATTGGTGATAATTTTATCATTCTTTGTGAATCAGATAAAACATAATGAAAATTATTAAGTACGGGATTTTATCGCGTATTTTATTTTATTTTTTATTTATTTTCTTTTCCGACGTTTCGAACACGTTAAACAGTCGAACAGATAAAACAATTTCGAAGCGGCCATTTTAGCCCTAATCCTTTTGTTTAAATTTGTTTTGTATGAATAGTTTTATTATAAAACTTAGGTATCCTTTTTTTAATTGACAGGGTAAAAATGTGTTAAGTACTAAAATGTATTTTCACTAGCTTCCGCCCGCGGCGTTGCCCGCGAGGTACCTCCATAGCATATAGCCTATGTTAATCTTGAAAGTTCATTCTAAATACTGGTGAAATAATTTTTGAAATAGGATAATTTCGAAGATTACCTCCTACATACAAACAAACGTTACCTCTTTATAAATTAGTATTAGAAGTACTTATATATATAGATTGATATAGATATAGATTGACATAAGTGACAAGAAAAAACATTCTCTAAGTCATAGTCATACAAAAAGCATTGCATCCTACCTGAGGCGTGAGACTGATTTTTATAAATTTTCCGTAGATATTACAATAATAATTCTTCGATGTGTTAAATTTGAAGAATCTGTTACAAGATCAAATTTCTCGGAAATCAAAGCAAATATTGTGTTCAAAGCATATTCTACTTACGGGGACTTATTTTAAAATACGATACTCTCTCATTAAGGAGATGCCAAACAAGAAACACAAGAGCAATATAAACAAATCATTACTCCCACACTTATAACCGGTGTTTCTAAAATGATGGTAACCGTAAATTCATTTATAAATGTACCTATAAATAAAATAAATAATGCTAGACATTTCACAAAGCATCGTGTAGCCCCAAATTAAGCAGAACCTTTTGTTTTTTTTATTTATTTGGCCCACTAAACTGGACGTTACACATAACAAAATTAAAAGAATAGTACAAATAATATTAACATGGTATACGTCCTTCTAGAAGTAGGCACGGCATGAATTAAAGAGAAAGCAGTTACCATACAAGAGAAACACATTTAAACAATAAAAAGTAAGTTTTATAGATTGAAAGCTTGCAAACCTATTTCAGGATTTGCAAAGCAGGGATTTTTTTACTGTGGTCAACACAGTGCGCCGAAATGTCAAAGAGGTACAATGGCGAGTTTTGACCATAATTAGTTATGAGAACCACACGACTGATAACTTTTTTTTTTGTAAATTCATAATTATTATACATAGAAAACTCCCAGACCAGAGACAATTTTGTAGATCACAAAACATTTGCCTCGCGGTGGGAATCGAACCCGCAACCTTCTCAATTTCAAGCGGGCCTTCGCCCAAAAAAACATCTCGATCACCTCAGTTTTCAAACAAATAAAACCACATAAAAATTGTTTCATCCGTTCAAACAGACACAATATGTCATACTTAGATACCACAAACTTCAAACACCCCTATTTTTTTATCGGGGCTTAAAAATGGGACAAAAATATAATGTTGAAACTTGCTTTAGTTCTATTGCATACTTTTAAAATTATTATTATGCATTACTAGGCGAGAATAAACCAAGAGCATAATTATATTATAATAATCTAACTCACATTTACATTACCTTTTTAATTAATACTTACACTGCAGGGCATTCGGTGCCACTTCAGTGGCGAGACTTCATGTTATTGAAATAACGACTTTATGATCTAGCTTATAAGTCTTGTATCAAAGGGTCAGAGAGTTTGGTGGTTTCAAAAATTATACCATGACGTCACAACGAGTGACCTTTCGACTCTCATTTAAATCTTCGTGACCTCGTCTTTCGGTTCTCATTTTATACCAGCCTTACGGACAGTAATGGCTGAAAATGAAATGAAAACAGTAAATAAAACATACAGTTGATTCAACTACAATAATACCAACTCAGCTCTCCAACTTTTAAAGAGGTTAAAAAAACCAGTACCAGTAGTCAGAGGTACTGCCTTTGCCTAATAGATAGATAGATAGATAAATAGATATTTATTGACATAGGAATTTAACAGACATTATTAGTAGTGTTTTAAGCCTATATTAGGTTTGTATAAACACTATGGTTCTCACTATGGTATTATGATAACGTCGCGATTATTTTGAAAACGAAATCGCGAGTGAAGCTTGAAGGTAACGTACTAAGGTGCCGCCACAGACGAGTATCATTGTACGCAGTAAAATTTAATGAGGATCGTCAACGTTTGATGTGGAAAAGCATATTTGAGCCTTTCCATCTATTTTAGATTATTTATACAGAGCGTCAGAAGGAAGTTTTGTTTCGAATCCTGGCCTTGCATCAATAGATTTTTCGTTTCGAAAAATTTATATGCGCATTAACATGAGCTCTAACCCAGTTGAACACTGGTTACACAACGTCCTGTCTCTATTCGTCACTATCCACAAATAAAGACAGGACGTTGTTTAACCAGTGTCCAACTTTAAACAACTTTCATAAGTAAGACCCTACGTAAGTGTCTAAACATCGGTGAGGAAACCCGCGGCTTAGTCATCTCCACACGTAGGTATTGACCATGTCTTTCCTGTAGATATGGTTGGTTAAGCTGAGAAGATGCTGTAGATGCTGGGCAAGCCTACTCCATCTCAAACAATGTCCCAAGCACACTGCAGCGTCCCGATAGTATAGGCAAATATCCTCCTGACACTGTACCTATAAATCATCTAGAAAAGATGTAAAGGCCTAAGTTTTTTTAAGTGCTTGTTACATTGTTGAGATGGAGTGTCCTAGCACTTAATTCTCATGATATTTTCTGAATGTCCGTTTAAGCTGGAGGCTAACTATGATCATGAAGACGAACTAACCATTTATGTAGGTAACTATTTTATGATTTTACTATGTTGTAGAAATATAGACTCTTCATACCAAAGCATTACCCCACAAACCTTAGTTCCTCTCGAATCTCGTATAAGACAGTTAATCAATGTAATTACATACTTTGATTTATCTGAATGATGAATGAGTGGTTTTTAAGTGCTAAGTTTAGTAATTTATTGTTAACCTTTTGAATGATAAATAAATAAACAAAAAATAAAGTTTTTAGGTAGTTTTGCCTCAGAAAACCAGTAAATATTTTCAATGTTTTCAATCATAAAATAACGCAAATAAATCATTTCATTTCATTTCATTTCATTTCAAATAAAGACAATATTTGAAAACGAAAAATCTTATCAAAATTTTCAATTCCGACGAGTTTTGAACCCGCAATGATACAAACGATCCTCCTTAAGCCGGAGTGCCTTTACCAACTCGGCCACGGAATTCATATTCCAAATCGGAATTGAAAATTTTGATTTTAAGATTTTTCATTTTCAAATGCCTTTCAAAAACCTTAGTGTGGTTTAACACTATAAAAATTAAAAAAAATATAAAGACAAAAGGTTTTTTGTTTGTTTGTTTGTACTCACGTTTTAGAAAACGGCTCTAATGATTTCGATAAAATCTGCGGTACCGGCGGTTACGGAGACAAAAAATCGATTTAGCTAGGTTCTAAATCTGGGAAAACTCGTTTTCTCGGCATTTTCACGCAAAAAGATTTACTAGTGCAATGTGGTTCGTAATTTCACAAAATTTGTTGAGACCAAAGTGGCCGAGTGGAGTCCGCCTTTCAATCGAAGACTTCGAGCTCGAATCTCAACCAGTAAAAGTTTGTTTTTTTTTAAGTTTTTTTAATTATTTTTTTTTATTTCTCTATTTGCACACGAGTAAAGCTCGGTCGCCCAGATATTAATAAATTAAACGGCGTAACCCTCGACGCAACGTTACACTTGACGCAACCGCTCCTTAACCCGACATCCCGCCCCAACGTTAGAAAATGGTTCGATCAATTCATGCCAGAGTCGCGATTTGTCTATTACTCCATTTTGTTTGTAAAAGGTCAAGAGTATTCAATGGGTTCATTCGCATGTTTAAGACCCTTTTCACCTACGGTTCACTTACTAAGTTACTAAGATTAGGTAGTTTAGGTATACCTTTTTCAGTTACCTATGCAGTTTCATTGAGCTGTTAATGATATATTTTTTTACAATTCGCAGTCGAGCGCATTATGATCAAACTAATATTATGAATGCAAAAGTTTGGATGGATGAATGTTTGTATGTTTGTTCCTCTATAACTCGACAACCACCGAACCGTTTGGCTGAAATTTAAAACATAGTTAGATAATGACTGGACTAGGACATGGGTTACTTTTTAACCGGGTACCACGCGAGCGAAGCCGCAGGCGGAAGCTACATAATAATTAAAAAAAATTAAAGCAAACTTATCAATCGAGTTCCAAATGCTGATACCGGATGACGGACGAAAGTCCAAGATTTCGGAACCAGGATAATGGAACTCAAGTGGATTTACACATCGCAAGGCGAACAATGTTTTTAGATTAGATGATAACAGGTGAAGCAAAGCCACGACTGAATGGTGGCCGAGGATGGAACAAAGAAGTGTGGGCCAACCGGTATCGAGGTGCGTCGACGACATAGGTCACGTCGCGGGGCGTTGAGTCAGATCCAGTGACAAGCACAGGACCGTGGTGGATAGCACGAACCTCGGGAGGCATATACCCAGCAGTGGGTAAAATAGGGCTGTGGATGATGATGTTGATGAAAAATAAGGTCGTGAGCCTTTTTACTTTTTTTAATGTACTTACTTGCTTCTGATTGTGACTTCATTCATAGACAATCCAACTCACTTTCTGTATTTTTGATTCTATAGAGAAAAAAATCTACCTGCAAAATGTATTTTCAAAATAAAAAATAACAAAAATTCCTATAAAGCTTAACACAAGAGGAAACTCAAATTAAATGCCCGTTATTTTGAATTCTCGAAAGAGATTTTCCGGTATTTCGATTAAATAATAAATTTTTCGCGTTCCAACGCATTTCGAAAGAAACATCGTCTACCAATAACTTTACTGTACACGACAACATAAACTGCGCATACCTCATTGAATAAGCCAGGGTTGTATCAAGGGTCTTAAGGCACAGACTTGTTGTAAAAATATCAGTAGGGCTATTTTGATTCACACGTAAAGTTTCTAACTCGGATTACTTACTACAAAAATAGATTTTTTACATGACTACTTTGAAATGGTAGAAAATGGTTGAAAAAAGTGATACACATTTTTATTGTGTAAAATATGTTAAGTGATTCTGCATTCTATAACTATAATATTTTTCGTAGAAATCAAATTTGTAGGAAGTAATCCGAGTTGGCGATTTTCCCCTCTACTTATAAAATTCTTTTAAAAGTAAAAAGTAATT
Source organism: Camptogramma bilineatum (assembly GCA_958496255.1). Lineage (NCBI taxonomy): Eukaryota > Metazoa > Arthropoda > Insecta > Lepidoptera > Geometridae > Camptogramma > Camptogramma bilineatum. The sequence goes on along the minus strand of OY292473.1, from coordinate 5,911,746 downwards.
AAGTTCGTATGAGTAAGTGGCCAACTCTGGTGACGGAGTTATTAGGCCGCCTTAAGGCCTCCGTCAAAGCCGGGACTGACAATATAACGTGCCCTCCGAAGCACGGAAGCGCTTTGCTAGTAATACCACTTGCGGTCACCCATCCTAAGAATGGCCGCGAAAGGCCAATTTCAGATTCTGAATAAAGCCTTTGACCGAAGAAAATCAAGCAAATCAACGTACTTTTAGAAATGTCACTTTCAATGTCATTCTGATATTGTTTTTAGCGTGAACGAAATAAAAGATATCAGTTTTAGTGATAATTTACTTAGTCAGTGTAGGTACAAGGGAATCCGCTTGATGCGATCCGTCCGCTGCGTGCGATGCGTAAAAAAAACATAAAACATAAAACACTAGCTCATACGAACCTACTTACAATCCTGTGTGGTTGCTAGCTTCTTTATAATCTCGACGTCATTTCCCATAGGGGCTTATGTAGTGGCAATTTGTCCCAAGAATGTTTAGGGTAATAAATCACGCAAATGTTACACATCACTCAATTAATTGCCCGTCCGTCTCCTGGCACTTTGAAGCTTGTTTAGGCATTCAGTTTATAGATCGACAAAGTAAAACGACGTTTAACGTGGTATTAGTAATAGTTTATTTATTGCCTTGTGAATTTAATATTATAATAATAATTATAGAATTGGGTAGAATGAAATGGATGGCTGCCAATGAAATATATAAACAATATGCATATTTTTTACTAATAAGAAGATTTAATAAAGGGATAATGTTGCTATACACTTATTTTCAGCAAGTTAGTTCTGACGTTATTATTATCATAAAAATGTAAGATGCCAGTACCTACTGTTTTGATGAACTATTATACATTATTTAATTTCAATCCAATCTTTATAATGTTAAGCCATAATCATAAAAAAAAATTAGATACAAAAAGCTCAGGTCGGCTGCTCAATTGGTGGAGTTTTTGTTAACAACATTAGCTACGCCGATGATATGGTGCTGCTGAGCCCATCAATCAGTGCTCTCAGAACACTTTTAGGGATCTGTGAGAGGTATGCGGAGGCCCATGGCCTAAGATACAATGCGAGTAAAAGCGAGTTTATGGTTTTTAAATCAGGCACTAAAACCTATGAGACCACCCCGCCAGTTAAACTCAATGGCTGTGAGCTGAAGCGAGTAACTTGCTTCAAGTATCTGGGCCATTGGGTCACCGAGGCCCTCACCGATGATAAGGACATGGAGAGGGAACGCAGGGCATTGTCTATCAGGGCGAATATGCTGGCCCGTAGGTTTGCACGTTGCACTAAGCAAGTAAAAGCTACGCTTTTTAGAGCATATTGCCAGTCATTTTACACGTGCAGCCTATGGATCAATCATACAAAAAAGTCTTGGGATGCCCTGCGTATCCAGTACAACAACGCATTCAGGGTGCTGATGAAGCTGCCACGCTTCTGCAGTGCGTCAGGAATGTTTGCTGACGCACGAATTGACGGGTTTGCGGCGATAATGCGCAAGAGGTCAGCGTCCCTGATGCGCCGGGTGCGTGGCAGCTCCAACAGCTACCTGCAGTTAATCGCTGAGAGACTGGATACAGAATGCCTCTTCATGGAGCATTGGACAGGGGTGCACATCAAGCTCTCCTGACCAATAGCTTCACCTAGTACCTCTTTATCTTGGTGCTCGTGTAGGTATTTGTTTTTTAGTGTAGTGTGTTTTTTATTGTTTTAGTTTAAATTGTGTGTGTTTTATTATTGCTTTTTATATGGACACTGTAAATTATAATCGTATTTAATTTATATTTTGTCTGAAATAAATGAATTGAATTGAATTGGAAAAGTGTATCACCGAAAAGAAAGTTAGGCTAAACTGTGTTTGTTGCCTTGGTTCTTCACGGTTTTGGTCGCGAAGGAACAGGTGTGGAATCACCTAGCTCTTACGACGATTCAAAGTGATACACCATCGTGATCCTATTGAATAAATTTAAGTTTGAGTTTGAATGTGTATATTTTTTAAGTCTATTCTCAAAACCCTCAATACATCTCTGTCGCAATTGGTAGCTCCCAATTCGACAATTTTATCTTTGTTTATAGGCTTCACTTGACAAACATGCTGATTTATTTTAGTTGGTTTATAGTTTGTAGTATCGAATTTAAACTATCGTAGCTTTGCTTTTATTTAAAACAAACTGTATTTTATAGTTTAGATTATATTACTCTCAAACTTTGGAATTTCTTGTCTTTTATTACTTTTGCTATTACAATGCTTTTGCTTTTTTCTATTACAATGATATTTTACCAAAGGAGACGTTATGACTCAATATAGAAAACTTTAAAACGCGACGAAATTGTGTTATAGCTAGTTAGGTAGAATACAGGCAGCTTTGTTTATATCACTCAAGAAAACTAAAAAACAGCAAATATTCAGTATCTAATAGTAAAATAATAATAATAGTAAAATAGCAAATAGTCAGTAGGTATATAAAACCTAGTTAAAAGAGATAAATTATGTGCGTGCTGCGTGTAACTGCGTGTAATATCGGAGAAAGACAGAGTGCGACTGAGTTGACTCAAGCTAATTAGCTTGACTTTTGTTCATCACGCAGACTGAGGTAGAACGCATCTACCTCAGTTTTATATAGAAGATATTTTAACTTAAAAGCCGGGGTGGTACAAAGCATCACTCTTTGACACGTCATGTCAATTAAAATTAGAAAGGTGGCGGGCCAAGCCCATAGACTCTTGCATATTAGAAAGGTCGTTACGATAAACGTTGAAGGAAAACCCTTCAACGTTTAGAGCTGGTTTATGCGCATATCATCCAATCTAGATGCAGACCACTAGATGATGACCACAATCATCAGCCATGAGGAGCCGACTACAGAGAGAGAGATGCGCATAAATTTTTCGAAACGAAAAATCTGTTGATGCACGACCAGGATTCCAACCCATTACCTCCGGATCTAAAGTCGGTCTATCTGTTGGCCAACACGGCACTAAAATTGCCAATCAAATTACACGAAACGAAATTATCTGACAGCTGATGAAATAACTAGGCTGCGCTTACAAATACATCCCGCGCGAATCAATCGAAACTAAATGAACAAATTGTACTAAACACGCATTTCCAAAATTTCACATCGGTAAGTTTATTTACTGTGTTGATTATAATCGACTGGTGACTGTTTTCCACTGCCCACGTTAATTAATTTCTACGTAAGCTTTTAATTGGAGTTTGATCATGAGAAATTTTCTCAGCTTGAAGTCACAAACAATTCTACTTCCTGCTATATTTTCCTTCGTCTTCTTCAAGAGCCTCTCCAACTAGTGACGGTCGGCTATCAGCTGCTGGAAACTTTCTCGGTCTTTTGCCAGGCGGAACAGCAGAGGCATTCTGTACTAGACTCACTTCGAATTCACTCAAGTGACCGAGCTCACTAAATACGCAAGAATGTATTGTAAGTGTTTGTAGTAAGATTCAAATTTCGAATACGAAATTTGAAATCTCACAGCGGATTCAGCTCTTCGACGTTCGAAGTGAGTTTACAGAATGATTTTGCTGTTCAGATGCTCTGCCGGCCTAACATGTGCAACATCGAGAAAGATATCTCGATCGGTCGAACTGCTCTAACGCATACGTAAGAGCAGTTTAACCGATCGAGAAGTCTCTTTTCTCGACTCTCGACGTTGCACATGTTAGGCCTACTGGTCATTCCCGTCCACTCCCGGATGTTGCGGAGCCACGACTTCTTTCTTCGACTAACTCTTTTGCTAGGAACCTTGCCCATCATAATTAATTGCAGAAGCTGGATCTATCTTTTCCTACTAATATCTCAACTTTTGTAGAATATGTTTGAATGTTTGTGTTTCAGATTTCACCAACCGAGTAGATGTAGTCCGTAGTCTGGAATAACGAATCCCATCAGAATCTAAAATTTTGATATGACTTCATTTTCAACTAGAGAACGGCCGCGGCTTCGCCCGCGTTGACTACCATTTCTATCCCACGGGAACCTTACATTTTTCCGGGATAAAAAGTAGCCTTTGTGTTATTCCAGAACCTAAACATTCGAAATTTCATCAAAAACGGCTTTGTAGATAAAGGGTTACGTGGTAACAAACATTCACACACACGGACTTTCGCCTTTATAATATTAGTAGGATGAAAAATCTATATAAAAACGGGTGGGTTCCCGGGGATTCCCACCCACAACCTTCGAATCTAGCCTAGACACCACGTTGGCCAATACGGCTCTTAAACTTACCTACTTGTAATTTCAAAATTAAACGTGATATCAGTCTGCACCAGTTTATGTACACCCAAAGTTATAAAATGTTCACCAAAATTGAATTTATTATGTTGCATTGTTCGAGTTACTATCCCAGCCACCTATAAACTAGGTATGTCTGTTATTTGAGCGAGCTAGCGAAACGTGCTTTGGAACCTAATAAACATTTCCAGAAATAAAGCGAGAGATATAAGGATTTGGACTCCAAAGACATTAATTTTTTTTTTTTTTTTTTTTTTTTTTTTTTAATTAATAAAACATTCAGCTAGGCCTGAATGTTTTAAGTTTTATGTTTTAAGACTGAAAGCTACATTTTACTATGAGTATAAAAACGTGTAGGTATACTACGCAAGATTCTGGAGTTCTTCGGACACATCGCACGAAAGGATGGGCATAATCTCGAACAGCTCAGGTCAGGTCAGGGTTAACGGCAAACGACCAAGAGGGCGTTGCCCCACGAGGAGGACTGACCAAATCAGATCAAAAGTCAAAGATTATTTATTCAATAAGATCATGTAGGTCACTTTGACACGTTAATTCTCTTATAATTCTAATAACAATAGTAATTTCTTCTGATCATCTCTTGACATCAAGCTTCACAATGCTCTCCAAAAAGCCAAGGATAGAACCAGGTGGAAAGAAATTGTCACAAACAAGTTGCTTCAGCGGGAAGTCACGACCCCTCAGTAAGAGCCCTCGCAAAAAACCGCCGTGTTAAAACCGTCTCGTGGGCACGCGCCCTTATGAGGAATACAACGCGAGGAGGAAAAACATATATGTATAAAACATATAAGTAGTCAGATGAATACCATAGTACATGTCTAGATTTTGCTAGTTAGCATCCCATACGTGACAGGTTGCAAGCCCATCGCCGCTACTAGAAAGCTAACTGGAAAGCCAACTGGAATATTGGATGTTATAACGTTCCCAATATTTATATATTTATTTACCGGTACGATAGTGCCTTTACCCTTTAATAGGTCAATGAACTATCGTGTTTCCGAGAAAATTAAACTCAATTTCAATCTTTCAATGCTCATTAATCATGTTAATTAAAAGCCGTGTTGAAGACAACATGGGCCAACTTGAGTGAGTTCCTCTTGTAGTTCCAGGTTCGATTCCTAGACGTGCATCATTACATCACTTAAACCTGAGCATGAGCATTAACAACTTTTTGACTGAACCAGAAAATATTGTAAAGGCCTGCAACGTGCCTACGTTGCCTCTGACTACCTCTTTAACGATCTAGTGGATGTTAGACCTTGCTAAGCCATATAATCGTGAACCTGATTTCATATCACACTACAATCTTACTTTTTATCTATAACTAGCTGACCCAACAGACGATTGACAAAATGAAATGAAAAAAAAACGCTTAAAACCTTTTTCAGACTATAGGTTAAAAAAAATAATTTTCCGAATCGGTCCAAGTTATGCACATACGGCAAACTTTTGGGTCGGGCGTACCACCAACTCTTAGAGCAATGTCAAAACAAGGTGAAAACAGTCCTGTGTTAGGCTTGTTTCAACATTCCTAAAGAAGGATGGTTTCCACCTTGTTTGAATTTGAACCAAATCTTATTTTATTACTGCCGCATTCCTGCTGCATTCCAGCACCCCTATTTTGTAACACATGGTAAGTCGCTAACTCGGATTCGTTCAAACAAAAATCGTTTTTTTGCGATGAATACTTTGAAATGGTAGAAGATGGGTGAAAAAAGTGATAGACATGTTTGTTGTGTAAAATATGTGAAATAATTTTGCAATAAATAACTTTAATGTTGTTCGTAAAAAATCTATTTGTTGAAACGAATCCGAGTTAGCGACTTACCGTGTGTTACAAAATAGGGGTGCTGTATCGAGTCAATGACTTGACACTTGACCCTCCACGATGACGACACCAAAACATTCCTTTAAGATTAAAACAAGGTTAACTTAGGCCTGCGTTAGGCTTACTTTAACCTTACCTTAATCTTATCTAAGCACGGAATCAGAGTAATCTTACTTTGGCTTTGCAAGGCCTCTATTCATAAATTCGGATTAACTTTTGTCAAAGTTGCGCCACGGATTAAACTATTGCCATCCTTTTTTGTTAGACAGTGACAAATATGGTGTTAATAAATTCGTGGCGCAACTTTGACAGCAAGTTAATACGAGTTTATTAATAGAGGCCTAAGAGTTCATAGTAAGGCCCCTGGTTCTCAAACCCAAGCACCCACACCCACGACCATTTCAACTTTAAAAGTCCCCCGCTCAGTCAACACGACCCATTTTTTAGTTGAACAGCCGAGCCGTATCCCGAAAAAGCCAGACAGAGCTCTACGAACAAAAGTAATTACAAACGTTAGTTCCAGTTCCAGTCGGGGTTCATTAATATGCTAATGCCGTTCTGTACAGCATCGAACTCTATACACAGTGCTGTGTGGACAGCTGGTCTACTCCAAAAATAAATGAATAAAAATAATAGAATAATAATTATCGAAAAAGAACACAGTAGCTGTTATTAAACTTAGGTTAATAAGGTTAGTCTTGTCACGGGGAAGGATACATTTTATATGATGAGATGAATGTAATTTTTTATGTAAAATTTTATGTGTTCCCAAGGTGCGGTAGACATTTTTAGGCATTTTTTTATATATTTTGAAGATGTCTAAAGGGGTAAGGTATGTCCAAACATATTTGGTAAGTTCCCACATTTCCAATAACAAGTTACTCAGCTGTTCCGAATAAACTGCTGTAGGAAGGAGTAAGGTTGGAAAGAGAAAAGTGGGCTGAATTTTAAAAGGTATCTTAGCGATGTTTTGATAGTCATGGAGTCTTTGTTTGTAGTACAAAGACATAGGTCAAACGGACCAATATTTTGCAAAGAATGTAACAATGGTTGCAAGAAAGAATTTTAAGCAGCAAAATTGCTATATTTTAAACAAAACGTGAAAATTCTCAATGCTCTTTAAAATGAGCACTTGGGTTCTGACTGTTTTTAGGTTGATCTGAGCACATACGATACTTTTAGCATCAAGGAAATAAAATGAAAAGGAATGGAAGTCTAACAGTACTACATGACTAAACGCCTGTGCTATCTGCCTATGCCTACCCCTTTGGGAAATGTTAACACGTCTTTATAATAAACTAGATTTCTATGATTCCCACGGAAATCATACATTTTCCCGGATAAATAGTAGTCTATGTGTTATTCCAGAACCTTAACTAACTACATTCCAAATTTCATCAAAATCAGTTTAGTATTTATAGGGATTTGTGGTAACAAACATTCACACACACGGACTTTCGCCTTTAAAATATTATATACCTAGTTATCGCATATCGCGATTTGTCAACCAACTAAAAAAAACTAAACTTCTTACAAAATAAGTTATCCAAGATACTTCGAAGTTTCACAAATTAAGTTCATTAGTGAAGCAAATTTAATAAAATGTTCCGTAGGTGCGATAACTTCTAGGAATACTAAGCGATAGAACTTCGAGCTTAAAACTTTTTAGTGAGGATAATTAAAATTTGTGATAATTATTTAGGTTTTCGTACTCCAGACTTCGACACCCTTAATTTTTGACTAGAATTTAGGATTCAAGTTTATGTCCGTAACTTCACTGAATTTTAGAAGGAAACAACAGTTAGTCTCGAAAGTTAATGAAAATTTATTTATACAGTTGTTCTACCTCACGAAGTCCATTTGGTTTTAATTGTGTGTGTGTTCACATGCACGTTGTTTCTGTGTGCGTTAGCTCGGGTAATCGGCCCACGCACACAGAAACAACGTGCATGTGCATCTACACACACAATTAAGACCAAACGGACTTCGTGAGATAGAACAACTGTACCTGTTTACCTTATCTTGTTTATATTATTTTTGTGCTGCCTTCAGGAGGATCTTCACAACGATATTACTATCACTTTTGTAACTTTTAAAACTTAAAAAAATCAAAGCTCTAAAAATTGCTTGTTTTTCGTTAAGTAAATCTTTGACGTTTATTTTTGTGGAATTCAGACGGGGATCACGAGGAAAGTCTTCATCGAATTCACGTCAAAATAGTACTAAGCAACTAATTTCGTTATTTTTTGTGTTTTCTACGTGTCTCTTTCGGTCAAACGTGTTTTTTATAACATACATGTGTAGTTTTTTTGCGTGAAATAGTAATAATCATCCAGACATCCATACATCCTCAAAAACTTTTGCATTTAAAATTATAAGTAGGAGTAGGATTAGTATTTTATACTACCACTTATTAGATCAATATTATACTTCACCTTATAATCTACGTGACCTAGTTTCACTACGTTCGTCACAAACAACTCATTTCCTTACACTTCGTAGGTACTCCTTATCTATCTCAAACTTTCTTCATTAGTAAAATAGCAGCGGTTCCCAAAGTTTTAATCCTAGAAAATTACACGTTACACATAGCTTGCGTAAGTACCTACAGGTCGACTCAGATAAGCGGTTACATTGGCAAAGTTCGTAAAACTAATTATTTTTCTGAAAAATACTGGAAAATTCTCTCTCTACTCGTATTAGACTTGCACTCTTCCTGTAGATAAAGTGGCTGTTAAATCTTTTTTTAATAGGTATTTAGATTGATTAGATAAACAAAAAACACATTTTCTAAAGCCTTGATTTTTCTTTTTAAAAGTTTGTCTTATTATGGACCAACCAGCTTAAAAATTATGCTGATTATATAATTTATATCTAGTGTCCTAGAACTAAAATTCACTGAATGGCAAGTATACCTACGTGTGCTCTAAAATGACAATGGGATGGATGTCAAAGTTTATACAAAAGTCATAGAAAAAATTTATTGACGAAAATTCATTGATTTTAATTTTTAATTGTGTAGGTAATGTAAAGTGAACGTACAGTGTATAACAATTATTATTATATTGTTGTATAACTAGCATTTTTTTTGTCTATCATCTAAAATTATTTTACTAACGACAGTCTGCCCAAATTTATTTTACATAATGTAAATCCGTTATTGGCTATAAGCTTAATTTTGTAAGATCTTTTATGTTTAATTAATAATAGGGCTGTGGGTTTTTTTAAATAAATAAATTGCAAAGCAAGGAAGGTCCTTTAGATCTGATTCCCAACTTATCGATGTAACTTCTATGGTGGGTTGTATTGTACTTACCTAGAGTTACCATTTTCCTGATTAGACCAGTAGTAACTGAACTAGAATTTGTTTAACTTGGGCTGTTTTGGTAGAGATTTGGGTGAAACTTATACAGTTAGATCAATTTTTGTTAATCAGGATCAATAGGAATCACGGTTAAAGGTGTAAAAATAGCTAGATAAGATGGAGTGATAGACTTAAAACTTCTTACATTTTAACGAAATGCTCTAGGATTTAGGTTATTGTCGATAACTATATCAATTTCTCGTACTAGGAACTAACTCTCAAACTAAGGTCAAAGATGTTGGTAATCGAATTTTGGAACTCAATTTGAGCTGAACGGGACACATGTCGTGGCGAGGTGATGGCAGGTAGAGTAAAGCCATAGCTGGAAGGTCGCACAAGTCCGGAACCTGGACCCTACTCCCAAAACCGAAAACTATAATATCGTGCCAGCTATCGTAGCTCAGCTTGTTGGTCAAATGTTCCGAATTTAGTTTCTACCAACATACGCTGAACTACGATAATTGGCTTTTAGTTTTGGGAGGCCTACTGGATATGGATGCTATTGGAAAGTAAACCTAGCCGTACTGGATATGGATGCTATTGGAAAGTAACCCTACTAGCCAGGCCCGCGGGGGGAACGTGCAGACTAAGGCCCGGCTGAAAAACACCACCTGACTATAATGGCCAGTCTGACCCTGATCCCAACAACATTTCCCAAAAAACTTTACATAATTGATGAATTGATTGAATAACGAAATAAATGTATCATAATTTAGTAGCTCGTTTATCGTATCCAAATCGCTCCAATCACTCTGATCTCTTGATAAAAGAACTGGAACACCATTGATTTTCTCTCCGTTTAACAATCGCAAAGTTTTCACAGAATCTTTATTTTTCAGTCTCCAGTTTTGTGATTAGAGACATCTCAACGGATCTCTCGTGTTCCGTAATAAAACACCCAGGGATTCCGAGTTTATTTTACATAAAGAGATTTAATTTCTTTTTAAAAGAAGAATGCTTTAATAAGGCTATGACTCTTCTCTAGGTGTCGAATACTGAATTTATTTGGCAATGTATCACGGAATAGGGTAATACAGCTTATTGTGGTCGTAGGCAAACTAAATATGTGGGCTGATTGTCTAAGTTGTCTCAAAACTCAAATTGGTCTCAAACATTCAAAACGATCTTTTGTCGCGTTCGGTCTCGTTGAAATGAGAGTGATAGACCTACTTGCGCGGCCACTGAACTGTCATATAAAGGTGAACGCAGATATGGGCCGCACCGCAGTCACCGCAGTCCCCGCATTCGATTTCTTTATAATATAAAGAAATGTGCGAGGTGTGCGAGGTTGCATACCTCCATCTTCAACTTCATAATATGAAGTTCTATGCAACCTCGCACACCTACCCGCGCCGCAGTCGCTGCTCAGGCTATCTGGACGGTGTACAATCGGCCTAAGCGTTCGTTTCGTTAACACGTAAAATTATCGTCCATAAACCGACTTTACAGATGGTACTTAACCATTTTTTTATGGAATTCCTAAGCCATCTTGTCACTCCGTTGACCACAACACCACATTGCCCTAACGCTTTCCTGGCTTATTCAAACACCACTGTCCCGACTGTACTTAGTCTAAACCCGTAATTTGCAAGTTGTCGGTACAGTCACGGTCAACAGTGTAATCCTTGATTAATTATTGGGTTCACCAAGGCAAATAGTTTAGACTGTTTATTTGTTTAGAATGCACTAAGCTTCGTAGATTACGTTTGGGTGACGTAATCGAGCTTGTTACATCGAGGTTTTCATTGTTTTGTCGTTTTCTTTGGAGAAAGATTTAAGAATAGTTCAAAGATAGTAAAAAAGATTATAGAGATAACGACTGTTAGAGAGGTGATGGGACCCATAGTGAGACAAGGACAGCAAGAAGAAGGTATACTCCTCAAAACAAAATAGGGACCTCTTAGAAAATATGACTTTAAAATAGTAATGAAAATTGGATGTAGGTACAATTTATTTCCATTTGGGTTTCAGGAATGTGTTACCACTGAATGTGTTAGGAGTTTAGAAATTTATTTCTAGAAAAAATAGGACACGTTTAGAAAATATTGTGTTGTGCAAAATATCGAAATATTTCAAATGGGCCCTATTTTGTTTTGAGGAGTATATTATCCATTTACCTCAATGATGCATGAGATAGAATAGTAGACATTTATAAGTCCAACTAATCCTATTTCCAAGATTTTTCTTATTCAACAAAGACACCGACAATAGGATAAGTTATGAGTATTAATCGCGCCACGGAGCATAAAAATCGTCTGTTTCATAAATATATCACGGACGCTTTAGGAATAGATGTACAGAAGAAATAATACTATAACTTACAAGTTTCACTTCGTCAGCTTAAGTATGACACTGAAAAAGTTTTAAGCCTCCGCATTGTGAGCGTGGGAACTTCTCATTCTACGCACACTTTGAAATTTTACACTCACACATCTGCAACTCGTAGCGTAGTACGCATGCACACTAACGTTTATTTGTTTGTTTGTTTCTCATTGCGCGTCATCGCTGTAGCATTTGTAAGCATGTCCTAGAAAATGCGCAATGTATACCGGCCGGCGTAAATGTCATGGCACGTCATGGTGAGTGTTTGTTGCCTAAGGGTGGAGCCATAGTGTAAACCGGGTTGACGCTATCCAAGTCGGTTGCACGGTTCGAATTGAGTCTATATTCGAACCGAACTATTAGGTATTATAAATTGAAGCTGTAGGTACATCCGATATCTGTACATTCAATCAATTTTGATTTATTAAAAGCTATAAATATTATTTAATTTATGTACCTACCTACCTACCTACTTGTAGGTAAACATAAAAATCGGTCGAGCCGTAGGTACCTACTTGAATTATCGTGTCAGATTCGGTTCTAGAGCACACTAGCAACTTCCGATTGGTTTCATTACTTTGTGCATTGTCATAATGATGATGGAAGGTTTATAATATAGTGAGATAAGAAGTATGTAGGTAAGTAGGTAATCATGGAAGGAGATAGGAAAACTCGATCTATTGAGTTGTAATGACACGATGAAAGTTGCAAACTGACGAGGGGACATGGTAAAAATGCAGTAAAGTATTACTTATTTTGCTTTATTTTAATTAAAATTATATGGTACCCTATATATGTTTACGTTGAAAATGGATAAAATCCGAAAAACACCATACCCGTACCACAAATTTATTAGAAGTATTAAAATAATGCACTGGAAGTCGATGGACACGCTGAAAATGCAATGTACAAATTTAAAAAAATCCGCCCAGAAATGTTTTTTGCTATTACCATTTTTCTTTTAGACCGTTACTTTTCTGGAAAATAAATTTAAAACATTTTAAACTCCGATTTTTTAATGAAATTAGGCATCGGAAAAAATTATTTTAGGCAAAAACACTTTATTTGTACCCGCTCTGTGACCTAGAAAGTAAAAAAGGATAAAAAAAAAAGTGTGAAAAAATATGCGATATTTTGTCAGAGTCCTGGACTTGTTCATTTACAAGGCAAACAGATTGAAAAAAATTTGACATAGCTGTTACTCTATTAACATACCTTTTTCTCGAGCTTAATATAAAGTATGAGCAAAAACAAAGGTTTGTTGCGAAAACCATTTTTCTATTGGACTGTTAGTTTTCGAAAAATTAAATAAAGTAACTAAGTCACTGACACATTTATCATCGTTTTTCTCAAAAACTACAAGTCGGACAAAAAAAATTATACGGTAAAAAAGCTTTATTTTTATGAGATCTTTATGAACAGTCATTAGAATGAAAAAAAAAAAAATTGTAAAAAAAATTCAAAGTCTCGGCTGCCTACTAAACTGCACACCCTTTGCCACACCCTCCCCAGTTTCCCCTACCTACCTGACGAGGAGTTTCGCTGAACCTTTTTATAACTAAAAAAATTATGCAATAGGTAGGTAGGTAGGTAGGTATTTGTGCCAGGAGCTGCAGGAGGATATCACACCTCGCACATCACAAGGTCTACAGTGCTTGTGAAAGTAGACCTAACCTCGAAATAGTACCTAGGTACCAGGTATTGTTTTGTGAATTAGTAGGTACCTAAAGCTTCTGCTCGCGGCTTCGCTCGCGTGGTACCCGTATAAAAGGTGGTAGCCTATATCCTATTCGCGGTCATCATCTATTTACCTACCTAAGTAGGTAAATAGATATAATAACCGATTTCGCTTTGTATGTATACCTACATATTTTAAATTTCAGCCAAATCGGTTCAGTGGTTTTCGAGTTATAGAGGAAAAATCATACATCCAAACTTTCGCATTCATAGGTAAGTAGGTAATATTAGTGTGATGTTCGTGGACCTAAGACAATTTTATGAGTTCTTTGCTCAGGTTGCTTGTTGCTTGTTTGTTCACCCGTCAGGACCTGTGCCTCGAGCACCAGTCTGCACGAGTTTACTATTCTATCCGTGACGATAGTAAAATATCTCAATTGTATGGAATTCAGTGCAGCGCCGCTAGCGGTAACTTGACTAACCTAAGGTTAGTCCATACAATTGTCCATACTTTACTGTAGTCCCGGATAGAATAGTAAACTTGTGCATACTGATGCTCTAGGAGTCTAGGCACTGAAAGTACTCTCTCTCAAGCCGGACAAAAAGACAGAATAGTAAGAGTACTTCGGTTAAAGTATCTTTGAACATTGATTACCTATTCTTTAAAAATATATACATAATGATATAGGTACCTACTATAAAACTAATGATCTAGGCTAACTTACTTTCTTGTATTGAATGCGTCTTGGTGTGATTATGCACATCAGTGAAAAGCAGTTAAAGTTTTTTAATTTTTTAATTGTAACCTAAACCTGGAGGCCACCCACGGGTGAAGTCGGGCTGTTTTTGATGATAATGAATATAAATGTCCTCTTGTCTCTGCAATATTTTCACAATCTGTAACAAGGAATGAATTAAAATTACCTAGGTACCTATTTATTTTTCAGGAGTCTGGAATGACTGACTTGAAGCACACAAGACAAAACAAGAACTGTATGCCTGCATGGTGAATAAGTACCTACAAAACAATGATGTTTGCAAAAGGGGAAGATAGGTGACTCACCAAAATGCCTGGTCCTACTAATGTGAGTCCTGTGGACAAACCTGCCCTCAGTGCCACGCGGAACATCGTCTCGAACGCACCTTAAAGTTGCTTCTAGACAAGGATAGTGAAAGCAACTAAAGCAGTCATGCGAGCGAGATAGCATTGCAGAGCAGACGGGTTTCATTCTGGCTGGAGCCGTCAGAACCCGGCTGCTAGCCATTGCTGTCTCGCTAGCACGACTGCTTTACAATTCTCTATCCTTATCAAGTGTCAATCAATGAAATGTGTATTTAGGACCCAAATACACACATTATTCCATTTAATAGATTGCTCAGTGCATCACTACATACATCCAAATTTTGGGTGTATGTAGTGGTGCAGCAAGCCCAAGTTTTTGCATGTGATGTTAGTACGTAACATATCTTCCCCTTTTGAAAACATCATTGCTACAAAATGAATAATTGATTATAATTATTTATAAATTATTACCTTTCCACTTGACTCCTCATTTCTATCATTCCCAAGCTTTTTCCTTAATTCCTATCAAGGTTGTTGTTAGTTTCCTGAAACAAGATACAAGTAATATATTAGCTACATGCTAGCCACAAGATGCCATGCGTATGCCTGCCATGAGTACCTACATACCATGGCTTTGATTCAAAGGCTTATTTATACTAATGTAAGCTCATCATACTGCCCATAGGTCATAACCCAGCTGAGAATATTAACTTACTTTTAGCCCTCTCTCGTCTTCTCATCTCATCAGAAGAATTCACTTTTTTTGTCGACTTGAATTTGAAATGCACAATGTTTTGTTTACATTTTTCTAGACCTAAACTTTAGGATACCTACTTCAACTCACTTCATTAATATTATGGCCGGTAAAATATTGTAGAAAGTCCTCAAGAAAGTCTTTAAAAATATTTTTGGACCAGGATGAACTTCATGATAGACATTTTCGATGAAAGAAAATGATGACAACAGTGTTGCCAACTCCAAAAAATAAAAGTCGCTAGATTGAGTGCGAAAAGTCGCTAGAAAGTCGCTAAACGAGGCAAAAGGAGCTAGCGGGGGGGGGGGGGGGTAAATTTTTTTAAAATATTATTTTAATTCAAAATCTTCGTCAGCATTCATTGACCATAGTTCATAGTTCGATAGAGTTTGATAGTCAAAGGTTGATACGCGGGACATTGACATACACCGTAGTAATCACGCACATGAAGTTCCGTATTTTTATTCCGTCAAAATGTACACAAGACAATATCATACTTTAATGGTGTCTGTCACTGTCACTTGGCGTCTATTACTGTCATTTGGTGTCTGTCACTCACCAAGTCCACCAATAAAATACTTTTAATTTCTTTCTTGGTCGAAGTCCAAAAGTCGCTAGATAAGTCGCTAAATATTTTTTTTCGCTAAAACCGATTTTTTGTCGCTAACACAGGTCCAAAAGTCGCTATTTCTAGCGACAAAGTCGCTAAATTGGCAACACTGGATGACAATGACAACCGCGTCAAGCCATCAATCAACTACGTCAACATAAAACGTTTCGTTTTACGGAATAAGGACAATTAATACACTAGTATAAAATCATGTTTTGTTAGTAATGAAACGCAAACAACGAACTAATTCGTCCATTTATATTTTACTAGAGAACTGTGGCTAAATTAAAATTTATAAAAAATTGTTCAATACAAACTGATAGTGGGTAAGGCTAAGGGTGAGCTTAAAATGAGCCCGAACATGGATGTTCCACTGTTATTCACTGAGAAGTTCCATTGAACAGGTCCTGACTCATCATCATCATCATCATCAGTTCAGCTAGCTGTCACCATTTTATTACATTGTAGTCGGAATTTAGCCGACCATTGAGTTGAAACTTGGAACTCAGTTCCAAGAACGAAAGAGTTCAGCACTCAATCGGACTACCTATTTACTGAGGAGTTCAGTTGAACAGCTCCTGACTTCATCATCAGATCAGCTCAATGTTACCATAATATTGCATTGTCACCGATAACATAAAAAGCTTTTAAAAAATACCCTAATCGCTTCAAGTGTGGCTATAAAATAAGAAGAGTTACCTCGATTTCTCCAAGATTCCATCATCAGATCCTGACCTGATGATCAAAAGGACCAATTGGAAAGTGTACCTACTCTTTCAAACAAAAAAGAATTTTTGAAATCGGTCGAGGCGTCTTCGAGTGATCGGTGAACATAACTACTTACTTACCTAGTACATAAAAAAAAAAAACAAAAAAAAAAGATTCCGGCGAACCTTCTCCTTTTTCCGATGTCGGTTAAAAATAGGTAAGTATTTCCTATAGGTAACTAAAAATACGTCATACAAAGTGATGATAATGATAATTATTGCGGAGACAGTCACACCCCACCCTAAAATGTGCGTGCGTCCGTGAGCGGATGGAAAACGGACGTCCTCCCACCTCGGTATCCCCGACGACACTGCCATTTTTCGCACGTCAACGTTCCATTTATACAGCGCAGAAAGCGACGTTCGGTCCGTACCTACTCCATAGTAAAATGTATGGACGCAGGCGCACGCTTTGCGTCGAAAAATAAATAGTGTTCAGACGTAGATTTCAACTTTACGATGAGATTTAATCAAAATCTAGCGCGGTATTGCTCTTGTTCATACTTTTGTGTCTATCGTGAACAATAAAGATTTTTATAAACTCCAATGGGGATTTTCAAATATTGGAACAAAAAAAGGTCGATTTCGGGATTTTTGAGAGAGTTTATCTATTTTCTTCTCGGAAATAAGTAATTATTTTGCAATTATCTCGCGGTGTTATTGTTGGCACATCTATTGAGCTACTACCTTTTTGTTTTTATGTAATACAATTCAGCCAAACTCTTAAACTTTTGGATCTTGCAAGTGCCTTTTAGTGCATTGTCAGGGTATTCGGCCTTAAAGATGGCATGACTTGGATGCTTCAACGAGTGTAATGTACAGAAATGTATTGGATAGTTCACAAAGCGTCGCCGTTATCGCTTACAACCGGCGATTACGTGACGTCAGAAAGTAAGATAAAGATTTTTTTTACCAAAGGTAAATATAAACAGGAAAGCAAAGGAAGAAATTATTTGAAGAACGTGCCATTAGATCGCACTAACTTCAATAACTATAAAAAAAATTGCACACCTTAGTGGGAATATGAGATTCTTCCTGGACTTTCTTCTATAAATATCAGGAACTCCAAATTCTCCAGTAAAACGTTTATTAATAAATCAACGGATAGTTTATGTGTTGACGTTCGCGTCACACAGCCAAGTGGTGTTGCCAGCGCGGGGAGTGGGTGACGAAAAGTGATGTGCTTAGATTTTGGTATTTGTTTGCCTAAACTACAGAATAATAACACACCTACTTAAACGAGGCTGAACGAGGGGTACAAAGACCACTAATACCACCATAAATAGTCAGATAAATTTGTAATAATGGTGAGAGTGCAGTGAGAAACATTAAGTTAGACTTAGACCATAACTCATCGATACGATAAAGGTAGAAGGTCCATTTATAAAGAAGCATTTTAATAATAAATGTGGTCGGCAATAGATGACAAGTCATCGTAGCCGCCGAACTGCGACGCAGGACAAAGTGATCAGAAAATAAACCCAACTTCCCAAATCGAACCATAAACCAAGGAAAGAAAGCTGATTTTACATCAAAAGTTACTCTTAGTGAGGCAGACCCCACCGGAACGGAGTAGTAAAAATATGACCGTCACGTATACGATGTAATCAGAATGTATCTGCGGCAATCGGAAGTATGTGTTAGAGCCATCTTGATACGTGGGAGAAATGATCATAGCCTGTTCAGCTAAGGGACAGATAAGTGGGTAGTTTGTAGAGTTTCGTTTTATAAAGAGGATAAAAAAA
Source organism: Camptogramma bilineatum (assembly GCA_958496255.1). Lineage (NCBI taxonomy): Eukaryota > Metazoa > Arthropoda > Insecta > Lepidoptera > Geometridae > Camptogramma > Camptogramma bilineatum. The sequence goes on along the minus strand of OY292473.1, from coordinate 5,893,322 downwards.
CTTAGGCCTTTACATCTTTAGGTACTAGGTGATTTATACAGTGTCGAGGCAATCAATGCCTACACTGTTGGACGGGACATTGTTTGAGATGGAGTAGGCTTGCCCTAAACCATCCTCTCAGCTTAACCGGCCATATCCACAGGAAAAACATGGTCAATCAATACGTGTGGGGGTTTAAGCCGCGGGTTTCCTTCACCGTTTGGAGCTCGCGTTAATGCGCATATACATTTTTCGAAACGAAAAATCCATTGATGCACGGACTTCGAACCGACGACCTTCGGATTGAAAGTCCAGGTACTAACCAACTCGGCCAACACGGCTTTTAAAGATAGAAAGAGAATAAGTATTCTAGAATCTTATAATCGTATAAAGAACGTTATAATCAGTTTTTTCATTTTTATTGTTTTATCGTTACTAATTAGATTTCATACTCGTTTTAATGCTATAATTGACCGCTTCAAAAGTTCATTAAATTAGTGGCTCCTAACGAAGGTTTTAGCACAGAATACTAGTACTACGGTTTTAGTCCGCCTAAAGGCCTCTAGTAGGTACTAGTTTAGTAACCTTAATTTTCATTCTTTAGTAATTGTACGTTTATTGAGAGTCATTTAAAACCAATTTTGTCATGGTAACTTTCTTAATCCATATTTAGAGCGTGTTGATGCAAATGCAATTCAGGATTCAAAAATAGAGTATCCTAAATAGTCCAAAAACGGTTAAAATGCTCTACCGAAAATGGCATACTTTACCTACATTTCCTTCTGCACTTAGTAATTTAATATAATAACGAACGACAATCCACCCTTACCGCACAATTAAAATTAATTAACCACCCACTTAGTCTTAACCCTCAGCATAAAATACGTGAAAATTAAATTGGAAAGTCACAAAGCACGTTTACACGTAAAATTCATTCATTTCGCTAACTTAATTTATTTTTGGAAAATGTTTTATTCGTTCACCTTGATGACGTCATCTGAAAGCGTGACGGGACCAGTGTGTTGGAAAACCAAACAGAATAACGGTCAAGTGTAAGTAGGAATTGCGTCTTGAGGGTTTCGTACATGGACCATAGATGAATGAATGAATGAATGAACACTTTTTTGTACACAAAGAAAAGTAAAGTATAACAACGGAATAAAGTCTTAATTAGTACAATGGGTGAAATAGATATGGACTACCCAGTTAGCGTGCCGCCGACAGGGACAAAAAAATGGAGTCAAGCCATTGTTTCGTAGTACTCAAGGTTTATATTAGTACAGAATTATAGAACTTATAAGTTCTCTACTTACAAAAGGCCGGCACGCGATGAGGGACAAAATGTATTATGCTCCGTCCCTTTCTTTCACTTACAACTACGACGTTTCAGAATCGGCTATGTTTGCGTTTATGTTTATTCTAGCGGGCGATTAAAAAGCTTTCAGTGTGTGAGGGATTTAAAAAAATCTAAATATCAGACCCAGTTTAATAATAACTGTTACTAAAACTGAAAACTACTGCTGCATGACTGCTGCAGTCCTGCTTTAGTCCTACTTATTGACATTCATTGTCATGAATAACATATTATTATATGACGTATTACGTCATAAGTAAGTAAGTTCGTATGAGCACGTGGCTAACTTTAGTGAGTTTTTAGGCCGCCTAAAGGCCTCCGTATTACGTCACTAAGCAGGACTAAAGCAAGACAGCAGCAGTCATGCAGCAGGACTGAAACAATATTGTTTTAGTACGAATCTAAGAAATATCAAAACAAGCTTGAAACAGTCCTGCTTTAGGAATGTTGAAACAAGCTTAAAGCAGGAAAAGCTTGTTTTAACATGGTTCTAAGAGTTGTGTGGCACCTGAACTAAGTAGTTTTTTCTTTAAGTTGAAGTACCTACCTATTTCTTAACTTTAAGCGGCAGCTTTAAATTGTTCTATGAATTTTATTAGGTACAAATTTTCAAATTGCACGGCGAAGGATTTTACCAAGAAAAAACTACCTATTTATCCCAAATGGATTATATTTTTTGTGTTGAGGAACCCCAAAAAAGTACGGTTCGTTACTCACACGGTAGAAAAAATGTCAGCCGTGATTTTCCAGAAACACCTGAGGGTTCGATGTTTTTCACAAAAGGATTGGGATGTCGACGGAAAAATATGTTTTAATTTGTTCCTTTGAAGAGCTTTGAAGATATATTTCACTAAGCTTAACTGTTTTAGGTTAAAACTCTTTGGCTTTGTAAAATAAAAATAAGTTTTTAATCCCCGACGAAAACGAGGGGTGTTATAAGTTTGTAGTGTGTATCTGTGTGTCTGTCTGTGGCAGCTCATGCACGGATAGATAAATTTTGATGCGGTTTTTTTAAAGCTGATGTGATCGAGATGGTTCTTATTTATAATTTACTAGCGTGGTACCCTGGTTAAAAGGTAGCCTATGTTACTTTCCAGCCCTACAACTATCTCCACACAAAAAATTACGTCAATCCGTCGCGTTGCTCTGTTTTGACGTGAACGCAGGACAAATAAACAAACAAATAAACACACTTTCACATTTATAATATGGGTACGGATGAAGATCTGTTCAGGCGTTTAAAGATTATCAGCTCTTTTCTATTCGATGAAGGGATGAAGGTAGGTAACGGGGGTTTTTTTTTTTAATTTAATTGTAATTCAATTTCATTAAAAAAACTTGCTATTTTCACTCTATTCATATTAAAAATGACACGGGAGTTTGTATTTTTACGTTATTCACATTCCGTTGTTTCGGCTGTTATATTACAACAGCCATGGTCATGGTCACGGGCAGACTGGAGTATGTATTGTATGTATTCAAGGCCCTGTATTCACTTATTTCTTTAAAAATTCTAAAGAAGATTATCTATTAGATTTTTCTTTGTAAGAAGTTTTTGTTCATGATTTTTACTAAACTTGTTTTTTCCAGTCGATTTCTTGCAAAGAGTATTTCCACAACTTCAATGAATAATGAAAGTCGATATATAAAGTATGAAAAATTATGCAAAGTCACACCATTCCTTTAAACCAGTACCAAAGTTAAATCGCAAGCATGGAGAATTCCATTTTTCATCTCAGTTCGACAACTTTTAAAATAAACTATTCTGAAAAATTCCTTTGGGAGTACGGTATGAATATGAAAATGTCATTGCATTATAGAAATCTCTAGTGCCCGGGAAATAGGGTTCCATTTTGTATAAATTACGAGAACGGATCATGTTAATAAAATACAGTTTCGAAATTGACACATTTTGCTGAGTTTCAAAATCGCCGGCAAAGAATGTAGTCGGACATTTTGGACGCTCGCGCGCTCGTAGAAAATTCTCAGCACTTTTCCTCGTAACTCAAGGTCTTGTGAATTTCACAAGTAATTTATTTTTACGCTACTTATGGGGCTGCTAATTACTAAGACTGAATAAGGATGGGTATAAATTAAAATTGTCTATTACCCTCCATAATTATAACCAACTTGTAAGAAAAGAAGCTTTTTAGAAGTTATTTTACTATTTTCAAATTTTGTTAATACAATCTACACTGAGTTTGATTGCAAAAATCAAAAGTAGTAGGTACCAGTTACCATCAAAAGAGCAAGATACCTATAATTATTTCAAAAACTGCATTTGAAGCTTCATGATTTTGACCCTAAGGTAGCATCATTACAACTGTTTGTAGGCCTATTTACGTACCCCATGATTTAGCGTAATAGAAGCATGATCACACTAATTATAAATGCGAAAGTTTGGATGTTTAGATGTTTGTATGTTTGGATGGATGTGTGTTTGTGTTTGTTCCTCTATAACTCGACAACCACTGAACCGATTTGACTGAAATTTAAAATATAGATATAGTCAGTCCTAGTGAATTCCCCGCTTAACAAAAAAAGGATGGCTGTAGTATAAACAGTGTTTTTATTTGAATATATGCCTGTTACGCAGGAGGTTACGGGTTCGATCCCCGCCGGGGGACAAATGTTTGTATGATCTGCAAATATTTGTCTCGGGTCTGGGTGTTTTCTATGTATACTATGCACGTATTTACAAAAAACTAAATACTTAATGTATTTCAGTAGTATATCAGTCATGTCCCATAACACAAGCTCTGCTTAGCTTGGGGCTACATAATGCTGTGTGAAGTGTCCAGCATTATTTATTATTTATTTAGATAGAAGTTTAGAGGAGTTTTTTCCTTCACTGTTTAGAGCTCGTGGTAATGCGCAAATTCCAAAACGATAAATCTATTACACGGTAGGAACCCACAACTTTCGGATCAAAAGTCGAGCCTAACTCACTCGACCAACACAGCTCTTCACTCTCAAAGCAAACGAATAGGTTTAAAAAAAAAACTCAAACTTATTACACTGAACCCGACGTCCCTTAGAGCGCGTGCCCACGAGACGGTTTTTCGCCGGAACTAAGCCCGGCGTCAAACCGGGTCGTCACAATAATGTATGGGACAACTAGCTGCTGCCCGTGGCTTCGCTCGCGTGGTACCCGGATAAAAAGTAGCCTATGTTACTCTCCAGCCCTCCAAAATCTCGTCAATCCGTCGCTCTGTTTTGACGTGAAAGCAGGACAAATAAACACACTTTCACATTTATAATAATGGGTAGGTATGGATATGGAGCCAAGCACACGACGCCGGCGCTAGAGCCAGCTCCCCGGCAACCGGGCACGGCGCTCGCCCTCGCAAAAAACCGGGCCGTGTTAAAACCGTCTCGTGGGCATAAGCCCCCGGCGCCGGCAAAAAACCGGGCCGTGTTAAAACCGTCTCGAGGACACACGCCCTTATCCTAGATGTTGTGTCACCCTTATTTATGGCTCACTCACAGGAGTGTTATGGCAGATCCAAACTGTTATTTCTCCTCCCTCAATTACTTTCAGGACTATAAAGAATAAGGAAAGGGGAAAATAAATAAACGGTGTGAAAAATTGTTCTATGTCATCGTTTGTTCTGCTAGGTTTGCTTCAGGTAGCCTATTTCGAGTAATAACTATGTTGTAGGTAGACGTGACACATTTTGATAATGTTATTTACCTACTTTTACCAGAAATGTTTGTTTGGTAATGCTTATTATTTCGTAGTTCGGGGCGAACTACTAGTTAATTAGTATTATTTAAACCCTATACCGAGCAAGCTTGTTTCTTTCTCATTAAATAAATAAATAAATATTGCTGGACATTTCACACAGAGCCATCTAGCCCCAAACTAAGCAAAGCTGGTACAAGCTTGGAAGCTGGGAACCAGATTACTGATAGAATACTTATTTATTTGTAAATACATACTTACAATACTTTAAAACACCCAGACTCAGTAAAAACATCTATGTTCATCACACAAATGTTTGGGAATCGAACCCACGACCTAAAGCGCAGAAGGCAGAGCTACTACCAACTGAGCTAAGAGGTCAGTCAGCTACTTTAAAAAAAACTTCAGGCCATTACACTTATTTATATATTTTTTATTTTTATTACATTAATTTATACAACGCTAGGAGGCATTGGAAACCTACATTGTCCACACTCAGGGGGACACTGTACTGTAGTGCCTGGGATTACTGTAGTGGGATGGAGTAAGCTTATCCAGCACCTAAACTATCCCCTCAGCTTAATCGGCATTATCTACAGGAAAGACATACCTAGACAAATTAAATATGGTCACGACTGTGTCCACAAAGTGCGGTATACATTAGCAGCATTTACACGCAGAGATATCTGTGCGGATATCTGTAAAGATATTTGTACAGACTGTACAGTCCAGATGCCAGAGCATTTAAACGCAGAGATATCTGTGCGGATATCTGTAAAGATATCCGCATTAAAGTAAAGACATCCGTACAGTCCAGATGCCGCGGGAAATAGCACGCGCCATTCCAACCTTTGACAGTTTTATCCGCGGTTATCTGTAAAGATATCTGTACGGATATCTTTACAGATATCTGTACAGTCCAGATCCGTGGTAAAAACTCTACCGTGTAAAGGCCGCTATTCTCTCAGATCTGTTTTAGGTCTGAGACTTTTTGAAGATATCTAAGGGGGTAGTCAGAGGTATGTCCAAATACATATTTGGTACATACCCACATTTTGACGCTATAAGATTCAGAAACTATAACTCCACACGTGACAGGTTGCAAGCCCATCGATGCTATAAAGATTAACTAGTTTTCTCACCAAAAAATATCGACAATTCGTGTGAAACTCAGTAAGCCGTGGGTAACCTCACTTAAAATCCCGAGTTCAAATTCTCATTATTTTTGTTCGTAAAATTTTAATGAGAACATTGGGAATACGCTGAATATAACAATCGATAGTTGAGGTAGAATACATATGCAATATGCATTTATGACAAACTCACAATGGGTCATCTGTACTAACGCTCATACTGTGCTCATAGATTGGCCTCTTAGCTCAGTTAGTAGTACGAGCAGCTTTGCCTTCTGCACTATAGGTCGTGGGTTCGATTCCCACCCAGGAAAAACATTTGTGTGATGAACATAGATGACTGGTAGATAATGCTTTAGCATTAAGTCCTCCTTGCACAATTTGTCATGTGTGAAAGTATTAAATAAATAAATAAATAAATAGATGTTTGTTCTGTGTCTGGGTGTTGTAAAGTATAATAAGTATGTATTTACAAATAAAAAAAGTATATAAGAATTCTCTCAGTTATCTGGTTCCTACAGTACAAGCATTGCTTAGTTTGGGGCTAGATGGCGCTGTGTGAAATGTCCAGCAATATGTATGTAAAGTTCTCGTAATGTCATTTTATTTTTAATTAGACCGGGATTAGTTAACGACCATTTTAGACCCACCGAACGTAGTAGGACGTAGACAGATAGACACAAGCGTTCATGAAAGAAACAGCCCCCCTAGCCATATTACACTATCTATCGTCGCTGTAGAATAGAAACACTTCAAAATGTATAGGATTTGACGTTTCAAGTAGATGAGTCACGTGGTCAGAACGTCAATTCCTATACATTTTGAAGTGTTCTATTCTACAGCGACGATAGATCGTTCTACAGCGACGATAGATCGTGTAATATGGCTAGGGCCCCTGGTTTTCAATAAACAAGTGGCCAAATTGAAAATTGAAAAATCTTCAATGTTATAAGTTGAGCAATTTTCTGCACTCTCGAGGTGCATTTCTGTTCATAACTCCGAAAATCCTCGACAGATCCTCACTAAATTTTTAACTGGAAAGTACCCTTTCAAACAAACAAAAAATCGATCCAGGCGTCTTCGAGTAATCGGGTAACATTCATAAAAATAACGAAAAAAAATGATTTCGACGAATTGAGAACCTCCTCTTTTTTGAAGTCGCTCAAAAAAGGATCACAAATGTATCCCCAAGGCATAGTAGATATTTTTTCAGAACTTTTTGTAAATCCAATTAATAGTGATGTCATCGAAAAATAGCCTTCTTTGTTAGCAGTTAAAAATAAAGCGATCTTCACTTACTGGCAATATTTGTTGCCCGAAAATGAAAAGCGAATTTCCCGGTAACTTGATTCCGGTGTCATCGATTGTAAACGATTTTAAATTTCCATATTGATGGGCCTTCGCAAATCACTAAAGCCCTAATTTTCTTAATAACGGTGACCGTCATAGACTGGTGTGTAATCGGCCTGACGAAGTCCCTTCATCATTGAGTCTCTATTAATCTATAAATTTAAGATTACTAATCAATCGAAAGAATAGTTACTAATTTTAAATGTAAGATTCCGGTGTGAATGTGTTTTTAATTATTTTCTTTCTAAACGGCATGACCGATTTAAAGAATTTATTTAAGAAACAAAGAAAAAACACTCAGTTAATAGTGACACTTCCTATCTAACCTAAACAACTAAATCAAAAGGAACTCTTCTTCTTCTTGCGTGTCAGAGGTTTACAAGAACTACTTAAATTAAATTCGAGTAGAAATGACTAAAGATAGAAGACACAGTTCAGATCACCGACCGCAGGTAAAGTGTCCAAAAGGCTGGCAGCGTTACCCCGTTAGATTGCTATACTTATCCTCTGTCCGAGGTATGCACTAGCCCTTTGGTCATTGGTCATGACTGATTTTGATAAAGTTATTTTTACAGGATTTCAAGGTCTTTTAAGTCTTATGTAGCGTCCTTCATGACGGTCACAGTTTCTCAAAACCAGGGCTTAAGGGTTATTACCATCACAACGTCACGTACAAAACGCTTGAGTGAACGAAATGGAAATTATATTTGATGGAGCACCATCGAGTGGAATACGCACATGGTGCCATGAAACCGACGGTTTTTGTGGCATTTTATGAACATTATTCAAGATCAGTTAATCAGATATGAAAACGACTTGGGGCCTTACTTATGAACGCCTCTCAACTTTAACCTTTTTACTATTATAATTATTTAAACAATGCTCAAGATTCGCCCTATCCCTATTTTGATACTATCTAACAAAAAAGGATGGCAATTGTTTAAGCAGTGTTTCAATTTTAAGAAAATTTTATAAGAGGAGTTTATCCCTAAGTATCGGTAGTAAGGTCTGACGATGACTCTCAGATCTTCGATAAATAAATAAATATTGATGGACATTTCACACAGCGCCATCTAGCCCCAAACTAAGCAAAGCTTGTACTATGGGAACCAGATAATTCTATATAATTAACTAATCAGAATTCAAATGCACATTTGACAATTATTTCTTTTTTTCAGTAAATAGCATGCCATGTAGGTGCCAATTTTTCACACAGTTTATTTATTTTACCCTTTCCTTATTCTTTATAGTCCTGAAAGTAATTGATATTTACATTCCGAACACACCTGAATTTAAAAATAAAAGACGAATCATGCGTGCGATAGCATTTCAATGGTGTCGAAACTCGAAGAATAATTAGGCCACGACCCAGTAAGTACAAGAAATTAGGTAGTGTTGAGAAAATGCAAGGTTATACTCATTCATTTTAGTCAAGAATGCCGATAAAAATACGGACAAATGAGGCCATCCATCATTTCCACCAGTTCTTACAAAGGAGTGAATGTCATGATAAAACGACGAACAAGAAAAATATACGTAGGCTTGAATTCTGGTGGTAGACCAATTTTTTCTTATACAAATACACTTCCATGAAACAGTTAAAGAAAATATCAATGAGAAATGTTTTGATGATAACAACTAGCAAAGCTTGTATGTGTATTTTTGAAATTTTGGCGCGTGAAAGTGACACGAGAGAGAGAGAACCGTCAGTTTTTGACAACGGTCTCTTGTCTCGGTGTCTTGTCTCAGTCTCGAGAGCAAAACTTTACCCGTTACCGTAATGGTGAACAAACACTTAGCCGCACCGCAGTTCCCGCAGACTCCGCAGTCATCGCTTTGCTTCAGGGACTGCGGCGACTGCGGCGCGGCTAGGTGTGCGAGGTTGCATAGAACTTGGTATAAAGAAATCGAATGCGGGGACTGCGGAGACTGCGGTGCGGCCCAGGTCTGCGTTCACTCTTAGAGCGTTTGTCCACCGCCGCCGTCACCGAGCCGTCACCGTCAACGAGATTATTTCTGTATGAGATCAAGATGACGTGACGGTCTTCTGGGCCTGTATTCTACTAAATGACAACCGCTTTGGTTTTGGTTCGAACTCTTAAATGTCAGCCATTTGGTGAAATAGTAGAATAGCTTTTCAAAAATTTGTTCTGCCAAAGTTCAAAACTTCACCACAACTGAATCGTTTGTTATTAGTAGTCATGGAAACAGTCGCTTTAGTTGAGGTTTTGGTTGAGGTTGATAAAAAGTTCGGTACGAGAATCGACCTGCTGGTGGACAAGCGGCTATAGTAAATGTATGGTCGCTACATCGGCGCCGTCATCTCGTTCTCGTTGACGTGACGGTGACGGCGGCGGTGGACAAACGCTCTTACAGACATAGGTGGTCCCACATTGTACACATTTAGCGAATTCCAAAACGTTTGACAACATACATCATGTCGCTTTGACATTTAGTCAGAGCATGGCTTAAATTCTTGAAATAATTCCCAAACAAACTAAACAGTTTAACCTTTAATTATTTACTGATTGAAGTAAACTAATTTCAGTCTCACTGAAAAGTATTAATATTTTTGGCTATTTTAATTTCTCAACTGTAAGCAAACCTTTTAAGAAATAATATTTATTTTTGGTACATAAAATTTGAAGCTTTTCGTTCATACTTCTTTTTGAAATTTATATTTTTTCTAAATGTGAGAGGAGTGGATTCTGAGTTGACGAATGATAGAGGTGAGTGGAAGAGGAAAACATGTTGTGCTGACCTAACTTAGCGTGGGATAAGGGCAGGAGAATGATGATGATTATAATTTCCGCTTTGTTATATATTTATTTATTATTTTTCATGATCGCTTTCTACAAAAACCAGGCGGCTCATACCCAAAACCCACAATGAGAATTTATTCAGAAAAGTTTAACTACCTAACGAGAATTGCAATTTTATTGCCCTTATCTTGGTATTTAAGCACGGCCGAAGTAATTTTACGACTTTGGCTAGTGTTACATTAATCAGCCGTAAATGCGATTGTGAAATACTTGGATGGGCGACTCTTGAAATCGATAATTAGGACAATAATTATCCTCATGAAGGTTTATCGGGAGGAAATCAGATAGTATTTCGACAATTGCAATGTGATGCTACTTCTGCAAACGTTATAATATTTTCTTAAATATGGTCATGTCTATTGAGGTCCAGACTTCCCACTGTCGCTAAAAAGGAAACTAATGGATACTTGCATTCTCCCCGTCTTAACCTACGGTGCGCAGACTTGGTCATTAACTCTGCTTCAAAAGTCCAAAATCAAAGTTTGTCAGCGTGCGATGGAGCGTAGCATTTTAGGTGTCAGGCTCACGGATCGAATCCGTAACACGGAGCTACGCTCTCAAACTCAAATCGCTGACGTAGCTCTGAAGGCCGCAAAGCTGAAGTGGGATTGGGCTGGTCACGTCTGCCGCATGCCAGGTGAGCTGTGGGCGAAGGTAGCCACCGAGTTGCGCCCCGACCCAGCGAGAAGGCGACGCGGCAGACCGAGACGGAGATGGCGGGATGAACTCGATCAATTCTTGTCCGAGTGGACTACAACAGCTCAGGACCGTGATGTGTGGAGGGAATGGGGGGAGGTCTTTGCCCAGCAGTGGGACACAATAGACTTATAATAACTAGTAGTTCGCCCCGAACTGAGATCTCGCGCACCGTTGCGTTGATAGCCTAGATTTGGACTTGTTTCTGACTACCCCTATACCTACGTTAATGCAATACATTAAGTCGTGTCTATTTTTTATATTCAATAGTTGACCCCGCGAACTTCGTACCGCGCCTCAGGAAAGGCCTCTTAGTTCGAGAAATTATTAAAATAGCAGTTCAATATTAAATGTATGAGAACATCAATTCCCTCTCCCTCCTCCACCCCCTCCCCCTCCCCCTCCCACTCCCCCTCCCCCATCGCCGCTATTAGAAAGTTTAGAGCTCGTGTTCATGCGCATTTAAATTTTTCTAAACGAAAAATCCATTGATGAGCACGGCCAGGATTCGAACTTACGACCTATGAATCGAAAGTCGAGCATTCTTCCACTCGGCCAACACGGCTTTTATTTTCAATCTTCAAGAAAAAATATCAAGTATACCTATCTACCAACTAAAATCATTACAAACCAAACCACAACGATGCCACACTCTTTCTCGGTTAACCAGACCTACGAATACATCGAAACTCTATGAAACGGGAGCTCTCTCCATACTTCCGTTAATTGGTTTTCATCATTTTTCTTTTTCACTGTATTTCAAAAACGATAGAACCTAGAAGAAAACTAAAAACCATTTTAGAATGTATAAATTGAGTACTTTCATATGACACCCCACTCAATATATTTGGGTAACTTTGAAAAAAATGTACCCCCTTGGGAACCCCATATCTTTACAACCCCTTCATCGATTACGCTCATACGCTCCACAGCAAATTTCCATAGCACAACCTATTGATCTATCAAGTTTCATACAGATTGGATAAGCGGTTCGATAGTTATGCGAGAACATAAAAATGAAACATACAAACATACAAACATACAAATATACAAACATACAAACATACAAATATACAAACATACAAAGCAAAATCGCCTAACTTGCCACTAAGATCTTCACTCGCTTCGCTCGCTCGATCGATAATAATGGTCATGTCTAAAGGTGGTGGTTTTCGCCCGATACCGAGAGAGGAGACCGCGAACAGGGCTGATTGTTGACTACCCTGGAAAGAGCTTCGTGGAGAAAGAGGCATCAGTTATGCCGACAAGGGGCAATCCCTTAAGGGACTGGCGAACGTACCTACGTACCTAGGAACGTAATACCGAAATAATTTAAAATAGGAGCATATTTTGATCACTCTATGTTATTATTTGGATAAAGGCAGTATTTATCTAGGTTCCTGTTACACTTTTGTTCTAAAAAACTTACTATAGAACAAATGAAAAGAAAAAATGCCATTTTTGGTGTACCTACAAAGATTTCAATTCAATTTGCTTACATTTCTTTTTAGGTAAGTTTTTCGGAACAAAAGTGTAACAGGAACCTAGATAAATACCTACTCTCCTAATCTAACAACATAAACTGATAAAAATAAGCTTAAGTTTTAAATGATTTCAGTATTACGTTTTTAAGGAAATTCGCCTGTCGCAGGCCTCTTAAATAAAAAGAAGAAGTAAACGGGGTGGCGATTCGATTTTTACAAGCGATGACGCGAGTGACTTGACGCACGGCGAAAATCGAAACCATGTAAACCCCACATTACCCAAAAGATTTTTCGGACGAATCGAAACATTTTCGGTACTTAATTAAATTATCAAAATTTTCAAATAAATATTTTACATTTTACTGTACCATACAAATGAGCCAATAAACCTGTAGACACGAATGGAGCATTTAAAACAGTGGTTCTTAACCTATGGTCCGTGGACCACTGGTGGTCCCTGGAACCACTTGAAGTGGTCCGCGAAGCTATCCAAAAAAATTAAACAAGCGACAAAGGATCAAAGTTGAAAGAGAAAACTTAATGTTGGTGGTCCGCGGCAAGTCAGAAAGTTTATCAAATGGTCCCTGGGTGTTTCGCAGGACTCGTGTTTTTGGCATGTCCGGCCTTGCGAACCTATTAAAATGACCAGTTTCAGTATTGCTGTATTTTTATTTGGAAATAGTATACGAGTACGCTATTATGGCACTAGTAATATCCTCAATTATATACATAGGAAAGCTGTAATTAATTTCTAAAGTCGTGAAATCTAAGTTCTCTTGTGTGTCCGCGACACCCCTATCTGCATTCAATCGCTTATTACGCAATAATGAAATATAAATTGACACTTTTTATAACGTTAACGTTAATATAGATACTATTAGGTAGTGGTGAATCAAATTTCATGTTATTTTAACTCCACGTTACTGTTTTACAAAGCAAACAAATGTGTCCGCGATAAAAAACTAATTTCTCTGTCGCTAATTTCTGTGGCATTTTCCTAATTTCTCTGGCATTTTGCTAATTTCTTTGGCATTTTGCTAATTTCTCTGGCATTTTTCTAATTTCTCTGGACCAAACCTAATTTCAATGGGCACGAATATATTTAAACCACTAAAACTTCAAAACGGCTTTATCAAATTGAGGGCCGCTAACATTAAAATGCATGTCTTTGAGTGCTTAATTAGGTATGTTATTTTTTTTTTTTAAATAACCAAAAAAAAAATTGCGAAAATGGGGTACCGTTTTTCGGACCGCTTCTTGCGAATCATCCCCCTCATCACAAAAAGGTTAAGAACCACTGATTTAAAACAACCAATAACGTTTCCAAAAATTATTGCAAAATTGAGTTATTCGGGTAAATAAAACTTAAAAAAAAAAAATGGAACATAAAATGCACTCTTTATGTATTCAAATTGCCCGAATTTCCCTTACATGTAGTATTTTTATATAATGGCAAAACCACAATGTTAAAAAATAACCGTTATATGAATTGTTGAAAAAAAACCTGTGTTAGGCGACCATGTCTTTCCTGTCGATATGGCCTATTAAGCTGAGAGGTTTAGGTGCGAGGCAAGTCTACTCCATCTCAACAATGTCCCAGGGCAGACTACAGTGTCCCGTTAAGTGTAGGCATTGATTGCCTCCTTACACTGTATAAGAACACTAACTTCAAACTTTTTTACTTTCGATAAGGATACATTTTGTGCCTCTAATTGTAACAAGAACAAATACTTAGGATGGTTTTCATGCAAAGATTCTATGTCGTTAAATAATCATCTAGGAATAGTAAAAAAAATTAGTCTTCTATTTTTTTTGTAGATTAATGAATTATGTAGATAGGTATAGGTAAGTACTTAGCTTATTTTCTGAAAATGATGACATAAATCGTTCCTAATATCGTTTGCTTATAAAACCTTCACGGATCAGACTTGATTTTCACAAACCTAATGAAAGTTCAGAAAAAGATTAAAAGAAAACCACTCATATGCGGCTATGAGCTTGCAACCCGACACGTATGGAGCTCCAACTATTTGCAAAATGTAGGAATGTGCCAAAGGTAATGTTTTGACTTACCTCTGTCTACCATAATTATCTTCAAAGTATCTAAAATGCCTTAAGATTACTACTGAAAATGTTACCACGGGAAATACCTACGCTTGTTATTTATTAAAATGAATAACCTTTAGTAACGTTTTCAATATAAATTAAATAGATGTTATTAAATTTATATTTACAAAAATACTTGATTGAGGGAGAAAAAATTAAGTACCTACCTTATATTTCTGGAAATATTTTATACCCCTTTGCTACAGTTACTTATTAGATTTTTTGGTTTAACTTAAGTCAAAATTAAACAATTATTTTATATCGATTTATTTTTAAATACGATTAAAAAAACTAAACAATTTAGATATTAGCGTCGGTTTTACTATAGATAGATTAATACCTACCTAAAGCATTAAATAAGCATTAATAAGCAGCTTTCGTCGCACATTTATAATACCCACTAGTATTTTATAGAAAAGTCTTGAAAAAAAATAATTACACAGACACTACCCATACAATGTTTACAAATAATCCAATTAAAACATTTCAATGAAACTTTTATGCAAACGTTAACCTTCATTTCAGAACTTACCGTCTCAATCCACACACAAATCACAGACACTCACAGCACTCGAATCGTCATTGTAATCCTTACGAAAACGATTTCTATGTAAATTCGATCACATCCAATTAATTGGTGGGTAACACGACTATGCGCCGCGGCGGGAGACGTGCGTTCGCCTCGAACTCACGGGGATGACTGAAGCTAAATATTGAGACTGAAGTAATCGTGCATCCTAGCCTCTGCAGTTTTTCTTATGTTTGTACGCATTTCCACGTTCAATTTTGGTGCTGCAATTTAGGGATGCGAAAATTCTTTTGGTTTTTTTCGAATCGATGTTCCTTCTTCCTTGTAGTATATGCTTCGTTCGACCAATAGGTGACCACATCCACAGCATTATTTTATGGATACGAATCTATTCTCTTTTCGTTCTATTTCAAATCGTTGCATCACCTATTTCGACCATAGCCTAAGTTGAGTCATGAATGAAATGCTATCGTTCGATGTTTAAAATAATTTCTGAAGTTGAACTCTGCATACATAATGCTATCTCTTACTTTAGATAGGGACAGAATTTAAACTGTGTTTATTTTGAAATAGCGCTTATTATAATTTCAGGCAATATTTATGTACCTACACTGTTCAAATGTACATGACGTAGGTACATCAGTATTAAACATGCATAATATTGTATTTAAAAGTTATTTTAGTTGCGAATAAATAATGAATAGGCCATCATTTATGATTAATATTTATGTATGTCACTGCAACTAGAGTATGTTAGTTCATAACATCGGTAACTTTGCTGTGAAACAAATTTATTATGTACCTATTATCAAGACGCCCGCGGCTTCGCCCGCGTGGACTACTACTTTTTATCCCACGGGAAACATGCATTTTTTCGGAATAAAAAGTAGCCTATGTCACTCTCCAGCCCTTCAACTATCTTCACACAAAAAATTCACGTCAATCCGTCTCTCTGTTTTTACGTGAAAGCAGGACAAACAAACAAACACACTTTCACATTTAGAATATGGGTAGGATGTATGTTCGTTTGAGATAGTAGCTAAATCTAGTGACGGAGTTTTAAGGACGCCTTAAGGCCTCCGCCATGGCTTAACGACTTAACAGCCGGGACCGACAATTTAACGTGCTCTGCAAAGCATGGAAGAGCTCAGCTGTAGATGCATTCAAAGTGTGTCGTATAAGCAAGCTACGTCAAGACCACTTCATTTAAATTATTAAAATTAGCTTACAATATAACTGGACAATATAAACGGATGTACCTACCTATCTGGATAATGATCGCGCATCACTTCTCTAGTAGTCGCGTTGTTTTGTGATAGAGTGTTCACATTTATTGACCATCATGTTTCCATCAGTGAAGACCTATAATTGGCTCTCTGTTATCTACTCTAGCTGCTATTTTGTATATTTAGCTGTTGGTTTTCCAAATATAAATAAATAAATAAACTGTGTAGGTACATATTCCAAATTACAGGCATTCTGTAAGTTGCCGGTGTTATTTAGTCAAGGTACCTACTCAAGTACTTACCTAAAGCTTTTTCCTTCATAAATACAAAACTAAAATTTCTATTTTATAATCGTGAGTAATCTAATTGCTGTGCACTAGAAATTTCCATTTGCACCTGCTATATTTACTTTCTAAATGAGACGACCCTCTTCAGAGAAGTCAATTTAAATGAATGCTCATTCAATAATTCTTTTTTATTGTATTTAAGTATTTGGTAAACAAACAGTGAAAAACCTTTAGGCTGTCGGAATTCCAGACACAATAGAAAATCAGTTGTGTCTCGACCAGATCTGTGCTCCGACAGATAACGAGTTAATACTTAGAAAAAGACAATTATAACAACTAATGAGCATATTCTCCTATTTAGAAAATTATCATGTGCAAAGTTCTAAAGTGGTGCTAACAATTACTTTTTACATAATAGGTAGGTACTGTGTATGGAAACAAATACGAGCTATTATCATAATACTAATCTATTCATATAAAAGAGTTTAACCTGACTGACTAATTCATTATTATCGCTGAGCCGAAACCGCTTAGGCTTTATCGAATATTTTCATCTAGTTTATGTTTGGATATGTCGGGGTTTTAAACATTGTAATATTTTCTTTTTAAATCTGCGACAATCTATTTTTTGAGATTGCTTATTTTGTGTAGTTGTCTAGTTTTACTCAAATAATATAACCCGTAAAAGTCGAACATTACTCAAACCTTTTCAACGGTTAAAGTTTACGGGTCAACAATGCTTTTCTGAAAATATTTCTGCTGCTCCACAATATAATAAAATTCATGCTTGAAAACTGCATAGAGAACTGATAACACTGCTATTTTTAAAAGTCCAAAATAAATCTAAGGAGAGGTTTGGTGAATCTCATGTCCTATAATGAATTGTTAACTTTATGGGCTGCTCTGAGTGTGGCTGAAATTCTTAATGGGTATGCTTTGTAGGTTTAAGCAATAGCGATGTCTACTTACTTTATTTAAGTATTCTTTTAGGAACATTTAAATGTGCTTTTAAAATGTCTGATCTTAAAACAAAGCCTAGTTTTAAGGTAAAGTCACATAGATGTATTTCGCAACTTTAATACACATCTTTTTTTACGGAAGGAAGGGCATAGTGGGTTTTCTCACTCTATATTCGAACAGCCCGTCTGGGGAAGTACCTCCACCTTACACGATATCGCAGCCAAATAACATAATTTTTCTCGAATGGTGTTGTGTTCCCGTGGTAAGTAAGGTTGCCAGTGCTCTGTGAGGAAGCGCAGCGGTGACAACTGGTGGACCAGTTTTGTCCATTGTGTTGTCGGCGCAGTGATTCCTCTTTTAAAGGTTCAGCGGTGCGAGTGTGACTCCCCTGGTGTCGCAGGCATCCACAGGCTATGGTGACCTCTTACCATTAGGTGGGCCGTATGCTCGTCTGCTTCCCTATGTCTTGACCAAACCAAAGCGTTCAGTCCAATCAGAGGACGCATCGTGACACCGATGATGCAATCAGTTTCACGATGCGTCCTCTGATTGGACAACAACTGAACCTTGCCCGCCACCGCGGACGTTAGCTGAACGCTTTGGTTTGGTCAAGGTTTTAGTGGTATTAAAAAAACACAACGTCAAAGTAAACTACAGTCAGAGTAAGCGGATGGATCACCGAAAAGAAAGCTAGGCCTATTGCCCTGATTCTTCATGGTGTTGGTCGCGAAAGAAAAGGAGTAAAATCACCTAGCTCTTAAGACGATTCAAAGTGATCCTACTGGTCCTACTGAATAAAAGATACTTAAGTACTTGAATTTTGAATTTAAATCAGAAAATAATCTAGTAGGTAAGTATAACAAACAAGATTAAGGGATTTTGAAGCCAACCAAGAACCAAGAATTTGGCTTCCTGTACTGAATACAAAGGAAATGTTTTTGTAGTGAATGAAAGTTCGAAAGTTCCTAACTGTTTCATAGTTAAACAATCCAGATACTTACTATTTTGCCTTTTCTATTCAGTTGGAGTGAATTATTGTTCTTTAAAAACGCAACACTTAATTTACTGTGTTTGAATGAATAATGTAACAAAAAGATAATGTAGGTTTCTAAATTAGCCTCTCGTGTCGCACAGCTGGGCAAAGGTATGTCTGGGTTGGCCATTGTGGTTCGAATGAATCCAGATTGTAACACCATCATTTCCTGGGTCTGCCGCGCCGTTTTCGGCTATCCTCGGGCACCCACTGTGTACCCATCGAGTCATGCAGAATGCAGAAAGAAGTCATGCAAACACGAAACTCAAAAACACGCTGCAGAAATCTCCCTAATTTGTGTTCCGTTCTTTAATAAAATATTTTCAAGGTTTTGTACCTTGAAAATATTTTCTTCCTGAGGTACAGATGGGAAGAATGTTCTCTAACAACGTGCATAAACAAAGTTCATTCATATTCAAGTCACCTATAAACCATTTGGCATGCGCGGTATTGTCGGCGAAAAGTTTTAATTAAAGCACTTGACGACTCACCGTACTTACCTTCTTCATAAGACGGGATTACCTTACTGACTATTGTTTATTCTGTTGAAGCATTGATGTACGAAGAGTAGTGTACTGTTGTAACAGAAATTGCTATGCTAGCTATATTTTAGGAGATTTTCTGCATTTTTAGTTGGAATATAATAGGACGAGCGTGTTTGCACTATTACGGACGATACTACCCATGGTGCGTCGGTGCGGGCTGATCCGGATCCGTCCGCATTATCGCGCACCGTGGGAAGCCAGCTTTTTAAATTATGAACCAAATATTACCTCAAGTTTATTGTAAAATTATTAAATTAAGTTTCCTGTTCTAAAACATCCAGAGAACTTCTACAAAGGGCTTATTAAAATTAAGACCTAGTTTACCTCAATATTTTTACGCAGTCGAATGATTTGAGAATAACAAAAGAAGCGAACATTTTACTTTAAGTTTACTGGCAATAAAATAATGTCTGAGAGCTTCAGAATTTCTTAATTCCTAGCTGATTTATCTTCATAATAATCACTAAAGAAAACCAGTTGAGATGGAGTAGCCATGCTTGCGATGCGCGCCGGTGTGTGCTACGCCGCATGCCTCGCAATGCAGCGCAGTTTTCCTCACGATGTTTTCGTTTCACCGTTTAAAGCTAGTGTGCATATATTTTCGAAACTAAATCATTGATTCACTGTCAGGATTCGAACTCACAACCATCGAAAGTCAAGGCACAATCCCACTTAACCAACACAGCTTTTCAAGTCACACAATATCACATAAAATCCCAACGCGTTCATACGTCCCTGTGTGAAAAATAATGCCTCTAGATTTCAGTCTAAAACAAAACCGAGATAACTTCAGTTTAAAAATAACCGGAGACAGAAAATACCTGGTGTTGGTTGAATTATGCAGTTGCAAAAAATACGAGGAAATATTAGTGGGAGGATAGGTCGTAGCCACGAAATATTGTGCATTTAATTCCGGACTAGCAGAACTCCTGCAAGTTTTGTTGCAGATAAAGTGTACGTTAAAAAGTTGTATCGGGCTAGGTACTCTTCCAAATGAGTTATTTTGTTACTAGCTTCCACCCGTGGCTTTGGTCTCGTAGTACCATTTAACATGAAGGCAATCACACGTGTCACGGCACCGTGCGTTTTGGAATCAGTTAGATATGTTTATCAGAAATCACTATTAACTTGTCTAAGCAGCGAAATAATGCCAATAGAAGACAACGCAAAGGCCTCGAATAATGCCCAGAGCAAGACTTGAACTATATAAACTTAATTGCTTTTACATGACATGCAAAATTTACAATAATTTACCTAGGTTTTTCAAATGACGAAAAATGTTTACAAAATCATTAAAAAAATGGTTGATACTCGTAGGTAGGTAATTGTTATTGTTTTTTTTTTATTTTATAAATAGTGTTAAATCACACTTACCTAGGTATTTGAATATGAAAAATCTTATCAAAATTTTCAATTCCGAGGGGATTCGAACCCGCAATGATACAAGCGATCCTCCTTTAGCCTGAGTGCCTTTACCAACTCGGCTACGGAATCCTTAGTCGTCAGGGTTGAAAATCTTGGTAAGACCATTTATCGATTAAAGCATCGATATCGATTTTTCATTTTCAAATATTTTTGTTTAGTTCAGGATTTGTTTGAAATAAGAAATATATTTAAGTAATTATTATAATAATTCTTAATCTGCATTAAATAATTTTAATACCTAATAATCTAATTTAAATTGTTGACTGCATGAATAATATTGTGATTATAAATGTATACAAATAACTAAAATGACATAAAATTGTGAATAAAATAACTTACCAACCAATTTACTATTTGTTTGTCATGAAATGACTGAATATGCTGGACTTTCATTGAAATGTAGGTACCTACCAAACTTTATGACCATGTTCAGTACAAATAAATGAATTTCAACTCTTATTTTTTATTTTTATCTTATTTTTTATCCGGTATAGTAACAATGACTATGTAACAAAAAATCATCGCATATCAGATCCTTTACATACTCACTGTCAAGACCTTCACGGGATAGTAATTCTGAACATCTGTAAAATAAAAATCCCAATACAATATTAAAGCTATCGTGGGGTAGCTTGCTTAGACGTTCTTGATTGATTGAAGATAAGCAACGTTGTGCGCGGTCACAATTCGGATGGCATTACAAGCTGAGCGCTTCCGTGTTTCAGAGGGCATGTTAAATTGTCGGTCCTGGCTTTTAAGTCGGTAAGCCATACGGATGGGATTACTGGGGTAAACGAGTACTCGAGTGGAGACCACGTCTCGGCAAACGTAGTGTAGGACGCCCTCCTGCCAGGTGGAGTGACGATTTGCGAAAGGCTGCCGGCACAAGTTGGATGCGTCAAGCTGAAGACAGGGCGCGATGGCGCTCATTAGGGGAGGCCTATGTCCAGCAGTGGACTGGTGTAGGCTGATGATGATGATGAAGCCATACGGATACTTTCATTGGGCGTAAAAAACTCCTTCACTAGAGTTACGTAGCTACTACCTCATACGAATATAAATACTTACATAAAAACATTAAAGATTTTTGCTGAAAAAATAAGCCATCGCAGGCCTTTAGGCGGCCTTAAAACTCATAGGCCTCTATTAATAAACTCCGCTCAACTTCTGTCGAAGTTGCACCACGGATTTAACTATTGCCATCCTTTTTTTAGACAGTGACAAACAAGGATGGCAAAGTTAGTCAGTGTTGCAACTTTGACAGAAGTTGAGCTGAGTTTATTAATAGAGTAGAGGCCATAGAAATGGCCACTAGACCAAACAAACTTTCTTAGTAACAAGATTTTACATAATGACCAATGATACTATTCAAATTAGTAAACATCTAAACATATTATTTTAATGTTCAATGTTCATTGAGTTGAACAGGTTCTGGGGCCCTAGCCATATTACACGATCTATCGTCGCTGTAGAACGATCTATCGTATAATTTTGAAGTGTTCTATTCTACAGCGACGATAGATAGTGTAATATGCCCCCCTAGCCATATTACACTATCTATCGTCGCTGTAGAATAGAACACTTCAAAATTTATAGGATTTGACGTTGCAAGTAGATGAGTCACGTGGTCAGAACGTCAATTCCTATATATTTTGCAGTGTTATATTCTACAGCGACGATAGATCGTTCTACAGCGACGATAGATCGTTCTACAGCGACGATGGATCGTGTAATATGGCTAGGGCCCATGGCTAGGGGGGCTGATTCTTTTAACAGCTATCAGCTTACTGTCACCGTAATGTTATATTGATGACTTTCGGCTTGATCAGACTATTTTCTGAGGTGTTCTGTTGAACAACTCCTGATGATGGATCGTCAAATCAGCTCGCTGTTATCCTATTGTTATTGCATTGTCACCGAAAATCTACAATTTAGATTTTCATCTCAATCCGAAGAAAGAAAAGTTCTATAAAATTGTCGAAGCTGCTCAGAAAATTTAACGAAAATTCGTTGAGAAATGAGCCCTGTATAGGAGAACATGCAGTCAGTCATCCAGCGAACAAACAAAAGCATTTTGGTCCAAGCTGAAGCAGAGACGCTTCGCTTGGTCAAAAACAGATTCCGACGGATTGAGAACTTCTTCCTTTTTATGAAGTCGGTTAAAAATACCTCATTTGCTATCAAATTGATAGCATCTGAAACTGCTGTTGATGCCTAAGGCCACGGCCGCACCGCAGGTGGCACGCTTAGAAGCTAGCTAGGAGGCAAGCTTAGTTGTCGAGACGCTTCGACACATAGTGGACACACTGCCTGGCTACAAAGCTCGTGTCTGGTGATCTAAAGTGTGTAGTAGGTAACTAACCCGACAATTTTTTCTTCAATGCATACCAGTAATCCAAGCAAATAACCGACATGTCCGCAGTGGCGGCATAGCATGGGTTGGCACCCGGTTTTCTGTTGAGCACCCAACTCTCCCCCCCCCCCCCCACCCCAAGTAAACATGGTATGCGACAAAGCGAATGAGCGTCCTAGTTCAAACATTTTACCCACTTTTATCCCCTTAGGGGCAATACCAATTTAAACACCCTGGCACTCCCTTTGAATGGTAGATTTTAGAAAAAAATTGTACGGATTTTTTTTTTGCCAAGCACCAGGGGGGTGTCACCGGCATCGTGGACCATGGTGACACCCCCTGGTGCTTGTCGCCCGGGGCGGCCCGCCCCGTCCGCCCCCCCCCTTTACGCCGCCACTGCATGTCCGTTCGCTTGGCTAACCACTAGGCTACTATCGAGACGCCAAGTGGCCCACTCAGCGAGCAGTGGGGTCGCGCACATAACGTGCCTTGTGTTGGTTCACTAGGATGAGTCATCGAAGCGCTCAGCTAACCTCTTGCCACCAAACGTGCGACCGCGGCCTTAGGTTAATATTTTTTTTCTGTAAGAACCGCCTCACGTAAACTACAGGATAATCTGTATTTTCAGTCCTTTGTTCTTCTTATTTGCTTAAAGGATTTGGGTTCTATACATTACCATAAAGGGCAACCTAAAGTTACGATTTCTGTAAAACGGTTACCGTCAAGTAGCCCTCCAAAGTTATTTAAAAATAAGATAAGGCAAAATAAAATTTCCAAAAACATTGATTGGTGGAGGGTTGCTCAGATAAAGGACTTTGCAATGACCGGTTACGTAACATCACAAATGTTCACAAGATAATTATGATAATGCACTAACCAGAATCATTCTTTCCCATCATTTTGTTGGTTATAGATCCCTAAGTGGCCTATTCTAAAACGAAACATGCTCACGACTGTATCCCAAAGGTGCGGTAGACATTCTCTAAGTCATCATCATCTTTAGTCATTTCTATCCTTTGAAGATGTCTGTTTGCGCTCAGTTATCCGTTTCGGTAACAACATTTTACGAACGGAAAGTTTAAGGGTCAAGAAAATGTCCCAAAAGTTTTTACTATCTCCAAAAGGTATCTGCGTTAGGAAGGATTATGCAGGGCCACGTGTGAGGAAACGAGGTTTAGTTGCTGTTTGATAATCTGTGGGTGAAGAGCTGCTTTGCATAATTGGCTGTGATCGTTATCAACAAAGAGGTTCTCTAAGATGATAATCGATAGTGGTGTTTTTTTTTTAAATACTACAAAGGTAGCAGGCAAGCAAACGGCTCATCTGATGGTAAGCGGTTACCGTAGCCTATGGACGCCTGTAATAGCAGAGGAGTCACACTCGCGCTGGTGACTTTTAAAAACCGTTCACGTTACACCGGGCCCGTCCAGGGCCCGGTGTATAATGGGAATACGGTGTAACGTGAATCAACCTTTAATGTTGTTTACGAGTATACATACATTCCGGGGTCACATGGAGTTGCCTGAAATACTTGTTTTTGGTGATAATGCAATATTATAATGACAGCAAGCTGATCTCATGATGAAGTCAGGTTTGCAACGGAACTCCTTAGAAACTAGTCTGATTGAAACTTGCCATGGCTGTCTAGTTACTACAATACAACAATATGATGAAATAAAGCTGATCTTGGAGTCAAGAGAATATTTTTCGAGAAAAAAGTAATATTTTTCAAAACAGCTCACTAGTTTGTTTTGGAAAATATTACTTATATGAAGATATTTTATTTCATTCTCTCAGTAGACTTACTTGTAAATTTCCTGGGAGACCGAGATTAATAAATCAGTAAAATAGCATTTATCCTGCCAGAGTGGCGAGTACTCGAAGCCGTGCCTATGGAAGATGTTAAGAGCGCAGATGGTGTCATCGAGGATGTCATCATCAAGTAATGCTGCAAGAAAATAATACTCCCTGGTGACTCTGAAGCGCTCTAGGTGTAGCTTGCTTAGACGTTCTATATGGATCGTTGATGTTGGCGATGCTTAGAGCGGCCAGAATTTGGATGGGTGATAAGTGGTATTAACAACTGAGCACTTCTGTGCTTCGAAGGGCATGTTAAATTGTCGGTCCTAGCTTTTAAGTCGTTAAGCCATGACGGAAGCTTTTAGGGGCTACACTACATCTGAACTAAGTACTTCAATTTTTTATGCTCCTCAAATTACAGCGTAAGTTGTGACAAAAAAAACTTTTAATCTAGAATGTAAAGGTGTTTTTACGTATTTATACTTACATTCACATGCAATGTCGCAATCCCCACCTATTTTTCCTTCTTCACACCATTTACTTGGAATCTGGAATAAGTCGCATTTTTAGCAAATTTTTTATTCTTGCATTACTCTATCCTATCCTATTACTTCCTTTCGCAGCTTCGCTCGCGTGGTACTAACATAATAGATACCTAGCCTTTATATTAACAAACTGCAATGAACACCTTTTCCAAGTTTCATCCACATCAGGCCCCTGGTTAAGGCATAATTGAGTAACAAACATTCTTACATTCCTTTTACATTTATTATTGGCTGCCAATTCTCTATGCAAAATTAGACGAGTTAAACCAGTAAAAGATATTATCTACCAAGAGCCGTATTGATTATAATGTTGGATAGATCTAAAGCCGAAAAGATGGTTTAGGTCCAGGCACTACAGGTTTCTCCCGATGCTGTATAAATCTAGATTAAATGTATGTAACTTTTGAAACTATCATGGTTACGAACATAAATATTGTTATCAACGGGATAATTACCATGATTATTGAGTTTTGTTGCTTCCCGATATTTCGACGCAGTTGCATGCGCCATGATCACGGGTAACTGAAGCAACAAAACTCAATAATCATGGTAATTATCCCGTTCATAACAATATTTATAAATGTATGTTCCTTACTCCGTATAATCCGTACTTGATCGTTCCATTTGATTCTGTTTTCGTAGCAGTGTCCCTGCTGCTCTCCACCTCAGTCAAACAAACCCCTGTAAACATTCAGTAATAACAATCAATAAAACTCTGACTGACTTATTGACAGACAACGCAGCTGGTCCTATGTGGGCCTATAGCAAAACATAGCGCACCGTTCTCGAGACTTGAGGGGAGTGAATTTTGTATATTGCGTAGACGAACGACGTCCTTAGAAAGAAATTTTAAAAAGCACCCCAAGGGGTTCAAATTGGGGTTCTATTTATCTATTTTCTATACATATTAAAAGAGCTGAACCTGACTGACAGACTGGTTCATTATCTACGAGCCGAAATCGCAGAAACTAGAAAGCAGAGGAAGGCTTCCTTTTATACCCGTAGTAAAACAACCATCTTAGAAAGGATTTCTCAAAATTCCGAAAGGGATGAAAAAGTTTGTATGAAACTTTTTAACGCATAGACATAGACTTTACTTGAAACTCGGTACGGATACTGTACATGCAAAATGAATTGATATAAGTACTCGTATTTTGTTTTAGAATTTTTTAAAACAACATTTAGGCTGAGACTCTACCAAAGCGGAGATGTGTGAGATGTGTTTTAAACAACCAATAGAATTTTAAAAGACGAGATGACATGTTTGAATACCGAAATTCTATTGGTTGTTTAAAATACATCTCACACATCTCCGCTTTGGTGGAGTCTCAGCCTTAAAAAGGGTGAAATGGGGTGTCAAAAATTGTATGGTAACTTCAAAATCATAACAATCGGTTTTCCACTTGCGAAACATAAACTTCTACGCGGGCAAAGCCGCGGGGTGCTGCTGGTATATCATGATCCAAATCACTTAAATTTTGTTTCGTGTCAACAGAAACTTTTATAAACAAAGTATTATAAATATGCAAATGGTTTTAATTCCTTGTCGTATTGAGGTTGCTAAAATCAACTCTATTTATAAGGCAAGGAGATGGTCACGACCCGGGAAAGGTATGGAAAAAGCTGAAGCTAGAAAACACGTTAGAGCGTTTTCACATTATCCGATCCGATATCGGTATCGGACGCCGACACGATATCGTGTCAAGTAAAATGTATAAAAGATGTCCGCTCCGATATCCGATATCGGGTCGGACAATGTGAAAGGCAGGTACATACCATACATTTTACTTGCCCCGATATCGTGTCGGCGTCCGATACCGATATCGGATCGGATAATGTGAAAACACTCTTACAATTATTTTTTCCCACGGGCACCATACATTTTTTCGGGATAAAAAGTAGCTTATGTGTTATTCCAGAACCTAAACTATCTACATTCCAAATTTCATCGAAATCAGTTCAGTAGTTTTGTAGATACGTGGTAACAAACATTCACACACACACACACACACGGACTTTCGCCTTTATAATATTAGGAGGATAAAAAGTTTTGAAAAACATTTTTTATAATAACTCCTATACAACTAAGATCTGAGTAAAAAAAGAAACAGAATGAATTTCTTTTCATCAGATAAGTATATTTTTTTTAATTTATATTAGATACTAGCTGACGCCCGCGGTTTCGCCCGCATGGACTACTATTTTGTTTATCCCACGGGAACCATGCATTATTTTGGGATAAAAAGTAGCCTATGTCCTATTACCGGTCAATATCTATCTATGTTTCAAACAGCCAAATCAGTTCAGAAGTTATGGAGATACGTGGTGACAAACATTCACACACACACACACACGGACTTTCGCCTTTATAATATTAGTAGGGTTATAATTTTTTTTTAAGTTTATGAAGCTCATAGAAATGTCTGTAAATAATGAATAAGTAATTTAAAATAGTTATAGCCCGTTAGGTTTAAAATTAAGGCCTACTTTTTCAACAAAGAATTCGTGTTTTGAACAATGCCGCTGAATTCCAAGGGTAAAACTTTAACAACCATTAATTGGAACAATTAGGGTGCTTTTCCACCAGAGATGTGCTAAGCTACGTTGCTATGGATGCGTTTGCTATCCACCAATCATATTCATCCTACTAACAATTATGAATGAGAGAAGTTTCTGTGTATGTTTGTCCGAACGTATCGCCGTAACTACTAAACCGATTTTGCTGAAATTCGTAATGTAGAAAGCTTAATATCTGTAATAAACGTACCGTAACTCTTAAGGGGGTGAAAAAGGGTGGTAAACCGTTTATGTAAAATGCTAATCCTTAATTTTATTCGATCAAAACTCAAACAAATGAACTCTGAAAAAATTAAAAAGTAAATGTCCTTTTTTCAAACAACCCATAAGGGGTGTGTTAGGGGGTTTTAAAGTTTGTATGGTTTTTTTTTTATTCTGTAGTATTTTACATGGTCCGATTCACTAAAAACATGGTATAAATAATCTTTACTGTAAATAATTAGGTAAATACATTTTATTCTTTCAAAATTATACCTAGGGGGTGTGTAGGTATGTGTAACAGAGTAATATTATTGTATGAAAAAAGTATTCGCTGATTCGATTTACAAAAAACTCGGTATAAATAAACTTTAAAGTAAAATAATGAAACACTTATTTGTACACGCCCAAAGTTGTTGAAGCACCTTCAAAATTGTACATTTTTGATATCCTTTTTTGTTTTAAATTTGGTTTTTATGTGTTTTAATCTTTCGAACCGGCAGTCGAGGTTTTTATTATTATATATATATATATACTATATATATATATATATTATATATATATATATAAATATATATAAATATATATATATAATATATATTATATATATATATATATTAATAGTTTTTGCTTGTTTATGTTTATTAAAATTATTTTCTTATGATTCCCAACAGTTTATTTATTGTTAATTACTTACAATGTCCTAGATAATGTCTCGAAATACGATAATTATCCAATGCAATAGCCAGTTCACATCTTGTAAATACCTTACAACTTCCGTAGCCAGCAATGGCTAGTAAAAGTAGAAAAACGTACACCTTCATTGTCAAGTACAAGAGTAGTAATCCATAGATAGGGAAGGTTGCTTATTATAAAGGCAGCTTATTCTCTTATCACATAATTTTCCAATTTGTTTATAAATTTAAAATTGGTCAAGGTCCATACTTATTTACTTTTTTAATCATTAGCTATGCTTACCGTAGCCAACAGTGCGAATCTACTGAGCAAAACATAAATATGGGAGATGGAGAAGATTTAGGTACTTACTAATAACTTTCTAGGTACAAAAAAAGGACTAATTTGTTTAACTTTGATTAACAAAGTCTGTTTTATCGATAGAGGTACTGAAGAGCTTTAGTTTACTAGATATGGCATTGTGTTTCACTTCCCCCAGTGACCCACTTACCCCAACTGACCTTATAGATTTTATACATTGAAATTTTAACCGGTTTTTCATTTGAACTTTCCTCCCAAAGCCGACTCATCATGGTTACGTTCCGACTTTAACTTCCGACATTGATTGATAGAGGACGCTGAGAATGATACCGCTAAGTTTGAAGGATCCTCTTGTTTTATGAAATATGGACTGCTCATTGACATGGATGATAATTTATTGAAATGTCGCACACAGGGTTTTGAGAATAATGCTGGTAGCATTATGTGGTTCATTTAGCAAAATATATGCCTGGAAAACACATGCTACGTAGTAACACATCCGCATTAGGCTTCAACTCAGCAGAAGTAGCACTTAATCGTAGGAATAAGGGTAGTCAGAAACAAGTCCAAATCTTTTTCTCAAGAGAGAGAGGGCTCTCTCTCTCTCACATGAGAAATATATTATTTCACCATCTCGCAAGGATCTTCAGCGCCTATGTTACCTAATATCGCGAACCGTGCGGCTAGAGCTGTCCCGTTCTCTCATGTAGTGTTGAATATGATGTGACTGAAGCGCCTCTTTTGTCCCGTATAAAATTCAACTTTGTGTGATCGGCTCAACTTCTAAAAATGTCATGCTTCAATTCAAATGTCATGTGACCGTACACAATATGACAAAATCAGAAAATGACGTTACTCTTTCCTCAAGCTTCATTCAATCTTCAATCACACCTCGCTTGACAATAACAAGAAAGAATTTTGAACTGATCGGACAGATTGTCATAAGAGAATGAGTGAGTAGTCCGCCAAAATAATGAACAGCCAATTGAAAATGACCGGCTCAAATGAACCGGCTCACGGTACCGGCTCAAAATCAAAATGAACCTACTCTGACAAAAGTCAGTCTAAAATCATGTCATACCCAACATTACAGTCTCATGATAAAACATTGATTCCCTATCCTGCTTGGATTTAGGCGCCTTTAATCACGAGAGAAACCGTGGGTGGAAGTTAGTTTACAGTTCACAATGACTAAGCGCAAATCAGTGGCTTTGTTCCAAAGTTCTCGGTGATCTGCAGTGCTGTGACACTGGATAAACAAACTTTGTAATCAGCTTAGCTTTTTGTGTCTCTTGTTGAGATCTGTCGTTTCGGATTACGTTCTTATTGCTCTCGTACTCGTTGCTAGTTCTTAGACTATGGAGATGTTGGGCCTTACTTATGAAAGATGTTTAAAGATAAAGATAGATGGATAGATATAAATTTATTTTCAGCACACACGGTAAAAAACAGAAAGTACAAAAGAAGAAGAAGCAAGGGCGGGGATAGACTAAAAGTAAAAACACAGGTAGGTACCACGTAGGTACATAAGTAGGAACAAATAAGAAAATCACAAACACTAAAAAATTAAATGGACAGTAGGTACCTACCTATATAGATACTTACAAATACCTACAGAACAGTAGCGGTAGTACTATTAATCTAAGGTAATAGCCCCCCCATGGAACACTGTTTAAACAACGTCCTGTCTTTATTGGTGGATAGTGACAAATAGAGACAGGACGTTGTTTAACCAGTGTTCAACTATAAACATCTTTCATAAGTAAGGGGGGTTATGCCTGTCTAATTTATAGATGAATGACTGCTAGTGAGATGCCAATAGCATTGGTAAAACGAAACAAAGTGATGACGTTGCACGATGTTGCCTTGAAGCTAGTAAAAAAGCTCCGTTCTAGTGACAGATTTTTTAGATTACTAGTAGTATTTATGTACCTAGGTATTTATGTAGAGACAAAGTTCTACTCTCTTTATGGTGGGACCTTAGTTTCCAATTTCGGCCGGCTAAGCTGAGAGGATAGTGTAGGTGCTGGGCAAGCCTACTCCATCTCAACATTGTCCCAGGCAATACAGTGTCCCGTTTAGTGTAGGCAAAGACTGCCTCCTAACACTGTATAAATCATCTAGTAAAGATGTAAAGGCCTAAGTTTAGTTTCCAATTCAAAGTTCGTGGGTTCAAATCTCCTAATCAATAGGTTTTTTTCAAAGGACTACCAAAATAACTTGTTGACGTCATACGACGTCCGTGACTGAGAAGAGCATCGTTTGAATCAATGCGGGTTCAAATCACGTCGGACTCAAAAATTTTGATCGAAAATAAAGTTGTAAGTACACTTTTATTTTCGATGATACCATACCAAAACAACCTCTTGTACTTACTTAGATTATAAAATGTTTTTATAAAGCTATCATTCGAATAAATCATTAAAGTTTCAGCGTGATGTTCGCACAGCGACAGATGTACGTCATCCATCGATATTTTGACCATGGAGAATTTTGCTGAACTATCAAAATTGATAATAGACCACGCACCACGAGTAAATAGATTCTTACAAAATCTATCAAAGAATATAGGTACGTGTGAGTCAAAATACAACTTCAACAGCGTTCTATACGAGCCTAGATCTCCTACCATTTAAATATGTTCTAGAACAAGACTAAATTGATTGAGTGCTAAGTCTCATCCGTTGACCAATGAGGATTTTCCGGCGAATAACATGCCTAGTTGGTTAATGGTGATGATGATTGATCGGATACGCAGATGATCAGACTATATGTCACACCTGAGATCTAGGTAAGGGCCAAACGACAGTGCTGTGTTGCTAGTGTTGCTACACGCAGAGATATCTGTACAGATATCTGTACAGTCCAGATGACGTAAAATAGCACGTGCCATTCCAACCTTTGACAGTTTTATCCGCGGTTATCTGTAAAGATATCTGTACAGATATCTGTACAGATATCTGCATAGTCCAGATCCGTGGTAAAAACTCTACCGTGTAAACGCCACTAATGTTCATATATTTTATCAAAACTAAATCATTGATTCACGGCCGGGATTCGAACCACCATCGAAAGTCGAGGCACTATCCTACTCAACGAACACCGCTTTTCAGGCTAAGTTCAGATGAACGCGCGATTGGCTCGGCGCAGCGGCGCGAGGTTTAAGATTGTAATAAATCAATAATGTTGTGTGCATGACCGTGCGTCACCGTGACGCGCGGTTGACGCGTACTTTCTTTTACTCTTCCAGCGATTTAAACAAACTGAAGAAAACAGATTTTGAAACGAACTTTTTAATTAAATAATGTGGCGGTAAAATAAACGCTGTCTCTTTCTTTCATAACTTCACACTATTTGGTGCAAGTAATAGTAGTTTTTGTAGCAAATAGAGCGCGGAACAGCGGATGCGGCTGCATTATGATGCGTAAGCGTAACAATGAGCAGGTTCAGATTGGTCGTTGTTGTCGCATATGATCGAGTACTTTCTGAATAAAAGACCTTCAGGGGGGAGTGGGATTCCTTTACATCTGAAAAATAAAAATTAATTCAAATACATTTTTAAAGCACTCGTGGCTTAGCTTGCTAGACGTTCTTGATTGATCGTTGAAGTTAAGCAACGTTGTGCGCGGTCACAATAAATTTTGGATGGGTGACCGAAAGTGGTATTACGAGCTGAGCGCTTCCGTACTTCATAGGGCACGTTAAATTGTCGGTCCAGACTTTGAAGTCGGTAAGCTCTGACGGATACACCATGAACGATAG
Source organism: Camptogramma bilineatum (assembly GCA_958496255.1). NCBI lineage: Eukaryota > Metazoa > Arthropoda > Insecta > Lepidoptera > Geometridae > Camptogramma > Camptogramma bilineatum. The sequence continues at coordinate 5,860,477 of OY292473.1, read as the reverse complement.
GTACTATTCAAATAAGGTATTTTAATTTTCATTGAGTTGAACAGATTCTGATTCTTTTAACAGATCAGCTTACTGCTCCCTAGAATTAGGCTGCGTTTCCATTGACTGAGCTGAGCGGAGCGGAGCTTAGCGGCGCGTTAATTGACCAATCAGGGTGCATTTTGCCGCGTTTCGATTTCATCGTCTGAAATTTGATTTCATGCGCCGCTTTGCCCCGCTCCGCTCAGCTCGGCCTCAATGGAAACGCACCCTTAGGTCCAGTTTTACCATACAATGTTAAAAAAATAACGCCTTGTTAAATCCAATAACGGACTGTTAAAGTTGTTGTGTGTCTCACCACGTGCTAATGGGTGTTTAATTATCTTAACAAGACGTTAATTTTAATCACTGCTCTAGAGGTCCGTTAAAACAATAACAGACTGTTAGAAATTATATTACATGGACTTTACTGTCGAAAAACATAGGTACCTTCATTAAGATGGACGAGGATGGACGCATTTAGTTTTATTTTCGAAAGCGATAATTTAGAAACTTTAGATAGCTTGGACAGAATAGTACGACGCCCAAGAATTTTTAAAGAACGACGTGACTATTTCGAAGAATACTATGATGTCGATTTTTACACGAGGTTTCGTTTGTCAAAAGAATGTGTCTTGGATGTTTTGGAATTAATTTAACACCCGAAAAGCAACCCGGTTTCATTATAATCCCGCAGAGCGACTGTTACATAATATTTGATTGCGTAGCAAGCAAGTGACGTATTATACGACTAAGTAAAAAAGTTATCTATTTGTATGAAGAATGCAACGTCAAATACAACGTTTCAATTAAGTCGTATTACAACGAGAGTGGATTTAGTAATGGTTTGTTAAATATTCTCCATAGGACGTAAATCATTTTAACAGAATTGTTAATTTTAAACAACCATTAGGTAATGCCTCATTAAGAGTTAACAAACAATGTTTGGTGAAATCAGGCCTTAGTCTGATTTAAACTTGACATCGCTGTCTAGTTACGACAATATAACATTTTGGTGAAAGATAGCTGATTGATCTGATGATGGAGTCGAGAGAATTTGGTGGAACTTTCATTGAATAGAAATAGATCAGGGACCTCTTTTAAATCAGCTCACTAGTTTGTTTTGAAAAATATTACTTAAGTATAGAAAGATATTTTACCTTTCTCTCAGTAGACTTACTTGTAAAGTTCCTCGATAAGCCTGTCTATGTCTACTTTATGCTTGCATTGTTCTTCCCAGAGTGGCCAGTACGTTAAGCCTTCCATAAGTATTATCTTCTGAACGCAGGCGGTGTCATCAGTGATGTCATCATCAAGTAATGCTGCAAGTAAGGATCAATTTACACTAGCGCAGAGTCGAAGCGCATCGAAGCGTCTATCCAAAACTAAACATAACAAATTCAACCTTAACTCCACAGTGTAACGCTCACATTACTTCTGAGATTTGAAAAAGACTCAATGCCTGCCTCGAATTCGCGCGTCTGCGCGTGACCAACGCTGATTGGTCTTTTTCAAATTTCAGAAGTAATGTGAGCGTTACGCTGTGGAGCTAAGGTTGAATTTGTTATGTTCAGTTTTGGATAGACGCTTCGATGCGCTTCGACTCTGCGCTAGTATAAATTGACCCTAAGTAAGTAATACTCTCTGGTGACTCTGAATCGCTCGTGATGTAGCTTGCTTAGACATTCTATATACCTATAGATAGTTATGTTCCCAGTAGAGAGCCCTATCGCTCTATAATTTGCAAGCTGGCATTCTTTGCTCGGCCACCGGGAAGTTTATCTCCGCCGCCCACACAAGTTGTGTCGTCCGGCCCTAGCATTGTAAGATAATTTTAATTCATTCGTGATTTGAATAAACTTCTTCTAACACGTCTCAGAATAATTAATTTGTTTGATTTCAAATTCAATTAAATAAATTTAATTTTTAAAAAGTTAAATTACGCTTCCACAAGCTTTACTGGCGCAGCCGGGGCGGATTTTTCCGAGTTTTCGTGGGATATATCACGAGTTTTCCTCGAGTTTCCGACGGATCGGAGTCCGCTCGAACCAAACAAAATTTGTAAAGTGTTGGCGATTTACTTCGAGCATGAAGGTGACTGGCTGGTGAGTGAAATTTTTTGCCATCCTTTCTTACCTAGTGTTTTTCATATAATTGTTTTGTTATAAAAAGAATCGAACCTTTTCTTTTATAACGTTTACTGGTTTCCAATACAGTTGTGTGTTAAGAATATAGTTATAGGTATATGTAGGTTATATAGGTGTGTATATATTTTTAATGTGATTATTTCTCGCATAAAAAAAGACACCCGTAAATTAAATATAGTTATAGTATAGTGTTATATAGGTGTGTATAAATTTTTAATGTGATTATTTCTCGCGTTAAAAATGACACCCGTAAATTTAATTCCTAAGGAAATATCATGCATACTCCCAACTTTTGGAGGTAACAAAAGACACTTAAACTTATTTTTAAGGAAATGTGATTATGTCATAAACAAATATAGGGGAAACGCGGAGCAGGATTTATATGTATTACATATAATCACAAGTAAATTGATTGACGACGCCGCCGCACTAGTTAGCGAGCGAATTGATATATCATCATGGGAACAACTCAAATCCTTACTGAATCAACATTTTGGTGATCCCAGGAGTGAGGAATGTATAGCCATCGAACTTGAAACATTAAAAATGAAACAAGGCGAGAGCTACTTAGAGTTCTGCAATCGGGTTCAATCAGTTAGATCAGTATTGATTTCAAAAGTGAATCAGCTTTTGGACGCGAGCACAAAAATGAGCAAAACGAGCATTTACAACAACTTAGCGCTTAATGTATTTTTGTACAATTTGCCCGAAAATCTGTTAAGAGCAGTTCGAATGAAAATGCCACAAACTTTGGAAAAAGCTTTAGAGTATGTATTGGAGGATGTTAATTTCTATGAACAGTACAACATCCGTTCTAAAATGTTAAAGTCTCAGCCTTCAGCGATCACATCAACACAAACATCTGCAAAATTTGGCACCAACCCTTCACATCAAAATGTGCCCCCTATGCCTAGTGGTTTTAGGCAAAACTTTTATACACCCCCTCAATTCAAATTCGGTATTCCAGGCAACAGTCAATACAGGCAACCGTTCATGAATAGGGTTACCCCTCCAAACGTACCGACTGGCTATAGGCCAAATCTACCAACCGGATATAGGCCAAATCTACCAACCGGATATAGGCCAAATTTACCGACTGGTTTTAGACCACAGTACATGCAACCTCAAGGTTTCAACACAAGGCCGCAACAGTTCGGCTATCGCCCTCAAAATCAATTCGGGTACAAGCCCCCACAGCAACTCATACCTAGTTCAGATATTACTATGAGGACTTTACCCCACAAACAACAAGCGCAGGCTTCATATCAGCCTCAAGGCTTCCGTTTGAACGAATTGGATTTAGGCGAAACATACGGATATGACACTTACGAAAATCAGGAAGGTTATGAAGGTTATGACTATGATGATAGTTACTATGCAGAGTACTACGATTCCCCGATGGAATCAGCTGTTGAAAACGGACAGGAAAATGTCGTGACTGAGGAAACTGCGAACGAAACAGAAATCAAAAATTTTCACGTATTTGCCTCAATAAACCATCCGAAGTGATAAATTTAAATTGCAACATTAAATTAAAATTACCGTATATATATCTTCCTGAGATTGACGGTAAATTCATGATTGACACAGGAAGCACACGATCTTTTATCAGTCCACAAAAGGCTCATAGATTTTTCTCGGAATTTACTTTGTGTGAACCATTCACAGTCATAAGTACGCATGCCTCAAGTAGTCATAATGAGGTTATTGAAATTCCTCTAATGCCAACTTTTCGATGCGCAGAATTTCATAAATTCTACGTATACGATGTAGACACTCAATACGATGGACTTATAGGTAACGACCTACTAATACAGCTAGAAGCTGTTATCGACTTAAAACATAATAAGCTCAGGACTAAGACAGGTATTATACCAATAGTACAACGTATAGCAAACCACGTTATAGAGTTAGCCCCACGATCTGAACAACGAGTACAACTACCCGTTAACTTGTATTCTGGTGAAGCTATATTGATGTATACACAATTACATGACGGCATCAGAATGCCTACTGCTTTAGTTAAATGTGAAAAAGGATATGCTACTACCGTTATCCAAAACACTCTAGAGACTCAAATGACTTTGACTGTTACATCTCCGTTTAAAGTAGAAACTTTTAACGCGGACAATGTAGTAAACGTAAACTGTTACAATGACGTAGAAATGAAAGACATGGAAGTAGACAACATATTAGAAGAAAACTTGACTAGACTAAGACTAGAACACATGAATGACGAAGAACGTAAATGCATATTTGAATTATGTAGAGAATACAAAGATATATTCTACAGCGACAAACTTCCTTTAAGTTTTACTAATAAAGTAAAACATTTTATTAGAACGAAAAATGAAGATCCTATTTATGTAAAACCATACAGACAACCTCCCGTTCAGACTCAAGAAATAAAAGAACAAGTAGAGAAATTATTAAAAAATAATGTAATTCAGGAATCCCATTCACCATGGAACGCACCTGTTCATCTAGTTCCAAAAAAGATGGACGCTTCAGGTGAAATAAAATACCGCATGGTTATAGACTACAGACGACTTAATGACATCACAGTAGACGACAAATACCCTTTGCCTAACATTACTGACTTATTTGACAAATTAGGCAAGAGTAAATACTTTACTACTTTAGACTTAGCCAATGGCTACCATCAAATCGAAATTAATGAGACTGACAGACAGAAAACTGCATTTAGCACTGAAGCAGGGCATTACGAGTTCTTACGTATGCCATTTGGGCTCAAAACGGCTCCTGCCACTTTCCAACGAGCCATGGACAATATCCTTAGAGGACTCCAAGGATTACATTGTCTTGTGTATATGGATGATATTATCATCTACAGCACTAGCTTGCAAGAGCACGTTAAAGATTTAAGATCTATCTTTAATAGACTGAGAGAAGCTAATCTCAAGGTACAACTCGATAAATCTGAGTTTTTACGAAAGGAAGTATTGTACTTAGGTCATACCATCACTGACGAAGGCCTCAAGCCAAACGACGATAAAATAAGGGCAGTTTTAAATTATCCCATTCCCAAAACAGTGACAGAGATCAAAAGTTTTCTTGGTCTTGTAGGCTACTACAGACGTTTTATCAAAGATTTTGCGAAAATCACAAAACCCTTGACAAAATGCCTTAAGAAGGGAACTAAGATTGTAATAGACCAAAAGTATACGGATGCAGTTAATCAGTGTAAAGAACTTCTGACACATGCACCCATACTACAATACCCTGATCCATCAAAGCCCTATATACTAACAACCGATGCATCAGCCGTCGCAATCGGCGCTGTGTTATCACAGGGAACTGTAGGATCTGATAAACCTATAGCATATGCAAGTAGGACCCTCAGTGAAACTGAAATGAGGTACAGCACAATTGAACGTGAGCTTTTAGCCGTCATCTGGGCTGTAAAACATTTCAGACCCTATCTTTACGGTAATAAATTCACAATTTATACCGATCATCGCCCTCTTGCTTGGCTTGATTCCCTTAAGGAACCTAACAGTAAATTGACGCGTTGGAGACTACGTCTTCAAGAATACGATTTTGAGACTAAATATAAGGTAGGTAAACAAAATACGAACGCCGACGCCTTATCACGCATTAAAGTTAATGCTATCGACAATGACTCATCTGACGGATCAATGGATGTCAATGTAGACGAGACAGAATTGAGACTTCAGAAACACATTCAAGACTTGACTGACAAAATTAGCTACTTGTCTAAAAACAAACAGACGAATAGCGATGACGAACCACCGATAGAGACAATTGTATTATCTGATACTTCAGATACTGAGACAGTACGTATACCATCCGAAACGAAACAATCGTATCCGTTGCCACCACTATCTAGTAGCACGGAAGACACTATTCCTTTAGAGCAAGACAGAGAATTCACAGGTATTCCTATTTTAAATGAAGCAATCGATACAAAACCAAATCAAATTTTAATCTTTACATGGTTTAGGAAAGAAATACAGGTTAAGAAAATTGATAGGGAAAAACAGAAAATTCTTGAAGTATTTTTGCCATTAGATGACGACGAATTAGTCAAACAGTTTTTAAAGGAATATGTCAAACCTAATACGAAATATTTCATCTATTTTGATGACGAAAAACACCGAAAAACCTTTAACAGTGTTTTCATAAAATTATTCAAGGAAGGTACGGTTGAGTTTTATGAATGCACTGAGAGAGTTATATTTGTAGAAGATGAGAATGAACAAAAGGCGATTGTGTTGCAACATCACGAAGGAAAAACTTGTCATAGAGGTATTAGAGAAACATTGGTTAGGATAAAAAGAAATTACTATTGGCATAACATGCAAGACTTAACATCAGCTGTGATAAACGCGTGTGAGGCTTGTCAAAAGATGAAGTATGATCGAAAACCGATAAAACCAAAAATAGAACTAACTCAAACTCAATCAGCACCGTTTCAAGAAATATTCATTGATATCTTTTCAATAGAAAATCAAAGTTATTTGACCATTGTAGACGCATTCAGTAAGTTAGGGCAAGCGTTAGAAATTGAAAATAAATCAACACCAGAGGTAGTTCGTGCATTGATTAAATATTTTTCAATGTACGGCATTCCTAACAAAATTAGCAGTGACCCTGGATCAGAATTTAATAATGAGTTAATGAAGGAGTTTGTTAGTATGTACAAAATTCAATTACACATCTGTACACCACATAACCCAAATTCAACAGGCATTGTTGAACGTTTCCATTCAACATTGATAGAAATTTATCGTTTGGCAAAGTATGAACAAAAATGTACAGACGCTGCTTCAATTATGACGTACTCTATAATGGCTTATAATAACACAATTCATTCCACTACGGAATTGACTCCATTCGAAATAGTTTTTGGTCACACTGACTCTAGTAAATTGTTTGATGGAAATTTTGAAAAAACATACATGCAACAATTGCTGAAAGATCATGCGAAACGAACAAAACATTTATATAAATATCTTTCGGATAAAATGGTAGAGAAAAAGGAACGCGTTAGAGAAAAGAGAGTAGGAGAGCATGTAGAGTTAGAACCAGGAGATATAGTTTACACGAAAGATATTAATACCCGAAAGAGCAAAGACAAACCAAGGTATAAAAAGGCTAAGGTTAAAGGAAGGATAGAAAGAAACATAGCTTCAATGCAAGTAGGAAAGAGAGACACGAAGGTAGCGATTAAAAATGTTAAACGCCCTCCACAGGTGGTGTTTGGTCGTAGCGACACTACTTCCCCTGTACCAGGCCCTTCAACTTCTAAGGATTCAAAATAATCCTGGAATTTTACCCGTTAAGGAAGGAAAAGCATTTAAAGAGGAAGATAAGTGGTTAATTGTTAAGATTTTAGACTTAAGTGGTATTAGTAGAGACTTAGAGTTCCATAGGTTAAAGTACAATGAGTTTGTTAGGTTAGTTGATTCTCATGAATCCTTTGTCAATGAATTTCTTGGCATAAGGACTCAAACAGAATATATACGTAACATAACTGTAGTGAAATTCCATCAGTTAGTTCCATTACGTAATAGGCTTAGAAGAGGCTTAATAAATCCTCTTGGCTCATTGATTAAAGCTGTTTCAGGAAATTTAGATAATGAGGACGCTCTAAAATATGATTCACTTATTTCACAAATTAATTCCAAAGAAAAAGCTCTTAATAAAAAGGTAACTCTGATCACCAGGATGTTAGATAACTTTGTGAATAGTACAGAAACCCTATATGAAAATACAATAATATTAGATAAACGATTGAAAGTTATTGAAGAATTAATTAAATATAAAGCATTCAAGGAAAACACCTGCCTCTATCTCTCTTACGCATCAAATATGTTTGACACGTTTTTGAGTACATTCCGAACTATCTATGTAACGCTAAATGAAATAGAAACAGCTTTGGCATTTAGTAGAGTATCTGTACTACATCAGTCTATTATAAATTCAACAGAATTATTAAATTTACTTAAATCTGTAGAGCAAGTAAATGGATTAGTTTATAAAGTAGAAGAAAGTAATTTGTTAAAATTAGAAAGGCTTATTACGGTTAAAGCTTATGTTAAGGAAAACCAGATAACGTTCATATTAGAAGTTCCACTCACAGATAAAAATGTATACTATTACTACAAAATTTATTCACTACCTATTTACAAAGATTCCATTAACAAAACAGTTGTAATTTTCCCCGAATTCCCTTACCTTTTGGCAAAAGATTCAAAGTACCTGCCGATCACTAAGCCATGCGAGAAGATTGCTGAAGATAACACTTTCTTTTGCAATGATGACAACGTGGCTCAGTTTGCACCGCAAACCTGTGCAGAGCAGCTTTTGGAATTCAAGGAAAATACTACCTTATGTGTACCATACGCTGTAGAGATTGAAAACATCAAAGTGCAGAGAATAAGCTTGGATAGCTGGATCGTCTTTACTCAAAAACCAACGGTTTTAGTAGAGAAATGCAGCCATGATAACGTTAAGAAACTATTGTATGGTACTTATATAATAGAAACAACTGAAGACTGTGAGGTTTATTTGGATAACAATAAATTAAGCTATCGCAGAACAATTGCAGAGAAATTCAATTTTAAGATTACTCCAATCGTAACTCTACCAGAGTGGAAATCTATGAATTCTACATCATTGGCTACTGTCAACATCAAAAACATCGACCTGGATGAAATTAAACAGTTTTCCCGAATTTTGAAACTAAGTGACAATGCGTTCAGTGAAAGTGAAAATGAGTTCAGTGGCGTAACCGTAAAAAGTGTTAGTTTAGGCACCCTCCTATTGTACTTAATTTTAATCATTGTTTTTATTAGTTTATTTGTGTATCGCTATGTGTATTGGCGAAATAATCGGACCACACCATCCGTGAGACCCGATAATTTCGCGCTTGAGGAGGGAGGAGTTATGTTCCCAGTAGAGAGCCCTATCGCTCTATAATTTGCAAGCTGGCATTCTTTGCTCGGCCACCGGGAAGTTTATCTCCGCCGCCCACACAAGTTGTGTCGTCCGGCCCTAGCATTGTAAGATAATTTTAATTCATTCGTGATTTGAATAAACTTCTTCTAACACGTCTCAGAATAATTAATTTGTTTGATTTCAAATTCAATTAAATAAATTTAATTTTTAAAAAGTTAAATTACGCTTCCACAAGCTTTACTAGATCGTTGATTTCAAGCCACGCTTACGGTTTGAGTCAAATTGTTTGATGTTTTATATCCTTTTTTTTAATACCAAAAACATATCAAACAAAATATATTCATTTGCTAGCTATATTAGCTTTATTCATCTGCTTAGCAAGTTTTTTGTTGAAAACTTTTCCAATCTTTGTTTATCAGATTCAAACTCAATAATTAGGCTTTATTCAATAAAAATCACTATGACCATTTTGAAAATCTTAAGAGCTAAATGACTCAATGCCTGCTCTTGCGCGACCCTTTGTATTAACAATTGTTGCTTAAATTTAATTAAAATTTAAAATAGTCCAGATCTACTAAAAATTGTAATAAGTAGTTCAATCTAGTGTAGCCCACACTAGATTGAACTACTTATTACAATTTTATTTCAAATAAAGTAATGCTCCTCAAATTATAGTGTAAGTTGTGACCAAAAAATATTTTCAATGCGTATTTTTATGTAGGTATTTAAACTTACATTCACATGCAATGTTGCAGACCCCACCTTTTTTCCCTGCTTCACACCATTTATTTGGAAGCTGGAATAAGGCGCATTTTGTCACTTTATTACAGTATAGGTACTTCAGCCAATTTTTATTCTACCGTAACTCTATCCTATCCTATGACTTCCTCCCGCAGCTTCGCTCGCGTGATCCTTACATTTTAAATACCCTTTATTATTATCAAACTGCAATGAACACCTTTTCCAAGTTTAATCCACATCAGGCCCCTGGTTAAGACATAATTGTGTAATAAACATTCAACCATTAGGTACTTTTACATTTAAGTATTATTTAATTTTTCTGCCGAGTCTATAAGCAAAATTAGACAAGTTAAACTAGTAAAAGATACCGCGAGCCGTATTGATTATGCTTTTCCTGTTGGATAGATCTAAAGCTGAATAGATGGTTTAGGTGCTGGGTAAACCCTAATTCACCCCAACAACGTCCCAGGCACTACAGTGTCTCATTAACTGCAGGCATAGGTTGCCTCCTGGTGCTGTATAATCTAGATTAGATGTAGGTATGTTCCTTACTTGATATAATCCGTACTTGAACGTTCCATTTGGATCTATCTCTTGCAAAGCAGTATCCCTCTTGCTCACCCCCTCTATCAAACAAATCCCTGTAAACATTCAGCAATCACAATCAATTAACTCTTAGTCGTGACTGACTTATTGACTGATTACTTACAATTTGCTAGAAAAGTCCTCGAAATACGAAACTTATTTAATATTTGAGCCAGTTCACATCTTCCAAATATCTTACAATTTCCGTAGCCAACAATGGCTAGTAAAAGTAGAAAAATGTACACCTTCATTGTCAAGTACAAGAGTGGTAATTCCTAAATAGGGAAGGTTGTTTATTTTATAGGCAGCTTATTATTATCTTATCACATTATTTTCCAATTTGTTAAAATTGGTCAAGGTACTAACTTATTTACTTTTTAAATCATTAGCTATGGTTACCGTAGCTGACATGGCGAAACTGAGCAAAAAATAAATAGGTCGATACTTCGGGGCTCAAATGTCGTAAAGCACAAATCCAAGGCTTTCAGGAGGAGCAAAAAACAAAAAAAAAATTTTTTTTTCGTTATAACTCTCTCAATTTTAGCGCTATATAAAAATGTGTGTATAAAAATTATATAAAAATGTCCAAGGAATAAAGTTATCAGATTTTTCTATAGTTTTATAAAGTTATTTCAAAAATTGTCCTAGGCTAATATTACTGAGATACCATGTGATATACGACCAAAAAAAAAACTGTTCCTTACACCCCACTGAAATACAGCCTGAGCAAGAGCATAAGAAGTAGAGCAGATTTTATAATAACTTTCGAAGTAAGTACTTACTAAATAAAATACCGTTATTATAAGGCTCGTGACACATTGCGTCATACCATAAGCGGGCCGAGCCATGACGGAGCCCGTCACGAAAATAGCACCTTACACAGTAAGACCGTACCATACTAGGACCGTCGCATAACCGTTTTGCGAAGCGTAATCTGCCCACCCGAGCCTATAACACAGTAATAGACATTTTGTTGGTTTTATGCTAAATACACAATTATTCTGAAAGCCCATTTTAAAACTTATCACTCAATTTTTTTGTAAATATAGAGCGTTTACAAGCTAAACCACACTAAAATACATATTTCACACAGTTCGTTGTGAAATAAAAAATAAAAAATAAATTGATTAAAAAAATCCATAGTCGTTATAGGATTTGAAGCCGAACCCGGACACACGCAGGAGCATTTCAACCGGGTGTTGCAACAGCTATTCCATCTGGTCGCACAGCAGAGTGCGTGAAATTACTGTTAAATTATTAATTATTTCACATTTAAACTGTCGTATTCTTACAATAATACCACATTTTAGTTAGTAAAATGACAGAAAAAATGATCGAAAACGCAGTAGTAAGAAAATTTACTGCGTTAATAATAATGTGTTTTGAACGGATTTCACAAGAAAACTAATTGCGATAATAGGGGATATATCACTCTACTAGGTAGTACTATAAAATGGCTATAACTGTTATGTTTTGAAGAAAAAATAAAGTAAAAACGTTAAGAAATATAGTTTACTAGCAGTGCCATCGTAGCGTTGCCCCCATAGTGATGGTATATGGTGATCATGATGATGATGATGATAAAAAGTAGCCTATATCCTTCCTCACAGAGTTTAGCTATCAAATGCAGAAATAAATTTTCAAATCCGACTGGTAGCTCCTGAGATTAGCGTGTTCAATGTTCAAACAAATTAACATACAAACTTTTACGCTTTATTATTGGTTGGTACCTATAGATTATGTGTACTTTCACTCCACATTCAAGGTTTTATTAATATGTAACCTCTTCTGAATATTTTTATTGATTGTAGCTTCATCATTTTTCTCGAAATCGTGTTTTTGCTGTTACTACATTTTGATTTCGAGAGGGCAGTATTGTACCCGATGGGATTTTGACGTTTGATAATGTCACATAAAGTGCGGAACGCATTAAGTTATGCGAGATGGGGGGGTTTTCCAATTCAAATTTGGGGTAGGTATTTATCGGGTCAAGGAAGAATTATTGGTGGACAAATCCTTTGGGGTGATTTTCGTAGGGAAAAATATTAGGTACTAGCGGCCCGTCCCGGCTTCGCACGGGTGGACATATTTTTTTTTTTATCTTTTATTTATATTTTTTTATTTTTATATTTTTTTAGGGTTCCGTACCTTAAAAGGTAAAAAAAGGAAACCTTATAAGATCACTTTCTTGTCCGTCTGTCTGTCTGTCTGTCTGTCCGTCTGTCTGTCCGTGTGTCACCATCGATTATCTCAGGAACGGGTAAAGCTAGCAAGTTGAAATTTATACCAAATACTAAAGTCTATAGTCCCTATTGTGACTATAAAAATCAAGGTCCTGAGTCAACACTATAAAAAGATATAGGCAAATTTAGGTTTTCGTGAAAACTTGTGAGTACCAAAACTTACCTTAATTATCAACTTTTTTTATTTTTCGGAATTTTTCCTTTACTTGTGCTAGAAGACCTTACTTGTAACCAAAATTGACAATTCTAGGTCAACCGGAAGTACCCTAGAGGTTTTGGGTCGAAAACCTAAATGGTAGTTCCCGTTGACCTAGAATAACGAAATTTGGCAAAAAGCAAGGTCTTATAGCACAAATAAAGGAAAAATTCCAAAAAGTTAAAAAAGTTGAAAATTAAAGGGTGTTCCCATACCTACATACAAAGTTGACGCCAATTAAAATTGTCCTCCGAGTTGTATGGGCGCTCATACAATTAAGCGGACTAGCTTAGGTAATTCGCACCATGGCTAGGTACGGAACCCTCGGCGTACGAGTTCGACTCGCACTTGACCGGTTTTTTAAATGCAGTATCTCATTATCTATGTACTTACCTGTACTTACAATCTGAATTTGTTTTTTTGAATTATGATTAGGTAAGTACCTACCTAATAAAAATAGGAAAAGGTAACTAGGTGCATATAGGCCGTTTAGGGGCCGCTCCCATCGAAAGGCCGCCTAAGCCTTTCAACGGCCGAAAAGCGGCCCCTAGGGGCTGACCTGGCTACGCTACTAATATGTGTATTGACAGATGGGCGGGGATTAAAATATAAAGGCGTGTCTGCACTGCGTCTCTTACCTACTAAAAAAAAATGTACTAGATAGATAGAGTTGGGAAACTCAAAAACAAAATATTTCAGTTCATCAACTAATACTACTTTTTAGGGTTCCGTTGTCCTGACAAGAAACCCTAATAGTTTCGTTATGCCCGTCCGTCTGTATTTTTTAAGTATTTTGTATAAGTATCATAACATAAGTCATCAATATCATAAGTTTTCTTACAATATATCAGTTATTTATCTCAGAGTTTTACTGATGAACTATCCTTTATCCAGGGTGTGCGGACCGTACAATGTAAGTATTCATAGTAGATGTTCATTTCCAAAAGTACCTACATATCTAAATTATCGCATTGGATGTTTATCTGCAATGATAATTTAAATCTGTAGTAAATAAATAACTGAATAACTGAACAATACAATAACTTGTTTATTCTCAAAAACTTATTTTTAAATACGTCTCGACAATACTTTCGCACGTCCTAAGTATCTAATTTACAACTCGAGCCAGAATGACCGGCAGTTGACTACCGTCCCGTCATAACAAAAATCATGAGCGAGTATTTTTTGAGTGTTGCCAACACTATATTCTTCTCCTGACAATAACAAACACAACAAAAAAATAATTAGTGAAATCGGTCCAGCCGTTCACGCGTGATGCCATGACCAAGTAATTATGGATTCATTTATATATATACAGGGTGAAAAAAATTAATGAGCCCCGGAGGGAAACTACTTTAAATCCTTAAGATACAGTATTTTACTTAAAGGAAACATTCCTTTATTTTTAAAAAGAAACAAAACTGCATTCATAGATTTTCTAAAATTCGCTTGCTTCACCCGGAATCGAACCAGCTAAAAATGAAAAAAAAAAACAAACCTCACTATTTAATTCTACGAATCGATAGGATTAATGTCAGGATAACATCTTCATAAAACAAACATTTGGTTTTAGAAATAAAAAAAAACATAAAATCTTACATTAATTTTCACAATTTTTTTTATTAATTTTTATTATTTCACCTTTCGCGACAAAACTTTTCTAGACGGTATTTGTCTATCTGAGGTGCAATTCAGACTTCAGAAAATGCATCCGATTCGATATTCTTCGAAAAATTGAAGTTTTTTCAGTGAAGAAACGTCTTTTTCCGAATTCGGAATACATTCCTAAAGGTCTGAATTGCCCTGCTGGATACTTCTCACCATTCCACTGTAGAGCTAAATTGAAATTAAAGCCCTTGTGTACTAAATATTAGATTTCATGGATATCTTGTACGACAGACGAGTGTAAGACCTCATGTCTCTTTGAGAAATTTTATCTTTAGCATTGAATGAATCGACTAGTGGAATAAAACAGCGAGTGTTTAATTTTTGAATTTTTAGATGGTTCGATTCCTGGGTGAAGCAAGCGAATTTTAGAAAATCTTTGAATGCAGTTATGTTTCTTTTTAAAAATAAAGGAATGTTTCCTTGAAGTAAAATACTGTATCTTAAGGATTTAAAGTAGTTTACCTCCAGGGCCCATTCATTTTTTCCACCCTGTATATAGATTTTAAATTTTTCTACTCGTACATCAACTCGTACAAGGTTGTCAATTTTCAATTTTAGAGATGCAATGTGAACTCAGCCTATATTTTTAAAATTGTTATTTGTCAGCGGACGTCAGTCGAGTGTCAACTCGACCTGACATGCGACCATCTCAGTAGGGTTGCCACTTTTTTTTCGAATAAAGGAGTTTGTAGGAACTTACAAATAAATAGTAGATTTTACTTAAAAAAAATGTGATTGAAAAATAAAAGTTTCCTTGCTTCTGTCTGACTACCCCTACAAGTTTAAGTTTACATTCACATAATTAATATGACAGCTTACCATGGTTTTGTTGAGTCTGCTTTAAGGGCGTTCCCTGAGCCAAACACTGTATTTCCCTGTATAAACCCTCGATAAATAAAGTGGAAAGTAACTGAAAAGCCAACATGCATCTTTAACATTTTATCTTGTAATATACCGTTTAATTTTAGTTTTAATTTTTATTTAACATCATATTTACTTCATAATAAATCAACGAAAATCACTAAAAATAAGATAAATCTTCATTTGCTTTTGAAGTTGGTGTAGGTAATTTATGTTTTTGGTTTGCTCCATCGGATAGGTCATTCAATTAATGACATAAATTCCGTTCACTTTTTCGATTGGTTGTTATTAGGGATGAGAAAGCTCCAAAAAACTGCATTTTTGTCGTGTTTCGGAGCGAGCAGCGCCGATAAGCGCCGCGACCGGACGCATTCTAAATTTATCTTTAGTCTAACAAAGCTAAGACAAATATTTGAAGTTGCACTCATCGATGTGCTAATTTTAGCTCTAGGCTAGGGTATTATTTTTTGCGGCAACTCTAAGAGCAAAATTTGTAAATCAGAAGAAAGGGTCAAAGCCATCACACTATCACATCACACTAATAGTTTGAATGTTTGGATGGATGGATTGATGTTTGGGTGGTTACATGGATGTTTGGATGTGTTTGAACCGATTTGGCTGAAATTTAAAATATAGATAGAAAATAACCGTAAATAGGACATAGGCTACTTTTTATACCGGAAAATTTTTTGAAACACATCTACTAACAAACAACATAAAATCGCCCAAGTTGCCACTAAGATCTTCGCCTAATATATTTTTTCCCCAAAAATATATTATTTAGGATTCAAATAATATTAGACTTATATTAAATATAATACCTATTAGGTGTTGCAACCCTACGTGTCAGCAAAATAATCATGGCGGCCGGAGATTGACAAGACGGCCATGGCAGGGCAGGACACGCGACGGTGTGGGAACGGTCTGGTGTGGGGCGTCCGGTACATTTCAATACAAAGAATATCATTTTTGCCGGGACGGTGTTGCTACGGTCATGCTATGCGACGGGGTAGAGACGTGATAATGTGGCAACTCCCTAATCATCAATAATATACTAAACCTTTACACTTTACAGCACAATGTCTGAGATAATTTTATTTTGACTGAAACTGAAGTCTATAAGTATATCTTCACGTTGTTTGTTTTAGGCTATGGTCTCCTATAAACGCCATAGGCCATACGCCGCGTCACGATGCTTACTATAGTGATGTACAGTGCCACAAACTTATCTGGACCGGTGAGAGAGGCGCTGTTATCGCATTTGGCAAGTCACTCAACAGACTCCGAGCCCAAGTTGGTCGCTGTAGAAGTAACCTGGCCAAATGGGGAATAAATGACCCTAGTCAAGTTCAGTGTCAGTGCGGGGCCCCCAAGCAGACTATGCCGCACTTGCTTTCCTGCCCGCTGTGCCCTGCCACCTGCACCCGGGAGCATCTAAACGAAACAGCCGATGAAGCCGTGGAGGTTGCAAGATACTGGTCGAAATTAATATTTATTTATTTATGTCCACTTTCATCTATTTTTACAGAATAGTCTTAAAACAATAGAGTAGTCCCATTAATGAAAATTAAAATAAAGTGCCGTTATTAAATCTTAAAAAATATGAGTGCCGTTGACTCGAATGAATGAATGAGCATTTGGTGCTGCTAGAAAAATAAATTGTACAACTAGCGGGTAAGCAAGGGATTAACCAAGATTCCGTGATTGCAGTTCCAATAATTATAATACATAGGTACCTACACTACATACGTGTCAAATTCATAGCCTCCTCTTTTGAAGTTGGTTAAAAATGTAGTTCCTCTTTTGGCCACCGGTCCAGGGTGTCAATTCTAGTACCAAACTTTTTATCAACCTCAAGCAAAACCCCAACTAAACCTTAGATTTTCGACTGTTTCCTATTCTACTAATGACAAACGACTTAGTTGTGGTGAGGTTTTAGCTAAGGTTTGAACTTTGTTAGAACAAATTTTTAAAAAGCTTTTTGACTATTCACCAATGGCTGACATTTAAGAGATCGAACCAAAGCGCAGCGGAATGATTGACGTTGTCATCTAGTAGAATTGGGAGGGGCTGATAAGTCTGTGACAGTGTACTGTTGTGGTCTCAGTCAAACGCTGACGATGGCGGAATTCAAAACTATTTGCGCCGCGTCTCTAGTTGTTACGAAGTTTCGAAGAAAAAGACGAGCTATTGATTGAATCAGTTCAATGTTATAATGCATTTAACAATAACACAATTATATTAGTTGTAATGCAGGGGCCACACTGCGGGGATATGGCAAATTATTTGCCGGTATTCTGTATTGTGGCTATACGAAATTTGGCAAATAATTTGTCATATCCCCGTAGTGTGGCCCCAGCATGAGGAACATAAAATATTATTTAACTAGTAAACGCCCGCGGCTTCGCCCGCGTGGACTACTATTTTTGTATCCCATGGGAACTATACATTTTTACCGCGATAAAAATTAGCGTATGTGTTATTCCAGAATCTAAACTATCGACATTCCAAATGACATCAAAATTGGTTCAGTAGTTATGGAGATACGTGGTAACAAACATTCACACACACACGGACTTTCGCCTTTGTATTATTAGTAGGATAAACATAAATGTTGGGAATAAACTGTAATCGAACTTTTTAATTAGGTAATAAATGTAGCGGTAAAACGGTGTGCGCTGTTTCTTTCTTTCATAACTTTACAATATTTGGAGCTAGAAATAGTAGTTTTTGTAGCAAATAGAGCACAGAGCCTTTAGCACGAGTAAGCACAAAGTCTACTATTCGATCCGTGACTGTAGTTTAATCTCTCAAATGTATTGGGATTTTAGTTCAGTCAAGTTACCACTGGAGGCGCTGCACCGGAATCCCATACATTTGAGAGCCTTTACTACAGTCACGGATCGAATAGTAAACTTGTGCATACTGGCGATCGAGGCACGGAACAGCGGATACGGCTGCATTATGATGCGTGAGTGTAACAATGAGCAGGTTCAGATTGGTCGTTGTTGTCGCATATGAGCAAGTTCTTTGTGAAATCAGGACCGTCACGGTGGGGTGGGATTCCTTTACATCTGAAAAATAAAAATTAATTTAAATACATTTTTAAAGCGCTCGTGGCTTAGCTTGCTAGACGTTCTTGATTGATCGTTGAAGTTAAGCAATGTTGTGCACGGTCACAATAAAATTCGGATGGGTGGTCACCCAAGTTAGCAAGATCCGTTACGAGCTGAACGCTTCCGTGCTTCGGAGGGCACGTTAAATTGTCGGTCCAGATTTTGAAGTCCGTAAGCTCTGACGGATACACCATTAGCGATAGGTACTAAGTATTCAAATAAGGTATTTTAAGTTTTATTGAGTTGAACAGATTCTGATTCTTTTCACAGATCAGCTTGATGCTCCCTAGAAAATAGTCTGATTGAAACTTGACATCGATGTCTTGTTACGACAATATAAAATTATGGTGAAAGATAGCTGATCTGATGATGGAGCCAAGAGAATTTGGTGGAACTTTCATTCAATAAAATAGATTAGGGACCTCTTTTAAATCAGCTCACTAGTTTGTTTTGAAAAATATTAATTAAGTAGGTATAGAAAGATATTTTACCTTTCTCTCAGTAGACTTACTTGTAAAGTTCATTGGCGAGCTTGTCTATGTCTACTTTATGCTTGCATTGTTCTTCCCAGAGTGGCCAGTACGTTAAGCCTTCCGTAAGGAAGATCTTCTGAGCGCAGGCGGTGTCATCGGTGATGTCATCATCAACTAATGCTGCAAATAAGTAATACTCTCTGGTGACTCTGAATCGCACGTGGCGTAGCTTGTTTAAACGTTCTATATGGATCGTTGATATTAAGCACGCTTAGAGCGGTCACAATTTGGATGGTTTTACAAAGTTTACAAAGAGCACAAAGACATGCCACACTTTCGTGGTGGTATGAAAGCTACCACACGTTTCACAGATTTGTAACGTTTTTGCAAATTTTTTGTTGAAAATTTTGCAAATCTTTGTTTATCATAGTCAAACTCAATAATTAGGCATTATTCAATGAAAATCACTATGACCACTTTAAAAATCTGAGCTAAATGACTCTATGCCTGTTCTTTCGCGACGAGGTGTATTAACAATAAGAATTTGATTAAAATTTAAAATAGTTCATATCTATACACTAGATCTGGGCCTGTATTCTATTAAATGACAACCGCTTTGGTTTTGGTTCGAACTCTTAAATGTCAGCCATTTGGTGAAATAGTAGAATAGCTTTTCAAAAATTTGTACTGCCAAAGTTCAAAACCTCACCACAACTGAGTCGTTTGTTATTAGTAGTCATGGAAACAGTCGCTTTAGTTGAGGTTTTGGTTGAGGTTGATAAAAAGTTCGGTACCGGAATCGAGCCCCTGAACCATTTCATTTTTTTTTCGAATAAAATGATGCTCCTCAATCTATAGCGTAAGTTGTGACCAAACAATATTTTTAATCTGAGCATATTTTTTACGTATTTAAACTTACATTCACATGCAATGTTGCAGACCCCACCTTTTTTCCCTGCTCCACACCATTTATTTGGAAGCTGGAATAAGGCGCATTTTGTCACTTTATTACAGTATACTTCAGCCAATTTTTATTCTACCGTAACTCTATCCTATCCTATGACTTCCTCCCGCAGCTTCGCTCGCGTGATCCTTACATTTTAAATACCCTTTATTATTATCAAACTGCAATGAACACCTTTTCCAAGTTTAATCCACATCAGGCCCCTGGTTAAGACTTAATTGTGTAATAAACATTCAACCATTAGGTACTTTTACATTTAAGTATTATTTAATTTTTCTGCCGAGTCTATAAGCAAAATTAGATGAGTCAAACCAGTAAAAGATACGGAGAGTCGTACTGATTATGCTTTTCCTGTTGGATAGATCTAAAGCTGGAAAGATGGTTTAGGTGCTGGGTAAACCCTAATTCACCCCAACAACGTCCCAGGCACTACAGTGTATCATTAAGTGCAGGCAAAGGTTGCCTCCTGGTGATGTATAAATCTAGATTAGATGTAGGTATGTTCCTTACTTGATATAATCCGTACTTGAACGTTCCACTTGGATCTATCTCTTGCAAAGCAGTATCCCTGTTGCTCACCCCCTCTATCAAACAAATCCCTGTAAACATTCAGTAATCACAATCAATTAACTTTGAGTTGTGACTGACTTATTGACAGACAACGCAGCTGGTCCTATGTGGTTCTATAGTAAAACATAGCGCACCGTTTTAGAGACTTGAGGGGAGTGAATTTTTTATATTGCATAGACGTACGATGTACTTAGTAAAGCCACAGAATAATAGTAGGTACTACGTAACCAACTTAGAAAGGTTTTTCAAAATTCAACTCCTAAAGGATAAAAAGGAATGAAAAAGTTTGTATGAAACTTTTTAACGCATAGTGCACTTTGCTTGAAATTGAAACTCGGTACGGATACCTACTGTACAGTGTACATGCAAACTAAATTGGCATAAAATATGTTATGTTTCAGAATTTTTTAAAACAAAAGGGTGAAATGGGGTGTCAAAGTTTGTATGGGAACTTTTTAAAGGGCGGTGAGATTGACTGGAAACTCTGTTTGGAAACTAAAAATGAAAATGTGTTTTAGAATTTAGAAAATTACCCCCATAACGTGGTCCTGGGGTTGCTATGGGGTTGCTATACCTGGGGTTTTCAGATTCGCTTGAAACTCGGTAAATATAAATATTTTACAGTAAGTAGTATAAATTAAAAAAAACATGCCTAATAATTTTCTACCCTTCAAAAAGGTGCGCAAGGGTGTTCAACTTGGACTTGGTATTGGAACTTTTTAACGCGTAGTGTTATTTGCTTGAAACTCGGTTTAAATACTGTTAATGTAAAATATATATCCACGTATTTTAGGATTTTTGAGCACTGTAAGCAAAATCAAGTGTTACATGTTGCATTGGTCTTAAACTTTTTTTTAATCGGTTCAGTAGTTGTCGAGTTATAGAGGAACAAACATACATCTAAACATCCATCCAAACAGCCAAACATCCAAACTTTCGTATTTATAATATTAGTGTGATTTGATTACTTACAATTTGCTAGAAAAGTCCTCGAAATATGAAACTTATGTAATATTTGGGCCAGTTCACATCTTCCAAATATCTTACAATTTCCGTAGCCAGCAATGGCTAGTAAAAGTAGAAAAATGTACACCTTCATTGTCAAGTACAAGAGTGGTAATTCCTAAATAGGGAAGGTTGCTTATTATATAGGCAGCTTATTATTCTTTTATCACATTATTTTCCAATTTGTTAAAATTGGTCAAGGTACATACTTATTTACTTTTTAAATCATTAGCTATGGTTACCATAGCCGACATGGCGAATGTACTAAGCAAAAACTAAATAGAAATTAAATTAAAATTTAAAGAAACCCCCGACACAACAAGTGACACGATTTCAAATTCTGTTTTCCAAATTCATAACTAGATGGCGCAACGCTAGATCGCGCTAACGAATTGTTGTTACAACACAAACATAAACAAAAATACTAGTTATTTTTACACATGTAATTTTATGTAAACTACTTTTTCAAAAATCTTAAAATGTAATTATGTTTTTCTTCAAAATAAGCCTATGGTTTCCTAAGAACAAAGCTTTATAACTACAAAAGAAAAGGTACCCCTAAGTGCCCAAAAATTTGCCACATCCTGTATAAGCCAAGACTCCTTCGGAGAGCACAGCAGAAGTGGGACAGGAAATGTGTTAATACTAACACGTTCAATGCCCGTAAAGCAAACACATGCCTTACCTGAGTATACCTACTGCCCTAGGTACCTACTGTCCTATGATGGCGGCGCTCTCCTTTCATACTAAGTATTTAGAGTGCAATTTTTCAGTAGTCGGGTTTTAGTTTTAGAACCAGTTTTAGAACTTTTTTTTTTATTTTATATTTCAATTGTAGAAACGCATAGAGGACAAACATGCAAACTTTCATTTTCAATATACCTTCTTACTAATGTTAGATTGATGTAAGTACATTATCTTTTATCTTTTAAAGCGTACCTTACATTAAATAATTCAAAGTGACAAAGTCAAGCCTTGAAATTCCATTAGACTACACGAAATGTTTTTAGAATTTCATATTCAAGGAAAGTGAAACGTCTTGATTTTCATAAATAAAAGAGCTGGTTTACTTTTCCTCCTTGCCTAAACAACGTTGCCTAAGGAACGTTGATTTTAAGGATGGCAATTTTTCGTCAAATTATTCTACAGTGACCAAAAAAATTTTTGTATTGCCAATAATATACGGTTATACGATTGTAAGCGCCCGTCGCGTGGCTCGTCGGTGACTCTGATTTTTACTTCTTAAGTGGGTACTTATTTTTTGTAAATACATAAGTACAGACAAATATTTGCAGATCATTATAAACATTTACCTCGCATTTATATTAAGACTAGAATATACTGGTATATATTTTCCGATACGAAAAAGTCATTCATGCATGTACGATCGGAATTTGAACTACCAACCGTAAAATCAAGATCTCTACCGAAACTAAGTCGGAATTAATCATACAAATAAAGTTCCTTCTACTTTTATCGTCACGTTTGGTGTAAAACAGTTAAACTAAAACTATTTCCGGAATACATTGTATGCGATCCACTTTTCAAATTGACGTCGGGAGAAGAATGTGAAATTCGGTGGAAAAGTGTTAACAAAGTTGCTTAGGGTTGTCAAAAATCAGTGGTAAAGCGCTCGTGGCGTAGTTTGCTTAGGTGCAGGCCAGACAGAAGAGACGTAAGACGAGGACGCGTCGCGGACAGGGCGCCAGCGAACAGTGTTGCGCCCGCGTCCCGTCTCATCTGTATGTTTTGCGTTGCGACGCTTCTACACATTTTGTATGAAAGGGACGCGGAAGAGACAAATGTCCGCGCCCCATCTGCGTCTTGTGTCTTTTCTGTGTGTCTAACTCCTTTGACGTTCTTGATAGATAGTTATTGTTAAGTAACGTTCTAAGCCCCTATTCTTCTACTTTACAACGTCATCCATTTCGGTATCATAACCGCTGCATTTTATTTCGTTCTCCAAAATGACAGTAATTTGCAAAACCTCATTATTAGTAATTTCTTTGAAATCGTCATCACAACAGAGTAACCTAACCTCATTTGTCATTAGTAGGTTATGAAACAAAACAAAATAGTTGACGTTTTGCTTTGGTTCAGAAAAAGTTTGTTAGTAGGATCTAGGGGCTGAGTGGTTACAATTTGGATGACCTCAAGTGACATTAACAGCTGAGCGCTTTCGTGCTTCGGAGGGCACAATAAACTGTCGGTCCCGATACGACGACGACTTATACGACTTTAAAGTCGTTAAAATGACGGAACCCTTGAGGCGGCCCAGTTTAACAAGTTTTTATAACTAAATAAATAATAAATTAATTAATTAATTCTTTATTCTACTACTGTTTTCACAAATTTTCTTACTTACTAAACTTAACTAAACATGCAACTTTTATTTTTAAAGTTACTTTTACTTATATTACTTTTCTATACTTACTTAGTGTTTTAGCTTACAATTACGCCATCAGTAGCAGTCGCCTCCTTGGCGTAGGCCTCCCCCATCGCTTTCCATGTTGACCTGTCTCGTTCTTAACAAGTTAGTCATTTAGTAAATTTTAATCTGTTCGGCTGGAACCATGCTTACTTGTCTGCCGGAGGAGGGCGCTGACTCTGCAACACAGTTTTTTTTAACTTTCGCAGCAGTTCAACGTTCCCAATACTGACTGTATCCCCAAATATTTTTTTTTTTTTTTTTTTTTTTTTAATAAAATACGAATTAAATATGATCACGACTGATACAGTCGTTTCCAAGGCGAAGTAGACATTCTCTCAGATCTTTACGCATTGAAGATCCTTTAGAAATACATAGTTATTTGTATACTTTCATTGTGTAAGCTTATTGTTTTGTGTTTACTCTGTGTACAATAAAGAATAAAGAAAAAATAGGTACACACACATTTTGCAGAAATAAGTATTCCATACGAGGCAGATAGCAAGCCCATTGGCGCTATTACAAAGCTAACTGGTGTCCTCACGATATTTTTCGTCACCGCTTAGAGTTCGTGTTAATTCACTTATCATGGAAGTGCCAACCCTATCTACATTCAGCTTGCAAGTCAGATAACTTTTAACTTACTTTGCTTACGCTTGATTTTTAGACATCAAGTTGAAAAGCTACTGATTCAAATGCACACTAGTTACTTAAAACCACAAGCTTTTGCAAGTAATACATAATGGTTTTGTTTTGGTTCCATAACGGAATTAAAAAGAATAAATAAAATAAATAAGAACTTTAATAAGGACGTAAGGACACAATTGAATAAATCTTAGGCTAGTTTTTTGTGTGTGTGCATTAGAGTTTTGTGGAATACAATGTCTTAGTTAATTGTCCTAGTAATTAATTGAATAATTGCCGGTCTCATTGCTCGTGGCAATTTCTTTTAGACAACCGTAAAAGTATAATAATAATAAGCTGCTTAACAACCGTACAACTATACTAGGGACTAGTTATTCTAAGTATTAGCCTTTAATTTTCCTCAAGACTTATTAGCTTTAAAATGCAGAAATAATTTTTCAATTATTATTAAACATCAGGATTAAAACGGCCGCTACGCAGAATCACAATGGGAATTGCAATATATGCCGTTCTTATCACTCTCAGAGCGTTTGAGCCTGTCCAGATGGAGGCGTTTCACGCGCGTAAACTATTGCCATCCTCTTTTGTTAGACAGTGAAAAATAAGGATGGCAATAGTTTACGCGCGTAAAACGCCTCCATCTGGACAGGCTCTTTGTCCTCCGCCGCCGTCACCGAACCGTCACCGTCAACGAGATTATTTCTGTCGGTCACAACTAGCTTCATTTCTAAGCTAGTAAGTTACTATAGTCGTATTGCTCATTATACGGACTAAAATTGAAGGAAAAAATGTCATTTTTCCTTCAATTTTGATTAGTTTTGATACGTTTTATGTCAAAATTGAAGGAAAAATGACAATTTTTCCTTCACTTTTAGTCCGTATAATGAGCAATACGACTATAGCTTAGAAATGAAGCTAGTTGTGTCTACACGAAGCTAGAAGTACTAGCTTGCTAACTTACTAACACTAGCTTGAAAAACTAGCCTCGTGTAACCCGGGCTATGAGATCAAGATGACGTGACGGTCTTCTGGTGGACAGGCGGCTATAGTAAATGTATGGTCGCTACCTCGGCGCTGTCATCTTGTTCTCGTTGACGTGACGGTGACGGCGGCGGTGGACAAACGCTCTCAGCCTATGAAAAGAGACGGCAAATAATTCAATTTCAATTGCGATTCTGCTTTAACGGATTTTTTATCATATAGAGTTTCAATTGCGTAACCCTTATAATTTAGATTTTATTAATAGAGATTATTGGTTCGTCTTAGCGGGGCACTATAGTCAAATTGCTCATTATACGAACTAAAAATATATGAAAAATGACATTTTGACCGTCAATTTTAGTGCGTTAGAAATACGACTATAGTAGATTCGCCATATCGGCTACGGTAACCATAGCTAGTATAGTATTATATTATCTGTGCCATAGCTAATCATACGAGCAATATTTGTATATATTTGTTTGTTTGTTTTCACGTTCTCGAAAACGGCTCTAACGATTTCGCTGTGCAATATAAGTTAGTAAATAAATAAATAATGCTGGACGTTTCACATAGCATCAATAGCCCCAAGCTAAGGTTTACAGTGGCGAAAAATCAATCTAGCTAGGTCTCAAATTTAGGAAAATTCGTTTTCTCAGCATTTTCTTGCAAAAAGATTTATCTGTGCAAGTAATAAGGTTCGTAATTTCGCTGCAGTAAGTGTGGGTTCAGTGGCTAAGTGGTAAGGTATCGGCCTGCAATGCCAAAGGCTGCAAGATCGAATCTCAGTATTTTTTGTTATGTCAGTTTTTCAATCTTTCTATATTTGCACTCGAGCAGAGATCGGTCGCACTCGGTCGCCCTGAAATTGATTTAAAAAGTAAGTATGTACCTTGACCAATTTTAAAATTAAAAAGAAATTGGAAAATTACGTGATAAGCAAACAAGCTGCCTATATAACAAGCAACCTTCCCTAATTAGGAATTACCACTTTTGTACTTGACAATGAAGGTGTACATTTTTCTACTTTTACTAGCCATTGTTGGCTTCGGTAGTTGTAAGATATTTGGAAGATGTCAACTGGCTGTTGCATTGAATGGGTTGCGTGTTTCGAGAACTTTTCTATCAAATTGTAAGTATGTTATTAATAAGAAAGTGCATGCGACGGAGATGCGAATGTTGAGATGGATGTGTGGAGTTACAAGAATGGATAAGATTAGGACATCAGAGGAAGTTTGAAAGTAGCGCCAGTGACAGAAAAAATGAGGAGTAATAGGTTAGCTTGGTATTGGGCATGCTATACGAAGGGAAGAAAGTCATATTACAAGGAAAGTGTTGGATATGAGTGTGGAAGGATACATAGGTAGAGGACGGCCAAAGAAAAGATGATGGATTGTGTGAGAGAGGACATGCGTGTGAAAGGAGTGACTACTAATATGACGAGTGATAGGAGGGAATGGAAAAAGAGAACATGTTGTACCGACCCC
This sequence comes from Camptogramma bilineatum, assembly GCA_958496255.1. Lineage (NCBI taxonomy): Eukaryota > Metazoa > Arthropoda > Insecta > Lepidoptera > Geometridae > Camptogramma > Camptogramma bilineatum. The sequence continues at coordinate 5,833,407 of OY292473.1, read as the reverse complement.
ACCTAGTGGGATAAGGGCAAGGAGATGATGATGTAAGTATGTAATTAACTTGTGGATGCACAATAAACAAACAGATGGGAATTCCAAGAAAATATCATATCTTCTTTAAGATATCTTCATATAGGTAGGTAGAAGATAATTTTAATATATCTAAGTATCGGGTTATTCACACAATTTATAACTCATGTGTGAACCAATTTTATGATATTTGATTTGTCCAGATTTGTCACCGCCCCAAATAGCAAAATAACTATTAAAAAATCGAAAAAATTCACGAAAAAAAAAATTACAACGAAAAATCTTTTTGTAAACACTAGACGGGATATTTGCCATAATTTTTGGATTTTACAATGTTTACAACCATGATAGTTTCAAAAGTTTGTAAATTCATTTTCTCATACAGTTTCAATGGAACGGCTTTTTAAATAAGAAAGTAAGTTTCTAGAATTCTGAGGAGGTGCGATCTTTGGCACAACTAGTAGGGACTGTAAGTTTTAGATGATGATAATGCACTATCTAGTGAGCTAATCATAGTCCACTATTCTATTATTAGAGACGTGTACTTACTTACTTAGAGACGTGTAATCTGTATTCCTTATCAGTACAGTTGTAGGTCCTACTATTTTAATTAGTGTGTATATAGTTATGGACCGGTTTACGCAATCATGCTGGATAAAGCTAGACACGATATATGAAGAATCACTACTGTACATTATTGTAAAGATATTAAGACATTCAATAGCGTTTGAAGATGCTTACGAGATAGTTAGATGCATAGTCAACGAAAAAGCCACCGCAATAATAATTATAATCCATACCCATATTATAAACGTGAAAGTGTGTTTATTTGTTTGTTTGTTTGTCCTGCTTTCACGTCACGGAGAGACGGATTGACGTGACTTTTTTGTGTAAAGATGGATGGAGGGCTGGAGAGTGGCATAGGCTACTTTTTATCCCAAAAAAAGCATGTTTCCCGTGGGATAAATAGTAGTATTCCACGCGGGTAAAGCCGCGGGCGTTCGTTTTTTTAATAAAAGAAATATAACATACTTAGGTAAGTACTTTTTTTTGAGAAAGGAACTACCTGACTGGACAGGCGTATTTTGTCAAAATTCTAGTTTATAATAAAAAACCCCTTATCTTCACATTATCTCCTCAATGACTTTCATATAAAAATTAAAATTAAAATTAACAAATTCGGTCCAGCCGTCCGCGTCCTCAAGAAATGCGCGCTCACCAATGAACACAATTTGATTGTTAGGTAGTTAAATGTATAAGTTTAGTTAAATGTAAAAATGTAATAAATTCTTCTCTGTAAAATAATTTGTCAAAATTATTCGATGGAACAAAATAATACACAGGCTTTTCGTTTTAAGTTTACAAAATTTTTTTATTAATATTTTTACAATATTATTATGACTGTGTGTACCAATCTTTACGAAAAGGAAAATTTCCCGGTTATTATTTTATCTCTGGGTTTTTGCTTCAATTACAGTTACCTACTTATCATTATTTATTATTATGTTTATAGATATTTAATGATTTTGAAGTGCATCTTATAAGTAGTTTATAACTTCTCATCTGCATAATCCTATTAAACGAGCAATATTTGTTTGTTTATTTTTTTATTTGCACTCACGTTTTCGAAAACGGCTCTAACGATTTCGATGAAATTTGCGGTACGGAGGTTTACGGGGGCGAAAAATCGATCTAGCTTACGTCTCATATCTGGGAAAATTCGTTTTCTCGTTCGTGTCAAAATAGATGGCGTTAGTAGACGGTGGATCAAAAATCAAAATCAAAATCAAATATCATTTATTCAGTAGGACCGTTATGACCACTTTGAATCGTCTTAAGAGCTAGGTGATTCTACTCCTGTTCTTTCGCGACCAACACCGTGAAGAATCAGGGCAACAAACACGGTATGGGGCATAGCTTTCTTTTCGGTGATCCATCCGCTTAAAATCTAAATAGTCAAGTTCCAGTGTGGAGCCAGTCGAACAATGTGAGTCTCGTCAAAGTCGTCAAAAGAAAAAAAGGAGGATTAATACATCAACAAAAATTCGCCCGGCATCACACGCTACACTTGGCTAACTTAGGTGGTACCTAGCAGTTACCTACTTGAAAATAATTATAAAACTAAGCAAGATAGTAAAGACATTGCACAGTACACATCAGCTGTCGAGGGGCAGAGCGACATCAGGATAGCTCTCCAACCTAGCTTTTTTAAATACTTAACTCATTTTTCTTTTTTAATCTTTCTCTATTTGCAGAGCTCGGTCGCCTAGATATGTAATGTAATACACATAAATACATAGGTACCTACTTAAATACATTTGTATATCTATAGGACATAACGTTTCGAGGAAACAAGTTTAAAAAGTTTAAGGTTAAAATGTCGATACAGTTAAAAATCGATTTGCTTTTTGTAGCACAACAAGGAACTACAGACAAATTGTTAAGTAGCTAAGTTAAAAATAAGTATAAATAAGTAATATAATTATTAGTATCCTACTAATATTATAAAGGCGAAGCTGCGAAGGTGTGTGTTTGTGAATGTTTGTTACCACGTATCTCCATACCTACTAAACCGATTTTGATGTTTGGAATGTAGATATTTATGGTTCTGGAATAACACATAGACAGAAAAATATATGGTTCCCGTGGGATAAAGAAAAGTAGTCTACGCGGGCGAAGCTGCGGGCGTTCACTAGTTATTTCTATGTTTAATTTTCTACATGTACCCAAGGGAAAACCTACTGTAAGAAAAAAGTCTATTCGTACTGCATATCTAGTTCTTATCTACACGCTATAGAGTTTACAATTGATAAGAAAACTAGCCATCGTTTGACATTGACATTCAAACTCAAAGTCCATAACTTTACCTCCAGACAAAATTGAACCTTACTCAAAGATGTTAAGTAGCAACCTCGTGTCATGCAATTTCCTATTTTTTTAACGAATAATTATCAACTCTGTTAGTATAGACATAAGGTGTAAAGTAGAACATGATAATCGTTACACACCGTCGCCGGCGCATATATTGTTGTTATAAAGTTGATAATCATTATGTGGATTACACGTGTGTTTTTATTTGTTGTGGTAACTATATTATTTGTGAATGCAAAAATATATGACAGTAGGTGCAAATTGGTGCGAGATTTGATAAAATCTGGAATGCCACGAGATATATTTCTTGGTCAATGTAAGTAAATTATTGAAATGTGTGTTCAAAGTCTGTTTCATGAATTTATGAATGTTTAATTATAATTACTTAGTAAGTAAAATACTAGTTTTGTACGAGTTCTAAACTATGTATTGTACCTATTAATGAAATGTGCTAAGCAAAAGAAAATGACTAGAATATGACATTGAAGCGCATCACACACACAGCAGATTAAGTACCTATCTAATAAATATGAAATATAAATCTTGACAAATCGCACTCATACAAATTCAATAGAGGCCTACACACAGCGAATATAAATATAAGTATTTTAAAATTTATTTCTTAATATGATAAGTATATTAAGAAATAAAATTAATAAATTTATTTCTTATATTCTTTATATTCTATATCTGATGTGTGTGTGATGCGCTTGACAGTAAAAATAAATAAAATAAGAGCACAACTGTGTCACAGGGGGTAAATATTGTGTAGTCTGAGGCACATCCAAACACGTAAGTATTTGGATAAAACCCACATATTGTATTGTATGAAAAAATATTTCTTCATTTGAATGCGTAACTCTTGAGGAAGGTTATAGGCTAATACTTAGAATATTAAATAACACCCACACAAAGAACATACTTCTGTGTGTATCACAAAAATGTTTGTCTGTGCAACATGCGGCCCGTGTCTGTGCGTGTCTGCGCGGCCACGTTACGTTTGGTAATAGAATAGATGGTATGAAAACGTTAATAATAAACTGTCTATAAGAATATTATTTTTTATTTGGTCTGCTATGGCAAGTATCTGGCATACTCAGTGTATGTAGATATAAACGGACCTTATTAAGGTCGTTAAATCAATAGCTATCACCAATCATAGTATAGTTTCAATGATTCTACAGTGTACACCTGTTTTTTAGTCAAAAAAAAAACATCAATGTGTACACACTTTTTTCACAAAGCCAGCAAAAAAATACAATACTCAGAGTTTTCTTTTAAAATACCGTGGGAAGGAATCTCTTGATTAGAGCGAACAGAGTTTTTGCAACGTGCTTGGAATAAACAGACGATGCTTCCAGTATTGTCAACGAAAGTGTTGGATCTGGCGGTAAAACTGCCAGATCTGGCGAAATATCATCATCTCAGCCGTAGGACGTTTACCGCTGGACATAGGCCTCACTTAAAGATTTCCATGTTTTGTGGTTGGAAGCGACCTGGGGCCCTAGCCATATTACACGATCTATCGTCGCTGTAGAATAGAACACTTCAAAATGTATAGGAATTGACGTTCTGACCACGTGACTCATCTACTCGAAACGTCAAATCCTATACATTTTGAAGTGTTCTATTCTACAGCGACGATAGATCGTGTAATATGGCTTGGGGGGCTGCTTCCACCGCCGACCTGCGGTCTTTACAAGGTCGTCTGTCTTCTGTTTATCTTGTTGGTAAACGTCCAACGCCGCACTTGCCGGTCCGCGGCTTCCACTGGAACTGTGAACCGTGTATTTTTCCGGGATAAAACCTATGTCCTATTCCCGGTCATTATCTATCTATAATTTAAATTTCAGACAAATTGGTTCAGTGGTTATTGAGTTATACTTAGGGGAACAAACATAACTACAATTTTTCATAACCAGTTACGAAAGAAGATTTTTTTTTACACTGATTTGTAACTAGCATTTATAATATTACTGTGATGTAATAAGTGTGATTATGACAGTGTGATTAGTGTGATTGAATGTTTTCACTTTACAGGGGTTTGTTTGATAGAGCAGGTGAGCAAGAGGGACACTGCTATGCAAATGATAGATTCAAATGGAAAGTACAAGTACGGATTATATCAGGTAAGAAACATACAACTAATCTAGATTTATACAGCTTCAGGAGGCAACCTATGCCTGCAGTTAATGAGACACTGTAGTGCCTGGGACGTTGTTGGGGTGAATAAGGGTTTACCTGGGTTAAAAGATGGTTTAGGTGCCAGCACCTAAACCATCTTTTCAGCTTTACATCTATCCAACAAGAAAAACATAATCATACGGCTCTCGGTATCTATAACTGGTTTAACTTGTCTAATTTTGCATAGAGACGCGGCAGCAAATAATAAACGTAAAAGTAATGTTTGAATGTTTGTTACTCAATTATGCCTTAACCAGGGGCCTGATGTGGATGAAACTTGGAAAAGGTTTTCATTGCAGTTTGTTGATACAAAGGCTAATTGAAATGTTAGGATCACGCGAGCGAAACCGCGGAAGGAAGTTTTAGGATAGAATAGAGTAATGGTAGAATAAAAAAGTTGCTAAAGTATTAATAAAGTGACAAAATGCGACTTATTCCAGATTCCAAGTAAATGGTGCAGAACAGGAAAAAAAGGTGGGGACTGCAACATTAAATGTGAATGTAAGTATTTAAAAAAATACGTAAGATTTTTTTGGTCTCCACTTACGCTTTAATTTAAGGAGCCTCATTCAAAAAGTTTTCAACAAAAAATTTACAAGATTTGCTCAAATTTTCTTTTATTTTTTATATTTGTTATTTTTGAAATATCTTTCGTATTAAAAAAATATGAAGTTTTGTGTATAAAAATACAAGTAAAATTGTTATTTAGTTCACAAAAAAATGTCTTAGGTATTATGAGTGTGTAAAAGGATTTCTGCACCATAAAATATCAAACAATTTGACTCAAAACCACCATTTCTTCACGACGTTCACAACTCAATTTATCTAAGTGCTGAGTCCGATTCAATACGAAATTGTTGGAACGACAAAGTGTTTAAATCCGACAAGATGGCAACAATGGAGAAGTCAAAGCAACAAGAACGTTACAAATCTGTGAACCGCGTGGTAGCTTTCACACCACCACGAAACTGTGGCATGACGTTGTGCTCAAGACTGATTTTTATTTCAAAATAATTTTATTTTTATTTTTCTCAACCCTGTTGGCAGGAACTATAGAAATAGTTAGTAGGTACAAAGAAGTCACATAGAAACGGTTTTTATTGCTTCATACACTCGCATATTAGGTACACGCAAAAATGCATACGCCAAAATATATTATTATGATCCGCTGGCACAAAAATTTCAATAAAGCAGCTGCAACGGATCAATGATCCATTGGCATCTTTTTGTTTGATCAGTTAAAACCACAAACGGATCATATAATTAGATGGTAGCTACCCCGTGCTAACTACTAAATCAGCCTTGTGTAATGGCTGTTAGACAGTTAGTGCCCTGAATTCAGCCCTGATCAATAATTACGTAAGTACTCAATATTTGTGCTGTGATCAAACGATCCTGACTTACTTATCATAGAGAATCCATCCCTCAAATGATACAATCGTGAGCCTGACGTTTTTAAAGTTTCCATTAGCGGCCTTTATACGGTAGAGTTTTTACCACGGATCTGGACTGTACAGATGCGGATAAAACTGTCAAAGGTTGGAATGGCGCGTGCTATTTCCCGCGGGCCGATCTCCGCGTGTAAATGCTGCTATTAGCTGCGTCATTTCACAGTCGTATACAAGAGCTGTGTCACCGAGATTTTACGAGTGGTGCTTTACTGCGAACGGTCAAGTGCTCAATCTGTTACTGTGCTGCAAATAACGGTGCAAAGGGGTTTTAGAACCCAGTAAGTTATAACAATGGCGTTAGTAGACAAACTTACGCTTACCGTAGTAAATAGTTGAATTATATAATATTAGTAACGACTTAAAAGCCAGGATCGACAATTTAACATGCCCTCCGAAGCACGGAAGCGCTCAGTTGTTAATGCCACTTGTCTTTGATCCAAATTGTGACCGCTCTAAGCGTCGCTTAACATCAAAGATCTATACACCGTTAATTCTGGGTCAGTTTAAAGCCAGCACCCACTGCTTGTATTGCTTAATCGTATTCGTGTCGTTGGTTTAGTTTTTGAATTTGAAAAGTATTTCATACGAAACTAAATAGTTGAAAAGATTAACAAAAGTGAGAAAAACACTTGGTAAGGTGTCGTAGGCGCGCAGAGCTAATGACCTAGGTATGTATGTATGACTACGACGTAGCATAGACTCTACGCCGTAGCAACAACTGAGCACAGAGCACGTATCTCCGTGATTTATCCTGCCTATGTTTCGTGATATTATTAATTGCAAAAAAATAGATCTCATATTTATTATTATTTTTGAGTAAGGTTATCGATATAGATTACGTAGGCGCCGGCTTTAAACTGACCAAAAATAAACGGTGTATAGAACGTCTAAGCAAGCTACGCTACGAGCGCTTCAGAGTCACTAGAGTATATTATTTTCTTGCAGCATTACTTGATGATGATATCACCGATGACACCGCTTGCGCTCAGAATATCTTCCAAAAGGAAGGCTTCAAGTATTGGTCACTCTGGGAGAGGCGATGCAAGAAAAATGTAGACGCTCTCACCAGAGAAATTTACAAGTAAGTCTACAGAGAAAAAGATAAAATATCTTCTTAGAAGTAATAATTTCAAAACATGCTTGTGAGCTGATTTAAAAGAGATTAGAAATAGGTAATCTATTTGATGAATTTAAATGAAATAGTCCAGATTTCTAGTAAAATATTGAAATATATTTTCACGATAAACCGGCTATGCGGACATTCAAAAGCAACAGAAAAAGAGCACAGATAAAACATATGTATGAAAAGTCAGTAGAAGGCTTGAAATTTAAAAATACAACACTATATTTTTCTAATCAATGGAAGTTCCACCAAAAATCTCTTGACTTTCTCTTGACAGTGACTACAGTATTCTTCAAAAAGGGCGTTTTGAAATATTTAAAGAGTCAGCAGCGCGAGTGTGACTCCTCTGGTGTCGCAGGCGTCCTTAAGCTACGGTAACCGCTTACCATCAGGTGGGCCCTATGCTTGTCTGCTACCTTAGTAGTACAAAAAAAAAAACTTTGGAGGAATCTTCAACGACCTAAGCTACGAAACGAGCTCTTCATAATATGTATTTAAATTCATTTTATTTTACAGATGTCCCGGCATGACCAGCTCCCGCACAGGTCTTGACGGCGAGTTTATGAGGTATAGACGAATGTTAGCTACAAGATATTCAACACCAATCTTGAGGGTTTAATTAACTGTGTAGGTACATGAAAAAACCCTTGCGATCTGTGAGGGTGGTAATAATAGGGACATTAGGTTCGATTTTTATTTTAGAGAAAAAGTTACCTACTAGAAGAAAGAAAGAAAAAAAAATACATTTATTTGTCACAATGCAAGTGTAGATGTTCACAAATCCTTACAATAGCAGCATTTACACGCAGAGATCGGCCCGCGGGATTTCCCGTGGGCCGATCTCTGCCATTCCAACCCTTGACAGTTTTATCCGCGGTTATCTGTAAAGATATCTTTACAGATATCCGTGCTAAAAACTCTACCGTGTAAAGGCCGCTAATAAGTTTTACCCACTAAAACAAAGGCAGATGCAGAAGACACAATCAGAAAACTAAAATAGGTAAGTTAACGTAAGTACCTACTTACTAAGTCGCTGGTGACAATGATATAAAAATATACTAAAATTATGCTTAAAAAAACAATTACTTTTTGGTAACATGAGAAATTTGCCATTCTTGGAAAGCCTAATGTTACGCTCACTACATCAATTCCTTGACAGCTTGCGACGCGGTGATCCGGTGACGTTACGATGTTGATGAAGTGAGCGTTGGTTCCTAGAATTCCATAAAAAGACGTAGCATAAGGCGAAGATGCTGGTGCCAAGTTAACACTTTTAAGGTTATAGCTGACTAGTCGCCTTCGCACCCAAACCTAAAAAAGAAATACTTACCTAGAAAAAGAAATAAAAAATATTTACATGGACAAAATTCTAAAGCAATAATGTTCATAAAAAAAATTACCCTATTTGAATAAGACGCAGCGTAGACCATAACTATACCTCGCTTAACAAATTATATAAAAAATATGTTGTAAAAAAATATTAAAATGTTTTTATTATATCTAGGCCAGATCTAGGCACAACACAACATCATCAACAGCAACTGAAAGACCACCAAACGCAAAGTCCTATAATTCCCTATTGAATAAACTATGACGTAGCCATGCATTATGTTTAATTGATGGTTAAACAAACTTACCTAGTGAAGTTTGACCATAATTATACGTGCCTTGCATCCGAAGAGATTTATAAGAGAGATTATTATATTTCACTAAGTAGTTTACACCTATGTACTGGACACCAAGCACAACTTCAGAGAATAAAAAGGAAATCAATTCTCCGAAGTACCGCCTCGGCGAGCTCCGCCGCGACCCTCATTATCTTTAGAGAAATAATTTTGCAATGATTAATATATTGGGCATGAAGCTACTGCAAGTAGCAATCGGGTAAGGGTGGGCTTATAAATCTCTTCGGATGCAAGGCACGTATAATTATGGTCAAACTTCACTAGGTAAGTTTGTTTAACCATCAATTCATACGTGCCTTGCATCCTCCAGATTTATAAGAGAGATTATTATATTTCACTAAGTAGGATGTTTAGAGCATATTGCAAAATTATAAGAACTTGTAAATAAGCAACTAATAAAAATTACAAAATTCTTGATTTGTTACTTATTTTACAATAAGCATAGGAATCTGAGCTTCAACTAGTTACCACCATCGTATACTTCCTCAGCAAAGGAGCTGCTCCCTTTGCAGTTGGTGGTTAATGACCTGATATAAAATACACAGCAGTGTCTATCTGTGTTCACACCACTAGGTATCGCCCATGACATCTATTTATCCATGTAAGTTTCTACTAAAAGTGGAAAAGATTGTATTAGTATTGGTTTCATAATTGTCAGAAAAGGCTATTCGGTGTTTGTCCTTCCGCGAAAGGAATCTGAAGCTTCTAGGCAAATACGATGAGAGCCTCTGTGCCCGCGCAGGGCAAACTACAATTCTGCTTGGGAAAGAAGGGATTAATGTTGAGACATAGGGCGATTAGAGTCAGACATTACAGTTTCCATGTTAGAATAATTAACAGCTTATCTATTTGATAATCCTCCTTAAGATGACAATGCGAGTAGAATTGCAGTCTTTTCGTACTTTAAGATAGTGATAACCCCTCATTAATAACCTTGTACTCACCAAAAAATTAAAGGCAGAGCTGAGCGGCCTGTATTTAAGCTAGAATAACTAGCCCCAGTATCAATAATAAGATGACAGTTAAACCAAAAAAAAAAACAAAACAAATATAAAAATAACAAAATAGCATTCTGTGTAAACGGATCTCTGTTTTTACCATTGCATAAAAAACCGCCACCTCTCAAAAGTCACGTTGTACTGTCTGCTGGAGTCTTCTGACAATAATGAAATTGAGACAATATCGTTTCTAGACGAAGGTCAACCTGGTAGGTAACAGACACGATATCAGGGTAAGGGATCTCGGACCCCTCAAAATTAACGAGAAAGGTTGAAAAGCGTAAAAGAATTATAAGCTCCAGTCTAAAGCAAAGGCGTCTTTACTGAAAACACATCGATCCCAATTCCACGAGAAATATACCTATCACACTTGGCATTCAATCAGAAAGCAAGAACGGTCAGCTTCTTTCATTAAAAATTTAATGAATTTCTTTTAAAATTAGATCTTAATCTGTATCAATGTTTGAACGTCAATGTCTAGCCTTCATCAGCTTCCACATTTCTCTCCGATGCAACATAATTATAATATACGAAATGAATATTTATAACTGACTTTCTATATTGGGATATGGAAATATGCATGCGCTTAGACTGGGTCTCAGCTACCCGTCCTGCAAACGCGTGTACAACAATAAGTTTAGCATAAGGAATACGTAAACTATGGAAGCTTAATAGCGACCCACTCACGTGGGCTCTTCTAGCATATAAGACGATACTGATACAGAATTCGGCTAGAATTATACAAGATATAGCTGTGCAGTTTCATTCTCAGGACCCCTCGCGGGTCACAGAATAATAATAAACAGAATAAACAATTTATTGGTAAATGCCAACTATTCACACCATTTCCAAATTTCTCGTATTATGCCATTCAAATGGTTGAACTGGATGCCGCGCATTCTATTGATGCAGGAAATGACAACCATACCTACTGTCTATACATAGTAGGATTTCAGTATCTGCATATTTACAGGTAAAAGTCATAGATTAACTTCAATGTCGCCCCTTCAGCTACATAAGATCTCTTCACCTGAACCTTCAATCGTTCTGCCGATTTAAGCCTCCATTTTATCAGCGGGATCTTCTCCGAATGGCAGCGAATCTCCATTAACATCCTGCACTATTTCTTGAAACTCCTTATCAAGTGTGCACGCTATAAGTATCCATCGGTCGATTGTATTTTCAAAGCATAAATCCAAAAGAATTTGATTGGTTCTCCGATAATCGATAGACGTTATCCGTCTCATTCTTGACATCTTCGACTAAAAAAGACGTGTGAGCTGCCAAAGTCGATATTTCCAGGTCGGGATAGCTTTGGGCCACTTCTAGATGTTTATCCCTGAAATACATCTTTGACCAAGCGCTGTTTGCCGGTCTATAACCAAACTTTCGCACTGATAGCGCCCCCAACGTTTAGAGATCTCTTCTCGAATTTAAGGGTTAAAACATGTTTCTCCTCGGATTCTCCCAAACATCAAGGATATCGATAGGATGCTAGCTGCTGGTGCAGTATTCGCCTGAACTGGCCGACCAGATGAAGGAGCAGGATCGTGCGTTGTCCGAGGAGTAGGCAGTGGGGCAGACGTGGGTGGCGCATCAAGGTACGGTCCTGCATAGTCGATGTACCTTGCATAGTCGAAAAAAGGATGCGCCGAGCTAGGGGTATCTGCATCCGTTACGCTAACTAGCTCTCTTCCTCCCATTGGGAGGAGCAGAGACTCTTATCCCTGTACCCACGGATGTCACACATACAACCGACTACAATCGCATCGTAGTACTTAGTGCACGACTATGATCGCATCATAGTACCAAGGCACACGGTGTGTTTAAAAAGTAGTAAGTATCTCATAAATTACACGTAACATGAAAGTATGCGCATTTAGGAATAAAATACTTCGGTAATATTCATAACCAATATCTATGATGAATTGTCAACCTCCTCTGTTGCAAATGACAAGCATTTCACGCATACGCTATATCAAGCCGACTGCCAATAAGTCCCGGTAATAGGAAAAAACAAACACAACTACAATCGCATTGTAGTAATCAGTGCACGACTATGATCGCATCATAGTACCAAGGCACACGTGTGATATAAGTAGTAAAATTGCCACGCGATTATTATAACGTATTCAAGACATACGGCAATTTTCTCCACCAACATTGCAGGATAAAAAGAAATAGTTAAAAATTTGAGGGTAGTCATACAATCATGATTCTGTATAAAATCTCCAATACCCTTTATCAATGACAAGTATTTAACGCATACGCAACATGACACAAACCTATATTTCTTGTTAAAAGGTTAATGATGACGTAATCACGGTACTAGAAAAACGTAAGCATGAATAAAATCGTGTTGCAGTTTGTCATTGTCAGCGCACGACTATGATCGCATCATAGTACCAAGGCGCAATAATAATTCTGTATAAAATCTCCAATATACTCTGTTGCAAAAAAAACAAGTATTTAATGCATGTACGCAACATGACACAAACCTATGTTTCTTGTTAAAAGGTTAATATTGACCGTAATCAAGCCACGGTACTAGAAAAACAAAAAACATGACTAAAATCGTTTTTCAGTTATTGTCAGCGTACGACTATGATCGCATCATAGTACCAAGACACAATAATAATACTGTATAAAATCTCAAATAAGTACCTCTTGATGCAAATGACAAGTATTTATTTAACACATGTACGTAATATGACACAACCTACATTTCTTGTTAAAAGGTTAATATTGACTGTAATCAAGTCATGGTACTAGAAAAACAAAAACATGAATAAAATTGCATTGCCGTTGTCAGCGCACGACTATGATCGCATCATAGTACCAAGGCATACGTATGTTTCTAAAAAAGTATGTGATAAATTACACAATCTTAACCGTAATCTTTATCACCAACCTCGTACGATTAAATAAATCATTCCATTGTTTCATTCAAAATGAAAAGACATATCATCATTCTACTGTTATTCAAAAATTTAAGGTAGTTGCCAAAATAATTCGTCTGTATGGAATTCTCATATTATCTTTATCTTGTTGCAAATGACACGAACAAGCTTCATAACACAAATCTATATTTTATGATAAACGTTCAATAATGATCATAATCGTTTCACGGTCATAGAAAAAACCAAACACAACCAGGTAGGTACAATCGCATTGTAAGGGAGTAAGATTAGTAGTCCTCAGGCTATGATCGCATCATGGCATTGAGGCTTACGTGTGATAAAAAGCATAAGTATATAATTGACACGTCAAACACGTAAAATAAACAAATCGGATCAGTGTTATTTTAAAAGTCGAGGGTAGTTGTAAAAGCAACCCGACCGTACGAATTCTCAACATCTATCGTTGTAAATGACCAGCATCTTAAGCATACCCACAATGATAAAAAAAAAAATTATCCCCTTATTCATAATAAAAGACAAACAACTTAGCAAGGCTTTAGAAAATGTTTTCTCTTCTTTTTTGTCGCTGTCAATGAAAAGAGACTGCCACAGATCCGGCAGCCATCTAAGCTCTAGAAAGCCTCTAAGTTCAAAATAAATCACGGGGTTATAATTCTATGACGAAACATTAAATCTTGACCGTAATCACGTCACGGTACTAGAAAAGACAAACACTCCTACTTATAATCGTACTGTAGCTCTGATCTAACGACTATGATTGCATCATAGCAAGATTCAACGCACGCGTATGATTCAAAAAGCAGTAAGTATCGTAATAAAATATGAGAAATCTATTCATACAGGGTAGGTATTTATTACGTATGATAAATAAGGTCCATTTTAAGGAATAATGTGCAGAGTAGTTAAGCACTTACCATTGTCACCGCTATCTGCGCCTTTATAATTTCTGTAAGCACTTACCGAGTTAACGAGTTACCTACTCGTATCTACGGCTTTCAGAAGTATGTCGTTTCCTTTAACCCATAATTAGCACTTAGCACTATAACACTGCGTAACAAAATGAATTTAAACACTTATTTTAAAAATTATTTAAATAATTAGGTGCTGTGATGTCCGCACAAAAAGAGTGAATGAGGGTCGCGGCGGAGCTCGCCGAGGCGGTACTTCGGAGAATTGATTTCCTTTTTATTCTCTGAAGTTGTGCTTGGTGTCCAGTACATAGGTGTGGACTACTTAGTGAAATATAATAATCTCTCTTATAAATCTGGAGGATGCAAGGCACGTATTGAAAACTTTATTAGGTCCAGTGAAATGATATAAACCATTTACTTCACGAATAACGGTATTTATTTCTATTCACAAACTTTTTCAAGTAGAATACAAAACAACCGAACCGCACAATCGTACCGAGAATTCAATATGGCGGCACAGCGGTGTCGCCCCGCAGCAATATTTTCGAGTCAATTACAATTCTTGTTCAATATATAATTACAATGATTACTGACTAAAATAATACTATAAATATGGATTAATACTATAATAATTATTTACTATAAAATGTATCTCAAATACAATATCATACTAATACTGGCTAATCTCTTTAATGTTGCCATTAGCTTACAATCGGCCATTCTGAATCAGCACGCGTCCCCGCGTGATTTGAATGATAATTACATTCCAAACATGACATTCAATTATTAAGTCTGACTAATTCAACTAAATAAAATTAAACAACTACTCATATTCTGATTTTAGTAAAAGTACATACATAAATGTTTCAACTTAATTAACTTAAATTAAACAATGTCTTCGAATTTCACAATTTATGATACAGAAACTAATAACTTTTCGGCTTAGATGAACTTGTCACATCAGGTTATAGTTCGCCTCAGGAAACGTCAGCAAAAACTGGTATCGCCACAAAGCTCTGGTATCGCTACAAGGGCTGGTGTCACCATAACGCTCTGGTCACAAGGGGCTGCTTGGTATCACCACATGACTCTGGTATCGCCACGAGGCTCTGGTATCGCCGCAAAGGGCTGGATTCGCCACAAGGGGCTGGTATCGCCACACGAGGCTGGTATCGCCACAAGGGGCTGGTATCGCCACAAGGGGCTGGTATCGCCACAAGGGGCTGGTATCGCCACAAGAGGCTGGTATCGCCCCACGAGGCTGGTATCGCCACAAGGGGCTGGTATCGCCACAAGGGGCTAGTATCGCCACAAGGGGCTGGTATCGCCACAAGGGGCTGGTATATAACACATTAACAACACTAGACATTACTATAATATAATTTCGACTTTACAACACATTTATTATCTACATCTATTAGAATTTTAAATAACTAAATCACATCGCTAATTTTAATTTTCACAATAAGTAATTATCATTATGATTTTATTATTATTTTCCTTGATACAATTATCTATTCAACTAATCATCATTTACTTTACTCAGCTCTAGAGCCACTACTGTCGGAATCGCTGTTTATAGGATCGTTGGAGAACACTAACCATGGGTGTATCTTGTCAACCGCGAAAACTGCTTTATAAACCGGTTTACCGCTTTTCTTAGTAATTGGAGTATCTTCAATTTCGTACCTATCGTTTTCGAGTACCTGAGTAACCCTATACGGCCCGCTACATCTTGGTAAAAGTTTCTTAGATTGACCTGGCAAAACGTTACTTATTTCCCTCTCTACCCTTACGAGATCTCCAACATTGTATCTGTGTGCTACTTTACGTCTCTTATCAAAAGTTTCTTTCTGTTTTCTTTGTTGTTCTTTTAATCGTTCACTAACTGTCAGTCTCATTTCTTCACGATCCTCATATTCACTCGTCTCAGACACTACTGAATTCATGGCGCCATCAGAAACCCCCGTCGGCGCTATACCGAACAACACTTCGGAAGGCGTTTTACCTGTAGCTTTGTTCAAGGTATTATTAAGACCCCACTGAACTTTTGGGATCATAATGTCCCATTCGTTATCAGGCCGATTATTATTGATTGCCGTGAGCGCATCTAGAATAGAACGGTTGTAGCGCTCAATTTGGCCATTGGCCCGAGGAGTTGCTACGGCATTAAGCGTGTGACTAATTCCTTTCTCTTTGATGAAATTGGCAAATACACGACTAGTAAAGCTTGTCCCTCTATCCGTGATCAATCTGCGCGGAACACCAAACAGAGAAAAATATTCCTCAAACACATTTATCGTTGTTTTACTTTTACAGTTTTTTACCGGTTTTATATAAATAAACTTTGTAAAAGAGTCTATAATGGCTAAAATGTAGCAATTTCCCTTTTTACTTTGTGGGAAAGGCCCGCAATGATCAGCATGCAGAACTTCAAACGGTTTATCAGGTTTTGGTATGGGATGCAACATACCCTCTCTAGGCCCACCTGGTATTTTATTGTGTGCACAATGTAAACAGGATTTACAGTACTTTTTGATGAAACGACGCATATTTTTAAACCAATATACTTTTCGTACCCTGTCGTATGTTTTATCAAAACTGAAGTGCCCGACGTCATCATGATTACTTTTTACGATTTGCCATCTCACGGATTTTGGTACGACCCACAGCAGACGGACACTGTCTTCTTTTTTTATTACTCGATATAATTTATCATTTTTAACAATAAAATTAGTTTTAACTTCAACAATATTGTTGCTTTCTGGGTCTTTTAAAATGTCAACTATTCTCTGCAATTCAGTGTCTGCCTGCTGTACAGTCTGAAGCCACCTCTCATCTTCCACATCAACGGTAATATTAAAGACATGATAGTCGTCATCACGCGATGGTGGATTTTTTGTGCCAACAGGGTTCCTGCTAAGGGCATCTACGTGTGCCATATTTAGACCTTTTCGATACTCTATGACAAAATCGAACTCCTGCAGCGCGATCCACCATCTCGCGACACGAGGGATCAAGTCCTTCTTAGTCATTGTACTCTTCACTGCGTTACAATCAGTTACAACCTTAAATTCGACACCCAGTAAATAAACGCGAAATCTATTTAAGGCCGTAATAACAGCAAGTGTCTCCAGCTCGTACGAGTGAAACTTCTGTTCTTCTGGCGAAGTTTGCCGACTAAAATATGATATGGGCTGGAGACCCTTGCCGTCATCTTGCAGCAATATAGCGCCTATCCCTAACTTGCTAGCGTCCGTGTGTACTTCTAATTTAGCTTTAGGGTTATACAGTGCAAGGACTGGCCGGCTCACTAGCTTATCTTTAAGAGTGCTGAAAGCTGCCATTTCTTCTGGACCAAAATGCCATGGTGAATTTTTTCTAGTAAGTTGTGTTAGAGGTCTTGCAATGATCGAAAAATCCTTCACAAATTTACGGAAGTAGCTGGCCAGCCCAACGAACTGGCGAACTTCGTGGACGTTTTTAGGTACTGGAAAGAGTTTTACCGCCTCTGTTTTATACAAGCCTGGCCTGATACCCTCACCGCAAATTTCATACCCGAGATATTCGATTTTCTCTTGAAAGAACACACATTTTTTTGGATTGAGCGTCAATTTAGAATTTCTTAAGAGGACAAATACCTTTTCCAGCTTCTCAAGACCCTCTTGGACTGTTTTAGAGGGGACTAACAAATCGTCCATGTAGGCTAACACTAAATTTTGACCCACACCATTCAGCATTGAGTTAATAGCCCTTTGAAATACACTCGGAGCGTTTGCTAATCCGAATGGCATGCGATTATATTCATATAATCCATCCGGAGTAACAAACGCTGTGAGATGCTTGCTCCCTTCTGCGACGGGCACCTGGTAATAGCCCGAGGCAAGATCTAGACTTGAAAACAAACTATTACCACCCAAACAATCCAATTTGTCTTCTATACGAGGTAAAGGGTATTTGTCCTTCAAAGTTTTTCTGTTAAGAGCACGGTAATCTATGCATAAGCGTTTCTGCCCATTCTTTTTGCTCACCAGTAAGACTGGGCTTGCATATGACGACGAACTTTCCCTAATTATGCCATTTTTAAGCAGATCATCTATTATCTCCGAGAGTTGTTCTTTTTCCTTTAGTGACATGCGGTAAGGATTATAAACTACTGGTGTATCATCTTTTAATTTAATTTCCATTTCAGTCAAATTAGTTCTACCAAGCTCCGATAGATTTACAGCAAAACAATCCCTATATTTTTCCAAAAGTTTAACTAAACTTTCCATTTCCGACTCAGCCAATTGTGTACCTACATTAATATCTTTTAAGATTTTGGGGTTTTGTTGTGTGGTTGTCGCAGTGAATCCAATGTAAGCATCATTGATTTCGTCATAATCAAATCCCCTGGCCATTGTTTTACCCTTTTCGATGGCGAGATCTGAGGTTCCTAAGTTTGTTACCATAATATAGCCAGAGCTATTTTTAAAATCATATAATCCAGGCAAAATTAAAAATCTATTGCCACCACTATCGCGAAACCCAGACGGAACGTAAAGGGATCCAGAAAACTCAGTGAATGTTACCACTTCTACCGGTGAAGTAGAACTAGGTTCAACAACAGTATCAATGCGCGCGTTAATTTTCATTTTAGTTCCATAATCATCAGAACGACTTACATTGGGTGCTTCATAAAACATTAAGTCATCCGAAGTTTTGTACATCACAATGTTTGGCAACTCAGTAAATGTTTGACCGATTATGACGTCACATGGCATGTAACAATCTGATACTACCACAAATTCTATTTCAGCTGGAATTTCATCAACAGATATTGTACCTTTGACCGTCCCTAACGGCTTCACGCTAGAATTGCCAAACCCTCGAAGATTTGGAATGTTTTCACCTGTGTCAATTTTGTTATATATTTCCAATGCTAAGCTTTCTTTTAATATAGTACAGTTACTACCTAAATCAATAAATGCCTGTTTCACAGACCCATCGATATTAATTTCTTTGTAAAATTTGTCACTATCTATATCGCTTGATTGTATGCGCATAACATTCTTATCAGGTGGAGCCGTAATTTGCAACAGGTTATTGTCTTGACCACTGTTTTCTGTCACGTTTGATTTAGTACGACAGTCCTTAGCTAAATGACCTACTCTGCGACAGATGTTGCATCTTTTCATAGGTTTTGTACACCTTGTCCTAATATGACCTACCTCACCACAATTGAAGCAAACAATGCCTGGTCTTGAGGAGTCCGTGCCGCTATTGGATGGTTCTTGTTGAGATCCCGATTCTTTAGTATTCGTTTTTCGCTTATTTGCCACGTAATTGTCACTCTGTGCTAAAGTCTTCAAATATGAAAACAGCTGCTCGGGCTCCTCAAAACGGCATGCATTTGCACTCATCCTAACGAACTTGTCGTCAATACCATGTACTAAGCACCCTACAGCCTTGCGTCCTGATATTTCACACCTATTTATCAAAATCATCTTTTCAAAGTAATATACATCTAGTGGCTGTCCTATTCTACACCGATATTGCAGCATTCTCTGAAGCATGTCGCCATAATTTTCAGTTGACGGAAAAGCCGCTTTCAACTTTTCTGTCCACTGATCCCATGTATACAATAATGAGGGTAGACCTTGATACCATCTTTTGGCAAGACCCGTAAGTTTTGCCAAAGCATAGTGACGAACTTGTGTATCATTCCACGAATATATCTGTGCACACTCATTTACTTTGTATATCCACGATTCAATATTTTGAGAACTGTCGCTTGGATCAAATTCTGGTACCACATTAACGTGAGTTGAAAATGCATTGTGTGTTGGAGCTTGTACCGGGTTACTTGTTATTTGCGAAGAGTTAGATTCACAAATGGGAGGTTGCTCACAAATTGGAGGAGTTTTTGTCGCGTTCCTACTACTCCTTTCAGTATTCTTATTTTTATTTTTAGAATGATGACGATACTCTTTATTCTTTTTAGATCGTGATTTATCCGATTTATGTCGTTTGTAGGACCTTTCATGCCTGGTCGTCGACGAAGAAGACGTATCGACGCTACTTGAATTACGGTAACGTCGACGTTGCTTCGAATTATGCCTTTTACGGGACCTACTCCGTCGATTGGACCCCATGGCTAGCGATTTCAAACGATTCAAAATTTCCAACAAAACAAATTACTTACGTACCTAACCTACCTACTTAATCAAGATTAATATAAAATAAATACCTATATATATATTTTTTTTTAAATATGCAACCACAAAAAAAAACAATGTGACCCACCTTGTTTTAACAAAGTGACCCACCCTGTTTTAGCTAATTACCTTTAAATTAAATCGACATCTAATTAATACTACCTACTAGGAACTAATTAACACGATAGATAAATGTAAAGTATTCTTGCACACGTCAGGCTTAGTGGCGCCGGCGACTAATTAGCTCTTCATCAAAATAACATGGTTTTATCACTTTCATTCAAGTTCATGATTCAAAGTTTCGCCATAAAAATTTACCAGCAATCACGTCAAAATCAGTGTCATATTTTTATTTACGTTGCGGAATTAACACACTTCACCATTGTCATGTACGTACACGATCCATCTCGGTACACAAAACACATTTGAAATAAAACGTAAACAATGTCACAGCATAGCAAAAAAAACTTACAGCTTCGCAGCAAGTCCAGCGCGTGAATTAATCCATCACTTCTGATTGAAAACTTTATTAGGTCCAGTGAAATGATATAAACCATTTACTTCACGAATAACGGTATTTATTTCTATTCACAAACTTTTTCAAGTAGAATACAAAACAACCGAACCGCACAATCGTACCGAGAATTCAATATGGCGGCACAGCGGTGTCGCCCCGCAGCAATATTTTCGAGTCAATTACAATTCTTGTTCAATATATAATTACAATGATTACTGACTAAAATAATACTATAAATATGGATTAATACTATAATAATTATTTACTATAAAATGTATCTCAAATACAATATCATACTAATACTGGCTAATCTCTTTAATGTTGCCATTAGCTTACAGTATGAATTTGGCAATTTAGTTTATTTAGGTAAAGTAGCAGAACTCGTCTCGAAGTGCCAGTAATTATCCGTGCACACACGGAAGCAGCTGGCGCCAGTTTCGCGCTCCACTGGCCCCGTGCACATCCAGCTAACAGGCGGTTCCGTTTTATTTTATAGCTCCTCGTTTTAGGAAAAATCTAAGGTGACTGGAAAATAGTGGAGACAAGAAATACGTTCTATAGCCAGAGAGAAAATGGCCATGCCGATTTTGTATGGTAGGTATATCGCGCGGCCATCAATCAAAAATCAAAATATAAACTCTGATGGCGGCTCCTCACTTGGCGTATCGTGTTCGTGTATTTGCATTATTTGTCCAAATACAGCAATGTGTAGACGGTCTATTTGATTGTATTTGCTTTATTTGCACGAATATGGCAAACAACGCAAATAGCAAAAGGGTACGAACATTTTTGTATGGAGCCTGGCATACCTACTGTCGGCCATTTTGAAAAAACCTCGATTTTGCCCGTACAAGTCCATGTGTGGATGACGTATTTGACGGTATTTGAAATATTTGATTATTTGAAGGCAAACACAACAATATCGACTCACGAATACGCTAAGCCAAGTGAGGAGCCGCCATTAGGAGTATAACAAACAATTTTTTGAAAACAGTATACATCTACACTCAGTCAGAACGAAGTTATACAGGGTGTTTTTCAAGAGTCCTCTAGGGCCAAATCTGAAACTATAAGCGATAGCGAAAAACACTGAAACGAGTCTCGTAACCGATTTAGATAAAAGTAAAACTGCATCATTAGATTTAAAAAAAGCGCGATATAAAAAAGGCACCACTTTCCGGCATAGGCTTTTGACTATAGTTTTGAGGATGTTTATATTATACTTATATCGGTAGACTTACTCGAGACATTGTATCTGTTTTGTATAAAAACTTACTCGGACTTCTTACACTTAAACTTTGCCTAGTGCGGGGTTCATCGTAAATTATTTCGTATATTATTATTTTGTCCTATGTCCTATGTCTATTTTAATGTTTTTAATAAATAAATCAATAAATACTCACACCTTCCACCCGCGGCTTCGATCGGTACCTACCCAGATACAAATTAACCTATGTGTTATTCCAGGTCATAGATCTTTGCCCAGCAGTGGGACAGTACAAGTTGAAAAAAAGACATTTCGATAAAACCTAAAAATAAACAAGTGCCTACTTATTCAAAAAATCTCATATAATGTTATGTTAGAAAATCAATTCCTTCCCCCCCCCTCCCCTCCCCCCCCTTCTCCCCTCCCCCTCCCCCTTCCCCTCCTCCTCCCCCTCCCCCTCCCCCTCCCCCTCCCCCATCGCCGCTATTAGAAAGTTTAGAGCTCGTGTTCATGCGCATTTAAATTTTTCTAAACGAAAAATCCATTGATGAGCACGGCCAGGATTCGAACTTACGACCTATGAATCGAAAGTCGAGCACTCTTCCACTCGACCAACACGGCTTTTATTTTCAATCTTCAAGAAAAAATATATCAAGTATACCTACCTACCAACTAAAATCATTGCAAACCAAACCACAACGATGCCACACTCTTTCTCGGTTAACCAGACCTACGAATACATCGAAACTCTATGAAACGGGAGCTCTCTCCATACTTCCGTTAATTGGTTTTCATCATTTTTCTTTTTCACTGTATTTCAAAAACTATAGAACCTAGAAGAAAACTAAAAACCATTTTGGAATGTATAAATTGAATACTTTCATATGACACCCCACTCAATATATTTGGGTAACTTTGAAAAAAATTTACCCCCTTGGGAACCCCATATCTTTACAACCCCTTCATCGATTACGCTCATACGCTCCACAGCAAATTTCCATAGCACAACCTATTGACCTATCAAGTTTCATACAGATTGGATAAGCGGTTCGATAGTTATGCGAGAACATAAAAATGAAACATACAAACATACAAACATACAAATATACAAAAATATATAAATAAATATGTAAATAAATATGTAAATATACAAACATACAAAGCAAAATCGCCTAACTTGCCACTAAGATCTTCGCTCGCTTCGCTCGCTCGATCGATAATACATTTTAATAAAACCTAAACAATTCTATTAATATACTTTACAGGGACGGAAAAGAATTGTCTACAATAGAAGAGCGTCGCTAGAAACTTCCTGGGACCTCACTATCGCAGACACACGTCACAACTGCGACGGATAAACAATCACTACCTACTTAATGTTCATTATTATTTAAACAAAAAATGCGAGATAGAGAAGATTGCTAATACTTGGTACAAATATAAGGACAACCGAAATTCACTTATTTGTTTAACTTTAATTAACAGTATGTCGTGTCACGTTAAAAGAACGCTGGCAGAAAGTGGAGGGGGTTTTTTCTCTTGTTTGCGCATGGGTTACCTATTCGCAAACATGAGACAAAACACACCCCTCCACTTTCTTCCAGCGTTCTTTTTACATAACGCGAACTATAGGTACTTATCCGGTTTTTTTCTTGAATCGTGTGATTTTAAAACATGTCTTACCCCCTTACTTATGAAAGCTGTTTAAAGTTGAACACTGGTCAAACAACGTCCTGTCTCTGTTTGTCACTATCCACAAATAAAGACAGGACGTTGTTTAACCAGTGTTTAACTTTAAACATCTTTCATAAGTAAGGCCCTTCGTGTTCATCCAAAATATGCGAAGGTAGAGAGAATCCGTGGGTGGAAGTTAGTTTATAGTTCACAATGACTAAGCGCGAATCAGTGGCTTTGTTCCAAAGTTCTCGGTGATCTGCAGTGCTGTAACACTGGATAAACAAACTTTGTAATCAGCTTAGCTTTTTGTGTCTCTTGTTGAGATCTGTCGTTTCGGATTACGTTCTTACTGCTCTCGTACTCGTTGCTAGTTCTTAAGGAGTGGGCACACTGCAATTTTTGCAGCGCGTTTGTATGGATACAAGCGCGATGTGAACGCGCAGCTAAAAAACGCGCTTCAGAAAACGTCGTGTGCCCTGCCCACTCTCTAGACTTAGAGAGATGCCTCGTGAGATGCCAATAGCATTGGTATAGTTGTTCTATTTCACGAAGTATATTTGGTCTTAATCACAGAACATAAAAAAAGCTTGTTTTCTTCTCTTATGTGGTCTTAATTGTGTGTGTAGATGCACATGCACGTTGTTTCTGTGTGCGTGGGCCAATTCTGAGGGTTCCCGAGCCTACGCACACAGAAACAACGTGCATTGAACACACACACAATTACAGACCAAACGGACTTCGTGAGATAGAACAACTGTACATACTTAATGGTTTAAATTTTGGTTAACAAAACGACAATCCCATAACTTTTGTTCACATACCCTCACGTTTTTTTCTGTGTGCGTAAGCTCGGGAGCGCTCAGAATCGGCCCACGCACACAGAAACAACGTGCATGTGCATCTACACACACAATTAAGACCAAACGGACTTCGTGAGATAGAACAACTGTACTTTTGTTATTGAAATTCACGAGCTATCAAGTGGTAGAAGGAGTTTTTTGCCTATTACTAGTCGACAAAATGGTACGAATGTTTGATGCTGTGTCTGGCGCAGGGGTTAGACATAGTGAATAATAGTACTTAACCTTAGAAAAACGATATAAATGAAAGAAAACTCATATCAAGCAAAGCTATAATAAAAAAAATTTACAACTGTAACGTATTCTATACCAAAAAACTTTTATTGTTATTATTATTATTTATTGCTGCAAAAACCTGACAAAGTAATTTTATTGTTGAAATAACGAATGTGTATTTTATAGAAAAAGTGTGTCTCATTACGATGTCACGTTATAGTGGCAAGAAACAGACTCATGGAAAGTACTTCATTTTATAATTAAGGCGTGACAGGTCTGAAATGTCAGGTTCTTGCCGCAAAGGGGCAGCACCTCCCCCTTCCAGCGATTGAAACAAACCTTAAACCAGTCATCCTAAAACGTCTCAACAAAACATTTTCACAAAAAATTATGATAGGTAGTGGTATCACTTTATTTTTTCGTGAACTTATGTCAGAAATGTGACAGTTGGGTCTCTACCCCCCGCAGAAAGTGGCTAACACATTAGGTTGAAGAATTATACGCGTACCGGGTCCCTAGGATGACTGGTCCAAGAAACAAAAAACAAACTGAAGAAAACAGATTTTGAAACGAACTTTTTAATCAAATAATGTGGCGGTAAAACGGCGTGCGCTGTCTCTTTCTTTCATAACTTCGCCATTTTTGGTGCTAGAAATATGCCGTTTTTGTAGGGAATTGAGCGCGGAACAGCGAATACGGCTGAACTATGGTTGGGTAACGTAACAATAAGCATTTTGCACGCTTTTGTCGCATGTGAGCGCATACTTTGCGTATTCAAGACCTCCATTGGGTTTCATTCCTGGACATCTGTAAAATAAAAAAAAAATCAAATACATTTTTAAAGCGCTCGTGGCGTAGCTTGCTGCGTCTAAGCAAGCTACGCCACGAGCGCTTTATATTTTTCTTGACTGATCAACGTTAAGCAACGTTGTGCGCAGTCACAATTTGGATGGGTGACCGCAAGTGGCATTACGAGCTGAGCACTTCCGTGCTTCGAAGGGCACGTTAAATTGTCTGTCCCGGCTTTTAAGTCAGTAAGCCATGACGAATACTTTCATTTGGCGTAAAAAACTCTGTCACCAGAGTTAGCCACTGCTACTTACGAATATACAATACATACATTTTTTCAGTTTCTTGCTGAAAAAACAAGCCCTATCGGAGGCCTTTTTAGGCGGCCCTAAAAATCCTAGAGTTTACCACTAGACCATACAAACTTTCTTAGTAACAAGATTTTACATAACCACGAACAATACTATTCAAATAAGTAAACCCCTAAACATGGTATTTTAATGTTCATTGAGTTGAACAGATATGTTCCAACCAAACAAAAAGATGGCGTACTAAGGGATACAATATAAATATAAGCTTTTTATCACAAGAATTTTGTAAACCCTTCTTTGTTTCATGTGACTGAAAAGGAAAATGACATTTGATTCGCTCGATCAATATGTTTAGATAAATACCTACGATAAGAATGTAAAAGAAACATTTTTTTTATTAAACTCGATGAACGTGATCCTGCACGGTGTGTGATGAAATAAAGCTAATCTGGCCCCTGATTGTCAATATTTGATAGCGACCAAAATCGGCCTCAAACTGTCAAATTATGACAGTTCAGTGACCACGCAAGTAGCTCTGTCACTCTCATCTTAACGAGACCGAACGAGACAAAACATACCTACGCGATTGTGTTGACAGTTTGAGACTAATTTGAGGTTTGACACAAGTTAGCCAACAGCCTGCTGACAAGAACCTCCTGCTGATGACGGAGTCAAGAGAATGTGGTGGAATGTCCATTGAATAAAAATAGATTACCTGAGTTTAAGCTCTTTTAAATCAGCTTACACACACTTTTGAAAAATATTACTTTATGAAGATATTTTATTTATTTATTTATTTAACACTTTCACACATGACACATTGTGCAAGGAGGACTTAATGCTAAAGCATTATCTACCAGTCATCCTGGGCGTGCAAAAAGATGGTGTGGCGTGTCTTAAAAACATTTTTAATTTAATGAAAGAAAAGGTCGGTTTCCAAAAATTAAATGCTACATAATAAATACTTATTATATAAAATGTTTTTTTATCTTTCTATCAGTAGACTTACTTGGAAAGTTCCATGGTGAGCTTATTGTCTCCTTGGTCTACTGTATCCTTGCATTTTTTCAACCAGGGTGACCAGAACTTTAAGCCTTCCTTAAGGAAGATACTCTCAGCGCAGTGGGTGTCATCGGTGATGTCTTCATCAAGTAATGCTGCAAGAAAATAATACTCTCTGGTGACTCTGAAGAGCTCGTAGCTTGCTTAGACGTTCTATAAAGATCGTTGGTGTTAAGTGACGCTTAGAGCGGTCACAATTTGGATGGGTAACAAGTGGCATGAACAACTGAGCACTTCCAAACTTCGGAATCTAAGCGTATCTTTACGTATTTATACTTACATTCACATGCAATGTTGCAGAAGCCACCTGCTTTTCCTTCTTCACACCATTTACTTGGAATCTGAAATAAGTCGCATTTTGTCACTATACTACGGCATACTTTAGCCAATTTTTTATTCTACCATTATTCTATCTATCCTATCCTATAACTTCCTTCCTTCCTTGGGCGCGGCCACTCTCAGGATGGGTGACCGCAAGTGGTATTAGGAGTTTGAGCGCTTCCGTGCTTCGGAGGACACGTTAAATTGTCGGTCCCGGCTTAAGAGCGCGAGTCACCGCGCTCTTAAGTCGTTAAGCCATGACGGAGGCCTTTAGACGGCCTAAAAACTCCGTCACCAGAGTTGGCCACTTACTCAAACGAACTTAATTACTTACTTCCTTCCATAGCTTCGCTCGCGTGGTACTAAAATTTATTTAAATAGCCTATACAAATTATATAGGTATTGTATATTGTATCAATTTGTATCAATATTATCAAACTGCAATGAACACCTCTTTCAAGTTCCAACTACATTGAGTATCAAATATTTAAAAATTCCTCTTACATACTAGTAGTTCGCCCGAACTGAGATATCGCGCACCATAATGGCTTACATTTGGACTTTCTTCTGACCACCCCTACACTTTCAAGTGCTACTACTGCCGAGTATGTCTATTGCATTATCTCATCATAGTAAAAAATACTGGCGTGCATGCAATACATAATGTTGTATCTAATTTTTGAATATTTTTTATGAATTCTCGTCCTTTTTCAAAAAATATACATCCTAAAATTAAAATAATAAATATTTTGGAATGTACAAATAAAGACCCCACACAATATGACACCCCACTCAATATATTTGTTTAACTTTTTTTTTTTCCCTTGGGAACCCAATATCTTCACAACCCCTTCATTGATTAAGCTCATATGCTCCACCGTAAATTTCCATAGCACAATCTATTGCCCTACCAAGTTTCATGCAGATTGGATGAACGGTTCGACTGTTATGCGAGAACAAGAATTCGTGAAACATACAAACATAGAAAGCAAAATGGCCCAACTTGCCACTAAGATCTTCGCTGGCTTCGCTAGCTCGATCGATAATATTTGCTGCCGAGTCTCTACACAGACTTAGACTAGTTAACCCAGTAAAAGATACTAAGAGCCGTATTGATTGTTTTTATATGTGGATAGATCTAAGGCTAAAAAGATGGTTTAGGAGCTGGGTAAACCCTAATTCACCCCAACAACGTCCCAGGTACTACAGTAAGTGCTGGCATAGGTTCCTGAAGCTGTATAAATCTAGATTAGATATATATTTCTTACTTGATATAATCCGTACATGCTCTTTCCATTTGAATCTGTCTGTTGCATAGCAGTGTCCCTCTTGCTCACCTGCTCTATCAAACAAACCCCTGTAAACATTCAGTAATCACAATCAATAACATTCTTATTCGTGACTGACTTATTGACAGACAACGCAGCTGGTCCTATGTGGGTCTATAGCAAAACATAGCACACGTCCTAGAGACTTGAAGGGAATGATTTTATATTGCTTCAAAGCGTCTTCATGTGTGCGTCATTCTACGCTACAAACCTAACAAAATAAATCAAGTTTATTGTTAATAAAAAGTTTTCAAAAATTTACTTTTTTAATAACTCCTACAAAACTTAGATCTCAGTAAAAAAAGAAGCTAAATGAATTTTTTTTTTTACTTACAATTTCCTAGAAAAGTCCTCGAAACACGTAACCTTTCCAATTCCACAGCCAAATCACATCTACTAAATATCCTACAACTTCCGTAGCCAAAAATGGCTACTAAAAGTAGAAAAACGTACACCTTCATTATCAAGTACAAGAGTGGTAATTCATAAATAGGGAAGGTTGCTTATTATTTATAGGCAGCTTATTATTCACATAACATTATTTTCCAATTTGTTAAAATTGGTCAAGGTACATACTTATTTACTTTTGTAAATCATTAGCTATGGTTACCGTAGCTGACATGGCGAATTTAC
This sequence comes from Camptogramma bilineatum, assembly GCA_958496255.1. Classification (NCBI taxonomy): domain Eukaryota; kingdom Metazoa; phylum Arthropoda; class Insecta; order Lepidoptera; family Geometridae; genus Camptogramma; species Camptogramma bilineatum. Next base: position 5,804,127 of record OY292473.1, on the reverse strand, counting down.
TGAGCAAATAAATATAAATTAAATTAAAAATTTAAAAAAACCCCGACACAACAAGTTCGACCCCCGACACGATTTCAAATTTTGTTTTCCAAATTCAAAACTAGAAAGCGCGACTAAAAATGACCTAATGCTAGATCGCGCTGACAAAAAGGCGGGGACAGCTGCAGCAGCTAGTAAACTATAGAAAAGAGCTGATGATCTTCATTCTTCATTTTCACGGCTGAACAGATTTTCATGAAATATAATAGCTAATGACTCTCTCGGCAAAGACACCATTCAAACAAAAATAATAATTTTAATCAAAAAATTATAAAAACTTATGTTTGGAGCCACTCTATGGATGCCAAATATGGACTAAGACACGGCAGGACAGAGAGATGTTGAAGGCATTTGAAATGTGATGCAGGAGGAAGATGGAAAAGTTTCTGACGAGGAAGTGTTGAAAAGAGTTGGGGGGAAAAGGCTTTTGATGAACACCATTCAAAATAGAAGAGGGAGAATGATTGGACATCTTATTAAACATGACAGCTTCATAAAAACATCATAGAAGGAAAAATAGAAAGAAGTCGAGGAAGGGAAGACCAAGAATTAGTTACATGAATCAGATTAAGGAGAAGGTCGCTTTCATATAGTATAAAAAAATAGATGAGATCGCATTGGAGAGAGATAAATGGAGAAGATTGCATCATTACATCGACAAGAGCTGAGCTCTTAAATTTAAATAAGTAGTTACTTAATAAAAATATTTTAAAACCTCTTTAAGGATAATATTCATTGCTTAAAAACACATAATTTTAAAAAGAACATAATACTCCTTTGTTTCTTTGTATAAAAACGAAGATAGAACGAATGGTTTTTGAATCTTGTTTCTGCCAAAAAGCTATTTTTTTAATCAATTGAACTGAATAAAAAACATTGCTAAGTTTTCGAACCACAATCGCAAACTTTTTTTGAAGTTTGTACCTATATACATTGGGCGTTTTTCCACTAGCCGGCACGGCACCGGCACCGGTGGTGGGGATGCAAAAATGTATGAAAATCTGCCGGTGCCGGCGCCGGCAAGTGGAAAAACGAGCAGTACATTTTCATACATTTTTGCGTCGCCGGCGCCGGTGCCGGTGCCGGTGCCGGTGCCGTGCCGGGCTAGTGGAAAAACGCCCAATCTGTAGTGTAACCTTGAAATGGTAGGTTTATTCAATTTATTAATAATTGGCTATTTTATGTTTCTTTTGCTTGTTTAATGTATGGTCACAGATTTCTCCGTCAAATATTTGTGAACCAATTTCGATATTTTTTTTGCTACAAAGAGTCTGCGAGGTTGTCCCGTTGTCACCAAATCAGAATTTGATGAGGGGATCCCATGGAAATCGAGGGAAACCCTATTTCATGGTGATTCAGTGTGATTGTGGAACTCTCTCAAATAAAATGATTTTTTTTTAAGGGTATACTTTCGAGGTGGTCCTATTGTCACCAAGCCAGATTCAGCACAGGGTCCCATGGAAATGGAGGGTAATTCTTACCATTCTGATCAATGGTTTAGGAACGCATAGAGGATAAACATTACACTAAACAGACTTGGCTACTTCTCCATGATATGCCACTTTTAGTACGATTTCTAATAACTTTGAGTACACATGGAAGTCAGTTGTGGAAACGTCGCTAGGTTTACTGAAGGGAAGACCATATGGGGAGTAGACATTCTTTGGAGAAAAGGAATTTTTAATAGTGTAAGTTTATTAAAATGTAACAGTGAACGGCTGGTGGCGGTCAGAGCAACTATGGGGTGTGCTGGTGGGGTGCACTATTTTTATATTTTCAGTGTACGTACGTACATGCCCACTGACTCATCTGAAAACCTACATATTTTTACGGAGAGCTGAAGTTAATGCAATTGTGATCGGCGATGGTTAGACCACTCTGTTGTGTCGGCCTCTGCATTGCAATCTATTGTTAAAGTCGAAGTTTTCGAGGATGTTTTTGCCTCTGACCATCTACCCTTAGTTATTAAGTGTGACTTCAAGTTCGTTATGCCCAAACATGCTATAAGTGATCTGTACAAGAACATGATAAGATGAGGGGAGAGGAACAAGTCACAAATATCGACGTATCATGAACGTGTTACATAAAGCTAAGAGAAATAGATTGCTCAGCTGAATTTATTGAATGTGGACACGGGTTATATGCCGTTTAGATAAGCATAAACTGGTGCTTGAAAAGTTCTATAACAGAATTGTACGTGCGTTATGTGATGCAGCTACCAAGACTAGTGAGACGGGCGCTGGTAAGACCAATCGATGTAGACATTTATATAACTGGAACAAGCATGTTCATGATGGTCATAAGACGGCCAGACTTAACTTCAAGATGCGGGTTCAACCCAATCGCTCAGGATCTTGCTGTACAGTCTTCGCTTAAATGTACGAATCCCGTAAAATATTTCAAAGTCGCTTAAAGTGATGCCAAGACTACCAGGGCCCCAATTCCTCTCGACAAAGACACCATTCAAACAAAAATATTTAACGGTTCATCCATTCCGGAGCTACGATGCCATAAACAGACACACAGATACACAGATAAAAAAATACTCACTAAAAACTTTTAACACCCCTCTTTTTCGTTGGGAGTTAAAAATAAAATAATGATCACGACATATCCCCCAGAGCATGGTAGACATTTGAGATCAAGAACATTCAAGATCTTTTTTAAATTTTTACGAAGTCACGTGTTAAAGAGAGCAATTCAAGTTCTTTTGAAGATGTCTAATAATAGGGTGGTCAGAGGCACGTCCATATTTAACACATAACTAGAATCTATACTAATATAATAAAGCGGAAGTTTGTTTGAAAGCGCTAATCTTAGGAGCTACCTGTCCGATTTGAAAAACTTTTTCTTGAGGAAGGTTATAGGATATTTTACATGATCATCATCACCATAATACCATCACTACGGGGGCAACGCCGCGAGGGCGCTGCTAGTTGATTTATAAGTCCCGTGTATTGTTATTTTGATTTGCACAATTTTATTATCTGTGACTACGAAAGAACCAGAGAAGCGAAGCTATTTTTTAGCTAGTTCCTATTCAAAATAGAGCCGAGGTAAGACGGTTAGCGCCTAGTTGGTACGGAAATGGGATCTTGATCCATTCCTTCAAATAAAAAGCATTTTTGTACCTAGGTACATGAAATTTCAAACATTTATGTACTTATACTTAAAGAAAATATAGCTTGACTTGGTAGGTTTGGGCTGTATTAGATTGGTTTTTAAATAGAACTAAAATTGAGCGTATGCACAGTTGCAGCGTTTATTGTCGAGGGAAATAACGTGAATGAACATGAGATAACGTAAGATTTGACGGTTACCGTTAAATATTATTTATTTCTCATATTTACACAAATAAAATACAAATGTTTCCAACATAAAACCTAATATTTAATGTTTCCAACATAATATATCCAACTCTATGACGCGACTCCAACTGCTTAACCCTCACCACGGTATTGGTCTACTTCTTCACATATTCCATTATATTAGGTATTGATAGACTTGATTTCACTGGTGTATCAGAGTTATCTCCCTTCGGTAGTTTACTCGTACAAAGGGGACACATTCACACTGGTTTTTTCTTGTAGGTTTCCGAAGTCAGGTTCACACATGTAAGATGGTACTGCCCCGCACACCGAACACTGCTACAAGTAGCCTTATCTGAGGCCTTGAGAGTTTTTTTTGCACGCATTACATTTAGGCATTATGATAACGACAAAGAATGTATATTTTCAGAAATAAACCAAAGAAAAGGTAAAACTACCCGTATCTAGTTGGGTAAAATGGCATATTGTTTGGTTTTACACAGCTGTTTATCTCGGTTGGCCCGTTAAGTACAATTACACAATGAGTAGCTATCACGTTTTCATCGCATATGAGTGACTTTTCGAACCCGCTGTCAAGATCTTTACGGGATATAATTTCTGGACATCTGTAAAAAAAATTAAATACAATTTTAAAACGCTCGTGGCGTAGCTTGCTGGAACTCCTTAGAAAATAGTCTGCTTGAAACTTGCCATCGCTGTCTAGTTACGACGATAAGATCATTATGGTGAAAGAAAGCTGATCTGATAATGGAGTCCAGAGAATTTGGTGGACCTTTAATTATTGAATAAAAAATAGATAACCTATGTTAAAGCTCTTTATAATTAGGTCACAAGCTTTTTTAAAAAAATGTTACTATTAAGAAGATATTTTATCTTTCTCTCTGTAGACTTACTTGAAAATTTCCTTAGTGAGATCGCTTACATTATTCTTGCAGTGCTCTTCCCAGAATGACCAGTACCTGAAGCCTTCTTTAAGGAAGATAGTCTGAGCGCAGATGGTGTCATCGGTGATGTCATCATCAAGTAATGCTGCAAGAAAATAATACTCTCTGGTGACACTGAAGCGCTCGTGGCGTAGCTTGCTTAGATGTTCTATAAAGATCGTTGATGTTAAGCGACGCTTAGAGCGGTCACAATTTGGATGGGTGACAAGTGGCAATTTTCTAAAAAAAAAGCGCGGTCTTTAAATATATCTAAATGAATAGGTACCTATTAAGTTGCTTCATTAGTACAAAGTTGTATCACAGTTGTATCTTTAACTTGTAGGTAATAATGTTCTCGTTGCTGAGGTGAAAAATTTTGTGTGCCACACGAGACCAAAGTCTTTTGCATCTCGTGCCTAAGCTCTCGTGCTAAGTTGTACGGGCGCTAATACAGTTAAGAGGACTATCTTAATTATGGCGGTATAATGGGTAGGTACGGAACCCTCAGCGCACGAGTTTGACACTTGACCGCTTTTTTTTTTGTTTTTACTTTTCCAAATCTTTGTTTATCAGTGTCAAACCCAATAATTAGGCATTATTCAATAATAATCACGAGCTAAATGACTCTTTGCCTGTTCTTTCGCAAGCAGTTGTATTAATAATTAGTGCTTGAATTAAATTAAAATGTAAAATAATCCAGTCATAGATCTAGGGGCAACACTATATCTATCAATTTTTTTTTTCGAAAAAATGCTGCTCCTCAAATTATAGCGTTAATTGTGACCAAAAAACTCTTTTTAATCTAGAATGTAAGCGTATCTTTACGTATGTACACTTACATTCACATGCAATGTTGCAGCCCCCACCTTTTTTCCTTTTTTCACCTTTTTTTCTTTTTTGACACCATTTATCTGGAATCTGGAATAAGTCACATTTTGTCACTGTTTACCAGCATACTTAAGGCAATTTTTTATTCTACCATTACTCTATTCTATCCTATAACTTTCTTCCGCACCTTCGCTCACGTGGTACCTACTAACATTTTAAATAGCCTAACAAACTGCCCCTGGCTAAGGCGAGGTGGTCCCACTTATGAGCTTTTTTATACCTACTTCTGTAAATCTACTAAAATTTAATGTATGGCGCTGGGTCAGCTAGTTCTACATAAAATTAAAATTATAAAGTCAATTCTAGACTAAATCAAAATTAAAGAATTACCTTTCAAAAAATTAGGTTATAAATTAGGTGCATAGGTTGCCTCCTGATGCTGTATAAATCTAAATATTATGTTCCTTACTTGATATAATCCGTATTTGCGTGTATTTGCATCTATCAATTGCATATTAGAGTTCCTCAAGTTCAGGCTCGTCACCCCCTCTATCAAACAAATCCCTGTAAACATTCAGTAATCACAATCAATAACATTCTTAGTCGTGACTGACTTATTGACAGACAACGCAGCTGGTCCTATGTAGGTCTATAGCAAAACATAGCGCACCGTTCTAAAGACTTGAGGGGAATTAATTTTTTTCTATTTCGTAGACGTAGATACGACGTACTTTGAAAGGAATTTTATTAATTTGCACCCCAAATTTGGATTCAAATTGGGGGTCATCGTCTATTTATCTTCTATAAATGAGCTTAACCTGACTGACTGACTGATTCGTCAACGCCGAGCCGAAACCGCAGAAACTAGAAAGCTCAAATTTGGAAGGTAGCTGCTTTTATACCTACTCGTAGTAAAACCACCATCTGAGAAAGGATTAATTAGTTTATCTCAGCAAAGGATGCCATTTCGATTCCCAACTGTTTGTTTATTGTTAATTACTTACAATTTCCTAGATAATTCCTGGAAACACGCAACTTATCCAATGTAACAGCCAGTTCACATCTTCCAAATACCTTACAACTTCCGTAGCCAGCAATGGCTAGTAAAAGTAGAAAAACGTACACCTTCATTGTCAAGTACAAGAGTAGTCATTCATAAATAGGGAAGGTTGCTTATTATATAGGCAGCTTATTATTTTCCAATTTGTCTCTTAACACATTATTTTCCAATTTGTTTAAATTGGGCAAGGTACATACTTATTTACTTTTTAAATCATTAGCTATGGTTACCGTAGCTGACATGGCGAACTACTGAGCAAATAAAATAAATTAGTAATATTAAAAATTTTAGGAAACCCCCGACACAACCAGCTGACATGATTTCAAATTATGTTTTCCAAATTCAAAATTAGATGGCGCGACTAAAAATGACCCAACGCCAGATCGCGCTGACAAAAACGCGGAGACAGCTACTAGACTAAAGAAAAGAGCTGATGATCTTCTAACGGCTGAACAGGTTGTCATGAAACATAGCTAAGAACACTCTCGACAAAAACACCATTCAAACAAAAAAAAAATTAAAATCGTTTCATTATAAATATGAGCCTTCTCACCCGTCCAGCTAATTCCGAAAGATGTTTTTTGTCATTTAGATTTTCATCTAGTGTTATGCTAAGATATTTAAAAGTGAATACACGATCAATTGTGCCGCACGAGCAATTTTGATTTGAACTAAAAGATTCAAGAGGGCAAGTATGTAGTTTGAGTGTCAGGTCTCTAGGAGCACTTGCGACAGAGGTTTTGGAAAAAGCAATGTACTTTGTTTTTTTAATGTTTAGCGTAAGTAGGTTGCAATTTAGAAACTTCCCTACCTCGGAGAGTCCAGACTCTGCATAACATTTGACTTGATCCCAGTTAAGGCCGTGGAATAGAATAGCAGTATCATCTGCGTATGCAATGACTTCCGCATTTGCTAATGACATTTGAAGGAGGTCGTTTAAATATAGTGTAAATAGTAGGGCCTAGTATGTGCCCTGGGGCACGCCAAAGTCAATAGGGAGCTGAGAGCTTAGTTTGCTACCTATCTTAACGCACTGCCTTCGGTTTAAAAGATAATTTTCAATCCAAGCCAGTGAGACTCCCCTAACTCCTGCAGATTCTAGCTTTTTTAAGAGTAGGCCGACCGAGACGGTGTCAAAGGCTTTAGCTAGATCGAGAAATACTCCAAGACAGCGCTCGCCTTTCTCAACATACGATGATACTAAATTTACTCAGAGCGTGACAGCGTCCTCGGTCGACCTGCCCCTTCTGAAGCCGAACTGACGATCTGGGGCTCGATTCCGGTACCGAACTTTTTATCAACCTCAACCAAAACCTCAACTAAAGCGACTGTTTCCATGACTACTAATAACAAACGACTCAGTTGTGGTGAGGTTTTGAACTTTGGCAGTACAAATTTTTGAAAAGCTATTCTACTATTTCACCAAATGGCTGACATTTAAGAGTTCGAACCAAAACCAAAGCGGTTGTCATTTAATAGAATACAGGCCCTGACAAGAGATGGAGTTTATCTAAGAATGAAACAAGTATAACAATATTACACCCCACTCAATATATTTATCTAACTTTTGTTTTTACACCTTTGGGAACCCAATATCTTTACAACCTCTTCATCGATTACGCTCATTTCCTAAGATGGTACCTACTGCCCTGCAAACCGAGCACTGCTACATTATGATAACGACAAAGAATGTAGATTTTCAGATATAAACCAAAGAAGAGGTAAAACTACCCGTACGTAGTTGGGTGAAATGAAAAATTGTTTGATTTTAGACAGCTCTTTATCTCGGCTGATGCCATAAGGACAATTACACAATTAGTAGATAACATGTTTTCGTCGCAAATAAGCAACTTTTCGAACCCGCTGGAAAGACCTTTACGGTATAATTTTTTGACATCTGTAAAATAAAAAAATAATTTAAATTTAATTTTAAAACAATCGTAGCGTAGCTTGCTTAGACGTACCTACTTGATGGATCGTTTAATTTAAGCAACGTTGTGCGCGGTCACAATTTGGATGTGTAACCGCATTTAGAAATTTTAGCAAATCAATTAACAAATTAAAAAAATTAATTAAACGTCATCTCTATAAAAAAGCGTACTATAAAATATCAGACTACTTGGATGACAAAAACGCCTGGGACTGAACATGCTCCAACTCCGTTTATTTATATTAAAATCATAAAATATTGTATCAAAACTATATCAAACAATTGACGTGTCAAAGTGATCAACCTACATGATCTTATTGAATAAATCATCTTGAGTTTTGAGTTTTGTTAGGAACGGAAAGTTGTAAGGGTCAAGAAAAAGTCCCAAAAGTTTTTACTATCTCCAAGAGGTATCTACTACTACTACTAGATAAAGCACCTAAACCATCTTCTCATCACAAAACTAGAGAATTGGTAACATTTATTCTGTTTTGTGTGGACCAGGATATTGATCATTAAAATACTGTTCTGTTGAATCTGTCTGAGCTGTTCAACGAAACACCTCAAAAAATAGACTGATCTAGCCGAAAGTCATCAATATAACATAACGGTAACAGTAAGCTGATTTAAAATAATGAGAATCTGTTCGACTCAATGAAATGGGACTGCCCCGCACACTGAGCACTGCTACAAGTAGCCTTATCTGAGGCCTTGTGAGTTTTTTTTTGCGCGCATTACAGTTGACATTAGCGGCCGCCACACGGTAAAGTTCTAATCGCGCATCTGGACTGCGTTCCGAACCGCGGATGGATCTGTGCGTCCTCTGATTGGACAACAACTGATCGCCACCTTGCAAGCCACCGCGGACGTTAGCTGAACACTTTAATTTGGTCAAGGCTTAACAGCTTAGACAGGCGTCCACACGGTCATGCGTGCAAAAAATTGTCACAGAAACTGTGCTAAAAACTATGCCAGATCGAACTATCAGCCTCGCGCATCTACATGTAGGTTTTGGAGCGAAGGATGGAATGGCGCGTGCTGTTTCCCGCGTTTCGAACTTTACGTGTAAATGATTATGATAACGACAAAGACTGGATTCAATTTAAAAATTAATATAAATTCTTAGATTTTCAGATATTAACCAAAGAAAAGCTAAAAAACTCTCTAGTTGCATAAAATGGAATATGGTTTAATTTATGAGTTTTATGACAGCTCTTAAACTCGGCTGACGCGTTGTTGTCAACGAAACAATGAGTATTTACCAATTTACTGATTTAATTATTGATATTCAACTGTCTTATCTGTAAGACTGATACTCCACCAAAGCGGAAATATGTGAGATGTGTTTTAAACAACCAATAGAATTTCGTTATTCAAACATGTCATCTCGTCTTTTGAAAGTCTATTGGTTGTTTAAAAGGGCCTCCAGACTCTCGTAGAGAACCCCCGAGAACACCCGAGAAGCGTGAGTGTGAAGAGCTTCTCGCCTTCTCGTTCTCTGGCTCGCCTGTTCTCCGATCGGTGTCGGTATTTTTGGCCGAGCCAAAGGATTTCTCGGGCGAGAAAAGAGAAGGGTCCTACACTCACGTTTTGTCTCATTGCAGATTAATGAGCGGCGGTGGGCAGACATCCATATTGTTTGTTTTTTTCGAGAATTTTCTTTCGTAAAAATGTGGAATAATGAATAGAGTTGAAATTTATCGATTTTTTTTCAATCTGAGCCTATTTTATGGGATGCCAAACATCGAAACTACTAAGAAAAAAGTTTTTTACATTAAGTATTTTATTTTTTTAACATTATTTTTAGTTACAACATTCACAAAGTTACAGTATGCAATGGCACACAGAGCCAAACCGGCTGCAGTTTCAAAATCGACGTCCATACCGGATAAGCAACAGATCACGACTGAGAACAATTGAGAGTGTGGATAGCTTGTTTGTTCTTCGCGAAGTCTCGGGCGAGACTTCTCGCCGAGCCTTCTCTCGAGAGTCTGGAGGCCCTATAAAACACATCTCCGCTTTGGTGGAGTCTCAGCCTTAGGTGGATGTTCAAATTAAAGATTCACAGTTCTAGAACACTTATACTATTTCATTTATCACATTACCTACATGTCCGTCCAGTATGCAAACTTTATATTAAGGATAACTACGTGAGCCTGGTTAAATTCCTAACCTATGCTTTTACGTAAATTTCGTGTGACTAAGGTGTAACTTAGGTCTTACTAACTTGCCTGGCGGATGGTTACTGGCATCTGCGTGAAAAGGTCCAATGCGTGTAGTGAGCTGCTTTTTGTCTAACTCTCTCGTCGCTACAAATAGATACTACGTTTTCGTCGCATACGAGTGACTTTACGAACCGGTTCTTACCGTTTATCATTTCTGTACATCTGTAAAATAAAAATTAAAAGAACCTTTAAACTGCTCGTGGCGTGACTTGCTTAGACGTTCTTGATTAATCGTTGAAGTTAAGCAACGTTGTACGCGGTCACAATTTGGATGGATGACCGCAAGTGGCATTACAAGCTGAGCGCTTCCGTGCTTCGAAGGCACGTTAAATTGTCAGTCCCGGCTTTTACGTCAGTAAGCCAGACAGATACCTTATTTCGGCAAAAAAAAAACAAAGTTAGAGCGCTTTTCGACGTCCGTTTTTTTCGCCGGACAACGGGCCGTCAATAAAAAAATTGTTCGCTAAATCGTAAATTGTTCGCCGGACCGATATCTGGCGCGTATACACTCATTCATTACGCGCCATACACCACCACGAATCCGGGTGAAAAACACGGTTCAACAAGCGGACGACCGTTTTTTTCGCCGGAAAACGGACGGTGTTTTTCACCCGGATTCACGGTGGTGTATGGCGCGTAATTAATGAGTGTACACGCGCTGGATATACACGCTACCTCACACAAATATATATACACTAGCTGTTACCCGCGACTTCGTACGCGTTCGGGTAATTTTTAACCGACTTCCAAAAAAAAGGGAAATTAGCGAGTCGGCAAGTTCTTTTGAAATTTTAAAATAGGTTCTATTAAAGAACTTTTCCAGACCACGTTTCGGGTCATTTTTTTCTGGAGCAAGTATCACCAAGCTACTGGAGGAGCTCACCCTGGAGCAAGTTACATAAAATTGCACGTGTGAATAAAAATACTGTCTTAAATCTATTCCAGCTAGCTGTTAAGTCTGGCCCTGAGCCTATGCAAGCGAAGCATCGAGTTAAGCAAGCGGAGCGAGCTTTTTTAGACAAATGCAACATGTGACACTTGATTTTGTTAACGGTGCTCTAAGAAAAAGTTGGATGGTTGTCGGTTCCTAACAGCAAATTACTCATGAAGCTAATATGCGAGCGAAGCGAGCATCCACTTAAGCGAGCGAAGCGAGCTTCCCCTGCTCCCGAAGTGAGCGGAATTTTTTTAGACAAATGCAACATTTGATATGTATTTGATTTTGCTAACGGTGCTCTAAGAAAAAGCTGGGTGCTTATCAGTTCCTAATAGTAAATTATTTTGCACACAAAATACTCATGAAGCTAATATGCGAGCGAAGCGAGCACCGACTTGAGCGAGCGAAGTGAGCTTTCCTGCGGAAATTTTTTAGAGCAACATGACATGGTGTCACTTGATTTTGCTAACGGTGCTCTAAGAAAAAGATGGATGGTTGTCGGTTCCTAACAGCAAATTACTCATGAAACTAATATGCGAGCGAAGCGAGCATCTACTTAAGCGAGCGAAGCGAGCTTCCCCTGCTCGCGAAGCGAGCGGAAATTTTTTAGACAAATGCAACATGACATTGTCACTTGATTTTGTTAACGGTGCTCTAAGAAAAAGATGGATGGTTGTCGGTTCCTAACAGTAAACTACTCATTAAGCTAATATGCGAGCGAAGCGAGCTTCCCTGCTCGCGAAGCGAGTGGAAATTTTTTAAAGCAACATGACATGTGTCACTTGATTTTGCTAACGGTGCTCTAAGAAAAAGATGGATGGTTGTCGGTTCATAACAGCAAATTACTCATGAAGCTAATATGCGAGCGAAGCGAGCGTCCACTTAAGCGAGCGAAGCGAGAGAATTTTTTTAGACAAATGCAACATTTGATAGGTACTTGATTTTGCTAACGATGCTCTAAGAAAAAGCTGGGTGCTTATCAGTTCCTAACAGTAAATTACTTTGCACGCAAAATACTCATGAAGCTAATATGCGAGCGACGCGAGCATTGACTTGACTTGAACTACCCGAACGCGTACGAAGTCGCGGGAAATTTTTTAGAGCAACATGACATCGATACTTCGGGGCTCAAATGTCGTAAAGCACAAATCCAAGGTTTTCAGGAGGAGCAAAAAACAAAAAAATAAAAATGTTTTTCATCATAACTCTCTCATTTTTAGCGCTACATAAAAATGTCCTAGGAACAAAGTTATCAGATTTTTCCATAGTTTCATAAAGTTATTTCAAAATTTGTCCTAGTCTAATATTTACGGAGATAGCATGTGCTTTACGACCAAAAAAATAAACAAAATGTTCCTTACGCCCCACTAAAATACAGCCTGAGCAAGAGCACAAGAGCGTAAAGCCCAACCTGTCGTTTTATCGCAGTGAAACAGGGGAGTATACAACACTTGCATGAAGATTTAAGGTTGTAAAGGATTATAATATGAGATATTTTTATGATTTATCTCAATTATTAGGTTTTTATCTTGAGTAAATTGATAACTTTTAATCTAATTTGTTTGAAATTTTAGTCATGCATGAATGGGTAGCTTTTAAGATGTCAGATTAAGTACGATATTGAAAGAATTTAAGTAAATCACCTATTTTAATTACAGAACATTTTATTTCACAATTTAGTGGAAAATATAAATGTTTTTGTAACTATTTACTAGATACGGGTCTTTATCACGTAAAACTTATATTATCCAGACTGTTGCGAATGTTTTAGAACAGCCGTGGTCATGGGTAGACTGAAGTACTCGCTGCTACCTTCGTCGCAGTTGTGAGGTTAGTTTCTCCAACTACCCTCACTTTTGTTAACCGGATGCCATAACACCATAGTGGTGGATATCAAGAAGTACTGAAATTTTAACCGCGAAGACGGCTATAGACTCTCATAACCGTCTTATTCAGACAAGAATTGAGTGTCTGGAAGGGTACAGCGATTCAGTCGAGGTAAAAATAAGTAAAAATAAACTAATAAAGTAGAAATAATCACTAGAACAACTAACAACAGAAGCAGATATTTTTGCACAAATCTTTAGCAGTTATGAACTACACATTACACATAACTATTTACTAGACACTGGTCTTTAAAGCTTCATATTATCTAGACAATTTCGACTGTGTTCGAACAACCGTGGTCACGGGTAGACTGAAGTACTCGCTGCTACGTGGATAATATGAAGCTATACGCGATGAAGACTCGTACGTATCTAGTACTTTTAACCACGAAAACGGCTATAGATTTTCAAGTTTGTAGCCGTCTTTGCGGTTAAAATTTGGATATTTTATATCAATCACTGAGGTATTATGGGATCCGGTTATCAAAAGTGAGGGTAGTTGGCGAAACTGTCTGGATGATAATATGAAGCTTTACGCGATAAAGACCCGTGTCTAGTAAATAGTTATGTGTAATCGCCAAAACTTTTGTATTATTTCACTTTTAACTTTTGTTTTTTGTAATAAATGTGAAATTAATGTTTTAAAATTATCAAAATAGGTGATTTACTTAAATTCAGTCACTAACGCACTAAATCTAATATCTTAAAAGCTACTTATTCGTGTATGACTAAAATTGCAAACTAAATATAATAAAAGTTATCAATTTACTCAAGATAAAAACCTAAAAATTGAGATAAATCATAATTATGCTCTTACTCAAAGTGAATTTTGCAGTGGGGTGTAAGGAACATCTATTTTTATTTTTTGGTCGTAAAGCACATGCTATCTAAGAGTTTTGTACCAAACTGGGTTATACGACTTAGGCTGTTGTGTGTTGTCAGTTAATGCTACTTACACCCCTAATTTTCAAATAGAATGTGTTTAGAGTAACCGAAATGATGGGTTGTATTTGTAATTTTTTTTTTAATTTCGCAATTTTAATTATACAGTTCGATAGAGAATTAAAAACTGAGTACGATGTTGTAAATAACTCAAAAAGCCCAAAATGTGCTTTACGACATTTGAGCCCCGAGGTATCGACATGTGACACTTGATTTTGTTAACGGTGCTCTAAGAAAAAGTTGGGTGCTTGTCGGTTCCTAACAGTAAATTACTTTACTCGCAAAGTACTCATGAAGCTAATATGCGAGCGACGCGAGCACTGACTTGAGCGAGCGAAGCGAGCGGAAATTTTTTAGAGCAACGTGACCATGTGTCACTTGATTTCGCTAACGGTGCTCTAAAAAAAGATGGATGGTTGTCGGTTCCTAACAGCAAATTACTCATGAAGCTAATATGCGAGCGAAGTGAGCATCCACTTAAGCGAGCGAAGCGAGCTTCCCCTGCTCCCGAAGTGAGCGGAATTTTTTTAGACAAATGCAACATTTGATATGTACTTGATTTTGCAAACGGTGCTCTAAGAAAAAGCTGGGTGCTTATCATTTCCTAACAGTAAATTACTTTGCACGCAAAATACCCATGAAGCTAATATGCGAGCGACGCGAGCACTGACTTGAGCGAGCGAAGCGAGCTTTCTTGCTGAATTTTTTTAGACCAACATGACATATTATGTCACTTGATTTTGCTAACGGTGCTCTAAGAAAAAGATGGATGGTTGTCGATTCCTAACAGCAAGTTACTCATGAAGCTAATATGCGAGCGAAGCGAGCATCTATTTAAGCGAGCGAAGAGAGCTTCCCCTGCGCAGAAATTTTTTAGACAAATGCAACATTTGATAGGTACTTGATTTTGCTAACGATGCTCTAAGAAAAAGCTGGGTGCTTATCAGTTCCTAACAGTAAATTACTTTACACGCAAAATACTCATGAAGCTAATATGCGAGCGAAGCGAGCACCGACTTGAGCGAGCGAAGTGAGCTTTCCTGCTGAAATTTTTTAGAGCAACATGACATGTGTCACTTGATTTTGCTAACGGTGCTCTAAGAAAAAGATGGATGGTTGTCGGTTCCTAACAGCAAATTACTCATGAAACTAATATGCGAGCGAAGCGAGCTTCCCCTGCTCGCGAAGCGAGCGGAATTTTTTTAGACAAATGCAACATGACATTGTCACTTGATTTTGTTAACGGTGCTCTAAGAAAAAGATGGATGGTTGTCGGTTCCTAACAGTAAACTACTCATTAAGCTAATATGCGAGCGAAGCGAGCTTCCCCTGCTCGCGAAGCGAGTGGAAATTTTTTAGACAAATGCAACATTTGGTACTTGATTTTGCTAACGGTGCTCTAAGAAACAGCTGGGTGCTTGTCGGTTCCTATTCTGTTGTCAGACATAATCCACTTTTCTCGCAATTTATTTATTATTGGTAGGATTATGAAGCTAATATGCAAGCGAAGTCAGCTTCAAGCCAAGCGAGTGAAGCGAGCTTCGATTTAAACAAACGAAGCGAGCTTCCTCATTTCGAAATCCAATTTTTTTCATGTTTAATGCTTGATGATACGTATTTTTATTCACCCATTTTTAACCATTTTCTTCCCGTTAGAGGTAAAATTTTTAAAAGTACTTTCTTAGGGATGTTTTTTACCTTTTTATTATAAGTACACATACAAAGTTTGAAGCAAATCGAACCACCCGTTAAGAAGTTCCATTACCAACTTGAACACCCTCTGGCACTCCCTCTGAAGCATAATTTGGAATATTTTTTTTTACAGATATTTTTTATTTGTCCTGAAATATATTTGTATCGAGTTTCAAGCAAATTAAACTAACCGTTAAAAAGTTCCCATACAAACTTTAACATTCCTTTCACCCCGTTTTGAGGGTAGTTTGAAAAAAAATTTTTTCACTAACTTTTTTTAAATGTTTTGGAGAACATAACTGCTAAGTTTCAAGTTTCTATGTTCAAAGAATAAGATTTTTCCTACAAACATTTTTAGCCCTTTTCATCCCCTTAGAGGTCGAATTTTCAAAATTCCTTTCTTAGTGCACCTCTACATTATAAGAGGAACGCACCCTGCAAATTTCATGCTTCTAGGACTAATAGTTTAGGCTGTGCGTTGATATGTCAGTCAGTCAGTAACGAAAGCCTTTTATATATTCTGATAAAAACCTGTTAAAGTTTTTTGCTAACAAAATAAGCCATATCTGAGGCCTTTAGGCGGCCCTAAAACTCCTAGAGTTGGCCACTAGACCATACAAACTTTCTTATTATCAAGATTTTACATAACCACGAACAATACCTACTATTCAAATAAGTTAACCTCTAAACACGGTACCTATTTTAATGTTGATTGAGTTGAACAGATTCTGATTCTTTTAACAGATCAGCCTCTCGATTCTACTAAAAAACTTTTAATCAATCTAAACAAAACGTCAACTGTTTCGTTATGTTTCATATCCTACTAATGACCAATGAGATTTAGCAATTAGGTACTGACATTTTGGAGAACGAAACAAAACGCAGCGGCAATGATACTGTGACGTTGTAAAGTAGAGGAGTTGAGGCCCAGCTTACTATCACTGTAATGTTATATTGATGACTTTCGGTTTTTTGCTGACTTGTTTTTGGTGACAATATTATGATGACAGCGAACTTGATGAAGTCAGGTTTGCAACGGAACTCCTTAGAAAACTGCTTGAAACTTACCATCGCTGTCTAGTTACGACGATATAACATTGTGGTGAAAGAAAGCTGTTCTGATGATGGAGTCAAGAGAATTTAGTGGAACTTCAATTACTGAATAAAAAATAGATACCTATGTTTAAGCTCTTTTAAATTAGCTCACAGGCTTTTTTTAAAAAAATGTTACTTTTAAGAAGTTATTTTATCTTTCTCTCTGTAGACTTACTTGAAAATTTCCTTGGTGAGATCGTTTATTTTATACTTGCAGTGCTTCTCCCAGAGTGACCAGTACTTGAAGCCTTCCTTAAGGAAGATAGTCTGAGCGCAGATAGTGTCATCGGTGATGTCATCATCAAGTAATGCTGCAAGAAAATAATATTACCTGGGGACTCTGAAGCGCTCGTGGCGTAGCTTGCTTAGACGTTCTATAAAGATCGTTGATGTTAAGCGACGACGCTTAGAGCGGTCACAATTTGGATGGGTTCGGAGCGCTTCCGTGCTTCGGAGGGCATGTTAAATTGTCGGTCCTCGCTTTTAAGTCGTTAAGCCATGACGGAAGCCTTTAGGCGGCCTAAAAACTCCTCCGTAAATTGTGATCAAAAAAATATTTTTAATCTAGAATGTAAGCGTATCTTTACGTATTTATACTGTTACGCCGGCTATCTGGAATATTCTAAGCGCAAGAACATTATAGAGAGATTAAAGGCTACGTTCAGATGACAAGCGTTCAACGCGCGCTGAACGCGCGCTAATTTTTTGTATAGTGTTCACATGACACGCGCTTGTCAGGCGTTGAACGCGCGTTGTCGCGGCCATTTCGGACGATTTATGAACGAACTGATCCCTAAAATGTGTATATCCGCGTCAAAAGCGCGCGCTCAACTGAACGGAAACATAGAAAACCAATGATCTCAAAGCGCGCGTTGACGCGCGCTGACAACAGTCGAGCGCTAGCGCAGCGTCAACGCGCGCTATAGTAAAACGCGCGCTAGCATGTGTACGGCCTGAATAAAAAGTATGTAGTTGTAAACGCGCGTTATCGAAACGCGCGTTGAACGCTTGTCATCTGAACGTAGCCTAAGGCTACGTTCAGATGAGCGCGCGCTTTCGACGCGGATATACACATTTTAGGGATCAGTTCGTTCAGAAATCGTCCGAAATGAAAACCGAAGCTTTTGCCGAAGTTTTAGCCGAACCGTTAAAACTGTTTCTACGTCCATCTCCGGCAAATGTAGAACTCTATTGAAGTCTGAAATCTATGGCGGCCGCGACAACGCGCGTTCAACGCCTGACAAGCGCGTGTCATGTGAACACTGTACAAAAATTTAGCGCGCGTTGAGCGCGCGTTGAACGCTTGTCATCTGAACGTACCCTAACTGTTCTAGAAAGCTCTACAAGAATCTCGAAGTTTGTAGAAACTTCGAGAAGCTTCGACACACTTAGAAACCCTTCTAGAGCATTCGATATAGTTCTAGAACAATTGCGATGTTTCGAGCGTATTCTTTAAGTGAGAGAACATTGAGGAAAGTTATTGATTTTCTCGAATTTTCGGTCGGCTTATATAAATACCGGCGGCTTCGGGCATCGTGCAAAGAGTCAGCCTAGTTTTGACAACGGAGCGAACAAGAAGGTTTAAGTTTAATTGCGATATTAAACGAATTAAATTTAATTAGTTAATTTATTAAAACTATGTCAGTCCCATATGAAAATCTAAATGTAAAATTATTCATTATCGTGAAGTATCTTGTATGTGGACTTATAGAGCATGACCGCTACATCAGAAGTGGGTGCAGCCAGCATACTCTGAAATAGGTACTCGTAAGCCCACATCAAGGATATTGATTCGAAATTTATCAATCAGCTCCTGCCTCATAGGTCCGCTCCGAGAATTATTTTGTTTAGTGTCTAATAAAGTCATTACGTATGAAATCGGTGCTAAATAATTTATCAGAATACCCAGCTCGTAACAATACTTACATTCACATGCAATGTTGCAGTCCCCGCCTATTTGTCCTCTTTTACACCATTTCTCTGGAATCTGGAATAAGTCGCATTTTGTCACTGTATAACAGCGTACTTTAGCCAATTTGTTATTCTACCATTCCTTCCTTCCTTCCTTCCTCAGCATATATTTGCCCACTGCAGGGCATATGCCTCCAATGTTCCTCCACACTGCTCTATCGCTGGTCTTCCTGGCCCAGTCTGTCCCGGCATATGCCTTTATGTCGTATTCTACCATTACTCTATTCTATCCTATAACCTCCTTCCGCAGCTTCGCTCACGTGGTACTAACATTCTATTAAGCCTTTATATTAACAAACTGGTTAAGGCGAGGTGGCCCCACTTATGAGTTTTTTTTTTGTACCTCTGTAAATCTACTAAAATTAATGTGGCGCGACCTCGACAAATAATTGTTTTATAAAATTGAACAAAAAAAGTCATGATAATTGGCTCTATAAAAAAAACTCGTAAACACTGAATCGCAATTTTAAACGTGTGGTACTTAGAGATTTCTTATTGAAACCATGTGAAAGTTATATCAAAAGATAAAGCTTATTTTTTACTAAAGCATGCTGAGTACACATTTTATAATTTCGTTATTATAAATCTCTGTGAAAAGAACACAGCAAAATCTAGCTGTTCAAGCGCTCGCGCCGGCCAGTGCTCGCTGAAACGTCTTCGAGGCTGGACGCACGCCGTTTGTTTCGTGAAAACATGCGGGGGGTGAGGTAGCACTAAATGCCTAAAGTTCTTGGATAACCTAGCCTTAAAGCACAATTGAGTAACAAACATTACTTTTACATTTATTATTTGCTGCCGAGTCTATGCAAAATTAGACAAGTAAAACATACCGAGAACCGTAGGTATTGATTATGTTTTTGTTGTTGGATAGATCTAAAGCTGAAAAGATGGTTCAGGGGCTGGGTAAACCCTGATTCACCCCAATAACCTCCCAGACACTACAGTGTCTCATTAAGTGCAGGCATAAAATAAAAAATAAAAATGTTTAATTACAACCAACAAAGGATCATAGTTAAGCAGGTATTCTACATAAAATTAAAATTATAAAATCAATTCTAGCCTAAGTAAAAATTAAAAATTACCTTTCAAAAATTACGTTGTAAAATTAGGCATAGATAGTGCATAGGTTGCCTCCTGATGCTGTATAAATCTAGATACGATATTAGATGTAGTATGTTCCTTACTTGATATAATCCGTATTTGCGTGCAAAATTTGTCTCTACCATGTGGATAGTAGAGTCCCTCGGATTCGCGCCTCTCGTCACCGCCTCTATCAAACAAATCCCTGTAAACATTCAGTAATCACAATCAATAACATTCTGAGGGAGTGTCCACATTGCGTTTTCTGCAGCGCGTTTTTGAGATGCGCGTTTGTATCGATACAAACGCGCGTTCGCAACGCGTATTTTTCCATACAAAAGCGAACCGGGAGGGGCTGCGCGGGGGGCTGCGCGTTCGCATCGCGTTCGAATCGCGTTTGTATCGATACAAACGCGCTGCAAAAAACGCAATGTGGACACTCCCTTAGTCGTGACTGACTTATTGATAGACAACGCAGCTGGTCCTATGTGGGTGTATAGCAAAACATAGCAACAAAACAGTTCTAAAAACTTGAGGGGAGTGAATTTTTTATATTGCGTAGACGTAATACGACGTATTTTTAAAGTAATTTTAATAATTTGCACCCCAAGGGGTTCAAATTGGGGGTCATCATCTATCTACTATACCTATAAAAGAGCTTATCCTGACTGACTGACTGATTCATTATCGCCGAGGCGAAACCGCAGAAACTAGAACGCTGAAATTTGGAAGGTAGTTGCTTTTATACTCGTAGTAAAATCACCATCTAATCTAAGAAAGGATTAATTGGTTTCTCTCAGTAAAAGATGCCATTTCGAGCTGCTTAGTTTAGCTGTAAAAAAAATATTTTCTTACGATTCCCAACTGTTCGTTTATTGTTAATTAAGTACTTACAATTTGCTAGATGAGTCCTCGGAACACGCAACTTATCTAATGTAAAAACCAGTTCACATCTTCCAAATACCTTACAACTTCCGTAGCCAGCAATGGCTAGTAAAAGTAGAAAAACGTACACCTTCATTGTCAAGTACAAGAGTAGTAATTCATAAATAGGGAAGGTTGCTTGTTATATAGGCAGCTTATTCTTATAACACATTGATTTCCAATTTGTTAAAATTGGCCAAGGTACATACTTATTTACATTTTAAATCATTAGTTATGGTTACCGTAGCCGACATGGCGAATCTACTGAACAAAAAAATAAATTAGTAATATTAAAAATTTCAAGAAACCCCCAACACAACAAATGACACGATTTCAAATTTTGTTTTCTAAATTCAAAATTATATGGCGCGACTAAAAATGACCCTACGCTAGATCGCTATAACGAAAACGCGGAGACAGCTAGTAGACTAAAGAAAAGAGCTGATGATCTTCTAACGGCTGAACAGGTTTTCATGAAACATAACTAAGAATACTCTTGACAAAAACACTATTCTAACAAAAAATAATAATTAAAATCGGTTCATCCGTTCCGAAGCTACGATGATGTCACAAACAGATACACACCTACACAGATACACAGGTAAGCCCTACAAACTTATAACATTCCTTCCTTTCATCGGGGGTTAAAAATGAAATCTGATTACGATAATATCGCCAGAGCGTGGTAGACATTCTCTCAGATCTTTTAGGCATTTTACTAAGTCACGGGTTAAAGAGCGATTTAAAATTTAAGGTACGACTATACATATACCTACATATTTGGCACTTATCCACAATTAATTTATAAGTCCGTGTATTGTTATTTTTATTTGCACAACTTTATTATCTGTGACTACAAAAGAACCAGTGAAGCGAAGCTACCTTTTAGCTAGTTCTCATTCAAAATAGGGCTGAGGTAAGGCAGTTAGCGCCTAGTTGGAAATGGGATTCTGGTCCGTTCCTTCAAACAAACGGATTTTTATACAGTCCGATACGATACGACAGATATAAAAAAAGTGTGATCGTGAAAAAGTCGTCACCTTGAAATGTTGAAATATTTTTTGATTCCTTGAAAAAAGATGATAGCATAGCACCATTTAACATTGGAGTAGAATACAAAATTAGAAGCAGATAATGAAAGATATGTAAATCAGTGGAGTAGGGCACTGGTGACCAGGTGGCACAGGTTTTCCTATACCTATTTCAGGCACCAGTCTCTCACAAAACAGATTTTTATAGCTACCTACAACGTTTTTAATATTAAATATTCTGTATATTTATTTTACTATTTATATTTATATTGTTTGTGAGAGAAATAAATAAATAAATACCTAAATGATTTGATTAAAAAAAAAAAAAAAAAAATGACCACGGCTATCCCCAGGACAATATTGTCAAAAATAAACTATAATGCCGTCTCTTTTCACTGACAAGAACGGTGTATATTGCAATTCCTATTGTGATTCTGATAAAGCGACCTTTTTAGCTCCGCAGGTTAACACATCTTTCCACACATTGTGTGACAAAGAAAAGTCAACACTTTCCAAGTCCTTATATTTTTTCATGATTTGAAGGTACACATGATATAAAGTGGAAGAGTTTGTTTGTATATGAACGCGCTAGTCTCGGGGGTGTCAATAGTACCAAACTTTTTATCAACCTCAAGCAAAACCTCAACTAAACCTTAGATTTTCGACTGTTTCTTATTCTACTAATGACAAACGACTCAGTTGAGGTGAAGTTTTAGCTAAGGTTTGAAAGGCGGAACAAATTTTTAAAAAGCTATTCTACTATTCACCAAATGGCTGACATTTAAGAGATCGAACCAGAACGTAGCGGAATGATTGACGTTGTCATCTAGTAAAATTGGAGGCTAGTCGAATTTGAAAAGTTATTTTTGCATTTAATAGCTTAATATTTGAGGAAGGTTATAGGCTACTTTTCAACATCGTTATCATCACGATATACTGTAACTAAAGGGGGCAACGCCGCGAGGGCGCTGTTAATTAGAAATACTATTTTATTTTTATTTTATTTCAGCTTTATTCGGAAAACAAAACAGTGATACGATAATTGTGTTACTAACGTTAATATTAAACTAAACGTCACTTATATAATCTAAGTACAACTTGTTGGCATAGAAGGGGACAGAAGATGTAACAGAAGCTAATAAGTACATAGTAAATTACATAAAGGTAAGAATAGGTAGGTAATCAATTTAACATTTAATTTATGTCGAAAAACTGGCGCGGGAGGTGCTATAACCTGACACCCGACCCAGGCAGAAAAAAACGGAGAGTCTAGGACGAGTAGTTTCCGAGTTATGGCCGTTTGAAGTTTGACAGCTGTCACTTTAAATAATAATAATTATAATTTAATTTTGGACAACTTAAAATATACAAAAATACATTTATGTATATTTTATAAGTTCTAGCATTTCCGTTCCATAAAATAGGTCCTTAGGTATGATGAATAAAATAAGAAAAGAAAACGTATAAGCCTTATTATAACTCTCAACTTGAACACTGGTTAAACAATTCTCAGGGTACCTGAAGTGGCCACTTTCGATGAAACATCAGATGTTTCATAAATGCTTCATTTATGCTTCATCAATGCTTCATCTATGAAGCATATTTCAGAACACCTTTTTTGACGGTTCTCTATAAAATTCATTTTACCCAATTCTATCAAAAAAGCTGTTTTGAAATATGATTCATAGATGAAGATTTCCGAGATATGGTCGTATGGAGTTTGACAACTGTCACTTTAAATGTAGATCTCATCAATAGCTTTCATTTGAGCTCAGAAAAAAGAGTCTAGCTAGAATAAGTAGTTTCCGAGATATTGCTATTTGAAGCTGTCATTGAAAATGTACATCTTGGTTCTAGCTTTCATTGAAACTAAGAACTAATTAACACGTTCAGTGCGGTACAGGACATATATGGGTTGTACGCGACTTTCTTCTGGTGCGGAAGGTAGAATTGTAGTTTTACCGCTGGTGCGGGGGCTATTTCTATACGAAATCCTTTATGTAAAAAAGAGTCAAGTATACTTTTCTGTAGCTTATTAAAAATATAAGCAAAATTTGCCATAAAATTGTACAGGACACATATGGGTAGTACGCACTTAAAAGCAATTTTCGTAATTCTGTGCGTTACCATACATATATGTCCTGTATCCGCAGACCCGGTGTCGCGCTGATTTTTACAGTAGTGCGGAGCAATCCCTATCTTATTAGCACGTCATTTGTCGATTATTACATTAACGCCAAAATTAAGCGATCTCATAAAATGTTATCGATGGTCGCAATTTAATTGAGGATTGAAAATCATCAACATCCTAACCCAGTTATTAAAAAAATCAATTGCCGCATGTATGTTCCCGCATTACTTGAGAACGGCTTGACTGACTTGACTGATTCCTTTTTTGTTTTGTTTGTAATTGTACGGACAAAGTTTTTATAAATTAAAAATTTGTAAGTATGCGGTGAAGGTCTGCGCCGAACAAAATTGACCAAGGATGCACCAAAAATGAGTCCTGAATATACTTCCACCAGGACTATAAATCCATGCCGGGGTGTTTAACTTAGCTTGTAATTTAAGTTAATGAAATTTTGTTCATATTCAGACAAATAAATGCTCCTTATCGATATCGATTGTTCAAAATACGGTTAGAACATCACTAAACTTGTGTAAAGGACAAACGTTTTGACCCTATTTTCAGTGCGGTACAGGACAATTGTGGTGGGTATTTAGTTTTAGGTATAGCTTCTAAAGTATTCACCAGATCCCCGTCCTGGCTTACCATATGTTAGATAAGGTTATAATCTACCCAAATAATTAAAAAAACAACATTAAATTACGAAATTAATTAAATTATAGGCATTTCAAAAAAAACATAATACAGGACATATATGTCATGTACCGCACCAGGAGTAACTTTCGTACCTACCATAAATGTCCTGTATCGCACTGTCTGAAAGTCTTGCAAATACGGTCCCGCACCGAACGTGTTAAACTAGTAGCTCTGTAAGCTGTAGACTAGACCTTATGAGTCTGTGTTTGATCCAAAGCTCATCGTGCATGCGACAGACATGGCCAGGCTACTCCCACTTGAGCTTTGCAGCTTTCGTTGCTACGTCCGTGGTTTGCGTTCTTGAGCGCAGTTCTGTTTTGCGAACGTGGTCTATTAGCGCACGCCAAGAATACCTACTGCGTTCCATTGTGCGTTGGCAAACCTTCAGTTTGGACTTTTGGAGGTCGAAGTTAATTTCATCGTAGACGGTGTTGGTGTCTAGTTCATGGTGTAACTCCTAAAATTTTAGAAACCATGGTGCTTTGGATAAGTTTGTCAAGATGCCATTTTGTGCTCTTTGGACTATTTCGACATAGGATTTGCATGCTGATCCCCAAAGTTGTATGCCGTAGGTCCATTATAGGCTTCAGCATCACCTTGTACACCAGGAGCTTGTTGTCTAGATTCAATATTGAGTTCCTGCCTAGTAATAATTGCAGGTTTCGGCATCGGAGGTTCAGTTCGTCTCTCTTCTTCCGTAGGTCAGCCTGCGGTCCAGGTGCATCCCGAGGTATTTTACTGACTCGTTGTGTGGTAGTAAGTGTGCTCCCAGGCTGACAGGCGGGCAATCACCTCGGCGTAGAGCAAATGTTGCGTGAGCTGACTTTTAGGCACTGGCTCTGATTCTGCATTTCGTAAGTCACTGCTCGATTCTGTCTAGACCAGTTTGGAGAGTTATTGAGGCTTCGTTTGGGTCCTTGTTACTCGCTAGAATGGCAGTGTCGTCTGCAAATGTGGCTGTTATCACACCTGGTGTTTTCGGTAGGTCTGAGGTGAATATACAGCACGGGGCCTAATACCGAACCCTGGGGTACTACCGCCTGCAGGTCATAGAAATTTGAGGTTTATTCACCATCCTTTACTAGCAATATTCTTTCGGACAGGTAAGAATTTAGCAGTTTGAAGAACGAGTGTGGTAGATTTTTTTTTTTTATTTTATAGAGTAGGCCCCTATGCCAGACTTTATCAAACGCTTGTTGGATGTCGAGGAAAGCTGCCGAACAGTATTTTTTTAGCTCTAGGGTTGTTCTGATGTGCTCGATGACCCTGTGGACTTGTTCAACGCTGGCAGTCCTATAGGCTTTGAGATAATGTATGGCCAGGATGGCTCGAGTGTGGAGCAAGGGACTGTTGCCCAGCAGGTGTCAGACTCGTCGTACTCCCACTCCGGTATTGATGTATCAGTTTTATGACAGCTCTTTAACTCGGCTGACGCGTTACTGTCAACGTTACATTGACTAGTTATCACATTTTCGTCGCATATGAGCGACTTTATGGACTCGATGTCAAGATCTTTACGCGATATCATTTCTGGACATCTGTAAAATAAAACATTAAAGGTGAGTACATTTAAAGCGCTCGTGGCGTAACTTGCTTAGACATTCTTGATTGATCGTTGAAGTTAAGCAACGTTGTGCGCGGTCACAATTTGGATGGGTGACCGCAAGTGGCATTACGAGCTGAGCACTGCCGTGCTTCGAAGGGCACATTAAATTGTCAGTCCCGGTTTTTATGTCGGTAAGCCATGTCGGATACCTTCAAACGCAGCGGCACTTATACTTTGACGTTGTAAAATAGAGGAATTGAGGCCCAGCTTACTATCAATGTAATGTTATAATGATGACTTTCGGTTTTGGCAGACTTGTTTTTGGTGACAACGCAATATTATGATGACAGCGAACTGATCTCATGATGAAGTCAGGTTTGCAACGGAGCTCCTTAGAAAATAGTCTGATTGAAACTTGCCATCGCTGTCTAGTTACGAGAATATAACAGTATGGTGAAAGAAAGCTGATCTGATGATGGAGTCAAGAGAATTTGGTGGAACTTCAATTATTGAATAAAAATAGATTACCCATGTTTAAGCTCTTTAAAATTAGCTCACAAGCATTTTTTTTTTTAAATTACTTTTAAGAAGATACTTTATCTTTCTCTCTGTAGACTTACTTGAAAATTTCCTTGTTGAGATCGTCTATTTTTCGATAATTCTGGCAATAATTCTCCCAGTATGACCAGTAATTGAAGCCGTACCTATGGAAGATGTTAAGAGCGCAGATGGTGTCATCGGTGATGTCATCATCAAGTAATGCTGCAAGAAAATAATACTCTCTGGCGACTCTGAAGAGCGCGTAGCTTGCTTAGACGTTCTATAAAGATCGTTGATGTTAAGCCACGATTAGAGCGGTCACAATTTGGATGAGTGATAAGTAGCATTAACAACTGAGCGCTTCCGTGATTCGGAGGGTATGTTAAATTGTCAGGCCGGGCTTTTAAGCCATGACGGAGGCCTTTAGGCGGCCAAAAAACTCCGTCACCAGAGTTGACCACTTGCTCATACGAACTTACTTAGTGTCAAACTCAATAATTAGGCATTATTCAATAATAATCATGAGCTAAATGACTCTTTGCCTGTTCTTTCGCGACCAGTTGTATTAACATGTAGTGCTTGAATTTAATTAAAATGTAAAATATCATCTATATATAGGTCATAGATCTAGGGCCAACACTAGATCTATCAAATTTTTTGATGTTAAATGATGCTCCTCAAATTATAGCGTAAATTGTGACCAAAAAAATATTTTTAATCTAGAACGTAAGCGTATCGTGACGTATTTATACTTACATTCACATGCAATGTTGCAGTGGCCACCTTTTTTTTCTTTTTCACACCATTCACTTGGAATCTGGAATACGACGCATTTTGTCATTGTATAACAGCATACTGTAGTAAATTTTTAGGGTTCACCTGATGCTGTATAAATCTAGATACGTTATTAGATGTATGTTCCTTACTTGATATAATCCGTATTTGCGTGTAAAATTTGCCACGATCATGGACAAAGCGGAGTCCCTCGTGCTCAGGCTCGTCACCCCCTCTATCAAACAAAACCCTGTAAACATTCAATAATCACAATCAATAACATTCTTAGTCGTGACTGACTTAATGACAGACAACGCCGCTGGTCCTATGTGGGTCTATAGCAAAACATAGCGCACCGTTCTCGAGACTTGAGGGGAGTGATTTTTTTATATTGCGTAGACGTAGATACGATGCATTTTAAACAAATAAATAAGATTTTATTTCAGACCAATTAATCCATATAAAATTAGACAAATCACAAAACACATTAAAATTACAATTAAATTAAAACTAAAATTGAAATTTTAATGTTCAGGTAAAGTGATAAAACCCAACCAGAGCACCTGGTCAGCCCTGGGTGGGTCCTATCGCCCTCAGAACGAAACATTTCCACATGAGAGAAGAAAGCCTATCCGATATGGTTTTCAGGATGCTGTATTGACTGCCCCGCACTCTGCTCATCAGGGATGCAGTTTTTTTTTTGCGGAGGATGGCTTCGAAACCATCCGTTTGGTACTCTGTAAACATCCCTGATGCACTGCAAAAGCGGGTTCATTCTGAAAATTGAAATTTTGAAAGGAATTTTAAAAATTTTGCACCCTAAGGGGTTCAAATTGGGGGTCATCATCTATCTACTAAATGTATCAAAGCTATTATCCTGACTGACTGACTGATTTATCATCGCCGAGCCGAAACTGCAGAAACAAGAACGCTGAAATTTCGTTGGTAGCTGCTTTTATACTTGTACCTAGTAAAACCACCATCTAAGAAAGGATTTATTTGTTTCTCTCAGCAAAGGATGCCATTTCGTGCTGCTTAGTTTATCTGTGAAAAAGTTATTTTCTTACGATTCCCAACTGTTGTTTATTGTTAATTACTTACAATTTCCTAGATAATTCCTCGAAACACGCAACTTATCCAATGTAACAGCCAGTTCACATCTTCCAAATATCTTACAACTTCCGTATCCAGCAATGGCTAGTAAAAGTAGAAAAGCATACACCTTCATTGTCAAGTACAAAAGTAGTAATTCATATATGCTGAGGGTTGCTTATTATATAGGCAGCTTATTTTCTTATCACATAGTTTTCCAATTTGTTAAAATTGGTTAAGGTACATACTTATTTACTTTTTAAATCATTAGTTATGGTTACCGTAGCCGACAATGCGAATCTATTGAGCAAAAAAAAAAAAATAGTAAGTAGTATTGAAAATTTCAAGAAACCCCCGACACAACAAATGACACGATTTCAAATTTTGTTTTGCAAATTCAAAATTAGATGGCGCGACTAAAAATGACCCAACGCTAGATCGCGCTGACGAAAACGCGGAGACAGCTAGTAGACTAAAGAAAAGAGCTGATGATCTTCTTACGGCTGAACAGGTCGTCATGAAACATAGCTAAGAACACTCTCGACAAAAACACCATTCAATCAAAAATAGTAATTAAAATCGGTTCATCCGTTCCGAAACTACGATGTCACAAACAGATACACACCTACACAGATACACAGGTAAACCCTACAAACGTATAACATCTCTCATTTTCGTCGGGGGTTCAAAATGAAGTTTGATCACGACATATCCTCAGAGCGTGGTAGACATTCTCTAAGACTTTTTAGGCATTTTACTAATTCACGCGTTAAAGTTTAAGGGGCTGTTCTGAGGTATGACCAAATACATATTTGGCACATATCCACAATTAATTTATAAGTCCGTGTATTGTTATTTTGATTTGCACAACTTTATTATCGGTGACTACAAAAGAACCAGTGAAGCGAAGGATGAGTATCATCATAGTCATGAAATGGAACTGCTGATCTATTACAGAGTGTCCCACTGAATTTCGACAGTTACTTATTTGGACACGTAGTTCGACGGAACATATCGCACCTTCGGCAGGACAAGGTCGTACCTAATTGTCAAAAATTCAAAAAATGAGTAAAGTGTGCCCAAGGGCCTAAAAAACGGCATTTTATCTAAAAGGACCAAGACTCTTTCTTAGTTTGGCTTTATTTCGCTAGAGAGCAAGTGTATTTGTCACATTATTGCGATTTTTCGTCAATTTTGGCGGGACAACGCCGTAAAGGTAAAAATGCCCTTTTTTTTGTAGAAGTTTGTGGAGGAACAAAGTCATATTTAGTACTAATGTTATGTTGTAAATGCAGCCCTAATTACAAAATTATTTAAGTTTTGGAGGACAAGGGCATAAATGCCCTTTTTAATAAATAATGTTTGTTTAACCACGTATCTCCGTAACTACTAAACTGATTTTGCTGATCTTCTGTTCTACTCGTATTTTATAGTGTTCTTCGATCTTCTGTTCTATCTAACAAGGAGGTGAAAAAAAGGCAAGTTTCTAAGAAATAAATGTAATTTCTTAAATAAAAATATAATAATAAGTACTAAGGTATGAATTTGTAAAGGGGTTGCAATAAAGTTCTATTTCAAATAAATATTTTCAGGTTTGATGCACCAGAGTAATGAAATACCTACATTATTTTTATTTTATACAAAATTACCCTTAGGGAAGAACTGCAATATTACAAAGGTTGTATTGTTTTTTTCTAATTGAAAACCAAATTAAATACCTACTTACTAACATTTTGACTTTTTGGTTTCATTTTCTTTCACCTGTACCAACTATATTGAAAAAGGTTTGAAAAATCACATTGAGATGAGATGAGACATTCCGTTTTGTTACAATTTGCAGGCAAAAAATCATAATTGTAAGAGAGCATGCCCTTAAGTAAACAAATCAATCACCGAAATGCTGGCAGTCCAGGGTGGCAATTCTACTAAATGACAATGTCAATAATTTCGCTGTGTTTTGTTTCGATCTCTTAAACGTCAGCCATTTGGTGAATAGTAGTATGGCTTTTCAAAAATTTGTTCTGCCAAAGTCCAAACCTTAGCTAAAACGACACCACAACTGAGTCGTTTGTCATTAGTAGAATAGGAGTCGAAAATCTAAGGTTCAGTTGAGGTTTTGCTTGTGGTTCATAAAAAGTTTTGTCGTAGAATTGCCACCCGTTTAAGGCTTTGGGAGGCTATCGTACGTGGTTCTGTTTTCGAGTTTTAGTCTGAGTGAGGAGCAAGGTGTTGTTACCCAGCAGGTTTTTTCAAACGGTTGGTCCCACCACGGTACCTTTGTTGTATTAGTTTTACAGCTCTTTATATCGGATTTCAACGGCTTGTCAACCAAACATTGACTACTTATCACGTGTCCGTTGCACACGAGCGACTGTACGAACTGGAGGTCAAGATCTATACGGGATATCATTTCTGGACATCTGTAAAATAAAAATTAAAAGTACATATAAAGCGCTCGTGCCGTAACTTGCTTAGACGTTCTTGATTGACCGTTGAAGTTAAGTAACGTTGTGCGCGGTCACAATTTGGATGGATGACCGTGGCATTACGAGCTGAGCGCTTCCGTGCTTCGAAGGGCACGTTGAATTATCAGTCCCGGCTTTTACGTTAAGCCATGACGGATACCTTCTTTCGGCGAAAAAAAACCAGAGTTAGCCACTACCTAACACGAATATACATACATAAAAACCTGTTAAAGTTTTTTGCTGAAAAATAAGCCATTTCGGAGGCCTTGAGGCGGCCCTAAAACTCCTATAGTTGGCCACTAGACCATACAAACTTTCTTAGTATCAAGTTTTTACTTAACCACGAAAAGTACTAACTACTACTTACTACTACTTAAAAAAAATGTTACTTTTAAGAAGATATTTCATCTTTCTCTCTGTAGACTTACTTGGAAATTTCCTTGGTGAGAACTCTTATATTAAACTTGCAGTGCTTCTCCCAGAATGACCAGTACTTGAAGCCTTCCTTAAGGAAGATAGTGTGAGCGCAGATGGTGTCATCGGTGATGTCATGATCGTGTAATGCTGCAAGGAATTAATACTCTCTGGTGACTCTGAAGCGCTCGTGGCGTAGCTTGCGTACGTTCTTTAAAGATCGTTGATAAATAAAAAAAGTCGAAAATTCTAAAAAGTTCCATGAAACAGATCCTGACTCCATCATCAGATCAGCACTGTATTTCGCTCATCTAGACCTTTCATTTGATACCCCTATCACTAAAAAGTCCCATGGAACAGGTTCTGACTCCATCCTCAGCTTGCTGTTACCATATTATTACATTGTAGTCGGAACTTTACAGATATGCTAAGTTCGGAGTTTCAACTCAATCGGCCTATATATTAAGGAGTTCTGTTGAACAGCTCCTGACTCCATCAGATCAGCACGATATAACATTCACTTTTTGTATTATAATGTATAGATGGTGTAACAAACCCGTAAGTTCAAAGGTTCCTGTACATTTCGTGTTTCAAGTTATTTGGTCCTAATACTGAAAGTTGTGATGTTTGTAACTTCTGAACTCCAAAACCGATGACCTTGAAATTTTTACGAGACAATATTTAAAGTATTTACTTTCTAACAAAAAATAATAAATGAAATCGGACTACGGGTTGACGAATCACAACCAGATACTCATTTTTAATTTCATCCCCTCTCCCAAGGGAACCGTGCTGAATTTCGGGATAAAAAGTATTCTATATTTTACCTGGTAGTATGCACTCAAATCATACTAAGTTTCATTGAAATCAATTCAGTAGTTTCGACGTGATGCGTGGCCAGGATACAAACAGACAGATAGACAGACATGAATGAAAAAAATACAGTTTTGCCTTCAGTATCGATAACAGAGTGCCTTCCAAAACTAATTTTCTAAATATCTTCAATGTACAGAATTGGACCTGTAGGTAACAGTTTTATTATAGGTAAGGTAAGGTATTGATGATTAGTGCTTGAATTTAATTAAAATGTAAAATAGTCCAGTCATAGATTTAGGGGCAATGCTAGATCTTTCATTTTTTTCTGCGAAAAAATTATGCGCCTCAAATTATAGCGTAAATTGTTCCCAATGTAAGCGTATCTTTACGTATTTATACTTACATTCACATGCAATGTTGCAGCCCCCTCCTTTTTTTCCTTTTTCACACCATTCATCTGGAATCTGGAATAAGTCGCATTTTGTCACTGTATAACAGCATACTTTAGCCAATTTTTTATTCTATCATTACTCTATTCTATCCTCCAACTTCCTTCCGCAGCTTCGCTCACTTGGTACTAACATTTTAAATAACATCTAAATTAACAAACTGCCTCTCGTTAAGGCGAGGTGGTCCCTCTTATGAGCTTTTTTGTACCTCTGTAAATCCACTAAATTATAATGTAAAAAAACTGTTTTATAACATTGAAAATAATGCTTAAACGCTTCATGAGAACAGAAATGTAAATCAGGATAATTGGCTCGATAAAAAAAGACTTTAAAACAAAAAAGACTTTTAAAAAAAGAGAATTTTAAACGTGTTGTACTAAGAGATTTCGAAACCATGTGAAAGTTATATCAAAAGATAGAGCTTTTTATTTACTAAAGCATGCTGAGAACACATTTTATAATTTCGTAAGTATAAATCTCTGTGAAAAGAAAACAGCAAAATCTAGCTGTTCAAGCTCTCGCGCCGGCCGGCCGGCCAGTACCCTATATTCAATGTACTCTATGGTACTTGCTGAGACGTCTTCGAGGCTGGATGCACGCCGTTTGCTTTGTGAAAACATGCGGGGGGTGAGGTAGCACTAAATGCCTAAAGTTCTTGGATAACCTTGCCTTAAGCCACAATTGAGTAACAAACATTCAAACATTAAGGTGGGATTCCACCAGTGTGCTGAACTGTGCGGCACTGTAATGCACAGTGTACGACGGTCATTCTCAGGCGCAGCATTTTTTCGGTGGCACAATTTTTTTTTAGAATTTGGATGTTTTGACATGAAATATCAAATCTAGATTTAATTTAGTAATTATTAGTACAAGAGGGAACTCTTAAAGCCTAACGGTTAAAAAGTTATTTGATTTTGAAAAATTGGTGCCCACCGAAGTCAATATTCTAATCACCGAAATCAAATACATGAAAATTTGGTTAAAAAGTCAACAGTCTTTAGTTCGATCTATAATTATTACATAAAAAATTAGGTATTTGTAGATAAAAAATCATTTCAAAAAGGGGTTACATCATTAAACCCCTTGAAGGAGTTAAATTATGTTTCAAAGTTTGTATGGCGATATAATACTAGTAGTTCTCCCCGAACTGAAATCTCGCGCATCGTAGATGGCTTACTTTTGGACTTTCTTCTAACTACCCCTATACTGTCAAGTGCTACTACTGCTGAGTATGCCTATTGTGCTAGCTCGTCATGGTAAAATTACTGGTAAGCATGCAATAATAATGTCGTTTCTAATTTTTCATTCATTTCATATTTATGAATTCTCGTCGTATTTCAAAAAGTATACGTCCTAGAATAAAAATAATAACTATTCAAATAAATAA
This sequence comes from Camptogramma bilineatum, assembly GCA_958496255.1. Classification (NCBI taxonomy): domain Eukaryota; kingdom Metazoa; phylum Arthropoda; class Insecta; order Lepidoptera; family Geometridae; genus Camptogramma; species Camptogramma bilineatum. The sequence goes on along the minus strand of OY292473.1, from coordinate 5,769,928 downwards.
TTTTTTTTCAAATTTTTTTACCCCCCTTCGGAACCCAATAAGCTCACAACCCCTTCATCGATTAAGCTCATTTATGCTCCACCCTATATTTCCATACCACAAACTATTGACCTACCAAGTTTCATGCAGATTGGATGAACGGTTCGACAGTTATACGAGAACAAGAATTCGTGAAACATACAAACATACAAAATACAAAGCAAAATCGCCCAACTTGCCACCAAGATCTTCGCTCGCTCGATCAATTAGATAGACATTTTGATTGGATGGTAAACGATTCCGGCTGTCCAAAAGTTAAGAGCTAGGAACACGTCCTGGCTGGCATCCACCCGAGCATATACTACTTAAAGTTAGTCTCTCTTGTAGAATCCAGCCGCTTCAAACCTTGTACTAGGTACTACTACAGGTGGCTGCCTGATTCGGCATCAGCTCCTCTCATTCACATACTGACGGATGCTTTCCTCACTAGTTGTCGGGTCTAGTTGGGATATATTATAAGCCAATGGTCGTTTCAACAGCCTGCAGGGCGAACCTGGCAGAGCGGAGGGCTATCCCACGTCAGTTGGGGGAAGGCTTCGGCCTATGCTTCTTATCTACGAGAAAAAATCCATCCGCGTCAGTCCTCCTCACATCACAAATGGGCATTAGACATTATTTAACACACGGGAATTACTGACGTAAAATTATCGTCGATTTAGATACCGACAATGTTTCGATTCATCCGGAGAATCTTCATCTGGGTAAGGAGAGAGTTGCGGCAAGGTTACTCCTCGCGGTCGCGTCTCACACTGCGAGCAATGTAACGCTTGGCGCGGGACGAGGGTCGCGGAGGGAGTAGTGGGGGGCGCGCTGTTGTAGTTGCCGGTGTCGTAAGGAGAGTCGGTGCTGGGTCTTCATCCTCACTATTCACGTCTTCTATGTCGTGGATATTGACACACACAGTACTGACGGTATCTCTACCAGGCTCCAGTGCACTACTATTATTCTTAGTTCCGTGGAGACAAGGAGACAAATGGGTATTTCCTGTTGTGTCAGAATTTTCTGTCGCTTTCACCGCGTCAGGTGCTTCTTTAACGCTTGGCACCTGACGCGGTAGCAGTCTGGCGGAACAATCAGTGGACTCCCGTTTCCGCATTTGGACTCGATGGTGGTCCTCTATGCGTGGGGATAACCTGGCTCGTTAGGTACGTAGCCAACCTAGCTCTCCTAGAAGCACAACAGCTTCCTGGGGTCTTCACCGGCTTAGAGGAGCGACCTCGGGATACTGAAGATTTGTTGCCATTGCGTCGCTACACCGCACATTCCAGGACTACGTGAGCAGCTGATTCTTCTTCGCTTAGACATCCCCTGCACAGTGGACTGTCCGTGGCACCGATGTTGTACAGATGTGTGTTGAGGGTACAGTGTCCTGTCAATGTCCCTAAGATTATTTCGAGGTCTTTTCTTTGTAGGTTCATCAGACGACACTCTGAAGTGTCGGATTGTCTGTCTCCAGCGATAGTTGTGTAGGTTTTGGGTATGTTGCCGCATCCAGATGCGTAGTTGAGAAAAGGGCGTAGGCAAGAATGAGGTTGAGCTCTAACTCTTTAGGTTGAAAGCTGCAATTGAGCTGTTCTTTTATTTTTTATAGATGCCGACACTAATCTGGGGCACCTTTTTTATGCCAGCTTTCTCTATGATTCAATACAATTATCATAAATCAGGAAACAGCACTATAAGTGCTATGAAACTGTCTTTACCCTTCATATATTTCCACGGAAAACACTGAAATCAATACCACCGGAATCAAAATTATGAGCAAAATCCTAGATATTTTTAAAAGTAACCAAAATTTTGAATATTAGTCTGCATAATGGAAATCTAGTATCTCTAAGATACACTTTTGTTATAATTCCCACCATTTGCTTGACGTGTATGTATCATTTAATAGTGGAAACTTTATTGGATTATGTTCAACTTTATATTATTTAATGTATAAGTGTCATTGTTCTGTTTGTTTCCCAAATAAATAAATAAATAAATAAATAAATAAATAAATAATTTGAAATTAATTGCTTGAGTGGATTTGAAAAAAAAATATTACACCGAACTCATCTTGGAGGGTATACCAAGCCACCGAAAACGATTTTGTTCCTCAATAAAAGAGACACACAGAGACCCACAGACCTGGTTGTCCTCTCCACCAATGCGGAGGGGCTGATAGTTATTCTTACTCTAACAACTGTTCTTGCAACTATTAGAGAACAGGGTATATGCGTAGATCGGTGCGCGCCACCGATATCAATTCAAAACCTCGGACGCGACTAAAACTACTTGTAACTTATCAACGAAAGCCTAATATTTATTGGGAATATTATAAAATAAGCTAGTAATTATCTGGTGTTTTGTGAACACATTCAAAGTGGCGCCACGTTTTATAGAGAAAAAGATAAAAAATAATTTACATCGCAAAATGTGCTTGGGACATGCCACCGAGGCTCAAATTTCAGCGGTTTTTATTTTTTTTAACTATTTTAAATTTATTTTATCTAAAAGAGAACATATACTTCTTCTAGTATTTGATCATAACTATCATACAAAAAAGAATCAAGCTTTTAGAAATCTATTTAATAGAGGTTTTTGGCCCGGACGGTTTTTTTGAGCCGTTTGCGAATGGCCCACGACACAGATGTTCACGCTGGTCGACTCACTCGGGCAAACAATAACAAATTGTTCGCGAACATTATGGAAATGTTCGCGCACATTTGTACATGATTGAGCGCGCACACATGCGTGCAGTGGACTCGCGTCGCCGCGTACACGCTTGTTGTTCGCGAACTCAGTTTTGCTTCCGCTACCGGAGCGAAAACATTTATTTGTTCGCGCACTATTTTTTTTTCTCTTTATTTTGGCTTCGCACGGCTTGTGCATTCAGCCATTGTAAAGTAAATAATATATTTCAAGTTTATAGATACCTACACAAGATACACAGATAGGTACATAATTACAGTACATAAATATAATATCCCACCCCTCTCCTCGTGCTTCAGTAAAGATGTGGGGCTTTACTGAAACATCAACACGGACTTTTTGGAAGAACTCGAAATGCAATGCCATCCAGTTTTGCTTCATTTGCCCACACTTATGCATAGGTATACTATATACTATACTTAATTAAAAAAAAAGAACCGCCCGTCCATATTAACAATTGAAGACAAAAAACTCTTCTCAGTGAACAGAACATGTTCGTGCACAAGTGTGCCACACTGTGCGTTTACAGAAGTTACGCACAGTCTTGCCGGTGGAGCCAGAAGCTAAACGCGATACAAGCTTAGTACGTGCACTGCTGGAGTTTTGCACAAAATGTTTGTAAACAAATGTGCTGCACACTATTTTGGTGGAATCCCACCTTTACTTTTACATTTATTATTTGCTGCCGAGTCTATGCAAAATTAGACAAGTTACACCAGTAAAACATACCGAGAGCCGTAGGTATTGATTATGTTTTTGTTGTTGGATAGATCTAAAGCTGAAAATATGGTTCAGGGGCCTTATTCACCCCAACAACGTCCCTGGCACTACAGTGTCTCATTAAGTGCAGGCATCAAATAAAAAAAATTAAAATTAAATGTTTGATTTCAACCAACAAAAGATCATAGTTAGGATTCAACATTAAATTAAAATTATAAAATCAATTCTAACCTAAATAAAAATAAAAATTTACCTTTCAAAAATTAGGTGCATAGGTTGCCTCCTGTTGCTGTATAAATCTAGATACGATATTCGGCGCGGGATACACAGAAAAGACGTAAGACGCAGGCAGACGGGCCGCGGACATTTGTCTCTTCCGCGTCCCTTTCATGCAAAATGTATAGAAGCGTCGCAACGCAAAACATACAGAACAGACGGGCGCGGGCGCAACACTGTTCGCTGGCGCCCTGTCCGCGACGCGTCCTCGTCTTATGTCTCTTCTGTCTGGCCCGCGACATCTAATGTTTGTTTCTTACTTGATATAATCCGTACTTGTGCGTTTTATTTGCCCCTTTCATGAACATAGAAGAGTCCCTCAAGCTCAGTCTCGTCACCCCTTCTATTAAACAAATCCCTGTAAACATTCAGTAATCACAATCAAAACATTCTTAGTCGTGACTGGCTTATTGACAAACAACGCAGCTGGTCCTATGTGGGTCTATAGCAAAACATAGCGCACCGTTCTAGAGACTTGAGGGATTGAATTTTTTTTATATTGGTAGACGTAGATACGACGCATTTTTAATAAATTTATAAGATTTTATTTCAGACCAAGTAATCCATATTAAATTAGACAAATCACAAAACGCATTAAAATTAAAATTACAATTAAATTAAAATTAAAATCCAAATTTAAATGCTCAGATAAAGTGATAAAACCCACCTAGAGCACCTGGTCAGCCCTGGGTGGGTCCTATCACCCTCAGCACGAAACATTTCCACATGGGAGAGGAGAATCTATCTGATATGGTTTTCAGGATGCTGTATTGACTGCCCCGCACTCTGCTCATCAGGGATGCAGTTTTTTTGCGGAGGATGGCTTTGAAACCATCCATCTGGTACTCTGTAAACATCCCTGATGCACTGCAGAAGCGGGACAGGCCCAACATCATCCTGAAAATATTAAATTTTGAAAGGAATCTTAAAAATTTGCACCCCAAGGGGTTCAAATTGGGGGTAATAATTGATTTATCTTCTATTCCTATTAAAGATATTATCCTGACTGACTGACTGACTGATTCATCATTGCCGAGCCGAAACCGCAGAAACTAGAACGCTGAAATTTGGAAGGTAGCTGCTTTTATACTCGTAGTAAAACCACCATCTAAGAAAGGATTAATTGGTTTCTCTCAGCAAAGGATGCCATTTCGAGCTGCTTAGTTTAGCTGTGAAAAAGTTATTTTCTTACGATTCCCAACTGTTTGTTTATTATTAATTACTTACAATTTCCTAGATAATTCCTCGAAACACGCAACTTATCCAATGCAACAGCCAGTTCACATCTTCCAAATACCTTACAACTTCCGTAGCCAGCAATGGCTAGTAAAAATAAAAAAACGTACACCTTCATTGTCAAGTACAACAGTTGTAATTCATAATATACTGAGGGTTGCTTATTATATAGGCAGCTTATTCTCTTATCACATAGTTTTCCAATTTGTTAAAATTGGTCAAGGTACATACATACTTATTTACTTAATAAATCATTAGTTATGGTTACCGTAGCTGACATGGCGAATCTACTGAGCAAAAAAAATAAATTAGGAATATTAAACATTTCAAGAAACCCCCGACACAACAAGTGACACGATTTCAAATTTTGTTTTCCAAATTCAAAATAAGATGGCGCGACTAAATATCACACAACGCTAGATCGCGCTGACGAATAGAAAAGAGCTGATGATCTTTAAACGGCTGAACAGGTTTTGATTAAACATAGCTAAGAACACTCTCGACAAAGACACCATCATCATCATCATCTCAGCCTGGTTGCACCCACTGCTGGGTATAGGCCTCCTCTTTATTTCGCCAATCAGTCCGGTCCTGTGCAATCCTGATCCAAGCTTTCCCTGCCACATTTACTATGTCATCTGACCATCGGGCCGGTGGTCTGCCTCTTGGTCGTTGAGCATCTCTGGGCCACCATTCCGTAATCGCTGTAGTCCATCTTCCATCCTTACGTCTAGCTAAGTGCCCTGCCCATCTCCACTTGAGACTTGCGATGCGCATACCTACGTCTACGACTTTGGTTCGACGTCGTATCTCGACGTTGGGTATACGATCCAGGAGGGAGATTCCGAGCATGGCGCGCTCCATGGCCCTCTGTGCTACTCTTATCTTGTGCATGGATTCCTTAGTGAGCGGCCATGTCTCGGATCCGTATGTTAATATGGGCAATACGCACTGGTTATATGCCTTGGTCTTCAGGCTTTGTGGGATGCTAGACTTGAAGATGTCCTCCAGTTTTCCGAAGGCAGCCCATCCTAGCTGGATTCGTCTTGTGATCTCCTTGGCCAGAGAGACACCATACAAACAAAAATAATTACTTGGAATCGGTTCATCCTAATTCATCATAATTCATGTATTGAATTAATGTAGATGAGAAATAGCAGCGGGCCGAGAATTGATCCCTATTGACGAGAGAAAGGGAGAACGAACGTGAACGAACATGAGAGGACATAATGTGCATGCCAGACAGAAGAGACGTAAGACGAGGACCCGTTGCGGACAGCGCGGACGTAAAAGCGTTGCGCCCGCGCCCCGACTCTTCTGTATGTTTTGCGTCGCGACGCTTCTATGCATTTTGTATGAAAGTGACGCGGAGGTACAAATTTAGTATTCGGTAGCAGGATGTTGGGGGGCAGAGGGAAAGGTGGAAGGTAGGGGGGGGTCCCACGCCCCCTGGTACTGTGTCGCACTAATCCCCATAACATCTAAAAGAAAAATCAAATCTGTCTTATGCTTTAATAGATGAAAAATATTGGTATGTTTTGTTGTTTTATTTATTTTGAGGTTTGGTTACAATAATTGGATTTTCTTAAGAACATTGCATTACCTTGTATTAAGAGTGGTACAATTGTAATCAGGGACCAAACCCCTACTAGCTTTAACCTTTTTTCCCCCTAACTTCTGCTACTTGATACTAGATCCAACCCGCGCGGCTGGAGTCATCGAATGGTATCTATAGGCTTGATTTCATTGGTGTATCAGAGTTATCTCCCTTCAATAGTTTACTCGTACAAAAAGGACACATTCACACTGGTTTTTTCTTGTAGATTTCCGAAGTCAGGTTCACACATGTAAGATAGTACTGCCCCGCACACCGAGCACTGCTACGAATAGCCTAATCTGAGGCCTTGAGGGTTTTTTTGCACGCATTACATTTATGCATTATGATAACGACAAAGAATGTAGATTTTCAGATATAAACCAAAGAAATGGTAAAACTACCCGTATCTAGTTGGGTAAAATGAAATCTTGTTTGATTTTAGACAGCTCTTTAGCTCTGCTGACGCGTTAAGGACGTTGTGCAATTCACAATGAGTAGATAACACGTTTTCGTCGCATATGAGCGACTTTTCAAACCCGCTGGAAAGACCTTTACGGTATATAATTTCTTGACATCTGTAAAATAAAAAATAATTTAAATACAATCTTAAAACGCTCGTGACGTAGCTTGCTTAGACGTTCTTGATTGATCGGTTAAATTAAGCAACGTTGTGCGTGGTCACAATTTGGATGTGTGACCGCATTTAGGAATTTTAGGAACGGAAAGTTGTAAGGGTCAAGAAAAAGATCCCAAAAGTTTTTACCATCTCCAAGAGGTTAGGAAGGATTGTGCACTGATAAAGCACCTAGTAGTGGCAAACTCTGGTTTTTTTACGTCGAATGAAGGTATCCGTCTTGGCTTACCGACTTAAAGTCGGGACCGATAATTTAACGTGCCCTTCGAAGCACGGAAGCGCTCAGCTCGTAATGTCACTTGCGGTTACCCATCCAAATTGTCACCGCGCACAACGTTGCTTAACTTCAACGATCAATCAAGAACGTCTAAGCAAGCTACGCTACGAGCATTTTAAAATTGTATTTAAATTATTTTTTTATTTTACAGATGTCCCGAAATTAAATCCCGTAAAGACTTTGACAGCGGGCGAAAACGTGAATCTACTCATTGTTTCATTGTCAGTAACGCGTCAGCCGCGTGATAGAGCTGTAGTAAATCAAAATATTTTTTTATTTTATGCAAGTAGAGGGTAGTTTTTTACCTTTTCTTTGGTTAATATTTGAAAATCTACATTCTTTGTCGTTATCATTTGCCTAACTGTAATGCGTGCAAAAAAAAGTCACAAATATTTGGCCAACACGATAGTGCTGGTTTTATAAAGGAGGTAAATATTTGGGTAAAATAAAACTCCAAAATCTTAGTAGATACTTAATTTTTTTGTATATATAACAAACAATTAAATTGCATACTGAATTCAATGTATTAGGACTGTACAGTATTTACATCTGGGATAACTGCGACTTCGTGAGGTGGCAAAGGGGATGGAGTACAGTAGGGCCAACGGATTTCGGCGTTCGTGAAGTTAGCCGTTTCGATGCGCAGTGCAACTTTTTCATACAAAATTTTCTACTGCGCAGCGAAAAGCCTGACTTCACGATCGCCTAGATCCGTCGGCCCAACTGTACCTTTCCTAGTGGTTACGTTTGCGTGGCTGGAGTCATCGAATGGTATCGATAGGCTTGATTTCTCTGGTGTATCAGAGTTATCTCCTTTCGGTAGTTTACTCGTAAAAAGGAGACGCATCCACACTTGTTTTTTCTTGTATGTTTCCGAAATAAGGTTCACACATGTGCAAGATGGTACTGCCCCGCACTCTGAGCCCTGCTACAATATGCCTTATCTGAGGCTTTGAGAGTTTTTTTGTACGCATTACAGTTAGACATTATGATAACGACAATGAATGAATTAAATTTAAAAATTAATATAAATTCTTAAATTTTCAGATATTAACCAAAGAAACGGTAAAAAACTACCCTCTAGTTGCAACAAATGAAATATGGTTTGATTGATGAGTTTCATGACAGCTATTTATCTCGGCTGACGCGTTACTGTCAACGAAACAATGCGTAGATACCACGTTTTTGTCGCATATGAGCGACTTTGCGAACCCGCTGTCAAGATTTTTACGGGATACCATTTTTGGACATCTGTAAAATAAAAATTAAAAGTACATTTAAAGGGATGGGAGGCTTTTGCTCAGCAGTGGGACAGCACAGGCTTATAATAAATAATAATAATAAATAACATTTAAAGCCCTCGTGGCGTAACTTGCTTAGACGTTCTTGATTGATCGTTGAAGTTAAGTAACGTTATGCACTGTCACAATTTGAATGAGTGACTGCAAGTGGCATTATGAGCTGAGTGCTTCCGTGCTTCGAAGCACGTTAACTTATCAGTCCCGGTTTTTACATTAAGCCATGACGGACACCTTCTTTCGGGGAAAAACATACATCTACACACACACAATTAAGACCACAAAAGAGAAGAAAACAAGCTTTTTTTCTGTTCTGTGAGACCAAACGGACTTCGTGAAATAGAACAACTATACGACAATATAACACGTTGGTGAAAGAAAGCTGATCTGATGATGGAGTCAAGAGAATTTGGTGGAACTTCAATTATTGAATAAAAAATAGATTACCTTTGTTTAATCTTTTTTAAATTAGCTCACAAAATTTTTGTCTTTCTCTCTGTAGACTTACTTGAAAATTTCTTTGGTGAGAACGTTTACATTATTCTTGCAGTGCTTCTCCCAGAATGACCAGTACCTGAAGCCTTCCTTAAGAAATATAGTCTGAGCGCAGATGGTGTCATCGGTGATGTCATTATCATATAATGCTGAAAGGAATTAATATTCTCTGGTGACTCTGAAGAGCTCGTGGCGTAGCTTGCTTAGACGTTATATAAAGATCGTTGATGTTAAGCGACGCCTAGAGCGGTCACAATTTGGATGGGTGACATGACAAGTAGCATTAATAACTGAGTGCTTCCGTGCTTCAGAGGGCATGTTAAATTGTGAAGATGGAGATGGTGGTTTCAGATCGTGGAGTTCTTGGGAACATTCCCCGAAATGTATCCTATAAAAGATCGAAAGACAAGCGACCTTGCGACGGTGGTCGAGGCTTTGGATCTTAGCCTCCGCAAGGTACTGCTCACCGATGAGTCTGAAAGCTCTGCGTTCGATCGAGTCTAAGGCAGCCAGCTGGTACTTGGCTGACCCATCCCAAACATGGTAGCAATACTCCGGACTTGTGCTTGATAAAGGGATAGAAGCTGTCCCGATGTGAAGCATCGCCTAACTTTTAATCTAGAATGCAAGCGTATCTTTACGTATTCATACTTACATTCACATGCAATGTTGCAGCCCCCACCTTTTTTTCCTGTTTCACACCATTCACTTGGAATCTGGAATAAGTCGCATTTTGTTACTATAACAGCATACTTTAGCCAATTTTTTATTCTACCATTACTCTATTCTATCCTATAACTTCCTTCCGCGGCTTTGCTCACGTGGTACTAACATTTTAAATAGCCTTTAGGTATATTAACAAACTGCCCCTGGGTGCCGATGCCAAACTTTCTATCAACCACAAGCAAAACGTCAACTAAACCTTAGAATTTAGTCTGTTTCGTATTTTACTACCAACGTCTCTGTTGTGGTGACATTTTAGCTATGGTTTGGACTTTGGCAAAACAAATTTTTGAAAAAGCCATCTACTGTTCATTAAATGGCTCACATTTAAGCGTACGAAACAAAACGCAGCGGAATGGTTGACGTTCTCATTTAGTAGAATTGGCCAGCTGGTTAAGGCAAGGTGGTCCCACTTTATGAGCTTTTTTGTTCCTTTGTAAATCTACTAAAATATAATGCAGCGCGAAAAATAATTGTTTTATTAAATTGAACAAAATGATCATCATCGCTTTATGAGAACAGAAACGTAAATCATGATAATTGGCATGTAATTCGATAAAAAAAAAATCCTAAAGATGACACTAATGCGCAATTTTAAACGTGTGGTACTAAGAGATTTCTTATTGAAACCATGTGAAAGTAATATCAAAAGATAGAGCTTATTATTTACTAACTTATCTTTTAAATTTTAAACTTTTATTATGTTTTTGTTGTTGGATAGATCTAAAGCTGAAAAATGGTTTAGGGGCTGTGTAAACCCTTATTCACCCCAACATCGTCCCAGACACTACAGTGTCTCATTAAGTGCAGGCATAAAATAAAAAGAATATATATATTTTTTTTTCAACCAATAAGGGGTCATAGTAAGGCAGGTATTCTACATAAAATTAAAATTATAAAATCAATTCTAGCCTAAATAAAAATTAAAAATTACCTTTAAAAAATTAGGTTATAAAATTAGGTGCATAGGTTGTACAAATCTACATACGATAATAGGTATATGTTCCTTACTTGATATAATCCGTACTTGTACTTTTTATTTGCCTCTATCAGGTACATAGCAGAGTCCCTCTTGCTCACCCCCTCTATCAAACAAATCCCTGTAAACATTCAGTAATCACAATCAATAACATTCTTAGTCGTGACTGACTTATTGACAGACAACGCAGCTGGTCCTATGTGGGTCTATAGCAAAACATAGCGCACCGTTCTAGAGACTTGAGGGGAGTGAATTTTTTATATTGCATAGACGTAGATATGACGTATTTTGAAAGGAATTTTAAAATTTGCACCCCAAGGGGTTCAAATTGGGGGTCATCATCGATCTGTCTTCTCTACCTATAAAAGAGCTTAACCTGACTGACTGACTGATTCATCATCGCCGAGCCGAAGCCGCAGAAACTAGAACGCTGAAATTTGGAAGGTAGCTTTTATTATAAGTACTCGAAGTAAAACCACCAATCACCATCTATGAAAGGATTAATTGGTTTCTCTCAGCAAAGGATGCCATTTCGAGCTGCTTAGTTTAGCTGTGAAAAAGTTATTTTCTTACGATTTCCAACTACATATTTGTTTATTGTTAATTACTTACAATTTCCTAAATAATTCCTCGAAACACGCAACTTATCCAATGCAACAGCCAGTTCACATCTTCCAAATATCTTACAACTTCCGTAGCCAGCAATGGCTAGTAAAAGTAGAAAAACGTACACCTTCATTGTGAAGTACAAGAGTGGAAATTCATAAATAGGGAAGGTTGCTTATTATATAGGCAGCTTATTCTCTTAAAACATAGTTTTCCAATTTGTTAAAATTGGTCAAGGTGCATACTTATTTACTTTTTAAATCATTAGTTATGGTTACCGTAGCCAACATGGCGAATCTACTGAACAAAAAAAATAAATTAGTAATATTAAAAATTTCAAGAAACTCCCGACACAACAAGTAACACGATTTTTGATTTTGTTTTCTAAATTCAAAATTAGACGGCGCGACTAAAAACGCGCGCGCTGCTTGTGCATCCTACTCTTATTGAGGCTAACTGCAGTCAGTTAGCCTCAGTAAGAGTAGGATGCACAATACGCAATTCTTAGCCCAAAGAGCGAGACAGCGCACTAATTTATGAATGAGCAGTTAGCATGCTGCATGCAGCCAAATCTAATGTGGGCTTCAAGCCTTATTTCAAAATACGCTACATAACGCATCGCATTGAATCAAGTTCCTGACTACGATTTTCAATTATTCTGAAAAAAAAGTACTTCTAAACCAATAGCTTTAATTTTTAATCGTTGTTTTCGGGAAGAGTTTTTCCTAAGCATTTGGAAGTCAGCACATATTTTACTTATTCATAAAAAAGTACAAAAACTCTTGTTTAAAACTATCACCCAATATCGATACTTTTCTTAGTAAATTATTATAAAAACTGCACATATTCATATTTACTCGTTTATTTATCGTTACATCCCTCCTCAACAATACGGTTTCATGAAAGGTCGTTCCACTAACATAAATCTTTCAATTCTTACAAATTATTTTCTGCATGACATGGATGGTGGGTCACAGGTTGACGTGATCTACACTGACTTTGAAAAGGCCTTTGACCGAGTGGATCACAACATTTTACTGCGTAAACTTCGGGAACTCGGCATTTGTGGAGATCTTCTAAGATGGATGGAGTCGTATTTGCGGAATCGTTGTCAAGCTGTGTTTGTACTTTGTAGGCGGTCATAGATCTGACTACATGGAAATTTTCTCAGGCGTCCCTCAAGGTTCAATCCTTTCTCCTTTTCTTTACGCTGCTTATCTTTATGATATAATTGCTTTCACTTTGCTAACTACTTGCTGTACGCTGATGACTCAAAAATCTACTATGTACCTATTATAACTACTCTTGAGTGCCACAAACTTCAACAGGACTTGAACTGACCCTTTACCCATAGAGAATTGTAAATATTTACTTTTTAGTTAAATTTAAGCTATGCGAGGACAGACTAGCGAGGTCTACAGCTCACAGAGCCACTAGTAATATTTGTCCCACAGTCAGAACGAAACATTTCGTACAAAACATAACTGCACAATTCGGAGTCGAGGATGTCATCGTAAAGCCATGATTCAGTGACAAGAATGATATCCGCATTGTAATGTTGAGTTGTCGAGAAATTAATTCGTCTTTGTTCTGAGCCCGTGAACGTTTTGATACAAAAGTTGTAATTTACATAATATTGGGCATCATTGTGAAGAAGTGAAATAAAATCCGTATTAAAAAAAAAATCGATCCAACTCAAACGTGTATGGCTGGTCATACGGTCTCCCAAAGCCTAAAACTGGACTGCCATCGCTTCGATGATTGATTTGCTTACATAAAGGTGAGATTCCTTGCTAGATATTACAGCTGGGATAACTGTGACTTCGTGAGGTGGCGTAGGGGATGGTGTACCTTTCTTAGTGGTTACGTTTACGCGGCTGGAATCATCGAATGGTATCGATAGGCTTGATTTCACTGGTGTATCAGAGTTATGTTCCTGCGGTAGTTTACTCATACAAAGGGCACATATCCACATTTGTTTTTTCTTGTAGGCTTCCGAAGTCAAATTCACACATGCAAGATGGTACTGTCCCACACACTGAGCACTGCAACAGTAGCCTTATCTGAGGCCATGAAAGTTTTTTTTTGCACGCATTACAGTTAGACAATATGATAACGATAAAGAATGTGTAAATGCAATAAATGAATGATAGATTGATTGTAGATTTTCAGATATTAACCATAGAAAATGGTTGGGTAAAGTAATACATAGTTTAATTTACGACAGCTCTTCATCGTGGCTGACGCGTTACTGACAGTGTAACAATGATTAGATAACACGTTTTCGTCGCATATGAGCGACTTTTCGAATTCACTGTCAAGATCTTTACGGGACATAATTTCTGGACATCTGTAAAATAAAAATTAATGTAAATAGGTATATTTAAAGTGCTCGTGGCGTAGACGTTCTTGATTGATCGGTGAAGCAACGTTGTGCGCACAATTTGGATGGGTGACCGCAAGTGGCCTTACGAGCTGAGCGCTCCCGTGCTTCGGAGGGCAAGTTAAATTGTCAGCCCCGACATTTAAGTCGGTAAGCCATGACGGATGAAACGGAACGGACGTAAAAACAAGAGTTGGCCACTACCTCATACGAATATACATACGTAAAACTTTGTAACGTTTTTTTGCTGAAAAAAAATAAGCCATATCGGAGGCCTTTAGGCGGCCCTAAAACTCATAGAGTTGGCCACTAGACCATACAAACTTTCTTAGTGACAAGATTATTTTACAGATCAGCTTACTGTCACCGTGATATTATATTGATGACTTTCGGCTCGATCAGACTATTATCTGAAGTGTTCTGTTGAACAGCTCCTGACGATAGATCGTCAAATCAGTTTGCTATTATCTTACCTAATTGTTATTGCATTGTCACTGAAAATCAATAATTTTGATTTTCATCTCAATCCGAAGAAAGAAAAATTTTAAAAATAAGTTTGCAACTCTAACATGCCCTATGTTTGTACCTTTACGTATTTCAATAATAATAACAAGTGAATAAATAATTAATGAAAAGAACCGACTACAATGTGAGTTTAGAGCAATTTTCTGCACTCTCGAGGTGCATTTCTGTTCATAACTCCGAAGATCTTCGACAGATCTTCACGAAATTATTGTAGCACTTCATCGAGAATCTAGTTTTGTGATGAGAAGGTGGTTCTCAGGTGCTTCATCAATGCATAATCCTTCCTAACACAGATACCTTTTAGAGAGAGTAAAAACTCCCCCTTCTCTCCCCCCCCCCCCCCCTAAAATCTAATGTGCGTTCATGAACTTTAAAGGAAAACTATAGCGGTTAAGATAACTTTATTACTTTAGCAGTAATATAAATGATTATTGAGTTTTCTTGCTTCCCGATATTTCGACGCAGTTGCATGCGCCATGATCACGGGTAACTGATACGTAGTATCTCTACCTAATCTGTGGGTAACTGAAGTCTTTGCGAGGTAGAAAGTAGTTATGTGCAGACGAAACGGTCTACCCTCTTTCTCAGTCGTTTACTACTACGAACACCCCTACCACCGGATTCATTTTTGTTGTGAGTAAAAATACCTAGGTACTTTAAATATTGTACCGTAAAAATGTTCAAGGTCATAGGTTTTGTAGTTCCGAAATTACAAACATCTGGAATCCTTGACACCCGAAATGCACAGGAACCTTTGAATGTACGGCTCATCTTAAGCTGGTGTGCACATTCATACAACTCCAAAGGAGTTAGATATCGTCTAATGGTCTTTTATACAGTTTGGACGTCTAAAATAACTTGAAGTCTAATTCCTCCTCATCTATTAATCAGATTGTGATGAACCTTTGGTAGGGCCGCCCGCGAGGTTTTCTAGCCCATAAAATCTACCTATTTATTAAATAAATAAATAATTAGGGAGATACAACAGAACAGATAATAATACTACGCGATACGAAGTTCGCTGGATCAGCTAGTCTTTAGTAAAACTCCAGAAAGCTTTTGGGCTTGTAGCAATATCAGATTCAATTTTTTTTTTGTAATTTTTGTAACAAACTTTTAGTTTCATAAAAGGTAATATAGTTTCTCTTAAGACAGTCCTTTATCGCGGCTTTCGTGTTTTTGTTAATGAAACAATGAGTAGATACCACGGTTTGGTCGCATATAAGCGACTTTTCAAACCCGCTGTCAAGATCTTTACGGGATATGATTTCTTGACATCTGTAAAAATAAAATTAATTTAAATACATTTAAAGCGCTCGTAGCGTAGCCTTTCTTAGACGTTCTTGATTGATCGTTAAAGTTAAGCAACGTTGTGCGCGGTCACAACTTGGATGGGTGACTGCAAGTGGCATTACGAGCTGACCGGCTCCGTGCTTCGGAGGACACGTTAAATTGTCGGTCCCGGCTTTTAAGTCGGTAATCCATGATGGATACCTTCATTCGGCTTAAAAAACCAGAGTTAGCCACACAATCTCATACCAATACACCGTTTATTTTTGGTCAGTTTAAAGCCGGCGCCTACGTAATCTACCTCGTGTGTTCATAAGTCTTGAGACACAGTAAAACTAAAATAATTTTGGAGCTAAGTTGAGTATTAATTTATTGGATATTAAAATTAAAACTACTGACATCTAGATCTGTATTTAAAAATAAATCATTCAAAATGGCCGCCTTTGCATTCAATGCAGGCCTTCAAACGCGTGCGCCATTCATCTATGGCGGCACGAATCTTTTCAATGGGAATCCGTTTCGATTCTTTAATAAGGGCTCGCTTGAGAGAATCCAGGTTTGGGTGAGACTTTCTGCATGCCCTCAGCTCCAATTCCGTCCATAAAGAATAATCCAAAGGATTCAAGTCAGGGCTTGACGAGGGCCAATATTCGCTCCGAATGAAGCTTGGCAAATTGGCCTCCAGCCAACGTTGGGTAGTCTTAGCTTTATGGGAGGGAGCAGAGTCCTGTTGGAAAACCCAGTATTTTCCAGCGAATAGCGTATCATTTAATGGTTTAACCACCGCTTCCAATATGTCGGTTTGGTAATTTTGTGCCTTCACCTTGACGCCTTGCTGGCAAAAATGAAGCGAAGTGACCCCCTCGTAGGAAACACCCCACCAAACCATCACACTTGCTGGATGATGAGTACGCTGGACATTGCGTACAGATGGCTGGACGTCCTTTGAACTTCTGGCGTAAACCTTATTGTTCTGCCGGTTAAACTTTTCTTCCACCGTGAAGATCTTTTCATTGGTAAACAGGATATTTTTTGGATCGTGTCTCTTCAATAGGTTCCGACATCGTTCCAGTCGCAATTTACGAAGACGCTCGTTTAAATAATGCACTTTCCTTCGACTGTAGGCCTTTAGTTTAAGATCATATTTAAGTATCCTGTTCACCGATATTCGCGAAATGTTGGTCTGCAGAGCTAATTTCTTTTGAGTCCGGCAAGGGTTGCGACGAATTCGCTCTCTGATTACTTTGATGTTGGCGGGCGTCCTTACAGACCGCGGGCGGCCACATCTTCCACGGTCTTTTACAGAGCCGGTCTCCTTGTACCTCTTTATGGTATAATACACAAAGTTCCGGCTACATCCCAAACTTTGGATTTCACTAAAAACTTGCATTGGTTTTTTTCCTGCTTGAAACAGTGAAATTACAGTCGCACGCAAATCTTTTGTTGGCGCCATTTTCACGGAGAATGAAACAAATATTCAAATGTATATTTTTTCTGATTCAAAACATTCGAAATTTAAAATTTTAAAAGTTTAAAAAAGGTTGCATGAATTACTTTCTTTTTAAATTAATTAAATAAGTTCGTCTCAAAACTTATGAACACACGAGGTATATCGATAACCTACTCAAAAATAATAATAAAAATGAGATCTATTTTTTTGCAATTAATAATATCACGAAACATAGGCAGGATAAATCACGGAGATACGTGCTCTATGCTCAGCTGTTGCTACGGCGTAGAGTCTATGCTACGTCTTAGTCATACATACATACCTAGGTAATTAGCTCTACGAGCCTACGACACCTTACAAAGTGTTTTCCTCACTTTTGTTAATCTTTTCAACTATTTAGTTTAGTATGAAATACTTATCAAATTCAAAAACTAACCCAACGACACGAATACGATTAAGCAATACAAGCAGTGGGTGCTGGCTTTAAACTGACCCAGAATTAACGGTGTATACATACATAAAAACATATTTAAGTTATTATGACTTTCGGCTCGATCAGACTATTTTCTGAGGTGTTCCGTTAAACAGCTCCTGACGATAGATGGTCAGCTTGCTGTCATCCTGTTGTTACCGAAAATCAATAATTTTGATAAATTTCATCTCAATCCGAAGAAAGAAAAACTTTTAAAAGAAGTTTGCAACTGTATCATGCCCTATGTTTGTATTTACCTCTGCATAGGAATTTAAACAATAATAACAAGTGATAAAATTAAAAAAAAATGACTTCAATGTCAAACAGAGCAATTTTCTGCACTCTTGAGTGCAGTGTGTTCATAACTCCGAAGTTCTTCGATAGCTCTTAACCTTTTATAGCACTTTATGGGGAATATAATAAAATACTCTTTTAAACAAAAAAAGATTTTTTTCAAATCGGATCAAGCGTCTTTGAGTAATCGGGGAGCATACATAAATCAGTGGCTGTAGACCTCGCGAGTCTATCTTTGCATATCTAGCTTCAAACAGAATAAATGTTCACAATTCTCTAGTTTTGTGATGAGAAGGTGGTCCCAGGTGCTTCATGAATCCCTACCTAGTAGTTAAAAGGCCGACTCCACTGGTAGAAAACTAAATATTTTGTAAAACAGTTACCGTCAAATAACAGCCAACTTCCTAAGATTTCTCCAAAGTTATTTAAAAATAATTGACGATAAGGCAAACGGAAAGTTATAAGGGTCAAGAAAATGTTCCAAAAGTTTTTACTGTCTCCAAAAGGTATCTGCGTTAGGAAGAATTATGCAGGGCCACGTGTGAGGAAACGAGGTTGCTATTTGATAAGCTGGGCTGAAGAGCTGCTTTGCATAATTGGCTGTGAACGTTATCAAATAAGACGTCCTCTAAGATGCTCATCGATAATAATGTTTTTTATATAATACTAAGCTAGCAGACAAGCATACGGCTCATGTGATGGTAAGCAGTTACCGTAGCATTGGACGCCTGTAATAGCAGAGGAGTCACACTTACGCTGGTGACCGTTAAAAGAGGAATCACTGAGCCGACAACACAATGAACAAGACGTAGCGCTTCCTCGTAGAGCTCTGGCGACCTTTCGCAGGAACACAACACTATTCGAGAAGAATGTACCTGTCTTTTTAAATGAGTGAGTAAAAAGCGGCAAAAAATAATTTGGTTATCCTGACCTTGTGGTAACAATGTAAGGTCCAATAAGAACAATCGATTTTTAACTTAAGCAATTTCAAGCAGCAAAAATACATCAGTCTTCTCTTTGCTACAAAATTTAAACGTCACCCGTCTTCCGGGGTCACATGAAGTGGTTTCGAAGACTTGTTTTTGGTAACAATGCAATATTATGATGACAGCGAGCTGATCTCATGATGAAATCAGGTTTGCAACGGAACTCCTTAGAAAATAATCTGATTGAAATTTGCCATCGCTGTCTAGTTACGAGAATATAACATTGTGGTGAAAGAAAGTTTATCTGATGATGGAGTCAAGAGAATTTGGTGGAACTTCCATTGAATAAAAAAGATTAACTTTGTTGAAGCTCTTTTAAATCAGCTCACAAGCTTTTTTGATAAATATTACTGTTAAGAAGATATTTTATCTTTCTCTCAGTAGACTTACTTGAAAAGTTCCTTGGTGAGAGCATCTACGTTATTCTTGCATTGTTTTTCCCAGATGGACCAGTGCTTGAAGCCTTCCTTTAGGAAAATAGTCTGAGCGCAGATTGTGTCATCGGTGATGTCATCATCAAGTAATGCTGCAAGAAAATAATACTCCCTGGTGACTCTGAAGCGTTCGTGGCATAACTTGTTTAGACGTTCTATATGGATCGTTGTTGTTAAGCGACGCTTATAGGGACACTACTAGATCGGTGTCAATTCTAGTACCAAACTTTTTACCAACCTCAAGCAAAACCTCAACTAAACCTCAGATTTTCGACTGTTTTCTATTCAAGTAATGACAAACGACTGAGTTATGATGAGGTTTTAGCTAAGGTTTGGATTTTGGCGGTACAAATTTTTGAAAAGCTTTTCCACTATTCACCAAATGGCTGACATCGAAACAAAATGCAGCGGAATGATTGGTGACTGGGTAATAGACTTTGTTTTACTGATTGCCCGCTGGAGTAAGTACCGAAAAAGAATCTTAGTCCAGATCTAGGGGCACTACTAGATCTGAACCATTTCATTTTTTTTATTAAAATGATGCTCCTCAAATTATCGAGCGAGCGAAGCGAGCGAAGATCTTAGTGGCTTAGTGGCAGAAACAAGTCGAAATCTAGGCTATCAACGCAATTGTGCGCGAGATCTCAGTTCGGGGCGAACTACTAGTAGCATAAGTTGCGGGTAATTTATTTTTTTTAAATCTTGAATGTAAGCGTAGCTTTACGTATTTATACTTACATTCGCATGCAATTTTGCAGTCTCCACCTATTGTTCCTTCTCCACACCATTTACTTGGAATCTGGAACAAGTCGCATTTTGTCACTATATTACAGCATAGATACATTTACCAATTTATTATTCTACCATTACTCTATCCTATCCCATAACTTTCTTCCGCAGCTTCGCTCGCGAGAGGACTAACATTTTAAATAGCCTATATATTTACAAACTGCGATGAACACCTTTACCAAGTTTCATCCACATCAGGCCCCTGGTTAAGGCATAATCGAGTAACAAACATTCAAACATTACTTTTACATTA
Organism: Camptogramma bilineatum; assembly: GCA_958496255.1. Classification (NCBI taxonomy): domain Eukaryota; kingdom Metazoa; phylum Arthropoda; class Insecta; order Lepidoptera; family Geometridae; genus Camptogramma; species Camptogramma bilineatum. The sequence continues at coordinate 5,749,481 of OY292473.1, read as the reverse complement.
TTATTTGCTGCCGAGTATCTATGCAAAACTAGACGAGTTAAACTAGTAAAAGATACCGAGAGCCGTATTGATTATGTTTTTCCTGTGGATAGATCTAAACCTGAAAAGATGGTTTAGGTCCTGGGTAAGCCCTAATTCACTCCAACAACGTCCCAGGACAGGCATAGATTGCCTCCTGATGCCGTATAAATCTAGATTAGATGTATGTTTCTTACTTGATATAATCCGTACGTGTACTTTCCATTTGAATCTATCTTTTGCATAGCAGTGTCCCTCTTGCTCTCCCCCTCTATCAAACAAACCCCTGTAAACATTCAGTAATCACAATCAATAAAATTCTTAGTCGTGTCTTTAGTTTCGACGTGATGTGCGGCCAAGATACAAACAGACAGACAGACATGAATAAAAAAAATTACAGTTTTAGCTTCAGTATCGATTATAGAGTGCCCTCCAAAAAAAAATTTAAAAATATCTTCAATGTACAGAATTTGACCTGTTACAGTTTTATTATAAGTATTGATTGATTGATATTGATTGATTGATTGATGATTACTTACAATTTCCTAGATAATTCCTCGAAACACGAAACTTATCCAGTCTAACAGCCAGTTCACATCTTTCAAATATCATACAATTTCCGTAGCCAGCAATGGCTATTAAAAGTAGAAAAACGTACACCTTCATGGTCAAGTACAAGAGTAGTAATTCATAAATAGGGAAGGTTGCTTATTATATAAGCAGCTTATTCTCATAACACAAAGTTTTCCAATTTATTAAAATTTGTCAAGGTACATACTTATTTACATTTTAAATAATTAGTTATGGTTACTGTAGCCGACATGGCGAATCCACTGAGCAAAAAAATAAATTAGGAATATTAAAAATTTTCAGAAACCCCCACACAACAAGTGACACGATTTCAGATTTTGTTTTCCAAATTAAAAATTACACGGCGCGACTAAAAATGACCCAACGCTAGATCGCGCTGACGAAAACGCGGAGACAGCTAGTAGACTAAAGAAAAGAGCTGATGATCTTCTTACGGCTGAACAGGTTGTCATGAAACATAGCTAAGAACACTCTCGACAAAGACACCATTCAAACAAAAATAATTAAAATCGGTTCATCCGTTCCGGAGCTATTATACCACAAACAGACACACAGATAAACACCTACACAGATACACAGGCACACAGATACACACTACAAACTTATAACACCAATCTTTTTCGTTGGGGTACCTATAGGTTCATGGAATAATTATGATCACGACATCTCCCCAGAGTGAGGTAGACATTATTTCAGATCTTATAGGCATATTTACTAAGTCACGGGTTATAGAGTGATTCAAGTTATTTTGAAGATGCCTGAGGGAGTGGCCAGAGGCACGTCCAAATACATATTTGGCACATATCCACAATCTATACTAATAATATAAAGCAGAGGAGCTTGTTTGTTTGTTTGAACTCGCTAATCTCAAGAACTACCAGTTCGATTTGGAAAATTCTTTCTGCATTCATTCTTGAATAGGGTTATAGGCTAACTTTCATCATCATCATCATGACTATGGCCCTTGTAATGTTATTTTGCATCGCAATCGCAATTTTCAATATGAATAGTGATCGCGAAAGTTTAAGACTTGCTTGCAAAAGTAATTAAAACTTCAATATTATAAATCTTTGTTATTTTTAATAACATGTAGTTGGGTAAAAGGAAATATCGTTATATTTTAGACAGCTCTTTATCTTGGTTGACGCGTCAAGGACCATTGCACACTTAGGCTGGTCGAGCTGGTTGACCAAATTGTCACGGTCCACAATTTCTCGACATCTGTGAAATAAAAAAATAATTTAAATACAACGCTCGTGGTGTAGCTTGTTCAGAGGTTCTTGATTGATCGCTGAAGTTAAGCAACGTTGTGCATGGTCACAATTTGGATGGGTGACCGCAAGTGGTAGTACGAGCTGAGCGCTTCCGTGCTTCGAAGGGCACGTTAAATTGTCAGTCCCGGCTTTTAAGTCGGTAAGCCAAGACGGATACCTTCATTCGACGTAAAATGTATGGTATGTATACAAACTTTCTTAGTAACAAGATTTTACATAACCACGAACAATACTAGTCAAATTAGTTAACCTCTAAACACGGTACCTATTTTAATGTTTATTGAGTTGAACAGATTCTGATTCTTTTAACAGATCAGCCTCTCGATTCTACTAAAAAACTTTTAATCAACCAAAGCAAAACGTCAACTGTTTTGTTATGTTTCATATCCTACTAATGACCAATGAGGTTTAGCAAATTAGGTACCTGTACCAAGTGACATTTTGGAGAACGAAGCAGTGGCAATGATTCTTTGACGTTGTAAAATAGAGGAATTGATGCCCTGCTTACTATCACTGTAAAGCCCGTCACAGACTTAGCTATAATATATATTAATATTTTTATAGCTAGGCATATTACTATATATTTTCTATACTAATTTTCGCGTGACCACACACTCAGCTATAATATATATTATAGCTAACGGTATAATAGTACGGTATATTAATATATATTATAGCTAAGTCTGTGACGGGCTTTATGTTATATTAATGACTTTCGGTTTTTGGCAGACTTGTTTTTGGTGGCAACGCATTATGATGACAGCGAACTAATCTCATGATGAATTCAGGTTTGCCACGGAGCTCCTTAGAAAATAGTCTGATTGAAATTTGCCATCGCTGTCTAGTTACGAGAATATAACATTGTGGTGAAAGAAAGCTTATTTGATGACGGAGTCAAGATAATTTGGTGGAAGTTCCATTGAATAAAAATAGATTACCTATGTTTAAGCCTTTTTAAATCAGCTCACAAGCTTTTTTTGATAAATATTACTGTTAAGAAGATATTTTATCTTTCTCTCAGTAGACTTACTTGTAAAGTTCCTTGGAGAGAGCGTCTATATTATTCTTGCAGTGCTTTTCCCAGAATGACCAGTGCTTGAAGCCTTCCTGTAGGAAGATAGTCTGAGCGCAGATGGTGTCATCGGTGATGTCATCATCAAGTAATGCTGCAAGAAAATAATACTCCCTGGTGACTCTGAAAGGCTGGCGTAGCTTGCTTAGACGTTCTATATGGATCGTTGATGTTAAGCGACGCTTAGAGCGGTCACAATTTGGATGGGTGACAAGTAGCATTAACAACTGAGCGCTTCTATGCTTCAGAGGGCATATTAAATTGTCAGTCCTGGCTTTTAAGTCGGTAAGCCATGACGGAGGTCTTTAGGCTGCCTAAAAACTCCGTCACAAGAGTTAGCCACTAACTAGCTCATATTTTCGACTAACTTAATAAATATAATGATAATTATTATTACGGGATTTTATCGCGTACCTTTTATTTATTAATATATATAAATAAAATTATAATAATTATATAAATAAAAGGTAAAAAAATTATATAAATAAAAGGTACGCGATAAAATCCCGTAATAATAATTATCATTATGTTAACAAATCGCGAAAGTTTAACAAGTAACTTAATAAAATTATTGCATGCTGTGAATTTACCACATTTTGAGCAATAAACATTTGATTTCATTTTATTCAATTTTACATACGTAGGTACATATAAGTACATGGTACTTTGGGTGGCAATTAAACAACAAAACTTTTTATGTGAACCACAAGAAAAACCTTAACTAACTCCTAGATTTTCGACTGTTTCTTATTCTACTAATGACAAACGACTCGGTTACGGTGACGTTTTATCTAAAGTTTGGACTTTGGCGGAACAAATTTTTGAAAAGCCATTCTATTATTCACCAAATGGCTGACATCGAAACAAAACGCAGCGGAATGATTAGTGACTGGGTAATAGTGACTTTGTTTTACTGATTGCCCGCTGGAGTAAGTACCGAAAAAGAATCTTAGTCCAGATCTAGGGGCACTACTAGATCTGAACCATTTCATTTTTTTTTTTATTAAAATGATGCTTCTCAAATTATCGATCGAGCGAGCGAAGCGAGCGAAGATCTTAGTGGCTTAGTGGCAGAAACAAGTCCAAATCTAGGCAACGCAACGGTGCGCGAGATCTTAGTTCGGGGCGAACTACTAGTAGCATAAGTTGTGAGTAAAAATATATTTTAAATCTAGAATGTAAGCGCATCTTTACGTATTTATACTTACATTCACATGCAATTTTGCACTCTCCACCTATTGCTCCTTCTCCACACCATTTACTTGGAATCTGGAATAAGTCACATTTTGTCGCTATATTACAGCATAGGTACATTAATCAATTTTTTATGCTACCATTACTCTATCCTATAACTTCCTTCCGCAGCTTCGCTCGCGAGAGGACTAACATTTTAAATCCGTACCCATCCGTACCCATATAATAAATGTGAAAGTGTGTTTATTTGTCCTACTTTCACGTCAAAACAGAGCGACGGATTGACGGGATTTTTTGTGTGGAGATAGTTGGAGAGCTGGAGAGTGACATAGGCTACTTTATATCTGGGTACCACGCGAGTGAAGCTGCGGGCAGCAGCTAGTAGCCTATATATTTACAAACTGCAACGAACACCTTTACCAAGTTTCATCCACATCAGGCCCCTAGTTAAGGCATAATTGAGTAACAAACATTCAAACATTACTTTTACATTATTATTTGCTGCCGAGTTTCTATGCAAAACAGACGAGTTAAACCAGTTGTAGATACCGAGAGCCGTATTGATTATGTTTTTCCTGTGGATAGATCTAAACCTGAAAAGATGGTTTAGGTGCTGGGTAAACCCTAATTCACTCCAACAACGTCCCAGGACAGGCATAGGTTGCCTCCTGATGCCGTATAAATCTAGATTAGATGTATGTTTCTTACCTGATATAATCCGTACGTGTACTTTCCATTTGAATCTATCTTTTGCATAGCAGTGTCCCTCTTGCTCTCCCCCTCTATCAAACAAACCCCTGTAAACATTCAGAAATCACAATCAATGAAATTCTTAGTCGTGACTGACTTATTGACAGACAACGCAGCTGGTCCTATGTGGGTCTATAGCAAAACATAGCGCACCGTTATAGAGACTTGAGGGGAGTGATTTTTTTATATTGCGTAGACGTAGATATGACGTACTTTGAAAGGAATTTTAAAACTTCGCACCCCAAGGGGTTCATATTGGGGATCATCATCTATCTATCCTCTATACCTTTATAAGAGCTTAACATGACTGACTGACTGACTGATTCATCATCCGCCGAACCGAAACCGCAGAAACTAGACAGCTGAAATTTGAAAAGTAGCTTCCTTTAATACTCATAATAAAACCACCAACTAAGAAAGGATTAATTGGTTTCTCTCAGCAAAAGATGCCATGTTGGCTGCTAAGTTTAGCTGAGTAAGAGCTTTTTTCTTACGATTCCCAACTGTTTGTTTAATGTTAACTAGCTGACCCGGCAAACTTTGTATTGCTTCAAGCATACCTAAATGGAGAGAAGCATGTATAAAGAGAAGCAGAGAAGCTTGGAAGGAGAGAAGCAGGGAAGCATGCAAGAGAGAAAACTCATACCCGTATCCATATCACCAAAAAGTTCCATGAAGATCCTGACTCCATCATCATAATCAGCATTGTGTTTCACTTATCAAGCTCTTTTATTTGATACCCATATCACTAAAATCCATGGAACAGGTCCTGAGTCCATCATCAAATTAGCTTGCTGTCACCATATTATTACATTGTAGTCGGAACTTTACAGATATGCTGAGTTCCTAGTTTCAACTCAATCGGCCTTTGTATTGAGGAGTTCTGTTGAACAGCTCCTGACTCCATCAGATCATGACCTTGAAATTTTTACGGGACAATATTTAAAGTAGGTACTTACTTTCAAACAAAAAAAGAATCAATGAAATTGGACAACGCGTTAATGAATTACAACCAGATACTCATTTTGACTTTCAACCCCTCTCCCAAGGGAAACGTGCTAAATTTCGAGATAAAAAGTATTCTATACTAGACCTCGTAGTATGCACTTAAATCATGCCAAGTTTCATTTAAATCCATTCAGTAGTTTCGACGTGATGCGCGGCAAAGATACAAACAGACAGACAGACAGGCAGACAGACAGATATTAATGAAAAAACTACAGTTACAGTACAATGATAGAGAGCCCTTCAAAAAAAATTTAAAATAATTTCAATGTACAGAATTTGACCTGTAACAGTTTTACGAGTATTAGGTATAAGTATTGATTGATTGATGATTACTTACAATTTCCTAGATAATTCCTCGAAACATGAAACTTATCCAATCTGACAGCCAGTTCACATCTTTCAAATATCATACAACTTCCGTAGCCAGCAATGGCTAGTAAAAGTAGAAAAACGTACACCTTCATTGTCAAGTACAAGAGGAGTAATTCATAAATAGGGAAGGTTGCTTATTATATAGGCAGTTTATTTTCTTAACACATAGTTTTCCAATTTATTAAAATTGGTCAAGGTACATTCTTATTTACATTTTAAATAATTAGTTATGGTAACCGTAGCCGACATGGCGAATTCACTAAGCAAAAAAATAAATTAGGTAGATTAAAAATTTCCAGAAACGACACGAACAGAAAGTGACACGATTTCAGATTTTGTTTTCCAAATTGAAAATTAGACGGCGCCACTAAAAATGACCCAACGCTAGATCGCGCTGACGAAAACGCGGAGACAGCTAGTAGACTAAAGAAAAGAGCTGATGATCTTCTTACGGCTGAACAGGTTGTCATGAAACATAGCTAAGAACAATCTCGACAAAGACACCATTCAAACAAAAATAATTAAAATCGGTTCATCCGTTCCGGAGCTATGATACCACAAACAGACACACAGATAAACACCCACACAGATACACAGGCACACAGATGCACACTACAAACTTATAACACCCCTCTCTTTCGTTGGGAATTCAAATTATAAATGAAATAATTATGATCAAGACATCTCCCCAGAGTGTGGTAGACCTCTCAGATCTTATCAAACAAAAAGCATTTCTAGACATGAAATTTTTAAACATTTAAGTATCTATATTTTATTATAAGCCACCTTTGTCCCACTGCTGGGCAAAGGTCTTTTGCATTCGTGACACATTCTTTTTTAAATCTGTCGAGTTCGTCGCGCCATCTTGTTCTCGGTCTGCCGCGTGGTCTCGGCTGTTGATGGCGTCACTCAGTGGTCCCTTTGGCCCAAAGCTCATCGTGCATGTGACAGATATGACCAGCCCACTCCCACTTGAGCTTTGCACCTTTCGTTGCTACGTCCACGGTTTGTGTTCTTGAGCGCAGTTCTGTTTTGCGAACGCGGTCTGTTATGCGCACGCCAAAAATACCTACTGCGTTCCTTTGTGCGTCGGCAAACCTTCAGTTTGGTCTTTTGGAGGTCAGTCAAAGACCAGCGGGCTTAAAAAGGTCGCTATTTCAGAATCGCAATGTGAAATGAACTATAATGCCATCTCTTTTCAATGACTGAGACTGAAAATAGACGGCATTATAGTTCATTTCATATTGCGATTCTGCAATAGCGACCTTCACTATTATGTAAGAACGGGGAGGATGCATACATCCATAAGATTTCGCTTAAGCGACAGGGCAAGTTCACCATTCATTAGGTTCCCATGGACCAAAAGCTCCTCCAAACATTTTCGGTTCGCCGAGCGATCTACATAACTTGCTTGGTCTCGAAAGAGACAATAGGGTCATTTTATGCGTCTGATTCAAAAGCGGGTCAAATATTTTTTTTATGAACATTATTGCTTTAGGCTTATGTGTGTGTAATAACTTTTATTAAGATTTCATTTTCGCTTGGAAAATCTGTGGGGACGGAAGTGCCAAGTCGAGCACGGCCGTACCATCCTTTTCTCGAAGCCATTCGGGCCATTTTCGACCGCTCTGTAACTTTTCCCCCTCTGTATCTAAGGCCTTGAGAGTTTTTTTGCACGCATTACATTTAGGCATGTATGTAGGCAAAGAATGTAGATTTTCAGATATAAACCAAAGAAAAGGTAAAACTACCCGTATCTAGTATCTTCGCCTGTGTGCAGCGATGCCTACACGCGCACACCAAACAGAGGAGGCAGCGCGGCGAGGAGGGGGAACTCGTCTGATTGCTATACAGCCCCCCTAGCCATATTACACTATCTATCGTCGCTGTAGAAAAGAACACTTCAAAATGTATAGAATTTGACGTTTCAAGTAGATGAGTCACGTGGTCAGAACGTCAATTCAAAATGTATAGGAATTGACGTTCTGACCAAGTGATTCATCTACTTGAAACGTCAAATCCTATACATTTTGAAGTGTTTCTATTCTACAGCGACGATAGATAGAGTAATATGGCTAGGGGGGATGGCTAGGGCCACAGGCGCGCCCGCGCCTGACACTCCGCCATCGACCACAGCTCAACAGACGGACGTCCTAATTTTGTACCTACCAATCCTGTGTAATCTTGCTTGCAAAAGTAGTAATTAAAACTTCAATGTTATAAATTTTTGTTGTTTATTAACATGTAGTTGGGTAAAAGGAAATGTTGTTTAATTTTAGACAGCTCTTTAGATCGGCTGACGCGTCAAGGACCATGGCACACTTAGGCTGTGAAAGCATGATGACAAACTTGTCATCGTCCACAATTTTTGGACATCTGTAAAATAAAAAAATAATTTTAAAACATTTATAAAACGCTCGTGGCGTAGCTTGCTTAGACGTTCTTGATTGATCGCTGAAGTTAAGCAACGTTGTGCGTGGTCACAATTTGGATGGGTGACCGCAAGTGGCATTACGAGCTGAGTGCTTCCGTGCTTCGAAGGGCACGTTAAATCGTCAGTCCTGGCTTTTAAGTAGGTAAGCCAAGACGGATGCCTTCACTCGACGTAAATGTATGGTCACTACCGTACAAACTTTCTTAGTAACAAGATTTTACATAACCACGAACAATACTATTCAAATTAGTTAACCTCTAAACACGGTACTAATGACCAATGAGATTTAGTAAATTAGGTACCTGTACCTACCTACTGACATTTTGGAGAACGAAACAAAACGCACCGGCAATGATTCTTTGACGTTGAAAAATAGAGGAATTGAGGCCCAGGGCCCAGCTTACTATCACTGTAATGTTCTCGTATTGATGACTTTCTGTTTTTGGCAGACTTGTTTTTGGTAACAACGCAATACTATGATGACAGCGAACTGATCTCATGATGAATTCAGGTTTGCAAAGGAGCTCCTTAGAAAATAGTCTGATTCAAACTTGCCATAGCTGTCTAGTTACGACGATATAACATTATGGTGAAAGAAAGCTGATCTGATGATGGAGTCAAGATAATTTGGTGGAACTTCAATTATTGAATAAAAATATATTACTTACCTATGTTCAAGCTCTTTTAAATTAGCTCACAAGCTTTTTTGTAAAAAAAAAATGTTACCTTAAAGAAGATATTTTATTTTTATCTCTGTAGACTTACTTGAAAATTTCTCTGGTGAGAGCGTCTAATAACTTTACATTATTCTTGCAGTGGTCTACCCAGTATGACCAGTACTTGAAGCCTTCCTTAAAGAAGATAGTGTGAGCGCAGATGGTGTCATCGGTGATGTCATCATCAAGTAATGCTGCAAGAAAATATACTCTCTGGTGACTCTGAAGAGCTCGTGGCGTAGCTTGCTAAGTCGTTCTATAAAGACCGTTGAGCTTAGAGCGGTCACAATTTGGATGGGTGAGCACTAACAACTGAGCGCTTCTGTGCTTCGGAGGGCATGTTAAATTGTTGGTCCTGGCTTTTAAGACGTTAAGCCATGACGGAGGCCTTTAGGCGGCCTAAAAACTCCAGAGTTATTCACTGGCTCATGTTTTCGACTAACTTAATTCTATTATTGCATGCTTTAAGAATGACATCTGTACTTGGCCACATTTTGAGCAATAAAAAATATTTTTACCTCAACTGCTCGAAATGGCATACTTTGCTGCAAGAATCCGACGTGCAAAATGCGATTTTGCACACTGGTTTCAGTAAGGAAGTGGTATTACGAACAGCGCTTCCGTGCTTCGGAGGGCACGTTAATTGTCGGTCCCGGCTTTTAAGTCGGTAAGCCATGACGGAGGCCTTTAGGCGGCCTTTAGGCGGCCTAAAAACTCCGTCATCAGAGTTGGCCACTTGCTCATACGAAAGAAGAAGTAAGGAAAAGTAATTTGAAATTCGAATGTCATAAATTGCATGGCGGTCAAGCGCAAGCCTAAAAAAAATAACGCACCAATAAATAAAATAGCGGGAATTAAATATTTGTTTCTGTTACGCTAATATTGTTGAAAATTCAAAAAAACAATATGAGTGAAACCACGAGCTAAATGACTCTGCCTGTTCTTTTGCGACCAGTTGTATTAAAAATTAAAAAAAAATAACAATTACTTAGTGCTTGAATTTAATTTAAATGTAAAATAGTCCAGTTAGCTTAGCAAATTTTTTTCGAAAAAATCTTTTTAAAATTGAATGTAAGCGTATCTTTACGTATTTATACTTACAGTCACATGCAATGTTGCAGCCCCCACCTTTTTTTCTTTTTTCACCTATTTTTCTTTTTTCACACCATTTATCTGGAATCTGGAATAAGTCACATTTTATCAGTATACTTTGGCCAATTTTTTATTATCCATTACCTACTCTATTCTATCCTATAACTTCCTTCCGCAGCTTCGCTCACGTGGAACTAACATTTTAAATAGCCTTTATATTAACAAACTGCCTCTGGTTAAGGCGAACCTGGTTAACTGGTGAAGGCGAGGTGGTCCCACTTATGAGCTTTTTTGTACCTTTGTACGTCTACTAAAATGTAATTTTAATTTAGAATGTCATGCTGCAATTACTTAAACCTACAATTATATTTATCTACATTAGTTATATAATGCGCATGTACCATACTACAGTGGTTCAGGTACTCGCAATCGAACCTGCTTGCAAACACATTCAGTGTACCGTTGGAGCTGGCCCGGATCCGCCGCCCCAGGGATGTGCACCGCTTGCGCATGGTACTGTAGAAACAGTCCACTCGCGCCTCGGCGAACATCCCCGATGCGCTGCAGAACCGAGGCAGCCCCACCAGCATCCTGAATGCGTTATTATATTGAACGCGTAGGGCGCTGTACTGTTTTTGAGTATAGTTTATCCACAGGCTACTCGTGTAGAAGTTCGTACAGTAGGCTCTGAAAAGGCAGACTTTTACGTCCGTTGAGCAACGAGCAAACCTGCGGACAATCATGTTCGCTCTCACAGACAGCGCCCTCCGTTCCCGTTCAATGTCTGCATTATCCCTCAGGTCAGGGGTAATCCAATGCCCAAGGTACTTAAACAGTTGAACACGCTGAAGCGGTGTACCGTACAGTTTGATGGTCGGTATTGTGCCTGGACATTGGCGACCCCCGGCCGGGAAGACCATGCATTCACTCTTCTTCACATTGTATCTTAGGCCGTGTTGATGAGCATACTTCTCACAGATACCAATCATTTTGGTTAAACCACAGATAGAGGCGCTCAGCAGGACCATGTCGTCTGCGTAGCTGATATTGTTAACGGCGACTCCGTCAATATGGCATCCGACACGCGCCCTGCTGAGTTCCTCTATCAGCGCGTTCACGTACAGGTTGAAGAGCTTCGGCGAGGTCAACCCCCCCTGCCTCACGCCGCACTCCAACCTGTACGGTTCCGAGTAAGCCCCCGACCATCGAACGACATTAACCTGGTGCTGGTACCAAAACTTAAAGATTTTTGTCACTTCTTCAGGCACTTCTATGGCTTCCAATTTTTGCCATAGGATATCATAACTTACCAGGTCGAATGCCTTCGAAAGGTCGAGGAAACAGGCATAGATTGGTGTTTGCCTTTTAGTGTAGTATTTGACAGTTTGCTTTACACTAAAGATAGCTGCTTCTGTAGATAGACCTGATCTGAAACCAAATTGGTTATCATGTAGTTTGAGATGCTTATCCAATTGAGCATTAAGCAAACTGTCAAACACTTTTGCTCCGATGGTGGCCAACGAAATCGGTCTGTAATTAGACTTGTCACTTAGATTACCCGTTTTATTTTTCACAATTGGCACCACCACAGTTTTCATCATACTGGCTGGTAAGTATGAGTGTCCTACACATAGTGTGTAAAACATCGCCAGCACGCGAGCTAGATGAGGTCCAGCATTTCTCATATGTTCAATACTGAGTCCGTCGTGGCCTGGAGATTTACCGCGCGACATAGATTTTACCGCCTCCCTAACATCTTTAGCTGTAAATCTAGTACCTAGCTCCAGTCCACGCGACCCGTCATCGTTCACCGACTGTGATGGTCCCAATGGTGATTTTACAGCAAAGTTTTCCATAAACAAGTCTGCTATGCCTTTACAGTCATTGACACCCTCTACACTCACGGGGAGGCTCGGCTTACTGTTTAATTTATTTGTGGATTTCCAAAAATTCCGAAAATCGTGTTTGGAATGTTCTGATGTTATTTTATCCATTATTAGCTGCTCACTACGGTTCTGACACCACTTTAAACGCGACTTGAAAACTCTGCGGCTATCCTGCATTTCATTAAAAATACGCCCCCCCTTAGGTTTTCCATATAAAACCCATAACTGGAATTTACACCTAGCCTCCCTGTGGGCTTCTGATACGTGCCTGTTCCATCCTGGCACAGGTTTTTTATTCTTAATTTTATTCAATTTCAAATTTTTACTTTTAATTGCAGCTCCGCTCAAAATACTAACAATTTCATCATATAATTGATCAATAACATGTCTATGGGTAAAATTATTACATATAAGGTCAGCGCAATTTACAAAAGTATTAGGGAAGTCAATTAATCTAAGTTTTTCATGGCATAATTTATTATATAATTCAATTTCCTCCGGTTTTCTTTCACCCCACTGAACTTTATTAATGACATTATTTTTATAATTTACTAATTCGGGTTTAATTACATCTAGATTACATTCTATAAATAATGGGAAATGGTCTGACCAAAAAACATCATATTTTGGATACACATCAAGAATCGAACCTGCGGCCGCTTGAGTTACAATGCAGTGGTCGAGCCAGCGTCTAGAGCCATTTATCTCGCTAATAAAAGTGTATGTATCCGAGCTAAGTCCTAAAAACTCAACATCCGCACATATCCAGTCTTGTTCGGCACTAAAATACGTTAACTCATCGAAAAAGGCCTCACTAGGGTGGGCATTTAAGTCTCCTAGTATATACACTGAGCAGGAATTGTTCTGGCTTATAATAGCACTCACCAAACTGAGACAATCCGTGAATTCGGTAAGATTTTCCGGTTTATCCGTAGGCATATACACATTGAATACTAGGAACGACCTTTGTCCCAAAGTAATGTTTATAGCACACACACGCGGGTTATCACATTGCACTACCGACACACATTGGAAGACACTTTTGTAATGTAGCGCGAATTTTTTTTTTATAAAATTGAACATAATGCTTAGGCGTTTCATGAGAACAGAAATATTAAGCTCGATAAAAAAAATTCGTAAAGATGACACTAATGCGCAATTTTAAACGTGTGGTACTAAGAGATTTCTTATTGAAACCATGTGAAAGTTATATCAAAAGATAGAGCTTATTATTTACTAAAGTATGCTGAGCACACATATTATAATTTCGTTATTATAAATCTCTGTGAAAAGAAAACAGCAAAATCTAGCTTTTCAAGCGCTCGCGCCGGCCGGCCAGTGCTCGCTGACACGTCTTCGAGGCTGGACGCACGCCATTTGCTTTGTTAAAACATGCGGGGACTGAGGTAGCGCTAAATTCCTAAAGTTCTTGGATAAGGTTATCGGAAGAAGTTAAGAGGCCTGCGACAGGCGAATTTCCATAAAAACGTAATACCGAAATCATTTAAAATTTAAGCATATTTTTATCAGTTTATGTTGTTAGATTAAGAGAGTAGGTATTTATACACCGTTTATTTTTGGTCAGTTTAAAGCCGGCGCCTACGTAATCTATATCGATAACCTTACTCAAAAATAATAATAAATATGAGATCTATTTTTTTGCAAATAATAATATCACGAAACATAGGCAGGATAAATCACGGAGATACGTGCTCTGTGCTCAGCTGTTGCTACGGCATAGAGTCTATGCTACGTCGTAGTCATACATACATACCTAGGTCATTAGCTCTGCGCGCCTACGCCACCATAACAAGTGTTTTACTCACTTTTGTTAATCTTTTCAACTATTTAGTTTCGTATGAAATACTTTTCAAATTCAAAAACTAAACCAACGACACGAATACGATTAAGCAATACAAGCAGTGGGTGCTGGCTTTAAACTGACCCAGAATTAACGGTGTATAGGTTCCTGTTACACTTTTGTTCCGAAAAAAATACCTAAAAGAAATGTAGGTAAGCAAATTGAATTGAAATCTTTTTAGGTTCACCAAAAGTGGCATTTTTTCTTTTCATTTCTTCTATAGTAAGTTTTTTAGAGCAAAAGTGTAACAGGAACTTAGATAAATACTGCCTTTTTCCAAATAATAACATAAAGTGATAAAAATATGCTCAAATTTTAAATTGTTTTGGTATTACATTCCTAGGTACGTTCGCCGGTCCCTTAATGTTTGAATGTTTGTTACTCAATTGTGCCTTAAGGCGAGTAAAGAACATTCAAACATTAGGTACTTTTACATTTATTATTAGCTGCCAAGTCTCTATGCAAAATTAGACAAGTTACACCAGTAATAGATACCGAGAGCCTAGCCTTTTTGTTGTTGAATAGATCTAAAGCTAAAAAGATGGTTTAGGGTAAACCCTTATTCACCCCAACAACATCCCTGGCACTACAGTGTCTCATTAAGTGTAGGTATAAAATAAATAAAAAATGTTAAATTTCAACCAACAAAGGATCAGTTATGCAGGTATTCTACATAAAATTAAAATTATTAAATCAATTCTAGCCTAAATAAAAATTAAAAATTACCTTTCAAAAATTAGGTTATAAAATTAGGTGGATAGGTTGCCTCCTGATGCTGTATAAATCTAGATACGATATTATATGTATGTTCCTTACTTGATATAATCCGTATTTGCGTGTAAAATTTGCCTCTACCAACACCGTATTAGTGTTCCTCAGGTTCATTTTCGTCACCCCCTCTATCAAACAAATCCCTGTAAACATTCAGTAAGTAATCTAATCACAATCAATAACATTCTTAGTCGTGACTGACTTATTAGCAGCATTTACACGCAGAGATCGGCCTGCGGGATTTCCCGTGGGCCGATCTCTGCCATTCCAACCTTTGACAGTTTTATCCGCGGTTATCTGTAAAGATATCTTTACAGATATCTGATAGACAACGCAGCTAGTCCTATGTGGGTCTACAACAAAACATAGCGCACCGTTCTAGAGACTTGAGGGAAGTGAATTTTTACCCCGCATCCACACGTTGGGGCCAACGTTGGTCCCAATGCCTCTCACCAACGTGTGGTGCTGACAAAATAGCTTGGCGCCAACGTTGGGGCCAACGTTGGGGCTTGGCCGTGCCGTGTCGGTTTTATCAAAGGAAGTTGGCGCGCCAACGTTGGGGATCCGTCCACACGTTGGCGCTATGCTCAGTCCCGTTTCGACGCGCATCGTGAGCGCACGTGTCGACTGACGAGCGAGAATGTCATCGTATTCCTTATTTATTGTGTTTGTAGGACTATCGGGCTGAAATTTTGCACACTTATAGATTCTCGGTGACAATGAAATATTATGGTATCAACAAGCTGATCTGATGATGGAGTCAAGAGCTGTTCAACAGAACTCCTCAGTAAATAAGCCGATTGAGTTCAAACTCGGCATATTTGTCAAGTTCTGACTACAATGTAATAATATGGTGACAGCGAGCTGATCTGATGATGGAGTCTACTATTTTTTTTTTATGTTACGGGAACCGTGCAATTTTTTGGGATAAAAAGTAGCTTATGTCCTATTTCCGGTTATTATCTATCTATATTTTAAATATCACCCATATCGGTTAAGTGGTTGTCGTGATAAAGAGGAACAAACATACATCCAAACATCCAAACTTTCGCTTTTATAATATAGTGTGTTGTGTGAAGTGTGATAGTGACATGATGTGATGTGATTGTGATAAAATTGGTATTCAGTAATGTAAAATCACTTAGAGAAATTTCAATTTCTGTATCGGACGCGCAGACATCGGACGTCTGCACGTTGGCTCTGACGGAACAAGACTGGTGTATCGCCAACGTGTGGATGGTTCACGAAATCTTGGCGCCAACGTTGGGACCAACGTTGGCCCCAACGTATGGAGCCGGCGTTATATTGCGTAGACGTAGATACGACGGATTTTGATAGGAATTTTAAAAATTTGCACCCAAGGGGTTCAAATTTAGGGTCATCTTCTATCTATCTTCTCTACCTATAAAATAGCTTAACCTGACTGATTAACTGATTCATCATCGCCGAGCCGAAACCGCAAATATAGAACGCTGAAATTTGGGAAGTAGCTGCTTTTATACTCGTAGTAAAATCACCATCTAAGAAAGGATTAATTGGTTTCTCTCAGCAAAGGATGCCATTTCGAGTTGCTTAGTTTAGCTGTGAAAAATTTATTTTCTTACAATTATCAACTGTTTGTTTATTGTGCATTACTTACAATTTCCCATATAAGTCCTCGAAATATGAAAATAATCCAATTGTTTAGCCAGTTCACATCTTCCAAATACCTTACAACTTCCGTAGCCAGCAATGGCTAGTAACAGTAGAATAACGTACACCTTCATTGTCAAGTACAAGAGTAGTAGTAATTCATAAATAGGGAAGGTTGCTTATTATATAGGCAGCTTATTCTCTTATCACATAGTTTTCCAATTTGTTAAAATTGGTCAAGGTACATACTTATTTACTTTTAAAATCATTAGTTATGGTTACCGTAGCCAACATGGCGAACCTACTGAGAAAAAAAATTAGTAAAATTAAAAATTTCAAGTAACCCCCGAGTCCCCGACACAACAAGTGACACGATTTCAAATTTGGTTTCCCAAATTCAAAATTAGATGGCGCGACTAAAATAGACCCAAAGCTAGATCGCGCTGACGAAAACACGGAGACAGCTAATACACTAAAGAAAAGAGCTGATGATCTTCTAACGGCTGAACAGATTTTAATGAAACATAGCTAAGAACACTCTCGACCAAGACACCATTCAAACAAAAATAATTAGAATCGGTTCATCCGTTCCGAAGCTATGATACCACAAACAGATACACACCTACACAGATACACAGAGACACAGATACACAGACACACAGGTACACACTACAAACTTATAACACCCCTCTTTTTCGTTGGGGGTAAAAATGAAATAATTATGATCACGACATAGTTGGTGGCCAAACATAGATCTATTTTCTATAAAAAAAAATATCCTCAAAGCGTGGTAAACATTCTCTCAGATCTTATAGGGTTACTAAGTCACGGGTTAAAGAGCGATTCAAATTATTTAGAGGTAAAAATTTAGTACTTTAGTATTCGGTAGCAGGATATTGGGGGGCAGAGGTGGAGAGGGGAGGTGGGGGGGGGGTTATACTTAATCAGGGACCCAACCCCTACCAGCATTAATCTGTTTTACCCTTCAACTCCTGCTACTTGATACTAGATCCAACCCGCGTGGCTGGAGTCATCGAATGGTATTGATAGTCTTGATTTCACTGGTGAATCAGAGTTATCCCCCTTCAGTAGTTTACTATAGAGGAGTAAAGCCGCATTGACACGGTCAAAGTACACTACATCCTCCTAGTGCTACTTGGATGACTCTGATTGGACGCCGTCGGACTCACGTGACTCACTCGTACGACGGCGTCCAATCAGAGTCATCCAAGTAGCACTAGGATGTAGTGTACTTTGATCGTATGAACGCGGCTTAAGAGGCGACGGATAGAGGAGTAAGAGTCGCAGAATATTGCCAAAAAAAATTTGAGGTCAAGCCATTGACTCGAAAGAAGAAGAAGAAGGTAGTTTACTCGTACAAAGGGGACACATTCACACTGGTTTTTTCTTGTTGGTTTTCGAAGTCAGGTTCACACATGCAAGATGGGACTGCCCCGCACACCGAGCACTGCTACTCGTACAAGTAGCCTTATCTGAGGCCTTGAGAGTTTTTTGCACGCATTACATTTAGGCATTATGATAACTTTGTGCAGCGGTGCCTATAAACACACACCAAACAGAGAAGGTAACTCGTCAGATCGCTATACAGGCGCGCCCGCGCCCGACACTCCGCCCATCGACCAATAATGGGATAATATAGTAACATCATTTACGGCGTCTCGCTGGAAATGCTTCCCTCTTTGAGGAACTAGCGACGCTATTCATACAGATTGAAGCGATTTTGAATTCTCGTTCTTTAACTTTCCTGTCGGCGGATCCTACAGACCCTACTCCTCTAACCCCAGCCGGCCTAACATGTGCAACATCGAGGGAGATATCTCGATCGGTCGAACTGCTCTAACGCATACGTAAGAGCAGTTTAACCGATCGCGAAGTTTCTTTTCTCGACTCTCGACGTTGCACATGTTAAGCCTGGGTCTGATATGTAAATTCGAATGCCGTCGTTGCGACGAACGCTGTTTCGAAAAACATTTCAAGTGGTACGCCCTTTCGAAAAGTCGTCCTATCGAAATCCGCTGTTTCGAAAAACTTTTTAAATGGTGGTACGCTAGATCGAAAGTCACGATATCGAAATACATGGTTGCTATTAGAGTGGTATATTATATCAATCAATACTTATAATAAAACTGTAACAGGTCCAATTCTGTACATCCTACTAATATTTTAAGGCGAAAGTCCGTGTGTGTGTGTGAATGTTTGTTACCACGTATCTCCATAACTACTTAACCGATTTAGCTGAAATTTAAAATAAAGATAGATAATGACCGGGAACAGGACATAGGCTACTTTTTATCCCGGAAAAATGCACAGTTCCCGTGGGATAACAAAAATAGTAATCACAGGCGAAGCCGCGGGCGTCACCTAGTTGAAGATATTTTGAAATATTTTGAGATATTAATATTAGTAGGATGTAATCTCTAATAGCAACAATGTATTTCGATACCGTGACTTTCGATCTAGCGTACCACCATTTAAAACGTTTTTCGAAACAGCGGATTTCGATAGGACGACTTTTCGAAAGGGCGTACCACTTGAAATGTTTTTCGAAACAGCGTTCGTCGCAACGACGGCATTCGAGGGCATTTTCTGATTGGACGACCTCTCAGCGCGGTACCGTTGCTTCCTCTTCGACGCATCCGATCCGATTCCAGTTCATCGAGCAACTAAGGCAACACTTTTGGGAGAAGTGGTGCCGGGAGTATATAGTGGAGCTTCACTACATTGTTTACACTACATTATAAATTTGACGTTCCAAAGTGCAATTTAATTTGTCTATTGTGAAATAAATGATACTGAATACTGAATACTTCAGCAGCGGACCAAATGGAGAACTAAGCAAAGAGAGCTTCAAGTCGGAGATCTAGTTATACTCAATGAAGATAATATTCTATTTATAAGATGGCTATACAGGCGCGCCCGCGCCCGACACTCCGCCATCGACCAAAGATCGGCAGACACACGTCCTAATTTTGTACCTACCAATTTACCTGTGTATAGTCCGGCAAAAACGGGTAGCCACGGCAACTAAAATGTCAGTACTTTGGAAACCCTTTCTCTACTAATCTATGGTAAAGTACAGGTTTCTTGTCTATGGTGCAGGTGCCGAAGACGTCAGTCAGAAGTAATAATTTACTTCTAAAAGAGAATTTATCTATTTCGCGTATTTGGATTGCACAGTGGCGCCCCTATTTATTTCTATTATTTTGTGTCGGACTATAAACTTGCTTGCAAAAGCAATTAAAACTTCAATATTATAAAGTTTTAATATAATATATTTTAACATTTAATTCGGTAAAACGGAAAATTGTTTATTCTTAGACAGGTCCTTATCTCGGCTGTCGTGTTGAGGACAATTGCACACTGAGGCAATTCGGACCTGTTGACAAGTTCGTCACGGGCTATAATTTCTGGACATCTGTAAAATAAAATAAAATAAAAAATTAAATACATTTATAAAACGCTCGTGGCGTAGCTTGCTTAGACGTTCTTGATTGATCGTTGAAGTTAAGCAACGTTGTGCGTGGTCACAATTTGGATGGGTGACCGCAAGTGGCATTACGAGCTGCAGGGCAATTCTACTAGATGACAACATCAATCATTCCGCTGCGGTTTGTTTCGATCTCTTAAATGTCAGCCATTTGGTGAATAGTAGAATAGCTTTTCAAAAAATTGTTCTGCCAAAGTCCAAACCTTAGCTAAAACCTCATCACTACTGAGTCGTTTGTCATTAGTAGAATAGGAAACAGTCAAAAATCTAAGGTTTAGTTGAGGTTTTGGTTGTGGTTCATAAAAAGTTTTGTACTGGAATTGCCACCCTGAGCGCTTCCGTGCTTCGGAATGCACGTTAAATTATCAGTCCCGGCTTTTACCGGCCATTTTAAGCCATGACGGATACCTTCTTTCGGCGAACGGGTTATTCCTGTTTGTCCCCGCGTCCTGTCCCCGATAGGGGACAAAAACCAGAGTTAGCCACTACCTCACACGAATATACATTTGTTATGGTGAAAGGAAGCTGATCTGATGAACTTCAATTACTGAATAAAAAATAGATTACCTATGTTACGATCAATAGGTAGCTCAACTTAAGCTTAAGCTTGGATCAGTTGAGCTACCTATAGATCGTTTCCAACTATCCTTAGGTGGCTCAACTGGTTCTTTTTGTATTTTATGTTACGTAAATAATGTAGTTTAGTTTCTGTAAATAAACTATTAGCTCACAAGCTTTTTTTAAAAAATGTTACTTTTAAGAAGATATTTTATCTTTCTCTCTGTAGACTTACTTGAAAATTTCCTTGGTGATAACGTCTAATCTGTCTCTAAGCGCGCAGTTCACTAGCCACTCTATCCAGAACACGAAGCCTTCCGTAATTAAGATAGTGTGAGCGCATATGGTGTCATCAGTGATGTCATCATCATATAATGCTGAAAAGAAATAATACTCTCTGGTGACTCTGAAGCGCTCGTGGCGTAGCTTGCTTAGACGTTCTATAAAGACCGTTGATGTTAAGCTACGCTTAGAGCGGTCACAATTTGGATGGATGACAGCGCTTCCGTGCTTCAGAGGGCATGTTAAATTGTCAGTCCTGGCTTTTAAGACTTTAAGCCATGACGGAGACCTTTAGGCGGCCTAAAAACTCCGTCACCAGAGTCAGCCACTGGCTCGTGTTTTCGACTAACTTAATACTATATTGTATGCTTTAAGGGACGAGACACATATACAATTAACTCTCGGCCGATAGATAGTTGGATCGGCCTGCTGTGGTGCGCACACGTGTCCAACTAACAATCGGGTTGGAGAGGGGTCCGCACACGTATCCAACTGCAGTCGGCCGACTGGTTCCATACCTCGAAGGGGTATGTAACGATTCGCATAAAAATTTTACACATTTATTTTGCTTATCAACTTATGGCATAAATGTTTCTTGCTTCAAAAATAACTTATCTAAGAATGCAAGTTTTTAAATAAGTATAAGTGAAAAATATAATAGAATAACCCATTCTCAAAAATCCATTTACAATTAAAAATAAATGTAGGTATAATTCGCCGTCCCCGGAGAATAAAATGATAACTACAAAAACGTAACTTTTCAGGAGAAGCAAAAAACATGTTTTCGTTAATAACTTCATAAATACTGGACGTAGACAGATGATTGTTAGCTTTAAGCAATGCTGATTTTTTATGCATTCGGAATGTTTTAATGAAATAAGCGTAATATATGCCAAAATAGAGATATTTCAAAAATAAGAAGTTAGTCAAAATCAGTCATCGTCTAATTTCTATAATGTCGATTATCATTTTATTCCACGTATTTTCTAGGCAAAACCACTGCCAAAACCAATTGCACCACTGTTCTATCATTTTGTTCTACGCTTTTTAGGGGTGGAAGTGATTATGATAATAGTTGAATATCATCTTATTCTCGTTTAGATTGGTCTAACTTTATTTTGATAAGTGCTATTAAATAAAACCATGTTAGTAATAATCAACTATTGATTTATTGTTTTAATCATGTTTTCAAGTGCTTTTTATGTAACAAACCACTATAAGATTGTTGCTTATCGTTATAAAAGGGCTACTATGCTCTAAAAGTAAAATAATAATAAAAAATAACCATAATAATTATTATTATGGTTGTTATTTATTATTATTTTATTTTATTCAAAGCTAATTTAAAAGTTGTTAATGCTCAATATAATTTTTATCTTACAATCCGAAACAAACAGTCAGTTATAATGAGTATTAACAACTTCTAAAGTAGTTTTCATTTTCTATCATCATCTCAGCCGTAGGACGTCCACTGTTGGACATAAGCCTCCCTCAAAGATTTCCATGTATTCATCCAAGGAAGTGGCCTGCATCCATCACCGAACTGCAGTTTTTACATAGTCGTCTGTCCATCTTGTTGGTGGACGTCTAACGCTGCGCTTATCGGTCCGTGGCCTCTACACGAGAACTTTTCAGCCCCGCAGACCATCTGTTCTGCGTGCTAAATGGACTGCCCATTGCTTCTTCAACTAACTTATCCGTTTGGCAATGTCAGCGACCCGAGTTCTTCTATGTAACTCCTCATTTCTGATTCGATTCCGTAGAGAAACAACGCTGCCTAGTTGGATTAGACGATTAACCTCTTTCTTGAAGTTGAACCTACCTAATTGCACTGTTAGTCCTGGATATACATACGCGTCGACAGCTTCAAGAGCAGAATTTTTAACCATTATAAGGGTAAGCATAACATGAACATTCGAAATAACCTTTATCTTGCTTGTCCGTGTTCATTTTAACGCCTACTCTTCGGTAGGCTGATTGAGGCCTTCGAGCATCGTGCTTAGTTCTTCCATCGACTTTTCCATGACCACGAATACCATTTCAAGAGCTTGAAGGCATCTTCCAGAGCGGTCGTAAACAGTTTCGGAGAAATTACACTTTCCTGTCTTACCAAGAGGCGTAACAGAGTTCGATCGAAGGCGATTTCCTTAAAAAGTTTTAGGAAATCGCCTTCGAACTCTGTTCCTGTACTTGGATTGACATAGTGGCGTTTTTATACCAATACCAATACTTCGACACTTCGATGTACTGATAGTTAATTCGGAATCGCTGGAATAACTGACACACCGCCCATGTTTCGATCGAATCGGAGGCTTTCTCATAATCCACAATCGCGAGACAAAGCTGAAAGTTATATTCTTTGGTCTTCTGTATGGTCTGCCGCAGCTTATTGTGGTCTAAGGTACTGTAGCCTTTTCGGAACCCGGCTTGTTCAGGAAGCTGGAAGTCATCAAATCTGCGATCGAGGCGATTTATGATGATCCAAACATCTTAAAGATTTATGATGATGAAACAGCTTAAATTATAAACATAGCCCAACCATGTTTATAACTCGACATGGGTCTGTAGTTTTCAAGAAGGTGTTGTCATCTTTCTTAAAGAATAACACCACCACGCTCTTGTTCCATGCTTCTGGCTTAGTACCTTCGAGCAAGATGGAGTTGAAGAGCTTCTATGCATATAATATTTTTAATAAGTATAATTTTTTGTAAATATTTTGAAATATAAATAATGTACTATGTGTAGTGTGATACAAGTCTGCTGTTTCAATTTATTGCCTTGAAATCTAAGCTATAGGAGAGTGGCAATATTTTTAAGTTTGGCTCCTTAAGAGTCATTTATTTTACTAACAACATATTATACGAAATGCAAGGTCGAGTTTTGACGAGAATAAAATGATAACATGCGGTTATCATTGTCTAGACGAATATTTTTCACGAGAACATAATGATATGACTGTTTGTCATATTAACAGGTGTAAATACAATGTGATAATATTATAGTACAACTTTATTCTTGTAACTTCAGGCATGGGTCGAATCGTGGAATAGTATTGTAATATTTTGTAACTTTGTGAATAACTGTATGAAAGTTACGAAAAAAATTGAGCAGATGTATTAGCACCCAAAGATCACAAATATGGCATAACACTAAAACGAAGATAATGGCAGTTATCATTTTGTTCCCCGGGGACGGCGAATTGTAGATTTTTATAAACAAAATTGCCATAAATTAATGGCATAAAATAAAACATAAAGTTATTATCAGTTAATTTTCAAATTATGAAAAAATTAGGAAAAGTTCAATAAATTATTATAAAAGATTATTAAGACAAAAGTTAATTACGCCTGAATTTTTATTCTGCTGAAATATCAATATCCAAATACAAATTATGCAATACTTGTTACGCCCTAAAAAATTATAATTTAATAAAATTTATGCCAAAAGTAGTTCACCCATCTCGGAGCGAATTGAACTTTGACAACTGTCTTGAGTGACAGAACCACGATACTAATGCGAGTTTTTAAATATGTTTGGACCATATTGCGATACATATTGCATGCTTTAAGGTTGACATCTGTATTTGACCACATTTTGAGCAATGAACATTATTTTCACCTCAGCAGCTCGAAATGGCATACTTTGCTTCGTGAAACCGACGTGCAAAATGCGATTTTGCACACTAGTTTCAGTAAGGAAAAGTAATTTGACTCGTTAATTGCATGGCGGTCAAGCGCAAGCCTAAAAATTTTTTTTTTACTTAATCAGTTTTTTATTTACTTTCCTCATATTAGAAATGAAAAATAGAGTGTTTACCTCGGGTGAAAGACCTTTTAAGGCACTCGAACTATTAGTGCCCTCGTTACGCTCAGGCGCCAAACCATCTCGTGCCTCAATAGGTTATTTTCAACCCTTGTGCAACAATCTAGAATGTAAGCGTACCTTTACATATTTATACTTACATTCACATGCAATGTTGCAGCCCCCACCTTTTTTTCCTCTTGCACACCATTCATTTGGAATCTGGAATAAGTCGCATTTTGTCACTGTATAACAGCATACTTTAGTCAATTTTTTATTCTACCATTACTCTATTCTATCCTATAACTTCCTTCCGCAGCTTGGCTCTTTTGGTTCTAACATTTAAAATAGCCTAATTAACAAACTGCCTCTGGTTAAGGCGAGGTGATCCCACTTATGAGCTTTTTTGTACCTTATTTAACACACGGGAATTACTCACGTAAACACGTTTTTTGTACCTCTGTAAATCTACTAAAATATAATGTACTTAACGCGAAAAAAAATGTTTTATTAAATTAAACATAATGTTTAAGCGCTTCATGAAATCATGAGAACAGAAACGTAAATCATGATAATTGGCTCGATACAAAAATTCGTTAAGATGACACTGAATCGCAATTTTTTTTCAGAGATTTTTTATTGAAAGTATGTGAAAGTTATATCAAAAGGGAGAGCTTATTATTTACTGAAGTATGCTGAGAACACTATTATAATTTCGTTATTATAAATCTCTGTGAAAAGAAAACGGCAAAATCTAGCTTTTCTAACGCACGCCGTTTGCGTGCGTTATTTGGTTTCTAAGTATACGCTATAGCATTCTGAGCATTATGGTTTTTGAAATAATTAAAATCCATCAAGAAATTATGAAGTTATTCAAGCTTTCTTTTCGGCTATGTCAAAACGCACGCTCGGAGCTTTGCTCGGTGTGTGACATCAAACAGCGCAGCCGGCGCGCTCTTCTTGTACAAAATTAGTAGATAATTTCAAACTTGGTTCCTCCCGCGCTCCAGGATAAAAAGTTGCCTATGTCCTATTCCCGGTCATTATCTATCTAAATTTTAAATTGATTTGGCTGAAATTGAAAATATAGATAGATAATGACCGGAAAAAGGACAAAGGCAACTTTTTATCCAGGTGCCACGCGAGTGAAGCCGCGTGCTGGAGCAAGTTTAAAATTATCTAGCGATTTTTTACCAGTGGAGCGCGCCCCGGCTGCGCTGTATGACGTCACAGCCACTCGCGGTCTTCTCGCGAGCGTTTTTTAAATTGGTGCACTAAAATTTTTGTAATTCGGTCATTTTTGGTCCGATTTAAAAAAACAAAAACACTGACTTTCTTGGTTTTTTTTATATCTACAACACACACTTAACAAAAAACGTGACTCTCTACCTCATTGAGTAACAAACATTCAAACATTACTTTTACATTTGTTATTTACGGCTGAGTCTCTATGCAAAATTAGACAAGTTACACCAGTAAAACATACCGAGAGCCGTAGGTATAGATTTTTTTTTTTTTGTTGGATAGATCTAAAGCTGAAAAGATGGTTTAGGGGCTGGGTAAACCCTTATTCACCATAACAACGTCCCGTTAAGTGCAGGCAGAAAAAAAAAAAATGTTTAATTTCAACCAATAAAGGATCATCGTTAAGCAGGTATTCTACATAAAATTAAAATTATAAAATCAATTCTAGCCTCAGTAAAAATTAAAAATTACCTTTCAAAAATTAGGTTATAAAATTAGGTGCTTATGTTGCCTCCTGATGCTGTACAAATCTAGATACGAAATTAGATGTATGTTCCTTACTTGATATAATCCGTGCTTGCGCGTTCTATTTTCCTCGATGTAGTACAAACGTGAGTCCATCGGGCTCAGGTACGTCTCCTGCTCTATCAAACAAACCCCTGTAAGCATTCAGTAATCACAATCAATAACCTTCTTAGGCTGAATTCAACAAAACTGGATTAAGTTTAGTCTCGAGAGTAAACTAGGTACTGTTTGTTTGAATATTTTGATATTGTAAAGTTGACACCTTATAACCAGGATAATTTGTATGCATAATAATGTTCGGTTCGGTTACACTTTCTAAACAATTGTATTTCAAATTAAGTCGGCTATTAGTTTACTCTCGGGTATGAACTTAATTCCAGTTTGGTCGAATCCAGCCTTCGTGACTGACTTAGTGACAGACAACCCATCTGGTCCTATGTGGGTCTATAGCAAAACATAGCGCACCGTTCTAGAGACTTGAGGGGAGTTAATTATTATATTGCGTAGACGTAGATACGACGTATTTTGAAAGGAATTTTAAAAATTTGCACCCAAGGGGTTCAAATTGGGGGTCATCATCTATCTATCTTCTATACATTTAAAAGAGCTTAACCTGACTGGCTGACTGATTCATCATCGCCGAGCCGAAAACGCAGAAACTAGAACGCTGTTTGGAAGGTAGCTACTTTTATCATCATCATCATCATCATCTCAGCCGTTGGACGTCTACTGTTGGACATAATATGCCTCCCTTAAAATTTCCTTGTGTTGCGGTTAGAAGCGGCCTGCATCCACCGCCGACCTGCAGTTTTTACAAGGTCGTCTGTCCATCTTGTCGAAATCTTGTTGCTGCTTTTATATACCTACTCGTAGTAAAACCACCATCTAAGAAAGGATTAGTTGGTTTCTCTCAGCAAAGGATGCCATTTCGAGCTGCTTAGTTTAGCTGTTAAAAAGTTATTTTCTTGCGATTTCTAACTGTTTGTTTATTGTTAATTACTTACAATTTCCTAGATAATCCCTCGCTACACCCATCTTATCCAATATATTAGCCAGTTCACATATTCCAAATATCTTACAACTTCCGTAGCCAACAATGGCTAGTAACAGTAGAATAACGTACACCTTCATTGTCAAGTACAAGAGTAGTAGTAATTCATAAATAGGGAAGGTTGCTTATTATATAGGCAGCTTATTCTCTTATCACAGTTTTCCAATTTGTTAAAATTGGTCAAGGTACATACTTATTTACTTTTTAAATCATTAGTTATGGTTACTGTAGCCAACATGGCGAACCTACTGAGAAAAAAAAATTAGTTAAATTAAAAATTTCAAGTCGAGTCCCCGACACAACAAGTGACACGATTTCAAATTTGGTTTCCCAAATTCAAAATTAGATGGCGCGACTAAAATAGACCCAAAGCTAGATCGCGCTTACGAAAACACGGAGACAGCTAATATACTAAAGAAAAGAGCTGATGATCTTCTAACGGCTGAACAGATTTTAATGAAACATAGCTAAGAACACTCTCGACCAAGACACCATTCAAACAAAAATAATTAGAATCGGTTCATCCGTTCCGGAGCTATGATACCACAAACAGATACACACCTACACAGATACACAGAGACACAGATACACAGACACACAGGTACACACTACAAACTTATAACACCCCTCTTTTTCGTTGGGGGTAAAAATGAAATAATTATGATCACGACATAGTTGGTGGCCAAACATAGATCTATTTTCTATAAAAAAAAAATATCCTCAGAGCGTGGTAAACATTCTCTCAGATCTTATAGGGTTACTAAGTCACGGGTTAAAGAGCGATTCAAATTATTTAGAGGTAAAAATTTAGTACTTTAGTATTCGGTAGCAGGATATTGGGGGGCAGAGGTGGAGAGGGAAGGTGGGGGGGGGGGTTATACTTAATCAGGGACCCAACCCCTACCAGCATTAATCCGTTTTACCCTTCAACTCCTGCTACTTGATACTAGATCCAACCCGCGTGGCTGGAGTCATCGAATGGTATTGATAGTCTTGATTTCACTGGTGAATTAGAGTTATCCCCCTTCAGTAGTTTACTATAGAGGAGTAAAGCCGCGTTGACACGGTCAAAGTACACTACATCCTCCTAGTGCTACTTGGATGACTCTGATTGGACGCCGTCGGACTCACGTGACTCACTCGTACGACGGCGTCCAATCAGAGTCATCCAAGTAGCACTAGGATGTATTGTACTTTGATCGTATGAACGCGGCTTAAGAGGCGACGGATAGAGGAGTAAGAGTCGCAGAATATTGCCAAAAAAAATTTGAGGTCAAGCCATTGACTCGAAAGAAGAAGAAGAAGGTAGTTTACTCGTACAAAGGGGACACATTCACACTGGTTTTTTCTTGTTGGTTTTCGAAGTCTTGTCTTGCCGGTTCACACATGCAAGATGGGACTGCCCCGCACACCGAGCACTGCTACAAGTAGCCTTATCTGAGGCCTTGAGAGTTTTTTGCACGCATTACATTTAGGCATTATGATAACTTTGTGCAGCGGTGCCTATAAACACACACCAAACAGAGAAGGGAACTCGTCAGATCGCTATACAGGCGCGCCCGCGCCCGATACTCCGCCCATCGACCAATAATGGGATAATATAGTAATATAGTAACGGCGTCTCGCTGGAAATGCTTCCCTCACTTTTGAGGAACTAACGACGCTGTTCATACAGATTGAAGCGATTTTGAATTCTCGTCCTTAAACTCCCCTTTCGGCGGATCCTACAGACCCTACTCCTTTAGGGCATTTTCTGATTGGACGACCTCTCAGCGCGGTACAGTCGCTTCCTATCACTTCGACGCATCTGATCCACTCATCGAGCAACTAAGGCAACACTTTTGGGAGAGGTGGTGCCGGAAGTATATAGCTGAGCTAAGCAGCGGACCAAATGGAGAACTAAGCAAAGAGAGCTTCAAGTTGGAGATCTAGTTATACTCAATGAAGATAATATTCTATTTATAAGATGGCTATACAGGCGCGCCCGCGCCCGGCACTCCGCCATCGACCAAAGATCGGCAGACACACGACCTAATTTTGTACCTACCAATTTACCTGTGTATAGTCCGGCAAAAACGGGTAGCCACGGCAACTAAAATGTCAGTACTTTGGAAACCCTTTCTCTACTAATCTATGGTAAAGTACAGGTTTCTTGTCTATGGTACAGGTGCCGAAGACGTCAGTCAGAAGTAATAATTTACTTCTAAAAGAGAATTTATCTATTTCGCGTATTTGGATTGCACAGTGGCGCCCCTATTTATTTCTATTATTTTGTGTCGGACTATAAACTTGCTTGCAAAAGTAATTAAAACTTCAAAATTATAAAGTTTTAATATATATTAACATTTAATTCGGTAAAAGGGAAAATTGTTTATTCTTAGACAGGTCCTTATCTCGGCTGTCGTGTTGAGGACAATTGCACACTGAGGCAATTCGGACCTGTTGACAAGTTCGTCACGGGCTATAATTTCTGGACATCTGTAAAATAAAAAAATAAAAAAAATTAAATACATTTATAAAACGCTCGTGGCGTAGCTTGCTTAGACGTTCTTGATTGATCGTTGAAGTTAAGCAACGTTGTGCGTGGTCACAATTTGGATGGGTGACCGCAAGTGGCATTACGAGCTGCAGGGCAATTCTACTAGATGACAACATCAATCATTCCGCTGCGGTTTGTTTCGATCTCTTAAATGTCAGCCATTTGGTGAATAGTAGAATAGCTTTTCAAAAAATTGTTCTGCCAAAGTCCAAACCTTAGCTAAAACCTCATCACTACTGAGTCGTTTGTCATTAGTAGAATAGGAAACAGTCAAAAATCTAAGGTTTAGTTGAGGTTTTGGTTGTGGTTCATAAAAAGTTTTGTACTAGAATTGCCACCCTGAGCGCTTCCTTGCTTCGGAATGCACGTTCAATTATCAGTCCTGGCTTTTACCGGCCATTTTAAGCCATGACGGATACCTTCTTTCGGCGAACGGGTTATTCCTGTTTGTCCCTGCGTCCTGTCCCCGATAGGGGACAAACACCAGAGTTAGCCACTACCTCACACGAATATACATTTGTTATGGTGAAAGGAAGCTGATCTCATGAACTTCAATTACTGAATAAAAAATAGATTACCTATGTTACGATCAATAGGTAGCTCAACTTAAGCTTAAGCTTGGATCAGTTGACCTACCTATTGATCGTTTCCAACGATCCTTAGATGGCTCAACTGGTTCTTTTTGTATTTTATGTTATGTAAATATGTACTTAGTAGTTTAGTTTCTGTAAATAAATTATAAATGTTTAAGCTCTTTTAAATTAGCTCACAAGCTTTTTTTAAAAAAAGGTACTTTTAAAAAGATATTTTATCTTTCTCTCTACTTACTTGAAAATTTCCTTGGTGATAACGTCTAATCTGTCTGTATCCACGCAGGTCATTAGCCACTCTATCCAGAACGCGAAGCCTTCCGTAATTAAGATAGTGTGAGCGCAGATGGTGTCATCAGTGATGTCATCATCATATAATGCTGAAAAGAAATAATACTCTCTGGTGAATCTGAAGTGCTCGTGGCGTAGCTTGCTTAGACGTTCTATAAAGACCGTTGATGTTAAGCGACGCTTAGAGTGGTCACAATTTGGATGGGTGACAAGTAGCATTAACAACTGAGCGCTTCCGTGCTTCAGAGGGCATGTTAAATTGTCAGTCCTGGCTTTTAAGACTTTAAGCCATGACGGAGACCTTTAGGCGGCCTAAAAACTCCGTCACCAGAGTTAGACCCTGACTCATGTTTTCGACTAACTTAATACTTTATTGCATGCTTTAAGATTGACATCTGTATTTGACCACATTTTGAGCAATGGACATTATTTTCACCTCAGCAGCTCGAAATGGCATACTTTGCTTCGAGAAACCGACGTGCAAAATGTGATTTTGCACACTGGTTTCAGTAAGGAAAAGTAATTTGAAATTTGAATGACATAAATTGCATGGCGGTCAAGCGCAAGCCTAAAATTTTTTTTATGAGCTACTTAATCAGTTTTTATTTACTTTCCTCATTATTAGAAACGAAAAATAGAGTGTTTACCTCGGGTGAAAGACCTATTAAGGCACACTAAGGCTTGTTTCACTCTTCAGCGTGTCGCCGGTCGCGTTCGCAAGTTGACCATTCACAGCACAGAGAATTTTGAATTTTCGAATTTCTCTGTGCTGTGAATGGTCAACTCGCGGACGCGACCGGCGACACGCTGAAGAGTGAAAGGCCCCTAACTATTAGCACCCTCGTTACGCTCAGGCGCCAAACCATCTCGTGCCTCAATAGGTTATTTTCAACCCTTGTGCAACAATCTACTATTTAATATAAGTAGAATGTAAGCGTATCTTTACGTATTTGTACTTACATTCACATGCAATGTTGCAGCCCCCACCTTTTTTTCCTCTTGCACACCATTCATTTGGAATCTGGAATAAGTCGCATTTTGTCACTGTATAACAGCATACTTTAGTCAATTTTTTATTCTACCATTACTCTATTCTATCCTATAACTTCCTTCCGCAGCTTGGCTCTTTTGGTTCTAACATTTAAAATAGCCTAATTAACAAACTGCCTCTGGTTAAGGCGAGGTGATCCCACTTATGAGCTTTTTTGTACCTTATTTAACACACGGGAATTACTCACGTAAACACGTTTTTTGTACCTCTGTAAATCTACTAAAATATAATGTAACGCAAAAAAAATTGTTTTATTAAATTAAACACAATGCTTAAGCGCTTCATGAAATCATGAGAACAGAAACGTAAATCATGATAATTGGCTCGATAAAAAAATTCGTTAAGATGACACTGAATCGCAATTTTTTTTCAGAGATTTTTTATTGAAAGTATTTGAAAATATCAAAAGGGAAAGCTTATTATTTACTGAAGTATGCTGAGAACACTATTATAATTTCGTTATTATAAATCTCTGTGAAAAGAAAACGGCAAAATCTAGCTTTTCAAGCGCTCGCGCCGCGGCGCCGGCCAGTGCTCGCTGCGCTGAGACGTCTTCGAGGCTGGACGCGCGCCGTTTGCTTTATTAAAACATGCGGGGGGCGAGGTAGCGCTAAATGCCTAAAGTTCTTGGATGAGGTTATCCATTAATGTTTGAATGTTTGTTACTCAGTTGTGCGCAGTGCTCAGTGAGGAAGAATCACATAACAAAATATTGTGTTTCTAAGTATGGGGGCGTATGCGCTATAGATAGCATTCTGAGCATTATGGTTTTTGAAATAATTAAAATCCATCACGAAATTATGAAGTTAGGCAAGCTTATTCATGTTTTCTTTTCGGCTATTTCAAAACGCACGCTCGGAGCTTCGCTCGGGTGACATGACATCAAACAGCGCAGCCGGCGCGCTCTTCTAGTACAAAATCAGTAGATAATTTCAAACTTGCTGCCCGCGGCTTCGCCCGCATTGCACCTGGATAAAAAGTTGCCTATGTCCTATTCCCGGTCATTATCTATCTAAATTTTAAATTGATTTGGCTGAAATTGAAAATATAGATAATGACCGGAAATAGGACAAAGGCATTCAAACATTACTTTTACATTTATTATTTACGGCTGAGTCTCTATGCAAAATTAGACAAGTTACACCAGTAAAACATACCGGGTGCCGTACATATTGATTATGTTTTTGTTGTTGGATAGATCTAAAGCTGAAAAGATGGTTTAGGGGCTGGGTAAACCCTTAGAGCCTGTCCAGATGGAGGCGTTTTACGCGCGTAAACTATTGCCATCCTTATTTTTCACTGTCTAACAAAAGAGGATGGCAATAGTTTACGCGCGTAAAACGCCTACGTTCTGGACAGGCTCTTAATCACCCTAACAACGTCCTGTTAAGTGCAGGCATAAAATAAAAAATAAAAATAAATGTTTAATTTCAACCAACAAAGGATCATAGTTAGGCAGGTATTCTACATAAAATTAAAATCATAAAATCAATTCTAGCCTCAATAAAAATTAAAAATTACTTTTCAAAAATTAGGTTATAAAATTAGGTGCTTATGTTGCCTCCTGATGCTGTACAAATCTAGATACGAAATTTGATGTATGTTCCTTACTTGATATAATCCGTGCTTGCGCGTTCTATTTTCCTCGATGTAGTACAAACGTGAGTCCATCGGGCTCAGGTACGTCTCCTGCTCTATCAAACAAACCCCTGTAAGCATTCAGTAATCACAATCAATAACCTTCTTAGGCTGAATTCAACCAAACTGGATTAAGTTTAGTCTCGAGAGTAAACTAGGTACTGTTTGTTTGAATATTTTGATATTGTAAAGTTGACACCTTATAACCAGGATAATTTGTATGCATAATAATGTTCGGTTCGGTTACACTTTCTAAACAATTGTATTTCAAATTAAGTCGGCTATTAGTTTACTCTCGGGTATGAACTTAATTCCAGTTTGGTCGAATCCAGCCTTCGTGACTGACTTAGTGACAGACAACCCATCTGGTCCTACGTGGGTCTATGGCGAAATATAGCGCACCGTTCTAGAGACTTGAGGGGAGTTAATTATTATATTGCGTAGACGTAGATACGACGTATTTTGAAAGGAATTTTAAAAATTTGCACCCAAGGGGTTCAAATTGGGGGTCATCATCTATCTATCTTCAATACATTTAAAAGAGCTTAACCTGACTGGCTGACTGATTCATCATCGCCGAGCCGAAAACGCAGAAACTAGAACGCTGTTTGGAAGGTAGCTACTTTTATCATCATCATCATCATCATCTCAGCCGTTGGACGTCTACTGTTGGACATAATATGCCTCCCTTAAAATTTCCTTGTGTTGCGGTTAGAAGCGGCCTGCATCCACCGCCGACCTGCAGTTTTTACAAGGTCGTCTGTCCATCTTGTCGAAATCTTGTTGCTGCTTTTATATACCTACTCGTAGTAAAACCACCATCTAAGAAAGGATTAGTTGGTTTCTCTCAGCAAAGGATGGCATTTCGAGCTGCTTAGTTTAGCTGTGAAAAAGTTATTTTCTTGCGATTTCTAACTGTTTGTTTATTGTTAATTACTTACAATTTCCTAGATAATCCCTCGCTACACCCATCTTATCCAATATATTAGCCAGTTCACATATTCCAAATATCTTACAACTTCCGTAGCCAACAATGGCTAGTAACAGTAGAATAACGTACACCTTCATTGTCAAGTACAAGAGTAGTAGTAATTCATAAATAGGGAAGGTTGCTTATTATATAGGCAGCTTATTCTCTTATCACATAGTTTTCCAATTTGTTAAAATTGGTCAAGGTACATACTTATTTATTATTTAAATCATTAGTTATGATTACCGTAGCCAACATGGCGAACCTACTGAGAAAAAAAAATTAGTAAAATTAAAAATTTCAAGTAACCCCCGAGTCCCCGACACAACAAGTGACACGATTTCAAATTTGGTTTCCCAAATTCAAAATTAGATGGCGCGACTAAAATAGACCCAAAGCTAGATCGCGCTTACGAAAACACGGAGACAGCTAATACACTAAAGAAAAGAGCTGATGATCTTCTAACGGCTGAACAGATTTTAATGAAACATAGCTAAGAACACTCTCGACCAAGACACCATTCAAACAAAAATAATTAGAATCGGTTCATCTGTTCCGGAGCTATGATACCACAAACAGATACACACCTACACAGATACACAGAGACACAGATACACAGACACACAGGTACACACTACAAACTTATAACACCCCTCTTTTTCGTTGGGGGTAAAAATGAAATAATTATGATCACGACATAGTTGGTGGCCAAACATAGATCTATTTTCTATAAAAAAAAATATCCTCAGAGCGTGGTAAACATTCTCTCAGATCTTATAGGGTTACTAAGTCACGGGTTAAAGAGCGATTCAAATTATTTAGAGGTAAAAATTTAGTACTTTAGTATTCGGTAGCAGGATATTGGGGGGCAGAGGTGGAGAGGGGAGGTGGGGGGGGGGTTATACTTAATCAGGGACCCAACCCCTACCAGCATTAACCTGTTTTACCCTTCAACTCCTGCTACTTGATACTAGATCCAACCCGCGTGGCTGGAGTCATCGAATGGTAGGTATTGATAGTCTTGATTTCACTGGTGAATCAGAGTTATCCCCCTTCAGTAGTTTACTATAGCGGTGCCTATAAACACACACCAAACAGAGAAGGGAACTCGTCAGGGCGTCGATTCTCGTACCGAACTTTTTATCAACCTCAACCAAAACCAAAACTAAAGCGACTGTTTCCATGACTACTAATAACAAACGACTCAGTTGTGGTGAGGTTTTGAATTTTGGAAGAACAAATTTTTGAAAAGCTATTCTACTATTCACCAAATGGCTGACATTTAAGAGATCGAACCAAAACCAAAGCGGTTGTCATCTAATAGAATACAGGCCCAGATCGCTATACAGGCGCGCCCGCGCCCGATACTCCGCCCATCGACCAATAATGGGATAATATAGTAATATAGTAACGGCGTCTCGCTGGAAATGCTTCCCTTATTTTTGAGGAACTAACGACGCTGTTCATACAGATTGAAGCGATTTTGAATTCTCGTCCTTAAACTCCCCTTTCGGCGGATCCTACAGACCCTACTCCTTTAGGGCATTTTCTGATTGGACGACCTCTCAGCGCGGTACAGTCGCTTCCTATCACTTCGACGCATCTGATCCACTCATCGAGCAACTAAGGCAACACTTTTGGGAGAGGTGGTGCCGGAAGTATATAGCTGAGCTAAGCAGCGGACCAAATGGAGAACTAAGCAAAGAGAGCTTCAAGTCGGAGATCTAGTTATACTCAATGAAGATAATATTCTATTTATAAGATGGCTATACAGGCGCGCCCGCGCCCGACACTCCGCCATCGACCAAAGATCGGCAGACACACGACCTAATTTTGTACTTACCAATTTACCTGTGTATAGTCCGGCAAAAACGGGTAGCCACGGCAACTAAAATGTCAGTACTTCGAAACCCTTTCTCTACTAATCTATGGTAAAGTACAGGTTTCTTGTCTATGGTACAGGTGCCGAAGACGTCAGTCAGAAGTAATAATTTACTTCTAAAAGATAATTTATCTATTTCGCGTATTTGGATTGCACAGTGGCGCCCCTATTTATTTCTATTATTTTGTGTCGGACTATAAACTTGCTTGCAAAAGTAATTAAAACTTCAAAATTATAAAGTTTTATTATATATTAACATTTAATTCGGTAAAAGGGAAAATTGTTTATTCTTAGACAGGTCCTTATCTCGGCTGTCGTGTTGAGGACAATTGCACACTGAGGCAATTCGGACCTGTTGACAAGTTCGTCACGGGCTATAATTTCTGGACATCTGTAAAATAAAAAAATAAAAAAAATTAAATACATTTATAAAACGCTCGTGGCGTAGCTTGCTTAGACGTTCTTGATTGATCGTTGAAGTTAAGCAACGTTGTGCATGGTCACAATTTGGATGGGTGACCGCAAGTGGCATTACGAGCTGCAGGGCAATTCTACTAGATGACAACATCAATCATTCCGCTGCGGTTTGTTTCGATCTCTTAAATGTCAGCCATTTGGTGAATAGTAGAATAGCTTTTCAAAAAATTGTTCTGCCAAGGTCCAAACCTTAGCTAAAACCTCATCACAACTGAGTCGTTTGTCATTAGTAGAATAGGAAACAGTCAAAAATCTAAGGTTTAGTTGAGGTTTTGGTTGTGGTTCATAAAAAGTTTTGTACTAGAATTGCCACCCTGAGCGCTTCCTTGCTTCGGAATGCACGTTCAATTATCAGTCTCGGCTTTTACCGGCCATTTTAAGCCATGACGGATACCTTCTTTCGGCGAACGGGTTATTCCTGTTTGTCCCTGCGTCCTGTCCCCGATAGGGGACAAAAACCAGAGTTAGCCACTACCTCACACGAATATACATTTGTTATGGTGAAAGGAAGCTGATCTCTTGAACTTCAATTACTGAATAAAAAATAGATTAGGTACCTATGTTACGATCAATAGGTAGCTCAACTTAAGCTTAAGCTTGGATCAGTTGACCTACCTATTGATCGTTTCCAACGATCCTTAGATGGCTCAACTGGTTCTTTTTGTATTTTATGTTATGTAAATATATAGTAGTTTAGTTTCTGTAAATAAACTATAAATGTTTAAGCTCTTTTAAATTAGCTCACAAGCTTTTTTTAAAAAATGGTACTTTTTAAAAGATATTTTATCTTTCTCTCTACTTACTTGAAAATTTCCTTGGTGATAACGTCTAATCTGTCTGTATCCACGCAGGTCATTAGCCACTCTATCCAGAACGCGAAGCCTTCCGTAATTAAGATAGTGTGAGCGCAGATGGTGTCATCAGTGATGTCATCATCATATAATGCTGAAAAGAAATAATACTCTCTGGTGACTCTGAAGTGCTCGTGGCGTAGCTTGCTTAGACGTTCTATAAAGACCGTTGATGTTAAGCGACGCTTAGAGTGGTCACAATTTGGATGGGTGACAAGTAGCATTAACAACTGAGCGCTTCCGTGCTTCAGGGGGCATGTTAAATTGTCAGTCCTGGCTTTTAAAACTTTAAGCCATGACGGAGACCTTTAGGCGGCCTAAAAACTCCGTCACCAGAGTTAGACCCTGACTCATGTTTTCGACTAACTTAATACTTTATTGCATGCTTTAAGATTGACATCTGTATTTGACCACATTTTGAGCAATGGACATTATTTTCACCTCAGCAGCTCGAAATGGCATACTTTGCTTCGAGAAACCGACGTGCAAAATGCGATTTTGCACACTGGTTTCAGTAAGGAAAAGTAATTTGAAATTTGAATGACATAAATTGCATGGCGGTCAAGCGCAAGCCTAAAAATTTTTTTATGAGCTACTTAATCAGTTTTTATTTACTTTCCTCATTATTAGAAACGAAAAATAGAGTGTTTACCTCGGGTGAAAGACCTATTAAGGCACAATAAGGCTTGTTTCACTCTTCAGCGTGTCGCCGGTCGCGTTCGCAAGTTGACCATTCACAGCACAGAGAATTTTGAATTTTCGAATTTCTCTGTGCTGTGAATGGTCAACTCGCGGACGCGACCGGCGACACGCTGAAGAGTGAAAGGCCCCTAACTATTAGCACCCTCGTTACGCTCAGGCACCAAACCATCTCGTGCCTCAATAGGTTATTTTCAACCCTTGTGCAACAATCTACTATTTAATACTAGTAGTTCGCCCCGAACTGAGATCTCGCGCACCGTCGTGTTGATAGCCTTGATTTGGACTTGTTTCTGACTACCCCTATACCTACGTTAAGTGCTCCTTCTAGTGTTTACCACACAATGATATCTAATGCACTACCTCAGTATGGTAAAGATTATAAGGCATGCATGCAATACATTAAGTCGTGTCGTGTTTATATTCAATAGTTGACCCCGCGAACTTCGTACCGCGCCTCAGGGAAGGCCTCTTAGTTCGAGAAATTATTAAAATAGCAGTTCAATACAAAATGTATGAGAAAATCAATTCCCTCCCCTCCCCCTCCCTCCCCTTCCCTCCCCCTCCCCTCCCCTCCCCTCCCCCTCCCGCTCCTCCTCCCCCTCCCCTTCCCCCTCCGTCTCCCTCTATAATTTTGGTACATGCCCAGCCCACTATTTGCAGGAGTTAGCATTTGCATACGTGACAGGTTGCAAGCCCATCGCCGCTATTAGAACGTTAACTGGTTTCCTCACGATGTTTTTTTTCACCGTTTAGAGCTCGTGTTAATGCGCATTTAAATTTTTCTAATCGAAAAATCCATTGATGAGCACGGCCAGGGTTCGAACTTACGACCTATGAATCGAAAATCGAGCACTCTTCCACTCGGCCAACACGGCTTTTATTTTCAATCTCAAGGAAAACTATCAAGAAGCAACTAAAATCATTGCAAACCAAACCACAACGATGCCACACTCTTTGTCTGTTAACCAGACCTACGAATACATCGAAACTCTATGAAACGGGAGCTCTCTCCATACATCCGTTAATTGGTTTTCATCATTTTTCTTTTTCTCTGTATTTCAAAAACTATAGAACCTAAAAGAAAACTAAAAACCATTTTGGAATGTATAAATTGAGTACTTTCATATGACACCCCACTCAATATATTTGGGTAACTTTGAAAAAAATTTACCCCCTTGGGAACCCCATATCTTTACAACCCCTTCATCGATTACGCTCATACGCTCCACAGCAAATTTCCATAGCACAACCTATTGACCTATCAAGTTTCATACAGATTGGATAAGCGGTTCGATAGTTATGCGAGAACATAAAAATGAAACATACAAATATACAAACATACAAACATACAAACATACAAACATACAAACATACAAAGCAAAATCGCCTAACTTGCCACTAAGATCTTCGCTCGCTTCGCTCGCTCGATCGATAAGTAGAATGTAAGCGTATCTTTACGTATTTGTACTTACATTCACATGCAATGTTGCAGCCCCCACCTTTTTTTCCTCTTTCACACCATTCATTTGGAATCTGGAATAAGTCGCATTTTGTCACTGTAGGTATAACAGCATACTTTAGCCAATTTTTTATTCTACCATTACTCTATTCAATCCTATAACTTCCTTCCGCAGCTTGGCTCATTTGGTTGTAACATTTAAAATAGCCTCTAAATTAACAAACTGCCCCTGGTTAAGGCGAGGTGGTCCCACTTATGAGCTTTTTTGTACCTTATTTAATACACGGGAATTACTCACGTAAACACGTTTTTTGTACCTCTGTAAATC
This sequence comes from Camptogramma bilineatum, assembly GCA_958496255.1. Taxonomy (NCBI): domain Eukaryota; kingdom Metazoa; phylum Arthropoda; class Insecta; order Lepidoptera; family Geometridae; genus Camptogramma; species Camptogramma bilineatum. The sequence continues at coordinate 5,709,062 of OY292473.1, read as the reverse complement.
TACTAAAATATAATGTAACGCAAAAAAAATTGTTTTATTAAATTAAACATAATGCTTAAGCGCTTCATGAAATCATGAGAACAGAAACGTAAATCATGATAATTGGCTCGATAAAAAAATTCGTTAAGATGACACTGAATCGCAATTTTTTTTCAGAGATTTTTTATTGAAAGTATTTGAAAATATCAAAAGGGAAAGCTTATTATTTACTGAAGTATGCTGAGAACACTATTATAATTTCGTTATTATAAATCTCTGTGAAAAGAAAACGGCAAAATCTAGCTTTTCAAGCGCTCGCGCCGGCGCCGCCGGCCAGTGCTCGCTGCGCTGAGACGTCTTCGAGGCTGGACGCGCGCCGTTTGCTTTATTAAAACATGCGGGGGGGTGAGGTAGCGCTAAATGCCTAAAGTTCTTGGATGAGGTTATCCAAGTTAATGTTTTAATGTTTGTTACTCAGTTGTGCGATGTGCTCAGTGAGGAAGAATCACATAACAAAATATTGTGTTTCTAAGTATGGGGGCGTATGCGCTATAGATAGCATTCTGAGCATTATGGTTTTTGAAATAATTAAAATCCATCACGAAATTATGAAGTTATTCAAGCTTTCTTTTCGGCTATGTCAAAACGCACGCTCGGAGCTTTGCTCGGTGTGTGACATCAAACAGCGCAGCCGGCGCGCTCTTCTTGTACAAAATTAGTAGATAATTTCAAACTTGGTTCCTCCCGCGCTCCAGGATAAAAAGTTGCCTATGTCCTATTCCCGGTCATTATCTATCTAAATTTTAAATTGATTTGGCTGAAATTGAAGATATAGATAGATAATGACCGGAAAAAGGACAAAGGCAACTTTTTATCCAGGTGCCACGCGAGTGAAGCCGCGTGCTGGAGCAAGTTTAAAATTATCCTGCGATTTTTTACCAGTGGAGCGCGCCCCGGCTGAAGTTAGGCAAGCTTATTCATGTTTTCTTTTCGGCTATTTCAAAACGCACGCTCGGAGCTTCGCTCGGTGTATGACATGACATCAAACAGCACAGCCGGCGCGCTCTTCTAGTACAAAATCAGTAGATAATTTCAAACTTGCTGCCCGTGGCTTCGCCCGCGTTGCATCTGGATAAAAAGTTGCCTATGTCCTATTCCCGGTCATTATCTATCTAAATTTTAAATTGATTTGGCTGAAATTGAAAATATAGATAATGACCGGAAATAGGACAAAGGCAACTTTTTATCCAGGTGCCACGCGAGTGAAGCCGCGTGCTGGAGCAAGTTTAAAATTATCTAGCGATTTTTTTACTAGTGGAGCGCGCCGGCTGCGCTGTATGACGTCACAGCGTTTTTTAAATTGGTGCACTAAAATGTTTGTAACTCTGTCATTTTTGATCCGATTTAAAAAAACAAAAACACAGCATTTCTTGTTTTTTATTATATCTACAATTCTGCACACTTAACAAAAAACGTGACTCTCTCTACCTCATTGAGTAACAAACATTCAAACATTACTTTTACATTTATTATTTACTGCTGAGTCTCTATGCAAAATTAGACAAGTTACACCAGTAAACATACCGGGAGCCGTACTACATATTGATTATGTTTTTGTTGTTGGATAGATCTAAAGCTGAAAAGATGGTTTAGGGGCTGGGTAAACCCTTATTCACCCTAACAACGTCCCGTTCAGTGCAGGCAGAAAAAAAAAAAAGTTTAATTTCAACCAACAAAGGATCATAGTTAGGCAGGTATTCTACATAAAATTTAAATCATAAAATCAATTCTAGCCTCAGTAAAAATTAAAAATTACCTTTCAAAAATTAGGTTATAAATTAGGTGCTTATGTTGCCCCCTGATGCTGTATAAATCTAGATACGAAATTAGATGTATCATGTTCCTTACTTGATATAATCCGTGCTTGCGCGTTCTATTTTCCTCGATGTAGTACAAACGAGAGTCCCTCGGGCTCAGGTACGTTTCCTGCTCTATCAAACAGACCCCTGTAAGCATTCAGTAATCACAATCAATAACATTCTTAGGCTGAATTCAACCAAACTAGATTAAGTTTAGTCTCGAGAGTAAACTACTGTTTGTTTGAATATTTTGATATTAAAAAGTTGACACCTTATAACCAGGATAATTTGGATGCACATAATAATGTTCGGTTCGGTTGCGCTTTCTAAACAATTGTATTTCGAATTAAGTCGGCTGTTAGTTTACTCTCGGGTATGAACTTAATCCAGTTTGGTCGAATCCAGCCTTAGTCGTGACTTATTGACAAACAATCCATCTGGTCCTATGTGGGTCTATAGCAAAACATAGCGCACCGTTCTAGAGACTTGAGGGGATTTAATTATTATATTGCGTAGACGTAGATACGACGTATTTTGAAAGGAATTTTAAAAATTTGCACCCTATGTGGTTCAAATTGGGAGTCATCATCTATCTTTTATACATATAAAAGAGCTTAACCTGACTGACTGACTGATTCATCATCGCCGAGCCGAAAACGCAGAAACTAGAATGCTGAAATTTGGAAGGTAGGTAGCTGCTTTTATCATCATCATCATTTCAGCCGCTGGACGTCTCTGTTGGACATAAGCCTCCCTCAAAAATTTCCATGTGTTTCGGTTAGAAGCGGCCTGCATCCACCGCCGACCTGCAGTTTTTACAAGGTCGTCTGTCCATCTTGTCGAAATCTTTTTGCTGCTTTTTTACTCGTAGTAAAACCACCATCTAAGAAAGGATTAATTGGTTTCTCTCAGCAAAGGATGCCATTTCGAGCTGCTTAGTTCTTCTGTGAAATAGTTATTTGTGCAACAAGAGAGCAAAGTTGATGTTTATCTCGAGTGCTGATTTTGAATCCCGAGCGAACGAGGGATTCTAAGAATTGAATCACGAGCGTAGCGAGTGATTCTACGTTAGAATCCCGAGTCTAGCGAGGAATTCAAAGGCACGAGATGTGAAAAACTTTGGTCTCGTGTAGCACACAAAATTTTTCACCTCAGCAACGAGAACATTAACCTACAAATAAAAGATACAACTTTGTACATAATGAAGCAACTAATCCATAATAGGTTTTCATTTAAATTTATTTAAAAATAGCGCATTTTTCTCAGAAATTAAACGAACATAATAACAGTTATTGTAGTTTTGTAAATTAAAAGTTTCTGTTTTGTTCAGAACTTACCTACGTGCTTCTCAGGAAGGGAACTTTGTTCATCACAATCACTTTTTGTCTCAACTCTTCTCTCTGGAGATAAATTAGTGTATTCGCCACTGGTTTCACTCATCTTTATTGTTTTATGAATTTTCAACAAATAACTAGCGTAACAGAAACAAATTCCCGCTATTTTATTTTTAAAAGGTGCGTTATTTGTTTTTTTTCATAGACAGGCTAGCGATTGACCGCCATGCACTACCACGTGTCAATCGACGACATTCGAATTTCAAATCACTTTTCCTCACTGAAACCAGTGTGCAAAATGCGATTTTGCACACTGGTTTCTCGCAGCAAAGGATGCCATTTCGAGCTGCTGAGGTGAAAAAGTTATTTCCTTGCGATTTCTAACTGTTTGTTTATTGTTAGTTACTTACAATTTCCTAGATAATCCCTCGCTACACCCATCTTATCCAATATATTAGCCAGTTCACATATTCCAAATATCTTACAACTTCCGTAGCCAGCAATGGCTAGTAAAAGTAGAAAAACGTACACCTTCATTGTCAAGTACAAGAGTAGTAATTCATAAATAGGGAAGGTTGCTTATTATATAGGCAGCTTATTCTCATAACACATAGTTTTCCAATTTGTTAAAATTGGTCAAGGTACATACTTATTTACTTTTTAAATCATTAGTTAAGGTACCGTAGCCGACATGGCGAATCTACTGAACAAAAATAAATAAAGTAATTTAAAAATGTCACTAAGATCTTCGCTCGCTTCTAGGAGTGGGTGAGATATATCGTATACAGTTATCAAATCCATATATCGGTACAATATCAGGATATCGATATCGGCTTGTACTGAAACCATATATTTCGATATTCTCGATATGACGCGCATCCGCGCATCGCACCGATACGCCCGATACGATATTTTTACTTGATACTGATATTACGATATTTTCGATATGACGCACATCCGCGCATCACACCGATACGCCCCGATACGATATTTTTACTTGATACTGATATTACGATGATATTACGATATTACTGATTCAGTCGTATCGTTTCGTATCGTATCGCAGTCGAATAGATTTTTGAACTCATCATGAATGAAAGAGCACGAGGGTGTAGTAAATGAAAGAGAACAAGCTAATCGTAAGTATCGTTCTAAATCTGAACCTTAAAATTATGTTATGTATGAGAGATGCAAATTCATCCTAACGTATTTGTAGACAAAATGTTTTAACATTCAACTTTATGTGCAGGGCAATAATGACTTTAATAAAACGCATTGTTTTTGTGCAGGTTGAACTTTGGCCTTGAACTAGAAAATTCGTTTGTTTTGTTTTTGAAAATTGACGATTTATTTTGAATCAATCAGTTGCATGTACCTAAACAATTGCGCAGTGCAAGCGTTTACTCGTCTGTTTTAATGAAAGGATATTAGGATAGTGTCTTGATAGTGTCGAACTGTGTAAATAATGTGTAAAAGACTTTTTAGGGAAACATTTCTGTAAATATTTTATTTTTGTAACTTTTATTCTGGAAATGTGTAAATAAAATATTATAGCTGTGTTCATGTGCCTGACTATGGTGTGAGTGTTTGGATCTTTGGATAGTCGGATACCTACCTATCGTGCAGGTATTTAGTACCTACATCATTGTAGATAGGTAGGTACGTACCTAAGTAGGTACATGGATGCCTAACATATTTAAATTGTGTTGTGAAGCAAGTTTGTGAGTATTACAAAAAAAAAAAATTAAAAGTCACAAAAATAAACAGAAAGCCAGGAAAATGTATGAAGGAAAGTTCATTGATATCGATATTGTTTAAAAAACGCTGTATCGTAAACTACCAATCGTATACCTACACTTAGAGAAACGTCTTACAATTATCGAGAACCCTATACGTACGCCAATATATGGTTTCAGAAAATATATAGCTATGAAATCCGATATCGTTATTTAATATATGGTTTCGATATGATATTCTGTAAAAGGTATATTACCCATGCCTACTCGCTTCACTCGCTCGATCGATAATTCAACATAAGTATCTATTAAAAAACATGTCATGTTTGATTTGATTTGTTTTGCTTTCGAACTGATTGCAAATTTTTTTTAGTACCTACATACAATCTGTAGTGTAACCATGTATAACTATCAGGTTACTTTGTTAAACCTTGAAATGGTATGAATATTTCATTTTGTAATAATTGGCTTTAGGTAAATAGGTATGTTTTTTTAGCTTTTTTTATGTACAGAAAGCATCACCAATAAGTATCTCCTTATAGTGTAAATTGAAAGCTGCCGTGCGCAGGCGATGTAAAGCCACAAAAATTAAGCCGAAATAACTAAAGAGTTCATACAGATCTATGTGAACGCCACAAACATTATTGTAAATACCAGAAAGTTGCAGAATAACATTAGGTAAGTATTTCATAGATTGTTTTTATCTTATTACCTAATATGCCATCATGTAATAGTGTTCTTATTTTCAGATTAATGGGGATGAAAGGATGTCATAATATTGGTCCAGCAAGTTGCTTATCGAGAAGGAATAGTGTATTTAGTTCATGGTAACTGTGCGCTTCATCGTTCGCGAGCTATTACTAACTTTTATTAAACTGAAAGCTAACTGATATTGTTTTAAATTGTAGATAATATTACTTAGTCTGATCTGATTTGTCCTAATATAAATCCTAATAGGTACATTACTTGGTATCTAAATGCCCACGTTTTGCGAATTTTCAAAAAATTCGAGATAAGTTGGATTTATTTGTCCTTGGAGGGATCTCAGGACAAATAAATCAATGTGATAAAACTGACAACCATTCACACATGTATCAAGGACAAAACAGATCTCTTTGAGTACCCGATCAGACACAATGTGGATACCCCGGAAACAATGAGACCCTTGATCGCTTTGTTCCATACGACAGGGGAAGTATCTAGTAAATGTATACCCCTATTAGGTTGTTTAAAATCGTTTGCGAATTTAACGTAAGTACACATTTCATTGTACATTGTTCTAAATGCATAGGTATACAAAAATTGACGTGGAAATTAAAGTTTATATTTATTTTGGGCCTGTAGAATTTGCTGATACTAAACTCGCTAGCAAAATTTCTAAAAAAATCTAGATCTCGACAATAGTGCCACCTGAGGCGCGATTCAAATCTCGGAATGTATTCCAAATTCTTATGATCATCCAAGGAAAGATAGAAGGGAGAAGAGGAGTTGGCAGGAGACGCCATTCCTGGTTAAAAAACCTGCGGGACTGGTTTGGCTGCAGTAGAGTGCGCCGCAAACTTAATGGCGGCTGAAGTGCGCGGCAGATTCGACTTTGCGCAGGTACAGTCAACGCAATTGCGGGGAGGTGAAGGTGGTGAGGGGCGGGGGTAGGCGGGCTATGTAGATAAAGTTTACTTTATTCTATTGCGTTGACTGTACCTGTGCAAAGTCGAATCTGCCGCGCACGTCAGCCGCCATTAAGTTTGCGGCGCACTCTACCACATCTCTGTTTAGAGCCGCAGTTTCCAAAATCATGATGTTGTCCAATCACCCGAAGAAGAAGATTCCAAATTTGGAAAGTGACGTTTCTGCGCTGAAAAAAACGTCAACTTTCCAATTGAAATCATCGAATCGGATGCTAATTTGGAAGTCAGAATCAGGGGGCTGGGCCCAACAATAGTTATTTTGAGTCCAATGCCCCTAAAAATACCGGCTGGCCTCTTAGCTCAGTTGGTAGTAGCTCTGCCTTGGGCTCTACCTGTCGTGGGTTCGATTCCCATCCAGGACAAACATTTATGTGATGAACATAGATGTTTGTTCTGTGCCTGGGTGTTATAAAATATTCTATTTATATGCATTTAAAAAAAAAAATATTAACCTATAAGTAAGTATTCGATCAGTTATCTGGTTCCCATAGTACAAGCTTTGCTTAGTTTAGGGCTAGATGGCGCTGTGTGAAATGTCCAGCATTATTTATTTATTTGGCGGGGATGACCGAGTTTTTCAGGATACGGTGGGCTCCTATTTTCGTCTAGCTAAGACATGGTGGATAGCTTCGAGCAAATAAATCACAATCGGTAACCTAACCAAACTTTTAACAACCAACGAAGTAACTTTTCACATTTCACAGTCTTAATAAAACCAAACAGGTACGTCCGCTCGGTTCGAGCACTGGTGCTAGAGTGCCCACGGGTAGAAATGTTCCTAGTCAGAAGCTTGGACTTGTGTTTAATCTGTGCTTTGATCAGAAAACTATGTATGACAGTTCGTTCTCCGCTCCTCAATTCTTCCGATTCCGAATGAGTTGCTATTTTGATGACAATGTCAATGTCAATGAATGATTGAGATCTTTGAGGGTAGGTATCTCTGTGGATGTGGGTAGTCTGTGCTCTGCGGTCTAATGTCTAACGATCATTGTGTATTTAGTTTGTTGATTTTCCCCGCCTATTTCTGTTCCTTATTAGCTGCAAACGGTTTGTACCTTCAGTACCTACGATGTATTTTATGTGTTGTGTTAACTTGTGTTGTACCAGGTTGTACAAATTTGGGGTTTGTCGCCCGCGTTACAAGGTCCTGAGCTGGAAGGCGCCCTTAGTGTTCTGGGGCGCCTTAAGCGGAGGGGGAGCGGAGGCTTGCAGCCCGCCCCCATTGAGAAGGGCCCGCAAGGGCAAACGCTGTAGGAGTTGCGGATGTGTGCGAAAGCGTTCCCGTAACTCCTACCCAAGCGAGACGTAGGAACACCCCAGGTTTTTAGTGGGTATGCCCCCCTTCTGGGGGTGACTCCCACATAACCTCCCGTCCCCCCCAGGGCGGGTGGTATCCATAAAGGATTTTCCTGGGTCAAAAAAAAAAAAAAAAAAAAAAAAAAAAAAGGTTGTACAAATTTGCGAAAGGCCGCTGTATTCCATATTCCCAGTGTGTAGTGTAATCAGACTCAAAAAGTGGCTCGATTGTTTATGCAGTGATTTGTTGAGAAACGTGAGTTTGAACGAGATTTCAAGACGCCAAGTGTGTCACAGACATTTTGAGGCCTATAGGACCCGCCCCGGCTTCGCACTGGTCACATCACACATCACAGAAACCTAAGATTTATCAGTGTTTCTCTAGGTACTATATTATGCATGTATTATACATATAAACCTTCCTGTTGAATCACTCTATCTATTAAAAAAACCGAATCAAAATCTGTAAAAAAAACCTATGTAAAAAAAAAACATCATCAAAATCCGTTGCGTAGTTTTAAAGATTTAAGCAATGCTTAGATCTTTAAAACTACGCAACGGATTTTGATGATGTTTTTTTTTTACATAGGGACAGACAGCGGGAAGCGACTTTGTTTATTATACAATATACCTACTATTTAGTGTTAAGAAAAAATTTAAAAAATAATAATAAATGATTATCTATGTTTCGTTTTTTTCTATCAACAACACCTTCTTTCCCTTAGGCCACTGACCTTTACTATGGCATTGATCTCAATAGTACACATTGAGATCAATGCCTTAGAAATATTGAATGAAAAAAGCAATCCTACCAAATTAATTTGTTTGGTAGAATGACAATTCTGCTCGGTGCCGGTGTAGCAGAAAAAAAAAAAGAAACGTCATACATCGTTTTCTGATAGCCAATCAGGAGCGAGTAACATCTATTTAGTCTGTGAACACAAGTCCACACTAAAATGTTCCCGACATTTCCATCTGATACGTAGTATCTCTACCTAATCTGTGAGAGTGCCCGCTCGCTCCAACGGCCGCACCGCACCCAAGAATGACGAGCTCTGTCGTCACCTTGCGTTCGGATTTTATTTGGATTTCGGAGAAACAGAGTTGCCACCAAATAATAACAGATGGCGCTGCAGTATTTCCGCAGCAGTGTTGCCGCTGCTTAATTCTAGATTTTGCCACACTAAATCTCCGACATATTTATTAAATACAAAAAACCTTAATTGCCGCCTCTTAACCCGTGAAACTACAGTCCTTATTTCAACACTGTGTTTACTTGCCCATTCTTCTTTTTAAGATCTTTGATAATCTTTAATCAATAAATTCTACCGTCGGATTGTCCCCTCAAAGGGGCATCGCACTTACCTACAGAAAAATGTTCTTTGTGTTCCCAATAATTGATAGAAAACCTAAAATAATAAAGCAGAGTGTACTGAATTCTGCAGTGTTCATTTATTAGCCTTTAATAACTTGATGACTCAAGATAAAATATATTTAACCCAGTGTTATTTTTTAATTGTTCAATGGACAGTAAAACAGAACAACAGAACAGCAACTTACAAACTCAGATTCAAGTAAATCGCACTACCTATTAAAAAGTACCCATAAAAACTTTGACACCCCATTTCACCCCTTTTTAAGGGTTGTTTTGAATAATCCTAAAATATGTTTCCGTTTATTTAGCATTTCGAGTAGGTACCTATACGAACCAAGCAAATCATACCTACCCCACGTTAAAAAGTTTCATACAAACGTTTTCACTACTTTTCACTCCTTTAGGGGTTGAATTACGAAAAAAAAATGCCTTAGTGGGTGGTTTTACTAGAAAAGAAAGCTACCTTCCAAGTTTCAGCTTCTAGTTTCGTTCAAAGAAACCACCATTATCGCGCCATTTTTGCACTTAAACACCATTTTCGCGCTGGATTTGAACTTAGCTATATTAGAATGAAATAAAATACACTCCAAGAGCTTTCATATGAAAATATTTCATCGTCGTTGGATAAAATGGGTCCAGTGTTTAAGCAATGATGTCCTTTATCGTTACAATTTTAAGATTTATTGATCAAAGACAAAGAGTGCTACACGTCTCAACAAAATATTTTCATATGGGGGAACATAAAATTATGATAGTGGTATCACTTTAAGTTTATTTATTAGACAAAGCCTAGACAAACCTATTAAGGTTTCAAGGTACAATACATATTGTATCCCTGTATTTTATAAGTAAAACAATAAATAAAAAAAATTAAAAAATAAATTATTTAAAAAGTACACACACATCATATTTATATTAAACCACTCTTAAAAATAAAAACACAAATATATAAATTCTGATGTAAATGGCTAACGAAACAATAAAAAACAAAAAACATTATTCTAATCAAGAAAATAAAAGAAGAAGAAATAAGACTAAGTTTGAAAAGTTATAAATACGAAAACACAAGCAATTAATTAATACTGTTTTTGTTTAAATAATGAAATAAATATTTAATTATGATACGAGGTTGAGCTAAAATGGCTCCATAATTTGTTTTTGAATGTTCGTAAAGAGTCATAAAAAATATCGATTTCTGGATTTGTTTTTTTCATTATACACATTCTAGTAGTAGGGACTTTTAGGGACTAAGTTTTCATGTATGTCAGAAATATGTCACCAATATGTCATGTGTGCCCAGGGACGTATATAAGGGGGGGGTTAGGGTGTCCGGACCCCCCCCCCCCCCCCTTAGCAATAGCAAAAAAAAGATTGGCGTAACAGGTATTTCCGTTCATAAACAGATGGTTCATGACGTCCAAAGAAAAAAATAATTAAACTAGGTACACCCGATTTTTTGTATTTCTCGAGATTCTCAATTCTGTGTTCTCGAGTTATGTTTTTTAATGTTTTTATTTAGCATGCCCCGGGCCATGGCTCTCTTGACCCAAGGGTAAATAAAGGGGTGTTCTGTCCAAGCGGACAGAACAATTTTTTAAACATAAAAAAATTGGGAAGTTTAAAAAACCGCAACTTAGATTTTTAAATACCCCTGGGCGTAATGTTAATCTTTGTACATTTTGGAACCAGGAGTGTATTTTATTTACCCTTGGGTCAAGAGAGCCATGGCCCGGGGCAGGCTGCGAGGCTCTCAGCTTCATGCGCCTTTCTTTTTGTCCTTATAATGCCTAAAGAAATTTAAGAAAAGCCTACATAAGTAACAACAACTAAAACAAACTCATTTGGTTGTAAGTTTGATAGACATCAAGACTTGTGTAATTTATTAGTAATGAATGACTGAATGACTAATTGACAGATAATTTTCCGAGACTGACCTTGCGATTTGCGGCCCAGGGTTCGGAATTAACATAGGTACGCCACTATTTGGAACCCTTAAACCCCCTCCCAGGATCTACAATTTAAGTGCGGGAGAAAACTAGTCAATCTTTGTATTTTGGATCCCTTGGACCCCCCCCTTATCAAAGCTATGGCTACGTCCCTCTGTGTGCCACTTGGTGGTTTTCTTCCCCAACATAGAGTAGCAAATTTTACATTTTCCATCGTCATTTTCCGTGTCTGGTTCCGTGACTGCCTCGTCTTCGTCCTCGTAGTACCAATTAGGATTTCTAGTTGTTGATCGATAATTTTCTGGTTTAAACTTTACAGTCATCTCGATCATAAAGAACATGTATGGTTTATTTGGACAATGAGCAGATAACATATATTCTTCGCATACGACTGACTTTTTGAACACGATGTCAAGCCCTTCACGGTTCTTCATTTTTGGACAACTGTAAAATAAAAATTAATTTAAATACATTTTTAAAGCGCTCGTGGTTTATCGTGCTTAGACGTTCTTGATTCAAAGTCAAAGTCAAAGTCAAATTCGTTTATTCAATAAGATCACAAGTGTACCACTTTGAAACGTCTTAAGAGCTAGGTGATTCTACTCCTGTCGTTGTTAGTCGTTGAAGTTAAGCAACGTTGTGCGCGGTCCCAATTTGGATGAGTGACCGCCAGTAACATTTCATTAGTAACATTTCGCAGCTAGCGGGGCGTGGGGGAGTCGAAGTTGATGATGTTCCTTTCAAAAAGGAATGAGATCCCATCAAAAACATAAAAATGTAAGTACAAAAATGCACAAATCTCGCAACAGAGTTCTTCTGCCGTAAAAAGTTGTGAAATCGAATATAAACCAAGTCTTAGGCTGCGTTTCCACCAGAGATGTGCGATGGAAATGTGTAGTGCGAGGATGTCTAGCTGTGCTGTGAAAATGTGTGGGTGTTTCCACCAGAGATGTGCGATGGAAATGTGTCGTGCGAGGATGTGTAGCGGAGCTATGAAATATGTCGACATGAATGAGTAGTGTGACCATGTCATTCAACAACACATTCTTCTTAACACATTCCTCGCAACACATCCCTCGTACACATTCCTCGCAACACATTCCTCTTAACACATTCCTTGCAACACATTTCTCGCAACACATCCCTCGCTTGTTTTGTATGCGCAAAAACCTAGCTCCGCTGAGCCGTTTCCGCCAGAGCACATTCCTCGCTACGCATTTTCGCACATCTCTGGTGGAAACGCAGCCTAAGGCTGGTTTTAGTGTCACGCGTACCGTCGGCGCTGATAGACGAGTGATCTTTATTCCATTGAAACAAGGATACTGATTGTTTAGCAAAAATGGCAACGCTGATTGCACTCGTCAGTGCTGAACAATCAGTATCCCTATTTCATTGTGATAAAGATCACTCGCCTATCAGCGCCGACGGTACGCGTGACACTAAAACCAGCCTTAAACTTTCGCGACTTGAATACATTTTAAATTATTATTAACGGGACTTAATCGCGTAATGAAACTATTTTATTTACCTCAACGTTTCCCGTTAATAATAATTTAAAAATAAACCAAGTCGGTATAGAGTTTATTTATTTATTTATTTATTTATTATTATTAAACTAATGGGTCGAATACACCTAACGAGTACAGTGGCGAGACAGAGGTGGGGCGAGGAGGGAGGTACGCGGCCTAGTAAACAAATTGTGATTCTAGTGACTGTCTCGCCTCTTATTCCTCGGCCGAGAACTCGTTAAAGTGTTTATACAAACCGAGCACTCGGCCGAAGACACTGTCTCGCCACTGTACTCGTTAGGTGTATTCAACCCATTAGATACTACTTTACAGAATTCTTATTCTAAGGCGTAAGTATATCTAAGGACACATAAATTAAAACAAAAAACAATTTAACAAATATTAAAAAAAAAAAAAAAAAAACTTTAATTTAACTTTAAAAACTTTAAGAGTTAACTTGGCAAACGCACACAGCAAAATAATCGAAGTTCTAAGTAATTTTAATTGTACTCCATATAGGTAGGTACCTACCTACCTATACTTGTGAATTTTTGTACATTGTTATATTTTTGATGGGATTTTATCTTTCTCTTATGGCGGCTCCTCACTTGGCGTATCGTGTTCGTGTATTTGCATTATTTGTCTAAATACAGCAATGTGTTGACGGTCTATTTGAGTGTATTTGCTTTATTTGCACGAATATGGCAAACAACGCAAATAGCAAATTTGCCCGTACAAGTCCATGTGTGGATGACGTATTTGACGGTATTTGAAATATTTGATTATTTGAAGGCATTTGAAGGCTGGATTCGACCAAACTGGATTAAGTTTTATCTGGAGAGTAAACTGCTGTTTGTTTGAATATTTTAACATTATAAAGTTGACACCTTATAACCAGGATAATTTTGTATGCACATAACAATAATAATAAACTTTATTTCAGGCAACATTAGAATAAGTTACAAGATGTTATTTTAACTTAGTCCACGGCCCATAGCAATAAATACCTTAAAACTAACATACTTACATAATTTTATAAATAACATACTTACATAATAATGTTGGGTTGCGCTTTCTAAACAATTGTATTTCGAATTATGTCGGCTAACTAGAATAACTACTCTGGGAGTAAAGCGTGTTCTACACGGTTTGAAACCACAGCTTCTACCAAGGTGACCTTGGCGTCAATTCTGGTACCGAACTTTTTATGAACCTCAACCAAAACCTCAACTAAAGCGACTGTTTCCATGACTACTAATAACAAACGACTCAGTTGTGGTGAGGTTTTAGCTAAGGTTTGAACTTTGGCAGAACAAATTTTTGAAAAGCTATTCTACTATTTCACCAAATGGCTGACATTTAAGAGATCGAACCAAAACGCAGCGGTTGTCATCTAGTAGAATTGCCCAGCTTGGCACTTTCTACCAATGGCGTCATCGAAATTTACTGTCAACCAATGGCGTCTGTAGTGAAATTTACCGTCAACCAATGTCATGCGAAATTCTAGCAAGGTCACCTTGTTAGAAGCTGTGGTTTCAAACCGTTTAGAACACGCTTAAGATGACTTTTGGTCTAATCCAGCCTTAGTAGACTTACGCAAAATAAATGTCTCTGTTCAAAGAATGTAGATAATGTGGAAACTGGCATCCCGCAAACCTCCATCCCCAGTACTTGAAGCCTTTCTTAAGTAAGATAATCTGAGCGCAGATGGTGTCATCGGTGATGTCATCATCAGTTAATGCTGCAAGTAAATAATATAGGTACTCTGGTGACTCTGAAGCGTTCGTGGCGTAGCTTGCTTAGACGTTATATGGATCGTTGATATTAAGCGATGCTTAGAGCGGTCACAAATTGATGGGTGACAAGTGGCATTAGGCTCCGTTTCCATTGACGCGGAATTGGGCGGAGCGGTGCTTAGCGGTGCATGAATTGACCAATCACATGTCAAACGAAGAAATCGGAACGCGGCAAAATGCACATGATTGGTCAATTCATGCGCCGCTAAACTCCGCTCCGCTCAGCTCCGCGTCAGTGGAAACGCACCCTTAACAACTGAGCGCTTTCGACCTTTGGAGGGCATGTTAAACTGTCGGTCCTGGCTTCTAAGTCGGTAAGCCTTTAAGTAGGTAAGCGGAGGCCTTTAGGCGGCCTAAAAACTCCGTTACCAGAGTTAGCCACTATCTAAACTACGTCAGTCTAAACATCAAAATTTATTTTCAAATCTTTGTTTATCAGAGTCAAACTCAATAATTAGGAAATATTCAATAAAAATCACTATGACCACATTTAAAATAAATAAATAAATAAAAAACTTCTAGGGGCTACACAAGATCCAGGGCGTCGATTCTGGTACCGAACTCTTTATCAACCTAAACCAAAACCTCAACTAAAGCGACTGTTTCCATGACTACTAATAACAAACGACTCAGTTGTGGTGAGGTTTTGAACTTTGGCAGAACAAATTTTTGAAAAGCTATTCTACTATTTCACCAAATGGCTGACATTTAAGAGATCGAACCAAAACCAAAGCGGTTGTCATCTAGTAGAATTCAGGCCGAACTTTTTAATTTTTTTTTCGAATTTAATGATTTATCTCAAATTATAGCATAAGTTGTTACCAAAACAAATCTTTTTAATAGAGAATGTAAACGTATTTATACCTACTTACATTCACATGCAATGTTGCAGCCTCCACCTTTTTCTCCTTCTTTACACCATTCACTACCAATCTGGAATAAGTCGCATTTTGTCACTATTTTACAGTAAGTATATTCTATTCTACCATTACTCTATTCTATCCTATCCTACTTACTATTACTTCCTTCCACAGCTTCGCTCGCGTGGTATAACTCGGTTCATTAATAAAACGAATCTAATCGAACGAGGCGCTTATCATGTTCTCTCGCTTGCACACTAGTTCCGTCTATACTCACGGAGCGAGAGAACATGATAAGCGCCGCCATTTTAGATTCCTTTCTTTAATGAACCGGGTTATACAACATTTTAAATAACCTAAATTTTAACAAACTGCCCCTGGTTAAGGCGAGGTGGTCCCACTTATGAGCTTTTTTGGACCTCTGTAAATCTACTAAAATATAATGTAAAAACGTACACCTTTTCCAAGTTTCATTCATGTTGCCTGGTTGCATAATTATTGAGTGGCGAACATTCAAAAATTACTTTTGCATTTATTATTTGCTTTGAGAGATCGAATGAGAAACATTGTGATAAGAGAGCGTTGTGGAGTGAAAGAAGATGTAGTGATGAAAATTGAGAAGAGTCTGCTAAGATAGTTTGGTCATGTAGAGAGGATGAATGAAAGTAGATTGACGAAACAGGTACATAAGGCGAGTGTGAATGGGACCGTCGGAAGGGGAAGACCTAGGCGCACATTCCTAGACCAAATTGGCGAATTATTGGAAAAAGGCCAGGTCAAAGAGTACCCTAAACCAACGAGCTTGCATGAAGAATATGATGAGAGTGAATGAAGCGAAAGAAGTGTGTCAGGATCGTAGCAAGTGGCGGTCTGTGGTCTCTACCTGTGGTCTATGATGAGAAACAGGCGTGAGTTTATGTATTATGTATGTATTATTGCTGCCGAGTCTTTATGCAAAACTAGACGAGTTACACCAGTAAAGGATACCGAGAGCAGTATTTATTATGTTTTTCTTGTTGGATAGATCTGATTGATGAAAAGATGGTTTAGGTGCTCGGTAAACCCTAATTAACCCCACCGACGACGTCCCACTACAGTGTCTCATTAAGTGCAGACATAGGTTGCCTCCCGATGATGTATAAATCTAGATTAGATGAATGTTCCTTACTTGATATATTCCGTACTTGTAAGTTTCATTTGTAACTATCACTTGCAAACCAGAGTCTCTCTTGCTCACCTGCCGTATCAAACAATCCCCTGTAAACAATCAGTAATCAATCACAATCAATTAAATTTTTAGTCGTGACTGACTTATTGATAGAAAACGCAGCTGGGCGTCAATTCTCGTACCGAACTTTTTATCAACCTCAACCAAAACCTCAACTAAAGCGACTGTTTCCATGACTACTAATAACAAACGACTCAGTTGTGGTGAGGTTTTGAACTTTGGCAGAACAAATTTTTGAAAAGCTATTCTACTATTTCACCAAATGGCTGACATTTAAGAGATCGAACCAAACCAAAGCGGTTGTCATCTAGTAGAATACAGGCCCTGGGCCTCGAGCACGAGTATGCACAAAGTCTACTATTCGATCCGTGACTGTAGTATAGTCTCTCAAATGTATTGGGATTTTAGTTCAGTCAAGTTACCACTGGAGGCGCTGCACCGGAATCCCATACATTTGAGAGACTATACTACAGTCACGGATCGAATAGTAAACTTGTGCATACTGGCGATCGAGGCACTGGTCCTATGTGGGTCTATAAACATAGCGCACCGTTCTTGAAGAGAGAGATTCTTTTAAGGAATTTGTCTACCGCACCTTGGGAATACAGTCGTGATAATGTTAATTTTCATTTCATAAACCACAGTTTAATACACGGTGAGGAGTGCTAGGTTAGCTTGGTATGGACACGTTATGAGGAGGGATGAAATCCATGTCACAAAAAAAGTGATGAGTATGAGTGTGACAGGGTATACAAGTAGAGGAAGGCCGATGAAGAGGTGGTTGGATTGTGTGAAAGAGGATATGAATGTGAGAGGAGTGGATTCAGAGTTGACGAATGATAGAGGTGAGTGGAAGAGAAAAACATGTTGTGCCGACCCCACTTAGCGTGGGATAAGGGCAGGAGAATGATGATGATGAAACCACAGTTGAATATGCCTCTACTTGCCCCCGTAACATCTTCAAACTACCTTAGAGATCTACTTACTTTTTTTTTAAGATCTACTTACTTGAAATTATTTTTGAACTAAAATTGTAGTAAAACGTGTCTCTACTGTTGTGAGCATCTTAATTTATCGTGTTCCATCCATCTTGCGTAAACCGGTCCTAAGTGGCAATTCTAATACCAACAAAACTTTTTAGGAACCACAAGCAAAACCTCAACTAAACCTTATATTTTCGACTGTTTCCTATTCTACTAATGACAAAAGACTCAGTTGTGGTGAGGTTTTAGCTAAGGTTTGGACTTTGGCAGAACAAATTTTTGAAAAGCAATTCTACTATTCACCAAATAGTGCTGACATTTAGAGTCACAAGCTCGATTTTGAAAAAAAAAACAGTAGGTAAGAAACAGTGAGTTTTTGAAAGGTTTTTTTTTCATTTTTAAATAAAGAAAATGACTACACACCCAAAGTTTTCACCCAAATTTTTTATAATTTTTATTGTAAATTTTGTATTTTGCGTTTTTATCTTTCAAACCCGCAGTTGGGGTTTTTGTTTGTTTATGTTTACCAAAGTTATTTTCTTACGATTCCCAGCTGTTTGTTTATTGTTAATTACTTACAAGTTGCTATATGAGACCTCGCAACACGCAAATTATCCAATTCACTACGCATCTCACATTTTCCAAATATCCTACAACTACCATAGCCAACAATGGCTAGTAAAAGTATAAAAACGTACACCTTCATTGTCAAGTAAAAGAGTGGTAATTCCTAATTATGCAAGGTTGCTTATTATATAGGCAGCTTATTCTCTTATCATATAATTTTCCAATTTGTTTATAAATTTAAAATTGGTCAAGGTACACATACTTATTTACTTTTTAAATCATTAGCTATGGTTACCGTAGCCGATATGGCGAATCTACTGAGCAGCAAAAAAAAATTTAAAATTTAAAAAACCCAGGACAGCTGTACAAAACAGCGATTTTTGACGGAATCTTCCAACTATTTAGAACAAATTTACACCAAGTGGTTTTTGTCGATGACTATAAAATTAGGTTGAGAATATGTTCAGAGGTTAGCCGTATGCTACATAAGTAATCATAAGCTTTAGGGCAAAGTGGCTTAAGACCACGGCTATCACCACAACATAATATTCTCAACATATTTTCTTGTTTCATACTTTTTAGAGCGCAATTTTTCAAAAGTCAGGTTTTCGTTTTACAACAAATTTTTTATTTATACATAAAAATACAAGAAATAAAAAGGTTTGTTTTATTCTACGAATATGTTAAACTTTTAACAAGGAAACAATGAATTGCTTTTTTTAAACTAGTATTTCTACTCAGGAAAAAGTTTTAACATAAATCTTTAAAAAACGCCTTTTTAATAAATAAAATATTATGCTATCTGCAAATATTGGTACTTATTCTTCACCAAAGAAGCATACCTAATACACAAAACAAGCACAGACGATCGAGCAACCCTTTGCTCAGAAAATTCTAGATTTGTCCTTTAAACTGATTTTCGAAAATGAATTATAGCTTAGTGCCCTTTTGTACTAGTGTTGTGACCAAGAACTTTCTTATCTACTGACTAAAGTGATAACTTACAATTTATTTGATGAATTTTGAAAATGTTAGTTTAGTCAGGTCTTTATCAACAAACTTTGCTGCTCACCCCGAATTTGCCTGGTTTAATAGTTAATATTATCTATTTGTAATAATATTTATTTTAGATGATGCCTTTTTTTATGTGTGCAGATTCCCTCAATATAAACACAAACTCCAAAATTCGCACTACATTTTTTTCCGTATTCTAGCTGCTATCTTGTAAATTTAGCTGTTGGTTTTCCAAAAATAAATAAATAAATAGATGGAGATGAGTTTTCCCTGCCAGCCACTGAAACATCTTCAAAGATCGTTGCTGGTAACGTGGATTTTTAGTTATTAAATATATTTTTACTGTTATTATTATTACTCCCCAGTATTACTACTGCTGAAACAAATGTTAATAGCTACCAAACAAACTATTTAAATTCTGGCATATCCTACTTAGTGATAAAGGCGAAAGATCGTGTGTGTGAATGTTTGTTACCACGTATTCTTATAACTACTGAACCGATTTTGATGAAATTTGGAACGTAGATAGTTTAGGTTCTGATATAACAAAAAAGTTACTTTTTATCCCGGCAAAATGTATAGTTCCCGTGGGATACCGCGAACGTTCACTATAGTCGGATTGCTCAGTATACGCACTAAAATTGACGATCAAAATGTCATTTTTCATATATTTTTAGTTCGTACAGTAAGCAAGTCGACTATAGTTAGCTATAAAAATTCATAAAGTTGTTGCTAACAGATTCCGATGGATGCACAACACTAGCTTCTGATTTGAACTCAGACGGGTTTTAGACAGAAAAATAAATAATGTTTAACACGCACGTAAAACAAATAAAATATCGAGACGTTATGATTTACAGGCAAAGGCGAAAAATTTGGAAAGTGCAAAATCGAATCTATCGCCTGATTAATGTTTGCTGAGCGAATTATTGTAAAACATATTCTAGCTGAGTGCCTTCTTGGAGAGAAATGGCTCTATTTTTCGCGTTTTATTTTTTAAAAGAATTGTTTACGGGCGTAGCTCAAACAATTTCTTATGAAGTAAGATTAGCTTTAATTTTAATTTCTAGAGTTATTATTATAGATTTTAATTTATTATTTTTTTTATTTTTCATTCTCATTTAGTTCTGTGCATTCAGAGACAAATAAAACAGGAGCAAAAGCTAGTATGTAGTTTCTATAGTACAAATAGGGACAATATTTTCTCAAATTGTCATGTTCCATAGAACAAATGGGACCTATCGACGCTAGGTAGGTAGGTACTCGTGAGACCGAGCACTCGGTCAACCAGTGAAGTAATATTATAATATTTCAAGTCAAAGTCAGAATTCAAGAACCACTTTTAACTTTCCTTAAAAAAAGACCTTTGTTTTTTCGATGCAAAGCCCCCGAAACGCCACCAGGGCCATTGAATATGCAAATCACCGGCTAAATTGAAAATACCTTCCGACCACCATTAGTTCGGGGGCTGTGGTTGAGCCCAAACTAAAATAATTCGCCATTTCGTGAAGATTTTGGTGAAAACTTTGTATTTAAAAAACTATTTAGACATACATATTTTCATACTAGCTTCCGCCCGCAGCTTCGCTCGCATGGTACCCGGATAAAAGTAACCTACGTCCTAATCCTGGTCATTATCTATCTAAGTACTTATACTTTAAATTTCAGCTAAATCGGTTTAATGGTTATAGAGAAACAAATAAACATCCATCCAAACATGTAAACTTTCAATACTTAGATTTCTAAATAACTTAGATTTCTTCGGTCTCTGGGATCACATTGAAGCGACGAAGGCCTTCAAGCCTCAAGTGCTCCAATGGGCCACTGACTCATACAAACTTACTTAGGCTGGTTTTAGTGTCACGCGTACGGTCGGCGCTGATAGGCGAGTGATCTTTATTACAATGAAATAAGGATACCGATTGTCCAGCACTGACGAGTGCAATCAGCGTTGCCATTTTTGCTAAACAATCAGTATCCTTGTTTCAATGTAATAAAGATCACTCGTCTATCAGCGCCGACGGTACGCGTGACACTAAAACCAGCCTTAATGTACCATGGAAAGTAAGTTTAAAATAAATCCAACGTAAACACTAGTTTCAGCAACAACACAATACAATTTGTGGGGAGTTTTGTGGAATAATTTGGGAGTAAAAGGAATATGAGTGCGAACAAGTTTACATTTTTATTGCGTTCTGCGTGTCCGGTACCACTGCGCTACTGAGAAAACGTGGATGTAGAAACATATGAAGAGGCAATAGGGAACTCCCACAATTTTTTTTATGATTTTATACGATAGGTTATATCGTCAAATAACCGTAATAAAAATTCCAGCGCCGAAAAACTAAAATTTTATAACAAAAATAATTTTTAAAATTTACCAACATTTTCACGCATCTGAAACACGATTATTATTGTTGTCACAGATTACTGTTGTAGTAACAATTTTTGAATTGTGACGTCACGCGCCAAAGTTCACAAACTGATACTAAGTCAAGGGCGGATCCAGCTTTGGTGCCAGGGGGGGGTCACATAGTCGTGGTCAAGTCACAAGAAGTTATAATTTAACTAGCCGTTACCCGCGAATTCGTACGTGTTAGATTACATTCATAAGTAAGTACCAACGTAATGCAGTAACTTACTGCCAGTAAGTAGAGTAAGTGCGCCAAATATGGACCACCATAAGGATTTTCTGAAATAAAACTCCGAATTTTAAAGTAGGAGCAGCCTTATTTGTTTTAAAATGTTCAATATTTATTTGGTAACAAAAACAATAAACAAAATTCTTTAGAAACATCAACATCTTAGAAAAAATCATCATTTTCTAAAATATGTCATTTTTATGAATTTGCAAAAAGTGAACATAATATGGACTACATGGTTTCAAATATGGACCATGAACAATTATGTTCTAAATTTTATAAAAATAGTAGTAGTATTACACCTAAAATTAAATCAGGCAATTATTAGGGTTAAACTAATAATAATTAGTACACATTTCGCATACAGAAATAAACCATATCTTTTCTGACTGCACACTCTTCATAAGCCCATTGCCTACAAGATGCACGTTGGATTTGTCCATGAGCAGACAGAAAAAAAACCATCACAAATAAGCATTTACCATTCTGATTTTGGTAACGATCAGGACTTTCAGCTGTAGGTACTATCATTGACTAAATTATTACTCTTATCATAGTCCATATTCAAAACATACAGGTAGTCCATATTGTAATACACATACATTTCGATGTTAATATTGTTGTTTAGAAAATTATAATAACGATAGGATAATACAACTTAATATAAATAATTGTAAAATAGCTTACCTTTCTCCTGGTTTAATCCATTTTCATCACAAATAATATTTGTTAAAGTTATAAGCTTACGCAATCAGCTAAAAAAATACATCGCGAGTTGACAAAAATGAAAAATGGCTCCCGTAAATTCGTGCGCGCTTTCTGCTGGCCTAAAAGCGGTTGGTGAGCCGTTGGAGAGGTGAAGCTTAGTGTGCTCTGCCCGTTGGCTCGATTCAAATAACGTTCTTTGAGAAACACCGGTGGTCCATATTACAAGACCGGTCCATATATGGCGCTTTTACTCTAACTATTTTAGAGAAGCGAGCCGTTTTTTTAAAACAAATGCATGTAACACTGTGTGACACTTGATGTTGCTAACGGTGCTCAAAGAAAAGGCTGGCTGCATGTCAGTTCCAATTCTCTGGTCAGACATAACTTACTTTGCGCATCAAATACTCATGAAGCAAAAAGCGAGCGAAGCGAGCCGATTTTTTTTAGACAAATACAACATTGACACTTGATTTTGTTATTACGGTGCTCAACGAAAAGGCTGGCTGCTTGTCGGTTCCAATTCTCTGGTCAGACTCAACTCACTTTGCTCATTAAATACTCATGAAGCTAAAAAGCGAGCGAAGCGAGCCGATTTTTTTAGACAAATACAACATTGACACTTGATTTTGCTATAACGGTGCTCAACGAAAAGGCTGGCTGCTTGTCGGTTCCAATTCTCGGGTCAGACATAATTCACTTTGCGCATTAAATACTCATGAAAAAGCGAGCGAAGCGAGCCGATTTTTTTAGACAAATACAACATGATGTGACACTTGATTTTGCTATTACGGTGCTCAACGAAAAGGCTGGCTGCTTGTCGGTTCTAATTTTCTGGTCAGACATAACTCACTTTGCGCATTAAATACTCATGAAGCTAAAAAGCGAGCGAAGAGGGCCGACTCTTTTTAGACAAATACAAATACATGTGACACTTGATTTTGCTATTACGGGTCTTAAAGAAAAGGCTGGCTGCTTGTCGCTTCCAATTCTCTGGCGATTTTTGTAGACAAACTCAACATGTCATTGTGACACTTGATTTTGCTAACGGTGCTCAATGAAAAGGCTGGCTGCTTGTCGGTTCTTATTCTTTAGTTAGACATAACTCACTTTGTTCGCAAAATACTTATGAAGCGAACGAATTTTTTAATGTTCTTAAAGTTGCATTCCTGAAACACGTGTCCATTATTTTACATTCACAGTATTTTAACAAAGTTTCAAGCAAATCACAATACGCGTTATAAAGTTCCAATACCAACTTTTACAATCCTAGCACCGCGTTTGGAGGTAGTTTTCAAAATCCTGAAGTACATGGTCCTGGACCGGGCCCAACCCGGCCCAGGGGGGGGGTCATGACCCCCATGACCCCCCCCTGGATCCGCCCTTGTACTAAGTACAACAGTAATCTGTGACAACAATAAGTTCGAGTATAGGAATTGTGAAAATAAAAAAAAAAACTTATCTATGGATCGTTATATCTGACTCGTCCTTGACTCGTCTTATGAACTCGTGACGTCACATCCTTTCACATCCTTTTCAAGTATTTTGAAATTCCTACAATTTTTGCAATTTTTAAAATTTATTTTCTAATCGAAAATGGTTTAATATTAAAAAATAATTACACACACATACCTCTAAAGCAACAATGTTCATAATAAAATACATTTAACCCGCTTTTGAATCAGACGCATGTTCCCAATTGTATCGTGAAAAAACCAGTTAGTACTTAGTATTCTAATAGGTGGGCTTAGGCTACGAACGCACTCGGCGGTAGGACCACGGCGGCCAGGGCCTCTAGAAAAGTGACATCAATCGATTCTTATTCTACAATTCGCTTCGCTTCGCTTACTATCACCGATGTTTCATTGGTGGATAAATGAAACGAAGACTACGTGACCTTGCGTTCGACCAATGAAACGTCACGTTCGAGTGTTAGCGAATTATAGAAATCGAATCGCTTCATAGCGAATGCCGGTTGGCTAGGCCCTCAGGCGCCTCGCGGCTGGCCGCTAGCCGCGTGTGTGTCGCGCTCGATCTCGATAATCCATTGTCTAGCTACTGGTCTACCATTATGCTACAATACAGCGACCTTCATGTGGTTATAGTAACTTGAAAAAGGTTTTTTACCAGGGTTCGAAAAAATCCGATTTTTATAATAAATATCAATAATCCGATTTTTTGATATTTATCCGATATATATCGGATATATATCCAGGCTAAGAAAAAGAAGCGAATTTCATTCTGTAAGGGGATTAAACACTTCAAAATGTGTAAGTAATTTGTAAAATAATATAAGTGTCAAATTACCACATTTTTTATTTAAAAAACTTAAAAAAAGTAAAAAAAAATTGGTGTTTATTTGACAAATAATTTTTTATAATTTTTTATTTGTTATAGTGTTAAACCACACTTGGGTATTTGCATTTTAATATGAAAAATCTGATCAAAATTTTCAATTCCGACGGGATTCGAACCCGCAATGATACTAAACGACTAAATTGCCGAATTGGTAAAGGCACTCTGGCTAAATGAGGATCGCTTGTATCATTGCGGGTTCAAATCCCGTCGGAATTGAAAATTTTGATAAGATTTTTCATTTTCAAAAGATTTTTTTAATGAACACTTAAAAAACACTTTAAAACACAATCTAAATTATTCGGAATTGTAGTTTTTCGCTACGTGTTGCCATTAATCTCCAAAATTTTTAGTTCAGAAGACAGGAAAAAATCCATTGATATATATCAAGATAAAAATCAATTGATATATATCGTGATATATATCATGATATATATCCGTTGATATATATCGGCGAACCCTGTTTTTTACCTACTTTTTTCTAGTCTGTAAGAAGATTTAGGCTGGATTCGACCAAACTGTCATCTTACTCCCAGAGTAATCATTCCGTCCAGTCAAATTAGGAATTAACCTCGGAATGAGAGATAATAAGCTGAATTTTCGTATATACCTTCATTTAGGCGCCCTAAAAGTTGTCTCAAAAGTCTCATAAAATCTCGTGTCTGCGTCTTAAGTTATTCAAGGTCAAAGGTAAAAAAAATAGTTTTTCACGAATATCTCGGTTGCTATTGGTCCAGTGATGTTCACATCTATTATGAAGTTGTAGAACTTAAAATTTGCGACCAATTCATAAAAAAACAAATTCCATGCGCTCAACCGTTTTTGCGATACAGGGCCGTGAGCGCAAAGCGTTCAGTATGTGTATTTCAAAAACTATACTTCCTAGAACAAAAATAAAAACTATTTCGGAATGTACAAATTAAGTCCTTTCATATGACACCCCACTCAATATATCTGTGTAACTTTTATCTTTTTCACCCCCTTTTGATCCCAATATCTTTACAACCCCTCCATCGATTACGCTCATATGCTCCTCAGCAAATTTCCATAGCACAACCTAGTTATCTACCAAGTTTCATGCAGATTGGATTAACGGTTCGATAGTTATGCGAGAACATAAAAATTACACATACAAACATACAAAGCAAAATCGTAAGATCTTAGCTCGCTTTGCTCGCTTGGTCGATAATTAACTGATAAATAAAACAAATTATTTAAAATTCAAGGTATTCACAGATATTCACGTTTGACTTTGCGTTACAGTACCTACGCGTATGGCTGAACGCTGCGCACTCACCCTCCTCTATCGCGAAAACGGTTGAGCGCATGAAAGAATGTTTTAAACAAAATTTGTCGCAAATTGTATGCTCTACAATTTTATAATAGATGTTAACATCATTGGACCAATAGGAACCGAGATATTAGTGAAAAACTATTTTTTTTACCTTTGATCTTGAATAACTTAAGACGCAGACACGAGATTTTATGAGACTTTTGAGACAACTTTTAGGACGTCTAAATGAAGGTATATACGAAAATTCAGCTTATTATCTCTCATTCCGAGATTAAGCCCTTTTTTATGCTAAGGTGACTGGGCTAAAATACAATTGTTTAGAAAGCGCAACCGAACCTTATTAAGTGCATTCAAATTATTGGTATAAGCTGTCAACTTTACAATGTCAAAATATTCAAATAAACAGCAGTCTTATCTGTGGATTAATCTCCAGATAAAACTTAATCCAGTTTGGTAAATCAAAAAAATATTTGTGTAACATTAGATTATTAAACTCTTTGCTCCTCACAAGACCACTGCAGTTCGGCGGTTCCAGTAAACATAATTCAGTTTAAAGTCATCAAGTGGAAATAATTAGGGGTGCCACAAAAACATTTGTGAGCCGTGACGGAGCGCGTTCGTAACTACCCTGGACGTGACAACCATTGTTGTGTGAATGTATGCTTTTTGGTATTTCGCTTTTATAGTTCCTCTGCGTTACGCTCAGTTGTAATTGAGACTTGTTAAATAATTGGACTATTGACATCGCCGCCGCTGTCCTGGCATTCATGGTGAAATATGTATCAAGCAAGCAAGTTCGTATGAGTGGCCAACTTTGGTGACGGAGTTTTTAGGCAACCTAAAGGCCTCCGTCAAGGCTTAACGACTTACAAGCCGGGACCGACCATTTAACATGCCCTCCGTCCGAAGCACGGAAGCGCTCAGCTAATGCCACTTGCGGTCACCCATCCAAATTGTGACCGCGCAAAACGATCAATCAAGAACGTCGCAAGCACGCCACGAGCGATATGACATCACAACTCAAATTGAAAATGTCCCTGGTATTACATCCCTAGGTATTGTCCCGATGCTTAAACAAACTAGAATACACCCAAAAACCAAAACTCAAGTCAATTTGCGTTAGTTTATTGAATTGAGGTAGAGAATTTGGTCCTATCAAAACCCTGTTAAATGTCTGGTTTATTGGACGCGCGTGGAAATCCATGGCTAGTCTGGCCCACACTTATTGACGATATCTATTCTGTAAACAAGGTTGATTCAAAAAAAGACTACTTTAACTAAGTGGAAGCGTGCTGGGCCCATAACCTAAGTTAAAACGACTTGCTTTCTGAAGCTTACACCATAGACAACTTTCTTTATTGAAATAAAGGTTCACACACTAGATTATTTTGCTAGTTAAAACAGCTTGGTCCAAATCGAACCAAATAAAACTTTTTTTTCTTTTTAAAAAAGATACCGTAGGAAAATATGCGCCGTTTACATGGTGGGAGTTTCTCGCTTCGAAAATGCAATTATCGAAAGCAAATGTCAAAATATGACAATGTAAACTAAACATTGATATCATTTTGCGGAAGATCGATAAACGCTTGTCACTGGATGTAATGGAGCGAGTTTCTCGCATCTTCGATGCAAAAATCTCGCACCATGTAAACGGCGCTTTTTTTGCACTTTTGTCATCATAATTTAAGATTATATCTATAAAAACTTATTTAATGATCGGAATCCAAAGATGGAATCTACATTATTTTCGAATTGATACTTAATCAAATTTATAAATTTGAAAATATTGTAGATCTGATAAAGTATCAACGTCTAGATAAAACGTGCGATAAACATGATTTGCATTAAAAATATCTTTTCAATTTCCGCCAGTTTTCCACGTGTTCCAACATCGTCATCTCTTTCTAACCAATGTAAGCGAGTGAGACGGAAAAGTGGCTTTTATGATTATGCTGCCAGAAACATTCGATATTAAAATAGTTTTAACGAAGTTCAAGTGGGTAAGACATTAAGTGGAGGATTGAAGATTTACCTGAAGGCGCGGACCCACCGCGGTCCACAGAGAGGCTAAGCACGTGCGTCAAGCTTCGCTTTACAGGCGACTGTATGTAATTGTGTCCACTGCAACCTATGGACACTCTACGCATGAATTGAAGTCATTGGTACACGCGTAGCTTGCTCGAATATGGCGACCACGCAGCGCAACGCTGTCAACGCTGTGCACGCGGTACACGAAAACGTACGTAGCTTCACTTCTGTTCCACAAGGCGTATGATTCAAAAATGTGCTGCGCTACAGTTTTACAGTGAGTTAATATTCGTGCATAGCTGCAGTAGAAACGTAGTCCCACGTTGTCAAACAAATGAACCCACTCTGCTAAAACGCGCCGCGTGCCCGTGCACAGAATGCGCAGGTGGGTCTGCACCTTGAGGTTAGTGCATGTATGACTTATTCGTAGCGGCAATAGGCTAGCTAACTGTCACGTATAGAGTGCTATTCCTTGTTAGAATACAATATGGTTTCCTTATGCCGAAACACCTACATTGCATAAATAAATCTTCGAAAACTACCCATCGGTACATACTGGATTCAAATTTACGCCCGTACAATATTGTGAAGACTTCTTTTTAGATGGGTTGAAGTACCTATATCTTTTTATGTTTTCAAGTTACTTATCTAATTCTAATTACATAAAAGGTATTGTTTTAGCCAAGTTTACTACTTGGTAAATACCTACCTATCAATTACTATAACAAAATACATAATCGCCAACAAAAACGATCTATAGATAGCAGGTTAAGGTTAGGTAAATAGGAAATCATAGTTAGCTTCATATAAATAATGCTGCAAAAAGTCTAATTCGCAGGGTCAATGGCCGTTTAACCAATCAGAGCTCAGATACCCCACTTCCCCTTATCAAGCCTATGGATTTCAAAATTACGGTGACGTCACCACGTAGGTACTTTGTCGTCTGAAATTACGTCACTAGACGGACATGCCTGCAGACAGAAATTACTCAAACTAAATGAAATAACCATAAAAAGATTTAGGGTAAAGTCTTTGCCCAGCAGTGGGACATCAAGGACTTAAAATAATAACATAAAGAAGATTTAGTAGGAGTGTGAAATATGTAGACAGAAAACTAGTCCGGTTTATTGAATAAAGTATCGTAATAAGTACTCTAAGACTCTAACCTCAGTTGGTCCGATAGAGCCTTTTAATCCTTAGATGAAACGGGATCGATTGGCATCAAAAAAGTTTTTGTGTGAATTGCCCATTTTCTCACTGACTGTACATTTCTTTCAAAATCTGTGAATGCAGATCGAAATATCTTCAAACGTTAAGGATGGTGTCCTACGAACTTTTCCTGTAACTACAACGGTTAAGGTAGCTGCCTACTGCCCCATCTCAAAAATTCATCCTGTATACCAACGAACGACAGATTAGCGGCCTTTACACGGTAGAGTTTTATTTACCCGCGCATCTGGACTGCGTTCCGAACCGCGGATAAATCTGTGCAGTTTTAACCGCGGATAAAACTGTCGTGCTAATTACTGTCACAGTTTAGATTGGCGCGTGGTACGATTATGAACAGTGATGCGTGCAAAAAACTCTCACAAAAACTGTCTGTCGACATGCCAGATCGAACTGCATAGATGCCTCGCGCATCTACACGTAAGGTTTTGGAGCGAAGGATGGAATGGCGCGTGCTATTTCCCGCGGTTAAACTTTACGTGTAAAGGCCGCTATTGTGTTTCAGCATTGATACATGTCATAATTACGTTGCAACCAGTGGTTGCAATACAGTTTTAGTGAAAAGGCACACGTATGTCCGTTAAATGACGACTTTCACTTTTAGAACACCAAAGCATAGCCCCTGACTCAATTGACTTAATTGGGGAAGACTTGATTTGCTTTTTATGACTTTTGTTAACTTTTTCGATGACCCAACCTTATGGCGGCTCATTCCGGATTCGATGACGAAGCGCGTTCAAATTCCGCTGGGTATTGTATTTTTTATGGAATTATACTAAAAACATTTTGGGTTAGACCAGGCTACTATTAACCTTTCGACCCTTGCTGTTACTAGCTGTTGCCCACGGTTTTAGTCAAAGTAAGTTCGTGTAAAGACATAAAGGCATATGCTGGGACAGATAGGACCAGGAAGACCAGTGATAGAGCAGTGTGAAGGAATATTGGAGAGGCATATGCCCTGCAGTGCGCAAATACTTACATGCTGAAGAAGAAGAAGTTCGTTTAAGCTAGTGGGTTATGCGATCTATGGTGACGGAGTTTTTAGGCCGCTCAAAGGCCTCGAGTAATAGTGTTCCGTGGGCCACCGTCATGGCATGACGATAAATAATTACTACCTACCTACTGATTACCTATGTAGTGTGCATGGAAATGTATTGTGTACTTTTAAAAATGTTCAATAAAGTTATATTAAGTTAAGTTAAGTTAATGGCTTAACGACTTAAAAGCCGAGACCGATAAGCATTTGCAACACCCGACACTTGAATAGATTTATTTTGAATCATTTCAGAGCTTTGTTATCCAATTTTTGATCTTGGTATCTTGATAAAACGTATCATAATAATTTTATTTTCTAAGTTTAATTAAAAATCATTTAACCATTGAGGCATGATTGGAAAACAAACATACAAACACTTTACATATAAATATTTGAAGTAGGTTTGCCGACTATGCGTTTTTAAAGCCCATAAGTACGAGTCAACCCAGGGCTACAGGGTTTAAGGTCATAGCTGACAAGTCAACTCCGCACCCGAACCTCACCGCATCGCCTCGGTATTCTTTGTATGGAATTCGATGGACCAACGCTCACTACATCAACTTCGTAACGTCACCGGATCGGCACATCGCAACCCAAAACTGAAGGAACAAAGTGATTGTCGAAAAGCCGATGCGGTGACTGGGTGGCAATTCTACTACAAAACTTTTTATGAAGCACAAGCAAAACCTCAACTAAACCTTAGATTTTCGACTGTCTCCTATTAATGACAAACGACTCAGTTGTGGTGACGTTTTAGCTAAGGTTTGGACTTTGGCAGAACAAATTTTTGAAATTTTTGAGCCAATTTCACCAAATGGAGATCGAAACAAAACGCAGCGAAATGATTGACGTTGTCATCTAGTAGAATTGCCACCCTGGTCACCTTTAGTGTCAAAAATCCCATATGCCATAAATCACAAAAGCTCCTATAGTCGACATTATGAAATCCACGCTTTGTCATGCCACGAAATATTGACATGCATACATTTTTAGAATGGCGCCCTGAAAGTTACACACTATTGTGCTTGACGACCTCTGTGGCGCAATGGGCGAAGACCCACCTGAAACACAGCAGGTTGCGGGTTCGATTCCCGCCGCGAGGCAAATATTTATCTGATCTACAATTATTATTCTCGTTGTCTTTCTATGTATAATATGTTTATCAAAACGACAAAACGACTCTCAAGCGTCTTGAACGCGCGTTGTGCAAACGTCTCACTTATCAGTCGATGTGTGTAAGATAGAATGTTTTATTATCTACTTGCCCGTTTTGGCGACGCAACCGAGACGATACGCGAGGAATCTTCTGTCAGGTGTGAACCGACCCTAAGATTATTAGTGAAAGCAGGTCCAATACTAGGAGCGCTGGTAGACGTCCGTTTTTTTCGCCGGACAACGGACCGTGTTTCTTACCGGATTCGCGGTGGTGTATGGTGCGTAATGAATGTATGTACGCACCGGATATCCGTCTGGAATTTATGCCGTTTATAGGGATATCCGTTTATTAACGGTCCGTTGTCCAGCGAAAAAAACGGACATCTACAAGCGCTATAACGGTTTTATCATTCAAAAGTAGAATCATAGTTCCATAGGAACAGACACTCCTTGATAAATTACATCACGGTATGACAACTTGACTGAATGGGCTTTACAAAGGAGGCCCGCTTTTAAAGCCACACTTTCCTTATTAGTTGTGGCCGCTGGATTACGGACTTAATTTTTTTTATTCGACAACCTCGATGACGTAGCGTTCGAGCAACCTGCTATGACGTGATAAATGTAGATTCGATTTCATTTTCGAGGCGGAACAAATGTTGACATGATCGCTAAATATTTGTTCCTGTAGGTTCCGGTGTTGTAGTACAATCATACTGTTGCTTACGACACTTGGAATTCCTGTTTTGGATCTTAAGATCGTTGTAGGTAGAGGTACCTATTATTAGATTAAAGCTCTGACCTCCACAAAACAATTAAAGATTTTGATAAAATTGAAACGTTAAGAGTACCTTACCGTGTCAAAATCTTTTTACTTCAAAGACTAACATATTTAACCATTTATCATTTTTTTTTTTTTCCCGATTTGACAGAAGATTTTGGCGGCCCTCCGTTACTGAGTTACTAAATTTTATCATTACAACAACGTCCCCTAAGGCCATGTCAATCGAGCTACGTGATTTGAGTTGAGTCACGCTGTCAAAGCTCAAAAACTGTCATTGTATTGATAATTTCTTATTACTTACTAGCTGCTGCCCGCGGCTTCGCCCACGTGGTACCCGGATAAAAAGTAGCCTATGTTACTCTCCAGACCTCCAATTATCTCCACACAAAAAATCACGTCAATCCGTCGCTCTGTTTTGACGTGAAAGCAAGACAAATAAACAAACAAATACACACACTTTCATATTTATAATATGGGTACGAATTTGAAGATGCTACTCAACAGTAAAACATAATGTTAGACTACGGTCAACGCTTTTTAGGAAACCCAACTTTTAATGAATAGGTGACCCTATTAATTCCGTGCTTTCAGGTCAGATTTTAAGCCTTTTTGGGGCGGATAAAGAGATTCAATGGATGAATGTCATCTATATAATAGTGTGGATTTAATGTGGTGCATTCAGAAGATTGAAATGCTAATAACTTTATTTCCGCTATCTTCTAAAGATATTTATTTATGTACCTACCTGCGCTATTTAAAGACAATTATGTAAAAACCTACCTGTCATTTGTGAGATACAAAGTCTAGTGTTATCACACTATCACACTAATACGAGTGTTATAAATGCGAAAGTTTGGATGTTTGGATGTTTGTTTGTTCCTCTATAACTCAACAACCACTGAACCGATTTGGCTGAAATTTAAAATAGGTATAGATGATGATAACTAGGAATAGAACATAGGCTACTTTTTATCCAGGTACCACGCAAGCGAAGCCGCGGGCAGCAGCTAGTATTTTATATTTTACAGACGTTTGCATAAAAAATAATTAATTAATTTTGTAGTAGGTAGATATAAGTTATATCTGAAAATAAATAGCTAAGCAGCCCTTATTTGTTTAATGTTTTAAATTGTAATGGTTTCATCATTGGCAGCTCAAATAAATGCCCACTGCTGGGTATAAGCCTCCGCCCTCAAACGCCATTCTAGTCGACCCTGTGCCGTTCTCATCCATGTCTTTCCCTCTATGGCCTCAATATCGTCCACCCACCTGGCTGATGGTCTGCCCCTGCTTCTGTTAGTCTCTCTTGGCCACCACTCGGTCACGGCCTTACACCATCTGCCATCACCAAATCATAATTGTTAAATGTTATAAATTGTACTTAGTGTGATAGTAGATGTACCTATGTATTATTACAGGGTTTAAATATACAATTTTACAAAGTTGGAATTAAACGTAATTTTTTTATTACACCACGAAGCCACATCACTTGTTTAACCAACTGTTATATAAAGCGCGAACGATATTTACTGTACACTCATGACGAGATCTAAGCGCGTATTTGCGTATAAAATCTAAGCTCTAGCAGCTTATTTTCTCTATTAAACTGTGTGCTAAAGTGTACTTCTATTACTGTGTGTATTTTGCTAATACGGATTCTACTTTCCAACTTTTTCTCCCTCATTTTTTGCACCTTTTTTGCGTTCGTTTTACGATAAAAATGTCTTTATAAAAATAGTAAATGGTAATGTTAACGAAAATTTTCTGCATTTCATACAAGTGATCATGAAAAGTTTAGCTTATCAAGATTTTCGAGCCGACCCGACGCATAAGAGTTCCATGGTCGAGTTGGTAAAGCACTCCAGATTGAGGAGGATGTTTCAATGCGGGTTCGAATCCCTACAGAATCGAAAATTTTGTTAAGACTTCACTTTCAAAATAAATATTCCTTTTTAGTAACTAGTTACGAAACAGTGAAAAAGTATCTTATTTCGTAACAGGTTGTGAAAAACAGTTACGAAAATGGACCAAAGGTCGAAACTTTGTCTGAAATCGACGATGTTGTGAAGTTAACGAAAGTTTTAACGTAAAATGTTATAAAATTGTTCTTCAAGTACCTAGGTCTCAAGCCTAGCACTAAGCTAAAAGCTGAATCACTGATTATCATTAACCACCTGTCATTCGTGTGAGTTATTGGTCACTTCTAATTGCCGATTATCATTATAGTACATATTCAATCAAAACTTAGGTACCTACGCTGCATAAATTCAATTGTGAAACCATTTTCTTTTGCTAAAATAAAACGTACAGTGAAACCATTTTTATGCAGCGTTTTGTAAAATAAAACACAAATATTTTGACTACTTTCTAAACCGTTCCAAAAATAGACAACGAACAAAGACTCCACCAATCCCACTTCAAGCCCCTCAAACCCGAATCCTCATCACTTGCAATAGACGAGCATAAAATATGACGTGAAGCGTTCATAAGCCGTCGAGAGGACCTAGTTGTTTAGAGCAGAGCACGGCATGAAAAGCTAGGGCGGTTGAGTACCCACTCGGCTGGCATATTGCGCTCTTTCCCGCGTACAATAAAAAAGACGGGCGAGTGCTAGTGGTACCCGTAACGTTGAGGGTTCTGGCTATACGTTTTTAAAAACTTCAGTTTTTTTATTTATATCAACATTTTTAGATATTTCTTCTTATTCATTTATGTATTTTGTACAATAGACGAGCATTATGATCTGTCTAGAGGTATTAGTTGTTTAGAGCACGGCATGAAAAGCTAGGGCGGTTGAGTACCCACTCGGCTGGCATATTGCGCTCTTTCCCGCGTACAATAAAAAAAACGGGCGAGTGCTAGTGGTACCCGTAATGTTGAGGGTTCTGGATATACATTTTTAAAAACTTCAAATTTATCTATTCATAACAACATTTTTAGATATTTCTTCCTAATCATTTATGTACCTTGTACAATAGATGATCATAGGATCTGTCTAGAGGTATTAGTTGTTTAGAGCACGGCATGAAAAGCTAGGGCGGTTGAGTACCCACTCGGCTGGCATATTGCGCTCTTTCCCGCGTACAATAAAAAAGACGGGCGAGTGCTAGTGGTACCCGTAATGTTGAGGGTTCTGGCTATACATTTTTAAAAACTTAGTTTTTTTTATTTATATCAACATTTTTAGATATTTCTTCCTAATCATTTATGTACCTTGTACAATAGATGAGCATAATGATCTGTCTAGAGGTATTAGTTGTTTAGAGCACGGCATGAAAAGCTAGGGCGGTTGAGTACCCACTCGGCTGGCATATTGCGCTCTTTCCCGCGTACAATAAAAAAGACGGGCGAGTGCTAGTGGTACCCACACTTTGAGGGTTCTCGCTATACATTTTTAAAAACTTAGTTTTTTTTATTTATATCAACATTTTTAGATATTTCTTCCTAATCATTTATGTACCTTGTACAATAGATGATCATAGGATCTGTCTAGAGGTCTAAGTTGCTTAGAGCAGAGCACGGCATGAAAAGCTACGGCGATTGGGTACCCACTCGGCTGGCATTTTGCGCTCTTTCCCACGTACAATAAAAAAGACGGGAGAGTGCTAGTAGTACCCGTAACGTTGAGGGTTCTGGCTATACATTTTTAAAAACTTCAGTTTTTTTATTTATATCAACATTTTTAGATATTTCTTCTTGTTCATTTATGTATCTTGCACAATAGATGAGCATTATGATCTATCTAGAGGTATTTGTTGTTTAGAGGAGAGCACGGCATGAAAAGCTAGGGCAGTTGAGTACCCACTCGGCTGGCATATTGCGCTCTTTCCCGCGTACAATAAAAAAGACGGGCGAGTGCTAGTGGTACCCGTAACGTTGAGGGTTCTGGATATATATTTTTAAAAACTTCACATTTTTTATTAATGTCAACATTTTTGAATATTTCTTCTTATTCGTTTATGTATCTTGTACAATAGACGAGCATTATGATCTGTCTAGATGTATTAGTTGTTTAGAGCACGGCATGAAAAGCTAGGGCGGTTGAGTACCCACTCGGCTGGCATATTGCGCATTTTCCCGCGTACAATAAAAAAGACGGGAGAGTGCTAGTGGTACCCGTAACGTTGAGGGTTCTGAATATACATTTTTAAAAACTTCAAATTTATCTATTCATAACAACATTTTTAGATATTTCTTCCTAATCATTTATGTACCTTGTACAGTTCGGCCGGCGGATCTAGGCGCTCGTGAAGTCAGGCTTTTCGCTGCGCAGTAGAAAATTTTGTATGAAAAAGTTGCACTGCGCATCGAAACGGCTAACTTCACGAACGCCGAGATCCGTTGGCCCTACTGTACAATAGACGAGCATTATGATCTGTCTAGAGGTATTAGTTGTTTAGAGCACGGCATGAAAAGCTAGGGCGGTTGAGTACCCACTCGGCTGGCATATTGCGCTCTATCCCGCGTACAATAAAAAAGACGGGCGAGTGCTAGTGATACCCACACTTTGAGGGTTCTTACTACTTACACATTTTTAAAAACACAATTTTTTTTATTTATATCAACATCGCACTAATTAAATGCGAAAGTCTGGATTTTTGGATGGATGAATGTATGTTTGTTCCTCTATAACCCGACAACCACTGAGCCGATTTGCCCGAAATTTAAAATATGAATATATCATGACCAGGAATAGGACATAAGCTAACTAGCTTATTATCTATCCTGGAAAAATGCATGGTTCGGGCGAAGCCGCGGGCGTCCGCTGGTTTTTAGATATGTTTTCTTATTTATTTATGTATCTTATATATTAGGTTAACAACTATTACTTTTTTCCCATTTTCGCCCAGCGAAAATAAACAAATGATTTGAAATAAAACTATTACTTGACTGAGAAATACTGACTAAAGTTTCTCATTTTTTGCGAGGTGCGGAACCCTAAAAATGTGAACCTACTTGTGGAATATAATTCGCGAGCGATAATTTTTAAGTTGAAAAGGTTTGAGCTTGGTTCGGTAGGTAATTGAAAAGTAAACCATAATTATTTGACGACTGGCTGTGCTGTTTAATTTTTGTTTTATTAAATAAGAAAAAAATACTTTCATTACAGTTGTAAGTATTGTTATGTTATGATCCAGATTTCTAGTTAATCTGGGTCTCAAAAACTAGGTAGCCTTAAAAATCAAAATTGTTATTCACTTATTTTTAGAAACATTTTTTTGTTCCTATTCAACTAAGTATATTCAGACAAAATGTGTTCTTTGGGGCTAAAAAGGCCGATAGAGCAGAATCATAATCTGAATTGCATTAAAATGCCGTCTCTTTTTATAGACGTGAGAGTGACAAGAACAAAACGTAATACGAATCACATTTGTGATTCTTCTTTATCGGTATTTTTAGCGCCGCTGTTCAAAAGTAAAAGTGATCTACAATCTATGGAGGCATTTTATTCATTTTAGAAACATTTGAAAATATTTGCAACTAGCTGCTGCCCTCGGCTTCGCTCGCGTGGTACCCGGATAAAAGTAGCCTATGTTACTCTCCAGCCCTCCAACTATCTCCACACAAAAAATCACATCAATCCGTCGCTCTGTTTTGACGTGAAAGCAGGACAAATAAACAAACAAATAAACACACTTTCACGTTTATAATATGGGTACGGATACGGTACTTCGAATCAAGTAAAAACTAAAATAGCAAAAAGGTTTTCCCAACCAACAAAATACGAGATAAAATGAAACATTTCAGTAAAAATAAAAACCAAGAAAAGCCAAAAACATTGTACTTTCTTACATTGCTGGATCTCAAGTGGACATTGTACGGTATATAATCTGGCATTTGTTTTTGAGGAAATCCGGTGGTATTACAAACCATGGGAGCTTAGTCTCGAAATGATGCAAAAAAATACATCTACAGAGTATTTTTAACCACCGAATGTACGTGGTTTTAATATTTCCATCCTGGCAAAGTTTGCTGAAAATCCTTTGTGATATCTTCGAAATAAACTTCATAAATATAAAGGTTAGCATTTACTGTTTTTTGGATATTTTCAAAGTGTATTTAGTGAAAATAGTGAAGTGTATTTTGGTATGCATTTTAAAAATCCTTAAAATCCCTAAGTGTGACGTAGATTATAAAATAATAATTCTTTATTCTTTTTTTTTTCAGTTTGTTTGTATAAGTTCTTAATTTTTCATCATCATCATCAGCCTTTGACGTCCATTTCTTGGCATAGGCCCCCCTCAAAGATTTACATCATCTTTGAGGGGGCCTATGTCCAGAATGTTGCGGTTGGAAGCTGCCTGCATCCACCGCCAACCTGCGGTCTTGAGGTATTAATCCTCTTTTTTTGTTTTGACGACCTTGACAAGACACATTGTTCGACTGGCTCCACACTGGAGCTTGACTGTTTGAATTTTGAGCGGATGGATCACCGAAAGGAAAGCTGGGCCCATACCGTGTTTGTTGCCCTGATTCTTCGCGGTGTTGGTCGCGAGGGAACGGGAGTGGAATCACCTAGCTCTTAAGACGTTTCAAAGTGGTCATAACGGTCCTACTGAATAAATGATATTTGAATTTGAATTTTGAATTTTGACAAGGTCATCTGCCCGTCTTGTTGGTGGACGTCCTACGCTGTGTCCTGCTGACACATACTTTTAGCCAACTCCTTTGAACTTCGATTATTAAACTCCGCTCAACTTGTCAAAATTGCACCACGGATTTAACTATTGCCATCCTTTTTTGTTAGACAGTGACAAATAAGGATGGCAATAGTTAAACCCGTAGTGCGACTTAGACACTGAATTTGTCTACGCCTTGTAAAGTAGCCGTCTCTAAATTAACTATTTATAAAAGTAAAAAGTTATAGCAAAGTCTCGAGCTGAGAACCCTCTAATTCAGAAAGGTCAACATTATACTAATTAGCCTAAGTTGCCTATGTGAATATTTAAGTTGGATCAGTTGGTCTAAACCTTGACAAGTGCTTGATTTAAGATCGCTGTGATGTACACATACAGGTACATAAAACAAATAAAGAATGTCTCAAACAAAAGGATAGTAGGTACATACTTCATTGAAAATAAAAAGGTCTTATCATATACGATTCCGACGGGATTCGAACCCGCATTGACAAGCGATCCCCATCAAGCCGGAGAGCCTTAACCAATTTTGATGAGACTTTTATTATAATGAAATATTACCTAAGAATTAGCAATAGTTTAGTTCGCTACCAGCAGAATTACTCGTCAATCGATCACCTCCTTAATTTACATGTTTGTCCATCAAAGCAGCACTACCTACTTTATCACCCATTTCAATAGATAGCAAGATATTGCTAAGTCTAATTAAACCTATTCTGCAGCTAATTATCGACTCTATGTGTAATCAGCCGGGGTCGGCTCATTGAATTCGCTTCGACCAACTGCTGTATTATGCAGCTTTGGATTCTTAGAAACCGGTAACCGTCATAAAATGCACAACTGTGACTTCACTAAAAGGAGAATGGACAATCTCTCCCTCACGTGCAACTCTTCTTATGTTGCAGTTGTACCTTTCTCGTTTGCCGCCTCCTCGTCCATAAAAAAATCTACTTACAGGTTCCAATGCACATTGTGTCAACCCTTCAGACATTTCTTTAAAGAAATGTCTGCAGGATTGACACAATGTGCATTTGATAGAGCTTTGAAAACGCCACGTTTTCATTATACTTTACTACACTTTAAAACTTATCCTGCAGAAATCTTGCTAATTCCAATCAAAGATGCCAATCTATTATCCAGGGCACTTGGAATGTCAATCAAACTAAACTAGACTAGACACAATACTGTTACTAAGATTGGAAATAGTTCAATTTCTAATATTTTCAATGCCCTTTGAAACAAACTATGCCAACCCTGTGGCATTTGTTTTTTAGGTTGGTCAGACCATACATATTTTTGCTCATTCTCCTTTTTCAAAATCCTTGTAAATACGATAAAGATGTTTTCTTTTTTTGTCATTGCTGAATGTTAAGTCCTCGAAAGGCTTAGTAGTCTTATGAAAAAGATGCTCACACATAGCTTGCTTTTTGACTTATCTTTTTTAAAGCTTGTCCGCACCAGGGATCTCACTACTAGGAATCTTAATCAATATAATATGTCACGACATTATGTTTTGCTACTTATGCCGTAGTTTATGCAGTGACAACGGGTTTACCAGTTAAGGCAGTGCCCTGGTTACACCAACGACTTGGTGATCAACTACAGGTTCTTTTCTTTATTACTTTTCCTACAATTCCCACACATTATCTTAATCATTTGGCATTCATATTATTCAAAAGAAAAAACTGTTCTGCGCACGTCTGATCACGACCCGTGACAATCACAGAGAGACGAAGTACACGTTTCTACGCTAACACGGCTCCTAATATCCACGTGATTAAAGTCTTTGTTATACTACACAGTTCCAAACCTAACACATTATAATATAATAGGGCAACACAGATCCAAGTGAGTATGTTATAGTTACCATTATTATTTATAACGTTTTGGCGTGAAGGAGTATTGAAGGTCTAGCCATTTCTAAACGAATAGCCTGCTTCGATGAGTGATGAACTTAATTGTTTTAACAGGAATCTTGCCAGAAATACTTCCAGAAAAGATTTTTTCTAAGGATTTGGATTATTTTCCTAGCATAAGCATCCATTTGTGCTAATGGGATGGGCTCGTAAATATTCCCGTCAACGAATAAATCCACATCGACTCATCTTTATTTATTTGACACTAGTACTTTGCTTCAGCTTCGTTTGATGTCTGACAGCCATCTTGTTAAACCTAGTCATTTTGTCTAAGTTCAAACCATAGATATATAATAATACTAGATTCACTGACAGCGTGCCGCCGAAAGGGACAAAAATTAAGTGGATCCATTGTTGTCTATTACACATAAGGTCCATATTATAGTCGTATTGCTCATTATACGGACTAAAATCGAACTAAAATTGAAGGAACAAATAACAGTTTTCATATATTTTTAGTCCGTATAATGAGCAATACGACTATAGTATATAATTTTAGAACATAGATGTTCTCTACCTACAAAGAGCCGGCACACGACGAGGGACAAAAGATATTATGCTCCGTCTCATTTTTTCACAAGAATTTTGTATATATCCTTCTTTGTTTTTGTGTAAGTGAGAAGGGACGATCCAGCAGTCTATAGTTTTCTTTGTCTTTGGTTCAAACTATCTCTCTCCCTCTTCCCGGCTATTCATCCCACATGGTGATAGGATCAACGAACTAAAATGTAGGCTTGCACAACATTTAAACCATCCTCTCAAACAATATTAATTGTGAAAGATACTCTCTTATAATTTTCATTATGGTTCTGGGTTAACTTTACAAGGGTTTCCACTTCGTACATAAGTCTCCCGCCATCGTAACAAAATTATTCCGAGCGCTCAGTTGTGTTGGCTGGAAAATCTCCATGTAGGTGGATTACAGTGCGTAGAATATTTTTTTATTTATTGTTTACTAGCTGCTGCCCATGGCTTCGCTCGCGTGGAACCCGGATAAAAAGTAGCCTATGTTACTTTCCAGCCCTCCAACTATCTCCACGCAAAAAATCACGTTAATCCGTCGCTCTATTTTGACGTGAAAGCAGGACAAATAAACACACTTTCACATTTATGATATAGGTATGGATTCTAAAACTATCTTTCTATCGGAATGCAACTTACAACGTATCGAGAATTTCAAACGCTATATTATTATAGGATTGAAGTTCAATGACGATAAGTCACATGGTCAGTTGTCGAGCAAAAGTGTCAGAACAATGGATTAGCGATGATAGAAAGAGAATAGATACGAAGCGTTTTTAATAAGTAATGTTTAATAGTGAATGAAGCTAGGAAACTACCTAAACTGATTCTATTGTTGGATTTACTTTTCGCGCACCAAACAGTTTTCCTTTCTTTCTTTCTATCTTTCGGGCTATGCCTAAAACTGAGTAAAATGCTCACATTCTTTTAGCTAACTAATCACTATATTCCAAGATTTTGTTTGAAAGATTTATTAATATCTAGGCTTTAAAAATCCTTTTTGATGCGTGCAATAGTTAAAGGTACCTATTTCAAAAAATGATGATGCTGAACTAAAAATGCACTTATACAATCTACATACAGACAAACCAACTATCTTCTCTCTTGTTACGTGGTGAGTTTATCAAAATATTGCTGACAAATTGCTTAAATATTGCTGACGTAGAAAAACGTTTACGATTGACGCATAGATGATAATATTTTGGTACAGTGCAAGCAAAACATACTTGAACCAAGCTTTTTTTTACTACTAAGGTAGCAGACAAGCATACAGCCCACCTGATGGTAAGCGGTCACTGTAGCCTATCAACGCCGGTGCGGTGGTACCAGAGGAGTCACACTCGCGCTGCTGACCCTTTTAAAGAGGAATCACTGCGTCGATAACAAAATGGACAAAACTGGTCCACCAGCTGTCACCGCAGCGCTTCCTCGCAGAGCTCTGTCAACCCACATTTGTATAAATGGATTTTTTTCAAAGATATGTGTATCAGGATGCTCTGAAGTGACAACTGGTGGATCAGTCTTGTCCATTGTGTTGTCGGCGCAGTGATTCCTTTTTTATAGAGTTGCGAGTGTGGCCCCTCTGGTATCACAGGCGTCCATAGAATACGGTAACCGCTTACAATTAGGTGGGCCGTATGCTGTCTTAGTAGTATAAACAAATTGAACCCTCAAAAAATGAGTCTGCCTCACGCTTGCCAGTTTTATTTTATTCAGTCCTCATTTTCCACCGCTATGCCTCCGTAGCATCGGCAAAAACATCATTATCTAATGCATTGAGGCTTAAAATAAAATTGGCTGTACAACGGAAGTTCTTTGTTTACTTGCTTCGGAATTGTTTTAGAGATAAAATATTTTCTTTTAAACCAACTGTATTTTTATTAGACTCAATGAAAGTCTATGAAAGAAGTACCGCTATAGCGGAAAAAATACCGCTAATATAGTTAATGAATAAACTTAGTGCCAGTATTTACCCGACTGTCCCTAGAGAGGAGGGTTATGGTTTTCGAGTGAATGTATGTGTCTATGTATGTTTGTTTGTGCCGTTCTGCAGCCTAAACGGCTCAATGAATTTTAACGTTTTTTCAATTAATAATTTTTGGTTGTTGTTTCTGGAATGATTTTAAGATATCTAAAGCGTAGGTACGACGCAAGTAAAACAAGGAAAAATCTCTAAAAATATCATTTTTCTAGAAAATTATCCGCAAACTGAGCCTCAGTGGGTGGGACAAGGAACTCAAACTCACAGGAAATAAGATTGTTTTTTGAACTATTGCGAGAGGTTGTCCCAGTGGAATATTGCATCTACTTTCGATCCAAAGTTCGTA
This sequence comes from Camptogramma bilineatum, assembly GCA_958496255.1. Classification (NCBI taxonomy): domain Eukaryota; kingdom Metazoa; phylum Arthropoda; class Insecta; order Lepidoptera; family Geometridae; genus Camptogramma; species Camptogramma bilineatum. The sequence goes on along the minus strand of OY292473.1, from coordinate 5,665,264 downwards.
GGTTCGATGCATCAATATATTTTTCCTGTCAAAAAATGTATCTTATGCGAATGAACCACGAAAGAAAATATAAGTAAATTAAATCTCGAAAGAAAAATTAAAAGCTTTACCATTAGAATCAAAAGGATCACAATCCCTCTCGGGCAACACGGCTTAGCTCGTTATATCATTACTTATCTAATCTCAAAGTATGTAAAATATGTTTAGATGTCTGTATGGAACGATTTTATGTAACTTTGAATTGTGATAAAACCTGGAAGTATAGACTACCTACTTAATGTGGTAATAACCACCATGCGATAGACGTAGGCTGAAGCCAATGAGATTTTACATAGTGCGACTGAGTTGGCTCAAGCTAATTAGCTTTACTTTTGTTCGCCACGCAGAGTGGGCGCCACGCATCTACCTCAGTTTATATTTTCCATCAATCAATATACTTACTCCAATCAAAGTAAAAAATCTCTCCCAATTCCGAAAGCGCAAATCACCGATATATCAACACATCGATTAGGCCATAAAACGTCCAATGGCCTATCGACTAGGACTACACCCTGAGGGCCACGGTATTAACATTTTCCAATTGGATGGACAATTCGATCGGAGTGTAATCGGTGATAGAATTCGATGCGTGTGTTAGTACCAGTTTATCTGTTCACATTGAAACAAATAGAACTGAGGATGTTACTTTCAAATCATCGGTTATCTTTAATATCAAACTATGAAGTAGCTAAACATCCATACCTCCATACCCATAATGTAAAAGTGTGTTTATTTGTTTGTTTATTTGTCCTGCTTTCACGTCCAAACAGAGCGACGGATTGACGTGATTTTTTGTGTGTAGTGGAGAGTAACATTGGGCTACTTTGTATCTGGGTACCACGCGAGCGAAGCCGCGGTACCTAATAAATAACACACACACACAGTGCACCATAATAATACCAAATCACTTATCGAGATTTCTTACAAAATAGCTGCGAAATCATACACTTACACGATTTAAGACAATACAATTACAATTTACAGTGTAAAATAGTGCAATATTAGAAATACATTTAAAATTTTATTCAAACAAATGTATGCTCAAAACATTTTATTTAGTACAACTAGCTTTCATTTTTTCGATCGAGCGAGCGAAGCGAGCGAAGATCTTAGTGGTAAGTTGGGCGATTTTGCTTTGTATGTTTGTATGTTTGTATGTTTGTATGTTTCACGAATTGTTGTTCGAGCATAACTGTCGAACCGTTCATCCAATCTGCATGAAACTTGGTAGGTCAATAGGTTGTGGTAAGGAAATTTACGGTGGAGCATATGAGCTTAATCGATGAAGGGGTTGTGAAGATATTGGGTTCCCAAGGGGGTAAAAAATTATGAAAGTTACACAAATATATTGAGTGGGGTGTCATACGAAAGGGCTTATTTTGTACATTCCAAAATGGTTTTTATTTTTAATCTAGGATGTATAGTTTTTGAAATACGACCAAAGACCAAAAACTACGAAACCAGAGCTGCAAGAGCTCCCGTTTCATAGAGTTTCGATGTCTTCGTAGCTCATTTACTGGTCGGTCTTAAAAAGAGAGTGGCATCGTTGCGGTTTGGTTTGCAATGATTTTAGATGCTACTTGATTTATTTTCATGATAAAAAAAATTTTGATAAAAAATGAAAATAATTGGGGTAAAAAAAGTTAAGTAAACAAATATATTGAGTGCGGTGTCAAATGAAAGGTCTTTATTTGTACATTCTAAAATAGTTATTATTTTTATTCTAGGACGTATACTTTTAAAAATACGACGAGAATTCATAAATATGAAATAAATGAAAAATTAGACACGACATTATGTATTGCATGCATGCTAGTATTTTTTACCATGAAGAGCTAGCGCAATAGGCATACCCGGCAGTAGTAGCACTTGAAATTATAGGGGTAGGTAGTCAGAAGAAAGTCCAAATGTTGGCCATCTACGGTGCGCGAGATCTCAGTTCGGGGCGAACTACTAGTATACTAAGTATGAAGTAAGTTCTATTGTTCTTCGTTCAAAACTGACATCACCAGCGTGAAGAATGACATACCCGTTCTGATAAACTGGAACAAAAAAGACAAAGATTGGAACATAAATAATATCAATGATAAGGACCATTTAAACCAGTGATTCCCAAAGTGGTTCAGGTGGACCCCCAGGGGTCCACGGGAGACTCAAAAGGGGTCCACGTTGGCGAGAAACAAAAATGGGGGTGCACAAGTTTTTTGGGAATATGGTAGAAATGTAGCAGCAGGGGGTCCACCGAAACCAGTAAAATTTTGAAAGGGATGAGAAAAAAAAGTTTGGGAACCTATGATTTAAACTAAATAGCGTTCAGTATTTAGGTATTAATGGCTTTATGGCCAAGACCGACAAAAACGTGTCTTCGAAGCACAGAAGCAGTCACTAATGCAACTAGTAAGTGTGTTCTAAAATTAGATTATAAAAACTACGATCAAATGTGAGGTTTGCAATATAAACATAACAGCAAATAATTGTTAACAAATTAAACTTATTGTAATCGAATCATTAAATAACAAAGCTTTAGCAACAATATCAAACACTCATATCATATCATATTTTAATATTTTAATAGTTTTAAGTATTTTACATCTTTTACTTGCTTTTGTTGCCTGAAATAAATGATTTATTATTATTATTATTATTATTATTATATTTATTTCATAAATACATTGTTACATACACAGTACACACATAGGACAAAAATAGTTTAAACAAATAGGGCAAATAATTTACAAAGACCCCGCACTAGGACAAGCCTGTATCGCGGGAGTCAGAGTAAATACCTTACAGACTACTAATATATAAGTACATACAAAAATTATAAATAAAACTATGTAGTTAGGGCGCTTTCTTCGTAGTACACTAAAATATCAAACTAAAATTCATAGCCAAAAGAAATCTTTTATAATTAGATATTTATGATCCTTTTGATTATGTTGATGAAGATCTGTGACAAGGTAAAGATAAATTATTAGAAAGCAAAATTATGATAATGTTAGGGATACATGTTGGTTTATTCGATTTTATGTTAATCAAGAACACAAAGCAAACAAGATTTTCATAAGGAAAATGTAATACATACGACCAAAGAGAAAAGTTTCGAAACAGCTCAAACCAAAACAGTTCAGTCACTCTGTAAGCATCACCAAAATTGGTGGCCAAAATGGCGATGGCGGGACGATCTTGAAGGATTTGAGGAGTTTGGGAGACCATCAAGAAATCCGTGGAGAATTTAGGGGGAAACTTTGTCCAACAGATTAAAAAAATAATGAAAATTGTATGAAAAATGTGATGAAAGTGAATGAGGCAAAAGGGGTGTGTCAGGATCGTAGCAAGTGGAAATCTCTGCCTACCCCTGTGGGAAAGAAGCGTGATTTTATGTATGTATGTATAAAAATAATACATAATACCTATGTTTGCTCTCTTGTCTTGTCAATACAAAACAACCTAGCCATTTTATGAAAGCCTGGTTATAACTTACCCAAGTAAAAGTTGGTAATGACAGCGTTATGGTGCCGAATATATAAATTGGCATGCGTTGACTGAGTGCCATAAAGAAAATTATCACGTTCTTCTTGTGTTTCTTGTCGAAAATGTACCACTTCTCTGTCACAGCCCTTTCTAGGAACGCGCACTGTAATTTTAAAATAATATTTAGATTACAAGCAATGAAAAATACAAAAAAAAATATTTTGATGCAATTACATATTTTTAACTGACTTTAAAAAAAGGAGAGTTCTCAATTCAATGTTCACCGCTTACTCGGAGATGCCTCAACCGATTTGAAAAATTCTTTTTTTGTTTGAAAGGCTATACTTTTATACTTTTCGACGGGTACCACAAAAATTTGGTCAGGATTAGTCAAGGATATTCGGAGTTGTGAACAGAAATGCACCTCGAGAGTGCAGAAAATTGCTCAGTTTAATATTGAAGTCGGTTTTTTTTTAATTTTTAATTTAGACACCTTGTTTGAAAACATAATCACGACTGGTAGATAAGCTTTCGAATCATTAGGCACTAAAATCCTGTAAAATGTCTTAGGTTGTAGTGAGAGGTATTTCCAAATACATAATTTGCACATTATTTAACACACGGGAATTACTCACGTAAATAAATAAATAATGTCTAGTACAACTCACGAAAGTTTTGAAAGTGAAACATAATTTGCAGTTTACAGAAGTTTGCATTCTATACGTGACAGGTTGCAAGCCCATAGCCGCTGTTTATATTATTTGTAATGTAAATTAGCTTTTGCTAAATAGTTTATAACTTATTTTTACGTGTGATTGCCTATTAATGAATTTAAGACCTATAAATAAAATTAAAAAAAGACGAATTAGTTTACTAGAAGGTTTTCTCATTCATCATCATGATCATCATCTCAGCAGTTGGACGTCCACTGTTGGACATAGGCCTCCCTCAAAAATTTCCATGTGTTGCGGTTGGAAGCGGCCTGCATCCACCGCCGACCTGCAGTTTTTACAAGGTCGTCTGTCCATCTTGTGGATGGATGTCCAACACTACACTTGCCGGTCCATGGCTTCCACTCGACGATTTTCCCATTGCTTAGTTATAAAACCAGAAGTTAGGTTCCGTGGCCAAAAAAAAATCTGCGGCTCGACTTATTACTCCCCATAATTAATGTACGGAGATGGATCAACTGCATACTCATAACAACGACATAATCATATTAAATATGATCATCTTGATCATATTAAATATGATTATCGTTTTTAAATTATGATTAGGTATAATAAATTTATTTAGTTAATAATTTAAAATGTAATCTAGATACCTATTTCATTTTTGCAAGCTGGGTATCCTAGCGAAGTGTGTGAATGTAATTTAGATAGGACAGGTGTAAGTTCTTTATGCACCACACTTCACGCAAATAAGTCATTTCATTTCATTTCATTATTCTAAGCCAAGTTGAAAGTTTGTTCTTCATTTTACCTCATTTTGAACTTGTTGACCGAGTAAACAAAACATCAACACGACGACAATAAAGCAAAAGCCGTGCACGTAGTACTTCATGGTATCCGGGGACAATTTGTTCTGAAAAACACGTTGATACTCGTATTATAAAAAAACTTAGGCCTTTACATCTTTACTAGATGATTTATACAGTGTCAGGAGGCAATCTTTGCCTACACTTATCGGGACACTGTAGTGCCCGGGACATTGTTGAGATGAAGTAGGCTTGCCCAGCACCTACACCATCCTCTCAGCTTATATATGCCATGCTCTATTGACTTGCTCAGCCCTTTCATATAATAATAAATACCCCTGAATAATTGTAAATTACTCTAAATTTTTGTCTAACAATTGACGTCTAAAACACGCTTAAAACACGTAATGGTTTATTTGAAGACTTGAGAAAAATTCCATTTGCGGAAACAAGGAAACAATTTGGATTAATAATGCCTGTGGGTGTTAAAGGAAAATAATTTCTACGTTTTTATTGACCAAGCAAAGTTAGACTCCTTATCAAAACACCAGTTTATTTCCTATTTGTGGTTTTTCTTACTGTGATTAGTGTGATTACAGATTAGAAATAAATTGACAAATTAGAAAAACCACAGCTAGATCATTAGAATTAATAAAGTGACAATCATCAATGGATTTTTCGGTTAGAAAAATTTATATGCGCATTAATACGAGCTAAACGGTGAAGGAAACCCGCGTTTCAGTCAGCCCCACACGTATTGACTATGTCTTTCCTATGGATATGGCCGGTTAGGCTAAAAGGATGGGTTAGGTGTTAAGCAAGCCTACTCCATCTCAAACAGTATCCCAGGCACTACAGTGTGCTTTATGCTTGTATTCACTGACCTATTACAATAGCTTAAAGTACTCACAGAAATAGCAATTTTGACGGAACACATGCAAACCAGCATGATAGCTACTAGTATGAGCGTCAAGTAGAACGGGCGGCATATCACGTTTAATTTGTTGCTGAATCTGAAACAGATGAAGGAATTTTTTATTTTTTATTTTTTATTTCCAAATAAATTAATATTTTAAGGCGCTGCGCAAATGTAGACACTTTTGTGTCCAGTTGCTTCCACGTGACGCATACCGATTGCCAATCGAAAAGTATTCGGTGTAGGTAACTGGAAACTAAAAGTCGTTAGTTGAAGACACAAGCAACAATAACAAAATTGTCTTTCAACTGGCGCTGCGCAACCGGACCGAACACAGCTACAGTTTCTGTGGTATGCTGAATCGGTAACAGGCAACTGGAGACTGTGTCCAATTGCCGCTACCAGACACAACAACTAGGTACTATTTCCGTATGTACCGCGTCGGTAGCAAAAAATGTCTTCGTTTGTTCAGCGCCATGCACTGGTAAGGCAAATCTGGCTGTGGCAGCGATTTAAATATTAAATATTAGCGTTCTCTGTTCTCAGTCAAGGCAACATAGCGCTGAAACTTCGTATATTCATGCATATATAAAGTTATATACTATGTACAGTTTTCATTCCAAAATGAAAAATTCCTTTGCTAGACTGCGGCATTATTTTTGCCTTACCAAAATTCCCAGTCTTACTTCTTTAACTCAACGTAATGTTGCACGCATTGCGTGAAAACTGCAGTGCAACACTGCTGCCATCTCTTAGGGTCATCGGCCGTTATCTCCTCGGCTAGTTCGTTTAAATGGAGAAGAATGAAGCCCAGGATACGGAGCTGGCGGATAAGCTGTCCAATGAGGAGGAGGATTGTGGACTGAAGACCTGGGTGCGCTGTGAAGTTCGGAAAATGATAGCCATCTCACTGTTTCAAGGTCAACTTGAGCTATGTTTCTGAAGACATTATCAAGCTGCCTAAAAAAAGCTAATTTAGTCCTTGGAGAATGATTTTTGTTTCAGGAACTTTGTAAAGTTCGTAGAAACTAGTGCTCAGGTTTTTATGTCGCGAAAAGTTTCCAGTACGATTCACGGTTCGTCTCGGAATGCATCCGATTCGAAGATTTCGGAAAGTTAACGTTTTTCCAGCGAAGGAACGTCACTGTACGAATTCAAAATACGTTCCGAAGTTGAAAATCGCCTTGCTGGAAAAAATGGCGTGACGATTTGGATTCGTTCTTAAAAAACAAGGGAGAGATCCAGCAGAGGGGCACAAGAAGTTAATAATAAAAGCGGTTTTATTGTTGGACAAGGAAAGATCTAAATGACACTTACATATACAACACAGCCAGGCGCAATAAGCGTGGAATATAAAGGATGCAATGTAAACCTTAAAGTTTTCTAGGCTCCACGGGAACCATATATCAAATGCTGAAACCATCATTAAATGAGTTATATATATCCAACAAACAAACAGAGAAATAGGATTTATCTCCTGATACATAGATTCCAGTCGTAATATTGCTTAAGGATTTGCTTAAATCCAGGAATGAACACGTTTGAATGACATACTAGTGCACAATTAGAATCATTCGAGATGGAAATGAAACTACACTAATCGTAAGATTCTAGTGCATTATCTTGAAGTGCTACGTTTAGAATCGAGTCTTTAAGACAAGAACATATCGAACAAAATATATTAGAAGATAAAACTGATAAAACTGATATAATATAAATCACGGATAGGCATCTTATTACCTACGTCATCATTAAACACAAGTTAGTTATAAAAATGGATACTATGGGTGATAATGTTTTTGGATTCAGACGGGATTTGAACTGTCTAAACAAATAAATGACATTTTTGGAATGCTTTATAGGGCCTCCAGACTCTCGGAGAGAACCCCCGAGAACACCCGAGAAGCGTGAGTGTGAGGAGCTTCTCGCCTTCTCGTTCTCTGGCTCGCCTGTTCTCCGATCGGTGTCGGTATTTTTGGCCGAGCCAAAGGATTTCTCGGGCGAGAAGAGAGAAGGCTCCTACACTCACGTTTTCTCTCATTGCTGATTAATGAGCGGCGGCGGGCAGACATCCATATTGTTTGTTTTTTTCGAGAATATTCTTTCGTAAAAATGTGGAATAATGAATAGAGTTGAAATTTATCGATTTTTTCAATCTGAGCCTATTTTATGGGATGCTAAACATCGAAACTACTAAGATAAAAGTTTTTTACATTAAGTATTTTTTTTTAACATTATTTTTAGTTACAACATTCACAAAGTTACAGTATGCAATGGCACACAGAGCCAAACCGGCTGCAGTTTCAATATCGACGTCCATACCAGATAAGAAACAGATCACGACTGAGAAAAATTGAGAGTGTGGATAGCTTGTTTGTTCTTCGAGAAGTCTCGGCGAGACTTCTCGCCGAGCCTTCTCTCGAGAGTCTGGAGGGGCTAAAAACAAAATCTATAAAGATTATTATGTGTTACATTATACTCGTAAAATATCGATTAATTCTTCCTTACCCAAAAGTCTCATACTACCGTCGTATTTCTCAATCATCACGTAAATCGGTGAACTAAGGTACAAGGTCGCACACAGCCATGTTATTCCTACATATGTCTTCAGAATCAGCCTCGAATACCTTAGGAGTTTCATCTGTGAGTCCTCTACTAGGTTCTTCAACTCCATCAGCTTGCTTCCTTTATTCATTTTCAGGACAAACTCTATTAAAGGCATGTCTAACATGCTGTCTTTGAAGGCCATTTCGTTCAAAAAGTTTCTGGGGGAGAAGAAAGATTTAAGTAACTTTTATAAAAATTCAGGATTACTATTTTCAAATACGTTTAAGAATTCTTATAAACTGTTGACCAGCTTTATTGTTATGGAAGGTAGATATTCATACGGTTAGAAAATGAAAATAAAATAAAATAAATAAAGTATATTATGAAACAAAAACACTAGGAATACTAGATACATGAAAAACATACAAACAGTTTCAATTCTCACCTAAAATCGTTCCGAAAGAAGAAACAAACTCCAAGACTTAAAGTCATAATAACACCCGTAGTCCAAATACAAGCACCCTGAATAAAGAGAAGCAGATTTGAACAATTGGCAACAACAAATGCTGTCGTCAACACGAAACTGAGTATTCCGATAATGAAGTTGAAGATCTGAAAGAGAAGCCAGGGCCTGGAACTCCAGTTCTTCTTCGCGAAGAAAGGGATTCCGACGATGGAGAGAACGCGGTGGTAGGTGCTGAAAGTTTCGTCCATGGTGACTGAATGAGGGGAATTTTTAAAATGAGGTAAATTATGGTACTGAGTTTGAAGGCTGACGGTTACAAAAGTGTTTGAGATTGTCATTTGTTTTCATTTCGTGACTGAACACAGTGAAATGATGACCTAGAGGTGCGCAACGATCAGGCAGACAACCAGCAAGACGATGGTCAGACGAATTCATCAATGTTGCCGAAAAAGCTTGGGAGAGGATTACACAGGACCGGACTGAGTGGCGTAATAGAAAGAAGGCAGACTCAGCAGTGGGTGCAAACAGGCTAAGATGATGACATGAACACTTTCGTGCTTCTGTGTTTGATCCAGTTATAAAATTAAAGCCATTATGAAGGCCTTTAGGGACACTAAAAACACAACGGAACCGGCCAGTAACTGACACGAACACAGTTAACACCTACTTTATAAAATAATTTTATCTCGTTTATTACTATTTTATTGAGAGGCTTTTTGACCACAAAGAGCACAAATAGAATTCGTTCTAAGATTAGACGCTAGTTTTTGTTTTTCCAGAATCAGTTACAAGACTCAGAGAGATAGTTCTAACACTAAAGCTCAGATTTTCTCAAACATTCCCACGAAACTGTTCTTGTGAAAAGTTATTTTTCATCGTAAAACATTTTGATTTACAGTCATGTTTTGAAAATGTACCAAAGATGCAATATTTTTGCTATTGTTTTCACAATTTATGGCTCGGTTATTCAGCATAAATAAAATTATATTATTTTCTACAAAACTGTACGCGTCACACCAATCATTCTACGAAAGAGAGGTGTACTTAAAAAAATACAAAATGACACGTTAGCCAAGAATATTCTCTTGATAACGGGTGACACCTCTTTGATACCCCTTTCAAGTTGTGATTTTTATTAAAAACCCTCCTTTGAGGGGCTTCTTTCTTGACTTTTAATTTGACAGCTTCATTTATTATTCCGTTGTAAATTGAATTCCATTTTAGGGGAAGTTTTATGACGAGACGTGTTTTGGTCTGATGCCTAGAGCTAGACTATTGATCCTAAGGTAGATAGATATAATGAATCTTGGCCGTGCAACGAAGGATTTTTAGTTTTAGTTTAGTTAATTCAGATGTTGATATTATGAGCTGTCGGGTTTCTCAAAATTGGCTCCGTAATTTAGACTTCCAAAAATGCATCCGATTCGATGATTGTGATCGGAAAGTTAACGTTTTCTCAGCGAAGAAACGTCATTTTCCGAATTTGGAATACATTCCGAGAAGGTCTGACTCTAAATTGCACCTCAGTTCCTTATTGTCTGTTTATTTGGAGTGGATAAAAATTTAGCGGCAATGAAACCGGAATGGTTGACGTTGTAAATTAGAAAAATTGGGGCCCTGTCTTGTTCATCTCACTGTTGACCATGTTGACTTCCAATAAATGATCTCCTCAAACAGAACATAAATTCCTACTAAATTACAGTGTACTAAGTGCAGATCAAGAATCATTTCTAAGACCAACAATCCTACTAATAAAGCTAACACAAAGCCACAATAAATCACGCCACACACAATGAATAATAACGCAACTGTGAAAGTGAAAAATAACTATAACTGCATGGACAAAGGAGAGACCAAACTGTTTGGTACAGAAAAGTAGAACTTACCTTAGTTTTGATTTTATTTAGCTCTTTTCCAGAGTTTTTCATTAATTTTTTTATTTAATTGTTATATTATTTTCACACAATGTTTACGAGTAGTTGAAACGACACGTAATTCTGATTCGTTCCCAACGACCTCACTGGCCCATCCCACCAATGGGGCCATTAGGATTTTTTTTTTTCTCAACCAACCTACCACTTCATTTAGTGCGTATTTCCCATTGTTTGTCTTTTTAATAACTGGCACTTTTTAATTAATAATCGCAATAATATTTTTAGATAGTAGGGGAATATTAAATATTCACTATTCATCGGAAGATATATAGAACAAGCATCGTATTAACTTCTGTCAAAGTTGCGCTACGGATTTAACTATTGCCATCCTTATTTGTCACTGTCTAACAAAAAAGGATTTTTGAAAAGAAAAAAAGGACTTTGACAAAAACTTCGTCAAAGGTCAACGAATTAAAAAAAAAAGCATGGCAATAGTTTAATCCGTGGCGCAACTTTGACAGAAGTTAATCCGAGTTTATTAATAGAGGCTTCAGACATCTGTATTTACCCAAGTCGATCCTGTGGCTTCGCCTACACAATGAGAGAGATTTATCGTGTTTACTTCTGAGTGACGGATGGCCTCTCCCATCGATTTATTAGAACGTAATTGAGGAAGTCATCTTGGTATCCTTTGATTATGACGATTTGACGTTTCTTTTAGGGTTAAGGAATTGTAGAAGATAGCGGATTAAAATCATTTGGATATACTATAATGTATGTGTGATTTCAGTTTTTTAAATGATAAAAAATAAAATTATATGAATATGTTAAGCTAAAAAATGCAGAAATATTTCCAAATACGACTTCTACTTCCTGAGATTAACACCTTCAAACAACAAACAAAAAAAATATTTCTCTATTTCTCTATTTTTAACCAACTTCAAAAAAGGAAGAGGCTCTCAATTCGTTGGAATCTGTTTTTTATGTATGTTCACCGATAACTCAAAGAAGCCCGGACCGATTTTAATTTTTTTTTAAGGGTTTAAGTAGGTTGGTACTTTCCGAAGGTTGCCACAAAAATTTGGTGAGGATCTGTTGAGTATCTTCGGAGTTATGAATAGAAATGCACCTCGAGAGTGCAGAAAATTGGTCAGCTTACATTGAAGTCGGTTTTTTTTTATTTTTAATTTAGACACATGTAAATGTAGTAGTTGAAAATGCTTGCAATATAAAGAGTAGTGCCGAAATACTATTCTACATTTGCAGCATGTATTTTAGTACACTCAGCATTTGATTTATATACAGTCAAAACCGCCCAATACATTTGACACAAGGAGTTTGGCTTCCTCCCAAAGAGGTCGAATAAGATAAATTCGAAAAAGAAATTATTATCAAAAACAGTGCGGGAGGAAAAATAGGAATGCTCTAGTGTAGCTCCAGTTTTCAAAAATGTCGTGACCGTTATAACAGTAGCTAATTGTAAAAATTTTGAAAATTAATGATAACGACTTATTACTAATTTCCTCCATGATCATCATGGGGCTAAAAAGGCCGCTATAGCAAAATTAAAATAGGAATTTCAATATATGCCATTCTTGTCACTCTCAGTCTATGAAAAGAGACGGCATATAGTTCAATTCCTGTTGTGATTCTGCTGTAACGGCCTTTTTAACCCCGCAGGTTTGTTTGAAAAATTGTCATTTACTTTATTGTAAGCTTTACCTACGTATCAAACCCGTAATCGATCGAGCGAGCGAAGCGAGCGAAGATCTTAGTGGCAAGTTAGGCGATTTTGCTTTGTATGTTTGTATGTTTGTATGTTTGTATGTTTGTATGTTTGTATATTTGTATGTTTCATTTTTATGTTCTCGCATAACTATCGAACCGCTTATCCAATCTGTATGAAACTTGATAGGTCAATAGGTTGTGCTATGGAAATTTGCTGTGGAGCGTATGAGCGTAATCGATGAAGGGGTTGTAAAGATATGGGGTTCCCAAGGGGGTAAATTTTTTTCATAGGTACCCAAATATATTGAGTGGGGTGTCATATGAAAGTACTCAATTTATACATTCCAAAATGGTTTTTAGTTTTCTTCTAGGTTCTATAGTTTTTGAAATACAGAGAAAAATAAAAATGATGAAAACCAATTAACGGATGTATGGAAAGAGCTCCCGTTTCATAGAGTTTCGATGTATTCGTAGGTCTGGTTATCAGACAAAGAGTGTGGCATCGTTGTGGTTTGGTTTGCAATGATTTTAGTTGCTTCTTGATATTTTTTCTTGAGATTGAAAATAAAAGCCGTGTTGGCCGAGTGGAAGAGTGCTCGATTTTCGATTCATAGGTCGTAAGTTCGAACCCTGGCCGTGCTCATCAATGGATTTTTCGATTAGAAAAATTTAAATGCGCATTAACACGAGCTCTAAACGGTGAAAGAAAACATCGTGAGGAAACCAGTTAACGTTCTAATAGCGGCGATGGGCTTGCAACCTGTCACGTATGCAAATGCTAACTCCTGCAAATAGTGGGCTGGGCATGTACCAAAATTATAGAGGGAGCCTGAGGGGGACGGGGAGGGGTAGGGGGAGGGGGAGGGGGTGGGGAAGGGGAGGGGCAGGGAGAGGGGGGAGGGGAGGGGAGGGAGAGAGACGGGGAGGGGGAGGCGAGGGGGAGACGAGGGGGAGGGGAGGGGGAGGGGAGGGGAGGGGGAGGGAGGGGGAGGAAATTGATTTTCTCATACATTTTGTATTGAACTGCTATTTTAATAATTTCTCGAACTAAGAGGCCTTCCCTGAGGCGCGGTACGAAGTTCGCGGGGTCAACTATTGAATATAAACACGACACGACTTAATGTATTACATGCATGCCTATAATCTTTACCATACTGAGGTAGCGCATTAGATATCATTGTGTGGTAAACACTAGAAGGAGCACTTAACGTAGGTATAGGGGTAGTCAGAAACAAGTCCAAATCTAGGCTATCAACACAACGGTGCGCGAGATCTCAGTTCGGGGCGAACTACTAGTATAAAAACTATAAATAAAAAAATGGAAGTTACAAGCAATGATTAAAACCTCTCGAAGTAAACCTCTCTTTAAGTTGTACACTTCTAACAATGGATCTAGGCATTCGTGAAGTTAGCCGTTTTGATGCGTAGCGCAGCTTTTTCATACAAAATTTTCTACTGCGCAGCGAAACGGCTAACTTCACAAAAGCCTAGAGCCATTGTAAGAAGTGTAAGTACGCACTTTTGCGCATTCTACTAATATTATAAAGGCGAAAGTCCGTGTGTGTGAATGTTTGTTACCACGTTTTTCCATAACTAAACCGATTTTGATAAAATTTGGAATGCAGATAGTTTAGGTTTTGGAATAACACATAAGCTAATGTTTATCCCGGAAAAATGGATGGCTAAGTTCACGAATGCCTAGAGCAGTGATTCCCAAAGTGGTCCAGGTGGACCCCCAGGGGTCCATGGGAGACTCAAAAGGGGTCCACGTTGGCGAGAAATTTTGGGAATATGGTAAAAATGTAGCAGCAGGAGGTCCACCGAAACCAGTAAAATTTTGAAAGGGGTCCATGGGAAAAAAAAGTTTGGAACCTATGGCCTAGAGCCATTGTAAGAAGTGTGAGTACGCACTTTTGCGCATCCTACTAATATTATAAAGGTGAAAGTCCGTGTGTGTGAATGTTTGTTACGTCGTTTCTCCATAACTAAACCGATTTTGATAAAATTTGGAATGCAGATAGTTTAGGTTTTGGAATAACACATAAGCTAATGTTTATCCCGGAAAAATGGATGGTTCCCGTTGGATACAAAAATAGTCGTCCACGAGGGCGAAGCCGCGGGCGTTCACTAGTTCATTACAAGAAAACGGTCAACATTTGTCGGTCGACGTTTTGTAAAAGACCAGCGATGTACATTGATAGTGCTTTACCCCCTATTGCGAATCTCGTTGTGTCTAGCGATGTCGGCAATACATTTACATGAAAAAATCTTGTAATTTTGCTCAGTTGACAAGATAGTGGGTCCGTTGATCTTCAATCTGTAGTGGTACTTTTAGACTTCTCTAGACGATGGTGTTGTTTATTGATAAAGGCTGAGGCCAAATGAGGGTAATTTTGAGTTGTGAGTCGCGTGATTTCGGTCGCGTATTGTTTTAATAGAAAAGTCCTGTTTGATTCACAGGGCGACGCAAAATGAGTTGTCTGTTTTTGTTGAAAGTAGATTACGCGACTCATTTTTCGCGACTCACAACTCAAAAAATTACGCTCGTTTGGTCTCAGCCTAAATTTTATTTTATCTTGTTTGCTCAAGGTAATTTTTATAAGAATTTATAAGCCAGTGGCCAAATCCGACGAAGAATCGGAAAAGAAACGAAACATGAAAACGACAGTATCACCAAGGCGCGGCAGACATTGTCTAAGATCATT
This sequence comes from Camptogramma bilineatum, assembly GCA_958496255.1. Taxonomy (NCBI): domain Eukaryota; kingdom Metazoa; phylum Arthropoda; class Insecta; order Lepidoptera; family Geometridae; genus Camptogramma; species Camptogramma bilineatum. The sequence goes on along the minus strand of OY292473.1, from coordinate 5,650,038 downwards.
TGAAGATGTATTATGGGGTAGTCAGAGGTACCTTCAAAACATTATTAAGTACATGGCCACATTTTCCAGAAGTTATCATTCCCTGGAAAAAACATGTAGGCAGAGACTATAGATCTCCACTTGCTACGATCCTGACACACTTCTTTGGCTTCATCACATTCTTCATGCAAGCTCGTCGGTTTAGGGTACTCTTGACCTCTTTTTTCAATAATTCGCGAATTTGGCCCAGAAATGTGCGCCTAGGTCTTCCCCTTCCGACGGTCCCATTCACACTCGCCTAAAGAAGTAACTAATCAATAATTTACATGACGACTGACAAACAACCACAAATGTAAACCTGAGCTAAGGTATATTGAGTCGATATTTTTCTCATTATATAATCTTCTTTCCCGTATATCATCACGTATCTACTTTTGTGGTATATAATAATATAATAATAATAATATAAGCTTTATTTTTCCTTACAAAACATAATAATAACTTAAATACCTACTATACTTACTCTACACAATATTTTTAAATTTAAACTTGGGTAAGCACTTAACTTATTTATTTAACTTAACTTAATCTACTGTAAGGACCGCATTAGCGGTAAAAGCCTCCTCCAGCTCCTTCCACTTCCCCCTGTCTCTAGCGTCTCTGCTCCAGGTGTTGCCTACTAGCCTGACTATGTCGTCACTCCATCGTTTATGCGGTCTTCCTTGTTTTCGCTTTTTGTTCATTGGGTACCAATTTGTTACTATTTTGGACCATTTCTCCTCTGTACCTCTCTGAATGTGGCCGGCCCATTTCCACTTAAGCTTCAGGACTTTTTTGACTGCATCTTTGGCTTTGGTTTTCTTTCTTATGAGCTTATTTTGGATTTTGTCTTTTAATTTGTGACCACAGTAGCTTCGTTCTAAACTTTTGTGGTACTCGAGAATAAATCGTGTTATCTTATCGGACCCTAATGGCACCGCCTCACTCATAGCATTATTAATATTCAGAACGAGAAAATGATTTAGGATTTACACCCCAAGTTTGGCGAGAGATTTGTTGCATCTTCAGCAGGTTTTTTTTATTTCTGTTTTGTTCTTTTTTTGTGTTAATCTTTTGTTATTGTTTTTGAATAGAAATATATTTTCTAATTTCTGAATTCATTTTTTCTATTTACACCCGAGCACAACTTGGTCGCCCGGATTATTGCCTTAAGACTTTTTCTAAACGAAAAATGCGTTGATGCACGGCCGGAATTCGAACTCTCTTCCTTCAAATCGAAAGTCTAGCTCATAGGTTCTCAACGTGGGCGATAACGCCCCCTTGTGGGCATTTGAGCCTTTCAGGGGGGCAGTAGAAGATCCAGAGAAAATTAGGGGGCATTGAAATGGCGCATTCAGATATGGGGGGGGCTCCTGAAAAAATATATTCTCAAAGTGGGCAGTGGGCAAAATAAGGTTGAGAAACTATGGTCTAACTAGAGTAAGTTTCACTACGCCATCCCAGCTCTTGTAAATAGAGCGTTCAAATTATTTATATCCAAGACGAAGGTTTTACTTCCGTTTAAATAATTTCAAGTTATGCTTCTTGAGTCAGTAAATTGTTAAGTAAATGTCAGCTTCTTACCCGCTGTTGCTGAACCTGGTGATTGAGAGAGTTATTTATTCAGTTACCTAATAGAAAAAAAAAACTTGTAAAACTACAGTTGTGGTGGTGGCAAGTGGAAATCTGTCTCTACCTACCCTTACAGGAATGTAGCGTGATTTTATGTATGAATACATCAAACTTAGGGATACTAAGCAGCTTCGTCGACATAAAAAATGCGCGAAATTGCAAACTTCAACCCCTATGGAAGCGCTATAAAAGAAAATCGTTTTAATTCGTCCGCCACTATTTGCTAGATTGGACAAATATTGGCTCCCCCGTCCCGCTATCAGAACAATCGCACTTAAGGGTGTCTTAAACGATTTCTATTTGTAGGTATGTTTGGTCTTTGGGAATAAGTTGGACTGTGTGCTAAACTTGTAAGTACTTGTGTAAGTAAGTAGAGTGTTTTTGAAAGTATTTTCAGCTGAAAATTAAATGGACACGGGATTTTATCGCGTAATTTAACCTTATTTATAAATCCCGACAATTCGGCTATGTTCCAGCCATGGTCGCGGGCAGACTCTGGCTGTTGTAACGTGTCATAACGTCGGGATTTATAAATAAGGTAAAATTACGCAATAAAATCCCGTGACCATATAATTTTCAATAACGAAGATCGCGAAAGTTTAAAAAATACTATTTCCAGCTGGTATGCTTTTCAGTTATTTAGGCTGTTTTACAGTTAGAGAAGCTAAGCTACAATTTTCATGGTTCAAAAGGTTTATAAAAAACTGCAAGCATTTTATCAACTCATTCCCTAAGTAAGTAAGTAAGTTCGTATGAGCAACTCTGGTGACGGAGTTTTTTGGCCGCCTAAAGGCCTCCGTCGTAGCTTAACGACTTAAGGGCTTTCCCTGAGCCAAACACTGTATTTCCCTGTCTATACCCTCGATAAACAAAGTAAGTGGAAAGTAACTAAGCCAGCATGTATCTTTAACATTTTTTCTTCGAATTCAGTGTTTAACATTTTTATTTACAATCGTATTTACTTGATCATAAATCTACGAAAAAACCACTTATAATAAGATAAATCTTCATCTTCTTATAAAGTTGATGTTATTTATATTTTTGGATTGCACCCTTGGATAGGTCATTTGATGATTGACATTATTGGTAATCATTTTTTCGATCGGTTGTTATAGCAATGAGAAATCTCCAAAAAACTGCATTTTTGTCGTGTTTCGGAGCGAGCAGCTGTCATAAGTGCCGCGGCCGAACGCATTCTAAATTCATCTTTACTTTCACGACTCTAAGACAAATATTTGAAGTTACACTGATCGATGTGCTAATTTTAGCTCTAGGCACAGCCTTAAAGCCGGGACTCCGATGCACGGAAGCGCTCAGCACGTAATACCACTTGCGGTCACCTATCCTAAGAGTGACGGCGCACAACGCTGCTTAACTTCAACGATCAATCAAGAACGTCTCAGCAAGCTACGCCACGAGCGCTTCATCAACTCTTTCCCTGCCCACGCGTCACTATGCTCACCGTTTCTCCTTCGGTGACACCGAAAGAGAGCGCCGTGGCCGAGTGTCTGCATCATCGCACATGCGTCATGGCCACTAAACGCGTTTAAGGCTGAGACTCCACCAAAGCGGAGATGTGTGAGATGTGTTTTAAACAAAAAATAGAATTTCAAAAGACGAGATTATAACGAAATTCTATTGGTTGTTTAAAACACATCTCACATCTCCGCTTTGGTGGAGTCTCAGCCTAATGGCCATGGGCTTGCAAACTGTGGTATGTGGGAATAAACCAAGCGTGGTTTTGTACTTACTTGGCCTTAAACTTATTAATACTTGTGTAGAGTTTCAGACATTTTTGCGAAAAAGTTTTTCAACTTGTATTTTTTCATTTACTCAGAAAAGCTGTAGTGGTCCAACAAAAGCAAAGCTTAGCCTTTATTAACGGTGAAAACATCAGTTTAAACAATAAGCATTTTGGAAAACATTATTTTACAAACACAAAATTACAATAATATCTCGTCTAGGTACTTAGAGTTTCATGAACTCTTTCTTCACCCCAATATTCATATAGGGTCAATAACATTTGCTATTCCAAAACAAACCCTATCCCTTCCAGATAAAATCCGCAAAACGAACGCTTATCTCAGCTTTTGTTCTAAGATAGAAAACCAGTCGCTTTGGGACAAGAAGGTCTAAATTAAGCTGATCTCCCTCGTCCCCCATTTTCGAGCTAAAAATAGAACAGTTTTAGAGATTCGGGCACATTCGAGAGGTCGTGTTTGAATGGTGGACGGTGCTCCCGTTTGCGCTTAAGCAAATACTGGCAGTTAACTTTTATGGAACTATTACATACATTCAGTTTAATAAAGTTATGTTCGCGACTGTCTCGGATCGGAACTTATTTGGTGGCATACCGTTCCGAACCGTTTCAACTTTAAACTGAAAAGGTACTTAAGTTAATCACTTGACTTGACTTTATAAATATTTGAGGGGAACTTGAAAGTTCAAGGAGAGATATTGAGTATTTGAATATTCAGCTAAGTTTTACTTTATTAGTTTCCTTTGTTCGTTTTGAACACGTATTTCTATGAAAGAACCCAGCCAGGCTAATAAGACTAACTAGTACAGTGAAGTACGGTACCTAACAATATAAAAAGACCTCATAACTAAACAAAGAAATGTTTCTCATTGAAAATTCTAAATTTTCTATAGAGGTATACTTAAAAAGTGTGCTGAAAGAATAGTAAGTAGGTATCAAAGTCCTCATTAAAACTACAATTTGAACCAAACTGAGAAATTGTAAAGAAGCTTTTCACTTATTATCAACTTTTGATGTAATCACTGGTTTGAATCTGATTTAGACCAAGAATATCTTTAATATTCTTTTTATAAAGTATGAGTCTGTGTCTATGTATACCTATGTCTATGAGATATGCGGATCGCGAGACTAAAGTGGAGTTGGGCGGGACACTTGGCTAGAAGGGATGATGGAAGATGGATAAAGGCGGTAACTGAATGGTGGCCCCGGGATGCTCAACGACCAAGAGGCAGACCACCCGCCCGATGGTCGAATGATATTGTAAACGTGGTTGGGAATCAGTGGATGAGACTTGCGAGGGATGAGAGAATGGCGTGGTAAAGAGGAGGCCTATACCCAAAATTGGGTGGAAATGGACTGAAATGATGATGATGAGTCTTAAATATTACAAAATAAAATGTAAGTATTGGATTAAATTTAAGCCGTCTTCAATATTTGAATTTATCCCATAAAACGAATATTATCAAGATCTGAGTATTCTCACCAATCAAAACTTGCTAAACTCGTTATTAGACGAAGCTCATTGAAAATTTATTCAAAAGACAGAGTTTCAAAAAGTTTTGCATAACTTGTCTCTCTGGAACTCTGTCAAACTAAATTACTTTTGTTATGATCTTGACCTCTTTGTCCCGTTGTAACAATATAAATAACTGTTCATAAATTGTTCATCCCTTTTAGAAGTTTATTCGGATAAATATAGATGTGTTTTGTGCGAAGTTATATAAACAGCAACACAGTGAAACCCCAATAGAAAAAACAGTTCTCATTTTTCGAATAAGTATCTGAATTTTTTTGAACATAATTTGGTAAAAATAAATATCAAAATAGCTATAGTAACAACAAAGCACTAAAAAATTTCATTTTCATTATTTGGTTTTATACATCAATGTCGATGTCATACTATTCTACGTTAATTTCGTTGGAAACCAGCAGAATTCACACCTTTCTCCAATGTTTAAGGAATTCCAGTGTCCCGGAGCTGCTAGTTTTAAAGCGCGTTTGGCAAGCGACACCATACTAAGAGATGTACAGATTGGCACATATTAGAAGCTTCATCGGAATGCTTGACAAACAATCGTTGCGAGGAGTGACCATTCTGCGAATCCCTCACTCTAATCCAGAAGATTCTCCGGATGAATCCAAATACTTTTGGTATTTTTACATGAGTAATTCCCGTATGTTGATATAATGTCAAACACCACTTATTTGAATAAAACGCCATTATCCTGTGATTCAGTGAGATTGTGAGAGACATAATATCTGTCACGATCATTATTCATTATTAATTCTTCTGTCAATAGTTCAGTGATAGTGTAGAATCAAATTTTGTCAAAGGTTTTGTTCATAAATAATTATGAGCTTAATAAGCATTAGCCGTGTCCACACAGAGCGAGCAGCCTCGCGAGGCATTTGCCGCGCGAAGCAGCTCGGTTAGTGTGGACGTGTGGCTCGGGCGCTCGGACGCTCGCCCGCGGTAGCGCGCGCCCGAGCCACACATCCACACTAACCGAGCTGCTTCGCGTGGCAAATGCCTCGCGAGGCTGCTCGCTCTGTGTGGACCCGCCTATTGACGATTCGACGACTCGTTAGCACTGAGCACCCCGCGAAAATGTGGTCATTGTGGAAGAAATAGCGGTTATGGGCTTGCAACCCGTGACATATATGAAATTATATTCTACAAAAGATGGGCATGTATCAAATAGGTACGTATTTTCACATACCTCTGACTACCTCCCTACGAGTAGACATCTTCAAAGGATTATAAAAGCCTAAAGATCTCAAAAAATGCCTACCGCGCCGGGTCGTGATCTTGTTTAGTTTTTTTTTTTTAATTATGTACAAAATACATCATCTTCTTTACAACTTACATAGAAGGTAGAAGCTTGTACCACAGTTAAATCTAGTACGGAGAGTACGTTCTTGTAACACCTATTCAGTAAAACCACCTTAAGTTGCAAAAAGTGCATTAAAAAGTGCAAATAATGTGCATTGTTTAAACTAAGTAATTAAGTTTTAGATAGTTTATAAGAAACTGTTTTGTTACAAAGAATATTTTGTACATCTGAACTTGAAATAAAAATATCTTTATCTTTATATCTTTATTTAGGTTCCTTGTTAAGCGACCTCTAAAGTATGCTAGACTGTACAGGCGGGACGGTAACCTCTGAAATATGTAAATTGAATCTTCTTTCATGTTTTTGCTTTTTATTTTTATCTTTTCACTGTTTGTGCATTCAAATCTTAGTTTTATTACCTTCCTAGTTTGCTGACACCTACTATTAAACAAAAATAACCCTGTAAGATATTTTTATTATCATCTCCTCACCCTGATCCCACTAAGTAGAGACACAACATGTTTTTTTTTCTCCAGTTCCCTCTATCAATCGTCATCCACTTCGCACTCAACACGCGGACTCTTTAAAAAATTATACGTAGTCATTACTATTATTATAATTAGTGTATTGTGTCCCACTACTGGGCAAAGACCTTTATTTCTCTAATTATCATAGTTATGAGCCATTCGGACCTTATTTTTCGGATTTTATTTTTGCTGACTGACTTAGGATGAACTCTCTACAATTCTAGATCCATGCATATCGTCATAAAATAGTAGGAATAAAACCACAATAAAATATTATACAGCTTGTCTGGTTTTGTAGTTGAGGAGATATCGTGGATACCTTGTCTGTAACAAGACGTTGTAGAGTAGGGTGGTTACAGAGACTATATCTCATAAGATGAGATGCTAACTGGTAAAATAGGGATGATGCCTGGGTTAAAAATAGGAAATTGTATTAAAAATTTACAAAAAGTACCCACTTATATAAGTTCCCTCACATCTATATAACAAGTACCTAGATAATACTTAGTTAGAGTAAGGAGTCAACGACAAAACTAGCTAGTTGCTAATATATTTCATTTTTATTTTTTAGTTTTTTAATTTGTAAATCTGTAGTATCTGCACTCAAATAATATTTTTATTATTTATTATTATTTTGACTACTATTCAATAATGATATCGCCGTCCCCGGAGAATAAAATGATAACTACAAAAACGTAACTTTTCAGGAGAAGCAAAAAACATGTTTTCGTTAATAACTTCATAAATACTGGACGTAGACAGATGATTGTTAGCTTTAAGCAATGCTGATTTTTTATGCATTCGGAATGTTTTAATGAAATAAGCGTAATATATGGCAAAATAGAGATATTTCAAAAATAAGAAGTTAGTCAAAATCAGTCATCGTCTAATTTCTATAATGTCGATTATCATTTTATTCCACGTATTTTCTAGGCAAAACCACTGCCAAAACCAATTGCACCACTGTTCTATCATTTTGTTCTACGCTTTTTAGGGGTGGAAGTGATTATGATAATAGTTGAATATCATCTTATTCTCGTTTAGATTGGTCTAACTTTATTTTGATAAGTGCTATTAAATAAAACCATGTTAGTAATAATCAACTATTGATTTATTGTTTTAATCATGTTTTCAAGTGCTTTTTATGTAACAAACCACTATAAGATTGTTGCTTATCGTTATAAAAGGGCTACTATGCTCTAAAAGTAAAATAATAATAAAAAATAACCATAATAATAATTATTATGGTTGTTATTTATTATTATTTTATTATATTCAAAGCTAATTTAAAAGTTGTTAATGCTCAATATAATTTTTATCTTACAAACAGTCAGTTATAATGAGTATTAACAACTTCTAAAGTAGTTTTCATTTTCTATCATCATCTCAGCCGTAGGACGTCCACTGTTGGACATAAGCCTCCCTCAAAGAGTTCCATGTATTCATCCAAGGAAGTGGCCTGCATCCACCACCGAACTGCAGTTTTTACATAGTCGTCTGTCCATCTTGTTGGTGGACGTCTAACGCTGCGCTTATCGGTCCGTGGTCTCTACACGAGAACTTTTCAGCCCCGCAGGCCATCTGTTCTGCGTGCTAAATGGACTGCCCATTGCTTCTTCAACTAACTTATCCGTTTGGCCATGTCAGCGACCCGAGTTCTTCTATGTAACTCCTCATTTCTGATTCGATTCCGTAGAGAAACAACGCTGCCTAGTTGGATTAGACGATTAACCTCTTTCTTGAAGTTGAACCTACCTAATTGCACTGTTAGTCCTGGATATACATACGCGTCGACAGCTTCAAGAGCAGAATTTTTAACCATTACAAGGGTAAGCATAACATGAACATTCGAAATAACCTTTATCTTGCTTGTCCGTGTTCAATTTAACGCCTACTCTTCGGTAGGCTGATTGAGGCCTTCGAGCATCGTGCTTAGTTCTTCCATCGACTTTTCCATGACCACGAATACCATTTCAAGAGCTTGAAGGCATCTTCCAGAGTGGTCGTAAACAGTTTCGGAGAAATTACACCTTCCTGTCTTACCAAGAGGCGTAAGAGTTCGATCCAAGGCGATTTCCTTAAAAAGTTTTAGGAAATCGCCTTCGAACTCTGTTCCTGTACTTAGATTGACATAGTGGCGTTTTTATACCAATACCAACACTTCGACACTTCGATGTACCGATAGTTAATTCGGAATCGCTGGAATGACTGACACACCGCCCATGTTTCGATCGAATCGGAGGCTTTTTCATAATCCACAATCGCGAGACAAAGCTGCAAGTTAAATTCTTTGGTCTTCTGTATGGTCTGCCGCAGCTTATTGTGGTCTAAGGTACTGTAGCCTTTTCGGAACCCGGCTTGTTCAGGAAGCTGGAAGTCATCAAATCTGCGATCGAGGCGATTTATGATGATCCATGAAAACAGCTTAAATTATAAACATAGCCCAACCATGTTTATAACTCGACATGGGTCTGTAGTTTTCAAGAAGGTGTTGTCATCTTTCTTAAAGAATAGCACCACCACGCTCTTGTTCCATGCTTCTGGCTTAGTACCTTCGAGCAAGATAGAGTTGAAGAGCTTCTATGCATATTATATTTTTAATAAGTATAATTTTTTGTAAATATTTTGAAATATAAATAATGTACTATGTGTAGTGTGATACAAGTCTGCTGTTTCAATTTATTGCCTTGAAATCTAATCTATAGGAGAGTGGCAATATTTTTAAGTTTAGCTCCTTAAGAGTCATTTATTTTACTAACAACATATTATACGAAATGCAAGGTCGAGTTTTGACAAGAATAAAATGATAACATGCGGTTATCATTGTCTAGACGAATATTTTTCACGAGAACATAATGATATGACTGTTTGTCATATTAACAGGTGTAAATACAATGTGATAATATTATAGTACAACTTTATTCTTGTAACTTCAGGCATGGGTCGAATCGTGGAATAGTATTGTAATATTTTGTAACTTTGTGAATAACTGTTTGAAAGTTACGAAAAAAATTGAGCAGATGTATTAGCACCCAAAGATCACAAATATGGCATAACACTAAAACGAAGATAATGGCAGTTATCATTTTGTTCCCCGGGGACGGCGATATATCGACGTGAGAAATAGTTTAATAATATTTATCTGTGTTGTCTCTATTCAACATTACTCTCTGCGGGTAAATGCACAAAGCACAAAGGCATAGCTGGAAGCAATATCTTGGTCGCCGGCGGCCATTCCATTTCACTCTGTTACATCCTATCCATGAACTGCTGCGAACCAATGATAGCCTTTGAATATTTTTTCCATAACTTAATCCTATTATTATAAGGCGAAGCGAAAGTCCGTGTGTGTGTGTGTGTGTGTGTGTGTGTGTGTGTGTGTGTGTGTGTGTGAACGTTTGTTACCACGTATACCCATAACTACTAAACCGATTTTGATGAAATGTGGAATGTAGATAGTTTAGATTCTGAAATAACATAAGTCTTCACGTCATTTACGTCAATACGTTTCATAATCGATTAGTAGGTGTATTCTGTAAGTTATTATATATCTATATTATAGGATATGAATAGGTAATAGTAAATAACAACCCATATTGAAGTCCAATTTAAAAGCACAATATCTCTTAAATTTGAAATAACATCCTTACGAATTAAATACAAGTACATACATGAAGGTAAAATTTCCGAGCCTTTGAAAAAACAGCTCGCGTAATTTCTCAAGGACATTCCACCCTGAGGGTAACTAAATAGATAAATTCTCACCCCATGTTTAATTTATCGTTTAGTAATTAGTCAGGGGGTGGGGGTAACTGCGTTTTAATTAACGAGTGTGGAGTTGAAATTGATTCGATTCGGTAAAACGCCACGCAATTTGGAGACCGCTTGTAATGTTTTAGGACTCACAGGTAGAAAGGAAGATCAATGAATGAAGCGCTCGTGGCGAAGCTTGCTTAGACGTTCTTGATTGATCGTTGAAGTTAAGCAGGGTTGTGCGCGGTCACAATCTGGATGGGTGACCGCAAGTGGTATTACAAGCTGAGCGCTTTCGTGCTTCGGAGGGCACGTTCAATTGTCGGTCCCGGCTTTTAAGTCGTTAAGCCATGACGAAGGCTTTTAAGCGGCTTAAAAACTCCGTCACCAGAGTTGGCCACTTGCTCATACGAACTTACTTAGGAAGATCAATTTGAAGATAGTCTTACTCATGGATGTGTGGAGTGACGTGAATTGATAGAAGGAAAGAGTATATATGAGGAAGTCTGAAAGTGGTGCCAATAAATGAAAAGATGAGGAGCGATAGGTTAGTGCGGTATGGGCAAGTCATTAGAAGCATTGCCATTCAGCTTGGCAATGCTTCCAGTGTTTTGGACAAGCTTCCGACTAGCAGTGGCTTGGATCAGTTGAGCTATCTATCGATCGTTTACAGCGATTATTAGATGGCGCAACTGGTTCTAATGTATTTTGTAAAGATATGTAATAATTTAGTTTCAGTCGTTGAAAATAAGATTTGGTTATATTTTTCATATTAAATATATTCTACAACTTATCCATCTGTGTGTACAGTGTTAATAACAGTTAATTGTGAACATCAGCAATTAACATTCTAAATGAAAATGTGATTTTTTCTCTTTGTTCATGTTCAAATCCTAGTGCCACCAATTTCAATCTGAAGCTGAAGGTTCGATTTCCAGACGTGCTTCAACGGATTTTCCGTTTCAATTTTTTTTTAATACTCATTAACGTGAGCAATGATGAAAAATAACTAAGGAAACCAGTTAGCTCTCTAAGAATAAATAAATAATGGTGATCTTCACACAGCATCATCTAGCCCCAAAGTAAGCACAGCTTGCGTTATTATGCTGGAACTATATGACTGATGTACCAACTACTTATTTACTTTTTTGTAAATACATACATATAAACATAAAAAACACCTAGACCCGAGACAAATATTTGCAGATCACACAAACCTTAAAGATTAGCCTTAAAGATTCTTTTAAAATAACTAACCAGTATGTGTAAATGTATTTTTTCGTTGACTTTCGAAGCTTTAATATAATACCTAAATAAAATTAATGTATAATTATGGCACATGCTCATATTATTTTGAATATTCTAAATCACGTCGTAATAGCTCGTTTGTTCCTACCTCGAGGCGAAATCTATCTTACATTTTCCGGAGATCATAAAATAACTACCTTTCCCTAAAATGTTATCCTATTATTTTATTTCAATTAGCTAAGAAACAACAAAGGATTTTCATGTTAAAACTCTTCTTTCTTTTGTATTTTAGATTTTTCTCGAGAAAGATAGCCGGGATAAGGCTCAAAGATCCTAAGTCAATTACGATGACCGTTATCTTCAGGACATAAGATTCTTAGTTTGTATCACATATTTAGCTAGATTTCCACGGATCCGACGCACCATGGGAAGGTTATCAAAATTCAAATATCATTTAATTCAGTAGGACCGCTATGACCACTTTGAAACGTCTTAAGAGCTAGGTGATTCTACTCCTGTTCTTTCGCCACTAACACCGTGAAGAATCAGGGCAACAAACACGGTATGGGGCCTAGCTTTCTTTTCGGTGATCCATCCGCTTGAATCTAAGTAGTCAAGCTCCAATGGGGAGTTGAGCAATGTGAGTCTCGTCAAAGTCGTCAAAAGAAAAAAGTGGATTAATACCGCAACAAAAATTCGTCTGGCATCACACGCTACACTTGGCTAATTAGGTGGTATTTAGCTGTTACCGTCCTGTAATCCTGTGTCCTGATATCGTCTTTGATGGCGCAGACACTTCCGTCGCAGTGAGTCTATGTTCGATTGCCTACCCTTAATGGGACACTGTAGTGCCTGGGACATTGTTTGAGATGGAGTAGGCTTGCCCAGCACCTAAACCATCCTCTCAGCTTAACCGGCCATATCCACAGCCACAGGAAAACCATGATTAATAGAGAGGTAAATCCTACTTGGGGCTGAGTAAGCAGCGGGTTTCCTCACGATGTTTTCTTTTACCGTTTTGCGCTCGTGTTAATGCTTATATATTTTTTCGAAACGACAAATCCATTGAAGCATGCAGGAAACCACGACATTCGGATCGAGAGATGAGGTATGAGCCCCCTCGGTCAACACAGCTACCCATACCCATATTATAAATGTCAAAGTGTGTTTATTTGTTTGTTTATTTGTCCTGCTTTCACGTCAAAACAGAGCGACGGATTGACGTGTTTTTTTTTTGTGTGGAGATAGTTGGAGGGCTGGAGAGTAACATAGGCGACTTTTTATCCGGGTACCACGCGAGCAAAGTCGTGGGCAGCAGCTAGTATTATTATAAAGAACAATAAAAAAAAATCAAATCTTTTGGTTAAAAGTCCAGCATTATTTCAGCTACGTCTTCTTTAAAACGCGTCCCGAGGCGCTTCAAAGAAAAATGAATACCGAGTGATTTTTTTTACATTTTAATAACGATTCTTTCTGATAAAGAGGGCGGTGTTTGAATATAAAGCGTTGTTATTATGGAATAGATTTAGCGAATCCAGCTTTTAAAGGTAGCATTTCAGTTGCATTAGCATTATTTCTTTCATCTGAGTAGAAAATGAAGGCATATTTAGAAAATATTGATAGAGGAAATGACAGCAGCGCTATTTACATTTTAGGATTCCGTACTTAAAAACAGAACCTTCTTGGATCATGTCACGTCATGTAGCGTCTGTCTGTCTTTTTCTCTAGAATAGTTAGAAGTATCAAGTTTAATTTATACAGGGTGTGACAAATTTTTGGGCATTTCAGGGTAGCTACCTTTTCTCTTGTAGTTAGAAAGTTTTATTCGCAGGAAACTATTATTTTATTTTAAAGAAAACAATTGTAATTTAAAATACATTACAGGGCGAATTTTGAGCATTAGGTACCTACTTAATCCGTGTTCTAGTTGAGAGGTATTCATGAGTAAGGCCAAAAATGTTTTATTTAAATCGGCCTGTATTATAAAGCCGAATTTTAGTCAGGTTTCCGGTAACAACTAGACAACAACCTATTTTCTACGCTAATTCTGTTTCGGTCAACTATTGAACATCCCAAATCCGTGGAGGCTTCACTTTAGTCAACAGTACCGGATTACTGAATTATTAACTCCCAGTTAAAAGCCTTCTAACTTATAGGGTAATCCTTTTTGGACGGACGAGACGTGTTCGCGCATGTTGTTCTCCTAATTACTTACTTATTTATGTTTCCTAGAGTTTAATTTCACGCCTAGCAAAATATTTTAAGCGTAGGTAAATAGGCTCACATGTTTCCCTTGGGACAATAGACTACGCAGAAATTGAGGATATTTCGAAAATTTCAATGGTCGTGCTAAATCAACGATCTTCTATATAACTGAGGTAGATGCGTTGTACCCCGCTCTGCGTGGCGAATAAAAGTCAAGCTAATTAGCTTGATTCAACTCATTCGCACTTTGTCTTGCCACATAGTTTATTTCTTTCTGAAAACTACATGTAGGTATATTTTGTATATTACTTGTTAAACTTTCGCGATTTGTTAACATAATGATAATTATTATTACGGGATTTTATCGCGTACCTTTTATTTATTTTGTTTCCCGACGTTTCGAACACGTTGCAGCGTTCGTGGTCACGGGATGACTGAAGTACTGGAGCTACCGCCGAGAATTGAGAGTAGGATCCACGACTACCCCCAATTCGTCTTCAGAACCAGAAAAACCAGAAAAATCATAAAATCCCGTAATAATAATTATCATTTTGTATATTCTTCACGCTCAAGTTGCTATCCCTTAAATAAAACTTACTTTCGCACAAGGCCTTTATTTATTAAGAGGGCTCCGACGCTATGCCGCTCGTCAGTTTTAGGTATTGACGGGCGGGAAACGTAGCGCTCAAGCTTGTGTGCGTAGAACGCACACATTGAAAGCGCCACGCAGTGCGGGCCGCTCTGACACAAAGCGGTCAAAGTTTCGGCAAACATTTTTTACGTTTTAAAATTTATAACTTCATAACGATTTTGTATTGACATCTATACCAATCTAATACCAATTCTGTAAAGCGAAAGAGTTTGTTTGTTTGTTTGAACGCGATAATCTACAAGTCAGATTTGAAAAAACTTCGCATCTTATTTATTTATTTATTTATTTATTAGACAAAATCCACAGCTCTTAGTAGTAATAAATCGACTTATTTATGTTTCTTACAGCCAATGACGGATTTACATTTTTTAGAGTAAAACATATATTACGACAGTCACTAGGTATTTTACTTTCAAATCTAAACTAAATCGACGATAATTTTACGTGAGTAATTCCCGTGTGTTACATAATGTCTAGTCACTAGGTAGTATAAGTTTTAGAGAAAAGTAAATAACAATAAGAATAAAAATAGTTACAACCAAGCACTTTCGTGGTATGTGTGTGCAGCGTGTGTGTGTGTGTCTTCGTAACTTCGCAACTTCGCATCTTCGCATCTTCGTATCTTCGTAACTTCGCAACTTCGTAACTTCGTAACTTCGTATCTTCCTATCTTCCTATCTTCGTAACTTCGCAACTTCGCAACTTCGTATCTTCATAACTTCGTATCTTCGTAACTTATCAACTTCGCATCTTCGCAACTTCGTATCTTCGTAACTTCGTAACTTCACACCTTCGCATCTTCGCAACTTCGCAACTTCGTAACTTCGCAACTTCGCAAATTCGTATCTTCGTAACTTCGTATCTTCGTATCTTCGTAACTTCGTAACTTCGCAACTTCGTCTCTTCATATCTTCGTAACTTCATATCTTCGTAGCTTCGCAACTTCGTAACTTCGTATCTTCGCAACTTCGCACCTTCGTATCTAGAAAATATGAAGATACGAAGTTGCGAAGTTGTGAAGTTGCGAAGTTGCGAAGTTTTGAAGATACGAAGATACGAAGTTACGAAGTCACGAAGTCACGAAGTCACGAAGATACGAAATCACGAAGTTACGAAGCCACGAAGATATGAAGTTATGACCATATGAAAAACTTCGTATCTTCGTATCTTCGTAACTTCGCAACTTCGCAACTTCACAACTTCGTATCTTCATATCTTTTAGATACGAAGGTGCGAAGTTACGAAGTTACGAAGATACGAAGTTAAGAAGTTACGAAGTTACGAAGTTACGAAGTTACGAAGTTATGAAGTTGCGAAGTTACGAAGATAGGAAGATAGGAAGATACGAAGTTACGAAGATACGAAGTTGCGAAGTTACGAAGTTACGAAGTTTTGAAGATACGAAGATACGAAGTTCCGAAGTTGCGAAGATATGAAGGTAAGAAGATACGAAGTTACGAAGTCACGAAGATACGAAATCACGAAGTTACGAAGGAACGAAGATATGAAGTTATGACCATATGAAAAACTTCGTATCTTAGTAACTTCGCAACTTCGCAACTTCACAACTTCACAACTTCGTATCTTCTTATCTTCTAGATACGAAGGTGCGAAGTTGCAAAGTTACGAATATACGAAGTTACGAAGTTGCGAAGTTACGAAGATAGGAAGATAGGAAGATAGGAAGATACGAAGTTACGAAGTTACAAAGTTACGAAGTTGTGAAGTTGCGAAGTTGCGAAGATACAAAGGTACGCAGATACGAAGATATGAAGTTGAGAAGTTACGAAGATACGAAGTTGTGAAGTTGCGAAGATACGAAGATACAAAGATACGAAGATACGAAGATACGAAGATATGATGTTGCGAAGTTGCGAAGTTACGAAGTTATGAAGTTACGAAGTTACGAAGTTACGAAGATACGAAGTTACGAAGATACGAAGTTACAAAGTTACGAAGTTGTGAAGTTGCGAAGTTGCGAAGTTATGAAGATACGAAGTTGCGAAGTTGCGAAGATACAAAGGTACGAAGATATGAAGTTGCGAAGTTACGAAGATACGAAGTTGCGAAGTTACGAAGTTACGAAGTTACGAAGTTGCGAAGATACGAAGTTGTGAAGTTGCGAAGTTGCGAAGTTATGAAGATACGAAGTTGCGAAGTTGCGAAGATACGAAGATACAAAGATACGAAGATATGAAGTTGCGAAGTTGCGAAGTTACGAAGTTATGAAGTTACGAAGTTACGAAGTTACGAAGTTACGAAGTTACGAAGTTACGAAGTTACGAAGATACGAAGTTGCGAAGATGCGAAGATGCGAAGTTGCGAAGTTACGAAGATACGAAGATACGAAGATACGAAGATACGAAGATACGAAGATACGAAGATACGAAGATACGAAGATACGAAGATACGAAGATACGAAGATACGAAGATACGAAGATACGAAGATACGAAGATACGAAGATACGAAGATACGAAGATACGAAGATACGAAGATACGAAGATGCGAAGTTACGAAGATACGAAGTCACGAAGATACGAAATCACGAAGTTACGAAGGAACGAAGATATGAAGTTATGACCATATGAAAAACTTCGTAACTTCGTAACTTCGCAACTTCGCAACTTCACAACTTCACAACTTCGTATCTTCTAGATACGAAGGTGCCAAGTTGCGAAGTTACGAAGATACGAAGTTACGAAGTTACGAAGTTGCGAAGTTACGAAGTTACGAAGTTGCGAAGATGCGAAGTTGTGAAGTTACGAAGATACGAAGATACGAAGTTGCGAAGATGCGAAGATGCGAAGTTGCGAAGTTACGAAGATACGAAGATACGAAGATACGAAGATACGAAGATACGAAGTTGCGAAGATGCGAAGTTGTGAAGTTACGAAGATACGAAGATACGAAGTTACGAAGTTGCGAAGTTGCGAAGTTGTGAAGTTACGAAGATAGGAAGTTGCGAAGTTGCGAAGTTATGAAGTTACGAAGAAACGAAGATGCGAAGTTCCGAAGTTGCGAAGATATGAAGGTAAGAAGATACGAAGTTACGAAGTCACGAAGATACGAAGTCACGAAGTTACGAAGTTACGAAGATACGAAAATATGAAGTTATGACGATATGAAAAGATAAAGATATGACGATGACGATGATGATTGTGTTTCGCTCATCAAGCCCTTTCATTTGATACCCATATAAAAAAAAAGTTCCATGGAATGGAACAGGTCCTGCCTGACTTCATCATCAGAACAGCATGGTGTTTCGCTCATCAAGAGAACAGCATTGTGTTTTGCTTACCAAGCCCTTTCATTTGATACCCATATCAATAAAAAGTTCCATGATCATCATCATCATCATCAGCATCATCATCAGCATCATCATCACCTAATCCAGATGATAAAAACATAAAATGACTGTAAAGCTTTCTATGTGGATGTGCATGCTTCTGTACGTATACTTTACCTATAGGCACCTAGGTACTTACTACTTACCTATGCTGTTAGAAAATAGTCAATTTTTATGCCAGGCAAAATCTTTATCAAAAGATGCCTTACATACTGTAATCTGATTTTATCGAAAATATGACATAGCACGTTTACGCGACCGCTTCTCATGTAAGAACACAGTCACGTGACGTCACTGGCTCTGCCACAGCTTAGCTAATAGTATTTACGCAATGTGACGTGCTCCCAGCTCCAATGGCCGCGGCCGTCTGACGATTTTTGGCAGTGAATCGTCCTTTTATTCATCGTAGCTACTCCATAGAAAAAATGTATGGAGAGTTTTATCTTCAACTTTCTTGCCTTTATTGTGTTGAATATAGCTACACCTACGAAAAAAAAAATAGCTCACAGGATAGATAAAATATTGAACTTGTTGTTTTCGTATTTTTTAATTCAATTGAGTAATTTAGTGTTCGGTCAGGCTTAAAACCCCGCGCTCATATTTTGTGTACTTTGTCCAGTAATTTATTAAAAAAATACATAAAATATTGAAATATAAAATAGCTCACAGTGTAGATCAGTTCATTGGTAGTACTTAGAGTATGTTTTTCACTATCTTAATACGATTTGCTTTAAGAAAATCTTTAAAACGGTAAACCTCTATTTTGACAAATTCACCTCAGTTGGCCCTTAAAAAAAAAAAGGCAATTTATTCTGTTATAAAACTAATTTGTAAAAAATGTACTTATGTCCTTAAGATAGTGGCTAACTGTAGTGAATTTGTAATAATTTGGGAATCCAAAAAATAATCTTTCAAGTCGTCTTAGTCCCTTATAGAAATACCACCTTAATTTCTGTGGAAATAAGCTATGTTTTTATCGGCTCTAATAAGCTGTAAAACTACATACCTAATTATACTTACCAAAAATAGGGTTAAAATTAGGAAAATTAAAACAAACAATACTACAAAATAATGTCTACTAAAAGAGGGTTTAACACATTAAGGTTATAGCTGACCAGTCACCTCCGCACCCCAATCTTACTGCATTGCCTCGGAATTCTTTGTATGGAATTCTATGGACCAACGCTCACAACTTCGTAACGTCATCGGATCGCCGCATCGCAATTCAAAAGGGAAGGAACAAGTGAACGCCCCGAGAAGGCGATGCGGTGCGGAGGCGACTGGTCATCTATACCTTTATACCTATACCTATATACCTTTATACCTATGTACAATAGAACTTCGTCAAATGTATACCTATTGATTTTTAGGGTTCCGTACCTTAAAAGGTAAAAAAAGGAACCCTTATAAGATCACTTTCTTGTCCGTCTGTCTGTCTGTCTGTCCGTCTGTCTGTCCGTCTGTCTGTCCGTCTGTCCGTGTGTCACCATCGATTATCTCAGGAACGGGTGGAGCTAGCAAGTTAAAATTTATACCATATACTGAGGTCTATAGTCCCTATTGTGAGTATAAAAATCAAGGTCCTGAGTCAACACTATAAAAAGATATAGGCAAATTTAGGTTTTCGTGAAAACTTGTAAGTACCAAAACTTACCTTAATTATCAACTTTTTTTATTTTTCGTAATTTTTCCTTTACTTGTGCTGTAAGACCTTGCTTGTAAACAAATTTGACAATTCTAGGTCAACCGGAAGTACCCTAGAGGTTTTGGGTTGAAAACCTAAATGGTAGTTCCCGTTGACCTAGAATCACGAAATTTGGCAAAAAGCAAGGTCTTATAGCACAAATAAAGGAAAAATTACAAAAAATTAAATAAGTTGAAAATTAAAGGGTGTTCCCATACATAGTTGACGCCAATTAAGATTGTCCTCTGAGTTGTATGGGCGCTCATACGAATAAGCGGGCTACAATAACATAATGGGTAGGTACGGAACCCTCGGCGTACGAGTTCTACTCGCACTTGACCGGTTTTATTTTATTTATCAACATTTTGAAACAGGAGGTAAACTAATTTGGCACAATACATATTTATTATTTTATTTGCAGAAGTACAAAATTCTAGTAGTCCTAAACTAAATCACTAGCTGCCTTGTAAGCGACCCGTCATCGACTAGGTTCATTTCGATTTATGTATTCTGCTCAATAATCTGTTCTTTCTTGTATCTCTTTTGCCGCGTACAATCATACGCTTATCCCTCGGAGGCGATGCTCTAGTTGGTGGATGCTGCCAATCTGGACACCTGGAATTAAAAAAGTTGGTATGATAGCCGAGGTCGACCAACTAAAGCGCTCATTATACCATGCTGAATTCAGGGCTATAATTAAATAAATAAATGCTAGTTCATTCACAAATTAGCGCTCCGTCTCGCTCTTTTGCCTATAAATTGCATATTGTTCATCCTAAATGTTGCTAAAACTGACATTAGACGATGCCGAATTCAGTGTGCTAACTGCTGGTTCATTAATAAATTAGCGCTCTGCGGACCTAAAAAGGTTGATAAAGCTAAATTACAATTTGAAATGAACTATAATGCCGTCTCTTTTCGCTCTCAGTCAATGAAAAGAGATGGCAATAGTTCAATTCCTATAGTGCGATTCTGCCATAGCGACCTTTTTAAGCCTGCAGCGGAGCTAAAAAGGTCGCTATTGCAGAATCGTCCTAAAGGAATTGAACTATTGCCATCTCTTTTCACTCTCAGTCAATGAAAAGAGATGGCAATAGTTCAATTCCTTTATGACGATTCTGCAATAGCGACCTTTTTAGCTCTGCTGTTTCGCTCTTTTGCCTAAGAATTGCGAATTGTGCACCCTACTTTTACTAAGGCTAACTGTGGCTTACTTCAATCAGTTAGCATCGGTAAAAGTAGGATGCACAATACGCAATTCTTAGGCCAAAGAGCGAAACAGCGCGCTAATTTGTGAATGAACTAGCATTTATTGCACTGAATTCAGCATGGTGTATTGAGCGCTTAATATTTGAAATACATATAAAGATGTTGTTTAAAGTATTTTCCTTATAAACCTAGCTGTGGATTTCCCAATTATGTTAATTTAAGTAAGACGTGACTGTACGCAGAATCAAGTCTTTTGACATTGAATGTAAACGGTCAAGTGAGAGTATTCCTCAAATTGCTTCTCCTTGTTTCTGTTTTTGTCTGTCTAGCCATAATATTGACCCAAGAGGTATGTGATTTTTTTTCTTACTCTCTCTAGTAGCGATGAGCTTGCAACCTGTCAAGTATGGATTGCTAACTTCTACAAAATGTTGGCATGGTCTAACTTTAAATAATGTAATTGGTTTGTTGGTCATACCTCTTACTACTCCCATAGACACATTCAAAGGATCATAATTTACTGTTCTTAGGTTTTTAAATCTGTGTTTTTTGTCTCATCATCATCATCAGCCTATAGCAGTCCACTGCTGGACATAGGCCTGCCCTAATGAGCGCCATCGCACCCTGTCTTCAGCTTGACGCATCCAACTTGTGCCGGCAGCCTTTCGCAGATCACTCCACCTGGCAGGAGTTTTTTGTCTGTGTTTTTAATTCTTCATTTAAAAAAACATCTCCATAAGCAAGCATTAAAGTTAAAGAAAACATCCTAAAACCTCAACTCTATGAGTACTTACTTCTCAATATCGGGTAGAACCTGTCCCTTGCACCTTGCCTCCCATTTAGGCCAATATTTGAAGCCCTGAGTTTCGAACACCTTCATGGCACAAGGAAGATCGTTCTTTATATCTTCATCAAGAAGTGCTGTAAACAAGAATATTTTTCACAATCTACAGAGTACCTATATTTTTTGGATAAATTACCTCTGATTACCTCTGAATTACCTATGACATCATCTTTAAACGATGCAAAATATCTCAAAATCATAGCAGATGCCTATAACCTCTGGAAATACCTATTTTATCCTACATTATTGTATTTATTATATAGTTCTAATATTAAAAAAAATCTCATTTTGTATTTAGTTAGAATTAATTAGATGGCGATGGGTTTGCAACCTGTTACGTGGCATATACCATATTGCTTAAGCATATGGTATGCTATTGCTACAGTAGGCAGGCTATTTTTAACAGGTTTTTTTTTATAACTTACATTCACATGTAATATCACATATTCCACCCGGCTTTCCTTCTTTACAATATTCACTCCCGATCTGAAAGGAGAATGACAGTATTAACTTTGAAAAATGATGAATAATAAGTAGGTAAGTATTCAAGGGTAATATCAAAATGTGAGTTAAGTTACTACTACAATAAATTTTACTGAAGTCGATGTTAATATTAGTTTTTTTAGTGTATTTTCTGAATTCCAGGTATTATGTGACCGCAGCCATCACGGACAAAATCTAGTAAAACTTAAATATTATTATCAACGGGATAATTACCATGATTATTGAGTTTTGTTGCTTCCCGATATTTCAGTTACCCGTGATCATGGCGCATGCAACTGCGTCGAAATATCGGGAAGCAACAAAACTCAATAATCATGGTAATTATCCCGTTTATAATACTATTTATGTTCGTAACCATGATAGTTTCAAAAGTTATATCTAGTAAAACTATTTGTGCTTAAGTTTTTTTTTGTGATCGTAGTAAAAAATGTTGAAAAAATTAGTAAAAAAATTCCGCGCCGGCCATAAAGCTTTGGAATCAACATAATATAGTTATTACCGATGAAGAAAAACATCGTGAAAACGGCTAATCAGCCTTACACGTTTTGATGATGTTTTCCTTAAAGCTAATTAAGCTGAACGGTGTAGCTGAAAGCTAAAGGTGTTGGGCAAGCCTACTACACCTCAACAATGTCCCAGACACAGGGTCTTACTTATGAAAGATGTTTAAAGTTGAACACTGGTTAAACAACGTCCTGTCTTTATTTGTGGGTAGTGACGAATAGAGACAGAACGTTGTTTAACCAGTGTTCAACTTTAAACATCTTTTATAAGTAAGGGGGTTAGTTTAACGTTATCTGTATAGTCTTGAAGCTGTATTTTTTTTTAGTTTATGATGTAAAGGCCTAAGTGTTTTGTTATAAGTATAACTCACTTGAAATAATCCATAGAATTTCTTTTTCGGTGTTTTTGCAACCAACGCTGATGTGTTCTTGTCACTTTCCTTTTCTATAAGACAAACCCCTGAAAATATAAAAATATATAGACACCTGAACCAAGTTATAAAAACATCCAAACAAACATAGACTGATAAACACATTACCCTTCCTTTGCTTTGCGCAGTCGGGTAAAAACGATGGTAAAGATACCTACCTACTAACAAACTTACCGATTTAAAATATTACCAACTAGCGACCCGCCCCGGCTTCGCACGGGTCACATCACATATCACATTAGAAACCTATAAAATTATCAGTATTTCTCTAGTATATTATGCATGTATTAAACATATAAACCTTCCTCTTGAATCATTCTTTCTATTATAAAAAACCGCACCAAAATACTTTGCATGGTTTTAAAGATGATGGATTTAAAGACAGCGGGAAGCGACTTTGTTTAATACTATGTAGTGATAGTGATAATAAGAAGTAGGGTATTATGCAAAGACCAGCAGTGCGATTCAGACCTTTTCGGAATGTATTACGAATTCGAAAAGTGACTTTCCGAAGAAAATCATCGAATCGGATGCATTATTGGAAGTCTGAATCGCACTCCTGAATTGGTGTCTACGCTACGGTGCTTATAGTCCTGCAAAAACGGGTAGAAACGGCAACTAAAATTTCAGTACTTTGGAAACCCTTTCTCTACTAATCTATGGTAAAGTACAGGTTTTGTTGTCTATGGTATAGGTATCGAAGACGTCAGTCAGAAGTAATAATTTACTTCTAAAAGAGAATTTATCTATTTCGCGTATTTAGCTTGCACAGTGGCGCCCCCATTTATTTCTATTATTTTGTGTAGGACTCTACTTATAATCAACATTCTGTATTTTTTGCATGTATATTATAATTATGCTGGAATTGTAAGTCTCAGTTTACACTAACTATTTATTTTGCTTTTCATATCGTAAATGCTGTGACAAATTGTTTAAATTGTAACAAAGACAAATATTTTTAAAATGGCCGCATGAAGCGATAAGCGTTATGTAATTAGAAGTAGGTATTTATTTACATAGTTGTATACGTATGTTTGTTCTTTGAAGAAGAAATTCTGAGTTAGCAAAAAATATTTGATTACTCGTTCTCTGAAAAAATAAATCAAATTAATTAGGTACCTAAGTATGTATTAAGTATTAGATATAATTATGTACTTATTTACAAATATATCAGTATTCTATCAGTTATCTGGTTCCCATAGTACAAGCGTTGCTTAGTTTGGGGCTAGATGGAGCTGTGTGAAATGTCTAGCAATATTTATTTATTTATTTTATTTACCTACTGAAAAATTAAGTTAATTTTTGGCTTGTTGGAAAATGACTATTGACTACCTATTATCAATCATCAATTAAATTCAAAATGCGTTATAAAATTCAATCTGTGTGCTAAGTGTCCCTTATGAAGCTGTGAAAACGGAACATTAGTAGGCGTTAGTCGCGTGAAAGACACGATTCAGTTACATCTCAGTTGTGCGTTTACTGAAGGTTTATGAACATCCAAACCATGAAAAGATAAACATGCATTTATTTCGAAGTACATATTTACAGTGGTAAACCTTCCAAAATTCTGTTTGTTCCGGCGTGTCATTCCAAATGCTACCGTGACGTATATCAAAATTAAAATATTAGTAAAAGTAAGGCGCCATTTACATGGTGCGAGTTTCTCACCTCGTCGATGTGATTATCGAAAGCAAATGTCAAAGTATGACAATGTAAACTGCAACATTAATATCATGTGGAAGGTCGATAATCGCTTGTCATTGAATTGTAATGGAGTGAGTTTCTCGAATCTTTGAGGCGAGATACTCGCACCATGTAAATGGCGCTTAAGGTACTCGTAAATATTTTAACTAAACTATTTCATCTTTAGCATAAAAGGTTCTTAGCTATTACGAAATAAGAACAATTTTGATTTTACATTAGGTAGGTAGGTAGGTAATTTTGTAGTCAGTGAACATTAGAATCAATTCTATTACATATTTATCTACCACTATCAAAACAGTGATTGACCCTTAACTCCGGGTTCATAGCAATTATGTACTAGATACTTCTGTTGATTTGATTATGCAAAGGGTCAAAAAGCAAGAAAATAGCGAGACGGTAAAGCAAAGTTTACAAATTATAATGATTATGAGAAACACCAAAATCGAAGATAAAATTGATACTGTTGTTTCTAATTTATTTGTGGTTTTCACCCGGCAGATTCAATTTTACAAAAGGTTTTTGATTTTGATTTTTGAAAAATAAAAGTAGTGTTATGTAACTAAGGAACACAAATTTTCTATACTTAAACCTATTTGTAAAGAAGCTTAAAAGTATTTCTCTATTTCTAAGAGTAGGGACTGAACATTTTACGTGGTTTTCAAAGCACGGAAACTTAGTAAACTCAGTAACGACACTAGCAGTCACCCATCCATATTGTGACTGTTCAGAATGTCACTTAACTTCAACGATTTACCAACATCTACTCTACGAGCGCTTCATTTTAGTTCTCTACTCTTATGTCACAAGGTCACACAACATCCTTTTTTATCCTCAGTTTTTTTAAACCATCCATTAGGCAGGTACTTGTTTATTTTTGTAAATAGTTATAAGTACATAACATGGTAAAGAAAAAACAAAAAACATAGGCCTTTACATCTTTACTAGATGATTTATACAGTGTCAGGAGGCAATCTTTTGCCTACACTTAACGTGACACTGTAGTGCCTGGGATATTATTTGAGATGGAGTAGGCTTGCCCAGCACCTACACCATCCTCTCAGCTTAATCAGCCATATCCACAGGAAAGACATGTCTTTCATAACATAGTAACTTTACTGCTAACTGCTTACTATACTCATTGTTACAAAACCTCAGGGGAAACCCATGAGTCACATCGATAAGCAATAACAATAGACAACAAAAACACGTACACAGCAAATGCTCTCGTCATCTATTTCAAGGTACTTTTTTAACAAACGTAACTAATATTATAAATGTGAATTGGAGTTTATTTGTTTGTTTGTTACGCTTTCACGCTTTCAACTGATCATAATGAAATTATGCATATGCATATGCACACCGACACAATGTCGACAGAATGGATCATTAGGCGCTATACGCACCAAAGCCACAAACCCGACGGGCTTCGGCGGCGGCTTTAATTATTAAAGTTATTAGTTATTTTTATTCATTTAATTTCCCAATTTATGATATTACTAGCTGCTGCCCCCGGCTTCGCTCGCGTGGTACCCGGATAAAAAGTAACCTATGTTACTCTCCAGCCCTCCAACTATCCCCACACAAAAAATCACGTCAATCCGTTGATCTGTTTTGACGTGAAAGCAGGACAAATAAACAAACAAATAAACACACTTTCACATTTATAATATGGGTACGGATGTTATTAATTTTGTGAATTAATATAATAAAGGTAGTTATGGCTATAATATATTAACATGCTGAAATAAATAAATTTTAATTGAATTGAATTGAATTCACCCGGGGCGGGTTGGGCCGCAGTGCTTGTTTTGCAGGAGATTATTGCCCGCGCCCTGCCCCCCTAGCCATATTACACTATCTATAGTTTTATAACATACATGTAGCGATTTATCGGTACCGTTCGAACGGTACAGTCTGATCGTAACGATTTATCGTAGCGTATATGCCCACCATTACGTAAGCAGGGCGCCCATGACCCAATACTCGGGTCGGCGGCTCTGGTGTGTATTGTGCTTTAGGATAGGTACCTTTCATCGTGAAAAACCTACCGATTCCAAGTATAGTAGGTAAGGGGACGAGCTCTGATTGGCGTGTTATTGTTCTGTGGTGTCGAGGTGAATAGAATGATTTCAACACGCGATTAAGTCGCGATAATAATTTAAAAATAAATAATCTTATTTTGTTGTCGCTTCTACTACGCTGGCGCAGGCTCGCCGAATGAACGCCAGTGTATGGGCAGCACCATTTGGCTTGCCGTGCCATCGCTCGCCTAGCTGGCCGAGTGAATACAAACGCCCATTTTCATTGGTTTGCATAAACTCGCCAAGCGTCTGGACGGTACCGAGCACTCGCCTTGCATCCACTCGCCTTCGCTCGCACTGGCTTAGGCTCGCCCAGCATGTAAAGGCTCAAAAACACGCTGGGCCAGCCTAAGCCAGCGCGAACGAAGGCGAGTAGACGCAAGGCGACTGCTACCGTCCACAATCCACATGATTGGCGAGTCTATGCAAACCAATGTTAGTTGGCGCTCGTGTTTACTCGGACAGCTAGGCAAGTGATGGCAAGACGAGGCGAGTGGTGCTGCTGACACGTTGGCACTCGCGTTTACTCGGCGAGTCTGGGCCAGCGTGTGGTTGAGCCTTAATAGGCGGCTTTACATTTTGGGAAGTGTTATTGGGTTATTTTCATGCCCCTTTCGAACAGGGTTTTCTTTACACAATGTACAATGTACATGCTCTATACCTTTTATATAAAATGTTCTTGTTATTGTCTCTCATATGAGGGTAACTACCATCTGATCCCATGTTTTCTTACCCGCTCCCTAAACTGTTTATTCAAGACCCCATCGAATTCTTAGTTTTCTCATTCGGATATACCTACTCGAATATACATTCAAACTATATATCCGACTAGCTTTCGCCGCGGCTTCTCTGACATGGTACCAACATAACCTATGGACTCAGGGATACCGAAGCTTTCAATTCGAGAAAGAATATTTGAAATCGGAAAAGTCGTTTCGGAGAAGACCTACTATATTCACTTACAAACTACCTCTTCATAATATTAGTACAGAAGTATGTATAAATAACTGGTTATTGAAAGTAGTGTCATGAACGTCACACAATACTTACAATTACTAATAAACGTCCTTGGAAACCCATTTTTTAGTAGCTCACGCGTCAACTGGCATCGCGTAAACACTTTAGCATTTACCGCTACTATTAAAACAAAGAGACACAATACACGTCCGTACTCCATCGTGGTTTAAACACGACTGATAGCATTCAAACAATTTATAGTATTTGTTTAGATGCGCATGCGCATCATTTAATATTCTGATATCAGGTTCGGGAAATACGGTATTATTTGATTTTATCTAATATGGGGCGTTTTTTGTAAAAAACAGAGTTTTTGTAATAGGTCAATAATTAGGTTTGTACATTGTAGGTACAAGTGACATGATTAAAATACTCTCTAAAGTAGTCTAAAGCCTTGCTAAATTGATAAATTATTATAAATATCTGGGCAACCGGGTTCTGCTTGGATGTACGTAGAGAAAAATTAAAATTAAAGTTACCCGAAAGAAAAACAAAAAAAACTTACAAAACAAAAAAAACTGTAAATGACCGAGATTCGAACTCGCAGCCTTTGGCGTTGTAAGCCGATATCTAATCACTCAGCTGCTTTGACCACAACTCCCGCGAAATTACGAACCGCATTGCACTGGTAAATCTTTTTGCGTAAAAATGCCGAGAAAACGAATATTTCCAGACACGAGACCCAGCTAGATCGATTCTTCGCCCTCGTGAACCCTCGTACCGCGAATTTCATCGAAATCGTTACAGCCGTTTTCGAGAACGTGAATACAAACAAACACATAAACAAATATTGCTCGTTTAATAGCATAGGATGACGATGGGTTGACTCAAAGATTCGTCTTATACAACACTAGTTAAGACTCTTAAGTGTTTCAACAACAATATACCATTCATATATAATATAAACAGTTTTGTAGAGTAGTGGACTAATAGGGAAGTCAGTAAAAACTGCTCCTCACTCATTACAATGCAAAATATTTGCTCTCCGCCCACTGATTCTCGGAACTGTAGTTCAAGGTTATCAATGTTTTATACCATTTTGTTTACATTTGAGCATAGATTCACTTATTTGCAGGTTAATGTTTAAAATAATGTAGATAAATTCAAAAGTTTGTAGGACTACGAGTAGTTTTGATCATTTATCATAAACTAGGGGACGCCCGCGGCTTCGCCCGCGTGGCAGGTAGAAGGTAGAAGGAGTAGGCTTTTCCAGCACCTAAGCCATCCTCTCAGCTTAACCAGCCATATCCTCAGGACATGGAAATACGTGTGGGGCTGACTTCACGATGTTTTCCTTCGCATTTTTCGAAACGATTTGATGCATGGCAGGGATTCGAACCCACGACCTCCGTATCGAAAGTCGAGGCACAAGTGATAAGAGAACTATTTAATTATGCTATAATATAAAACTATAACTAAACCGTAAAAATTAATCAAAACAAAGTTTCTGCTTACGTTTTACTACAATGCAAATATAATCGCTATTACAAAACGATCTGAATATCAATTAGCATCCTTGACTCTTATTACTTCATAGCGTCATACAGCGTCACCAGACGAGTTTTAAAACAAATTATGACTAGACCTAAGACTAGACGGCATCTAGACCAGCCCCCCTAGCCATATTACACTATCTATCGTCGCGATCGCTGTAGAACACTTCGAAATGTTTAGGAATTAGGCGGGTCCACACAGAGCGAGCAGCCTCGCGAGGCATTTGCCGGGCGAAGCAGCTCGGTTAGTGTGGACGTGCCTCATCGTGGTATCATCGCGAGGCTGCCGCTTGCCTCGGCCGAGGCACGTCCACACTAACCGAGCTGCTTCGCGCGGCAAATGCCTCGCGAGGCTGCTCGCTCTGTGTGGACCCGCCTATTGAAAGGTGATGAGTCACGTGGTCAGAACGTCAATTCCTATACATTTTGAAGTATTCTACAGCGATCGCGACGGTAGATAGTGTAATATGGCTAGGACCCTAGTTTATAAAAGCAGCGGTTCGCTCTGGAGTGGAGACCGAGACCGGAGACCGAGAACAGTCGACTACACTGGTATGGTATAAAAAGATCCTACAACACTTACCCCAACAAGCCTTTACATCTTTACTCGATGATTTTATACAGTGTCAGGAAGCAATCTTTGCGTACACTAAACGGCGAGCATGCCATCTCTTTTTACTCTCAGTCAATGAAAAGAGACGGCATATAGTTCAATTCCTATTGTGATTCGCTATATAGCGACCTTTTTAAGCCCGCAGGACACTGTAGTGCCTGGGACATTGTTTTGAGATGGAGTAGGCTTGCCCAGAACCTGCACCATCCTCTCAGCTTATCCGACCATATCCACCGGAAAAACATGGTCAAAACGTGTAGGGCCTTAAGCCGGGGGCTCCTCACGATGTTTTCCTTCACCGTTTAGAGTTAACACGAGCTCTGCTCATATATTTTTTCGAAACGAAAAACCCATAGAAGTACGGCCTGGATTCGAACCCTCGATCACTGATCGAAAGTCGAGGTACTATCCCCCTCGTCCAACACAGCTTATAACTAACCCCTCGTGTACAAATTCCATCTGACTATATTCTCTACTAATATCGCCAGTGAGAGAAAAATAAGGTCATTTATATTTCGTATCCTCCTTAGCAAAACATCTACATAACACTCTCAATATTATGCAGTAGTTACCCTACTTTGACTTCACATGACCCGATTATGTTAGGTCTTATGGACATAGCATTCTGCTACGGCTTTGCTCACGATGAACATTTGAAGTTGTTTAAATTTAAATGACCACCAGCTCTATGGTCAGACGACATGTGAATGTTGCCGGGAAAGCGTGGAGAGGATTGCACTGTAAAGAACTGACTGGCTCTTTAGAAAAGTATATACCCAGCAGTGGGTGCAACGGGGCTGGAATGATGATGATGATACATTTTTTAATTCCCGAGTAGTTTTTTTTTGTTACTTTGTCCAAGATAAGATTTGTTTCGTAGACTCGTTAATATTTCAAAAAATGTTCGAAAAGTATTTTGTATTTATAACTTGTTAAACTTTCGCGATTTGTTAACATAATGATAATTATTATTACGGGATTTTATCGCGTACCTTTTATTTATTTAAAATAAAAAATCCCGTAATAATAATTATCATTATATTTTGTATTTAGTTTATATTTTGTATTCAATGTATTTAGTATTGCTGCGAAAAAATGAAGTAGGTAAGTATTCTTCAATTGACAAAATAAATAAAGAAGCAAATACTTACCAACTAAAATAATTTAGCTTGACGAAAAGCCTTTTGAGTTTATTTCAACTTTTTTATCTTTTCAGAAGGTATTCTTACGGACAAAGTATAGACACGTTACAACGTGGACGGAGGAACCGCAAGTGGGAACAGCTAAGCCAGTTAAGTTTTCGGTCCCGGCTTTTAAGTCAATAAGCCATGAGGGAGGCCTTCAGGCGTCCTGAAAACTCCGTAACCAAAGCTACTAGCTCATACGATTCTAAGCTAAAGCTAAGTTAAGGTAAGTTAAGGTAACCGAAGTTTGTTTAGTATTTTAATAAAAAAACAGAACAAACTTTGTTAATTTATTTATTTAAAAAAATAAAATGGCGTCTCATAAATTAATTTATTTACAGATTAAACTCTATACCTACTAATTAGAACAGGGGCTCGATTCCGGTACCGAACTTTTTATCAACCTCAACCAAAACCTCAACTAAAGCGACTGTTTCCATGACTACTAATAACAAACGACTCAGTTGTGGTGAGGTTTTGAACTTTGGCAGTACAAATTTTTGAAAAGCTATTCTACTATTCACCAAATGGCTGACATTTAAGAGTTCGAACCAAAACCAAAGCGGTTGTCATTTAATAGAATACAGGCCCAGAACCTTATGTCTCTATAAACATTTACACAGTACCTAAACACATAAACAAGAAGTGATCAGGGGTCCAACTGACCTTCTTGGCCTTCATATTGGTCTCATAGACCTTTTCGGTCCTATAGTCGTGGGTTCGAATCCTGTCAAGTAAAACTTCTTTACACACGCTTGACTTGGGGAGTAAGCTGGTGAAAGAGTGAAGAGAGCGTTACCTACGAAAAGTGTTATCGGGCGAGGCGAACGGAAGTTTTACTTCAGTCGTGTGGTCTAAAGCACACTCGTTTTTTTTTTTACGAAAAACAAGTCGACATTACCTATCCTTAATTAAACCTTAAGATTTTTCAACCACAACAGACTTTCTTTTTCTGAAGTAAAAGGGGTAGTCAGAGGCGCGTAAGATTTATTTAACCTATGTTAATGTACAATGCAAATTATAAAGCTCTGTTACCGAGTACGCTTTGTTTGATTATCATAAGACTAATTTATTCAATAGTATTACCTAAGCAACTTTATAAGTGTAACAAGACTGCTCCCAAAGTTTACAACAACTTTTTTTATAAAAACCTTGTTTGGGTCAATCTTCAGAATCAGCGTGTTTGGTTGATCTTTTTTAATATCGATATTATTGTTTTTCTATATTTTTATTTCGAGAAGGTGTCTAAATAAGCATAGGTATTTTCATATTGGCCCCTGAAGGGGCAGAAAAGCAATAATATCGATATTTAAGGGGCGCCATAGCGATCAACCAGGTGCGCTGATTCTGAAGATTGCCCCGTTTAGGTTTTTTTTTACAAAAGAATAGGTTTTAGGTTTGTAGTTATTGTTGTGCTATTTTGATAACAGTCTTGTTATACTTATTATAATCAGCCGTTTAACTGCTGTGTAGCTTAACCTATATATTTATTTGATGGATGTTACTATTTCTTTGACTTTGAATCCCATAGTATGACCTTTATAAACAATGTTTGCCTATAGAAATTTTAACATTGCTTTGTTAATATTGCAACGATTATATTTCAAGAACAAACTTTAACACGTTGTAAGAAAGCTTTAATAAAAAAAAACACTGTCTAAGTTATGATATGACGCAATGAAACTTTGACAATATTAAAAATATTTAATACACTGAAATATGTACAAGCAGCCTCGAGTTAATAAATATTAGTTTATAACTAAAAGTATATCTTCACAGAAGATACACTTTATTTTTAGTAAAAGCAATATTACAACATAAAATAATAATCAGTCAACACTAGACTAATAGACAATTAGTTTATTACGATTTTAGTTTTAGAAACTATTAAAAAAATAAGCCTACCGACCAACAAGAGATTAAAAAGAAAAGATCGTGTAGAAAAGAAACCATCATTTTGATACAACGTGTCTTCATTGATAATTAAATCACTTTACTGATCACGTGAGCTCATTCGCTTAAAAAAAAGCGAATGACGTTGTTTCGTAGTTATAAGAAAACACAATGCTACAAATTATTATCATCAGGGCGTATCTATGTTTTACCTACATCAATGCGTAACATTACACTTTTGAAGAAAAACTTTATGAATTTTGTCTTATCACGAATACGACTGCATATTACATTCTTAGAATACAAGAGGTACGACTGCATAATATTACATTCTTAGAATACAAGAGGTATTCTAAGAATGTAATATGCAGTCGTATTCGTATATAAAAACAATATAAAATCCCCAAAAATTAAGCAATGGAGGTAATACAATAGATTGTTATAGATAAAGAAATAGAAAAATTGATAATCAACATTTACACCAACAAAAAACGACTCTTCTTCGTCGTACAAATTAAGATGACTACATTGTTAAATGTGACTGTATTACATTATATGCCTTACTGTTAAACAGCACCTAGTTTATTTTGTACCTAAGCCTTACTTTAATTTGCATTAATGTTAACAATTTTGTGAAGTTTAATCGAAAAGCGCTGATATACTAATGAAGTGATGATTCACGTATAGTCGAATTGCTCATTGTACGAACTAAAAATATATGAAAAATGACATTTTGACCGTCAATTTTAGTGCGTATAAATACGACTATAGGTAGTACAGTGCATTTCTTTTGTTTTTTTTTTAATTTGAATCGAACAAAAAAAACAAAAAGAAGGATTTACCTGAGTAATATGGATCACATAATAGGTACTTTATTTAATTTGCATGTATGAAACTTGCTGAACATAATTAATAATAACATTTCGCTAAGCGAGGCACGCTGCCTCTACTTTTTTCTGTTCTGTGACAAGTACACTTTACAAGTGAATTATTATCTGCGCTCTTATAAAGTCTAATAAACTTTTGTCAACGCGTCGTAGATTATTTCCAATTTTGGTGTTATGGCACAATAAAGAGAAAACACAATTAGTAAGTACTTACAAAACACACCAAAACAAAAAACACTCATTTTATTTCCTAGATCTCTTTCAAAGACTAGCAAATTTCTTTCAGTTCACCAATAATTACATCTACACTTTTGAAGTCGCAGTCAACATGACATAATTTGCCCTAGCCGGGTCTTCGGGCACCACCTCAGGCCTGAAACACCTATGAGGCTCAAACTCAGCTGGTTTCTTCAGCATCTTCCTAACAAACCACACCAGCCCTATGATAATAACCATCAAACCTAGAGCCACGCCAATCAGAGCCGTGTTCAAGCTTCGAAAACCAGCTTTCATCTCCAATGACCCTGACTCTAAGAGTTGGGGGACAACGCAAATCGGACGCATATCCTTTTCTTTCAACTTTGAAATGGTTGCGCAGACTTCATAAGGTGGTCTTTGGAAGCCCTCCATGGAGATTTCTAGCTTTGTCTGACAAGGCGTATCCTTCTGTGCCACTAAAGCACCTCTAGCTAGTACAGCTAGAACGATGTAGCAGTTAGGGGGTAGGTAGCGGTCGGTGGAGAGACGCTGGGATCTTGGCAAGTATTGGGAGCGTTGGGGAAGACCCATGACTGATATGAGAACCGTGAGAACACCGTCTGTTGTGACGTTGGATCTTACTTCGGAGACTCTGTAACAAAAAAGATCTAAGTTAATTATAATATTGAAAATGAAAGATCGATGCCATAATCGACAAATGAGCTTATCAAGATTTTCAACCCGACGAATATGGATTCCGTGGCCGAGTTGGTAAAGGCACTCCGGCTTAAGAGGCATTAGACAAAATTTTCTGATTTACGTGATGTTTTGGGGCAGGATTTTTCAATGAAAACACTGTATTTATAAAAAAATTATGGCACAGCATGAAATATCATTTCAATTTTGTACTATTAAATGAGCTACTTTTGTATTTTTATTATTTCTTTTTGATTAATCGACCTCAAACCGGCGACTGTTTTGTGAATTTTTGCTGTAAGAGGTTTAGAAATCACCATATTTACGAATCATTTTGACGTCCAAATGGTATAAAAAAATTACGATGTTTTGCTGTGATAGTCAACCAAACTATTAAATGGATCACTTTTTACTACCTTTATTTAGTTTTTGAGTAAAAAAATCTTTAACTTAGTCCAAATTTCGAGAAAACGGCCAAAGAATTGCTTTTGATTTTGGCTACTTAGAACTGACTTAGAACTCTTGTTCGTAAAATTAACAAAACAGAAATAAACTTGAGTTCAAAATCAATCCTTTTCTGAAAAAAAAAATGCAAAAAGATTAAAAAATTGGCAATGAAAAATCTTTTAAAACAACCTAAAACGCGTCGTATCTACTACCCTATCTACTCGACGCAAGCAGACCGCGCCGAGCGCTTCTAGGGGGTGGACGTATCGCTTTGCATCCCGGAGCTCGCACTGAGTCGACTCGCAAAGCACGTCGCCGGCTACGAAGAATATAGCGAAATAGGAGCGTTTGATACATTGGTTGCTAAGTTATTAATTACCTATTTTTAAATATTTTCTGCGGGGCTAAAAAGGCCGTTAAAGCAGAATAATGATCTGAATTGTTGTGTAACTAATAATGTAATAATAGGGTGACAGCGAGCTGATCTGATGATGGAGTCAGGACCTGTTCCATGGAATTTTATGATGATATGGGTATCAAATGAAAGGGCTTGATGAGCGCAACACAATGCTGATCTGATGATGGAGTCAGGACCTGTTCCCTGGAACTTTTTAATGATATGGGTATCAAATGACAGAGCTTGATGAGCGCAACACAATGCTGATCTGATGATGGAGTCAGGACCTGTTCCCTGGAACTTTTTAATGATATGGGTATCAAATGAAAGAGCTTGATGAGCGCAACACAATGCTGATCTGATGATGGAGTCAGGACCTGTTCCATGGAACTTTTTAATGATATGGGTATCAAATGAAAGGGTTTGATGAGCGAAACACAATGCTGATCTGATGATGGAGTCAGGACCTGCTCCATGGAACTTTTTAATAATATGGGTATCAAATGAAAGGGCTTGATGAGCGCAACACAATGCTGATCTGATGATGGAGTCAGGACCTGTTCCATGGAACTTTTTAATGATATGGGTATCAAATTAAAGGGCTTGACGAGCGCAACACAATGCTGATCTGATGATGGAGTCAGGACCTGTTCCCTAGAACTTTTTAATGATATGGGTATCAAATGAAAGGGCTTGATGACCGAAACACAATGCTGATCTGATGATGGAGTCAGGACCTGTTCCATCGAACTTTATAATGATATGGGTATCAAATGAAAGAGCTTGATGAACGCAACACAATGCTGATCTGATGATGGAGTCAGGACCTGTTCCATGGAACTTTTTAATGATATGGGTATCAAATGAAAGGGTTTGATGAGCGAAACACAATTCTGATCTGATGATGGAGTCAGGACCTGCTCCATGGAACTTTTTAATAATATGGGTATCAAATGAAAGGGCTTGATGAGCGCAACACAATGCTGATCTGATGATGGAGTCAGGACCTGTTCCATGGAACTTTTTAATGATATGGGTATCAAATGAAAGGGTTTGATGAGCGAAACACAATTCTGATCTGATGATGGAGTCAGGACCTGCTCCATGGAACTTTTTAATAATATGGGTATCAAATGAAAGGGCTTGATGAGCGCAACACAATGCTGATCTGATGATGGAGTCAGGACCTGTTCCATGGAACTTTTTAATGATATGGGTATCAAATTAAAGGGCTTGATAAGCGCAACACAATGCTGATCTGATGATGGAGTCAGGACCTGTTCCCTGGAACTTTTTAATGATATGGGTATCAAATGAAAGGGCTTGATGACCGAAACACAATGCTGATCTGATGATGGAGTCAGGACCAGTTCCATCGAACTTTATAATGATATGGGTATCAAATGAAAGAGCTTGATGAACGCAACACAATGCTGATCTGATGATGGAGTCAGGACCTGTTCCATGGAACTTTTTAATGATATGGGTATCAAATGAAAGGGTTTGAGAGCGAAACACAATTCTGATCTGATGATGGAGTCAGGACCTGCTCCATGGAACTTTTTAATAATATGGGTATCAAATGAAAGGGCTTGATGAGCGCAACACAATGCTGATCTGATGATGGAGTCAGGACCTGTTCCATGGAACTTTTTAATGATATGGGTATCAAATGAAAGGGTTTGATGAGCGAAACACAATTCTGATCTGATGATGGAGTCAGGACCTGCTCCATGGTACTTTTTAATAATATGGGTATCAAATGAAAGGGCTTGATGAGCGCAACACAATGCTGATCTGATGATGGAGTCAGGACCTGTTCCATGGAACTTTTTAATGATATGGGTATCAAATTAAAGGGCTTGATGAGCGCAACACAATGCTGATCTGATGATGGAGTCAGGACCTGTTCCCTGGAACTTTTTAATGATATGGGTATCAAATGAAAGGGCTTGATGACCGAAACACAATGCTGATCTGATGATGGAGTCAGGACCTGTTCCATCGAACTTTATAACTAGTAGTTCGCCCCGAACTGAGATCTCGCGCACCGTAGATGGCCAACATTTGGACTTTCTTCTGACTACCCCTATAATTTCAAGTGCTACTATGCCTATTGCGCTAGCACTTCATGGTAAAAAATACTAGCATGCATGCAATACATAATGTCGTGTCTAATTTTTCATTTATTTCATATTTATGAATTCTCGTCGTATTTTTAAAAGTATACGTCCTAGAATAAAAATAATAACTATTTTAGAATGTACAAATAAAGACCTTTCATTTGACACCGCACTCAATATATTTGTTTACTTAACTTTTTTTACCCCAATTATTTTCATTTTTTATCAAAATTTTTTTTATCATGAAAATAAATCAAGTAGCATCTAAAATCATTGCAAACCAAACCGCAACGATGCCACTCTCTTTTTAAGACCGACCAGTCAATGAGCTACGAAGACATCGAAACTCTATGAAACGGGAGCTCTTGCAGCTCTGGTTTCTTAGTTTTTGGTCTTTGGTCGTATTTCAAAAACTATACATCCTAGATTAAAAATAAAAACCATTTTGGAATGTACAAAATAAGCCCTTTCGTATGACACCCCACTCAATATATTTGTGTACCTTTCATAATTTTTTACCCCCTTGGGAACCCAATATCTTCACAACCCCTTCATCGATTAAGCTCATATGCTCCACCGTAAATTTCCTTACCACAACCTATTGACCTACCAAGTTTCATGCAGATTGGATGAACGGTT
Organism: Camptogramma bilineatum; assembly: GCA_958496255.1. Lineage (NCBI taxonomy): Eukaryota > Metazoa > Arthropoda > Insecta > Lepidoptera > Geometridae > Camptogramma > Camptogramma bilineatum. The sequence goes on along the minus strand of OY292473.1, from coordinate 5,611,516 downwards.
CGACAGTTATGCTCGAACAACAATTCGTGAAACATACAAACATACAAACATACAAACATACAAAGCAAAATCGCCCAACTTACCACTAAGATCTTCGCTCGCTTCGCTCGCTCGATCGATGATATGGGTATCAAATGAAAGAGCTTGATGAGCGCAACACAATGCTGATCTGATGATGGAGTCAGGACCTGTTCCATGGAACTTTTTAATGATATGGGTATCAAATGAAAGGGTTTGATGAGCGAAACACAATGCTGATCTGATGATGGAGTCAGGACCTGCTCCATGGAACATTTTAATAATATGAGTATCAAATGAAAGGGTTTGATGAGCGCAACACAATGCTGATCTGATGATGGAGTCAGGACCTGTTCCATGGAACTCTTTAATGATATGGGTATCAAATTAAAGGGCTTGATGAGCGCAACACAATGCTGATCTGATAATGGAGTCAGGACCTGTTCCATGGAATTTTTTAATGATATGGGTATTAAATGAAAGGGTTTGATGAGCGAAACACAATGCTGATCTGATGATGGAGTCAGGACCTGGTTCATGGAACTTTTTAATCATATGGGTATCAAATGAAAGGGCTTGATGAGCAAAACATAATGCTGATCTGATGATGGAGTTATGACCTGTTCCATGGAACTTTTAATGATAATATGGGCATCAAATGAAAGGGCTTGATGAACAAAACACAATGCTGATCTGATGATGGAGTCAGGACCTGTTCCCTGGAACTTTACAATGATATGGGTATCAAATGAAAGGGCTTGATGAGCGAAACACAAAGCTGATCTGATGATGGAGTCAGGACCTGCTCCATGGAACATTTTAATAATATGAGTATCAAATGAAAGGGTTTGATGAGCGCAACACAATGCTGATCTGATGATGGAGTCAGGACCTGTTCCATGGAACTCTTTAATGATATGGGTATCAAATTAAAGGGCTTGATGAGCGCAACACAATGCTGATCTGATAATGGAGTCAGGACCTGTTCCATGGAATTTTTTAATGATATGGGTATTAAATGAAAGGGTTTGATGAGCGAAACACAATGCTGATCTGATGATGGAGTCAGGACCTGGTTCATGGAACTTTTTAATCATATGGGTATCAAATGAAAGGGCTTGATGAGCAAAACATAATGCTGATCTGATGATGGAGTTATGACCTGTTCCATGGAACTTTTAATGATAATATGGGCATCAAATGAAAGGGCTTGATGAACAAAACACAATGCTGATCTGATGATGGAGTCAGGACCTGTTCCCTGGAACTTTACAATGATATGGGTATCAAATGAAAGGGCTTGATGAGCGAAACACAAAGCTGGGTCGGAGTTTACTTTGACTTTGATTCTTGATTTTGACTTTCACTTTGATTCTTGATTTTCAATTTTAGTTTCTCTATTCTCGGATCTCGGATTCTTGATTTTCGATTTTCGAGTCTCAATTCTTGATTATCGGATCTTGGATATCGGGTTCTTGATTCTTGATTTTGATTCTTGATTTTCAATTTTCGATTATCGATTCTCGGATCTTGTATCTCGGATTCTTAATTCTTGATTTTCAATTTTTTAATTTTTGATTTGTGATTCTTGATTCTTGTTTCTCATTTCTCGATTCTCGGATCTCGGATTTTTATTTTGATTTTTATTTCTTGATTTTGATTTTAAAATTAAAATCAAGATTAAAAATGAAAAATCAAACATCAAAAATCGAAGTCAAAAGTAAATCCTAACCCAGCTTTGTGTTTCGCGCATAAAACCCTTTCATTTGATACCCATATCATTATAAAGTTCCATGGAACAGGTCCTGATTCCATCATCAGATCAGCATTGTGTTTTGCTCATTAAACCCTTTCATTTGATACCCATATCATTATAAAGTTCGATGGAACAGGTCCTGACTCCATCATCAGATCAGCATTGTGTTTCGGTCATCAAGCCCTTTCATTTGATACCCATATCATTAAAAAGTTCTAGGGAACAGGTCCTGACTCCATCATCACATCAGCATTGTGTTGCGCTCGTCAAGCCCTTTAATTTGATACCCATATCATTAAAAAGTTCCATGGAACAGGTCCTGACTCCATCATCAGATCAGCATTGTGTTGCGCTCATCAAGCCCTTTCATTTGATACCCATATTATTAAAAAGTTCCATGGAGCAGGTCCTGACTCCATCATCAGATCAGCATTGTGTTTCGCTCATCAAACCCTTTCATTTGATACCCATATCATTAAAAAGTTCCATGGAACAGGTCCTGACTCCATCATCAGATCAGCATTGTGTTGCGCTCATCAAGCTCTTTCATTTGATACCCATATTATTAAAAAGTTCCATGGAGCAGGTCCTGACTCCATCATCAGATCAGCATTGTGTTTCGCTCATCAAACCCTTTCATTTGATACCCATATTATTAAAAAGTTCCATGGAGCAGGTCCTGACTCCATCATCAGATCAGAATTGTGTTTCGCTCATCAAACCCTTTCATTTGATACCCATATCATTAAAAAGTTCCATGGAACAGGTCCTGACTCCATCATCAGATCAGCATTGTGTTGCGCTCATCAAGCCCTTTCATTTGATACCCATATCATTAAAAAGTTCCATGGAGCAGGTCCTGGCTCCATCATCAGATCAGCATTGTGTTGCGCTCATCAAGCCCTGTCATTTGATACCCATATCACTAGTAGTTCGCCCCGAACTGAGATCTCGCGCACCGTTGTGTTGATAGCCTAGATTTGGACTTGTTTCTGACTACCCCTATACCTACGTTAAGTGCTCCTTCTAGTGTTTACCACACAATGATATCTAATGCGCTACCTCAGTATGGTAAAGATATTAATAGGCATGCATGCAATACATTAAGTCGTGTCGTGTTTATATTCAATAGTTGACCCCGCGAACTTCGTACCGCGTCTCAGGGAAGGCCTCTTAGTTCGAAAAATTATTAAAATAGCAGTTCAATACAAAATGTATGAGAAAATCATTCCCTCCCCTCCCCCTCCCTCTCCCCCTCCCCTCCCCTCCCTCTCCTCCCTCTCCCCCCCGCCCCTCCCCCTCCCTCCCCTCCCCCTCCATCCCCTCCCCCTCCCTCCCCTCCCCCTCCCCTCCACCCTCCCTCCCCCTCCCCTCCACCCTCCCTCCCCCCCGCCCCTCCCCTCCCCCACCTTCCCCCCCGCCCCTCCCCTCCACTCCCCCTCCCCTCCACTCCCCCTCCCCTCCACTCCCCCTCCCCTCCCCCTTCCCTCCTCCTCCCCCTCCCCCTCCCTGGTTTCCCCACGATAATTTCTTTCACCGTTTAAAGCTCGTGTTAATGCGCATTTAAATTTTTCTAATCGAAAAATCCATTGATGAGCACGGCCAGGGTTCGAACTTACGACCTATGAATCGAAAGTCGAGCACTCTTCCACTCGGCCAACACGGCTTTTATTTTCAATCTCAAGAAAAAATATCAAGTAGCAACTAAAATCATTGCAAACCAAACCACAACGATGCCACACTCTTTGTCTGTTAACCAGACCTACGAATACATCGAAACTCTATGAAACGGGAGCTCTCTCCATACTTCCGTTAATTGGTTTCCATAATTTTTATGTTTCACTGTATTTCAAAAACTATAGAACCTAGAAGAAAACTAAAAACCATTTTGGAATGTATAAATTGAGTACTTTCATATGACACCCCACTCAATATATTTGGGTAACTTTGAAAAAAATTTACCCCCTTGGGAACCCCATATCTTTACAACCCCTTCATCGATTACGCTCATATGCTCCACAGCAAATTTCCATAGCACAACCTATTGACCTATCAAGTTTCATACAGATTGGATAAGCGGTTCGACAGTTATGCGAGAACATAAAAATGAAACATACAAACATACAAACATACAAACATACAAAGCAAAATCGCCTAACTTGCCACTAAGATCTTCGCTCGCTTCGCTCGCTCGATCGATTAAAAAGTTCCATGGAACAGATCCTGACTCCATCATCAGATGAGCTAGCTGTCACCATATTATTTCATTGTAGTCGGAACTTGACTGACATGCTGAGATCCAAGTTTCAACTCAATCGGACTATTTACTGAAGAGTTCTGTTGAAAAGCTCCTGACTCCATCAGATCAGCACAATATGGTTTATGGGACAAAAAAACAAACATTTATTTTTTTGTAATTATTTGTATTCAAAGTGTAACTAACCCGACTTTGTTTTGTGTTATACCTATAGGTACCTACCTAAGTACCTACCCAAAAAGTATTTTTACTATCTCAAATAAATCAATCACATGAAAATTACCAAAACCGTTTAGTCTAAGAAACGGAGCGCTGTTCATTGGGTGTTAGAATTTAGCAACTTTTGTCCCTCCGAGCGCTGATTTTGTCGAGTGCGAAATTGTATAATGGCTCTTAAGGAGGATCGCTTGTATCATTGCGGGTTCAAATCCCGTCGGAATTGAACAATTTGATAAGACTTTTCATTTTCAATTAAATAATACCTAAATGTGATTTATCACAAAAAAAAAATAAAAAAAAAATAATTATGATAACTACAAGTTTTTACTAGCAGCCCAATCCGACCAAACCATCGTCATATAGAAACTTTGCAGTGTGCGAGGGGTCTAAGGGGTTGTCAAAGGTAGTCACCTGAAATGATCAAGTCTCTCCAGCTCTGGTTTCCTGGTTATGACCACAGGAACAGCTGTGGCGAAGGCGGCTCTCTTCCTTACCACCTGAGGATTCCCGCAGCCTAGCACTAAGGCTATCGGATTGTCCTCATTGTCCATCTCTTCTAGTGCTATGCAGAACCTATTGGGCGAAATGATACACGTTTTATTGAGACTTGTCACGACACGTTGACACGTTTTATTGTCCTGCAGCTTCGCTCGCTTGTTTTACCAACAATTTAAATCCGTATCCTAATATTTGTTTGTTTATTTGTCCTGCTTTCACGTCAAAACAGAGCGACGGATTGACGTGGTTTTTTGTGTGGAGATAGTTGGAGGGCTGGAGAGTGGCACTTTTTTATCCAGGTACCACGCGAGCGAAGCCACGGGCAGCATCTAGTAGCCTATATGCTATACAGGCTAGGATCTACACCTACTCTAAGTTTCAGAAAATGTAAATGCATATCCATCACGGGTTCCAAACTATGAAGGGAAAAAACTTGAGGAATCCAGTTAATTTTCTAATAGGACTCGGGCTTGCCACCTGTCATATGAAATGCTATACAGCTATAGCCTTTTTAATAGTGACTTAGAAGATTGGCCAGAACAAATAAATAGTTCTGATTGGAAACGAAACTAAAAATATGAATACTCATAAAATAAAACCAGTGGAGAAGCTAAAATCATAAAATTAAAGTCTATATTTTTGGTAGCTGTACATTTTTCTATGTAATTTTTTGAATTTACATTTTTGATCAAGATTATAATTGTTACATTTTTTGTCAACCTCATTTCATTAAAAACTGCAAGAGTGATGTTAAATGTAAAAAAAAATTAAAAGTTAAAGAATGCCCCTGATTAAAGTCTTGAGCAATAGCATATTGCGCTTTGCAAACAGTTCCTTAGTAAGATTGTCCGATCACATTCAACCAAAAATTTAAACTAACTTTATTCTTGAAAAATTAAATGTACACGATAATGATAACTTAAAAATACCAAAGAATTGTGACGAAATAGAAATTCGTGAAAGGAAATTTATGAGTAATTTATTCAAAACGATTCGAGAGGAAATGAAATAATTTCGATTCCTCGGGGAACTTATGGAGCGAGGAATCGCAGCTGAGAACTTGATGTCCGATTTATAATTTTTAATTGGCGCCATTAATTTCATTATGCCGGGATTGAGATTGTCTAACTTTATAAAGTTAGTAATTTTCGAGAAAATTTTCAGACCTTGGACGGATTATAGAAGGTTTAATTTTTAAAAACAAAAATGACGATGAAAAATTCGATATTTAAGAAACTCCATAGCTTGAAACTATTATAACCGATGTCTTTTTTCTTCTTAAACTTGCGTCATCACAACACATTATAATACAAATGCATTCGGGTACCCGGATCCATAATACATAATCCCCCTTACTTATGAAAGATGCTTAAATTTGAACACTGGTTAAACAACGTCCTGTCTCTATTCGTCACCATCCACAAATAAAGACAGGGCGTTGTTTAACCAGTGTTCAACTTTAAACATCTTTCATAAGTAAAGCCGAATGTATTTATAATAGAGCCTGTGTGAATTGAAAATAAGTATATTTGAGAGAACTTAGTAGGTATGAAAGTAAGTAAGTTTCAGAATCAAAAAATACCACCAACGGTCCATAACTTACGTGTATTGATCGATCGCGTCAATCTTCAAGCCTCGCAGTATAACGTTCTCGGGAGCAGCTCGATGGCACGCAACGTGCTTCGGCAGACCATCAGATCTGGACACCGTGACGCCGGTGCATCGGTGACGGTGGGGGGAGGGCGGGTCCACTGACCAGGATAGGTAGACCTCTTCGTCGTCGTAAAAGGCGTCTATTAGACGTATCTGTGTGCAATGGTTACTACGTGAAGTTAATAGATTTTTGCTAATGTTCAAGTGAAGCATGAAGGGTCTTGATCGATTGACAGACAGAGACATATCATGGTGGCACTTCACATGGCTATTTGTATTTGTGTATTTGGCATATTTGGCAAACAATTACCATGTGTGGACAGTTTATTTGACAAAGTGTTCGCCTTATTTGCCTATTTGACAAATATTAACAAATAAGGCCAATACCAAATACGCGTTACCGAGCGCATGTCGGTTTCTCGCGGCACATCAAAGCAGTCAAATAGGCAAATACACAATAAGCCGTCCACACAATGGCCATATTCAGAAGCGCACGCGCCTTATTAATTGTTGGTAAACACCTGAGTCTGCTGCTAAATGTTTGTGTGTTTGTTATTTGAGTGCCATGTGTGGATGGTCGTATTTGCCTCTTTTTGCATGTTCGTCTGAACGTCATATCTTTTGCCAAATACAACAAACACCCAATAGCGAATACAAATAGCCATGTGAAGTGCCACCATCAGACATCGATTGACAGCAATGCTTCCAGATTCACTTTAGTTAAAGTAGATTTACTGTATTTTAGTCTTTTCTACTGTATAGGTACTGTAATGAAAAAATACAGTGTTTGGAATATACTTACTGTATTTAATTTTATACAAATAGGTAGGTACCTATCTTTATAAATTTCAGTCTAAAATATAGTAAATCTACTGTAATTACAGTGAATCTGGAAGCACTGCTTGACAGGTACTGTAAGAGCGTTTCCACATTATCCGATACCGATATCGGATCGAATAATGTCGAAACGCTCTAAGGACCATCAAAATTTGATACCTATTTGCTTACAAATTATATACTAACAATCTTTACTCAATAGGATCAAATCATGACCATGATGTTTTTTAACTTGAATATTCAAAGGCATATTTTGCAAAGTTATGGCGTAGAAGATTTCCTTGATGTGATTTCACAAACTCCATAATAGTTTGGCCTTATCACAAAGATAATGGTGCAAATGATCCTTATTAGTGTCGCTACCCAGGATCCATTAAATTTTATAGAAGAACTTGAATCGGGTATAACAACCTTGAAAGCGACAAACTAACATAAACCAAAATTATGAGGAAATATTATTAGATTGCTGAATTTTATTTACTATTAAGGTTTTTCCAATTTCCATAAAATACTATATAATTTCTGTAAATTACAAGGTCACAAAGAACAGACTAATTATTTCAGGTCGTAATCTTTTGGCCAAAGGATTTTGCATTCTTGAGCGTACCTAATGCTGGTTTTACTGTCACGCGTACCGTCAGCGCTGATAGGCGCGTGTTATTATTACAATGAAATAAGGAGACTGATTGTTTAGCAGAAGTGGCTACGCTGATTGCTCTCGTCAGTGCTGGACAATCAGTATCCTTATTTCATTGTAATAAAGATCACTCGCCTATCAGCGCTGACGGTACGCGTGACAGTAAAACCAGCCTAAGCGTATTTGGTTACAACAGAATTACCTTAGTTTTAGATATCGGCAGATCATCCTCCGAAGGCACTTCCATCTCCTCATCATACATTTCATCATCTAATCCATCCTTATCATCATACTCCACTTTGCTTTCAGTATTCACGGGATCATAATCCAGTTTAGGGTCAGCAGGATCCAAAGGCTCTATTTCATCGCAGAGCTTGTTCTTAGAGAGTCGAGATATAAGTGCCCCTTCGAGGTGAGGTGGCGTGGCACAGACGGCTGCTGATTTGTCGGTTTGTGGTAGGTTTTTTGCTTCTCGTAGCCAGCGAGCAAAGCCAGCCATTAGACAGTCGCAGTTTAGAGGGTTATCTGTGGAAAAGTTTGGTGTGAACATCGGCTGAATTTACTGAATAAAATACTACCTTACTACAGTTGTTCTATCTCACGAAGTCCGTTTGGTCTTAATTGTGTGTGTGTTTACATGCACGTTGTTTCTGTGTGCGTAAGCTCGGGAGCTCTCAGAATCGGCCCACGCAATTAATACCAAACGGACTTCGTCAGATAGAACAACTGTACCTCCATATGTACTAACTTAGGAGAGATAAATATTCTCGTAATCTCTTACCACTCTGCTTATAAACTCTTCTCAACTTCTGTCACAATTTAAACACCGTTTAAACTATTGCCATCCTTTTTTGTTAGACAATGACAAATAGTGACTGGGCAAATCTTGAGCATTGTTTAACCAGTGTTCAAGTTGAGAGGAGTTTATAATTAAGCCCTTGGTTTTTAATTTTGTATTAGAACTTACATAAAACTTTAGATTGGTATTTTTACTAGAAAATTAGAAGACTCACTTTCGGGTAATGATATTGACAAATCTTTACCACGAGAAGTGTACCTACAGAATGGTGACAGTTTTCAATACGATACTCATAGTATTTCAAATGGATTTCAAACGTAACATTTCAATGAAGTATCGTTACCACAACACAGTTGTACACAGTTTTTTACCATTTTATGTCCCAACGTGGTTAATTTTAATTAAGCCTTGTCATAATCAAATAGCAATCAAAACCCCTGAACACAGCGCTCCAATTCCATAAAAACGTGAACATTGCATGCATTACACTAATTGAATAACAATATTGAATACCATAAAAGCCGACCGGCAAATACAATGATCGTCAATGTTTGTCGATAGCGCAATTTGGTTTTTATTGTTAGCTTAATGGTAATGCAATGTTGCTTTCTGCTGCCGTTTTTGTTTTCTCTTCCAATACAAATATATTTTACAAATTATTTACTTACATATCTAAAAATAAATAAATAAATAATGCTGGACATTTCACACAGCATCATGTAGCCCCAAGCTAAGCAGAGCTTGTGTTATGGGAACCACGTCATGACTAAATAGGTAGGTACCTACTACTTAATATACTTTTTTTTATAAATACATACATAACACCCAGACCCGAGACAAATATTTGAATATCATACAAGCATTTGTCCCGCGGCGGGGATCGAAAATGTATTTGATTGACAAATCATTCAGAATTTCAATCAATCATTTTCATAGATAAGTTTTCAACTGGTTTCTGTACTGATTTATACAGTAGGTACCAGAAAACGACTATGGTAACGTTTGACATACCTAATGATGTAGTTTTAAGAGCATAGGAGATATTCATAAGATACATGGCCAAAATGAGTGGAATGTTGGTCAATTCAAGCAATATTTGTTTTTTTTTTTTTGTGAAAATGAAGCCTTGAAAATGAGCCTATTTGCAGAACTATAGATGACGTATAGGTACATGAATCTAACCCGATTTTATATTCAACGTAATGATAGTGCGATGATAAGCATTTTAGTAGGTTACATACGGCCTACAAGTGATAAGCTACTTTCTAATCAAAAGCTTACATAAAACATGTACTTATTCCACCTTTATAGATAGAATAGATGTTTATTGGCTACACAACGATCTTAGAATGAAAAGATAAGTTATTAGTGTATTATTGTAACAAAATGACGAATTTTATGCGCTTAGTGTGTGGACTGAAAAAATGATTTTTATCAAGACCCTAGAGTTGGGTATCAAAATAAAGAACTTTATAGAACGAGTACAAAAATATTTCAAACTATGTTTGAAAACAGTTTTACACCGCAGTCGGGCTTTTTAGTTTTTTTTATAATCTGCTTCTTCCCTCACGTTCTCCCACCATTTTACATTATTTTCTGACGTATAAGATATTTAATTCACAATAACAATATTTCCATCCAGTCAATCAAAACACAACATATAACGAAAATTCTCAATCTAACGAAATATTTCTCAATGGTTGCGGACATAACCGATGCAGTCTCTTTGCATCTGTACAATATTTGTCAAAAGCACAAGTCTATTTGTAAGCAGTTCCCTGCATTCCGATCAGTCAGTATGTCTCGAAATATTATGTCAATAGCTCGCATTTCCCAGCCGTCTTTGTTCCTTTGACGTCGCGTTATATCGCCCATGACTTTACTGTTTCTATTGTTAGCAATTCTTTATGGTGTTTTTGTGATAGAATCTTGGCACTTTGTTATTTTTTTGTGTATCTATTGGATTAGGGTGGAGATTATGGGCGTTTAATATACCTTCACACTTGTTTTAGTAAAGGTAAAATTAGCTAGCTAATTTGACTTTGACTTTGCCAACACTAAAAAATGGTGTTAATGAATATGTGCAATCCGAGTTAAATAATGTATTGATGATTTTATGTTTATTATTATGGAAATAGATACCTAATGTGGTATCTGTATCTATGGACTCATTCTTTCACTCGTTCACACACCTCTCGCTCTCTTCTATTTTCACCACTAAACTGTGCGCGTCGGTGATTTCTAAATAAATCCGTATTAATCAATTACAGAGATTTAATTAAGATACTAATTAACCTAATTAATTGACACAGTCCAGCAAATTGCAAAAAACGCAAGAAAATTTGAATTTTGCGGGCTACCCGGGCGCATCCAACAAAAGTCTTACCTATAGGTATAGCCCACTAGACTGAGGGGATGGTACAAGGTGTGGTTGATTTGTGTTCAAACTTTCTTCTCCTAATCGCTGTTTGAGTAGGCGTAAGTTCCCTCCTAACGTTGGATCATCTAGAAAAGGATACATACCTTCGATCGTAAATCTCGTAAGATATTTATGCATCGCCAATGCTCCATCATCTATCATGGAGATGTCGTTGTCATGAAGCAGCAGTGATGTGAGCTGACTGAGCGACTTCAGTGGATCAGCCGATAGGGAACGCAGGAAGTTGTGGGACAGATCCAAGTGGGCTAGACTCGTCAACTGAGCAAGGGATGCACCTGTGAAAAAAGTTTCATTATTAACTGTTAACCCATTTACAAAGCTGGATAGTTTTTCCAACTGAATTTATTTTAATCTTTAAACCACAGTTAGGTATTATTACCTTGAAAATGAAAATCTTATCAACCAATATATGAATGTTTCAACCCGACGAATATGGATTCCCAGGGCGTCGATTCTCGTACCGAACTTTTTATCAACCTTAACCAAAACCTCAACTAAAGCGACTGTTTCCATGACTACTAATAACAAACGACTCAGTTGTGGTGAGGTTTTGAACTTTGGCAGAACAAATTTTTGAAAAGCTATTCTACTATTTCACCAAATGGCTGACATTTAAGAGATCGAACCAAACCAAAGCGGTTGTCATCTAGTAGAATACAGGCCCGCCGAGTTGGTAAAGGCACTCCGGTATCATAGGTAGGATCGCTCATATCATTGCGGGTTCCAATCCCGTCGGAATCGAAAATTTTGATTAGATTTTCATTTTCAATGAATTTGTTATGTTTTAAAATGAAAGTGATACACTATAACCTTAGTAGGTATAACATTTTAAACTCTTTTTATATCTGAATTTTACAATTTTTACAAAAACCTAGTTTTCATTCTTTCGATAAAAAGTTATAGGCATTTGATAATACCGCCGCGTGTACCGTATTTTGTGTCGCCTACCAAAACATTCGTTTATTATAAAAATCCTCGTTTCTACTGTTCATAATACGAAAGTAATTTAGCTTTTAAACAGTTCACTAACCTCAGTTGACAATCATTTTTGGTAAAAGATTTTACCAAGACCCCATAGAGAGTACCGTAATACGTTTTTTATTTCATAAGCGGCCGTCAGAGAGCGGCCGCTGACCATATCTGACATTACTCAATAGACAACTCAGAAACAGTACAGAGCTAATCTAGAAAGATACCGAACGAAGTGCCTAAGAATTGTACACCGCCTTTTGCCTTCCTGTAAATCTAGTTCATCCTAAGGTTGTCTGGAAGAAATCGCTTATAGCGATAAGATCGCCCATTGTACTTCCCTCCTTATGTTCTGTGTGTCTATAATTTGTTTTAATGTGCATGTGGTGTACCTACAATAAAGTGTTAATCTATCTATATAAGAGTTCTTCGTTATTTTCCCAGTACTCGCTAAAAATAACTAATTTGAGCTCCTACTCCATATAAAACATTTCTCGAGCACTACAGTATCATTATTATTGTATTAAAGAAGTGATACAATACGTATACACATATAAATACTGTGGTAAAAGACAATAGAGATAAAAGGCTCTCTTAAAAATAAAGGTATTCGGATGTAAACTCCACTACATTTATTTCTCTGACGGCCGTTCGCCGACGACCGCTTAGAATCAGCCGCATATGAAGCCATGGCTTAAGAGACTGAAGGTATTTCCGTCAAAGCCTCCACGATATTTTCCCGGAAATTAAAACGTCACAGAATAGTCCTTATCCAGAAAAAACGCGTGTAATCATCTCGTGGAGAGAAATCGTTCTTTGTTTACAAAAGTGACCGGAATTTCAGAATATCCAGTTGTGGATAGAATAATGATTTTCGATTCTCGACTTCATTACCGGTAACAAAAGCCGATAATGCAGATGAAAGCGCCCAACTCTAAATATGTAGTGTGGTGTTATATTTATATGTATGTTAGTCTGTAAGGTATCTATACTAGTCTAATCTAAACTAATTATTTAAGCGGAAGAGTTGTTTGTTTTAACGCGCTAATCTCAGGAACTACCAGTCAGATTAGAAAAATTCTACCTGCATTTGATAGCTAAACTCTTGAGGAAGGTTATAGGTTACTTTTCATCATGATCATAATCACCATAATACCAACAGGGGGCAACGCCGCGAGGGCGCTGCTAGTTTATAATATGGGCCAATGTTTATAATCTCTTTTATTAACTGTGTCGCCTGAAATAAGGAATTATTATTATTTTTAAACGAAATTTAAATTTTCAATTTAGTTTCATATTTTTTGTAAAATTCTTATTGAATGCAAAACAAAAAAAAAGAATGTTGAGAAATTCAAGCCTCAGGCCATTTTAAATCTTATCTTCGTTAATAAAGTGCATTTAAATGCGTAATACGCCCGTTATAATCCAAAAGTTAACAAAATATAGGCTATTTTTCTACACTCTAATGACAAAATAAAAATATATTAATGATATATAATAAATAAAGAAAGAAACAAGAAAACATTTAAGGAAATAATAAAGACATATAAAGTCATACCTAATATGTAAAAATGTATGGTTTTCAAAATTGGTTGCATTTTTGCATGTTTTGTAGCACACCTAGAGACTTCAGTTGATCAATTATGAACGACTAAACTACATAGTGCTTTACTTAGTTCAGCATACAACTAGACATTTCACCTGCTAAGAGAGTAAATTAAAAGCAAACATACCCGAAACTGCGACGATCTCATTGTGCGACAGGTCCAAATGCGTCAAATTGGATAGGTGTTTGAAAGCGTAGTCCTCTAGCACGTCTATTTGGTTGTTGTGCAAGTTCAAATGGGTTAAGTTTGTTAGACCTGGGGACAAGCTTACTGTTTAAATACAAACGGAGAATAAGACTGAAGTCCGATAGACGCAGCGATATCGCAGAACTAGGTTAGGTAAAAAATTACTAATTGTCCAAATAAGGCTTGAACAATAATATTTATGTGAGTTTGTATGTTCTTTAGTTCTACACACCAGAAGAACTGAACGACCGTGACTAAAAAAGCATATTAAAGTAAATAAAACAATTAGTTCCCGCTTTTGCCGTAGGACTTGAGTGCTGACGCCGACTCTAGATGAGATTAGTAAGTGAATGAGACGCTGTTTTCAGCTAAAATGAAGTATAATCACGACTGTATTCCCAAGGCGCATTAGACAGGTAAGGTAGACATTCTCTCAGATCTTTTTTAGGCATAGGGTAATTCCATACGTGACAGGTTGCAAACCCATCGACGCTATTAGAAACCTAACTGGTTTCCTCACGATTTTTTCCTTCACCGTTTAGAGCTCGTGTTGTAGTATGTATGTATGTTCGGTTGTGCTAACTAACTACGGCTAACTCTGGTGACGGAGTTTTTAGACCACATGAAGGCCTCCGTTAGTAACAGTAGTCAGTTAGTAATACATCGGTTTTTAATATGATAAAAATTCAATAATTTGTCTATCACTTTCTTCTTCTTTTAGTATCTCCCCCTAAAGTTCATTTTGAAATTTTTTTTCTTGTCTATCTTTCTTGCTAGCTCATCCATTTTAGAGCAAATGTTAATTTTTATGTTCTAACAAAATAATAGTATACTACCATTTGAAAAATACGATTGTTTGCCATTAGGGGCTCGGAAAGCCAGGATTTTAGTTCGCGCATTTTTAAAGTGTGTCTGTTCAGTAAAATCCACTTAGGTAAGTGCTCCTATCCTGCCAACAAAATATTTAGCTGAAATACCGGTGAATATTACTGGCATGGCCCTTACACGATATGAATGTATATGTTGCCCGGCTAGAAGTAGGGCAGTATTCATACTGCCCGATCTGTGTATTAAATTCGAGTTATCTCAAACCTTGATTTATTAAATGGACCACGGGCCTTCGGGCAATATTAAAATAGACCGGCCAAAGTAATAAGTTTATCAAATTGACCAACGCTCTTGGTCATTATTCATAAGGACCGGTCCATATTAAGCCATGACGGAAGCCTTTAGGCGGCCTAAAAACTCCGTCACCAGAGTTGGCCACTTACTCATACGAAAGAAGAAGAACAGATACATCGCAAATAGACCCAATAATATTTGGCTGGATTGAGTTATTTAGGATTTCAATGTAAAAGAAGTGAATGGTCAATAGGAGAATGAGAGAGAACAACCGAGAAAAAAAGTTGTGTCAACCCCAGCTGTGAGATCAAGACCAGAAAGACTGGCCTCTTAGCTCAGTTGGTAGTAGCTCTGCCTTCTGCACTATAGGTCGTGGTTTCGATTACCACCCAGGACAAACATTTGTGTGATGAACATAGATATTTGTTCTGTGTCTGGGTGTTATAAAGTAATAAGTACTTATGTATTTCAAAAATATTATAAGTACCTATTCTATTAGTTACCTATCTGTTCCCATAGTAAAAGCTTTGCTTAATTTGGGGCTAGATGGCGGCTATGTGAAATGTCCAGCAATGTTTATTTATTTATGTTTTTATATTTATAATGATGAAGAAGTAATTTCCATTACCTGACAAAGCCCCTCTTCTTATACTAGCAAAAGTATTGTCGGACAGTTGTAGAGTGGTCAAACACCGCAGCGTGGGCACTGTCGTAGGCCCCACGGGACCTTCCAATGCGTTCCCTGACAGATCCAAATCTCGCAGCATATGAGCTTCCTAAACAAAAGAAAGGTTAACAATACCCGGAATATATTAAATCAAGCAGCCTGAAAGTAACGTTTCCTTATTTTGTTTGTAGATCAGCAGAGAGAAAAAATAAATAACACCAATCCTAGTGTGTGGTACACACTAGGATTCCCTGTGTTGTACAATATAATCAAATTTCAAATTACAGATTTACAGAGTAACATCATCTTGTAAAAATGGCGGATAAAAACGAAATTAGTACATAAAAAACTAGTAGTCTTTATTTTCTCAACTAAAATTCATTACAGATAACGTGATCCCTTGAATGACAAAACTTAAATAATCTTTTCGTTATTCAAATAAAGTGATTTCTTTTTGTAAAACACTCAAGATTTTATGACTCAAAATCAGTGTTTTTATTCTAATGTTTCGGGTGAATTTTTTTACTTTTTCTACGAATTCAGCCACTTGTTAGGTACTTATTAACATTCAATAGAAAAGAGAAAGTTACAATATTTATTACTAGCTTCCGCCCGCGGCTTCGCTCTTGTGATACCTACCCGGACTAGTAGTTCGCCCCGAACTGAGATCTCGCGCACCGTAGATGGCTTACGTTTCTACTTTCTTCTGACTACCCCTATAATTTCAAGTGCTACTACTGCCGAGTATGCGTATTGCGCTAGCTCTTCATGGTAAAAAAAAAACTAGCATGCATGCAATACATAATGTCGTGTCTAATTTTTCATTTATTTCATATTTATGAATTCTCGTCGTATTTCTAAAAGTATACGTCCTAGAATAAAAATAATAACTATTTTGGAATGTACAAATAAATACCTTTTATTTGACACCCCACTCAATATATTTGTTTACTTAACTTTTTTTACCCCAATTATTTTCATTCTTTATCAAAAATTTTTTTCATGAAAATAAATCAAGTAGCATCTAAAATCATTGCAAACCAAACCTCAACGATGCCACTCTCTTTTTAAGACCGACCAGTCAATGAGCTACGAAGACATCGAAACTCTATGAAACGGGAGCTCTTGCAGCTCTGGTTTCGTAGTTTTTGTTCTTTGGTCGTATTTCAAAAACTATACATCCTAGATTAAAAATAAAAACCATTTTTGAATGTACAAAATAAGCCCTTTCGTATGACACCCCACTCAATATATTTGTGTAACTTTCAAAAAATTTTACCCCCTTGGGAACCCAATATCTTCACAACCCCTTCATCGATTAAGCTCATATGCTCCACCGTAAATTTCCTTACCACAACCTATTGACCTACCAAGTTTCATGCAGATTGGATGAACGGTTCGACAGTTATGCTCGAACAACAATTCGTGAAACATACAAACATACAAAGCAAAATCGCCCAACTTACCACTAAGATCTTCGCTCGCTTCGCTCGCTCGATCGATAAAAAGTAGCCTATTCCAGATCATAAACTAATAATATTCCAAGTTTCATTAAAATAAATTCAGTAGTTTTTTGCGTGAAAGAGTAACAAACATCCATACATCCTCACAAACTTTCGCATTCATGATATTAGAAGAATGAGTTACGTGAGTTTAAGGAAGTAATTTTGTTACAATTTTAGCTGTTTCGTGAGCATAATA
Source organism: Camptogramma bilineatum (assembly GCA_958496255.1). NCBI lineage: Eukaryota > Metazoa > Arthropoda > Insecta > Lepidoptera > Geometridae > Camptogramma > Camptogramma bilineatum. The sequence goes on along the minus strand of OY292473.1, from coordinate 5,594,150 downwards.
AGTAGGTATACTTAGTGTGAAAATACGTGTGAAAATAACTACTAATTGAGTCTTTCTGCAGACCAAAATTAATTAAATATCATTCTGTATCCTCAAAGTACGGTAAATCTTAGCTCAGGTTATTCTAAATTACATATTGTATTTGATTAGAAATAGTAAAAAAAAACGCTAAAATGTTTATCTGACACTATGACTGTGAGCACATTAAAAAAGAAGGATATTTATTAAAAATTAAATATTTACTTTCTCCTAACAATTAATTAAAAATATTTTTAAATATTGTCACATGGTGTTTCTAATCTACGATTATAATTATATTAGATTTGGCCTACATAAAATTATTATCGTCACAAAATGTAGGTTAATTGGAAGCACGGCTTAGGCTCTGAATAAGCGTCATTTCCAAGTACCAGTGAAATGAATCTCATTGAGCTACATAATAGAAAGCTCTTTCATATAAACTAATCATATTAGACTATTATTAACATTTCTTTCATTATGCTGAATAAATTACGACGAAAGTATTTGGTCCGTTGGGTTCTGAGTGCTTATTTATTGCTTTTAATAGATATTATTAGACTAGCAGTATATATATTAAAATCATTATTACTCATCTTAGAGTTAATGATAAGTAGTGAACAAATAATCAGCAGCAACAAGCCAATACTTAACTGTTTGCAGCTATATACAATTGTACCATGTTGGGCGCCAATTTATTAAGATTGGCGCACAAACGTGGTACAATTATAAATAAACTTCCCAATTTGTATGTACCTTTCAATAACGTTTTTGAAATAATACAATTTGTTTTCGAATGCAAAGTAATTTATACAAAGTACCTTTAAAGATGCCAGTGCAGGGACTTTTAATAGGTTTCCTCGCAACCTTAAAGTTGTTAATTTCACAAGAGGCTTGAACGATTCTTGTGAAATATCGGTCAGTTGATTATCGCTTATATCCAGAAACGTCAAGTTCCTTATACCCTGAAACATAACAAAAATAAAACTTCAAACAATAAAGTATAAGTAGAATCAACAAGTTTCAAGTCAACTTATAAGCTGCTATTCATCAAGATAAACGACTCTGTCTTGAGTCTAAAGTGAAAATTTTGCAGAGTATTTATAGAATAAATTATAATATTACTAACGCGATTACCAGCAGCTGTTTTATTATAACAACTCCCACCTTACGTCAATCTGTACTTCACTCCCGTTCATAATTCATTCCTCTTTAAGAGGCTTATTTGTACAAGCTTACTATTCAATATACGTAAATAGCAAAATAAAACCCGTAAATGAGTACCTATCTCCATTACCCACATTCACATACAAATCTCGGCATCTCTATTTACACGCTTTCGGATAAACTTATGGAACGTATGGAAGATTAGATCTTACCTTAAAGGAGTTAGGGTCCAATGTGTGAATTTTGTTGTTGGATACATCAAGCCTATCCAAATTCCACAGACGTGTTAAGGCTTCCGTTGGCACAGAAGGCAGCTGATTGTTCGGTAAACCTGTAAATGTTCTTATATGCTTATTTGCTATTGAAAAAGGTAGTCGGTTTGGGTGCGAATATAAGATTAGCCTATAGTGTTGAATGGTTTTGCAAATAGCCATGATTTCGGAAGTTTCGTATGGAACAATCGCTGCTGGTTGAGTATTTGTGATCTTTTCTATTTCCATGATTGGCTCTCATCTCATCGTGCATGTTTGGGTAATAAATTGCGTTATTATTGAAAGCTAATTCGAAATTGGTATTTCTTCATAAATGAAACCAAATCAGTTCGACTTTAGTCCCGGGAAATACCTAATTAAAACATGAGAGTTGGAGTCCTGTTGTAATTTTGTACATTCGAATCCAATAATTTAAGACTGAAATTATTAACAAAATTTTTACATGAAATGGCAATAAAATCGAAATGTGATTTTGGTTGGCGAACATTCATTTCAAATCAAATCCTCAACAATCCGAGGTCGCTCCTCGAGGCCTGCGACGACCCTAGGAATCTTCTGCGCTTCTGGGAGGAGCTAGGCTGGCTCCACATCTAGTGAGCCAGGTCATCCCCACGCAAAAAGGACCACCTTTGACTCCAATTGCGAAAAAGGGTGTCCCCATACATACATACATTCTAAATCAAATCTTTCTTCATACAATTTAAAGTATTTAACCGATTCCCTGCCCGGCTCTGCGGTGCTCTTTGGACGTCAGCAGCCCGGAGCACATGTGCGTATAATAGACACTGAACTCGTGTAAAAGAGTTCAAATAATAACACAATTTTAAGTTAAAAAAAAGCAGGTGTGCGAGTTTTCATACGATTTTATGTAAAGAATTCTAAAATTCGATTCGTTCGGCGCGTTCGGCGCGGATAGGTATGCGGCCACCTTTAAACTCTGTCAACACAGTTGGCCACTAGCTCATACTTCCGTACTTTTATCTCTCTCCCCCTGATGAATGATTTGTAATTTTTGTTATTAAGTATATTGTTATCCGTACCCAATATGGGTAATGTATAAATGTGAAAGTGTGTTTATTTGTTTGTTTATTTGTCCTGCTTTTACGTCAAAACAGAGCGACGGATTGACGTGATTTTTCGTGTGGAGATAGCTGGAAGGCTGGAGAGTAACATAGGCTTTTTTTATCCGGGTACCACGCGAGCGAAGCCGTGGGCAGCAACGGCAAATGCTAGCTAAACATTAGTGCCACATAGTGTGTTTGTATGCGGGCCTTTACAACAACATTTCAGAATTCACATCAGATACGATGTTCGCTTAATTGAAAACGAAGGAATACTTCGAAACATACTCCTTCCTTGTATCGTATATTAGACGGAAAACTACGCACCATAGCTTGCTTCAGCAACACAATTATCACGATAAAATAATATAAATAATAAATAAAATAAAATTTGTTTATTTCAGGCTTTGTAAAATGAACATGAGACATTGTTACGTACCCATAGCACACAAAAATACAATAAAATAAAATTAAAGTTATAGGCACAATTTATATAATACTCGTAGCTTCTAGATTTAACGTGATGTATATTTTGTTTCACCTCCGCAAAATAAAGTTTTGATTAGTTACCTTATTCGGTTAGTAAAAATAACGAATAACTATTTTATTTTAGCGAAAGTATAGAAAAGATCGTCACTCCACCTGGCAGGAGGCTGCCGGCACAAGTTGGATGCGTCAAGCTGAAGACAGGCCGCGATGGCGCTCATTAGGGGAGGCCTATGTCCAGCAGTGGACTGCTATAGGTTGATGATGATGATGATAGAAAAGATTGTTTCACTTTTAATCCTACTAATATTATAAAGGCGAAAGTCCGTGTATATGTGAATGTTTGTAACCACGTAACTCCATAATTACTAAGCCGATTTAGATCTGAAATGGTAGATAGTTTAGGTTCTGGAATAACACATAGGGTAATTTTATCCCGGAAAAATGTATGGTTCCCGTGGGATAAAAAAGTAATCCACACAGTGGCGTTCACTAGTAATTATTATCCCGGAAAAATGTATAGTTCCCGTGGGATAAAAAAAGTAATCCACACAGTGGCGTTCACTAGTAATTTATATAATTCATACCAGAACCAGTTTAGGAGTTTCAACTGTATGTGGACAGAAATGATAGATAGATAGTCCGGCTGGGTAGCAACACCCCATACAAAGCACGCTAATTTATGGGATCACAGCTCAACGTACCAAGTATCTAGGTAACAGGCGTGCAATAACCTAGAGCAGTGATTCCCAAAGTGGTCCAGGTGGACCCCCAGGGGTCCACGGGAGACTCGAAAGGGGTCCACGTTGGCGAGAAACAAAAATGGGGTGCACAAGTTTTTTGGGAATATGGTAGAAATGTAGTAGCAGGGGGTCCACCGAAACCAGTAAAATTTTGAAAGGGGTCCATGAGAAAAAAAGTTTGGGAACCACTGACCTAGAGAAACATCCATAGGCATCGAGACCTCACTCCAGGGAAATCACGTGATGGCGCAGATTAGATGCTAGTCACTACGTAAGTTATACCGCTAATTTACTTATTTCGATCTGCAAAATTAATCTCGCTAAGCGATAAGGGTGTTTTCATTTGTTTCTAACGCTTGAACTAGTTAGCGGTTATTAATTTACAACGTCGAACGCAATAAATTATTTCAAATAAAAATTTAGTTTTTTTTTTTTAAGTTGCTTGAATTAGACTATGCAGTACCTACTTCAGAGATTCACTCCATTATAATTTATGAATAACTAGCTGCTGCCCGCGGCTTCGCTCACGTGGTACCCGGATAAAAAGTAGCCTATGTAACTCTCCAGCCCTCCAATTATCTCCACACAAAAAATTACGTCAATCCGTCGCTCTGTTTTGACGAACAAACAAACAACTCAGGACAAATAAACAAACAAATAAACACACTTTCACATTTATAATATGGATACGTAAATTTAGCAAGGCTTTGGAGAATGTTTCTTTCCTTGTCACTCTTATAACAATGAAATGAGACTGCAACAGATTTAGCATCCATAAGATCTCTAGGAAGCCTCTGTGTTCATTATAAATAAGGGTTTAGTTTGAGATGAAGGCAGACTGCGGTACTGATACCAACACGGCTTTTTAAACTATTTTTTCTTTCTACTGGTGACATGATCAACACATCTATTATAAGCAAGTCCTAAGTATTTTACTAAATAGCTGACGCCTGCAGCTTCGCCCGCGTGGACTACTATTTTGTTTATCCCACAGGAACCATGCATTTTTTCGGGATAAAAAGTCCTATGTCCTATTCCCGGTCATTATCTATCTATGTTTCAAATTTCAGCCAAATCGGTTCAGTAGTTATGGAGATACGTGGTAACAAACATTCACACACACACACACACACGGACTTTCGCCTTTATAATATTAGTAGGAAGGATAAAGTCTAATCATCTCTTACCTAAAGCGAGCAAAGTTGAAGCGACATCCCCGAACGCCCCTTGCTGCACCCTCCTTATCTCCCCCGAGGATATCACCAGCCCATGCAGGCCCACCCCGGCCAGCTCCGACACCGCGGTAGATGAGAGGACCGTCACTCCTCTGAGGGAACAGTCGAGGAGGGAGACTGCAGTGTTCTTGTTTCTGGACTTCTGCTCTCGGAGGTGGCGACCGATTTTCTGAAAAACATGAGTTCTGTAATGGGAAATCTAAAAACAAATCTCCGGAACTATTGATCCGAATCTAAACATTCTTTTACACTACCTACTAGAAAACTACATTATTCTTGTGTACGGGGCTATATTTTATCCAGGTACCACATGAATGAAGACGCGAGCAGCAGCTTATCTTAAAAAAGAGAATCTTAGAGATTTCTAAAGTACGGATCCTAAAGAATAATCTAGAGAGCTAGGTGATTCTACTCTTGTTTCTTCAAGACCAATACCGCGAAGAATACAATAGAATTGATTGGATTAAAAAACACTTTATTTTACGCTAGATGGACAATAAAACAAATTACAAACACACAATACATTTAAAGCGAAGTATAATTATTGCTAGGAGCGATCTTTTCCAAACACCAAATAATCATTTCAAGAACATTTGGACTAATAGCCAGTCAAATATTAAGTAGCCATTTTTCGGTGAATTATAATGAAAGATATTTCTCATAGCAACTTAAACTTTAACCTACACTTATTCCTAAAATAATATGATAATAATAGTCAGCAAATATCTCTCTAAAAAGGAATTCTGAAATATATCCCTCGGGTAACATTCCATTATGAAAATTACATTGTTACATAATACCCAGCAAAATGTCGATAGATACAACTTTTTGTTTCTATTTTTCTTCTTGGTAATCAATCAATAGGATAAGTAGAAGTTTCATGGAATTATTTACGGTACATTTCATTTGTATGTACATCACAATGAAATACTACTCAGATTGAAATAGTTTTGTTTTAGTTGGTTTTTGTTAAACTAGCGACCCGCCCCGGCTTCGCACGGGTCACATCACATCACATTTGAAACCTCTTAAATTATCAGTGTTTCTCTATTATATTATGTATGTATTATACATATAAACCTTCCTCTTGAATCTCTCTATCTATTAAAAAAAATCGCATCGAAATCCGTTGCGTAGTTAGTTTTGAAGATCTAAGGGACAGACAGCGGGAAGCGACTTTGTTTTATACTATGTAGTGATTCTGTAATTTGTTATCGATTATGGCTTAAGTCATGAGGTTTTAATGCGTCTTAGAAACTCCGTCGCCAGATTTAGTTTAAACTTAATACAACTGTAGTAATGCGCTCAAACAAGAACTTTAAGCGGTTATCGTAAGGAAAACAGTTAGTATTGGTGGCTATGGACGTGTAACCTGGCACGCATGGAATTCTAACTTCTGCAAAATAATGCAAAATTGCATTTGGACATGCCATTAACTTCTCCTAAACGTCAGAGTAGATTAAATACTTAGATCTTAAGCTTAATTTTGAAACTGCTACTTCTAATCCGAAAACTCTTCGACAACAGTAACTAAAGATTATGCCATAAGATATGAAAGAATCTCTACATTACCTTTATTGCAGTCCGTGTTAACCTGTTTTCTTTTTCCAATAATCTTACTTAGACCCACTTGCGCGTTCCTGGGATAGTTAACCCGGGTTCGATACATAATATTTTAACTCTGGTTGCCCATTGGATAACTAAAAAGTAGCACTGGGTTAAATAAATAAATTTATCTTGCATCATCAAGAGTTAGGCGTTAACCTAGGTTAAAGTTTTAAATTAACCCACCGATGTGGGAGAGTTAAATCGGCTAACCCCGGGTTAGTGACTAAACAAACGTCAAAAAAAGACAAACAATGAAGTCTTATAGAGTACCGTAGTGTTAAAGAGATAGACATACAAGTTTCATGTTTGTTCATTCGTTCATCTTTGATCGGGTATATTACATCTGTGGTAGGTGCACAGACATTTTGAATGCTTCCACCAATGAAAAAAAAAAAAGAATCGTTCGAAGTTGTTTAGTAAACCCAGAATCGCGCAAGCAGGCCTTAAACACGAGATACAGTTTCTTAACTACTCGTAGTTCGGGGGCTGGTGAATACCAAACGCGCTGGACATCGTTCTCTGTTGTTTGACACCCCATCTAGTTTTAGTATTTAGTATACGTTTACGGTTGTCTGGAAGAAATCGCCACGAGCGATAACCGCCGATTGTAGGACATTGTAATTCGAAAAAATAGTCTAGATTAGATTAGATTAAATTGTGAAATTGTTCCTCAATAAAGTTATTAGGTATTTATTATTATTAAAGATAGGTACCTACTGTTCGATATCCCAAGATAGTCTAAGCCAGTGAGTTGCTAACATGCTTATAGTACAGACGTTTATTGACACGTCGATCGAAAGGTGTGATCGGACCCTACTCAGGGCGTGCAACTGCCAAGCGATAGGCCTTTGTTTGCCACCGTCCGACACTCAATGTTGCTTGATTTGTGACTATTACTTTTGGAACTCGAATGTGAATAACTTTTTTTGCATTATCTCTTGAAGACTGACAGAATAGAATAGAACATATCTTTACTGAAATAAATACCCACAAAAACAAAGCAAAAACAGAGTCTATGAAATATAACGATAACTGACGTAGAGGTAATAAGGTAATATCAGTGTCGGTATAGTTTTTGTTGCAAGTAATGCTGGCTGTGAGACCAACACGGGGAGATTATTGGTAGGCCTATTGTAGAAACTATTTGAGTGATGAATTTAGACCAAGTAACAAAACTTTCAACTTCTATTTAAAAATAAAAACAAAAATCGTTAGTTAAAAAAGTTGCGCTGCGTGTTTGAATTGATTTAAATTGTATGATCATTAACTGAGCAAAGCTCTTCATGACAAATAGAAGATGTTCTTGGTGTTTAGATAGATATTCAATCGTTATAATTTTGAAGGTACCTAACTAAGGCTGGATTCGACCAAAAGTCATCTTACTCCAGAGTAACTAGCCGACATAATTCGAAATACAATGGTTTAGAAAGCGCAACCGAACAAATGTGCATACAAATTATCTTGGTTATAAGATGTCAACTTCACAATGTTAAAATATTCAAAGAAACAGTAGTTTACTCTCGAGTAAAAACTTAATCCAGTTTGGTCGAATCCAGCCTAAGTAGTAGGTATATTATGCCAATACAGTTTTTATAAGAACTTTTCGTTGATGGCACTAAAAAGATCGGAGCTTAATATCAAAGTATAAATATAATAAAAACAAAGACAAGTGTGAAGACACTCACAAGAACGTTTTGCCAATTTGTAACAATTCGTTGATAATACGAGTGTTCAATAGTAGAGTCTCCAAAAAGGTATTGTTACGGAATCAACGTACGCTGGCAGTACAAATACAATCGTTATACTCGTACCTCAGTAGTCATGACTAGTTTATGTAGGGATTATTTAAGTCTTGTTTATTATACAACAGCGGTTTTTTAACTGTAATGATGATTATAAATAATTTTCTTAGTTCCAGTCTGTGGTGCTAAATTGGTATGGTACTCGTATATTACTTTGTTCTGACGTTTAACAAGATTAGTTTTTTTTATAATAAGACTAGCTTCCGCCCGCGGCTTCGCCCGCATGGTATCTTCTCCCATGGGAACTCATTTATGAGGTAAAAAGCTTATGTCCTTTTCCCGGTCATTACCTATCTACATCATAGTTTCTCAACCTTATTTTGCCCACCGCCCACTTTGAGAAAAAAACGTTTTCAAGAGCCCCAGATCTCAATGCCCCTAATTTTCTCTGGCTCTTCTACTGCCCCCCTGAAACTCTCAAACGCCCACAAGGGGGCGTTATCGCCCACGTTGAGAACCTATGATCTACATTGTAAATTTCAGCCAAATCGGTTCATTTTTTTCGTGTTATAGAAGAACAAACACACATCAATCCATCCAACCTTTCGCATTATAATAATTAGTGTACAGGATAAAAACTAAAAATAGCCCATAAATAAAAAGTACATTGTCAACTTTTTAAGAGTCAATTCTCTTTTTTCTCTCCATTAAATACTGCTATTAAGATGGTCATCATGGTTGGGTTGTTCGGTTATGGTTGTAGTATTCATCATCATCATCATCATCAGCCCTCCTCATCCCACTGCTGGGCATAGGCCTCTCTTCGCTTTTGACATTCGCCTCTATCCTGCGCCAATCTTACCCATGTACGACGGTTGTAGTATTACGGTCATAGAATTTCGAAAAAACTAAGTTTTAAGACGAGAGTGTCAATCATCCTATGAAGCTCGACAGACGAGGATTATAGACATTACAGTGCTTCCAGATAAATAATGCGCATCGGTTAATTTCGTGTTTTCCGAATATGACCGACAGCATCTAGGCAGTATTGATTGAGCTCTGCAGATTCTACAAAACAGAATTTAACAGAAGTGCACGTCGTTAGCTCGCACGGCTTGCAACTGCAAATTTTATTTTCTTAAAAATGACATTGATAGCGATAAAGTTGTAATTGAGAGTAATTTCCATTTCCAAACTACTTTTTGTCAATCATTTTTGAAACTATCATGGTTGTAAGCATTGTAAACACTATAAACGGGATATTTACCATGATTTTTGGATTTTTGAGTCTCCCAATATTTCGGCACAGTTGCATGTGCCATGATCACGGTAAACTGAAGTTTTGAAATCCAAAAATCATGGTAAATATCTCGTTTATAGTGTTTACAATGTTTTTGTCAATCGTTTTTGTAATTTTATACGATTGTTTCCGATGCTTTCCGAAGCGCATTATTTAGCATTGGTACTGTACTTGACTATCACATTCAGGATCGGCAAACAATGTGTTGAATTAATTGACTTTCAATGGCTTGTGACGTTTGGCATGATTTTGGATGTATAGAGGAATAGCTAGTTATTTCTATTAGATGGAATAAAGCAATCGGATGTTATTGTTTTTTTAATTTAGTATGATACTATTACTGAATAAGATAACATCTAATCTGTCCTAATTTACGTATTCAGGTATCATATCACTATCAGAAAAATTAAGTTACTTAATGATAATAAAACAAACTTACATAGTTATGAAGCGACCTACAGATTGTTTTTAAAAGTGTTGTAAACTACACTGTTAAACTAATAAAATAAAAAAAATAAAAGAAAGGATCGTATTGATAGTAAGAAAAGTTTATTAGTAGAAAAAAAAAAATAAGAAAACAATACGTTTTCCTCTTTTGCCCACAATGAACACATTTGTTTGTCCCGCAAACAAAGAAATATGTGCTTTGAAACGATTATGACATGACTTTAATGATTTAGAATTCAAAATAGAAAAAAGATTAATAAATTTTAGTAGACTTTCACTTTTCTAAAAGCGTCTAATAAACGGTATCAGTATCATCAATATTTTCAATAATATTGAGAACATGGTTTATCAATTCAAAACACATTTAGTAAAATATTTGGACTAGTACAATGAAATGTAGATCAATTGCAAGAAATATTAAAAGAGAAAATTCTTATACTTCCCTTGCCCTTCTTACATTTATGTCTTCGTACTTCGCACGTCAAAGACGTCAGTTTTGTCAGATCTTTTCAAACATGCTTACCCGACTGACAGGTAAGGTTATTCGTCAGACATTCGCGAATAATTCGAATACCAGTGGTAGGCTTTCCTCGTATAGTCGTATTGCTCATTATACGGACTAAAAGTGAAGGAAAAAATGTCATTTTTCCTTCAATTTTGACATAAAACGTATCAAAACTAATCAAAATTGAAGGAAAAATGACATTTTTTCCTTCACTTTTAGTCCGTATAATGAGCAATACGACTATAAAATGTTTCAAAAAGTCACGTTCCAAAAACACACTCGAATATTATTCAACTGATACATATGCCGTCATAGCTTCAGAACTTGAAAGCCCGACAATTTAAGTGACCTCGGAAGCACGGAAGTGCTTAGCTTTTAATGCCACTTGCGTTTACCCATTCAAATTTTGACCGCTCAAAATGGGGCTGAACAAAAAAAACTGATAAAAAATGCTCAAATTTCAAATAATTTCGGTATTAAGTTTCGCTTGTTCGCTTTATGACAGATTCGCTTTATGGCAGATTAGTAGGATTAGCATTAAGCCAGATTAGTTTTTGGACAGATTCGCTCTAAGGCAAAAATTGTACAATCAATGACAGATTCTTAAGTTTGTACTTATAGACATTCGTCTGTCGCAGGACCCTTAATGATTTATCAAGAACATCTAAGCCAACTACGCCACGAGAGCTTCAGAAATTTAGAATAGGAGGATGAAAGTAGTGCTACTTTCTTTCTAGAAGTAGGTTTAATAGTAATAAAGGCTACATTGCAACTTGATATAGAACCTGTAGAACAAAGAGTTCAACGATCCGTAAAATTAAAACGCAAATTCAAACGAAGCTTTAGAGATAATTCAATGATGCGGGTTTCATAACGTATCTTGCAATTTTAGCTGAAGTGGCGAAATGTCTGCACTGCAGAGTTGTAGATTCGAAATATGATACAATTTATACAATAAAATTGTATTAAAATAAAATTAGAATATTAATTTTTAATTAAATTTTAATTGTATTAAAATAAAATTAGATTTTTTTATAAATCGACTTCAAAGCCTATTTAAAAGAAGCACAAGATTGTCTTTTTATCACATAATCTAATCTGTCTTTGCTCTTCGGAATATAAGGCAGTGAACAATAACAAAGGCTGAAGACCTATTTCGGAGAGCCCAAAGGCCGCCGACTTTCAATAACTGGGGAGGCACAAATGCAGCAGACCTATTTCGGATAGCCCAGAATAAGAAAGAGTTCAAGAGGATGGCTTCCTACCTTCAATAACTGGAGAGACACTATAAGAAGATTAGTTCATTTGTTTTTGCAAATCCTAAAATACACGCACCTCTCAACTGTAGAAAATAGCACAAGCAGGCAGCGAATTCTAATGTACATTTCGAGAAAGTGCAAAATACGGTGCAATGTCTATAAATATCCGCACACGCTTGAGGGAGGAAGGAATTGGGGCATTCTAGTAGCCAGCGGAGCGGATGAATTGCTAATATAGATAGCAGGGTCTGGACTGACTAGCAGGATAAGGGTACTGACACTTACTATGTAGTCTATCATATATTCACTAGCTACTCATTCTTAACTATGTCCTATGCACAACAGCGTCCAGAGAAGTGTCGATATAAGTTGATTCTGTCCAAAAACGAAAAACCGATTCATAATCACGACTGTATATACATATATATCCCCAAGGCACGGTAGACAATCCCTCAGATTATTAGGGAAATCAATATCCTTTGAAAATATCTAAGATGGGTCCAAAAGACGTTCTAAAATCTAAATCATAGTAAAAGCGTGACCACGATCTGTGTGTCGTTGACCGTGCGTGTAAAAGGCCGCTGTGCCTTATAGAGTCCACTATATCTCACACCGTGGGAATCCAGCTTATAAGAGTAATAGCGGCCAGGATAAAAGGATTACTCATATAGATAGATTTTTGGCTGTCTGACTGTCAGATTTCTGGAAGTCTATGAAGCAGTTGATAACATTATCACCTGCATCGCAGTATGGTCGCCAGCGTAGCTTGAGAGGATGCGGGATTAGAGTCCGTTTTATCTCCAGCCAGCTTAATAGGAAATAGTAAAAATTATAGTCCACTATATCACATTAGTAGGATACCAAGAGACGCCATATTTATTGTATCAGATGAATTGTAAATTGTATAATAGCGTTCAAGATAGGGCTTATGGCAGCCACCCACGATCAATTCTATCGTCCTTCCGATTGGATCCAATCGATCGTATCCCATCGGCAGCTCGTCCCAACCCACAAACGTTCAATTTGAACTCTCCATTCGACAGTTCATGCCGATCCACGTCCACGGTCCATTCCATTCGGTCGATTGGACGATAGATTTGATCGAAGGTGGCCGCTATTAGATAGATTCTGGCTGTAATCAACGTATCTATTCGATGGCATTCTCACCTGCAGTGCAGTATGGTCGCCAGCACAGCGCAGCGTGTGTGGAAGGTCGCAGGAGCACTCGGCGGCGGGCCGCGCGCCCAGCACTGGGCAGCGCCATTCGCTGGCTGATCGGGTCACGCAGCAAGCCACTACCAGCCAAGCCACTAGTCTCATTCTGGTGACAATAGAAAATAACTATTAGAAGACAGGATAAAAATAAAAAATATTAAAATTAAATCCAATTTTATGTAAAATGTAGAACTGGAATTCATTTATCAAACTGGTTAGGAATTTCACATGTAATAATGTTTATAATATGCTTAAGATTATAATTATGATTAGTTAGTCTGAGTAAGTGCCAATTCAGACGTACCACAACCACACGACACCGACAACCACACCACAACGACGCGACGTGGTCGGGCGTATATTTGTATTGAAAATGAATTTCCAATTCACGCGTACCACATTTTGTCGTTGTTATCGACCACCTGTGTAATACGACCACATCGCAACCACATCGCAACCACATCGCGACGACATGACGTCATCAACAGCGCGCGCCTAGCTGGCGCCTGCCACATCGACATTTTGTCGGTACCACAACGCAACTGCAAAAAGTCGCTGCGACACTATTCACATGTAACACAGCTGGACCACATTTTGTCGCTGCGACGTGGTGTGGTAGTGGTACGTGTGAATTGACGCTAAGCCATCTAAAAACAAAACCATAGCCGACAGGTATAAGTCGCCGCTGTGGACAAGCATTGTGCGGTAGGGTGGTTCAGTTGTTCCATCTCACGAAGGCGGCCTTAATTTTGTGTGTAGATGCACATGCACGTTGTTTCTGTGTGCGTGGGCCGATTCTGAGCTCCCGAGCTTATGCACACAGAAACAACATGCATGTGAACACACACAATTAAGACAAACCCGCCTTCGTGAGATTGAACAACAATACCAGGGGGTCTAAAGTGGCCACTTTTGATGAAAAATCAGATGTTTCATAGATGCTTCATCTATGAAACATCAGGGGGTCTAAAGTGGCCACTTTTGATGAAAAATCTGATGTTTCATAGATGCTTCATCTATGAAACATCTGATTTTTCATCAAATGCTTCATAAATGCTTCATATATGCTTCATATATGAAGCATCGATGCTTCATAAATGCTTCATATATGCTTCATATATGAAGCATCTATGAAACATCTATGAAACATCTATGAAGCATCTCACAAAACATCTTTTTTGACAGATCTATGTGCGAGGTTTTTTCTTTTTTTTTCTTCTTTTTTTTGGCTTCGCACTTTTTTTGCATTCAGCCATCCGTTTTCCATTCAACCTATATTTACTTTCTAAAAGTAAATTTAACCTCGCACATGGCTTTTTGGCGGGAATTTGAGAAGTCATGATTTCGTTTTGTTTTATTTTCCAAAACTTGTGTTTCTTCGAATGTTAATGTGTAATGATGGTGGATTATTAACCGTTATGTGTTCGTGAATGTGCATAAGTGTGGGCAAGTGAAACAGCTTTTTGACTTCTCCCAAAAAGTCCGTGTTGATGTTTCAGTAAAGCCCCACCATCTTTACTGAGGCCAAGGGGAGGGGTGGAATATTATATTTATGTATATTATGTAGGTATTTGTATATCTTATTTATCTATAAACTTGAAGAATATTAATTACTTGACACTGGCTGAATGCACAAGCCGTGCGAAGCCAAAATAAAGTAGAAGAAAAAAAGAAAAAACCTCGCACATAGATCTGTCAAAAAAGATGTTTTGTGAGATACTTCATAGATGTTTCATAGATGTTTCATAGATGCTTCATATATGAAGCATATATGAAGCATTTATGAAGCATCGATGCTTCATATATGAAGCATATATGAAGCATTTATGAAGCATTTGATGAAAAGTTAGATGTTTCATATATGAAGCATCTATGAAACATCAGATTTTTCATCAAAAGTGGCCACTTTAGACCCCCTGATTTTTCATCAAATGCTTCATAAATGCTTCATATATGCTTCATATATGCTTCATATATGAAGCATCGATGCTTCATCGATGCTTCATATATGAAGCATCTATGAAACATCTATGAAACATCTATGAAGCATCTCACAAAACATCTTTTTTGACAGATCTATGTGCGAGGTTTTTTTTTTTTCTTCTTCTTTATTTTGGCTTCGCACGGCTTGTGCATTCAGCCAGTGTCAAGTAATTAATATTCTTCAAGTTTATAGATAAATAAGATATACAAATACCTACATAATATACCTACATAAATATAATATTCCACCCCTCCCCTTGGCCTCAGTAAAGATGGTGGGGCTTTACTGAAACATCAACACGGACTTTTTGGGAGAAGTCAAAAAGCAATGCTATTCAATTTTGTTTCACTTGCCCACACTTATGCACATTCACGAACACATAACGGTTAATAATCCACCATCATTACACATTAACATTCGAAGAAACACAAGTTTTGGAAAATAAAACAAAACGAAATCATGACTTCTCAAATTCCCGCCAAAAAGCCATGTGCGAGATTAAATTTATTTTTAGAAAGTAAATATAGGTTGAATGGAAAACGGATGGCTGAATGCAAAACCCGTGCGAAGCCAAAATAAAGAAGAAAAAAAAAGAAAAAACCTCGCACATAGATCTGTCAAAAAAGATGTTTTGACAGAGATGCTTCATAGATGTTTCATAGATGTTTCATAGATGCTTCATATATGAAGCATCGATGAAGCATCGATGCTTCATATATGAAGCATATATGAAGCATATATGAAGCATTTATGAAGCATTTGATGAAAAATCAGATGTTTCATAGATGAAGCATCTATGAAACATCTGATTTTTCATCAAAAGTGGCCACTTTAGACCCCCAGATGTCTGCTCCCTCTAGCCTTAGCTCTGCTGGCAAAACAAACTTTTTCCTTTATCTACTTTCACTAACACTTAGTTTATAATATTTTATTTTTGTTTTATTTTACTATCACTTATGGACTGCTTTGTCCGAAATAAACTAATCCTAATTCATAAAAATGAGAAACAATGAAAATTTCAGTTGTCTCGCTGGTGTTCCTCTGTAACCTTTACGAGAATGAAAAACGACAAAAATGTTAAGTTACTCTTACCTCTCACACTAGAAAAGGTATTATCTTTAAGAAAGCCATAATAACCGAGAAGAAACGTGTAAACTTCTGTCAAAACAGCCACAAACATGTCGCACGCAACTACCTGCAAACGCCGTAAACTGAAGTACCGTATGTACGGATCAGTTCATAGTGGAGGTTGCATCGCTAAACGTTGCCAATAGCAGAAAATGTGCACGGTTACACTTGTAGTCACAAACATCTTGTCAACAGAGATGGATGGAAAACAGAGATCAGAGGAGCAGAAATAAAAAAAAAAAAGAGGCGCAAACAAAATAGTACCTAGCACATGAATGGATTAATCTAAGTTTGAAGTTCGTCATGATTAAAAACCTTTATCAAACGTCTGGTGGCTATATGTATTAGATCTAAGGATTAATTAGATTATTAAGGATCATTTACATGGTGCGAGTTTCTTACCTCTAAGATGCGAGAAACTAGCTCCATGACAATTCAGTGACAAGCTATTTTCGTCCTTCCGGGTATAATTTCAATGCTTAGTTTACATTGTCATTATTTTGACATTGATGATGATAATCGCCTCTCGCACTCGAGAAATTCGCCCCATGTAAATGAGCCTTGTTCCAGAGATTACCCTCCATATGGACACAAACCCACTTTCTCTCTATAATATTAGTACAGGGCGTCGATTCTGGTACCGAACTTTTTATCAACCTCAACCAAAACCTCAACTAAAGCGACTGTTTCCATGACTACTAATAACAAACGACTCAGTTGTGGTGAGGTTTTGAACTTTGGCAGAACAAATTTTTTAAAAGCTATTCTACTTTTTCACCAAATGGCTGACATTTAAGAGATCGAACCAAAACCAAAGCGGTTGTCATCTAGTAGAATTCAGGCCCAGGCCACGCTAAAACTGGTTTTCACGAATGCACCTGTTAATCTCCGTTGACCTGTAAACTGAAGTACCACGTAACAGCCTTCCGAATGGCAATCCCAGTAATAACCGGCCACTTGTTTAAGAAACGGCTGCATCGCGCGTGGATGCGACGTAATAGGCCACTTCTATTGAGCGACGGCGACGCTGCGAGACATAAGCGGTAGGATCAAAAGGAATACGGTGCAAATTCTTATCAGATTTGGCTTAGGTCATAGACAGGGTTGATTCTCGTAACGTTCCGCGGGCTTAAAAAGGTCGCTATTGCAGAATCGCATTAAAGGAATTGAACTATTGACATCTCTTTTCATTGACTGAAAATGAAAAGAGACGGCATTATAGTTCATTTCAAATTGTGATACAGCTTTAGCGACCTTTTTAGGTCCGCTGATCAAATACATTAATTCACGTATCTTAATCCAATCAAATAATTTATCCTTAAATCTATCCTTTATTTGTGGAAACTTTTAATTGGCCTTCGTCTATTATATACCTCCTTTTTTCTTGGGTGTATAATAATATGTATGTATTTATTCTCTAAGCTAGCTGTAAGTTTTCCTAAGATTTTGAAAATTAAAATAAAATTAAAATAAAAAATAGTACCGTATTTATTTATGTTCCTCGTTTCGTTTCTTCCTCATAGGGGTAGGCAGAGTGTACAAAAGTCAACTTGCCACGATCTAATCAAAATTTGTGTGTCCGTTTTGGTATAAATTCAGGTGGACTGATTAACTAAGATACCCTGTGAGGTATGGAATAATACCTGCAAAATTTGAGCATGCAGTTAGCAGTTTTTATTTATCAAAGTGAATTTGAACCTGCCTCTAACTTTCCCACAACTATCTTTAAAAAGCAACACTAATGGCCCTACTTGTATTTAAGTAACTTTTCTGACTAACTGAAATGAACATTTCACAAAACAATTGTGTAGCCTTAAAGTAAGCAGAGCTTTAAAATAGAGCATAATCAAGTATTTATTATCAGAAACTGTCGATTACTGAGTTTATTACTAGTACGCAAAAACTTTCCGAGTACACAAACAATTTGAAACAATATTGCATCAATCTTTTCATTCCATTTATTCGAAAAGGACGACTTTGTTCGCCTTTAAGTGCGCCCAAAGTAGATGATTCCTCTTCAAGGAGCTTTTAGCGGGCAGTAATGAGTTTTTAATCCTCTTTATAAATTTAGCGGGCAGTAATGAGTTTTTAATCCCCTTTAAGTGCGCCGGAATTATCTTTGCCGCGCACTTTAGAGGTACAACTACTTTCCACATTCATTCATCTCGAATCTACCAAGATGAATGAGGGAGGACTCTTAGCACTATAGCATACTATAGCACAGCATAGCATAGCATAGCATAGCATAGCATAGCATAGCATAGCATAGCATAGCATAGCATAGCATACTATAGCATAGCATAGCATAGCATAGCATAGCATAGCATAGCATACTATAGCATAGCATAGCATAGCATAGCATAGCATACTATAGCATAGCATAGCATAGCATAGCATAGCATAGCATAGCATAGCATAGCATAGCATAGCATAGCATAGCATACTATAGCATAGCATAGCATAGCATAGCATACTATAGCATAGCATAGCATAGCATAGCATAGCATAGCATAGCATACCATAGCATAGCATAGCATAGCATAGCATACTATAGCATAGCATAGCATAGCATACTATAGCATAGCATACCATAGCATAGCATAGCATAGCATAGCATAGCATAGCATAGCATAGCATAGCATAGCATAGCATAGCATAGCATAGCATAGCATAGCATAGCATAGCATAGCATAGCATAGCATAGCATAGCATAGCATAGCATAGCATAGCATAGCATAGCATAGCATACAAAAATTGTAATTTCAACTTCATAAAATCCTGTGCGTTTTCGATCTCAGGAACTACCAGTCGGATTTGAAAAATTATTTCTGTATTTGATAGCTAAACTCTTGAGGAAGGTTATAGGCTACTTTTCATCATCATCATCACCATAAACCATCACTACTCGGCGCTGCTAGTATCAGATAAAAGTCTAAATAAAAAAAATTAATCCCCGATTACTCTTCTCAAGTGGAACTTCGTCGATTTAACACATTCTTTTCTCTTCCCTTTTATTTTCTCATAGATTGTAATGAAAAGTAGAGTGTATCACTCGGGCGCAAAATATATTTTTGGCTCGGGCGACGTACTTTAAATCCCTCGCTACGTTCAGGATTCTACTAAAGAATCCCTCGCTACGCTCGGGATTCTACTCTAGAATCCTTCACTTCACTCTGGATTCAAAAAAGCGCCCTCGCCGTCAAAATATTATTTTGCCCCCTTATAATACAATCTACTATTGAGAGTTCGCTTCAAAGAACAAGTTGTAGAGTACAGATCGTAGCAAACTGCTACGGCGTAGCGTATTGTAGCACTTTTCTGTTGTTTGTAAAATACACTATTTACGTAGAGTAGATTTTTTGCAACAGTGAAACTTAACGAGAGATCCATAAACTATAAGGGAATGGACACACTGCGTTTTTTGCAGCGCGTTTGTATTAATACAAACGCGATTCGAACGCGCTGCCCCGGTTGCCTCCCGGTTCCCTTTTGTAGGGAAACAAACGCGCTGCGAACGCGCGTTTGTATTGATACAAGCGTGCAGCTCAAAAATGCGCTGCAGAAAACGCAGTGTGGCCACTCCCTAAATATGAGTGAGCACGCCTGTCCTGGTCCTGGGTCAGTGTCCTGGGGACCTACTTTATATTTTTATTCAGATTATAATTTGCTATAATAATTATTACCCTACTAATATTATAAAGGTGAAAGTGCGTGTGTGTGTGTGTGTGTGTGTGTGTGTGTGTGTGTGTGTGTGTGTGTGTGTGTGTGTGTGTGTGTGTGTGTGTGTGTGAATGTTTGTTACCACGATGAGACGAGACGAGACGAGATGTTTTCATCAAAATTGGTTTAGTAGACAGACATATCTACTAAACCAATTTTGATGAAATTTGGAATGTACATAGTTTAGGTTCTGGAATAGCTCATAGGCTAATTTTTAAAATATTTTTTTAAGTAGTCGTCCACGCGGGTGAAGCCGCGGTCATGAATATTCTATAATCAGCCTTTGAATTATTACATGAACTACGCTTTACTTTTCTGACTTGCAGCATCCAGATTTGCCGCTAACAAGTGGGAATTACCCGACAATTGATCACAGTGGGTTATGAACGGTCATCGACCTGCCATCTGATACTCATTGATACGCTGACAATGAGATCGCAAAAATTCCTTTGTCATACATTATTTGGACTAAATATTTTTGTTACCTGCATTTTATTCTTATTTTAAAATACGTCAATAACTTTCCAACAAATTGTACAATTATACATTTACCTAGTTTATGACCTGGAATAACAAATAGGCTACTTTTTATCTGGGTAGGTATCACGCAGTCAAGGCCGCGGGCGGAAGCCAGTAATAAATAAAAGTAATTCCAACTTAAACCTTTCTCGAAATAGTAAAAACTTTCTTCTCTAGTAAATGTTAAGTCAGGACTACGAAGAAAAGGGTGAAACATAAATAGTTCTAAACAACAGTAATAAAAGAAAATGCATTTTTCTTTTTAATTCTTAGGAGCCCTCTTTTATGCGACAGCTAAAGATGAACAGAAACACTAAAGAAAAAACTTCTTAAACTAGCTACGCAGCGTTGATTCACACGCAAGTAGATTTCCATAGAAATCAACAATTTTCGGGTAACAAGTACAACATATCCAAAATTATGAATATTGTAACTTTTTATCGAAAACTATTTTAGTTTATTCAAGAGTCAATCTTAGAATATATTTCCCAAATATGTTTTATTTTTTTAAATTCATTGAAATCAGTTTGAGTAAACCATCTTTATTTTGTTAAATTAACTGCGTAGTTTTTGTAATTATTATCTTCCCAAGCGGCTTGACTAGTTAATCTATTTACTATTTATTATTTTTTTACTATTATAAAAGAATAACAATAAAGTAGATGATGATTAATAAAAAGTAATAATTTAAGTAAGATTGAACAATATAAACCCAGTTATCCCAAGGTAAACAAAAATGAATATTTAAATGTGCAAGTGTTGGATTGTCACCTTTTTAATAAGCCTTAGTAAGCAAAGGATAAGTAAAGCACATAAAAGCCTAAAGAACCTAATAAAATATTTGTGACACCCTACCTCTTAAGGCTATGGGTGCTTAACCGACCAACGAACAAAGACCTTTGAACCTTCTCACCATAACCCCTTTTTACCCCAAATCGTTAGGACTGCGATAATCGAGGAAGGTCTTATTAACATGGACAGGGATACCACGATATATTATCCAGCTTTAGTGTTTTTGACATAGGATGAGAAAAGTACACAGTGCGTTGGCAAATACCTTTTAACGGAGGGTCAGTTTTCATTGTGATTTAAAATTTATAAAATACCTTTTTGGGTTTGCTGGTTTTGTCATGTTTGGGTAAGTTTTGTGTTTATGTCTAAACATGGTACCCAGTAGGCACTATGGGACCTCAAGCTTTTCATAATTACGTTATGAACACCGTGAAAGAGGTGTTGGCTATTTAGCATACACAATGCACATGGGCTAGTGTCCCAACTTTCAACCGAAGATCGTGTGTTAGAATTCAAACCGTGCGGCAATATTGTTCGTTTCAAAAAACCATAATAATTATCGGCTTTTAAGTTGCTAAGCCATGACGGAGGCCTTTAAGCGGCCTAAAAACTCTGTCCCCAGAGTTGGTCACTTGCTCATACGAACTTACTTTTTTTATAATATTTATGTGCACGAACACGAACTCTGAACGGTAAAGGAAAACATCGAAAGGAAACAATTTATTAGGTATATTAATTATTAATTTATTAAAAATATATTACCTGTTCTAAATTTCTCACTTGCACCGCAAAACTGAGGCAAGAACTCTCAAGCGCTGGAGTAGAACCTCAAAACCGAGTAATTTATTTACAACCATGGATCTTAGTACCAACTTCTGAGTAATTGAATCTGGAAAGGTTCAACTTTAAAAATTTAGGCTTTCTACAAGCTATTAGACTGGACATTGCAAGCTTTTCATCCACCTAAACCATCCTCTCCACTTAGTCGGCCTTATTCAAAAGTGTCACAAAGTCAATAAAACAATGAGTTTCCGCTTTTGACATAGGACTTGAGTACTGAATCCTACTCTACACACTCTTAAGAAGACCATGGTTTTAAGAATCCATGAAGAACCACGGTTTGAGCCCTTGATTTATTTTCTGTGACCCATCTTCGTAAAAGCTCCAGTGGGGAGCCAATCAAACAAAGTGAGGCTCGTCTAATGTAGAGGAGAAGTAAGTAATATGAGCTCACAAGTTTGACTGGCCTCTTAGCTCAGTTGGTAGTAGCTCTGCCTTCTGCGCTGTAGGTCGTGGGTTCGATTCCCACTCAGGACAAACATTTATGTGATGAACATAGATGTTTGTTGTGTGTCTGGGTGTTATAAAGTATTCTATGTATGTATTTGCAAATATATAAGTATTCTATCAGTTATCCGATTTCCATAGTACAAGCTTTGCTTAGATGGCGCTGTGTGAAATGTCCAGCAATATTTATTTATTTTATTTTTTTAAGTGATGAGATAACGTCATAAACTTCTGCTAAGGGTGCGAGCTAGACGGTCAAGTTGCTTGGTTTACTGGTTTCCGAAGTAAAGTCGGGTTTTCTGCAATGTTTGGTTTTTCTATAATCGTCGTCCGCTATATGACGTTCATAAAAATATTTAAATCGGGGTCTGTATTTTCAGAAAAGTATAATTCAGGTGTCTTCAAATCGAGAGTTAATAGGTTCCTTCTAGGTGAGCGTGCTCCATCTTAGACCACACTTGTTGCTTTACATCAGGCAGGGTGTGGTCAGACGTGAACCTATTTTAGTTAAAAAAAAGTGTAGCATACAGGTCTGCCGTCATACGTAAAAAAGCCTTTACGTCCTTACAGTTGGGCCGACGGATCTAGGCGTTCGTGAAGTCAGGCTTTTCGCTGCGCAGTAGAAAATTTTGTATGAAAAAGTTGCACTGCGCATCGAAACGGCTAACTTCACGAACGCCGAGATCCGTTGGCCCTACTGTACTTACTTTATGGAAGTCACGGCCTATTTAGAATGTAGAAAGGTCGTAATTTCCTTACATACTTTAAGGAAGATACGCCCTTTTTACGTATGACGGCAGAGGTATACAGGTAAGATGTGTTAGAAGCAACAGGAAGGAAGCTAGTACCTTCCTACTCCACGTCTCTTCCTCTTTCTTATCCATGAAGATTATCTCTAAATTAATGGACACATCGGCGGCGAGCTTCATGGTTGATATTTATGCCTGAATATTATTTTGTAAATGGATAAAAATTTGCGAAAAAAAATATGTTCAAAACGATGTAGGTATGATGATTATGATATAATGATAAGCATTATCTCTCACAAAACAGGTTTTTATTATTACCTACTTTTTGATAAATTATTCTGTATTTATATTTACTTTACTGTATTTTACAATTTGTTTGTGAGAGAAAATAAATGAATGATATAAAAAATATATATTTATATAAATTATGATGTAGTCTTCCGGTATCCTTATCTTAGATATTCTTAGTTAGGTTAATACAAGATTTAGTTCAAGAAGTTCTGGAGTTAGGTCACTCTAGTGTTTGTTGCTAGTACTACCTTATCGGTATTGATTTATTTCTATCGCTATTTAATACAAGAGCCGTGTTGGCAAAGGATTTATACAGTGTCAGGTGGCAATCTTTGCCTACACTTATCGGTACACTGTAGTGCCTGGGACAATGTTGAGATGGAGTAGGCTTGCCCAGCACCTACACCATCCTCTCAGCTTAACCTGCCATATCCACAGGAAAGACATGGTCAATACGTGTGGGGCTGACTAAGCCGCGGGTGTATGTTTTCCTTCACCGTTTAGAGCTCGTATTAATGCGCATATATTTTTTTTCGAAACGAAAAATCTATTGATGCACGGCCAGGATTCGAACCCATGACCTTCGGATCTAAAGTCGAAGTACTATACCCCTCGGCCAATACGGCTCCGTACTTACTAACACGAACTTACTTACTACTACCTAAAATCATCCTGCTTTATTTCCTTTATCCAAAGGAAATTAAAGCCACACCTTACTTAAAGTAGTTTGTTTCTCACGGTCTACTGATCTATTTCACATCGGTTCACAGTCCTAGTCTTCTAACATCCGTTTGTAGTACAGTCACCAATAAAAATGTTGGTGACCCTTTTAGGCCCTGATTCAAATTATTTCCTAAATTAATTCACATTATTCCGAGAAAGAAAGATGCATTTACAAGAACTTTTTTACTTCAGGTACTCCGCGAACAAACCTTCGTATATTGTACGAATAATAGTATTCCGTTTTATAAGGAAGTTCAAAACTAGTATTTACTATTAATGTCTATACATTTGTGATATCGTTTTATACTTACGGTTTCGTGTATTATGCGAAATATCTGGGCGACCGAGCTCTGCTCGGGTGCAAAATAGTGTAAAATAAATAAAAGAAAGAAAAAACTTTCAGTGGTTGAGATTCGAACTTGCAGCCTTCGGCTGGAAGGCGGACACCCTATACGCTCGCTACATTAGTCTTAACAAATTGCGTGAAATTACGAACCACATTACACTGGTAAATCTTTTTGCGTGAAAATGCCGAGAAAACGAATTTTCCCAGATATGAGACCTGGCTAAATATTTTTCGCCCCTGTACCCCCGTTACGCAAATTTCATCGAAATCGTTAGAGCCGTTTTCGAGAACGTGAGTACAAACAAACAAATATTGCTCGTTTAATAGATAATTAATAGAATAGGATGTAAGAAGTGCACTATATCATTATACTTTTAAGCCCGCATTTTTTACAAAAAAACAACGAGCACATTCATAGATAAAGGTATTCGTAGTCGAGTGTACTAGTCCTAGTATGATGTATTGCCTGTGATTATGGTAGATCCTGCAGCGATGAGATTGAATTGTGCAACAGTATATCGTGTGAGTTAAGGCGATGATTTATATTGAATTAACTATTATTGCAATACAAAGAATCGTACGAAAATGACGAGAAACTGATGTTCGAGTAGGCCGATTATACTAAAAAACTTTTTATCAACTATTTCGTTTTGTTTCTTATAATGACCAATGAGGTTAGGTTACTCTGTTGATGACGTTTTCAAACAAATTACCAATGAGGTTTAGCAAATTACTGTCATTTTGGAGAACGAAACAAAACGCAGCGGCAATGATACAGGAATGGTTGACGTTATAAAATAGAGAAATTGGGGCACAGTTAACAATAACTATCTTAAAATGTTCTTTTAAAATATTGTAATCTTCAGGTTAAATGCATTTCATTTTTTTTCAGTTCTTGGTTCGAAGCCATGCATAAAAATTAAAAGAAAATGATTACGAATGTATTACCAAAGTTTGGTAGACTTTTTTTTTAATAGATTTTTTAATAGTAGAAGTAAATTATTTCAGGTCTTTTGGGCATTTTCAGATTTTTTGAAGATAGAGCGAGGGAGTAGTCATAGGTATGTCCAAATATATCCTAGCGAAGTGTGTGGATCTAATTTAGAGGAGAGGGAGGTGTAAGTTCATTGTGCACCACACTTCACGCAAATAAATCATTTCATTTCATTTCATTTCATTTCATAGGGATATTTGGCAGATGCCCACATTTTGCAAAAGTCATTCATGAATTTACAATACTTTGTCACAATGCTCGATCCAACTGAAACTTGCTTGGCTATTCAGATTTAAAAGTTGATTAAAATGAAAACTAGGCCCCGAAGCGTGTTGGTCATTAGTGGTTTCGGTTGCGTAGGAACAGGAGTAGAATCAATGTTTTGATTGAAAAATCCTTCTTGACTTTTAATTTATGTGTAAGAACAAGAGCAGAATCACCTAGCTCTTAAGACGATTCAGAGTGATCATAGTGGTCCTACTGAATAATGATTCAAAAAAAATGTGCGCTTTATACTGCACACCCTGAAAAGAGCTTTTTAACTAATAAGTAAGTAAGTCATAGTAGTAGTCAGCTTTAAGTAAATAGTAGAAAGCTTTCTTGTAGTAGGTAAGCTTTTTTTGTGGTAAAAAAATGTTAAATAATATAATGTTAATAATTCCCATGTATCGTCAAAACAGCGACCTGATAAGTGCAGACAAAGGTCTATAACTATCAACTTAATAAAATTTCAACATAAATCTCAATTAACGGTGAAGAAAAACATCACATCGTCCACGGTACAGACAGCAGTCCACGGTAGAGCTCCACACATGACCACATCTTTCCTTTGTATCAAGCTGATTAAGCTGATAGGCTTTCAGCAATGCTCCAGGCATTACCGTTAGGCAATTAAGCTGATAGGATCACCAATGCTCCAGGCATTATAGGCTTATTTACTTGGCTGACGCTGTCATCTAGTAGTAAGACCTAAATACAATACCATATTTCTTAGGCCAATGTTTGCCGTCACAAGCCCTTAAATCAGACATGTGAGGCTAAGCGGGTCGTGTTTGCCAAATGGATAATTGGGCAGTGTCGCCAGTGCACTCAGAAACCTGTGCGCGAGCGGCTGCACCATACGGCTAACAAGGTATTTGAAATATTATTTCATTGAAAATGAAAAGTCTTTTCAAAATTTCCGATTCCAACGGGGTTTGAACCCGCATTGATACAAGCGATCCCCCTTAAGCCGGAGTGCCTTAACCAGCTCGGCCACGGAATCCATATTCGTCGGGTCGAAAATCTTGATAATCTTATTTGTCGGTTAAAGCACCGATTATTTCAAATTTGAAAACTATTTAAATGTTTAAAATACCCAAGAAAACACTTTACAATAGCCGTTCATACTTTGCTGCATTATCACACTACAAAACTATTTATTTTTATAGCAAGTAAGATTCTTCTACTAACTGAAAACAACATTCAAAAACTAGAATAATGAACACAGTATAATTTCGCTCTAGCTCGGCAGAATGGAGTCGTTTCATAACAACCAAAACTCGGCATTAAAAACTTGAAACTCAATTAAAACGGTGAAGGTGCGTTCCGTAGCGCCGCTCTCTTTGTGCACAGAGCTGTGGATACTGCCACTGGGGCATACAGACGACCTGACTTTCTTTTAACGACCTTAGCTCAGTTGGTAGTAGCTCTGCCATCTGTACTTATAGGTCGTGGGTTCGATTCCCACCCAGGACAAACATTTGTGTGATGAACATAGATGTTTGTTCTGTGTCTGGGTGTTATAAAGTATTCTATGTACTTATGTATTTACAAAAAAAAGATATTTAAGTATTCTATCAGCTATCTGGTTCCCATAGTACATGCTTTGCTTAGTTTGGGGCTAGATTGCGCTGTGTGAAATGTCCAGCAATATTTATTATTATTATTATTTCATTTTCAAAGAAAGGAAGAAGGAAAGAAACCAATACGGTTTAACCAAATGATTGTTTGCAAGTGCTGTTTTAAGCGCTCATTAGACCATGCTGAATTCAGTGCACTAAATGCTTGTTCATTCATAAATTAGCGCTCTGTCTCGCTAGTTCGCTTTAGGCCAAAGCCTATTTGCGTATTGTGTGCATCCTACTTTTACCGAGGCTGAAGACTGAAGTTAACAACAGTTAGTCTAAGTAAAAGTAAGATGCACAATTAGCAATTCTTAGGCCAAAGAGCGAGACAGAGCGCTAATTTATGACTGAACAATCATTTAGTGCGCTGAATTTAGCATGGTCTAATGAGCGATTTAGTTTAAAGTATCAAAATTGTGTAGAGCCCCATTAGTTTGGTG
Source organism: Camptogramma bilineatum (assembly GCA_958496255.1). Lineage (NCBI taxonomy): Eukaryota > Metazoa > Arthropoda > Insecta > Lepidoptera > Geometridae > Camptogramma > Camptogramma bilineatum. The sequence goes on along the minus strand of OY292473.1, from coordinate 5,566,233 downwards.
CTTAACCAATAAATGTGATCTTAATCAAGATTTTCGAGCCAACGTCATCGGTGGCCGTCGGTCGCTAAGAGCACTCGGCTTTAAGAGGATCTGTTTGATCAATGCGGGTTCAAATCCCGTCGGAATTAAAAATATTGATAAGAATTTTAATTCCGTTTTCAGTGACGGAGGCCTTTAGGCGGCCTAAAAAACTCCGTCACCAGAGTTGGCCACTTGCTCATACGAACTTACTTACTATAACACTTTAAAAATATAAAAACTTAAACAGGGTTAAGGCTTGACCAAACCAGAGCGTCCACGGTGGCATGCAAGGTGGCGATCAGTTCTTGTCCAATCAGAGAACGCATCGTGACACCAATTGTCATCATCGGTTTAAACAAAAAGTCGTCCCGTCTGTAAAAGCCCGGTGCTGGAGCCGGACGGAACCGAGTTATGGAACGGAACGACGCCGTCGACGCCTCGGGCGCTTGTTTTTGGATATTTTAGGAACTTTTGTTCATAGACGAGCTTAGTAGTGTATTAATTAAATTTCTGTTTTACTTATTCAATGGTCTTGTGTTATTGTTTGTTCAGTTTCATAGGTCGACTCAGCTTTAAACGATCAAGGAAAAATGAGGTACCTAACCAGTTTCTATTTCAAAATGTGATGGTTTTGCAATCTGTCATATGGAAAACTACCTATCTAAGGCGCGGGACATACAGAAAAGACGTAAGACGCGAACGGGGCGCCCCGTCTCTTCTGTATGTTTTGCGTCGCGACGCTTCTATACGTTTTGTATGAAAGGGACGCGGAAGAGACAAATGTCTGCGCTCCGTCTGCGTCTTACGTCTTTTCTATCTGGCCCGCGCCTAATCTGCCAAAATTTTGTTAGACCGCGTAGGTTTGATGTACCTATCTCAGTTTTTTTAGTCATAATCAGCTATCTGTTTTTCGATTCATCCGAAAAATCTTCTTCTGAGTGAAAGAGAATGACTCAATGTCTACACAACTCACTTAAGTTTTGATGGTAATTTCGCCGAGGTTACTTCAATATTGTGCTATACTGTATCTTGTAGAATTTCCTAGATAAAGGTTGTGAGTGAACTCCTCTTTCAAAGGTAGCGTAGACGCAAAGACACTTTGTTAGTCTATTTTTATGATCTCAAGGTAAATCATTTTACTTTTTAAAAACAACCTGTAGGGAATAAAGACTTTTCTCCTGAAGTTTCTCCTAAAAATAGTTGAGCTATCTATAGATAGAATGTATCGATCCTTAGAGGGCTAAACTGGGTACTTTTGTGTGTGGTTATTTTGTTAGTTTAATGAATTATGTTGCAGATAAGATTCTTGTAAGTAAATATCTATCACACTCTTATGAAATGATGCTACTGGTTATATACAGGGGCGTATTTACCCTTGGGCCAAGAGGGCCATGGCCCGGGGCGGCAGGCTACGAGGGGCGGCGCATGCCGCCCCTCGTAGCCTCAGCTCTCAGCTTGCGCCTTTTTTACCCGACTGCGCAAAGCAAAGGAAGGGTAATGTGTTTATCAGTCTATGTATGTTTGGATGTTTCTATGTGGCATTCTAGAGGCCAAACGCGTGGACCGATTTTGATGATTCTTACGTCAATCGATTCGTCTGAACCTTGGGAGTGTTATTAAAGGCATGACAGTAATCAAAATTCACCAGTGCCACCAAATTAAAAAAATCAAAATCGTCACACCATGTCAAGTGGGGTATCGTTGAATAGGTATTTCAAAATCAACTTTATGTTTCTTTTACCATTTTTCATTTTAAGTAATAGTTTAGGAAAAATAACGGTTTAAAGTTGATTAATAATAATTTTCGCTATGGATGTTTCTATGTGGCACTCTAGAGGCCAAACGCGTGGACCGATTTTGATGATTCTTACGTCAATCGATTTGTCTCAACCTTGGGAGTGTCACTAAAGATATGACAGTAATCAAAATTCACCAGGGCTACAACCAGACGCCATATTGTCAAAATTAAAAGAATCAAAATCGTCACACTATATCAAGTGGTGGGGTATCGTTGAATAGGTATTTTAAAATCAACTTTATCATAACTAAAAAGTGTTAAATAAAAAAATATTTTAAAAAAACAAAAACCCGACTGCGTCAAAACTAAAAAGAAAAAAACAAGCCTGCAAAGAATTACTCACAGTCGGGACCCATAACATTGGGAAGATTTGATTGGTAATAAAATGAATGGGTACCGACTGTGAGTAATTCTTTGCAGGCTTGTTTTTTTCTTTTTAGTTTTGACGCAGTCGGGTTTTTGTTTTTTTAAAATATTTTTTTATTTGGCCTTATAATGCCAAAAGAAATTAAAAAAAAAAACCTACCTAATTAACAAAATAAACGCAAATAAATTATTTATATTTCTTTTTCTATAGGTAAAAACTAAAATTTGGCTGAGAGCGAGGGGCGGTGCAAGCCGCCCTTCGCTCTCAGCTGCTCATGAGCCATTCTTTTTGTCCTTTTATGCCAGAAGAAATTAAAAAAAGCCCACCGAACCGACAAAAAGCTAAAACTTTTTTGGTTGAGAGCGCGGGGGGCTTACGCCGCCCCGCTCTTTCAGTTTCATGCGCCTTTCTTTTTGTCCTTATATGCCAGAAGAAATTAAAAAAAAGCCCACCTACCTAACTAACAAAAACTAAAACTTATTTGGTTGTAAAGTTTGATAGACATCAAGACTATCGTTTTACTGACTGGCCATTTTCAGAGACTGACTTTGCGATTTTTTTACTTGACAGGAAACGTAGGTTTTCTTTTAAGCTCGAAGGGATAATTCCTTACAATAATTGGTATTCTGGGAACAAATCCTCGAGACAATTTTAGGAGAACATATCTTTGGGTGTCACATGTTGCATTTTTCTTCAAAAAACTCTGCTCGCTTCGCTCGCATATTCGCTTCATCAGTGTTTTGCGAGAGAATTGAGTTATATCTGACCGCGAAATAGGAACCGACAAATAGACAGCCTTTTCTTTGAGCACGTAAGCCAAAATCAAGATGTTGCATTTGTCATAAAAAAATTCGGCTCGCTTTGCTCGCATATAGAATAGAGACCGACAAGCAGCCAACCTTTTCTTTGAGAACCGTAAGCAAAATCAAATGTCTGTTGTTGTCTTAAAAAAAATCGGCTCGCTTCGCTCGCTTATTAGCTTCATGACTATTTTGCGAGCAAAGTGCAAACCACAAACACATAACAAAGACAAATATTTGCAGGGGGCGGCAAAATTTACTGGCCTAGGGCGCTGAATCTTAAAATACGCCTCTGGTTATATAAAGTAGTAAATACAAGGTTTATTTATTTATAGTATGGAGTGGCGTAGTGGGTATGTAGGTAGTATAAAAATACTTTCTACTTTCGATAGCAGAGTCGCGCGTTCGGATCCCGGTATTGCATTAATGAATTAGGTATGGAAATATATTCTAACGCGAGGTCTTAAAAGTAAAGGAAATAATCGTGAAGAAACATGCTGGTTGAATAGCTCCACAAGTAGGTACTGACCATGTCTTTCTTGGTAAGACCAATGGAGCTGAGAAGATGTTCTAGGTGTAGGGCAAGCCTGCTCCATCTCAACGATGTCCCGAGCACACCTTTTCTAAATAATATCACAAATTAAAATAATGTCCATATTAATTTTAATTTACAGCAGAAACTTAAGAGAAATACGCTTGATAAAAGCAGGTTAACAAATACAAAAATGTGTTGTTCCTATTTGTTCAACTACGGTACGTTACACAAATAATTCTGTTATAACAAAAACTGTACCACTGATGTTATTCAAGTACTTGAATACAAGACTTGAAATTTCATTTCGCATGAGTGATCTCAAGTTTCGACATCTGGGCTGCGCTGCCTACCACAGAATATAGAAAATTACACACTAGTTTATAATAGACTAGTAGATTATACTTAGCTAAGTGTACCTACTATCTGTGGTATTACACCGCTAGATTTCGAATACAAAATGACTTGAATAAATTAAATTAGATGACATTTGACGATCATGAGACATTATACATTTTTAGACCTGCAAACATTTCAAATTTCATTCAAATTAGGAGATGCAAAAGCAGTCTAAAAATAATGGATTTTGACCCCCTTATTCACCATCCCTAGCATACAGCAAGGTTTGATAAACAGGGTTATTTATAATGGATATAGGGTAGTCTTTCTATTTACTAATACTAAATCCATTGACAGTATCTTTTCATCGACTCGAGTGACGAGAAAAAACCATAGGCCTTACAAAGTTTTCATTTGAACAATGGGATAAAAGTTCAACTAAAATGTAAACAGGGTGTTACCGATTGGGAATGACCCAATATCGAGTCGGTAAAGAGTCACTTCATCTCTATCTTGCAAACAATATGAAGCCGTCACTACTCTACGCCCGTCGTATTTATTGTTCGTCTGTATTTTGTTTGCTCTCCGTGAAATTACCAACACTGTTGATGCTTTGTTTGTTTGAACACATTTAGCAGCATGTTTTATATTATGATGCTCTTATGCATTTGAATTAAAAGCGAAAACTAGACCTCAATTCGTAATGCACTAGCAGACCACATATTACTAAAAAATACTATTACTGAAGCGCTCGTGGCGTAGCTTGCTTATGCTGGGGCTACATTAGCGGGCTACGGCGAATATTCGTGTTAACGCGATAAATGTGTGGCCGGGTACATCGTGTCATCGCGTAGTATTCGGGCGATGACGATGTAGTATCGAGGAGCTATCGGTAAAATGGCGCGGATCAAAAGGATTTGTCGCGACAATATATTCGCTTGGGTGGCTACACCTACGTCAACTCAGTGTCTTCCTGAACTGAACTGAACAACACAATCCGGCACGATGTATCGCGTCAACTCGACACGAATCTTTGCCTGCCTTAATGTAGACAAGAACATCGCCTATGCCCGAACACGATGTTTTTGTCGCGACCGACAACGCGATACGAATCTTCGCCCGCTAATGTAGCCCCAGCATTAGACGTTCTTGATTGATCGTTGAAGCAGTTGAAGTTAGGCCGGCCGAACTTTGGATCCAATTTTGCATCGTGCATATCCGTACGTTATTGACCGTACGAATTGAACGCGCACTCTGGTTGTGTTTTCCTCCTTTACATTTGTATGAATTACAACAATTTAACATGATCAGAACACATTATAAATACTCGTACATTAATGTATCCGGGTATTTACACGTAAATTACCTTTTTATTTAGCCCGACGTGGTCGCAGGAAAACTTAAGAAACCTAAGCAGGATATTGTTAGGTACTATTATAATTATCTATATTATTAGGAATATTGTGAGTTTACTTGTTTGATTGTTATGCTTTCACGCTTTATATTTATTTATGTAATTTAATCCAGCATTGTATTCAAATCGATGTTGGATTAAATAGAACCTAAAATCCAATATAATAAGCAAAGGAACCGCAGCACCGGATTATATGGTGTTTCCAAAGGGAGGCACATACACCCAGTAGTGGATACCAAAGAGATGATGATGATGATGATTATGATTATTATGATGATAATGATGATGATGATAATGAAGATCCAATATAATAAGTATACAACAATTTGTTCCAGAATGTCGAGACTACTGAAAATCACCCTGGTCCTCGTGACGCTAACCCTGATCCACTCCACCCATGGGCATCTGAAGACATTCTCAAGATGTCAGCTCACGAGGGAACTGCTTCGGTATAACTTCCCGAGGAGTCTCATACCTAACTGTGAGTAGACAAGCTCTTTATAAAAAAAAAATCATTTTTCAACTTTTATTCGTATAACTAGCAGTGCCCTCGCGGCGTTGCCCCCGTAGTGATCGTGTATGGTGATTATGATGATGATGAAAAGTAGTCTATAACTTTCCTGAAGCGTATATCTAATGCAGAAATAAATTTTCAATTCCGCCTGGTAGTTCCTGAGATTTGCGCGTTCAAACAAACAAACAAACTCCTCCGCTTTATAATATTAGTGTAGATTAGTATAGATAGGTATATCACTTAAGTTGGTAACTACTCACTACCACAAACTTTAGTTAGTAATACCGTGAATAGATTTCTGTATTCTCAGTACAAAATACATCACAATTTGTTTGGTACAATGTGCGCATTTGAGTGCGAGGACTAGAGTCTCGTTACAACCTTAGCTATGACACAAACACAAAAGGACTCGCTCAGCACACCTGAATTAGTTCGCTATTCAGCGTTCCTAGCTACGATTATGTTTCAAAGAAACAAGGCAGCTTATTCGAGAAGTATTTCTACCTAGTGGCTATTCGAGAAGTGTCGACCTAGTGGAACTTTGATGAGTTTTAGGCCTCTTTAAGGCCTGATGCTTTTTTTTTAAGGCCTCATGGCTTATCTTTATAGTCGGGACTGACAACGGCACGAAGCACAGACGCGCTCTGTTGTTTATATCGGTCACGTAATGAACGTAGCTTAGATTCATTGATTTTTCTTTTACAATTAGACAAGTTACAATACATGAGTAGATAGGAATTCAATAAATACTATAAATACTTTTTGAACTACAAATGCACAGTGACGTGCCCCGTACTTGCTAATTTTTATTTTTTTTATCATGAATCATGCGCTTGATACCGCGACTATACTGTAGTAGGTACCAAATTACTTGAAACTTCAAAGACAGAAATAGAAATAGAAGAAATAGAAATCCGAATAAGATAATAATTTGTAGAGATACAAAAATAGTTCCTTTATAACTATGAATCAAATTAACAATCCAATACTGTAATGAATGACAATTCATAATTTGAACCAGACGATGAATTCTTAGCTACTAATTTAGCCCCACACTACCAAAGGCGCAAGTTTCTAATTTGAATAGTTTATAAGAACACCAGCTCGTTCCCAGGAGTATCGGCGCTCGCTAATAAATCTAGGTATAGCTGAACCATAGGTTACCTAAACACTTAGGTACTAGATTTAGTTCATGAGCTGGCAAGCACTCGATAGAACGTCACCCCGCCTCGGGAGAATGCTACTATTTGTTTCAGATCAAATGTCGCGAGATGTTACAATATCACGGGCCACCGACCACAGCCACAAAACGCTAGCGATAGCGACATTTTATATATTTTGTAGCTGTAGCGAGTGGCCGCCACCGGCTACACGTGTGCGGCGCGTCCATACAAAATGTATGAAAACTACAGGAAATAGGTCGGTAGCGGCGTTTTTCTCGTATGCGGCCAGGCTTATCTACAATCGCCAATGCTATAGAAAACAGAAAAATGTATAGGAATTGAAGTGCAATGACGATAAATCACGTGGTCAGTGTCAAAACAAATTATTAGCGATGATAGAAAGTGAATCGATACGAATCGTTTGTAATTTGTCTAGGGGGGCTGGGGAATAAACTTATAAATCATGTTTTGTGTATTGATATGCTTGCCAATCACGTGACTTACAGAGCGGTCACAATTTAGATGGGTGACTGCAAATGGCATAACAGCTGAGTGCTTTCGTGCTTCGGAGTGCACGCCCGATTTTATGCCGTTAAACTTTGACGGAGGCCTTGAGGTGGCTTAAAAGCTTCGTCACCAGAAAAAGCCTACACTCGAGCATACAAATACATACATAATAAAAAAATCTATTACCATTTCTTGGTAAGTTCTAGTAGTGAATTCGTAGTTTAGGCCGCTGCAGCTACATTATTATTATTCGCTTCTATCGTCTACGGCCCTCCCGGGATTACAACTCTTCGATACATTAAAGCTAAAGGGAAAGCTTTTGAAAACGGGTTCCAGTTTAATGACTTAGGCCTTTATCTAGCACCAATCTGCAAACACATGCAATATCTATGCTCAAGCGGGGTAAAGACATCATAACTGATATAAATATGTATCTGCTGCTTAGAGCTAGCGATGGTAAAATTTGATTAGTAGTCTCCTCCTCCATGCATCGTTCTCATCATTTTTGCATGCTGGGTATCCTAGCGAAGTGTGTGGATCTAATTTAGGTAGGAGAGGTGTAAGTTCTTTGTGCACCACACTTCACGCAAATAAATCATTTCATTTCTCCTCAGTGCTGAGGGTCGTGACCTCCTTCAGGGATCATAATTTTCGCGAATTATTGTTCTCCAGACAATCCGATCTCTGGGCTTCTTTGGCATCGTGGATCTGTATGGAAATTTCCATCCAGATCCTTGGAGGAGGTCACGACCCTCAGCACTGAGGAGAAATGAAATGATTTATGAAATGATTTATTTGACGTGAAGTGTGGTGCACAAAGAACTTACACCTCTTCTACCTAAATTAGATCCACACACTTCGCTAGGATACCCAGCATGCAAAAATGATGATAACGATGCATGGAGGAGAAGACTACTAATTAAATTTTACCATCGCTAGCTCTAAGACTTCCGAACCGGGTCGGACCATCGTGCCTTAGTAGCCAAGTGCGCGGAATCTCTCTTGTTCGTATAAGCTAGTGGCTAACTCTGGTAGTGGAGTTTTCAGGCCGTCAGAAAGGCCTTCTTTAAAAACCGGGACCGACAATTGAACGTGCCCTCCGAAGCACGGAAGCGCTGAGCTGAGAATATCACTAGCCCACCCATCTTGTGACCGTACAGAACTTCGCTTAGCATCAAGAACGTATAAGCAAGCTAAACCCAGTACCGTAACTAGGGCGGTGCCAGCGGTGCCCAGGCACAGGGCGCAGACCCTGGAGGGGTGCAAAAATGACCAGACCAGCGGGATTAAAAAGGCCGTTATAACAGAATCTCAATAGGAATTGAACTATAAGTCATTTCTTTTCATTGACTGAGAGTAAGAAGAGACGGCGTTCATGGACCACAAAAATTTTAAGGGCGCAGTAATAGAAGCTCGCACCGGGCGCATTAAGCCGAGCGCTTCTTTAACTGATAGTTTGTTTGGAACACTACCCAAAGAATAAGAACAAGCCCTAAGCTTTATTTCCAGGATGAACGATATCGTTGCCCCCATCCACCCTCAGTATATTGTTCAGCTATTTATAGCTACAGAATGCTGTGCAGCCAATATTGTGCCCTAGCTCAATCCAACTCATAATGGAATTCCTAATGAACCAATACGCAACACGGCTTTTGTCTGCAGCTCCGATTGATATGCAGCCGTCTGATATTATGTTATTATTCGCTCTAATGAACTAATTCTGAAGTTAAACTGTTACCTAATAAATACCGATGTTTCAATAATTATGAAAATTAGTGTGCCTAGTAGGTAGTGTTTTTGTTCGGAACTAATTCTGAAGTTAAACTGATGATAAATACCGATGTTTCAATAATATGAAAATTAGTGTACCTACCTAGGTAGGTAGTGTTTATTGTTCTGTGTTTTTTGTATTTTTTTTTAAGGAAACTACAAGGCTACAATTTTTAGTTATTGCACCTTGAAACCTCAATAGGTTTGTAGTTAAACCTTATTAGTTGTGTAGTTAGGAAATCAGTTTCATCTTTTTAGTTGTTTTTTTGTAACGAGACTATAGATGGCCACAGACTACTAGATGCTACGCATCAGACGGAGCACTCCCTAAGAAAAATTTCGACCAATGAAAAACTTCAGTATCCATTTTGACAATCAATCGTTTTAAAAATTTGAATGAATGATAAAAGGAAATGGCTACGGCTCGATATTACATTCTACCAATTTTTTTTTTTCTTAAAATGGCTACGAACCCGATACACATTCTACCTGATTTATTTTTTGCTACGGGTTCTTTATTTTAATTTCATGCGTTTATAAATGAAAAAATTGAAACTTCAAAGTTATTTTTTAATACTTTTATTTTTTAATTTAGTCTTATATTTATTATACGCTTTTAATTGCATTTTTGGTAAAGTTGATATTTTGGCTTCCAATCTTGCGACATCTATACCTCTTACTATTTTATTAATAATATTGCACCAGTTAAACACCGCTAATTTACATGTTATACTTAGAAAAGACTCAATGACAATTTTTTCATGTAGGCGACAATTCATAAAACTCAGAGAATACTTTTCTTTAATATTTTTTTTTATCGTTTCAATTATTTTATTTTTTTCGGGAGTATTTTCCAAGTAATTATTCACTTCTTTAATTATGTCACCAAACAATCTCACGGCCTTTTCCGAAGGGTAGGTTAGTTTCATTTGTTTTACGGTATTGTATTCTCTTATTGAAATCCAATTGTTAATGGAATTTTTATCTATTGAATTTTCATTATTTACAAGGTTTTCTTCACACTTCGTACAATTTATGACTTTTATAATTTTGTGAATAACCCACCCTGTGGTATAGGCTCGCGAGTGTACATTGAGTCTTTCCTCTTGAGCAGTATTTTCATTTACAATTCTGGACTGTGTTTGTATTTGAGAGGACTCAGGTGAACTGTTGTCTTCATTTCTTTCAGGGTTATGGTTTTCATTAAATAATGTTTTTAATTTCAGTAGTTGTTCACCTGAATCCTCTTCACAATTATATGAATCAGAATGAAATTTTATGAATCTTGTTATTAGCAGTGCTTTAAAGGTGCTTTTGAAAGTGTGGCAATCCGGGTTGTTGTTTCGAAAGTTGTAGGCCCGCACTTGTCCAAAAAAGTTCTCAATTGGGTCACTATTCAAATAGCGCGGGCGCAAAAATTTGATATTTTTATCTTTTAGGTAATGCCACACTCTCTGATAACTTTTTAGTGTTGTAATCCAATTTTTTAGTGAAGGTATAGATTTGTCTTTCCCATTAGCATCTATAAACCTAATTTTCTCAAGTTTATCAATGGCTTCCCTCCAGAACTGCAGATGGGGCGATTTGTCGGTAACTGCCCGTCTTAACGATTTTCCTCTTGATCCTCTTATTGTGGTTCCATTTACAGAATCAAACAGGTCATCAAAAAATGAAACTATTTCAGATGTATTTTTCAATGTTGGGCTGACTGGTTTTCCATCTGCATAATGCGCTGGAATTAATAAAAAAAAACAGTTATTTTAAGTACCTAAATAACACCCAGGTATTTAGGTTACATTTATATTCAATTGTCATAATTATATTTTTTCTTATGTTTTATTTTACTTACAGAACTGAGCGGAATATGCTAAGGTCGCAGCTACTGTCTTGCTTAACACTTGCGTGCAATTTTTCACCTGGAATGAATGAAAATATTATGTTAGAATGTAGAGACTGTATGTTTGATGTGATAGTAGTGGGGAATAAAAGATATCATATTATCAGTGTTCAACCAATACAGAAAAAAAACATAGGTACATTATTAGTTAGTAAAAATTATTTGATATTCGGGAGCTTGAGACAGTACGCTTTAACCCACAGATATACCTACTTAGTGAGTATTGATTGACCAGGTTGAGTGTGATTCTAATTAAATGACTAAAGAGTAACCATGATAAAAAAGTTAATAAGTTACCTTCATTTTTTTTATTTTTTCAGGAATGACATGCTCGTCATTCAATTTATGCAGAAGCCTCATTTGAGCATGACTGCAGTCAGTTTTGTAGACCTCCACAATATCACTCCATTTAGAAATTTTATTTTCATATTTTATATCTTTTGTCAGGAAATTATTCCTAATTCCTTTAATAAGGTGCGGTGGATCGTATATTATACTTAATGAATGTGATCCGATTTTGATAACATCATCATCTGAAAAATTAAAAGATTAAGTAAAGAAAAGATAAAAGTGATATTTTGTACTCACAAGTCACACAATAACACAGAATTATAATATTTACCAATTCTATCATCAGCATGCTCTCTTCTAGTTTTTTCTAGAAGGCTTTTAAGGGCACTTTGAAATGAACTGCCTTGATCACATACTAATGCCAATGGTATCAGGCCTGTATTACTCAAAGCAGTCACAATTTCTTCAATTATCTGTTTGAGCTCAACTCCTGCTGTAGCACCTTTACAAAAGTAAAATGCCAAAGGCTGCTGCCAGTTTCTGTTGATGCCTCGTAGCATAAAAACTAAAGCATGATCCGCAAAATCATTTCTCTTCTCCTGCACTTCTACAAAACCGTCAATTTTATCTTTGTGTTTGTCATAGACTAGAGCTGGTTCAAGAGCCACTTCATCAAATAGAAGACAACAATATTTTTGATCATCTTTCCAGTGTTTGACCTGAAATAAAAAAATACTTTAAAAGATGCACATAGGGGTTTATCCTTAATTTTAATTTCTCAAAAGATTTCAGTGATAAAATTTAACTAAACAATATTTTATTTTACCTCTTCCTTTATAGCTTCAAATATTTTCCAGTTTATTCCAGCTTCAACATCCAATTTTGATATCAATTTATTGATGGTATGTCTTGACGGCAAAATAAATAGTTTTTGCAAAAACCGGTAGCACTTTGGACTTTGCTTTAATATACTCATTGCAATAAGTTTTTCCTCATCTGAAAATCTCCTTCCTCGAGTATTTTTTGTGCACTCTCGTATTTGCATCCAAATAAATTTTCTGGTAACAGGATTTAAATTCTCTGCGAGTTTTCTAAATGACTCGCTTTTAGAGATTTTTAGAGCTCTCTTAGCTCTCCGAGTAAAATTTAGCTGCCGCCTTGATTTTTTAAACAGTTTCATAAGTTTTGCACAATGTGGCGAGAGGCTATTCTTCATGCGAAGATATTTTTTCATCCTTTTTCTACATGGAGTTCTAACAATGTCTGTAAATACAAAAACATGTTTTAAAAACATCACACACAACACCACCTAGTCCCAAACTAAGCAAAGCTTGTACCAATGGAAACCAGATGACTGATAATACACCTACTTTCTTCAGATTAGCTCATTCAAATAAACAATGAAACAAACAAACTCTTCCGCTGTATTACAGTATAAAATAGATAATAAACACCCAGACCTGAAATGATATGTAGATCATACAAACATTTGTTTCACAGTGGGAATCAAACCACAACCTCCTGTGTCTTTGCCGGCTTTTAGACCAACAAGCACCACAGAGGTTGTCTGCTCCAAGGTTGTCAATAAAACTTGATTATTATTATAGAAAGGTTATGTACCTGAGTTCAATAGGTTGTTACTTGATTCTCTTCTTCCATCTGAAGTAGAGGGCAAGATGCTATGTTCCACATTAGCTATTTTAATTTCATCTCTATCATTCGGAGTGATAAATTCTGAAATGAAAACATTTTTGATATGCAATTGCTCATCTAACTTAAATGCTAGGATATTTACTACTAATGGAAAAGTTTGATTACCGCTTTCAATCCGTGACTTTTTCCGCTCTACCTCTGTCTTACAGTAGTTATGGTCAATATGCCTTTTCCTACTGCATAGGTAGTCATGATCATGTTCTAAGACATTACCTGAAATGCAGAATACACTACTAAAAATTATGGTCATTTTAAATAGACTAGACCAAATATAGAATAATAATGATACCCATGGCTTAGTTTCAGAGATGTTTAGTGACCTGTTGATTTCTATAAACATAGCCAACTAAGCTGAGAGGGTGGTATAGGTGCTGGGCTAGTATAATCCACCTTACAATGTGTGTATACAGTCAAATTTACTTTTTAGGTTTTAGTTAAAAAACAAAAACTTACGGATCGCAATTGATGCGGTGTGTGGGACCCCGCTAGATATTTCGCTATCTGTAAATAGCGTTGGATAGGCACCAGCGCGAAGCCGAGCTCTCTGGCGAGGGGAAGCGAGGAATCGCTTCTCAAAGTGTTTTCGACACACACACTGCTTTCGAAGATCTTGCAGGCTCAGGCTTCGAAGCCTATCACAGTCAATGCACTGCAACCACTTTTGGAGTCCTATCTCAGTCTTTGGAAACAAGTGTAACTTGTTGTCCTTTCGCGTACTCGCACAACTCACAACACAACACTTCGACATGACGAAATGTAGGTTACACCAAGGAGATGAGAGGAGATATTACAGCTTCAGAAATTGAGAGGAGTTACGGAATTTAATCAACGCAAAACTTACTCGATCAACACTAAAACTGCAATGCATGCCGGCTGACCGGCCGGTAATTTTACATTTTTCAAATTTTGACGTTGACAGATAATCGTTCAACCATTCAAACAAACATGGCGGGTCATGGGCCAAGGCGTGAGAGGAAAGAGGTATGAAGGAGGGGGTGAGAGGGTAGTGGCACAGAATAACTTTTAGTTGTTATTCTTGTCAATTTGGATATCGACGCCACAGATAAAAACGGTCCAAAAATTTTGTTCAGAGATTACAGCCCGTGTAGATGGCGCATACGGCGAAAGACTAGATTTTAAGATAAGATAAGATAACGTTTATTAATCCAAAAAGTGTCTACATGATGGACAATTTAAAGTGTACATGTGATTTAACTACTCCCTCAAAATTTCAACTAACGTGGCGACTGCTTAGTAGCTCAATTTGTGAGCGGCCACGGTAAAGTGGAGTCCCGGGTTCAATGCCGATACTTTGAGTGTGTTTTTTCGTATGTTTACTATTTTTTATTTCATAGCATGACGTATTTCAATCTTTAGACAACATCCAGATGCTAAAATGGCTAGATAGTAAAGTATTTTTTTCTGTGTCATTATAGAATGTATGATTGAAATATTAAGGTACTTCCAGCAGAATATTAATAATCAAATCACAGTGACCATGAAAAAACAATAACATATCTTCACTCAACCGTTATTATTGTTAGCATCTATATTTTCGTACAAACAGACTGCCCTATCGCCCGACTAATATGATATTCCTATGAATAATACAATTCCTACTATTTGTATGTGTTTGTGTAATAAAGGCTTTGATTATGAGTATTTCTCGGGATAAAGGAAAATTGCTACATTTATTAGTATCTTTATATCGATATTCGACCTTATTGCAGGAGATATTCTCTCTAAAAGCAAAAATACTTTTGTAATTTCGCTTTAATTACGATGAAATGGCTTTGATTTAGAATGCCTTTATATTTTACAATGGTTAGGTAATAAAAATATGTATACCTACCTACAGATTTTGTTAGTCAGTTTGATTGGATTTTCGGAGGTTCTATACCTATTTTTAAGTTTACGGGAACTAGAATAATAAAATAAAATATGCCTCAGCAATAAAAATGAAATGGGACCATTTCGGGTTTTTTTTTCTTTTTGAGCGCAAAAACTTTTTGAATCGTTCCAGCCGTTGCGAATAAATTTGGTAACATCAAAAATATTTTTATAAACTTCAGCTAAATAACCTTTTTATGAAGTCGGTTAATTGTTTGTTAAAAAAAATGACCATTAGCAGACCAAGAAGTACGGGATTTTTTTTCTTTTTTTTTAATTCATAATTAGTGTTAGGGAAAACTCTTCACATCCATCTTTTTAACATCGTGGATATCTCAAGACTAGTAGTGTTTCTTGTGCACTATTTATTTATTTGTTTAATATTATTGTTTTTTATATATTTGTTCGTAACATTTATCAGTTCCTAAGTTCCTACATAAAATGTACATTAATTTCATTCATTCAAGCTTCACCATTGGCCATATTAAAATGAAAAGGATTCCTATGATTTGAATTAATACAAACTAATTGAGTTTACAATGAACGAATGGTTGACTTTGAGAAGTAAACTTTACGTAGATCAGTTTTGAATCCTATCAAATTGGTAATGGATGTCTTTGGTCCCTAATTCTCCTTTAACTGGACCCTACAAGCCATTAATTTCGTTATGACCCGTCTGATTGGACCACGGGACTTTTAATTAGGATTAATTTGAATTTAAGTGTCTTATTTGACTTGAAACTGACGAATTTAGTACGAATGGACGCATAACTCAAATTAAGTTAAAATTGGATTCATTAAAGAGATTTTAGGAAAATATAGTAAAAGTAGAAATTGATTTAGGTGAGTATGGATTCTGTGTTTACTGGCTCAGGCAGACATAGTTTAATTAAAGCAACAGGTGAAATTAAGAAGCTTTGACTAAAACTGAAAAAAAAAATACAAGAAAATGGTCAGAGGATAACGTAGGCCTTTACATCTTTACTGATGATTTATACAGTGTCAGGAGGCAATCTTTGCCTACACTTATCGGGACACTATAATGCCTGGGACAATCTTAAGATGGAGTAGGCTTGTCCAGCACCATCACCATCCTCTCAGCTTAACGAGCCATATACACAGGAAAGACATGGTCAATACGTGTGGGGTTGAAACGCGGTTGGTGGAGCCGCGGGTTTCCTTACGATGCCGATGTTTGCCTTCACTGTTTAGAGCTATATATTTGGAAATACCTCTGAATACCCCTTAGACTTCTTCAAAAGATCTAAAATGTCTAAAGAGAATATTTCTACCACACCTTAGGAATACAGTCGTGATCACATTATTTTTTTTTTCATACCTAGCTTGAACGATAACTTCTGGGATTATATTTTCACAAAAGGATATAGGATTTATGCTTGCAAGGAAACTCTGTTGATAAATAAAGATCTCTATCAGTTAATACCTTAAATTTGGGGTGTCAATTAGACCAGTCCAACAATCCTAAACTTAAATGAAAGAGGACCTCGAATGTTTTGTCATTTGAATGATGTTCCCTTTTATGCAAATAAGAGATCTTTGCAGGGAAAGTTAGAGAGGACAGTTTTAAGGGTCATTCGATGTCTTATACTGGTGAAGATATGCGATAAAATAGCTACACACTTTGACAAGCCGCACTTTGTTCGATATGCTTGAACTTGGATATTAAGATTGAAATAACATACAATAACACGCATGTTTCGGGAAGATTCCGAATAATAATAAATTGATTATACACTTAGAAATACAGTCAACATAAAAAAAACAAAGACGAATTTTTTTCTCGAAAAATCAAAAAATACCGGTTTTTCATCACAAAAAGCTTTGAAAAACACTTTTGAGTTTCATTTTATGTTTGTTATCAGTAACGGTTTCAATCTCTGAGCTTCATTTATTTTATTTTGAAGTCGTTAAATAATTTATAACAAATCACAGTTCAGATGGTAGCTCTGTGTTCCATTGTGGGTTCTATTCCAATCCAGGACAAATTATATGTGAAACAAAACAAAACAATACGTAAGTATTATAAAAAATATAAATGAACAAAAACACAAATAATTACTCTATCAGTTTATTGTTAAAGTAAAAGCTATAAATATACAGTTTAATGTACAACAATTTTTTTTTTGCAAAAACAAAATTTTAAAAATGATACTTCATTGAACACTAAGAGAAATCAAAACAAAACAACACTAAATTTTATCAATTCTAAAGTAGTACAATAGTATTTTTATTACTGTAGTAAATGATTTCATCCAGGCAACTTATATCTTCACCACTAAAATTTATCGCGATCCTTCGCATATCTGAACCATCCACTCGTAGGACCGCAGTACAACGTGAAGTTCACTCGGCAGCCCCTAATGTTATTATTTGAATTAGAATTTGAAAGTCGCCGAATTTAATTTGAATAAACAAGTGGTTGGTTTTATTCTGTTGGGTTTTGTGGGTGATCTCGGTTGTAATTTCTACTGGGAGATGCGGAAGGCTTTTTAGAAGCCCTCGAGAATTCTGAGGTCCGGGATAAATAGAGATTTAAGGTTTTATCTGTTACTAGCTGACCCGGCGAACTTTATACTGGTTCAGAATTCAAGATTATCAAAAAAGCCGTTCCATATAAAAAGTATGAAAACCGAATTTGCTTAATTATTTTACTGTCCTGATTTTTTGATAGTTATTCTGCTATTCGTCAGCCGTTCTTTAAGTTAAGTACCTAAAACTGGTGTTAGTAACTAACCCGACTTTGGTTTTATTGTATCCGTATTCCGTGTTGACCTAGAGGTAGTGCCCGATACTTATTCGTTATAATGGTCGTTGGTGCATAGCTCTCAATGTTGAAAAACGTAGTGAGGAAATCCGTGCCTTAGTTAACTTAATTATCGACCATGTTCTTCTCGTAGATAAGGTCAGTTGTTTTATCTATCTATGGTTTTTTTATTGAAGTTAGATATTTGACTTTACACCATTACGTAAAATTGTAAAGACCTTAAGTTTATTTGACATGTGCCTGTTGTTCATTTTATCTAATTTAATTAAACCTCCGGTCTTCTTCCGGCTTCTAAATCATAATTAGTGTAAAGGTAGATTTGAGTACCTCCTATCAATCCAAGGCTTTTTATAATGTTCTGGTCATTAGCAGAAGTGTCAGCCATTTCAGTGCTATTATTTTCCTTCTTTTTTTACTTAAGAGTCACCTAGTCAATCTCTTATTAGCTGTGTCGAGAATTATGGTGCCACAATCCAGGCAAATCATAGCTCACTCAAATAGCGAGGTTCGCCGTCGACAGACACGTCTTGGCCATCGCCATCATCATAGCTTAAAGATAACTTTAGAAATAAGTAACGAAAACAAATCCAGATGAAAACTTATTGTTATAGGTACATTCACAATCTTTCAACCAAACTTCACCTAGGTATACATTTTTCATATCGGAAAACTTGTACGTTGGAATTATTCGATCACTTCTCTGAAGTGGACAGTAGGCCTTAACCCAAAGAAATAATAAAAAAATGAAAATTTTATGTAAAAGTTACCAACAGTCAAGTTAAGGAGCTCGACTAAGCTTATACCAAAATAATAGACAATTTTTCCATTATTTCAAAATTTCAATTTATTTTCTTAGAAAGAAGAACGTATATTAGATTCTGTCAGTTTTTCAGACATTATTTAAAGGCTTTGTACCAGCTTAAAATGATGTTATTTAAAGTAGAAAATTTTAGATCTAGGAAATTGTTTTTTTTTTAGTTTGAACCAAATTTATTCTACGATTCTACGACAAAGCGATGTCTATTTCGAACCTTTTGTCCAATCATCATGAAGTTTGTGGATGTTAATATAATTTCTTGTTTGTAAATGATGATCAATTTATCTGGTAAAACGCAGCCTTGCACCCTATATTGATATGTACTTCAATCAATGAGCAAAGCAATGCAAGTAGAATGGAAGTTAAGATTGAGATGGGTACATCATTTTCAACAATTAGATATGATGGTGGATGTAATGACCTTTGTATCTCTCAAGGTGAAAAGGACAAGTATTGACTGTCCAGCGACATTATAGTCCAGTCAAAATAGACATCTTTTCACAATTTGTTGACAATGGTGTTCCTAAGATTCATGCCAATTTTCAGCTTTCTGGGAATTTTTGCATGAGTACCCCTACTTTTCGGGGTATTTTGACTGGACTATTAGTTGAGTTGTCAACAGTTTAGCAGCGTTTCGATTACCTACGATCCAACTCAGACATAATACTGTAGAATTAAGGCCCTGTATTGCGACATACCTACATGTATTTATTGTGTTTATTTACAGGGGTATGCCTGATAGAGCATGCGAGTGGCAGAGCTACCGATAAGATCACAAACCACAACAACTCGTATACTAGCTACGGACTTTTTCAGGTATGTTTATCCTTCTAAGTATCACACAGTAGAAGCGTGCTGGGCCCATAGCCTGTGGAAATTAAATAAATACACAAAACTAAATATTTCGAGTAACGGATTATGTTGCCAACAAGGAATAGAGAGATTTTTTTATAGAGTAGAAAAACATAAGCGCCACAAGTGACGAGAAGCTGAACTAACAGTAACTACGCTCCGATTATGTGATTTATGTTTAGCGTTCCAACAGATATTACCAAGAAATCAATCAATCAATACTTATAATAAAACTGTAACAGGTCAAATTCTGTACATTGAAGATATTTCGAAAATTTTTTTTCAAGGGCACTCTATAATCGATACTGAAGTCAAAACTGTAATTTTTTTCATTCATGTCTGTCTGTCTGTCTGTCTGTCTGTCTGTCTGTCTGTCTGTATCTTGGCCACGCATCACGTCGAAACTACTTGATGGATTTAAATGAAACTTGGTATTATTTGAGTGCTTACTACGAGGTCTAATATAGGATACTTTTTATCCCGAAATTTAGCATGGTTCCCTAGGGAGAGGGGATGAAAGTTAAAATGAGTATCTGGTTGTAATTCATCAACGCGTAGTCCGATTTCATTGATTATTTTTTTGTTAGAAAGTAGGTACTTTAAATATTGTCCCGTAAAAATTTCAAGGTCATGATCTGATGGAGTCAGGAGCTGTTCAACAGAACTCCTCAATAAAAAGGCCGATTGAGTTGAAACTAGGAACTCAGCATGTCTGTATAGTTCTGACTACAATGTAATAATATGGTGACAGCAAGCTGATCTGATGATGGAGTCAGGACCTGTTCCATGAAACTTTTTAGTGATATGGGTATCAAATGAAAGAGCTTGATGAGTGAAACACAATGCTGATATGATGATGGAGTCAGGACCTTCATTCAACTTTTTGGTGATATGGATATGGGTATGGGTTTTCTCTCTTTCATGCTTCCCTACTTCTCTCCTACCAAGCTTCTCTGCTTCCCTTTATACATGATTTCTCTCCATTTAGGTATGCTTGAAGCAATACGAAGTTTGCCGGGTCAGCTAGTACATAAATATATCTCTTTCATTCTAGGACCCCTACTCCCAAAACTAAAAACGATATTATCGTGCAAATTATCGTAGTTCATCTTATGTTGGTGGAAACTGAATTCGGAACCTTTGACAAACATAAACTGAACTACTATAATTGTCACGATATTTCGTTATAAGTTTTGGAAGTAGGGTGATTATTTTCAATAGATAAAAAAAATTAAAGAATAGAGACTATTTGGGAGGGATTATAGGGTATTGAATTAATTTATTTAAGAGTGGGCCAGTACTTTAATCAAAGATGGTCAAATCTACTTCACGTAGCTGACCCGTCGCCTCCGCCGCATCGCCTTTTCGACGTTCACTTGTTTCTTCACTTTTGGATTGCGAAGCTGGGCGATCCGGTGACATTACGAAGTTGATGTAGTGAGCGTTGGTCCATAGAATTCCATATAAAAATACTGAGGTTGCGGTGAGGTTTGGGTGCGGAGGCGACTGGTCAGCTATAACCTTTAAACTTCGCGAAGTCAGCTGATTCAAATAAACCTGATTATCTTAATATTTATTTATTTTGAAAATGCATAAAGTCATGTGGTGTTTACGTTAGACTTTTCTGAAAAGATCACAATTTCTGTAAAATTCATTTCGCTCCTTTTCAATGAATATTCGTTAGTTTCACCTTTCTTGTAAGAAGCACTGAAGCTTGAGGTGGCGAAGTTAATTATCCAGTCTGTGCTACACTTTCTAGGAAACACTCTAGAGAAATTAATAGTCGCACTGCACCAGTGACATCGTGAAAATATCTTGAGTAAAAATAAGCGAACTGTACACTCTAATTGCAGAATTATTATTGTAGATGTTTGTTCTGTGTCTGGGTGTTATAAAGTATTCTATGTATGTATTAACAAAAGGTATATAAGTGTTCTATCAGTTATCTGGTTCCCATAGTACAAGCTTTGCTTAGTTTGGGGCTAGATGGCACTGTGTGAAATGTCCAGCAATATTTATTTATTATTTATTTAGTTTATTTATTATTTATTAGTTAACAAGGAATTAATTTTCTAATAAATGTTTTTATTAGAAAATTTATTGACGAGTTGGTATTGCTACAATATCGCTACGCTATCGCTATCGCTAAAACCTCACGAACTATTGCGTTTACCTACTAGTATTTTGTGCTACCTACCTAATAAAAAATTTTACCTGAAAACCTTAATCGGTTTTAGTAGACACTCACATTCGTCATAAATACTTATACAAAATAGTAGGTAAGTACTTACTACTCGTATGAATTGTTTTTGTAAAAATAAAAGCTTCCATACTTCGGAGCGCACGTCGAATTGTCATTTCCCGGCTTTAAATTCGTTAAGCCATGACGAAGTTGTAACAACTCCCTCATCAGAACAAGTCACTAATTCAATGCTAGTAAACAAAAAAACTTAGTCTTTACTTGAATGAAACAATGTCTGGAGCCTGGAGGCAAACTTTGCTTGCACCTAACGGGACACTTAAATTCCTGGACCATTGTTGAGATGGAGTAGGCCTACCCAGCACCTAAACCATCCTCTCAGCTTAACTGGCCATATCCACAGGAAATACACGGTCAATATTTGTGGGGCTGACTAAGCTGCGGGATTCCTCACGATATTTTCCTTCACCGTTTAGAGCTCGTGTTAATGCGCATATAAATTTTTCACAAAAAATCCATTGATGCACGGCCGGCTTGGAACCCACGACCAGTCCAGGTACTATCCCACTCGGCCAATACTGCTCCTGCTAGTAAACAAAGAGTATGTTAATTGATACTCAATAATAATGAACCCATTATGTTAATAATACAACATATTGTATTTCACTGAAAACTGCAAATGTTTTTGCAACATTCGCTGAATTGAAATCAGTTGAGTACTGACACATTCGAGTTATTATTTGTAAACAAGTTTATTAAATGGAATTTCCCGGCAAAAACAGGTCATTCAGATTACATTTGCATAAATGTTTCCGAGAAATAGTAATAATATAATTTCTGGAAAAAGAGAACGTTAATTGGAAAATACTTTTTGGCTTATCTGTTTTGAAATGAGATATTAGGTACTTACCCCCTTACTTATGAAAGATGTTTAGAGTTGAACACTGGTTAAACAACGTCCTGTCTCTGTTTGTCACTATCTACAAATAAAGACAGGACATTGTTTAACCAGTGTTTAAAATTAAACATCTTTCATAAGTAAGGCCCTTTGTAATTCGTTTATGTAGCCAATATGAAGAATAGAATGTCTTGACCTAAAACACGTATAGTCCACACTAGCTTCTAACTTGTAGGTATTGTGAATTTGTGAACTTATTAGTGCGGTAAGCAGTGTTAGCCGAGGGGTATAGTAGGTACCTTGACATTCGATCCGAAGGTCTTGGGTTCGAATCCTGACCGTGTATCAATAGATTTTTCGTTTCGAAAAATTTATATGCGCATTAACAAAAAACGGTGAAGGAAAACATCGTGAGGAAACCCGCGTATTGACCATGTCTTTCATGTGGCCGGTTAAGCTGAGAGGATGGTGTAGGTGCTGGGCAAGCGTAGTCCATTTCAACATTGCCCGATAAGTGTAGGCAAAGATTGCCTCCTGACTGTATAAATCATCTAGGAAAAATGTAAAAGGCCTAAGTTTTATTGTGGTAAGCACTCATTATGCTCTGTTCATATTCAATCCGATCCCATATAAGTCGAACTCACGCAATCATTTCGAGTAATTGGAGATAGACGACAGAAAATACTGTATTGCACACCAATTTTTTTTTTTCAACCTGTTTCGTCCCACTACTATGCAAAGGTCTTCCCCACACTCTTCCAACCGTCTCTATCCTTCGCCGAGTCCGACCATCCTTCGTCAAAGGTGTCACCATTATACAGATACAGTTCAAAATAAACAATAAAACCAGTGGTCTTATCTATCACTTAGAAGCACCAGACTTTAGAGTTCAAACTATAATCTTCTATTAAGGTTGTAAAGCAAACAGAACCACGTGCAAAAGCTAGTTTCCTATAAGTACAGATTCGATCCAATTCCATTCCGAGCAGGATCCACGCTGACGTCACAATAGGATTGGCTAGTTGCAGATAGTAATATCTATTTTATTTGCAGAACGTGTCTAGATAAAAGTTGTTGAATGCGAATAGTGCCATTCTTGTACGTATAAGTGCTTGTTTTTACTGGTTGAAGTATAAACCGTTTAATTTAGAACTGGCTGCCTACCATGAGCTTATAATAATATGCGATCCAGTTTAGGTCCTAAACTGAACTGCTTCGCTAGACGTATGATATGACGCTAACGAAATATCAGAACTTAAAATTTTAAGACTGGATAGCTCCTAAACTGAATTGCTCACTAAGAGGTCATGGTACAGCTGCTGGGTTATGGCATCCGCCAGTCCTGACACTGCATAATTATGATCTCTTTGTGATCGAAACGTATCCAAAATAATAACATTGTTTGCCATAGCTGTTTTATTTCAAGCTTTTATTTAACTTGCTATGTATGGTTTGGGTGGAATCTTGCAACTGAATTATCAGGCTCTAATACAATAATAGGTATTTACAAGCACATAAGCCTTACCAATAAGGCACTTTGATACAATAATGCTCGATACTGAAACTGATGCTTGGGCAAAAACTACGAGTCCCTATCAGTGCAAACTGCAAATCTGCATAAAATTTGCAAAGCATTTGCATGATTGCTGCACTAATCAGTCAGCGGGACAGGCGGACGTTTTGGTAATAAATGGGACAAAATGGGCCTAGCACTGGTAGGGTGAGTGGGGGCAAGATCGAACGGTTTTTTGATGAGATGAGCAGTGTTGTGTTTGATCCCTTGTAGAAGAAAATATATTAACTTATGCTAAAAATTAATTAGTTGTCCTTAAAGAGGAAAGAGTCTACTTTTATATTACATCAATAATTGCCTGTTATATCTGCTCCAAAAGTAGAAAAAAATAAGTTAAAATATTTTTTTACGAAAAAAAAGTTGGGGGAAGATGGAAAGGTGGCGGGGAAAGATCTAACGTTTTTCTAAAATCGTGAAATCAGACAATAAATGAATATTAGGACGTAGTTGATGGCCCCTAGTCTATAGCATTTTTTGTCCTGAAAACTCTAAACTGACTCTTGTCCCAAAATTCCTGTTTTTAACAAAGTTATAACAGATTTTCATATTTAGAATATATCAATCTTACCCCACCGGGGGAAGATTGAAGTAAAGGTTCTCAAACTTTTCCACTCGAGGTCAAAGGTCAATGACCCCGGGGTCAACGGTCAATGACCTCAAGTTGACCCGTCATGGTTCCCCCACCCTAATACTCCCGCATTCCCCCTCTCCCGAAGTATGATATGGCGTTGTTTTTTGTGAAAAAATACTAAGTATTTTTTTTGATAGTGGTGCGTTTTGGACGTTTTACTAGTAAGTCGTTGTGCCACTCAAGACATTGCCACCATATAGACGTTTTAATATATAGACGTTCTGTGAACTACGTCATTTTCCTTGATAGACCTTCTGATACGGAGCGTTCTTTCTACACCTTGACCCAAATATCTCAGAAATTATAATTATCACTTACGAGATTCAATACTTTTTGTTTGTATTTTGATCAGTTCCTCTATCGATTGATACATTATGTTTCATCTCTGGCTGCCAAAACTATTTTTTTTAAATGGCGGACAGTAGGTATGCCTGACTCCATACATAAATGTTCGCACCTCTTTGAAACATAAGAGGGTACCTACATACCTATTTAAATAAATAAATAAAAAGTTCAGAAAAAGTTTGAGAACATCTGACTCTTACTATGAGTTTTGAAAATGAGGTAAAATTGGTACTTGTATATGTTCGTCTTACCCCGCAAAATTGAGATGGGGAAAGACTAAAAGTTGAAATAAATCCTAAACTACGAGAAGTAGCCATATTTAGACGTAATAACACAAGTAAGAATTAAAAATAATAAGTAGATATATCAATAAAACACTCGTACTTACCTTGTAGCTCAAGTTACTGGACACGGGGTAAGATGAAAGGACTTGAGCACTTTGCGTAAAAGTCACTGTGTCAGAAAATTGCACTTTTTACACAACCCCTGGACCTAAGCAGCAAATGTTGACTGGGGAATGAGACGTGACAAAATGGTGGTCTTGACAATGTTACCAGCACTGTAAAATGATTACTCAATCGGGAGTTATTGACTACTTTTCGTCTTACCCCGTTTTCGATCTTGCCCCCACTCACCCTATAGACATGTTCAGATATCAGTGATCTTAGTCTTTAAGTCTAATATGAGTATTGAAACTTCGCTTTTACTGGCAGAATGGAAATTGGAGCGGGATAGTTAATTAAGATGTTTCTCCTGATAGAGAGGGATAGCACGATAGATACACGAGCAAGTGGTGCGAGTATTCTTACTTATCAAACCCAAGTGGAAATCGTCTGGCATAGCATTCCATCATGGCTTGAAGCCTTGTTTAAGTCTTTAATTTAGAAATAAGTGAAATTCCCATTTGTGTAACCGTTGATGTGATTTTCCTACTTATTGAAGAATATTCGTACGTATAGTAGCGCTTCCTAAGCTCAGAAATGTTCATCTACTGGTCACCCATTTACATAATACTATATTACTACATTATAACCGCGCAGACGGACGTTTATTCTGTTCCTATGCGGTGCTCCTATCTTCGAAGGAGAGGGCCATAATAATTATTAAATCGAAACAAAGCAACATCACTATCTACTGTATTTTATTAGGCCGTCCGCAGTTTGCATCCGATTTTGCAATGTGCGTTTACGTACGTTGACGGACGTAGGTACGAATTGATCTCGCACACTGGTTGCGTTTTTGTCCTTTACATTTGTTTGAATTACAACACTTTTAACATGATGATTGTATTACGTTTCTTATATTTGTATCCGTACACCAAATTAATATTTTTTTCTTTATCCTTATTGAATTTTACGTATGAATGCCTAAAAAATCAGAGCAAATTGGGATTGATTTCGAAAGTCGGAACTATACGCACGTACACGCACGTCTGATCGGATACAGTGTGCGAAGCTCCATAGTACTTGGAATGTTGGGATCGTCTGTGCGTGTTCGTACTATACGCACGTCTAAAATTCGGATGCAAACTGCGGATGGCCTTAATCTTGACCGGTGCTAGCCTCTCATGTATATCATAATAAGATACGATACGTGATTTGATGCCGCATGTTTGTGTAATTGAAATGGGCTATCAGTGTTTATGGGTTCGAATAAGCACACCATAAATAATGTTCTGGCTAGGGCTTGCAAATATTCGAAAATTTTGATATTCGAATATTCGATTTTTTTTCGGGTAATATTCGAATTATTCGAATATTATTCGAATTATTCGAATATTATTCGAATAATAGACAAAAATCTTTGTTTTTACTAAAATCACATCTTCTTTTATTCTTTCAAGTGTTATTTGCATAAACAAAAGATTGTGTCGCCGTAACGAGACATTGGCGATTATTACACGCACAATCAACCACAAATTCTCAGTAAAATCAGTCAACAATATCTGTACTTAATATTATAAAGAGGTAAAATTTGTTTGTACGTAAGAGGTAATCTCCGAAACTACTCATCCGATTTCAAAAATGAACTTTCAGGATGAACAAGGGCTATTAAGTTATGTAGGTACCTAGCGGGCAAAGCCAGCCGGAAGCTAGTCTACAATAAAATGACTATGCTGATTTTGTATGAAAGGTTGGTGCCTTTTTTTTCGCGCAGTCATCAACCAAACAAAAATCACCTGATGCTTGAAAGAATGCAACTGTCACCATTTTGCACAAAAAGGGATACTGCTCGGAACTGAGCAATTGCAGGCCCATAAGTCTCTTATCTCAGGTGTACAAGCTATTTGCCAAGGTGGTATGCAATCAGCTCACTCGCCAGTTAGATGAGTACCAGCCCGTCGAGCAAGCCGGCTTCTGTAGTGGTTATTCCACGATCGACCACATCCACACCATGAAGCAGCTGATGGAGAAGAGTTCAGAATATAACCGGCCCCTGTGCATAGCTTTCGCCGATTACGAGAAAGCATTCGACAACGTCGAGTACTGGGCTGTTTAACACTCTCTATCGCTGCCAGATTGACGCACGATACGTGGATGTGGTGCGGGAGTTATACGGCACGGCAACCATGCAAGTTCGCCTTCACGACACTACCAACCCTATTAACATCAAGAGGGGAGTGCGGCAGGAAGACACAATATCACCCAAGCTCTTCACGGCGGCTCTTGAAGACGTTAGGAAGATGTTGCATGGGATCTTGCGGAATAAACATCAACAGTGCCTTCCTGTCACATCTCAAGTTTGCCGATGACCTCGTATTGTTTGCCCACAACCTGGAATGGAAGATCTCCAACTCATGATCCAACAACTTCTTGATGCCTCTTTAGCCGTTGGCCTTAACATGAATATGTCCAAGACGAAGATTATGGCGAATGCTTCTGGAACCTCAAATTTTACCGTAACGGTGAAACGAGAGACTGGAGGTAGTTGACAAGTATCTTTATCTTGGGCATATTCTATCTTTTGGTAAAGAGCATCAGAGTAAGGAGATCTCCAGAAGGATACAACTCGGCTGGGCCGCGTTCGGAAAACTGGCAGATGTGCTTCAGTCGAAGAAAGTTCCACAGTGCCTGAAAACCCGTCTCTTTAACCAATGTGTCTTCCCAACTTTGACTTGACGTGGACGCTTACTAAGAAGACTGTGTTCAAATTATAAGCTACACAGAGTGCCATGGAGCGGGCCATGCTCGGCATTAAACTCAAAGAACGAATTCGTAACACCGAGATCCGGCGCCGGACTAAAGTCCAGCTGGGCAATTCTACTAGATGACAACCGCTGCGTTTTGGTTCGATCTCTTAAATGTCAGCCATTTGGTGAAATAGTAGAATAGCTTTTCAAAAATTTGTTCTGCCAAAGTTCAAACCTTAGCTAAAACCTCACCACAACTGAGTCGTTTGTTATTAGTAGTCATGGAAACAGTCGGTTTTGTTGAGGTTTTGCTTGAGGTTGATAAAAAGTTTGGTACCAGAATTGACGCCCGGGACGTCAGAGTAAGGCCGGCCTCACACAGCCGGAATTCGTCTCTGAATTCATAATCTGAATTCATATTATTAATTAAGAAAAGCCGGAATCCCATACAAAGTCGTTATGATCCACATACATTCTGATTTTTTCAGATTATGAATTTCTCAGATCGATCTGTAAGAATGATTCTGATGTGCATCCGGAATTCCTGGTCTGAATATTTAAGATTATGACTTCATAACGCACGTAATCCCATACATTTGTATAGAGCAACACACACATATTGAATTCAGATTATGAATATTTCTTTTTTTTTCTGTATTGAGCCAATAGCAATGCGATTAGTATTATAATAATAATAATATAATAAATCATTTATTTCAGATATAAATCCATACAAATTGTTAGTTAATTGACTTAAAAACTATGTTAGCTTATTTTCTAGTTTAGTTAGGCAGGCTTAATTCATAAGTACAGCAATGCTGTGTTTGTATAGCGGTCCGTCCAGTTTCTCCGCTATCATCTTCAGGATGGTGTTGGTGCTCCGGCGAAGTCTGCACATCAGTGAGGCTGTTTTTTTGCGCATACAGGCGGCGAACCCGTCCGTACGCGCCTCAGCGAACATGCCGGATGCGCTGCAGAAACGCGGGAGACCCAACAACATCCTGAAGGCATTGTTGTACTGGACGCGAAGAGTGTTCACGGATTTTCGCGTATAGGTCAGCCACAGGCTGCTCGTGTAGAATGACTGACAAAATGACTTGAAAAGATTTACTTTTACGTCCACTGAGCAACGAGCAAACCTGCGGGCCAACATGTTAGCTCTCACCGTCAACGCTCTTCGCTCCCTTTCTAAATCCTCTTCGTCTCTTAAATTATCCACAATTATATGTCCTAAGTATCTAAATTTATTTACTCTATTTATTATTAACCCATTTAGCAGAATAGGGGGCACCTCAGTAATTTTTTTACCAACAGGTCCAAACACCATAAATTCACATTTTTTGACGTTATACTGCAAGCCATGGCTCGCAGCATAAGTCTCACAGTAGCTTAATAGGCTCCTCAAAGCCCCTATAGATGGCGCCAGCAGTACCATGTCGTCTGCATAACTAAGATTATTGACAGACACTCCGTCAATAGTGCATCCGACCGGTAGACTGCTGAGGCCAGCTATAAGGTTGTCAATAAACAAATTAAACAGCTTCGGTGAGGTCACCCCCCCCTGCCGCACACCACACTCCAGTCCGTATACGTCTGAATGAGCTCCTCCCCATTTAACAACATTGCTTTGATGTTTATACCAATATTCAAGAACAGAACCGAGTTCCCTCGGTAGCGACGTGTCACGGAGCTTCTTCCACAGTATGTCGTAGCACACCGTATCAAATGCCCGTGACAGATCCAGGAAGCATGCGTAGACCGGCGTCTGCCGATCCACGTAGTACCTTACCGTGTGCTTAAAGCTTAGTATAGCACTTTCGGTGGACAGCCCAGGTCTAAACCCAAACTGCCCATCGTGCAGATGTAAGTGCATTTCCAGGTGACTATCCAGCAACCGGTCAAAGACCTTGGCTATTATAGTCGCTAGTGATATTGGCCTATAATTAGTCCTATTTGAGATATCTCCCGTTCTGTTCTTGACTATTGGTACGACAATTGTTTTCATAAAATCAGAAGGCATGTAAGTATGATTTATACATAATGAAAAGAACATAGCCAGAGTGTTGGGTAAGTGTACCCCCGCATGCCGCAGATGTTCGATGCTAAGACCGTCATGCCCCGGTGATTTACCTGTACTCATAGATTCAATTACTTTTTTAACTTCCTTAGCTGTAACTCTGGTCAGGGTAATACCGGCACAGTGACTAGTCTCATCATCGAGATTGACAGCAGATTGCATTGAAGGCACAGTAAAGTGTTCTTTGAATAAGTCAGCTATTTGTTTACAATCAGAGACACCTTCAACATTTGTAGGGAGGCTAGGCTTTATGTCTAGTTTTTTAATGTTTTTCCAAAATTTCGAAAATTGTTTGTCTTTTTTAAGGCTAGCAATCATGTCCATTTTAATTTTGTCTTCATTATTTTGACACCATTTTAACCTAGATTTAAATACCTTGCGAGTATTACACATATCTTCATAAAAAGGTCCACTATTCGGTTTACCATATAAACACCACAAATTAAATTTTTGTCTGGCCTCTTTGTGTGCAGGACTGACATGTTTGTTCCAGCCAATCACACACTTGCTCTTAATAAATCGCTTTGAATTCGATGTTAATATCGCTCCCTCCACTAAGATTTTAACGATGTCATGGTATAGCTTATCAATTACGGATCTATGTGAAATGTCAGTACAATATTTATCAGCACACGATATAAATTCATTTGGAAAATTAATTAACCTTAAATTGTCATTACAAAATTTAGAATAAATATTAATTTGATTAAAATGTCGATCGCCCCAGATTATTCTATTATGTAAATTATTAATATTATTATTAGGCGCAATAAACTTATTTCTATCACGAACTATGTTCAGGTCACAGCTGATTGATAATGGAAAGTGGTCCGACCATAACACATCGTAACGTACCTTAATGTCTCTAATAGTGTCCCGTGCCGCCTGCGTGACAACGCAGTGGTCCAACCACCGGCGCGATCCGTTTATCTCGCTCACATAAGTGTACTCACTGGACCTCACACCCAATATTTCCATATCCGCACAACGCCACGACTGGTCAGCACAGAAACTCATTAATTCGTTACTAAATAATTCCGACGGATGCGCATTAAGGTCACCCAAAATAATAGAAGAGAAATAATAGAAGTATTAATTCCTCCTCCATTTTGAGACGTTTGCGTGTGTCGTGAAACAAGAGACTACTGATCTATCTCAATTTTTAAGATAATGTGAGTTGAAGGAGCCGGAATTAAGAGTCTGAATTAAGATTCTTAATTCAGATAGGTTTTCCGGCTGTGTGAGGCCAGCCTAAGAGCGTTTGTCCACCGCCGCCGTCACCGTCACGTCAACGAGAACGAGATGACGGCGCCGAGGTAGCGACCATACATTTACTATAGCCGCCTGTCCACCAGAAGACCGTCACGTCATCTTGATCTCATACAGAAATAATCTCGTTGACGGTGACGGTTCGGTGACGGCGGCGGTGGACAAACGCTCTTAGGGTTACGAATCTTAAATGGAATTCGGCTGGACACTCTGTTAGACGAGGGGATGGCAGGTGGCAATAGCGACAAAACACTCAAAAGAGTCTTGGGTAACCAATTATGATAAAAAGGTAAAACTGCATCATTAGATTTTAAAATAATAATTCTCCTGGCCACGAATCAAACATGTAGATTAAAAAAAACTCTTTGTGTAGATTTGCATTTTTCTCACAAAACATCTCCACTGGGTTGCCGGCAAATAAGCGAAAGCACTACGCAATCACGCGCGGCACTCTCGAGTGTTTCCGAATCCTATAAAAGTGGCTTTTTATGCACATCAGAGTTCTGAGTTTGGTGTTATTAATTTTAATCGAATATTCGAATATTCGACTTCAGTATTCGAATATTCGAACGAATTTAATATTCGAATTATTCGAATATTCGAATATTCGAATGCAAGCCCTAGTTCTGGCTAATCTTTTTATTAGTGGAATGCAAAAATAGGGCATATTCTTAGTGCATATTGGATGTAGGACACGTTGACTGATCTTAGACATTTTTAAAGTCTGATCTGAGTAGATGGTTACATTCTTTGGGACACATTCAAAGTTGTTTAGTTTTTTTTATAGTTTTGAACGTTTGCCTCTCAAATTATATTTTTCTTCTCATCGTTTGAAAATTTTGTACTTCTTACAAGCTTATTAAAATGAGATTATCAAATCTATAAGACTCACTTTTTTAAACTAATCTATGAATGCGATTTTGTAGGGAATTTCTGGTACTATACGCTAGTAAACCGAACAGGGTTAACACAAATTAAGAGACCGGCGAACGTACCTACGTACCTATGAACGTAATACCGGAATAATTTAAAATTTGAGCATATTTTTATAACTTTATGTTATTATTTGGATAAAGGCAGTAGGTATTTATCTAGGTTCCTGTTACACTTTTGTTCCAAAAAACGTAATATAGAACAAATGAAAAGAAAAAATGCCATTTTTGGTGTACCTACAAAGATTTCAATTCAATTTGCTTACCTACATTTCTTTTTAGGTAAGTTTTTCGGAACAAAAGTTCAACAGGAACCTAGATAAATACCTACTCTCTTAATCTAACAACATAAACTGATAAAAATATGCTTAAATTTTAAATGATTTCGGTTTTACGTTTTTATGGAAATTCGCCTGTCGCAGGCCTCTTAAGAGTTCTTGACGTTTAAAGAATCGCATACAAAGAAAAAGCACAAGGTTCCAAGCTTTAAAAATGCGATATCTCAAAATCTTTGTTGCTTGACAAGTTTGTCTTTTTCCCTGGGGTCTTCTAGGTAACTAAAGAAAATGTCAACCCTCTTTTCTACAATTTAAACAATTCCGATCTTTGGCCCACCTATCTCACCCATAACATGGTAGTTTAAACCACCGCATAACTCATCTATTCCAGCAACGAATCGGCTCTCACTCCATTAATTAAGAGGAATGTTCTAGAGGTGATGACTCCGCGCAGAGCCCGCACGATGCGGCTGCGATTTGCATTGTCGCGACGTTGAGGCGGACCCACAGAGCCAGTCAATCTATAGATGTCTTGAGCGACGTTCTACTCTAGTGCTGTCCATCGATATCGATGAATAATAATTGTAATCTGCATTTTAATAAAAAGATTGTATCATCTCGAATGTATGTTCATATGAGCTGTGGCTAATAGAGGGTTTAGGCCGGTCCATTTTTATAACAAGTGATTATTATAATTACCTACCAAATTAGGTCAAATGATACGTTTACTAAATGTTTATTATGTGATATTAATCAAACATAATTCGTAGCTGTGTTTACATTTTACATCTCACATCATCACAGAAAATTATTTTCAGAAAGCACAATCTTTCTGAAAAGTAAAATTACTTTTTAAATTATAGGTAATGCTGAAACTCCAACATAAGCTAAACCTCATTATTAGTCCGTAGTATCATAAAATCGTATTATCAATTTTTTTTCGTAAGGTAAACCTCAGA
This sequence comes from Camptogramma bilineatum, assembly GCA_958496255.1. Classification (NCBI taxonomy): domain Eukaryota; kingdom Metazoa; phylum Arthropoda; class Insecta; order Lepidoptera; family Geometridae; genus Camptogramma; species Camptogramma bilineatum. The sequence goes on along the minus strand of OY292473.1, from coordinate 5,532,471 downwards.
TCCGTAGGGAACCTACTATAAATATCTCCTCTAAGTAAAAGACAGACAATGTAATAAGAAGTACTTATATTCTTTATCGATATCGATGACCATCAACTATCGACAACCAGCACCTCCCTACCCCCAGCGCTTCTGCAAATCGAAGTCCCGATTGAAATCAGGCGCGGTTCGGTCGGTAAATACCGCCTTGAGCTAATACTTTCTCCTGAGATTGCTAATCCCAGGCGTGATGAGTCTATGTTTGCAAACCCGCATGCTAAGGGAATGGTAAATATAATAGGCATGAATCCTAATTTTCAAAATCTCTTCTATGATATTCAGAAGGATCTATTATGTCTAAAATATATCATATTTCTGTAGAAAATTAAGGTTTTTGTGCAATAAAAGTACATTTAAATTTAAATTTTCAAATTCACGCCAAAACGCTCGCCGGTGTCATGGCGTCTGTTTTTACGTCACGGATCGGTATATCAACCAGTGATGCCTACATAGTTACTATAGAAACAAAAGGATGTTTACCGAGACGAGACGCAATGACAGACGCCATGACACCGGCGAGCGTTTTGGCTATCATGGCGGATTGTTGTATTTTGTAGTTTTATTTTAGCAAATAAATTAGTAATCTCGACATTAATAAGAGAATAAATACATTTTTCAAAATCTTTGAATCCTATTTCATTAGATCACATAAATATTTTGGCGATACTTGATTACTGTCATCATGCCTATTATGGAGGTAAACATGCATAATGGGGTAGATAATGCCCACATTCAAAAGTTAAAAAAAGACATGTTTTTAAGCATAATAGTTTGATGGTCTAAGATACTTTGCAATGCGGTGTTATCAACTCATTACTCAAGGGCCCCAATTCTTCTATGTTACAACGTCAACCATTCCTATATCTCTACCGCTGTGTTTTGATTCGTTTACAGTATTTTACAGTTTTAATATGTTCATGATTGCTATCTATCTATCTATCTATCATGATAGTAATTTGTTTGAATATATCACAAAAAGTTTGTTAGAAGAACTGTGGCCCTGATTCGATAGACAAGTTTTGTTACTGGCAGACTTTGGACCAATTTCGGGCATTTTCCAGTGACTGGGATTATGTTTAGAGAGAGCCCTTTGTTCAATTTCATAACTAAGTAGATACTAAAGAAGATTTTTTTCTCCACTGATCCTCTCAAGCTTAGTCTAATCCACAATCTTGTGGATAAAACTAAATTGAACTCGAACACTAAGGTCACAAAAAAGTAAGATCATTTTGGAATATACATACTACTAGATTTTATTTCTAATCTTGTCTCAAAAAATGACAAACGGAAGACAAGAGCACCCTTAAGCATAAATAAAACAAAAAATGTACCCTGCAGTCTCAGAGAAGCTTTGCATACAAAGTCTGGCTACAATTATTGAAGTGAGCGGAGTAACCGAGCCGAGACAGATCAGGAATTGGCATCACGCCCACGAGATAAAAATCTTTTTCTTCCATAAACGACTGCAATACCGCGACATTGTATCCTAGATGGCAAGCTGTGTGACTCTTTTGACAACTATGGAGTAAAATGTATTGTATAATACTGTAGGTTTGAGCTGTGATTGGGAAAATTTCAGAAAAACTAACAAGTATTGTATTTAGACATGGGAATTACTCACGTAAAAATATCTTCGATTTAGATAGTGACAATGTTTCAGGAGGTTTTGAAAGTGAAAAAAACTACCTACGGTAGGTATGTCAATAAACTACATCCTAATACGGTGTTTTTTGCTGTTATGTTTAAAATACCGTGAATTTCGTATCGAAGAATTTATCAAACTTTAAGCTAAAGCGTCTGTGGTGACATCTGATGGATTAAGCAAATAAAAGTGTGTTAAAAATGAAACATTTTTAGTTCCATTTGTTCCCATGTGCTGTTTCTAAAAACACAGTCATCAAAAGGATCTAGTTAGAATACCAGTTTGTTCTCGGCATACAAAAACGGAAGCACCTCGGAAGTGCTGTTGTGTCTCGTAAACCAGAAGTGACCCTCGCTCACACGGATCATGGACTCAGAACTGTCTCGAACTATTCCCTACTTTAGGTACACTAGTAAGGTTTCTGTGACTTTGCTCGAGACAAGTGAGTGCCCCATCCAGACAGTGCATATCGAATTATCAGGACGATATGTTGTTTCCTAAGCTAGTTTTTAATACTGTTTGTTTTCCGAATAAAATAAATAAATATACGCAAGTAAAGTGATTTTTTGTGATAAAAAAAAATATTTCAACGTATTGAGAACCTCCTCCTTTTTTTTGAAGTCGGTTAAAAAGAGGGAGTCTGTTCCAGGTCAAACAAAATTTATAATTCAAGTTTAATTCGAAGTGATTCAGCCTTTGTAATGTGACTGAGTAACTAAATGCTAAAATTTTCGACTCGCAGTAAAGTTACAGAATTTCTACCACACAATATCATCAACTGAGAGAAATAGAAATAATTTATTTTCGTGAAGAATGGTATTTGTACCAACAGTAAAATAAAATAAAAATATAAGTACCTACATATACTCAGTAGTACAAAGATCTACATTTTTGATTGATTACTGACAATAATCCTTGTAAAAACTGCAGGTCGGCGGTGGATGCAGGCCGCTTCCAACCGCAACACATGGAAATTTTTGAGGGAGGCCTATGTCCAACAGTGGACGTACAACGGCTGAAATGATGATGATGATGACTGACAGTAAATGTGATATTAACAGTCAAACATACCATATATATTTAGATCTGTAAGAAGCAGTATAAGCACCTTCTCGAGACAGAATCCTCAGTCACACTCACGTCAAAACAAGGGGGCTGTGAAGGGGACATGACTGAGGAACAACGTCTGTGGTGACATCTGACGGATTTGGGAGCACTTTAGTCTTTGATTGTTAATTCATGATTCCTTGGTATTGTCCTACAGGGCTATTTTGACTCACACATAAAGTCGCTAACTCGGATTTCTGCCTACAAATTGTTTTTTTACGAACAATATTAAAGTTATAGAATGCATTGAATATTTTATAGAATATTATGTCTATCACTTTTTTCAATCAACCATCTTCCACAATTTCAAAGTATTCATGGTAAAAAATCAATTTTTGTAGGAAATAGGTAATCCGAGTTAGCGACTTTACGTGTGAGTTAAAATAGCCCTGCTGGTGTACCTACAGCAGACACGCATCAAGATGTAAATCCAATACAACTACTATTATAAATGAGAAAGTTTGTAAGTATGTTTGGATGTTAGATTTTAATGAAACTTGGAGGCGACGTCATAGTATTATAATGATTTTACTGTAATTTTTTATAATACTAACGATTCAATCTAGAATTAATGGTTCAAAAGCTTTTATAAAGCTGCCCTTGACAAAAATACGTAACACAAAGGGGTTAGTCATGTGAACCAGACCCATCTAGATGTTAGGTCACAAACAGGACCATAGCTCAATTTAAATCTACAAAGAAACTTCAATCAATCAGAGACAAACAAATTATTTAAAATCAGGACCCGAATAAAATTTCTAAATACTGAGTCAAAAGCAGAAATATTTTATGAAATGGAAAAAAATAATAAGTATGCCTAAAATAGAATGAAAGCAGTGAGTGAATATAAAAATTCATTGTTGTGTTGTTTGTTTAACAATACTGCTATCGTTGTAGAGAAAATTGTGGTGTATTGGAACATAAGTATACCTACTTATAAATTGGCTGCGACGAATTCATAGAATGAAAATATTTCAGAATGAATGTGAAAATTTAACGATTCTTTGCGAGAGAAATCACGGGAAGTGCTAGTCTTTTATAGATCGTCACCCGACCAAGTCACTTACCGTCGACAGTTTTAGCATCGATACAATAGATTCGATACTCGATACTATCGTGTTACTACGATCGAGTTAGCGAGACAAGACAATCGGAATCGGATGTCGAATAAATGTCCTTCTTTATTTCAATATCGAACGAGTGACTTTATTTTATTCCATTTGAACTTTATGATTTGTTTCGGTTTAATTTACAAGGCTCTGCTCTTAGATCGAAACTTTTAGTTCTATTTGTCGTAAGCGTTTCATATTGTCATTGTGTTTTTCACGAGGCTTTGTTTTTACCATTTTTATTCTAACTCAAATATATTTATCTAATTCAACTGTTTCTTTGTTTGGAAGTTAGTACCATAGAATCATGCTTTGAGTAGGTATAAATAATCAAAGTAAATTTAGATTAAGCATAAGAGTAGTCAATTGATCAATATGACACAAAATCAGTCGCTCTAGAAGTATATGGGGAAGGATCCAGTTCCAGCAGCACTGCTGTAGGCATCATCATGATGGGTCTAAGTGGCACTTTTCATCACATCTTTCGCTATACTCTTGATAGAGTAATCGTAGTCGTCATGTCAGAGAGGGTTGTGGCGATGACGATCCTTCAAACTTAATTTTTAAAGCTCCAAAAATAAAGTACCTAATCAAAAATCTTATTTAGAAAGATGTAAGTACCTAGGTACTAAAAAGTTAATTTATACAGGGTGGAAAAAATGAATGGGCCCCGGAGGGAAACTACTTTAAAGCCTTAAGATACAGTATTTTACTTAAAGGAAACATTCCTTTATTTTTAAAAAGAAACAAAACTGCATTCATCCTACTAATATTATAAAGGCGAATATTATAACTACTACTACTAATATTATAAACACGGAATCGAACCAGCTAAAAATTAAAAAACAAACCTCGCTCTATTTAATACCACTAATCGATAGGATTAATGTCAGGATAAAATCTTTTTAACACACATTTGGTCTTAGAAATAAAAAAGATCATGAAATCTAACATTAATTTTCACAATTTTTTTCATTAATATTTATTATTTCACCATTCGCGGCAAAACTTTTCTAGACGGTATTTGTCTATCTGAGGTGAGATTCAGACTTCCGAAAATGCATCCGATTCGATGATTTTCTTCGAAAAGTTGACGGTTTTTCGGCGAAGAAACGTTATTTTTCGAATTCGGAATACATTCTGAGAAGGTCTACTGGATATCTCTCACCATTCCACTACTACTACTACCATTCCACTGTAGATCTAATTTGCAATTAAAGCCCTTATGTACTAAATATTAGATTTCATGGATTTTTTGTACGACAGACGAGTGTAAGACCTCATGTTTCTTTGAGAAGTTTTATCCTTAGTATTGAATGTATCGACTAGTGGAATAAAATAGGGAGTGGTTAATTTTTGAATTTTAAGCTGGTTCGATTCCTGGGTGAAGCAATTGAATTTTAGAAAATCTTTGAATGCAGTTATGTTTATTTTTAAAAATAAAGGAAAGTCCTTTAAGTAAAATACTGTATCTTAAGGATTTAAGGTAGTTTCCCTCCAGGGCCCATTCATTTTTTCCACCCTGTATAATCTAGTAGCTAATCTGGTTAGACAAAGCTTTTACTCGTAGATTGCCTGAATGAGAGGAATTGCTTTCGAAGCACAAAAGCGCTTAGACACCACTGTAGAGGAAATAGATGAAGGGCATGTGGGTGTTCTACATTATTATGTTGATTCAAGAGGAGAAAACAAATCGAGACTTCCATTTCCAGATACTGATGTAATTCCACGATTTAATAACAAACACATGTTTGGATCTAATGAGGATAGTGAAGTGTAGTCTAGTGTCTAGACTCTAGATTGATAGGTTGACGAGATATAATCATAGAGCTTGGATATCGTATACTCGTAAACACCATTATCTTTATTATCATATCTCTATAAGATAAAATTGTCAATTTAAAACCAATCAAATCCACAAGCTATAGGGTCAAAATCACAGTCCAAATCGAAACCAGCCTAAATAAATAATTAAACGGATTAATTTAAAACGTGTTGTCCGAAGCGAGTGTCGTCCAAATTAACATTTACACCGGACGGATAAGCGCGCAACCGAATTTTTCTGAACAATTTCGTGGACGGAATAATTAACTGGAGTATTGTGCGGTAAACTTGCGTTATGTTATGATGCTTTTTAATTAGAAAGTTGCTGTTTGTTATTTTGAATAGTAATCATTTGAAAAGTAAGGAGAATACGTATGAGGAGAAAAATATGATTGTGGCATGTGGAAATCTGATTCATCTATAAAGTTACAATCGAATAACATTACATTTTTTCACAAATATTTTAATTGCACGATTTCTGTTCGATAAAAATAAAAGATATTTTATTTTTCTAAAAGAAAGGGAAACCATGTCACATTGTAATAAATAAGAAAATATTGTCCAGCTCAAAACATAGACTAAAATTTTAACTGAGCTTTGTAAAAATAAAATGTTTAACCACATAAAAGTATAAAATGGTAGGCATTTTCGCTACATGTTTCCTCGTTCAGAAGTGAAATATTTTATCAATTCTGAAATTAGTTTATGTAATGCCTCAAAAATTGGGCTTACCGCAGTTTCAATATCATTCTGAACAAAGTACCTATTAAATGACGCAGAATAGCAAATGCGGTAGCACTGTTAATTTGGGTCTGCGCCATTGACCGTCAAACATCAGTGCTACAAAGTTTGTCGCTTATAAATAGTACTGGATTTTATTCGATTAGCTGACCCGGCATAAAATAGACGCATTATTTGCTGCTAGCTATCGGTTGTTAATTTAACATTATTAAATTCCTGCGTTGTGTTGATTGGTTCATCATTAAAGCAATCATTAATTATTATAAATGGATTGCTCGGTTCCAATGTAGTAATTTGATTCTGTAAATGAGAAGCTGATGTTAATTTAAATGGTATCCTCGGATCATTTTTATTTATGATACAGTCAGCAACAGGATTTTATCTACATTTCAGGTTTTTGAAATTCGAACTTTCGTTTGACTATAATTTTGGCCCAAAATCACCCTTATCCGAATCGTTCGCTTTTAGTAGTGCAAGATCTCAAGTGATGTTACGATTAGAAGCTAGTACCTAGTGACGGGAATAAGCAATAGCATAGACACTAGCTAGACCCTAGGCCCTAGAGTTATGTTACTCGTAGTTTTAGTTGAATTTATAGAATTAAAATTGACCGAGTGAGGTCCAATCCAAGTAAGCTAAAGCTAGGAGTAGCTATACGCTAACGACTACGTATAGATCGTATATCGATCGTATAGTAGCAATCAGCTGTCATTCTTAGTTATTCCATTTAGTTGCGGTGTAACTTTATTCAGGAAGTAATCAAAATTTAACTTGGAGATGATGAAACAAACCATATCGTGAAACTGTTGGGCAAAATGCGATTACCAAACGAATGAACATGTTCTCTTGCCCACAGATACACAACAAGGAATGGTGCAAGAAGGGAAGGAAAGGAGGCCACTGCAACATGAAATGTGAAGGTATGACATTACAGCAAGGTACTCGTTAAGTATATAAACACGCATATAAACCTTTGTCAAGTTTAGCGAATCAATACATATTCCCCCTTACTTATGAAAGATGTTTAAAGTTGAACACTGTTTAAACAACGTCCTATCTCTGTTTGTCACTATCCACAAATAAAGACAGGAGGTTGTTTAACCAATGTTTAACTTTAAACATCTTTCATAAGTAAGGCCCTGTATATTTTTAACAGGTAAGTATGAAAAAGTCTTACAGACTCTCAAAGATTTACACGAACAGTCTCGTGATGGATTAGTTGCAACATAAAGAGCCTACTTAGGTTTAATAGGTATTCTAATTTTACTAATTAAATGGTAATTTCAGTAACACGATTAGTATGATATCGTGTCAATTAGGATCAAATTACTGTGACTAATTAGATTAGGCAGATCTTATTAGAGGATTACGAGTTTTGTTTTCTTTTCAACTTTCGTTCATCACCAATCATTTTTTTTTTCAAAACATAGAAATCTATACGAATATAATAAAGTGGAAGGGTTTGTTTGTTTGAACGCGATAATCTTAGGCTTGTTTCACTCTTCAGCGTGTCGCCGGTCGCGTCCGCGAGTTGACCATTCACAGCACAGAGAAGTTAATTTTGACCATTCACAGCATAGAGAAATGTGCTGTGAATGGTCAACTCGCGGACGCGACCGGCGACACGCTGAAGAGTGAAACAAGCCTTAGGATCTACCAGTCGGATTTGAGTAATTATTTCTGAATGTGATAGCTAAACTCTTGAGGAAGGTTATAGGGTGCTTTTCATCATCATCATCATCACCATATACCGTCACTACGGGGGCAACGCCGCGAGGGTGCTGCTAGTGAAAGATAAAACGTTCGACGTCTCCTACTCATATTTCCTAATATAAGGGCGGTAACTTAAACTGAGAAATTCGAGAATCCTTAAGATCAATTTTACCTTTTAAACCCTTTCAACTTAAACCATAGAATAGATAATAATACTACGGCCTAGAGTCTAGGCCCTAGACAGAAGCAGTTTACACAAAAGTCTAAGAAGAGTCTGTGAAATATTCCCAGTAAGTAGTTAAGGTTACTCCAGTGAAGTGGAAAAAATAGAACCACTTTAGACAAGTTGTTTGCATTTGAAATGGATGTAGAGCTGCGTTCAAACAGTCGCCAGGCAGCTGAAGCGTTCGTGTCCTAGAAATATGAACTAGCAGCCCTCTCGTGGCGTTGCCCCCGTAGTGATGGTATTATGGTGATTATGATGATGATTAAAACCTTCACTTCACGAAAGTTTTGAAAGTGAAATATACCAACTTCCTCAAGAGTTTAGCTATAAGTATGCAGAAATATTTTTTAAATCCGATTGGAGTTCCTGAGATTAGCGCTTTCAAACAAACAAACAAACTCTTCTGCTTTATATATTGGTATAGATGTTCTAGTCATTCTCAGTAACTGGTAACTAATGACATTAACAACTGGTCACTTCCGAGAAGACCACGTTTTAGCCACTAGCTTATACGACTTACTCAAAAGTTTAAATGCGAATTACTTAGGTGTGAAGCTAAAACTGTCATCAAGTCGTAATCTTAAACCAAGCGAGGAAATTCCCTATCATGTACTGAAGAGTCATGTTGACCACGTTAATCCGAGGCAGTACAATGTTGCACTTCAGAGTATCCACTTCAACGCCGTCTCTTTGTCTACAAGGAGGCAGATTACAAGTTTGACATACGTAAGTGCTTGGCTCTTGCACTAGTTTGGTTGGGTTTGTGGGGCTATGTAAGCTACGGCATAATATTGTAAAAACAAACACGGGTGTATAAGTTACTTGAGTAAGGCTGGATTCGACCAAACTGGATTAAGTTTTTACTCGAGAGTAAACTACCTACTGTTTGTTTGAATATTTTGACATTGTAAAGTTGACACCTTATAACCAGGATAATTTGTATGCACATAATAATGTTCGGTTGCGCTTTCTGAACAATTGTATTTCGAATTATGTCGGCCAGTTACTCTGGAGTAAGATAAATTTTGGTCGAATCCAGCCTTATAAGTAAGTAAAACCTAGTTAATTGATTCAGGCGTGACTTTGCGGAAGTCCATCTTCAGATTTTTTAAAATTACAAAAATATCTAGTAGGTAGGTACTCCTCCGCCAATCTATACCAAAAAAGTTTTTTCAAGCTTTTCACGCTAAAGCCACCCAACCACCCACTTTCCACAGCCTAGCCTTACTATGCCAGGCTAGTCAGGGCAAATCCGTATTTAGCACAAGCTCTACATACTTTGGAGTTAGATGGTGCTGTGCGAAATGCCCAGCATTATTTATTTATTTTTATTTATGTAGGTTGGAACACTGAAAGTACCTAATAACTGTCGTGCTTATTTCTGCCCTATTTGTTCTTGTTATCTTTACCAATATTATCTGTTCCGTGGTTGTAGGTACCTACATCAGACTCTCCAAACATCCCCGACTATTGCACAAACTGCACTGAATATTTCAAGCCGAAATGAGGTGCAATCAGATCACGAACACCGCCCCTCAGAGCAATCTGCGGCTACCCATGAAAAATTCATCCCAATACAAATTCTAATAAATAAACCCTCGAAATGCAGTGCAGAAATAGAAACGGCGAATCTAGACTTGTAGACAACTGAGCTAAATGAGATGAAACCGCTGTTCACTTATTCAAATCCAATTTGAAGAAATCCTCAGCTTGATGTAAGGGTTGAATCCTGGACAGCCGTTTGCGAGTGGCCGTCGGCGAGCGGTCGTTTAGCGAGTGGATGAATAAAGCGCACCACACACACAGCAGTTACTATATCTTTTGAAATATAAATCTTGACAGATCGCTCCAAATATATTTTGTAATTTATATTCGCTGTGTGTGGTCCTCCATGGAATTTGGATGGGCGCGATCTCAAAATTTATATTTCATAAGATATATTATCTGCTTTGTGTGTAATGGGTTTTAATGGAGAACTGGATCGTAGTTGCGAAAATTTAGATTAAAATATTAGTCATTTTCAGATAGAAAAAAAGAATTAAGAGCGCAATATTAACTTTTTTTATCATCAAACTCCTATTAATAAACCTGAGTAGTTTTTTTGCATTTTTTGTCAATTAAGTATATTTTTCGAAAGACAACCTTATTTATTTTACCAGAGAAGTTTTTACTCTTTGATTTTACTCAGGTATTAGCCGGCAACACCTGCGAACTCTAAGTACTTTTTTTAATCGTGTTATATAAATTTGTAACTTACGGGTTGATATTTTTCTGGCGAAATGTATGGCGTTACCCTGGTTCGTCACGTATGAATCCTGAAAGAACAGTTCAAAAAATTCAAAATTCAAATATCATTTATTCAGTAGGACCGCTATGACCACTTTGAAAAGTCTTGCTAGGTGGTTCTACTCCTGTTCTTTCGCGGCCAACACCGTGAAGTAGTAGAATTACTAAGGTTAAACGAGATCCAAGTGGTCTTATTTTATCTTATTAACGTATAATTACCTAATTATTATATTCTTTAACAACTTTTTCTTTCCCAGATCTGATCAACGAGGATCTAGCAGACGATGTGAGATGCGCCAAGAGGATTTACGACCGGGTTGGCTTCAAGGCCTGGCCTACCTCTTACTCCTACTGCAAGGAACGAACTCTCCCCGACCTCTCTAAATGCTAGACCATGCTAGACCTAGAACAAATTGAAAGCGTTTTTTGACTTTAAAAACTCAAAAAGCGCTTGCAAATTAGTTCGTGCTGTTTACTTTTAGTACAATAACAGATATTTACCTATAATTTAGAATTCGTGCCATCTTAGTTACTATCGATATTTACAGTGCGTTATAAGAAAATATAAATAGCTAAAATAATTGTAAATGGCTACGTTATCAGAAGGCAATTTGTTAGAAATTTCTATTTTGGTAAGTATAAATCCTATTTCCACTTTGAACGGATCCAAGATAAAATTTGTCCTTGCTTCAAATTTATAGATGGCTAGATTAAGTATCGAAAATAAGTATTTTTGTACGTTTAATAATTATCTTCTACTCTTAGCCTTAGCTATAATGTAATCTAAATAATATTGATTTAAATCTCAAATGTGTTTAGTATTGTGACTACTTTTATGATAAAATTTTACCAAATATAATTTTCAAAGACATTTTTTTGTTTTAATTAGGTACCTAATACTTACGTAAGTAGGTACTATTTTTACCTACTTTTATTAATAAACCTACTTATTACGTAGGCAAGTGTCTAAGGGAGTGGACACATTGCGTTTTCTGCAGCGCGTTTTAGAGCTGCGCGTTTGTATCGATACAAACGCGCTGCAAAAAACGCAGTGTGGCCACTCCCTAATATGCCACTTCTAATGTAGGTAGGTATCTAGTAGGTAACAACGTGGTGTAGATTCGTGAGTAGGTAGGCATTTATTCAATTTTCCAACCTAATAAGTTCTGACGACTTTCTATCACCGAGCTACTCGGTGCTTCTTTATAGCTGTGATGTGACTGCCGACTGCCGATGCCGCCGGGACAGACTTTACACACTTCTACAGAAACGCATTCTCAAAACCATTTTTTGAACTTTTGAACTTTACTTGACTTCCAAATGTCAAATCTTTTATTATTAAATATATTCAAAGTCGCACTTACAAAACTTTATCCCGTCTAACACTTTGGTAGTAGGTGGGCGGATTTTTTTAAATCTGTACCATTCTGAAAATGTTGTAAAAATTTTTTTTCATCAAATATCTATTTCTGGGTATAATGATCTTATAGCAAGATATGTAAAGTTTCATGAAAACCCAAAAGTCATGTAATTTACTGAAGAAAACTTGATTTATTGGTATTTTAATAATGATACTGTGGTCAAAATTGTCCAATGAGTAACGAAATTGTTTTGTGGATAAATGAAAAAATAAAAGACGTATAATCGTGAAAAGCCTTTTATTAGAATCCAATTTAAAATCACAATAGAATAATCAGTGCATATTCTTTGAATATTAACTAGAAATATTAAATATTTCAACTTTTATGTCAGGTGACTAACTTTTGGTCAAATTTGTCTCAGTCTTTTTAGTGTTTCTTAGATTTTAGAACCCGTACAAAATCAAGTAAATTACACATAATACTATTTAATATTATCTCACCAAGGAACACAAAAGTTTGTTAAAAAACAGTGGGCTTAATATCTAAAATACGATTTCAAAAAACTTTTTCGAGAGGACAGTTAGTCAGTGGACCGTCGATGTTAGTCAGAGGACAAGTAAGGCTTGTGTTTACAATGGCAAGATATTCTGACTTTTACAACTATAGAGTGAGCGTTTTATTAATAAAATACGTCTATTTTGCATAGTGCTTTGAACTACCTCTCAACCGTGAAGTCACTGATGGTGCCCGGGATTGCCCCACGGTACCACATTTATTTAACAATTATGACACATTTTTACTTAAATGTAAGAAATATTCTATCTTATTTATGAGATCCGGTAACTTTTATAACAAAAACTTGAAAAAAAAAACTTAAATACCACTTAATCGGTACTTATTAGATAATAGAATAGAATAGAAAAGAGTTTTATTTTCGCCACTATACGGTACATGCACACAAATCAAAAATGTTATAGTAGGTACAGTGACAAGAAAATAAGGCTACCCCTCAGCATTTGATCCAGCAGGTACATTTAGGTACATACATTGCAAGTTAAATAAAAGCTTTTAATTTTAAAAACACAGTCAACTTGAGAACCTCCTCCTTTTTTAAGTCGGTTAAAAATAAAAAAATTCCGCAATATGCACTTGGCTTTACAGGTCAGATGACTAACAATTTGTTCGGATGACTAACGTTTTTGCAAATGTTCCTCAGCTGACAGTAACGAAACCGTGGCAAGGAAAATGTTTTTAACTTTTCTGCCGAATGTAATAACATAATCCTGTGGAACTGCTATTATTTCATGCAACCGGAAGTTAAACTATTCATTGCGAACTAGTAATATGCCAAAAAGTTGTTTCTTACCTTCAAAAAACAGCAGTTCATCAGCGGACCTCGGACAGGACTTCACCTACCTACACACTTCACTGACTCATAAAACAGTCTGATTACATCAATACATCAGAGTGGCAGTCAGAATGCCAGCAAGAGTACCAGTTTATTCAAAAAAATACCACATTAGTAGGATTGCAATAATCCAAGTAGCTCAAAACCCGTTAGTCAGCCGGACATGTCCAAAAATGCCAAAAATCTGGACTGAGGTTTAAAGCTAAATATCTAATAATTTAATTAACTTACATGGTTTTGCTGTCTATCATTCAAAAAACAGTGAATTTATCATGATAATAGACTAGAAAATATGTCTCAAAACTCGATCTATTGAGCTGTAATGACACGATGAAAGTTGCAAACTGACGAGGGGACATGGTAAAAATGCAGTAAAGTATTACTTATTTTGCTTTATTTTAATTAAAATTATATGGTACCCTATATATATTTACGTTGAAAATGGATAAAAGATTGTTAATCTATCCGAAAAACACCATACCCGTACCACAAATCTATTAGAAGTATTAAAATAATGCACTGGAAGTCGATGGACACGCTGAAAATGCAATGTACAAATTTAAAAAAATCCGCCCAGGTACGCCTGCGGAGTTTGCTGAACCAAAATTAACTCGTGTGTGCGTTGCTCTAGCAAAACTGGCAGGCACGTGTTCAGTGATCCGGTAAAGATTGCTTGACAAAAGCTCGAATAACTAGACTAGCGTACATGCAGCATCGAAATAGGTTGAAGTTATCAGAGAAGAATGTTTTTTTTTCTAAAACTTAAGTACTGACCTACTTTTAGCGTTTTTTGCTATACTTAGGCACCTATTAGATTCAGGAGGTTGGCACAAAAGACTAGGTACTTAGGTAAAGTAATTCCAGCAGTTGGATGAGACAGGCTGAACTGAACATAACGATGATGAGGAATATCTAGGTAAGTATAGGTAAACAATGAGAAATTTTCCTTGGACAATATTTTCTGGTAAAACTTTTTAGATTGCCTCAATCAATCCTTAGCCCAGATGTCTCCAGGCTTTTTCAATGTTCAAAACACTTCAAACGAGCATTTTCTTACTGTGACTTTTCTTGGTGACTGTGCTAGGTAGGTTACAAGCACTTTATTAATTTCGTAAGCTGGTAAACTTTCTAGACGGTTTTTTTTCCTTTGACAGACAGATATATGAGCAACATAATTCGCATTGTAGTTTAGAAGTTTAGAAGTTTGGCCTTTGTGTCGTTTGAAGAATTCAAGTTTTATTGGATAAGCCGTCATTTATTTATTGCTTTTACCGAAAATAAAAGTTTTGTGAAGAAATTCTAACAAATAGCCTGTTTTTAGAAAATATTTTAAAAGTCTAGGTACCTACAATGACTATTGTCCTCACAAACCTACCCAGTTTCAACGTTAAAAATTGTTTAAAACTAGAAGGTTCCCCATAGATATCCTATAACTATTTGTAGTTAGGTAGGTACCTACTTATTGAAAATTAAAGGTTACAACTAGATGTCAAATCCAATGTCGAAATCCAAAGTCGAACAAAGGTGAAAGATAATGGGGGTCGTATTACGGAACTTAAATGGAACTGGGCAGGACACCTGGCACGGAGACATGACGACAGGTGGAGTAAGGCGTCAACTGAATGGCGTCCAAGAACTGGATATAGAAATGTCGACCGTCCGGCTGCAAGATGGGCAGACGATATAAGTGTCGTGGGACGAAATCGGATGAGGCTAGCACGAGACCGTGAGGAGTGGCTCAGAAAAGCGGAGGCCTATACCCAGCAGTGGGTGAAGTCGGGTTGCGGATGATGATGATAAACTCTAAAGATATATAGGTATAGGTAGATTGATATCGACAGCTACAAACTCTGTCAATAAAGCTATCAAACAAAAGATGGATCGGATGTTGGTACCAAAAGCCAATAACCAAATAGTAGTGCATGATTGGTACGTGACACGAACGTGTAAAACGAAAATACGATGAAAAACGTTTTAAAATTTAGATTTGTTTGATATTGATATCGAGAGCAGTGTTTTTAAAAGAGCAGTACGAATTGATTCAGATGAAAAGCGATTTTCCAATAATTGTGGATGTTTTTCATTACGGTACCTCCTACCACGGCTGCTAAATTCACATTCAAAAATTATTTTATTCAGTAGGATCTCTGGGATCACTTTGAAACGTCAGGTGATTCTTCTCCTGTTCTTTCGCGACCAACACCATGAAGAATCAGGGCAACTAACACGTGCGTCTAGCTTTAAAATGAATAAGAATTTACACTGCGGCAAAGTAAAAGGTTGCTTTTTGATAAGAAATTTAGTTTAGCGCTAAAGCAAACCCAGAAATGTGCAGCATTTTGGGGTAAAAGCTTAAACTACCATCATGTCTAGTTTCGCAGTCTAATATTACTAATACCTATTATGCTGCGTGTGTGCATGTGGCTTCCATCAAGCGACGACGACGGGCTAGGGCTACCAGCTCATCATTTATAAATATAAGTACTTAAGTTTTAATAATTTCAGTGAGGAGTTTTATTAAGCAGATTGCTTATTGCTCGCCCCAATAACTTTGTTGTCAGAATTTGAAAATGATGTCAAGTTTCAAATACTTAAATCAGATTCTAGAGTGCCATTGAACAGCTCCCAACACCGTCCTCATGTCAACTCTGTTTCACCGTAGCAACATATACCTACGAAGCTATAGCTATCTAGAAATCCTAACATATAGCTACCTAGAAATCTGCTATCGAGATAGCAAAACAAGTTACAAATTGAAGACAAAGCTAAAGTTAGGTATGCCAAGTCGAGTTCAACGATCTATCATAATTATGGTGTTGGTGGCGTAAGAGCATGAGTAGAATTAATCAGCGCTCATTCATTACATTATCCAATTTCTTGTATGCTAAATACTAGTTCATTTAGAAATTAGCGCTCTGCCTCGCTCTTTGGCCTAAGAATTGCGTACCGTGTCCTGCTTTTACATTGCTGAAGTTAGCAACATTTAGCAATGTAAAAGAAAATAGGATGATTTTCCATTTAGCATGCGGGAAATTGGATAATGTAATGAGTGCTTTAAGACGATTCAAAGTGATCTAAGTGGTTCTTTTGAATAAAAACTTTTGACTTTGACTACTATTATTCTGCGCTTTGACTTTGACTCTACCAAGAACACTAGCAACAAAGCAAAGCATCGCACGAGCGTCTTTACTCGAGAGTAAACTACTGTTTGTTTGAATATTTTGACATAAAGTTGAGAGCTTAAGAGGGCTGCGACCGGCGAATTTCCATAAAAACGTAATACCGAAATCATTTAAAATGTAAGCATGTTTATATCAGTTTATGTTGTTAGATTAGGAGAGTAGGTATTTATCTAGGTTCCTGTTAAACTTTTGTTCCGAAAAACTTACCTAAAAAGAAATGTAAGCCAATTGAATTGAAATCTTTGTAGGTACACCAAAAATGGCATTTTTTCTTTTCATTTGTTCTATAGTAAGTTTTTTGAAACAAAAGTTTAACAGGAACCTAGATAAATACTACCTTTATCCAAATAATAACGTAAAGTGATAAAAATATGCTCAAATTTTAAATTATTTTGGTATTACGTTCCTAGGTAAGTAGATACGTTCGCCGAGCCCTTAAAACCAGGATTATTTGTATGCACATAATAATGTTCGGTTGCGCTTCCTAAACAATTGTATTTCGAATTATGACGACTAGTTACTCTGGAATAAGATGACTTTTGGTCGAATCCTTAGATGAATAGCAACCCTAGAGAAAGCTGAAAATAAAACTGAAAATAACTTCATGCAGTAAGTAATATCCGGGCGCTTTGAAATTTGTAACGAGACTCGACGGATTTTCATCTACCCTACAAACTTGCATGCCTGTATAGACTGACTGAGGTTTAGAGGATTATACTCGGGAAATTGGAAAGGTATTTTATTCTTAAAGGAATACCGATAGAAGATTGTGTTTGAAGCCAAACATTCAAGTAAGGAACTTATCTAGGAACTTATATATTTATAAAACCCTCAAACCAGTTGAGTCACCCACCCAAGGATCATTGCAAACAATCCGTAGATTGAACCAACAGTAAAACGGGAGAACGATTACGTGAACCGTAATTAATCAGCTCATTATTTTTGAACAAAATAAAAGACTAATTTCTTTCTTTATCTTAGCAGTGGCTTGGATCAGTTGGGCTACCTATAGATCGTTTACAACGACCCTTAGTTTGTAAATATGTTAATAATGTAGCTAGTTTTGTTTCTGTTAATAAACGTAGGTACTTACCTAAGTATCAGTAGGTACTGTATTTGTAAGTACATTCCAGTAAACATGAATTAGTCAACATAATTAAAGCAAACCTAAAACTTATCTGCATTCAAGATCAAATCTGATCATAAATAGTTGGTGACAAGAACACTTTCCTCAAATAGGTTTTGTCAATAGAGACCATTTTGTAACTTAATTAAGCTCGTATAATTTATACCGCAAAGACAACAGAACAGTTCTAAAACCAGCTATAAAGATAAGGCTAATAAATGTAAATAAAGTAACTTGTCCAAAACCTACGCGTTCTTGCCATCAAAATGGAGATTTCGCTCATTCCCATAGAAACGCAGTAAAAATTACGAAAGCTCTGTCCGAATCCACTATCGTTTAATTATTTCCACACAAACTGAGCTTTGAAGCTCTGAGTCAGGAAAATAAACCTTAGAGTTACGGATTAAGGTTTTGAAATGAGCATTTGCCGGTCCGTCCACATGTTTGTCAGTGACCAAGTTTAATTGAACCGTAGAGAGAATTTAAAACTCCTTCTCTTGATAGGTATCATTTTCATGGAGTTGTTTGTTTGAGAAGAACGTTGCGCTCCTAATTTGGCGTGAATCCTTTTTATTAATGCTTCATTTGAAAATGGCTCTCTGATGTTTGATTTAGATCCGAATTTATTTGTTTTTTCTACTTTATTCCTCGTTCAACTTTTTTCGAGCATTTGAAACGATTTGTGCTTGAAAATTTCGAATGCATAGGTAAGTATTTAATACTGAATCTTAGTTTAGTTATAGGATCTACTTAGTTATCCAGAGGATTTTGATTGCCTTGTGAAGTAACCGGTGTAATTTTTTTTTTTTTAAGTTGAAAATCTACTTTTTCTGCGCTTGACATCCCTTTTTTTGTAAGTAGGTACTTGGGTTCTCTAAGGCTAAATACACTGTTTAATTAAATCCTACAAGTGGAGCAAAAATGGCTGCTAAGTAATTCCTTTGTCTGATTTAATGATTGTCATCGCTTCATTGCCACTACTAGTGGCCCACTAGTAGGTATCATTAAGAACTGATGATTTTTTTAATCACTTTAGTTCCATTTTAAAAGAATCTGAAAAAATGGACGACTAACGTATGATCAAATTGGGTATGTTGATGTTCATAAAGGAATTGCACTGCGGTCGTTTTGGTTCTTCAAAACTATGCAGGAATTTTCAATATAAAAAGGATGGTTTTATCAAAAACATTTTGCAACCCACCATTCCTTTATACTGTGTCAACAATATCGCCCCAAGTTACTATGGCCCAATCTGCATCTATGTTCACTTCAGCAGAAATATTCGATGTCCAGCTTCGAAATTCGAAATTCCTCAAAACCGTATTTCGATTAAAAACTCATTTTATCTCTGCACTTTAAACAATAAGTTACCTGCAGATTCCCACGTCGTCAGGGTCATTGACGTCTCATGGATTGTCAATCGAGTTTTTTTAAATCGATTCCAGAGTTTTTTCGAATCGATTCCTGCAATGCCTGTATCGGAATCCGGCACCTAACGAGCTTAGTTTTGTATATTAATAATGAAATCTATTTTATATACCCAGTAGTAAGCAGAATTGGTTTTATTTATACTAATGTGCTTAATACCTACTTATTTGAACAATAGACCTGCCTACTGAACTTTCGAATGTTTTAGAATGAGAAATGAAAATTTTAAAATATTCCACCTTTACTTAGGTACCTTCGTAGAATGATTTTGATTGGAAGGGGAGGCTGATTTTAACTAACTAAGTATACTATCTACATTTCAATTTTTATTAGGTAAAGTACCTAGTATACTTACTATTTAAGATCATAGCAGACATATTAACCCGGAAAGGGATCGTCACCGTATCGCCTTTCGCCTCGCCGTCAACCAGGCGTCAACCTAACGCAAGCACGTAACGTAAGCGAATCGGCTACGTTACGGCTAAGCGAGCGAGACGCCGCCGCGCTTACGGCTCGCTGACCGCTGGTTGAAGGCTAGGCCGCCTAGCCTTCGACCAGCATTCGGTCTTCAGCCTAGGCAGCGCGGGGACGACGAGCCGTGAGCGCGGCGTCGTCGGGTCGCCGTGGTCGCTACGGCCGCTACGCAGCGGATCGGCTACGGCGTAGCCGATCCTATGAGTCTCATACAAAGAATACTGAACGGCTCGAGTTGATAGGCCGTTTTTCCATTAGCCGGCACTGCACCGGCACCGGCACCGGCGCCGGTGGTGGGGATGCAAAAATGTATGAAACCGTGCCGGTGCCGGCGCCGGTAAGTGGAAAAGCGAGCCGTACATTTTCATACATTTTTGCTTCCCCGGCGCCGGTGCCGGTGCCGCTGCCGGTGCCGTGCCGGGCTAATGGAAAAACGCCCATACGGTTACGTACGATCCCTTTCCGAGTTGATCTCTGCTACGAACTTTAGCTTGGAGTTACTAACATACAACAAACACTCCATTTTTCCACAAACTTTCTTATTACTTAGCAAAGCAACGACGATGTGGTTTTTATATTGCTTCCCACAACTTTTTGTAAGTTATGCGCAGTCGTGCCGGGGTGTCGTGCCGTTGTCGGTCACTGTAATAACGATTGAAAACCTATAAATCGTCTAAGATTGAGAAACTTATTGCTCAAATAAAATATTGACAAAGAAAAAAAAAAAGAATTACTTAGGTAACATTACAAGCAATCAACAGTCAATTGTTTTGGACATTCAAACAATAGGAGTTAGATAATTGTCGTCTCAATATTTGGACATTGTGCATTCATCTTATCTGTTTATACGGTGCCGTTGGATTTGTAAGGAGCTATTAATCAAAGTTTCAGAAGAATTGGTATGAGGAGGTGGTAATGAGGCAACAACAAAACCACCTACCTAGGTACCTACCTAAAAGATGATTGTATAAAAAAAAATCACCCAAATTGGTAGGTACTCACAACGACACAACTAGCGTGATACGCTAAAGATTACCAAAGTACTTACTTATGAGTTTTTGAAATTAATTAATACCTACTTAATATCCTATTTTTTACAAATTAAAAATAAGTAATTAATTACCTACCACTTTAAAATACAAAAAAATGTGCCGCGTCTAGGCATAACAAATTATAATTACCTATTATCACTGGGAATACATAGATGATTTACCTAGATTGAATCAGGAAGCATGTATAGTGCCAAAATTATCAAAATACCTACATTTACTTTACTACTTTTTTAGACTTTACTTTACCTACCTTACTTTACTCCAAGTTTTATTTAAAACAAATCAACGAACCACTTTCTCATGCGAAAGAATGTAAAATTGTGATTTCAAGTATTTCGTTCAAATGTTAGCTGCATCCGAACCCGGAAATAATAAATCTAAGTTTATAACCGTATAATAAAATGTACAGTTATGCAAACACGGATGAGTACCAAGTTATGTTCAACCAATAAGCGTAATTTGTAGGTGCTAATACCTCAACATGCGAATACTTTTACACATTTTCCCTTTTACTTATGAAAGACGTTTAAAGTTGGACACTGATTAAACAACGTCCTGTCTCTATTCGTCACTATCCGCAAATAAAGACAGGACGTTGTTTAACCAGTGTTCAACTTTAAATAACTTTCATAAGTAAGACCCTTTGGGTTCAAGTAGGCTCTAAGTGACCTCGCCTACTGGGCGTCTAGTCGCTGCGAAATTGACGCTCAGTTTGCACTGGTTTGCGTCTAGTCGCGATGTCACCGCGTCTGACTGTCTGACTAACCCACTTGTCGCATGCAAGTGTCGTCGTCTAGTCGCTGCTTCCGGGCGACTCCCCTAACCTGTCGTTGCGACATCGACACTGCGCCAAAAATGTCAAGTGTGCGGAGCTCTGAACAAAATGTTTGAAAATTTTCTGCTACAGCCTGTCGCGACGCAAGTCCCCGAGCTGTCGCTGTCGCTTGTCGCTCTGTGTGCGCAGTCTCTAAGACAAACCCACGCGTTTGATCTACATAATCTACGGACAACATTATTTGAATAGATATTAATGTATTGTGCTTTTTAGATTCATTCATAAATTTCGTTTCGAAATTGGCATCGAGTTTCACCATGAAAATAACGGAAAAAGTTAACCTTATTCTTTGTTATCCGATTCATCTTGGCTTGGTGTAGAGAACCGAATGTTAGGTACCTGTGCATTAAACAGTCAGTCATCTAATTATTTTTATTAGAATAGATGTACTTACTTCTATTCTAGGTATTGTACTTCCTCCTCCTCGCATCGTTTTCCTCATTGCTGAGGGTCGTGATCCCCTGACCATGGAGTCATCTTTGTTTTTATAATTTGGCGCCACCTGTTCCTATCTTTGGCCTCGTGGAGCGCGTCATGCAGCTTGGTGTCCAGCGTAGAGCGGATTTGGTCCGACCATCTAAGTGGACTACGACCTCTCGGGCGTTTGCCTTCGATTTTGCCAGTAACCATCAGCTGTTCGAGGTTATGTCCGTCTTTCCTGGCTATGTGACCGAAAAACTCCAGTACTCGGCGCAAGCAGATGGAAGAGAGCCTGGTTTTGATTCTCAGTTCACGTAGGATAGACTCGTTCGTGCGAAATGCAGTCCAGGGAATCTGAAGCATTTTCCTCCAGCACCACATCTCGAAGGCATCTATGCGGTCCCGATCGGCCTTTTTTAGAGTCCACGTCTCAGATCCGTAGCTAAATATGGAGAAGACCAGGGAATTAATAAGTTTTATTTTAGTCTTCCGCGAGATGTTGCGGTCTTTCCAAATTTTGTGCATCTGGGTCATTGCATTCTTGGCCATGCCTATTCGCCTTCTCACTTCTTTCTCGCAGGATCCCGTGTTGCAGATGTTAGAGCCCAAGTAAATAAAATCCTCGACCGTTTCAAGAGGTAGGGCACCTGTTAACTGTAGTTGGCTGGTTCGGTCTATTACCATTAGTTTGGTCTTAGAGTGGTTAATTTTGAGACCCAGTTCCAGGCTGATCCTTTCCATTCTGTCTAAAAGCTGTGCCATTTCGTTTTCGTTGGCAGCGAGCAGTGTGGTGTCGTCTGCATAGCGGAGATTAGAGATTTTAGTGCCACCTATGGTAACACCACCCTCCCAGCCTTCACATGTTTTTCTTATTATATACTCTCCATAAGCGTTAAATAGAATAGGGGACAGAATGCAACCTTGCCTTACACCTTTTTCGGTCATTGTATTGTACTTAGGTCATTATAAAAGTTTCATTGATTTGAGCTTTGCACTTAGTTGGAAAAAGTTTTCGAAAAAACTTGTCTAATTTCCTGTTGTCCATGCTGTTTTGCATTATGCAGTTATTTATTTCTCTACTTATGCTTAGGTAATTCAATTTTTTTTTAATTGTCTTCTAATTAAATTATCTTCAACCAGTATCATCGCTTATATCTTCCTGTGTCTATTGAATTGTATCTCTTTTTTGAGTTTTAATATATTTCTTTGTACAAACACCAATTGCAGCCAAACAGTAGTCGCAGCATACAATTTCCTTGTGATATCTCCCATAGGAAGCAGTGAAGCGAATCTGCATACAGCCAGTGTTAAGTACCTACTATGTATCCACGTTGCAAGGAAATGGCTGTAGCAGTCGCAGCTGTTGTATTGCCAGTATAAACTACAGCTTATTAGGTACGTACAGATTACCTAAGGATGATAATACACCTTAGACGTCATTGAACGTCACAACTTATTGATCGGAACCTAAGAAAACGACGACGATTCTTTATCTAAGATCGGAACAGTTTCAATAGTTACAGTATAATCTTCATCGCTATTTTCCAAACATCACACTAATATCACAGTAATCACAGTTAATTATTATAAATGCGAAAGTTTGGATGGATGTTTGTATGTTTGTTCCTCTTTAACTCGACAACCACTGAACCGATTTAGCTGAAATTTAAAATATAAATAGATAATGACCGTCATATCTGCGTTATAGCGTCGTAGCCATTGAGTTATAATACTACGTGTCGTAGCGTAGCCCCTAAAACTGTGCAATTCACGTCACCCGACTCATATTGAATGCTATAAAAATCGGCTCCAAAACGTAGATAATACGAATGCTGCGCAATCCATAAAGTTTATTTGATGGTTCATTCATACACATTGTCAAGCGTCTTGCTTTTGCCGTCTACTGCAATTGGACCAGATGTTGTAAAAAGGCTTTGGCGTCTGCAACAGTCGTGTAAAAGGTCCTTTATAAGCAACACAGTCTGCGGCTATGAGTTGGTGAGCCAAGTAATTGAAGGCTTTATGTAATAAGAAGTTATATGTATTTAGAGGTGTTAGTAGCTGTACCTAGTATCCATAGCTTTATATTAACCTCTCTCTTTCTCCCTAGGTTTGCTGCTCTTTCAGGGTTAAGCTCGCCTTTGTACATTGTCTATAATAATCTAATTTTGTCTGTAACTAAGGCTGATTTTAGCTTAGTTTAGCAGAAATGGCTACGCTGATTGATCTCGTCAGTGCTGGACAATCAGTACCTACTTTTTTTTGTGTTTGTCTTATTTTTCTCATTTTGTTATTTTGCTTTGTTGTATATTGTATTTGTTAAATAAATGTATTTTCTTTCTTTCTTTCTTTCAGTATCCTTATTTCATTGTAATAAAGATCACTCGCCTATCAGCGCTGAAGGTGAGCGTGAGACTAAAATCAGCCTTAGTATACTTCTGTTGTTTTTTGTGTACAATAAAGAATATAAGAATCTCTACAGACTCTCGCTAACTTCGACCAAGACTATCCAAGCTTTACCACGAACTTAAACCAGTTAAATCCAGTAAGGTTAATCGGCGATGCTTAGCTACATACTAATTCCACGGCAATCTGTGACTTTAGCTGTTGTCATTGCGACCGGGTGCCCCCACGCAGAACGTGGGTGGACTCACCTTTACTTTCCAATTTTAGACCAGACATAGTATAGGTACTGTACAATAATACAACTCCAGTGTAACTGCCTAGAATTTTTTTACAGTTTTCTGTTGATTCACTCATAAAAATGTCTGTGCATAAATAGAAATGCCCACTTCACCTTAGGAAATAGTAATATTGCTCAATCTGTGTCTGTGATTGATCATGTATTTATTTATAAATAAAAATATAAGACCTTCGCATCACTTGAGAACTAGGATCGATTTCACAAAAAGAAGAGTCCGGAAAATTAGTAACTTCTGGAAAAACTGAGTGATTTTTCTACCGAAATTTTACATGAAGTTGAAATTAGAACGGTAACGTTTGTCGGGTCAGTGTGTAAGCAAATAAAACATCTGGGCGTCGATTCTGGTACCGAACTTTTTATCAACCTCAACCAAAACCTCAACTAAAGCGACTGTTTCCATGACTACTAGCGGTTTGGTTTGGTTCGATCTCTTAAATGTCAGCCATTTGGTGAAATAGTAGAATAGCTTTTCAAAAATTTGTTCTGCCAAAGTGCAGAACCTCACCACAACTGAGTCGTTTGTTATTAGTAGTCATGGAAACAGTCGCTTTAGTTGAGGTTTTGGTTGAGGTTGATAAAAAGTTCGGTACGAGAATCGACGTCCTGACTCTTGAAGTCATGAACTTTAAGCTTTTAGCTGTTTTAGAAAAGTAATTTATAATTTTATAAGTACACCGGCAGCGTCAGAAAAAGCGTTTGCTGAAATGCTCGGCGCATGGTTTAGTTTGCAGAAAACTTACACACCACCTTGCGAGTAGCAACCACTATGTCAACCTTAGTACCCATAGGAAGGACATGGTCAATACGTGAGGAGCTAACATCACAGTTTCCTTGCGAGGCTATCCTCAGTTTTAAGCACGTGCTTTCCGAGACGAAAGATCCATTGATTTACGTGCTAGATTTTCAACACACGACTGAAGGTGAATCGAGATTTGAATCACTTGGAAGGTTACTACAATCTTAGTGAAAAAATCTAAGTGCAAGCTTATCCAACTGGCAGAAGATGACGTTTATCCAACAAATACACAAGATTAGTACTTACAAAACAAAATTTGCAGAAACTTGTAGGTATTGGGTATACCTACCTAATGCTTTGCAAATAGTTCTAAAGGAAGGAGTTCTAAAAACCTACTAGTGTGTGGGTGAACATTAAAAAATATAAGTAAGTAAGTATAAGTATATAAATTTTAATATAAAAAGTAGTTAGAACACGCTTATTTGAAATGAAAAATTAGCCATCTTTTCTTTGCACCACAGCATTGGGAATATTGTGATACTTGTAAAATAATTTACTATGGCTGTGGAGTTAAAAGCAAAATATGAATGGCCCCGTACAATAAGTATAAGTACACACATGTAAGTAAAGCTCAACACGTAGGTACCTACTCTGTCATAAATAAGTCGGAAGTACTTCAACGGGAGTTTGTTTTTGCACTTAAAATGTTTGGATATAAATCTTATTTCAGTACGAAATTGTGCCTGAAATGATCGCTAGGCAGTTCATTTCATGAATATTCTAAAGAAACTGTCAGTCTTCTAAAGAAAATCGGACAAAGTGAATTGATAATACAAGACACAATTAAAACTGTTAAATTGTGACTGAATTTAAATAAATTAGAATGATTTTTGTCCCTTTCGGCGGCATGCTAACTAGCAGTCTATCTATCTATACTACCTAATAAATAAGGCAGGTCTATGTCTGAGAGAATGTCTACCGTGCCTTGAGGCTCAGGGGCGGTCGCAGACTTTGATTTTGGGGGGGGGTCACGTTTTTTGCTAGTACCTACACGTTTTGCAAATACCTACCTATTTTTTTCAGAATGTTAGAGGTTTGTCAAGGATTTTGGGGGGGATCATGCATGACCCCCATGAATGACCCCCCCCCCTCGGACCGCGCATGTTGAGGGTACAGTGCCTCGAGCACCAGTATGCACAAGTTTAGATACTATTCTATCCGTGACTATAGTAAAGTATCTCAATTGTATGGAATTCAGTGCAGCGCCTCTAGCGGTAACTTGTCTAAACTAAGTTTAGTCCATACAATAATCCGTTCTTTACTATACGTAGTCACGGATAGAATAGTAAACTTGTGCATACTAGCGCTCGAGGCACTGTCGTAAAGTTGTGATCCTGTTTCGTTTCGCAAGTTCGTCGCTTCATTTTCGCTTTTAAATGAAACGGAAATGGTCATCGCCTACATAGTCTACAAAGAATAGCCGCTAGCCATTATCCAAAACCTATTATTAAAACATAAAGATTCCGTAATTTACATAAATCGGCGGTAAAACCACGCTGTCAAATGTAGTCCGATGCCCGATTTTGGTTGGAAATAATGGCACGTTTTATCATAATTCTTATTTATAATAATAATATTAATACCTATAAAAGTATTCCGACATCTTGGAACACCTGGAGGCTTTTGCCACTCTTGCGAGATTATGTTTTAATTAAAAAAACCTTTTACGTCACACTATAAATGCGCAAGTTTGTAAGTCTGTTACTTTTATTATTTCTACACACTGAAGTGGCGAACGAATTTAGATGAAATTTCAAAAGAACATTATTATAGCTTGGTTTTAACACATCCTTTTTCTCTTGACTTTGCCCGTGGAATAAGCATGTAGGTTAGGTACCTCTACCTTTTTCCTTTGACTTTGCTTGTTAAATGGCAGCTGGGTAAAGTGTCAGGAAGCAAATCTCAGTAGTGCTTAGGGGAAAATGTTGAGATAGAACAGGCTTGCCCAGCACCTACACCATCCTCTCAGCTTAATCGGCCATATACCTACATAGGAAAGACATGGTCATACAATGTAGAGCTGTTCTGATCGCAAAAGTTTAAAAAAGACAAATGTAGAGCTGACTAAACCACGGTTTCCTCACGATGTTTTTTTTTTCATGTTCGAAATGACAGTAATAATAAGACAAGACACAAAAAACCAAGTATTAACCACTGAGTGCAGGGATGAATAAAAGTTCTAGCTTCTATGATCAGAACCAAACATCAAACAGCCTTCATTAGTTTTGTCATACTTCGTCTTAAAATGCAGTATACCTAAATACCTACACTCTTGGATCGGTACCTAACTACAACCAGAAAAGGTAGTCATTATGCTAATTCCGTTACGATTACGAAGTGTCACAGAATTATCTATAATCTATAGCACAGATTAGTAGGTAACTATTGAATAAAGACATTAAAAATCGGGTTCTTGTAGAAAGGTACTTACTTACATTCTTATCCTACAATATATCTATGATTATCTAAGTGTTAGTTTATATTACTTACCTATTCTAACATTTAACGATCTGGAGGTCGTCAGTTTGAATACCGGCCGTGCATTTATGGATTTTTGATTTCTAAAAATTTATCAATGAAAACAAGCATGATAATCGTTTTTAGATTTAGGAGTAATCCCCAGAAACGTCTCGCTTGGTGTCCAGACACTCGGTAATTTTTTTGTAGGTTTTACAGATAGGTATTAATACCTACTTTCTTTTTAAATTAGGTAGGTACAGATAAGTTGCTTTTGTAAATAATAAAATTCCCATGCTATTATTAAACTTACGAAAAACAAACACACAAGAAACAAAAGTCACACATGCAAGAGAGACATCATTTAGTGTGAAATACACTTATCAAAATCTTACGGAAAATGTTAAGTTTAAAATTGAAATATTACTGATTATTTCCTTTGATTCGACGATATAAAGTAAGTTTGTTTGAGCTGGTGGCCAACTCTGGAGACGGAGTTTTTAGGCCGGCAATGTCCCCAACAAAATAGTTTTATTTTATGGAGTTAGGTATTATAAGACCATTACGGTCTGACCATTGTATAGGGCTTCGTGGGGTTTGTAGAGCATCTCTAGATCTCCAAATCTTCGTCTAGGTCCACAAGGTTGTATCATTCTTCTATCAATAAGGAGTTTCGCTACCTTACCAACTACTTTTGTACGAGAAATTAATAAACTCATGTAGAAATTTTAATTAATTCATCCCGTGTACATTTTCTTGTCCCTTCATCAATCAAATAAACTGGTATGCTTTCTCCAGAATGCACCTTCACTACCTATCGAACCGGAACAGTGAGATGGTACCATGATTCGATAGAAAAATCAAATGCAAATTCACACCTGCTATGTTTACTATCATATCCGTGTGAGCTCATCTATTTGGTTTTTATCTGACTTCGAAATATGGAGAACAAAATTCGATGAGCAGGTACCTATTTAGTTGTGTCGTACCTAGTATTATTATCTATTCTATGGTTGTGTACTAAATTGGGTTTATTCGAAACAGCTAATAATAAAACAGCGATTTCTAATTTTTATTTAAATGGGATAGACAATTTATAATTATTATCTGTCTTATTAATATCCGTCTGGGTATTAGTTGGTACCTATCTAAGACTGGTAGTGAAGGTACATTCTGGAAAATGAATAAATGAATGATAAATCTTTATTGTAATCGTCTTGTAAAATTCATAAAAGAATAAACCTAATGATATTTAGGTAAGGTAATAAAATAATGTGCGGATGTTATTTTTTAGAAAACTCCTCCATTTTTTAACGCAATCTCAAAAGGTGTAAACTAAGACACGTCAGATCACACGGTTGCAAATTCACACACAAATCAACCAATTACGAACGTATCCATCAGAATTACAAAGGCTTAATTTCCACGTCGCCATGCTAAATAATTACAGGTATAAAGGCCTGGTCGCCCACTTACACACAGTGATGGATTGAGGCATGATAATTGATCTGTTCATGCAGTGAAGGCAAATGAAACATGGAAGCATCTCTATCGCAAGACAAGGTTTTTTTTAATTTAAAACTGACTATTTAACAAATAAGTCAAAAGTCAAATTCATTTATTCAATAAAATCACTTCGTCTATCACTTTGAATCGTCTTAAGAGCTAGGTGATTCTACTACTGTTCCTTCGCGACCAAGTCCGTAAAGAACGAGGGCAACGAACACGGTTTGAGGCCTAACTTTAAAATTATAGGTCCACATGGAGAGTAACACTGCTTCAAGCAAAAAAAACAATAATCGGTCCATAATGACGAAGAAATTGGTGAACCTACCTAAAAAAATATACATTGGTACAGTCAAACATAGATTATTCTTTCATTTTAAGTTTTAAGATTAGGAGGCCTGGTTGCCCTGGTGAGATAGTAGGTAAGTACCTCGACTTTCGATCCGAAGGTTTTTTCCAAACGTTTTTTTCATGATTAATCCAGTCTTGTTTCCCGCTAATTGGTCCGACCCAGTTTACTAGGACCTTGCTACAGCCCTGGACAACTCGGCCGCAAGCTTTGCCCACGCCGAAGTAAGTCCGTGAATGAATGGGCGGTTGAATATCAATGAACGCAAGAATCACTGAGCGACTGTGCCTATTATTATTCTTGTAGAATGTTTGAGAATCATTCAATTCGTTTATCTACAACTAGCTAGCCATCATTAATTTTTTCGGCAATCACTTTTATAGGTAGTTCATGACTACGATTAGCATGAATTAATTCTGACTGTTGGTTTTAGGTATGCCAAAGAAAAGAGACGGCAACCATCGAAATAATATTTCTTCAAAGACGGCAACAGACTTTTAGAGAACAAGCTTGAGAGAGTAGCCTGTTTAACCGACTTCAAAAAAAGAGGAGGTTCTAAGTTCGACTGTATAGATATGTATGTTTTTTATTTGTAGGTATGTTTACCGATATTAGTAGACCGATTCAGATGATTATTTTTTTATTTGAAAGGGCTTCCAATGTGGCCCCAGAATTTTATTTTATTTTTACAAAAGTACCTTATACCTAGGTAATTTAAGAAGCGAGTACCTACCTATAAAATCTAGAACTACTTTACCGAGCGCCTGGACACCAAGCGAGACGTTTCTGGGGGGGGGGGGCTTAATCTAAAAACGATTATCATGCTTATTTTCTTAAGTTATAAAGTAGCTGTCAATGAAACGGCCCTCTATTTAACCTAAATACCTTCGTCTTTACTCATACTAATTGTGGAGCGTAGGTGTAGGTACCTAGGTACTCGGTCTACCTCCATAGTATCAGCATGTCTGTAATACTGATGATCATCCAAAGACACGGCTAATCTGTAGTTTACAGTAGGGCCAACGGATCTAGGCATTCGTGAAGTTAGGCTTTTCGCTGCGCAGTAGAAAATTTTGTATGAAAAAGTTGCACTGCGCATCGAAACGGCCAACTTCACGAATGCCGAGATCCGTTGGCCCCAGTGTAGGTACCTAGGTAATCTATTATTGAATCCTGGCCGTGCATCAATGGATTTTTCCGGTGAAGGAAAACATCGAGGAAACCCGCAGCTTAGTCAGCCCCACATGACTAAGTTTTTCCTGTGGATATGCCCGGGAGGATGATGACTCCATCTCAACATTGTCCCAGTAGCCAACTCTTGTGAAGGAGTTTTTAGGCCGCCTAAAGGCCTCGATAAGCCGGGACAGACAATCCGACTTTTTCGGTGATTCCATCGAGATAACAGAATATAGGTTGAACTTTTCACTAAAACCACCTAAAACCCTAGTTTCTCTATCCTCTGATATTTAAGCACAAAGTGTAACTAACATAACCTATTTCAAAGGCATTTTACAAGCCTATTAACATTATATACGTCGGGTATCAGTGTTCCACCGCATTGCATGCAATCAGCGATGCTCCCTGGAGGCGCAAAAATATACGGCGATGTAAGGGTTCCCACTTTGGTAGCCTGAAGCACCCTGAAGTAGATCCTATATACCGAGCTATGCTCGGGTGCAAATAGAGAAAACTTAAAAAAAAAACCTTACAAAAAATAAACTTTCACTGCTGAGATTCGAACTTGAAGCCTTTGAAAGGCGGACACCCAATCCACTCGGTCACTTTGGTCTCAACCAATACTGTGAAATTACGAACCACATTGCACTGGTAAATTTTTTGCGTGAAAATGAAGACAAAACGAATTTTCTTAGATATTTATGAGACCTAGCTAGATCGATTTTTCGCCCAGTTAAACTCCCGTACCTTTTTCATCGAAATCGGAGCCGTTTTCGAGAACGTGAGTACCTACAGACAGACAAACAAACAAATATTGCTCGTTTAATAGAATAGGATAGGATAAAGCAATCCTACTGGACAAAGGTTTGAGATAGATGGGATCATTTGAAAACCAGTCAGCTTTTGGGCTTGCAACCTGTCACTTATGGAATTAATAATATGTACCAAATAGTATTTGGACATGCCTACCTCGTATTACATCTAAATGCTGGACATTCCTTCGATTAGGTACATCTAAAACATGCAAAATGCTCAAAGATGAGAAAGAATGGATTAGGGGGTTAGAATTGATGGATGGGATGATCGAAGAAGTCTTCAAATCGCATTATGTACTAGTCACCGAAATAATATTAGTAGATAGGTACCTACCTACCTACTACGTCTAGATAATATATAGCTCAATCTTCGGCAGTGTTTTTCGGTCACGTAGGTGATCGTATTGAATCGCGAAGTTATCTTTTGTATTCTACGAATTTTATAATTTAAATTACCTACATTGGTTTTTAGTTTAAAACAATGTCAGACACAGCCCTAAGGCTGTCCATTGTCCGTAGGTTAAAAACAAAAGTGAGCTCATGAAGCACCCTGTACCTATTATGGGCAGTGTGGGCCAGTCTATTGTTTATGCACTAACTTTGTTCAGGAGTTGTGTTGTGACAATATTTTGTGCTACGTGGTCCATTTATGCACCGCTACTAGACAATTTCATTTTTACACTTAGAAACTCTACCGCGGAAGTAGGTACCTCCGTGTCGGGGAACTTCTTTGATCACCCCCTTTCTTCAAAACACCTAGCACATAGCACAGAGAAACGTAGTAAAATTGCAGAGGGCGTTGCACCCCATTTGATTTTAGGGGGGCATTTGGCCCCCTCTGTTCCCCACTTCCGCGGTCCCTGCTGACTGACTACCCCCTTAGATTCAAAGGATCTTAAATGCCTAGGTAAGTAGGTACCTATAGATCTGAATCTACCGCGCCTTGGGGATACCTACGTCGTGAATGATCTGATCATGTTTCGTTTCGTAGGTACCTACCTAGGTATGTAAGTAGGTACCTATACGTTTTCGAGTTTGCTGTCGAGAGAATTAGGTAGTAATTTAAGGTAGACCTGTTAGAGTCACCCCTATAGTAGGTACCTGTACCTATAGGGGTGATTCTAACACACAAGGCTTTCAAATAGGTAGGTACCTACTAAAGTACCTACAGCAACGATAAAACTATTTCAGCGCTAGCCTTTTCGCTGTTCAAGCTGCTAATAATTCCGCTTTATCCCACTATATCCCACCCCATGGATGGGATTAATGGAAAAATATAGTTCTAATAGTTGAACCTGGACGCAGAGATAGCTCCCAATGGATTTCTGGAATAGCCGGATGGAAAATTAATGTTTTTTTTTTATTTTTTGGATCAGGGAAGTGAAACAAAAAAGCCTGTGTATTTTGAGGCACAAGCAAAGATGTTTAAAAAATAGATAGGTAGTATCTGTAATGCGAGCATAAGGGCTTGTACACAAAACTGCGATGCGATGCGAATTCGCATCGCAGAAATCCATAGTAACCTCTATCTACATACGAATACAGCGTAGTAGCTCGCAGATATTTGCGATGCGATGCGAATTCGCAGTTTTGTGTTCAAGCCCTAATGTAAAGTAAACATAGTTAAACACAACAGATTAATTTAAAAATGTAACCTCTTTGATCATTATCCGCACCACTAGTGCTGGCCTAAAGCGATACTATCGATATCGATGGCGCCTCACCCCATTAGTGATTCGACGCATGAACACCGCTTCCTTGACCAGCGTGACGCGTCATGCATCGATAAAACATGTTTTGTAATTAACACTTGGCTAATGGGTGGTTTGATTTACATTATTTTATTGGCAATTTGTTTGAGTAGGTAGTAAATGTTCTTATTGCAATTTTATGAGCTTTACGCGATAATAAATAAAGTGGACTGTATTTTTATCAAGCATTTCAGTCGTTTCGGTTTATAAGTTTTTATTAATTACGAACCGGACAGTGAAATAATTAAAATCTTCATGTATTTTTTAAAAGTTAAGACTGCCTATCTAAATACCTGCAGGTAGGTACTTGTTTGTTTTTATGATAGGTACTTAGTTCATTGTTGACACCTAGCTATACCTATATTAAAAGTCAAATGAAACCGAAAGCAATTCTGGACTAGCGACTTGTCCGATGGATAAATAATTAATTGAGGATGGAATGAAAGTGAATACTTGACAAAGTCTTAAAATGCTCAGGAATTGTTAGTTTTAACATTGCAGTAAATCCATTGCGTGTAAAAACAAGGAGCCATTCATATTTGATACAAATAAACCCCAGATCATAATTCATTGAGAACCAACACAATAAACGTAATAAATGTTTGTAGCTCGATGTTTGCAGTCAAATAAAATAGCGTAATCAAAGCCAGAATATTTTCATCCGCTACATAAAAGCAAACCGCAAACCAAAACACTATAAACAACCAGGAAAAATACGAAATAAAAGGCTGTACTATCCTAAAGTTTCCCCTAAACTTCTACGTTTGAGAAATATTACTACGTGCATGCATATGCGAGTATGCGAAGTTAGAGAATAATGGGGCTTACGCTTAAAAGCTTTTGCGGATAATCATGTCGTTAATTATTAGGTATGGCCATTATCCTGTAATGAAACTCTATTATAAACGGGGAACTGGGATATATTTTGTACTAAGCTGAGTTTTAAGCGCACGTTTAGCCGCGAGATGATTGTAAACACGTTTACGTTTGGAGTTAACGATAACCATTCATTTAGGCGATGTATCGAAACTGTGTTATGTAGTTCATAATAAAATTTAAGTTTGATCGAAAAACATTTTCTTTGAGATCAAACTTAATAAATTAATAAATGAAAACTAAAAATGGTTCAGTTAATATGAAAAATCATAGTTTGTTTGCTGTCAATAATGGATTAAATTCAAAGTTAATTTGTTTGCATTTACTTGGTCTTCAAATAATTTAAATAACTTATGAGCCATGGTACCTTCAATTAGTATGAAATTCTACGAAGTTGTTGTTGACCCGAATAACATCTCACATAATTTGCCTATCGCACGACGAAGTTATGAGCCCAATAACTTACTAACTTGGACTTCAAGTTACCAACTTGTTGGAAACATTAGCTTTCTGAGAGTTGCATTTACTCGTAATATACCTAGTATTAAGAAAGTGCTTTGATGTAAGTATATTCTTCATTCCATAACTTAACCTATGCATAATTTTAGTATAGTATTGAAAATTAAATGATCAAAGAAATACGATTTCAAAGAAGTGAATGAAATACCTATGCTCGTACTAGGCAATTTTTATTGTCCAAATATCTACTTACTGATACCTATCTACTTATATATAAATAACAATCAATTGCCGAGTGTAGGTACCTAACTATATAAGTGCTTAAGAACGGCTACACTTACTTGGCTAATTCTTTTTTGTTGTGTTTTCAAACCTACGGTAGTTAGTTAAACCTAGTCAAAAGTAGACATAACATAGACATAGATATAGTGTGACAAAAGTGTTGTGAAATTATTACCTGTGTCTTGTATTTATTTGAATTTTGTTTTAAAGTAAATTGATACTTTACCAACTGGGCACAGGTAGCTAAATACCTACCGGTTAAGAAACATCTGCCACACCTTAAAGCAATACTCAAGTATGTAGACACCTAAGTTGTTAACTTTATTAAATCTTTAAGTCATACATAATTTTATAAATTAACTTGCCAATCGATATTAAAACTTATTGACAATTACTAATTTGCACTGGTATTGGAAGAAGCTACATTGTACTACATGGGCGCATGATTTTGAAATGTCACGACATTAGGTCTACCTATTATTTTCACCCACGCACCCATTCAGATGGAAAACATGTGTGCTAGACCTGTTTCATACTTAGCGAAGACGGTTTTCATAAAATTCGGTATTTTATACCGTAGTGCAAATGAGATTTTAAATAAGGCCCGTAGAAAGTGTAATTTAACAATAAAGGTTTGTAATTCTGAACACTATCACAATTTTTATTCTTATTGATGTTAGTTTATTGCTCGTATACTTTTATAAAAATGGAATAGAAGTTTTTTATTATAGCTAAACTATCAAAATGTTAAACAAAATGAAATTGATTTTAGGTAGGTATCTACCTACAGTCTTTGTAAACCTAGATACTACCATGCATTTATACCCAAATATAGGTGCTTTAGTACCTATAACATAAAAGTATGTGTGTTCAATTAGATTTACCTAGATAGCGAAGCAAAAAGAACAAATCTCCAAGACATGACAAACATCTAAAGTAGCCTAATAAACGACGTACAAAATGTTTTGTAAGCAGTTAATGAGTTACTCATTAGTTTGTTACACTCACCTTTCCGCTCTAATGGTCTCGCATTGTCAACAGCGCCCACCTTACCAAGGCTGACACATTCACAACACTACGCATGACGTCACTTCCTACTTGCACTCCATTCATGAATTATCGATATCGATGATTGTCTTATGGTTGGAAGCACTAAATTTTGGCACGTCAAATTCAAATCACTGACACGGTTTTATTGACTTTTTAAAGTTTTTTTAATAAAAGCGTGTGTGCTAGCCGATGCACGCGCGAGTTTAGAGCACAGCACGCGCCGAAGCCTCCGTTCTTCGCCCCCGCAATTTTCGGCGCGTGGGCAGCTCGAACAACTGTTAGCTAAAGTCGAATTTGCGTAATAAATTACAATAAAATGCCCACAGTAAGAAACAAAATCTGTTTATTTTATAAGACGACCGCCGACAGCAGGGGACCGGATGAAAATGGCGAGCTTTCTTTATAAGCGTATGTTAGAATTTTAAATGAGTATCGAATAATGCATTCGGCATAAAAAGCTATCGGCATCGGCTAACAATATTATGTGAGCTGGTGCGTTGGGAAGCGAGTTGTCTCCGAGCACCTTGTATGGTGAAACAAGTTCGTCCGGAGTCCCACACGTTCGTACTTTTTGTAGCTCTGTGCAGGAAAGAGGCGAGCGCCTTCGACCAGGGTAAATAGACCCGCCGCATCTCTCACATCTACAGACACTGCTAGTAAGATTCCAGTAACAAAAGGATGGTTATGTGCCTGGGTGGGCTGGTTGGTTGTGTAGCATTGCACAGGTCGTGTGTTTGCAATCCACGTATCGTCCATGCATTCGCAATGGATCTGTCCACAGCTTTCCAGTAATAATTACGTCTCCTATTGGTTAGGCGAATATTGCCTCGAATATCTAAGTCGGGTTAGTTATGGACAAACAACGGGCTAAGATGTCCTAGGTACCTACTTAACTTACCTACAAAAAAATTAAAATGCACATTGAATATTTTGTTCCTTCTCAATAACTTGCTGCTATATCTACCGCTTAACTCAATCAATTGCAGCACGATTTTGCAAGGCGCTGTGACGAATAATGACTAACCTCGCATCCACACGTTGGGGCCAACATTGGTCCCAATGTCACTCGCCAACGTGTGGATCTAGCAAAATCAGCCCCAACGTTGGCCCCAACGTTGGGGCCAATGCAATTTTGTCAGCTCCACACGTTGGTGAGAGGCATTGGGGCCAACGTTGGCCCCAACATGTGGATGCGAGGAAGCCGGATAGGACAAATACCTAAGGACTTGTATTAAGTCTAATTTGAAAGATGTTCTCGTTCAGCGCATTCAGCTTTTATAGGTATGCATTCACCTTTAGGTACACTTTTTTGCAATAACCTAGTGATGTATTGCCTCAAAAAATCTTGATATCGATAAACAACAGTCATATTTTACCATTATGTAGGTAGGTATATCATTGTTAATTTGAGCCTCGCATTTTCAGTCGCCTTTTCTCTTCAAATCGAATAAAGCTCGTAGCTAGACCGTTAAAACAAATAATTCTGGGACACAATATTTGCAGAGCGTTTAATCAAACTAGACACACCGAATCCTATATCAATAGTGCTCGTAAGTACTTGCTTTGTGACGTGTAACACACAAAAGCTGGAACAAAGGCCTTTTGTGATCGTCCTTTTTCAATCTGACGAATCAATTCTACGTTTGAAAACAATGCATAGGTACCTACCTATTAATCCATCGTATTTGAGAGCAAGCACAGAAGAAATAATAGTGCTTAGGTACTAAAGCAAAGAAGTTTCACTCTGAACCATAAGACATTTATTTTTCAAGTTTCTAGCTAAATTATTTTGACAACGACGTACCTAATGATTTCCATGAGATAGAATTGTTCGCTCTTTGAATTTGCAACGAACAGGGGAAACCAAAAACCACGGGAGAATAGTCAAAGGATGTTGAATGGCGACCACGAACTGAATGAAACAGAGCAGGATGTTTCTAGGTTAATAACAATAGTGACCCGTAAACGGGGAAAAGGCACACTCTATAAGGGCTTGATGCCGAAATTATGGTGGTTCATTATCAAATGATATTGAATCTTAAAAGTAGAATTATAAAACTCATTTTACACAGAAGAGACGATTCTGAGTGATATAGGTCTTTACTGAGTCACAATCGCAATCGCATTTATTGACAAAGTCCCGACATCTGGTTCCCGACGGATCGGTCCAATTATGTATCCTTCTACAATTTTGCACGGGCCTATTTGTCATACTAAAAGAAACCTTGTTTAAACGGAATAAAGACATTCCTGTTCAAAGAGGCTTAAGCGTCAGGAGTTGATTCCCATTCCTCATTTCTCTGCCAATTTACAATATGAAAAATTACTACCTACAACTCAGTGTATTTATTATTGGTTTCTTTTACTATGAAATCCCAAAACCCAAAGAAACAGAAGGATTAATAATGGACAACAGGAAGGAGTTATATAAGATATTTTTTCTGTAGGTACTACCATAGCTACTCGTATCAAAATCTTCTTTAAATTTTTTCTCAGGCTCGCAAATAATGTTCCGAAAAAATAAATTACGAAATAAAACAGCCAAGGTAAGTAACCGTTTTAAATAAGAAAATGAACATTTCAGCGGAAAATTCTTGAGAAAGACCCATGAATGAGGATACTGAAATAAAATGTGCCGAAGAAAAGATACCTACCTAATGACGAAACATCTGGCGCTTAGTTGAAATGGAATTCTGTAATTCTGTTGAAAATTAGGATAGGTTTTTTCGGTTATCATTGACTGCTGACCCCTGCCAAAGAATAGCGAGAAGTTATCGTGAGTTTACTGGTGAGCAAATAATATTTTTATCAGTTCTTGGAGTTGCTTAATAATAATTCACACTGTATTTTGTTTAATATTTAAAACTCTTTATGCTACGCGGTGTTTGAACTCCGTAGTAAATACCTAGTATTGTATAACTAGATAGGTAAGTAAGTACCTATGTAAAATAATTAGATAAAAGAAAGATTGAGGATGGATAAAATCAGCTCATAAAACATATTTCTAGGTGTTTAAATAATATTGTAGGTAGGTACCTACTTATGTATTTATAAAAAAAAGTAGGTAGGTATTACTTATGTAGTAGTGGTTCCCATAACACAAGCTCTGCTTACTTTTGGGTGTGCTTTGGGGCTACACGATGATTATGTGAAATGTCCAGCATTATTTATTATTAAATTATTTATTTATTTATACCTACACAGTTTTACGTAAGTAGGTACCTAGAGTACAACTTTCGAATGATTGGAAAGAGACGGTAAGCCAGTGAATCCTCCCCAGTGTGATATTTATAAATATCATATTAGATTACAGTGTCATAAATATTATTGCCAAATAGTCACAAGTATTCACAAAATATGCTTCACAAACTGAATGATTCATCAACAAGATGATTGTGGTCGACGCGTTACAAGATGATAACTTTTGAACCTATCGGATAAAGTTATTATTTTTAATAATGCGTAGCAAATGGCAAATTATTCTTTTAAAATTAGATAATCTAGGCATCAAAATGTGACTTTGTCGGAAATCTTTTCGAAATACCGGGATGTAGCAAACATCAAAAATCACTAGGTAATTCAGAATATTAGGTTTGTACAACGAGTTCCTTTGATTAATATTTAAAAAATTCTACTAAGTCTGAAATAAGATGTAGGTACTTATAGGTAGTCTAACGTATACCTACACCGCACTGTGACGTAGCTAATACAGAGCTAACGTATATCGTGGTTATTTTTAAAATAAATGACCTGCCTGCACATAAGTAACCTAATGTGTCTATAGTAGTCTATAATAAACAAACGTTGCATCAAAGTTGCAGTTTCTCATTCCCTATTTACTCAATGAACAAGGCGATTATTCCCGACCTTCGGCTACAACTTCAATTCACTACCACGAGTCACACTGCATGTAACCCGAGCCATTGGTTTCCGTTGACTTCCCGTGTCGGTCCCTACCCGACATTGATTTGACAAAACAAATTACTCCGCATAGAACAGTTCCGTCAAGCGTATAATTATGTGTTATTGATAATACTATTTACTTTGACCCCCGATACGACCCTTTGATAAAGCTTGGAGTTGGTGTTATTCGTTGTGTGGCGGCGAATGGGACGGGTTGAAAACGAAAATGTGCCTTTGTGGGACAAAATGAAGTGTGCGTTTTTATTGTGTTTGTGCTTTTGTGTCACTGTTTATGGATCGCCGAGTGAGTATGGTTTATTTATTGAGCACCTCGATTAGGGATTTTACGATTGGTGAATAAATATCATAATCTTGAAATGGTTTTACGGTTATTGAACTAAAAATAATGTTTAAAATCAAAACTTTTCGTTCCAATGATGAGAGTAGGTACCTACCTACAGTGTGTAAGTAGGTAAATCATATAGGTACAGTTGGGCCGACGGATCTAGGCGTACGTGAAGTCAGGCTCTGCGCTGCGCAGTAGAAAATTTTGTATGAAAAAGTTGCACTGCGCATCGAAACGGCTAACTTCACGCACGCCGAGATCCGTTGGCCGTACTGTACCTACCTATTAGCAATTACCTAACCTACTTAGGTGCCTACGTACCTACTTTTTTTCTCAGGCAGTAGGTAGATAGTCTAGCAAAATTCAATGTGTCTTCAGACAAGGGCATTGATTGTGTAAAAATGACTTCCTATTTCTAGTAGGTAGGTAGGTATTCAAACTTCATATCCGTAGTAGGTAGGTAGGTACTCTTGAAAGCAATACATTTCTAGTAGGTACCTACCTACCTATTATCTTTAGGTAGATAGATTCTACATAGATAGATAGCTACATAGATAGGTAGGTATTAGTATTAGCTGTTATACTTACAACCTATTAATAGGTACCTAGGTACCTACATTGTAATACCTAGTAAAAGTAAGGCCAACAATTTTATGGTAGGTACCTACCTAGGTGGTACAGCTCATCCTTCTTCTACTCTTACTAAATTACTTATACTTAAATAAAACCCCTTAAACTCGGAGGTCTGAAAGATATAAGTACCTAGGTATAAAAAATAATGGAAGGATCTCTTTCGCATCGCTTGTACTGAAATTGGATCCTATCAACGCGTAACATCTGACCTTAGCGGTTGTAGGTTGCGGTTCAAGTGCGTATTATCGCTTATCCTGCATTATCTTTCATTCACAACTCTCGTGGAATTATTTATACCTACGACTAAATAAGAACAAGCTAAAAAAACAAACAATGTAGGAGAAGGTACTGTACATAGGTACCTACATTATACAGAGTGGATGTTTAATTAAATAAGTAGGTACCTACCTAATTAGGTAGTATCGTGTCTACCTATGGCCTATTGGGTCCTTACCTATACCTAAGAAATTAACAAAAGCTGTTTTTACAAAAGGCTAATACAGAAAAGAAACTTGGTAGGTAGGTAATTAATTAACATTTACCTAAGTGAGTGGCTTAGGTGAGTGGGGTGTATTGTAGGGTCAGGGAGGGTACGGTGACTCAGGAGACAACAGTGACTCACACGTGTTTTGACTAGAACGGCGTGCTTTAGATGGCTATCTCTGTCACACAATTGAAGCGTGTGTACCCCAAATGTGTTCAAATCAAACCAATCAGGCGGCGGATCGAGCGCAGTACCGAGGTGTCACCGCATTTCTTAGTTTCCGCGCCTACAAAATTACTTTTAAGGTAAGTTTCTTTTGTTTGTCAAACCTTAGTTTATCGTAATTTGTGGTGACCATTATGTTTGCCGTATAGTAGATATTGTAGAAGTCTTATTTGTGTAGTTCTTTGATGTGTTTGTTAGCTGATTCGATTGTCGTCATTGAATATTTTCAAAACGGCGTAGTTGCGAACAGTGACTCAATTTTAAAAAGTACACAGTGACTCATGAGTCTCTGTGTATTGGTGCAGCGTAAAGACCTAAAATAAATTACTTTAGCATTCTATAATTCTATTTTTATTTTTTCATCAATACAATGCCACGGCCACCGACTACCACGACGAGAAAAATAGGAAATACTCCTGCTGAAAGAATAAAAGTGGGGATAAGGTTGATCTCAGTAATAATGATTTTAGGTTGATATGAACAACATTTTGAGACTAGAATAATTCATCTTTATTTCTAATAAAAAATTAATGATAAATAATTAACGTTTTTTCATTTATTAATACTAATTACCACTACTGAATCACTGAGCCACTCTGTACACCTAGTGGTACACAGTTGCTCAATTCTCACTTTTTGATTTTTGGTTTGTAATTTTGTTTTAGCAGTATTTAATGAAAATATAATGATGCCATATTAAACTAGGATAGTTTAGCAACAACATGTGCAAATTTCAGGTTAATCCTTTGAGTTCTTCTACATTTTAGAGCCCTCTGAAAAAATCCGAGCCAACCTAGCCTCCCTGACCCTACTAGGTAGGCACGTAGTACTATACCTGCCTTGATTAGGTACTATGTTTATCTTGATTCTATTTAAAAAAAAAAAACGA
Organism: Camptogramma bilineatum; assembly: GCA_958496255.1. Lineage (NCBI taxonomy): Eukaryota > Metazoa > Arthropoda > Insecta > Lepidoptera > Geometridae > Camptogramma > Camptogramma bilineatum. The sequence goes on along the minus strand of OY292473.1, from coordinate 5,489,797 downwards.
GAAATGTAAACCGGTTCACGACTGCATCCTCAATGTAAAAAAAGATTCAGATCTTAAAATGCTGAAGATTTTTTAAACATGTTTCAAATTCTAGTTCAATTTTATTCAATTTTAAAAAATCTAAATATTTTGTCGTTTCTAAACGACATTTTAGATTTTTTGTTAATTAAATAAAATTAAATCATTTTTGATACCTAATTTACTTAAAATAAACGCGTCACACATCGATATCGATATTATAGCCATCCTACTTTAGACATCACTATTATTTTCATTTCGATTTTGTTTATAAATGTCAAACCAGTAGTTGGGGCTTTTTGGCGGGAATTTGAGAAGTCAAGTTTCATTTTTGTTTTATTTTCCAAAACTTGTGTTTCTTCGAATGTTAATGTGTAATAATGGTGGATTATTAACCGTTAAGTGTTCGTGAACGTGCATAAGTGTGGGGAAGTGAAACAAAATTGGATAACATTGCTTTTCAAGTTCTCCCAAATAGTCCGTGTTGATGTTTCAGTAAAGCCCCACATCTTTACTGAGGCACAAGGGGAGGGGTGGGATATTATATTTATGTATTGTGTTATGTATTTATATATCTTATTTATCTATAAACTTGCAAGATTATTTAATTACTTGACACTGGCTGAATGCACAACCGTGCGAAGCCAAAATGAAGAAAAAAAAAAAAAAAAAAAACCAGTAGTTGACTGACACTTGACAGTGACAATTGGGAATTTGGTTGGATCCGTCATCGATGAAGTTAAGTTATTTTGTTTGTAAACAAACAAACCAAACCGAACCGGCATTTTTCCTTCTACACTTTGCCAAAGAGTAATAGATAAAGTGCACTTTATTGCAGACATTTCAGTAATTCTCATGATTATTTTAATCTCTTGCAGATTCATTGAAGGATCCGTATATTTGTGGACAGCCAGCTTGTGCAAGTAAGTTAATAGTACTAGTATTCATGATCACTACTTATTTCATTAAATACCTTCATTCAAATCCACTCCACGCACGTTATCAATACATAACGTGCAATGATATGTCAATTGAAATCATCATTGCAAGCTAGCTAAGTGTTTAGGTACTTGGGTACATCTAATAAAATGGGAAACTCGTCGAAAAATGTTATTCCATGCTAGTTTCATAGTAGGTACATAGGTTCCTTAGGTTTTTTAATTAAATAATTTCAAAAGTCAATCATAACATAACTACTAATTTATACTTAAATTGATCTGCTTCTTTCACAATGACTTCTCTTCCGAAACCTAAGTTGACTGGAGAGTAAAATAACTAGACTAACCTTCTTCATCAAAATGATATCCTAGGTACAGCATAAGCCTGTACCCATGGACGTATATAAGGGGGGGATTTAGGGGGTCCGGACCCCCCCCCCCCCTTAGCCCATTAAGTTCGGAGGAAACCTAGTCAATTTTTGTATTTTGGAACCCTTGGACCCCCCCCCCTTAACAAAGATTTTTGTATATTGGAACCTTTGGACCCCCCCCCCCCCCTTAACAAAGCTATAGCTACGCCCCTGCCTGTACCTAAAGCTTATATTAGAGGTACTTACCTCCTCCTGATGCTGTTTTATATATTTAGTAGTATTAATAGGTCCTAGTAGATTATTTGATTAATGGTTCGATTCCCACCCAAGACAAGCATTTGTGTGATGAACAGTGATCAGAATGAGGCGGGCTAAAATACCTAAAGTTCGAAAAATAACAGAGACAAATGGAGACGCCTTAGAACTAAATATTTTTCGACCCAATTATTTCCGTTTCCGGGACATTAATAAAGAACATCTAACATTAAGGTGAATCAATTTTTTACCTGAGTTAATAACAAAAACTAAAATGTAAATTATAAGGATAAAAAACTTTTTTCCGTCGGTCAAATAGAAAAATTATTTGAATTAGTTCACAATATTATTAACATTAATTTTAAATGTACTTACTCACTGTGAAAATTGTGCCAACTTTCAATAAAATTCTTACTTACTACAAAATATAAAATTCTAAAAAGGAAGTCTCTCCTTTTTTGCCTCTGTTCTTTGAACTTTAGGTATTTTAGCCCGCCTGATTCCGATCACTGGTGATGAACAATGAAAATAGATGTTTGTTCTGTGTCTGGGTTTATAAAGTATTATATTTAAAGTACCTATATAAGTGTTCTATCAGCTATTTGGTTCCCGTAGTACAAGCTTTGCTTAGATTGGGGCTAGATGGCGCTGTGTGAAATGTCCAGCAATATTTATTTATTGAATTAATACCATTAATACCTAAAACTTTTCTCCTCCCACCCATAGTGTGTAATTTTTTTTTCTTTCAGAATCTGAAAAGTTTAAATACTCACCGGATATTGTCTATCACTATGAGTACAAAGTGAATGTTGAGACCTACTTTGCTGGCTCCAGCAACAACCGCTCTACGCTTGATGTTAAGGCTGTGGTAAGTTACCTATCTTTGTTCAAGTCTAGTAAATTTTTAATATTCTAAAAGATCTGAAATACAAAGAGTGAAATGGAAAAGAAAACTTAATTATTTTGAAAGAGATCAGCATCAATTAAGTAACTAAGTTTATAATATAAGTGTGATTTGTGTGATGTGATAATAGAATTAAGTTGTAGGAAAATCCACAGGTCTTAGTAATAAACCAACTTATACATTCTCTCACAGCCAATGTATAAATTTCATGTTTTTTTTTTGATGTGATAACGTCTTATAAATCGACGCCGGCTGCACGCACGAAAAAGTGTCACGTTCCGCCTGAGCCGAGCGTGCAAGCGAGAGCGCGGAACAAGCGATAGAGAGGCGCGATCTTTCATCAATTTCTTTTGACGTTATCATGTAAAATTATCGTCCCTAAACCGACTTTACAGACAACCTTGACTGGCCTCTTAGCTCAGTTGGTAGTAGCTCTGCCTTCTGTGCTGTAAGTTGTGGGTTCCATTCCCACCCAGGACAAACATTTGTGTGATGATGAACATAGATGTTTGTTCTGTCTGGGTGTTATAAAGTATTCTATGTATGTTTTTACAAAAAAACAGGTTATAAGTATTCTATCAGTCATCTGGTTCCCATAGTACAAGCTTTGCTTAGTTTGGGGCTAGATGGCGCTGTGTGAAATGTCCACTAATATTTAAAAAAAAGTTCATTTTTCTTACTTGTATAAAAATTTCATGTTTTTCAATAGACCAAGGTCCAGTTCATCACACCATGTGAGGGTCTTCTGCAACTCAGTGAGGTGACGCTGATAGACCAGGATGAGAACTATCCGGTGGAACGAGCTGAGAAGTTCATCCATGCTGTCTCAGTCAATGAACTTAGGTATGACATGATTTTTTTCTCCAATAGTCTTTTTTAAACTTTCGCGATCACTATTCATATTGAAAAGTTTTATGGACACGGGATTTTATCGCGTAATTTACCTTATTTATCCCGACGTTTCGGTTATGTTTTTTTCTCCACTAAAGGCCTACGCAGAATGGGACGGCATGCTTTAAAATGATGGCTTGACATCGAAAATATCCCTTTCGATGTCGCGGCATGAATAGGAATTTATATCGTATATCTAGCTGCATAAGATTGAATGTCCATTGGTAAAAATTTAAATCCTTTGCTATGCCGTCCAGGTCTACGTAGGCATTTCGAAATTATAAATGAAATAGTGTTTTTTGAGCTGGGTTCCCACAGTGCGTGATTCTGCGGATTATCACGCTCGGCTGACGACCACGAACAAGGACATTGTTTGAGATGGAGTAGGCTTGCCCAGCACTTAAACCATCCTCTCAGCCTATCCGGCCATATCCACAGGAAAGACATGGTCTATACGAGTGGAGCTGACTAAGCCGCGGGTTTCCTCTCGAAGTTTCCCTTCACCGTTTAGAGCTTGTTAATACGCATATAAATTTTCTGAAACGAAAAATCCATCGATGCGCGGCCAGGATTCGAACCCACGACCTTCGGATCGAAAGTCGAGGCACTATACCCCTTGGCCAACACGACACCATTACCAGAATAATAGTTCTACGTACAGAAAGCTCACTTCGCGAAAGAAATTATATAAATAGTGACTCTTGCAGCGACGTAACAAAGTGCAATTCAGCTCGCATAAGCGCTTAATGCTTAGGGAGATATTCACCTGAATATTGCCGCTCTTTCTAACGCATAACTCTGTCGCTGTCTGGCGCGAAAGGGTTGTCGACTTGTCGCAATACGCGGCTGGCGGCTAACGTTTGAGCCGAGCGGCAAGTGGGAACCCACTGCCATAGGCCTGCCCGAAGAGGCGCATGTCCAAACGTACCTAAACTGCGGAGTGAGACCCGCCTCCCATTACAATCTAATCTAAATTGTTATTTTCCCCAGGTTCGCATACCACGATGGGTACATATCAGAGATATGCCCTCACGCCACTGAAGAGGATTGGGTGCTCAACTTCAAGAGAGCTATCCTAGCCCTCTTCCAGAATAGCATGAAGAGATTCGATATCAACTTCAAGGGTGTTGAGGTACATTTTTACTACCAATTTTTACTACACACACACACACTCATGTAACTGGCGTACCTTTCCCTAAATGTTTTTCATTCCCTACCTACCTAGCGACTATTTTAGTAATTTCTTTTTAAAAAGTAAGAATCTGTTATTGGCAGTAAGTTAAGTCATATTGTTTTTTTTTTAGAAAGTTTAAGTGCTGTTGATTCTATGATAAATAAAAACTTGGGGTGGTTATTACGTTGATGGGCTTACAACCTGTCACGTATGGAATGCTAACTTCTGCAAAATGTGGGCATGTACGAAACATGTATTTGAACATACCTCTATCTACCCCTTTAGACATTTTCAAACGATAAAACTTTTGAAACTATCATAGTTGTAAACATTGTAAACACTAAGTATAAACGGGATATTTACTGATGTTCGGCGTAGTAAAAGACTGAGAAAGAGGGTATACCGTTTCGTCTGCCAGTGATTACCCACAAACTCGCTAAAAACTTTAGTTTACCGTGATCATGGCGCATGCAACTGTGCCGAAATGTCGGGAGACTCGAAAATCCAAAAATCATGGTAAATATCCCGTTTATAGTGTTTACAATTTTCAAACGTTCTTTAAATGCCTAAAAAAGATCTGAGAGAATGTCTACCGCGCCTTGGGGATACCGTCGTGATTATATTTCATTTGTATATTATGTTAATTACAGACAGACATCCACGGCACATGCAACGTGGACTACTTAGTGCGCGGACAGGAGAAAACCAGCCTCATCTTGGTTAAGACACGAGACCTAAGCCAGTGCTCCAACCGATACAAGTATATGTCTATACTACAAACCGTGCGGTACGATTTTCAGAGCGTAAGTAAAAATTGTGGATAGGAACTCTACTGACAAGTAGGCTGATTGCCTAACTTATCTCAAACCTCAAATTGATCTCAAACTGTCAAAACGATCGCGTAGGTTTATTTTGTCGCGTTCAGTCTCGTTAAGATGAGAGTGACAGAGCTACTTGCGTGGTCACTGAACTGTCTTATTTGACGGTTTGAAACCGATTTTGGTCGCTATCAAAAATAGACAATCAGGGGGCTGCTTACTGGGCTAAAAAGGCCGCTATAGCAGAATCTTAATAGGAATGCAAAAACGCGTCGTCCTAGCCACTCTCAGTCTATGAAAAGAGACGGCCAATAGTTCAATTCCTATTGTAATTTTTTTTTTTTTTTTATACTACTAAGGTAGCAGACAAGCATACGGCCCACCTGATGGTAAGCGGTTACCGTAGCCTATGGACGCCTGTTTTTTTAACCCCGCAGCTAGACAGCGGGGTAATAAATCCTTGGCGACATCCTTGAGCAAATCATTTGGCATCGAAAATTAAAATTCTATAAAATTTTCGCTACCAACGGGATTCGAACCCGCATTGATCAAACCGATCCTTCTTAGCCTGTGTGCTTTAACCAACTAAGCCACGGAACCCTATGACGTCGACCTATGGATGGCTACTATTACTTACAATAAGGAGATATTTCATTGTTTGTGTTTGTTTCTTATCCGAGTCATGTTGGGATGTACCCTCTTTACTCCGTCTTTACGCAAGCATTATGTTTTCTCTGGACTCTTTATGAATCATGCATATAAAACTGAAGGATAAATCATAAACTTATCATCATCATCTCAGCCGTTAGACGTTCACTGTCACACATAGGCCTCCCACAAAAATTTCCATGTGTTTCGGTTGGAAGCGGCCTACAAGCCGCATCCACCGCAGTTTTTACAAGGTCGTCTGTCCATCTTGTCGGTGGACTTTCAACGCTGCGCTTACCGTTCCGTGACCTCCACTCGAGAACTTTTCGGTCGCATCGGCCATCTGTTCTGCGTGCTATATGGCCTGCCCATTGCCACTTCGACGTGCTAATCCGTTTGACTATGTCGGTGACCCGAGTTCTTCTACGTATCTCCTCATTTCTAATTCGATAGACTTACCTATATCTTTCAGAAATTCCAAACATGGCCGGTCCTGAAATCCGAGAGCAAATGCCGTATTACAGTCGACCACCATATCTACAAATCTGTGAACTGCCGCGAGCGCCATCTGTTCGAACCTTTCTCTGGGAAGAACTCCGGCGCAATGACCACTGTTATACAGGATCTAACGCTATTGAGTGAGGTCAATAAGACCGATATCGAAGTTATGGAAGCTCAGCCGAAAGGTAACTCAATGTTATAGTAATAAGACAATTTTAAATGCACTTTATAAAGCAAAATTTGGCACTTGTGGAGGCGGTGTAGATAGAGAGGTTCAGCCGAATAATAACCTTATTTGAATTGTTTTAAGAGCCAGTACAGAGTATCTGTTTCAATATTCTATTTAGATCTGTGGTTTTGTTTTCTGCGGTAAGATATTTGACAGTTTTAGGCTGGATTCGACCAAACTGGATTAAGTTTTTAACCTAAACTACTGTTTGTTTGAATATTTTGACATTGTAAAGTTGACACCTTATAACCAGGATAATTTGTATGCACATAATAATGTTCGGTTCCGCTTTCTAAACAATTATATATCGAATTAAGTCGGCTAGTTACTCTGGAGTAAGATTACTTTTGGTCGAATCCAGCCTTAGTATAGTAGTAATGTCAACTAACCACAGTAAATCACAGATATCACGACCTTCTGTTCTCTCAAACACTATAGAATTTACTGTAGCACTTCATTTATTGACCAAAACATTAAAGTTTAAGCAGTTACAAACTAAACTCTCATCACAATAAAGTTCATTTTCCTTCCCAGCTTGGGCTGCGATTGAAAGACGTTCAAACCTTCTTCACCACCACATACGGTATCTCGGCGACGACACTGGAGGCCTCAAGTCGGCAAGGGAGGTCCTAAAGCTGCTTTGTATGTAAGTTGTGTTTTAACGCCATCTATGACTGTAAACGTGAAACATTTGTACTACTAACGTTTACCAATCAGAGGTGGTTTTCAATCTCTCAAAAAAATAAAAAGTTACCTAGTCTTAGGCTGCGTTTCCATTGACGCGGAGTTGGGCGGAGCGTTGCTTAGCCAATCACATGTCAAACGAAGAAATTGGAACGCGGCAAAATGCACATGATTGGTCAATTCATGCGCCGCTAAACTCCGCTCCGCTCAGCTCCGCCTCAGTGGAAACGCACCCTTAAGCCTATTTCGGACTAGGCTAGTATTTTAGTCTAGCAGCGAGTAATTTAGTAGCTAAACGTGTCTGAACACTAAAAATTTAGTCGAGTAAGTTAGTTAATTATCAGGCGTGATTTTGCGGAAGTCCATATTCAGAATTTTTTGAAATAAGTTAGTAAGTAATTAAGTCGAGTCGATCCATTTTATTCTATTTTTATCGGGCGAGTAGAAATTCCCACCACGCGTCTGTTCTCGCTGGTTCACCGGCTAAAAGAGTCCTGTCGAATTAGTAGAGTTCATTAGTTGCCTCAAAAATGTCGTTCGCAAAACACCACTCACTTGTATACTGTACTCGACCGTATCGTTCACATTACGGTCGAGTAGTCGGTGCGAGTAGATTAGCTATTAAATTACTCGTCACTATACTACATTACTAAAATAGTCCGAACCAGCCCCCCTAGCCATATTACACTATCTATCGTCGCGATAGAATAGAAAACTTCAAAATGTATAGGAATTGACGTTCGGACCACGTGACTCATCTACTTGAAACGTCAAATCATATACATTTTGAAGTATTCCATTCTATCGCGACGATAGATAGTGTAATATGGCTAGGGGGGCAGGCTTTAGCGCAGTAGCCAGAAGCTTTTATATACATTCTTTATCTTAATATTTCAGGGTAAAAGACACAACAGACGAAGCCATCCGTTCTACCGTAGATGAGAACATGGACAGTAGTTCTACAGTGGGACTGTGGGGGAGATTAGTTCGATCCGCTCGTCCTTTGCACTATCCTGCGTTATCGCAGCTTTTAGCACGCGCGCCCGCTATATGCAAACCTGCCACGTGAGTATACGCCTTTAGTGACATCTACCTGTCACTAGATGAACTACAAAGACATGCTACGCCGCCACTATGAGCTTCAAAAAAAGATGGCGACACAATATATGTCTAGATCGCGCAAGCGAAGTTTTCAAGAGCGATCGACATATACAGGTTGAATTTTTGAGACGGGGCAGTAAGGGCAGTTACCTAAACCGTTGTAGCTAGAGGAAAACGTTCTTAGAAGGCTATCCTTAACTTTTGAAGATATTTCGACCTGCATTCACAGATTTTGAAAAAAATGTACAGTCAGCGAGAAAATGGGCAATTTACACAAAAACTTTTTTTGATGCCAATCGATCCAGTTTCATCAAAGCATTAAAAGACTCTATCGGACCAACTATAATAATTTCAACCATAATAATTTCAAATGTTCTGCTTCATTATAATCAGCGAGCTGGTTGTCTAACTGTCTCAAGCCTCAAATTGGTCTCAAACTGTCAAAACGATCGCGTAGCACAGTGTGGGATTTGACGTGATTTTCGGACATGGTCTTTTTATTGCAGAATTCGTTAGTATTAACGATTTAAAACGTTAGAGTAGAACTCCCGTGTTTCAGTTAAGTTTATTTTCAGAGATATGAATTTTTGAAAATACCTATATTTTTAGTGCCAAAAAATTTTAAAGTGTTGGTGCGTCTACATTATAGTATTATTTAATAATTTGATTTCTGCATACCTAAGAATGTCTCAAGATGCAATTTTAGAAATTTTTTTGAATCTTCTATATGCTGTAAAACGCGAGTAATTAATTATTTTATATTTTTAGTTTTTATTTTTTTACTCCGAATTTAGGTCGTAGTAGCACATAATTTCTTCATAACACATAGCCCCAAATCGTAAGCAACAATGTGGTAAAAAAACGGAAAGCTAATCTCGCGTGGATTGGAAGTTACAGTGATTTAAGTTTTTCCGTTAAGGTTGTCACAAATATTTGGTCAAATTTTGAACGCTTTTGGCCGTAAATTTAAAAAAATTGATAGAGCTGAAAATCTCAGTGATACCGTGTCTGTGGATATTTATTTACCCTTGCAGGGTAATTTTTATTTTTTTGGGGTAATAGAACGAAACGAGGTATTTATGAAAAACAGATTTATTTTTTAATATAAATGTAGATCATGCTATTTTCCACAAAATTTGCCGTTTATTCTTTTTCCTAAGATTCACCATTTCTGAGATATAGCGATTCAAAATGTAAAAAAAGTGTTATCCTTAATAATATGCACAATAATAATAAAGTAATTGAGGATAGCATAATCTAAGGATCGTTGTAAACGATCTAAAGGAAAGTAAAAAAAAGAATAAGTTCCTTTATTTTTGGCAAAAAATTATGATTTAAAAAGTGACAACCCCGACTGTAAAGTTTTCGGCAAAAACGTTATTATTTAATAACTTCCAATCCACGCGAGATTAGCTTTCCGTTTTTTTACCACATTGTTGCTTACGATCTGGGGCTATGTGTTGTGAAGAAATTATGTGCTACTACGACCTAAATTCGGAGTAAAAAAATAAAAACCAAAAATATAAAATAATTAATTACTCGCGTTTTACAGCATATAGAAGATTCAAAATAATTTCTAAAATTGCAGCTTGAGACATTCTTAGGTATACAGAAATCAAATTATTAAATAATCCTTTATTGTAGGCACACCAACACTTTAAAATTTTTTGGCACTAAAAATATATGTATTTTCAAAAATTCATATCTCTGAAAATAAACTTAACTGAAACACGGGAGTTCTACTCTAACGTTTTAAATCGTTAATACTAACGAATTCTGCAATAAAAAGACCATGTCCGAAAATCACGTCAAATCCCACACTGTGCGTAGGTATCTTTTGTCGTGTTCGGTCTCGTTGAGATGAGAGTGACAGAGCTACTTGCGTGGTCACTGAACTATTTGACAGTTTGAGACCGATTTTGGTCGACAAATATTAGACTTCTAACTCATTTTCAAACTTGTTTTCTTTCAGTAAACACATTCTAGATGCGCTACCGTATATAGCTAGCACCGGTTCTGTGGAACTCATTAAGGATATGATAATGCGAGATGCAGTCGATAAGGAGACGAGGCATGAGTGGCTTATGTCTATGGCTATGATACCAAGGTTAGTATTTTTAACTCCCAACGAGAAAAGAGGTTTGTTATAAGTTTGACCGCTTTGGTGTTTCTGTCTGTCTATGACACCGTAGCTCTTGAACGGGTGAACCGATTTCAAAGCAGTTTAGAGATGGTTTTTAGACATGTTTTATCAAAATCGGTTCTGTCCTTTCCAGATCATCAGCTCATTTCTAGTTTATGAAGGGATGTCTCGGTTTTTCATTAAATTTTTAATATAATTGTTAGAATATATTCAATTCATTGTAGGGTAGGCCTTGTATAAGACCATCCAGACTGTAAACTCGGATGTGTGTTAAAGAAGTACTAAGGTGAGCGATAAAAGGAATAGATAAATATTGAGCCACACTTAGGAAGATGATGATGAATTAACTGTGAGAAAAATTGTATTTATTCGTTACTCACAGAGAAGCCAAATAGGCTAAGGCTGGATTTTACCAAACTGGATTAAGTTTTATCTGGAGATTAAACCACAGATTAAACTGCTGTTTGTTTGAATATTTTGACATTGTAAAATTGACACCTTATAACCAGGATTATAACCAGGACGAAGCGCAGCCCGTAGAACAAGCCGGCTTCCGGAGCGGATATTCGACCACAGATCATATCCACACGGTAAAGCAGCTGATGGAGAAGTGTCACGAATATAACCGGCCCCTTGTTATGGCCTTTGTCGATTACGAAAAGGCCTTCGACAGTGTCGAACATTGGGCCGTGTTCCACGCTCTCCATCGCTGCTACATCGATTTTCGCTATGTGGATGTGCTCCGGGAGCTTTACGCTTCGGCAACCTTGCAAGTACGAGTCCATGACCTAACCAATCCCGTACCAATACAGAGGGGGGTGAGACAGGGAGACACCATTTCCCCTAAGCTGTTTACAGCTGTTCTTGAAGATGTTTTTAAAACATTAGAATGGGAAAATTACGGAGTAAACATCAATGGTGTTAACTTGTCTCACCTTAGGTTTGCCGACGACTTAGTACTATTTGCAGAAAACTTCAATGATCTCCAAATTATGGTACAACAGCTTTATGATGCTTCCTTAAATGTAGGCCTGAGAATGAATATGTCCAAGACGAAGATCATGGCGAACATTTCGGACAGCACAGGTCCTCCTGTTACAGTGGGAAATGTGTTGTTGGAGATGGTTGACCAGTACGTCTATCTTGGACATATTCTTTCTTTTGGAAAGGAGCACCAACAAAAGGAGATCACTAGAAGAATCCAACTGGGATGGGCTGCCTTCGGCAAGCTTGACGATATACTTAAGTCAGGCAATACTCCACAGTGCCTGAAGACCCGCTTATACAACCAATGTGTCTTGCCCACTATGACTTACGGTGCCGAAACATGGACGTGCACACAGGAGGCTGTGTACCGAATGAGAATAGCACAGAGAGCCATGGAGCGCGCTATGTTAGGCATCAAACTTAACGACAGAGTTCCAAATGTAGAAATCCGAAATCGGACTAAAGTTAAAGACGTTGGTGATCGGATTTTGGAACTCAAATGGAGCTGGGCGGGACACATGGCAAGGCGAGGTGATGGCAGGTGGAGTAAAGCCATAACAGAATGGTGGCCAAGACAAGGACACAGAAATGTTGGTCGTCCGGCGGCAAGATGGGCAGACGACATCGATAAAGTCGCGGGCAAAAGATGGATTAGACTGGCGCAGGATCGTGACGAATGGCACAAACTAAGGGAGGCCTATACCCAGCAGTGGGTGAAGTCGGGCTGTGGATGATGATGATGATGAACCAGGATAATTTGAATGCACCTAATAATGTTCGGTTGAGCTTTCTAAACAATTGTATTTCGAATTCTGTCGGCTAACGGAATAACTACTCTGGGAGTAAGATGACAGTTTGGTCGAATCCAGCCTAAGCTGGCTATGGAATCATTTAACTTTCTAGTTGACATTTCTTCTATCGTTTTGCTGTATGCGTTACAATATTTTTTGGCTATCTTTAAAACGCATGTAATATAATTCTCAGGCCTAAAATAGAGATGTTGGAAAGTATGCTGGAGCTTCTCCAGCATCAGAAGAACGACAAAGTGATCAGTTTCACCGTCTCCTCCATGGTACACTCCTACTGCAGATCTAGTAAGAAGTCTTGTAAGTATTATTTAAGGCAGGGTTGGGCAAACTTTTTTCATCGGGGGCCAAACAAAACCAATGAAATATTACATTTCATTGGGGGGCCAGATTTTTGAACTGGTTTTTACTATTACTTACAAAACACAAAAAATATTGTAGCAATTTTGAAAGTGTTTACATTTAATTGAGATGAATTTTACGGATTGAATAAGAAAGAATGCTAGCGCGGCGGGCCGGATTAAGAAGGTTCGCGGGCCGGAGTTGGCCCGCGGGCCGTAGTTTGCCCACCACTGATTTAAGGTAACCGCACACCTATCCGCGCTGAACGAATCGACCGAAACTAATTTTAGAATTATATGAAATCGTATGAAACAAGTCTTTTTTCAACTTTCGCGATCACTATTCATATTGAATTTTTTTATGGACCACGGCTGTTGTAACATAGCCGAAACGTCGGGATAAATAAGGTAAATTACGCGATAAATTGTGTGCCTATGCCCATGACTTCCAATCACACAATCTTTTAGACGACTTCGCTCATTAATTTTATGTCAAAGGCAAAACCATCTGGCATTTACTAATATTTTGTTGTAGTTTGTTCTCTATGATAGCTGAGATTTATTTTTATTGTCCACCTATGCTAAAATACTGGCCTGGCAAAATACTAGACTGGTCAAGAGGCCAGCCTACTGGGCTGTAGGTCGTGGGTTCGATTCCCACCCAGGACAAACATTTATGTGATGAACATAGATGTTTTTTCTGTGTCTGGGTGTTATAAAGTATAATAAAAAAAATATTGTGTTATTTAATACTGCACTTATTTTGATTCAATTGACCATAGCTTTGAAAAAGAAGATGGAATTAATAAAATCTATGAGATTTTAATAACGAATATAAAACCAAATATAGATATTTACATTATTCCACAGTGCGAGAATGCTGTGAAGAAGAAACACCAAGGAAAATTCTAGAAGTATTCCAAACGATTGTCACCACAATCGTACAGAAAGGCATTATAAAAGCTAGAGAGGATAGGTCTCAAGTAAGTAGATACTAATCCGTACCCATATTATAAATGTGAAAGTGTTTATTTGTTTGTTTATTTGTCCTGCTTTCACGTCAAGATAGAGCGACGGATTGACGTGATTTTTTGTGTGGAGATAGTTGGAGGGCTGGAAAGTAACATAGGCTACTTTTTATCCGGGTACCACGCGAGCGAAGCCGCGGGCAGCAGCTAGTATTTTATAATTTTTATAGTGTTAAACCAAAAATTAAAAAAAATTAGATAAGATTTTTCATTTTCAAATGTAATGGTATTTTAGCCAAGTAAATATAATTACGTTACTCGAACCTTTGTTTGTTTCAGATAATGATAGCAATAAAAGCTCTAGGCAACATTGGCGGATATAAACAGGAGTTCGCTGATGTACTGATGAATCTAATTGGCGATACGTTTGTACCTGTGCCGATCAGATTGGCGGCTATCGATGCTTTTAGAAGAACGCCTTGCCCTGAAACACGGTAATGTATTACAAAACATTATTTATTTAACACACGGGAATTACTCACGTAAAATTATCGTCGAATTAGATACCGACAATGTTTCGATTTATCCGGAGAATCTTCATCTGGGTAAGGAGAATAAATAATGTCTACTTAGTACAACTCACGAAAGTTTTGAAAGTATTACAAAACAATTGAAAATTGCGACACAGTTTTTAACTACTGCAATTTTCAACGAACATACTTTTACTTGTACCTACTTATTTTTGTTCCGAAATAAATATTATTGTATTGTATTGTAAAAAAATTTGAATTTGAAAAATTCTAGCACACTACTGGACAGCGGAGCTAAAATGGCCGATAGTGCAGAATCATAATAGGAATTGAAATATAATGCCGTCTTTTTTCATTGACTGAGAGTGACAATGGCATTGTATTGCAATTCCTATTGTGATTCTGCAATAGCGCCTGTTTTAGCTCCGCAGATCTCGCTGTGTCATAAATTATGTTTTGTATTGTGACTCACTCTTACGCGTTTACAATAACAAATGGCTCATGTAAAGCGCATAGTGCAATTGTTATATTTTCGACTATTACGTACATCAATACGTTGCTACAAAACCTGTAAGTGCGAGTGAGCACGCAATATCACTCAATAATCTAATCTCTCTTTCCCGCAGTGAATACTTCCTAGAAACATTCCGTGGTGACTACGTGGATATAGAAGTGCGACTCGCTTCGTATTTGCAAGTTATGAAGTGTCCAGATCTCAGTACTATTAGGAAGATCTTCCATGCACTGCGAAAAGAACCTGTAAACCAAGGTATTTATTATTTTTTGAGATAAGTTTACAGTTTTATTGATAAAAGTAAGGTAAATGATGCAGCTTTTGTGTTGATGAGGCTTATAATTCCAACGATTGATATGAAGTGGGTTCCGCTGGTGTGTCGATGGATTTACAAATTATTATTTTTTTAGAATGTACCTATTATGTATCCTGAATGTTTATCATGAAATTTAAATCAGGTACTCTAAAAAGCACAATGCGCTGACATTTTAAATAACTTATTCAGATCACAGACTATTAACCAAAAACGAGTCCAAAGCAAAATCCACCTTATCCTAATACCTTTAAAATCTCTTTACCAGCCGCAACCTTCGTATGGAGCCACCTCAAGAACCTAGGCGAGTCTTCGCTCCCATCTCGAGTGGAAATCCAAGGTCTTCTCTCAGGGAATACGATGCCGGAATTAGAAGATAGCCCTGACTTCAGAATGTTCTCGAGAAATTACGAACAGAGCGTGTTCTATGATCAGTATAATGCAGGTAAGTTTGGTGGAAAGAGATAGATGATAATAGGGAACATGCGTCTGATTCAAAAGCGGGTTAAATGTATTTTATTATGAACATTGTTGCTTTAGAGGTATGTGTGTGTAATTATTTTTTAATATTAAACCGTTTTCGATTAGGAAATAAATTTTAAAAATTGCAAAAAATAGTAGGAATTTCAAAATACTTGAAAAGGATGTGAAAGGATGTGACGACACGCGTTCATAAGACGAGTCAAGGACGAGTCAGATATAACGATCCATAGATAAGTTTTTTTTTTAATTTTCACAATTCCTAAACTCGAACTTATTGTTGTCACAGATTACTGTTGTACTTAGTATCAATTTGACGTCACGCGTCAAAGTTCACAAATTGTTACTACAACAGTAATCTGTGACAACAATAACAATCGTGTTTCAGATGCGTGAAAATGTTGGTAAAAAAGAACGAACATTTTGGCATACCTACTCTTCCGCCATTTTGAAAAAATCTCGATCTTGTAGCCAGTGATGAAACATGTGTCAATCGATAGGGGAAGTGATCACAAACAAAATATATTCAGTAATAAAATCTCGTAATCTTTATACTTTCCGAGATATTTGAGTTTGAAAATGTAAAAATTAAAACTTGAAAATGCTAATGAGGAAGACTCACGATTTTAGTTGAGTATGCAGATTTGTAGATACAAAAAAAACAAAAAATACTGTGTTTTTGGTTTTTTAATCGGATCAAAAATGACCGAGTTACAGAGATTTTAATGCACCAATCTAAAAAACGCTCGCGAGAAGGCCGCGACTGGCTGTGACGTCACCAGGCGCCCGCGGCTCGCTCCACTAGTACAAAATCCCTAGTTATTTTCAAACTAATTTCCGCCCGCGACATCGCTCGCATGGCACCTGGATAAAAAGTAGCCTATGTCCTATTCCCGCTCATTACCTAACTATATTTTAAATTTCAGCCAAATCGGTTCAGTAGTTGTCGAGTTATAGAGGAACAAACATACATCCAAACATCCAAACTTTCGAGGTCATTCACGTTTTTTGTTAAGTAAGTACTTATGCAGATTTGTAGATTTAAAAAGTTATAAATGATTTCATTTTTATTTTTAAATATGATTACGACTGTATTCCCAAGGCACAGTAGACATAATATTCTATCAGATCTTTTAGGAATTTTTAGATCCGTTGAAAAAGTCTAAGCGGGTAGTCAGAGGTAGAGAAGCAGTTGGCCAAGTGCGCTAGTGCCTCGACTTTCAATCCGAAGGTTGTGGGTTGAAACCCAGCCGTGCATCAATGGATTTTTCGTTTCGAAAAATGTATAAGTAGGTACCTAAGTAGGTATGCGCTTTAACACGAGCTCTAAACGGTGAAGGAAAATATTGTGAAAGTGTGATAGTGTGATTTGAAAACCAAGTTTAGGTAGGTAGGTATGTGATTATTTTGACTCGTACATACAAATTATTAATTTTAGGTATTACGATTAAAAGTATGTATAAAAAATACCTATTCACTAAAAAGTTTAAAGGCGAAAATTTTTTTTAAGTAGGTACCTACCTAGGTAAGTAGTAGGTAGGTAGGTACCTACTTAAAAATAATTTATGTAGGTAATAATTTAAGTAGGTAGGTAAATAATTTAGGTAGGTAAAGTTAATATTAGTGTGATTCGACTCCTGATTGTTAGTTTTGTTTGTTATTGTTTTCGGTAAGTACCGGTACCTACCTCAAATACCTTTTCAGTAAAAAGTTTAACGGCGAAAATTATTTTTAAGTAGGTACCTACCTACCTACTTACTACTTACCTAGTACCTACTTAAAAATAATTTTCGACTTTAAACTTTTTACTGAATAGGTATTTTAGGTACGTACCGGTATTATTTTTAAGTAGGTACCTACCTACCTACTTACTACTTACCTAGGTAAGTAGTAAGTAGGTAGTACTACTTACTACTTGATGATTTTTTGGCTAGTAAGTTTTAATGTGACATTTTACTGTGTTGACATTTAAAATAATATTTATATTTTGACATACCTAATAAATTGACATGATGTGCTTATAAATCATCGACATATTTCTTCAAGTCATAAATAATTTAATATATATATTTTTTTTTTTGTTGTTTTCAAGAGCTTGATTTTATTTTGTAAAGTATTATTGTTTGGAATTTAATAATGTTATTGTATTTAATTGAAATTTGAAATTTAATAATGTATGGATTTATTTATGTTCTAGATTAAGTTATATTATGTTACGTAATAGATTAAGTTCAGTTCAAACACAATTGTATTGTTACTACACACATTCGCGCGCCGCTATCATAGAACACTAGCTTCCGCCCACGACTTCGCTCGCGTGGTATCCGGAAAAAAGTATCCTATGTCCTATTCCCGGTCATTATCTATCTATATTTTAAATTTCAGCCAAATCGGTTCTGTGGTTGTCGAGTTACCTACAGAGGAACAAACATACATCCAAACATCCATCCATCCATCCAAACATCCATGCAAACATCCAACCTTTCGCATTTTAATATTAGTGTGATTCGACTCCTGATTGTTAGTTTTGTTTGTTATTGTTTTCGGTAAGTACCGGTACCTACCTAAAATACCTATTCAGTAAAAAGTTTAAAGGCGAAAATTATTTTTAAGTAGGTACCTACCTACCTACTTACTACTTACCTAGGTAGGTACCTACTTAAAAATAATTTTCGCCTTTAAACTTTTTACTGAATAGGTATTTTTTATACATACTTTTAATCGTAATACCTAATTAATAATTTGTATGTACGAGTCAAAATAATCACATACCTACCTACCTAAACTTGGTTTTCAAATCACACTATCATACTTTCACATCACACTAATCTAATCATACTATCACACTAATATTATAAATGCGAAAGTTTGGATGTTTGGATGGATGATGTTTGTTCCTCTATAACTCAACAACCACTAAACCAATTTGGTTGAAATTTTAAATATAGATAGATAATGACCAGGAATAGGACATAGGCTACTTTTTATCTTTGTACCACGCGAACAAAGCCGCGGGCGGAAGCTAGTTAATATTAAAAATGCAAAAGTTTATATATTTGGATTTATGTTTGTTCCTCTATAACTCGACAACCACTGAACTGATTTGGCTGAAATTTAAAACATAGATAGTTCTTAACCTGAAATAGGACATAGGCTACTTTTTATCCAGGTGCCACGCGAGCGAAGCCGCGGGCGGAAGCTAGTTTGTAATTAACTAGCGATTTTGTACTAGTAGACCGAGCCGCGGGCGCCCGGTGACGTCTGACGCAGCGCGAAGCTCCGAGCGCGCGTTTTGAAATGGCCGAAAAGAAAACTTGAATAACTTCGTCATTTATTGATGGATTTTAATTATTTAAAAAACAGAATGCTCAGAATGCTAAAGAGTATACGCCCTCATACTTAGAAACCCAATATTTCGTTTAGTGATTGATCCTCATTATGCTGCCAATAATAACCGGTAGGTATTTGAATATGTTTACTGTGACTGGGGATGAAATCGTGAGCCAATTTCGTTTAATTTTTAGGTAAAATTTTTTTTTTTTTTTTTAATTAAACAGGTGAATTTTTGAGACGGGGCAGTAAGGGCAGCTACCTTAACCGTTGTAGCTACAGGAAAACGTTCTTACGAGACTATCCTTAACTTTTGAAGATATTTTAACCTGCATTCACAGATTTTTTTAAAAAATGTACAGGCAGCGAGAAAATGGCCAGTTTACACAAAAACTTTTTTTGATGCCAATCGATCCTGTTTCACATAAGAATTAAAAGACTCTATCGGACCAACTGAGGTTAGAGTACTAGAAAAGTCAGAAAACGCTAAAATGTATTTTTGGGACGGGGTAGTAAGGGCTACCATAACCGTTGTAGCTACAGGAAAACGTTCTCAAGAGACTGTCCTTAACTTTTGAAGATATTGTGACTTTCATTCACAGATTTTGGAAAAAATGTACAAAAAAAAAGTTTTTGTGTAAATTATTCATTTTTTTCGGTGACTACATTTTTTCCAAAATCTGTGAATGCAAGTCGAAATATCTTCAAAAGTTAACGATAGTCTCTTGAGAACGTTTTCCTGGAGCTACAACGGTTAAGGTAGCCCTTACTAACCCGTCTCAAAAATACATTTTAGCGTTTTCTGACTTTTCTCCATTTAACCTCGGTCCGATAGAGCCTTTTAATCCTTATGTCAAACAGGATCGATTGGCATCAAAAAAAGTTTTTGTGTAAACTGGCCATTTTCTCGCTGCCTGTACATTTTTTTAATAATCTGTGAATGCAGGTTAAAATATCTTCAAAAGTTAAGGATAGTCTCGTGAGAACGTTTTCCTGTAGCTACGACGGTTAAGGTAGCTGCCCTTACTGCCCCGTCTCAAAAATTCACCTGTATAATTTCAAAAAAAAAAATTTTTTTACCTAAAAATTAAACGAAATTGGCTCACGATTTCATCCCCAGTCACAGTAGACATATTCAAATACCTACCGGTTATTATTGGCAGCATAATTAGCATTTTCAAGTTTTAATTTTTACATTTTCAAACTGAAATATCTCGGAAAGTATAAAGATTACGAGATTTTATTACTGAATATATTTTGTTTGTAATCACTTCCCCTATCGATTGACACATGTTTCATCACTGGATGCAAAATCGAGGTTTTTTAAAAATGGCCGACATTAGGTATGCCAGGCTCCATATAAAAATGTTCGTACCCTTTTTAAAAATTATTTTTGTTATAAAATTTTAGTTTTTCGGCGCTGGAATTTTTATTACGGTTATTTGACGATATAACCTATCGTATAAAATCATTAAAAAAAATTGTGGGAGTTCCCTATTGGCTGAAAATAAAGAAAGATGGATGTAAGATTCTTGCCGGTTATTCAAAATGAAAATATGTCAGTATGTTTTTTCAGTATGTTTTTTTTCAGTATTTTTTCTTCAGTATGTTTTTTCTTAGGTTTATGTTAGTAAGCATTAGACACTGTTTATGCCGTAATTGAACAGAAAAAGAAACAAATTTAACCAAATGTATTGACCAAAAAATTTGAAGTCTTACGACGTTATTATTTCAGGTGGTAACTACGAAGCAAACGTAGTTTTCTCTCCAGACTCATACATACCAAGGTCTCTATCTCTCAATCTGACTGTCGATATGTTTGGAGAGTCTATCAACATTCTTGAGGTGAGTTATACTGTGCTTAGAAAAATACTGTATAATAAGTTTTAATTTTTATAGTGTTAAACCACATTTTCATTTCTAATGAAATACTGTATAATGTTTACAGGTCAATACTCATACAGACAAACGTCCTTTGGAGATTATGTAGGGGTAGTCAGTGTCCTCAAATATCTGATTACCTTGTCGCATTTATAAAAGCAGGGGGGTATCACTCCGCAGTTTAGGTACGTTCGGCCGCGCGCCTCTTCGGGCAGGCGTATGGCAGTGGGTTCCCACTTGCCGCTCGGCTCACATGCTAGCCGTTTACCTATTTAAGCGACAAGTCGACAACCCTTCCGCGCCAGACAGCGACAGAGTTATGCGTTAGAAAGAGATAAAAGTGGTCGAAAAATAAAAAATATAATACCTTAGCGCCACCTATCGGGTCCAACTTTAAGATCCAGAGCTATACCATACAGGTCATTCCATAAGTTTAAAAAATAATCAAAATTGGTTAAACCGTTTAGGATGAGAAGAAACGAACATGCACACTGGAATTTTAGATATTGTCAATGATGTTCCTAACAAATGCAAAATTTCAGATGAAAACCCGCGCAGAAGGTTTCGAACGCTACTTCGAACGTTTCTTCGGCGCTAAAGGTCCCTTCAACAAAGACAAAATGGTCGACAAAATCAACAACCTTCGCTTCATGCGGTCCACCAACGAAGCGGATGAGATGCGAGCGAAAATCGACGATCTTAACTACAAAAACGAAGCTCTTAAGCACCGTTTTCCCATGGCAGAGCTGGGGATCAAAGTGTTCGGGAATGAGATATCGTATTGGAGCGCGGAAGGAGATGATGAGATTTTGAAGTCTTTGGAACGTTTGAATCCTCAGTTGAGGATCTTGGAAATATTGTCTGGGAAGGTAAGTTTAAAAATCATGATTAATAATGACTATTAAACAAAAATGTAGTATCGACGAACGACATGAAGAACAAAATAGTCAGTTTCATTCTAGCCCCCGTAGAGTTGGTTGTATTTGTTTTCTTTTTCTTTATTTTCTTGATTTTTATGAATTAGATGAATATTCTTTTGAAGTTGTAATAGAATTGTTAAAAGGGGTGTGTCAGGATCGTGGCAAATTCGATGCTGCGGTCTTTGTCTGTCCTATGGAAAGAATATTTTGACCCCAATATTCTTTTTCTGTCAACAGGTCAGTTTTTCGTTCTTCAACGTGAATAATCTATTGAAATAATATGCAAGTAGACTTGTGTTGTGAATTTTCTCCTAAACAGGTCACTTTTTCATTCCTCAACGTGAATAATCTATTTAATTAATATACAAGTAGACTTATATTGTAAACTGGCTGACAGTTACTATTCAAAGCTCTTTAAAAATGTGAGTTGATTCAAAAACTTCTTGACAGGAAATCTCCTACAACAAAGCATCTCTCTTCCTCGACACAACATTCTCAGTACCTACCGGCTGTGGTCTACCAATGAACATGAATCTAATGGGTACTAGCTACGTCAACACCAAACTGTCTGGTACTGTTGTGGACAAGCTTAAAGATTCAGGAAACTTGGACTTTGAAGGGAAACTGCGGCCGAGGTAATATAGCTTTTATGAGTGTTTGAATAAATTTGAAATCTGTATGTACTGATAGGAATTTGAGGTCTTGAATCCTGTAACGACTAGAGAGCAAGACTTGAGAGTTTCTAAGTCTCATCATAGTAACACCAAACTGTCTGCGAGGTAATATAGCTTTTATGAGTGTTTGAATAAGTTTGAAATCTGTATGAACTGATAGGAATTTGAGGTCTTGAATCCTGTAACGACTAGAGAGCAAGACTTGAGAGTTTCTAAGTCTCATCATAGTAACACCAAACTGTCTGGTACTGTTGTGGACAAGCTTAAAGATTCGGGAAACTTGGACTTTGAAGGCAAACTGCGGCCGAGGTAATATAGCTTTTATGATTGTTTGAATACATTTGAAATCTGTATGAACTGATAGGAATTTGACGTCTTGAATCCTGCAACGACTAAAGAGCAAAACTCTCAAAGTCTCATCATAGTAACAGGAAACTGTCTGGTACTGTTGTGGACAAACTCAAAGGTTCAGGGAAGCCGTGGTAATGTAGCTTTTATCTTCCACTTTCCTCTATCATTCGTCATTTCAGCACTCACTCCTTTCTTTACTGTTGTCATCCCTCACACAATCAATCCATCTTTTCTTTGGTCTTATCCTGTTTGTTTAGTTTTGCTGTGGTAAGATATTTGACATTTCGCACCCCTAGACGGAAACCCCGGTAACTCGAAAATCCTACTTTTTCAGAAATTACAAAAAACTGATTTAAAAATCTATGACAGACTATAAAAAACGTAAATTTATTTGTGAAATTTTAACAAAACTCTTGAAGGTATAGTTACGTGAGTTATATCACCGTATAGGTAATCAGTTTAGGAATTCGAAAACGCAACTAACTCCATTGGGGCACATTTTGAGTTATCGGAGTTTTCATCTAGGGGTACGATTTGTCGATATCTTACCACTGTAGGCAAAATTACTGATAGATCTTGCCATAAATCTGAGGCTACTTTTTTCCCCAGTGTGGCGGTAAACATAGCAGCGACAATGAGTGTGGTAGCCGATGGCCTCAGTTCTTCCGGCATCAGAGTGAACTGGCGACTGTATACCGCTACGGGGGTCGAAGCAAAACTAGCCGTGAGGGGCTCGGGGCTGGTCAGATTGGATCTGGAGCTGCCTGATGATAAGCAGGAGATATTTGCTGCTAAGTAAGTCTTATATTGTGTTATCTTTTAGGTATATAGAGCCGTAAGAGAAGGGCCAGGTCAAAAGTACCCTAAACCGGCGAGCTTGTATGAAAAATGTGATAAGAGGGAATGAGGCGCAAGAGGTGTGTCAGGATCGTAGCAAGTGGAAGTCCGTGGTCTCTGCCTACCCCTGTGGGAAAGAGGCGTGATTTTATGTATGTATAGAGCCGTGTTGGCCGAGAGGATTAATACCTCGACTTTCGATCCAAAGGTCGTGGATTCGAAACCTGGCCGTGCATCAATGTGATTTTCGTTTCGAAAAATTTATATGCGCATTAACATGAGCTCTAAACGGTGAAGGAAAACATCGTGAGGAAACCCGCGGCTTAGTCAACCCTACACGTATTGACCATGTCTTTCCCGTGGATATGGCCGGTTAAGAAGAAAACAGGTAATAACATTCTCATTGAGCGAGTTATGAACAAACGGTTTGAAGCGTTAGTTCAATTGATTAATTTTATTGGTTCCAGCTGTTCAATTATTGTCACAAAATTCACATCACTATTTATTTTGGACTTGACAAGTCGTAAATCGAATTATGGGCCCGACTATACGCGACCGAAGCTGCTGGTAGTTACTTCAAAATTATATAATATTCTCTATATGTTATGATTTTTATTTTATTTCAGCTCATAATGGTCCCATTGCAGGGCGAAGTCCTTCCTAATCATTTTCCACACTTCTCTGATATTACGGTATATTTTTAGATCAGAGTTGATTATCCTCCACGGCGAAACAGAGCATCAACAGCAAGGATTGAACCAGAATAGGATAGAGCAGAACACATGCAGTTGGTCTACTTTCGATAACGCTATTGGCATCAAAGTCTGCGCTTCTTACCAGGTTAGTAACCCTTTAATTTACATGTCTATTTAGCAAAGCAGTAACGTCAGGAAGCAGTCTATTGACTTAAAAAAAGTTTATGTATCCGGCTCGAAGAACCATTGATGTGCGTAGCGACATCTACCTGTCGCTATATGAACTACATAGATATGCTACGCACTACGAGCTTCAGTAAAGATGGCAACACTACATCATATGTCTAGATCGCGCAAGCAATGTTTTCGAGAGCGATCGACATATTTACAACCAACCAACAACAACAGTTGTTGTTGGTTGGTTGGTTGGTCTTCCGACCAACAGTTACTGTTGGTCGACCACGGGCAAGTAGGCCAGATGGGCCAGCCCGTAGCAGAGAACCACCAACTCTGCCTTTGGGGAACAACACCACCTCATTCCCCAAAATGTGCGAGACATCAAAATTATAGAGATTTAATTTAGTTTGACACAAGATTTATTTATTTACTTCACTGAGATGTTGATGAGCCGCGAGTTAAATGAGGACTGCCCGTGCCCGCGCGGTTTCTACGCTATTGCACGGAAATACAATGACTCCAACTTACAACCGATAATAATCTAGATCTCAATAATAAAAGGCCGCCTACAAAGCCCAGCTACAGATGACATCCAAGTGATCCTACGTACACCTTCTCACAATGGATCTAGGCATTCGTGAAGTTAGCCGTTTCGCTGCGCAGTAGAAAATATTGTTTGAAAAAGCTGCACTGCGCCTCGAAACGGCTAACTTCACGAATGCCTAGATTGTGAGAAGTGTACGTTACGTCACCCGGTAGCTCAGTTGGTAGAGCGGAGGCTAAGCTCACGGGTTCAATTCCCGTTTAGTGAAACATTTTTGAAACTGTGGGATTCACACAATCAAAAAAAATCATTCAAGAATGTCTATTATTGTTTCAGTTCCCAAACATGACGAACCTACGCAACGCGCCTTACTTCCTAATGTCAGGGCCCGCTAAGTACATCCTATCTCTAGAGAAGGCGGACCCGTCGGCGAAAACATACACCTTCCAGTACAACTGGGATAAGAATGAGACGTCCAATGTTATTGGCTTCTCTTTTGATACGCCTAATAGTAAAGTAAGTGCATCTACTTTTATTGTTCTCTGATGATAGAGATGGAGAGTTTTTTGTTGGCTTCTGTGATGTGTTTTTGGAGTGCTTGACTGAGACTGGACTAGCAAGATCAATTTTCAATTTGTTTTGGATTTGGATATTGTCTTATTTAGTTTCTGATACTATACAAGCAATCATAGTATTTATTCCAAATTATTATATGTAACGCATGGGTGTTTATGAGGAACAGATTTGAACGAATGTGTTGAATAATTTGGAACACTGAGTGAATGAAATAGAATTAACGAACGTACAAACTAGCATAATTATTATTGTTCAAGCCGCGTCTATAGGACTTCAGTGACGACGCGTACTCTAACAAGTTTCGTATTTTACGTCCCTGTTTGTCCTATAATAAATTGTATAGCCGCACTTCTCACGCAACACGAACAGCCAAATCTCGATATTCAAGGCTCACCACAAGAAAATAACTTGCTTCTTTCAGGAAAAACGCATGTTCAACGCCCTCCTAAGCCTATCAAACACATCAAGCACCGCGGCACTTACCCTCCAATCAGCGAAAAGCACTATCAAAGCTAAAGCTATGTACAAAAACCTTCAATACGACAAGTCGTTAGAAGCCAGTCTAGATGTCGACGGAATGAAACAGTTCGATACGGTCATGTCATTGCAGAGACATGATATAAAGCATGGATATGTTTGGATACCCCACGCTTATTGGGTGGTGGATAATGATAGAGTTGCTGAGTTGTCTGGTAAGATGCTTATTTAACTATTTTGTCCTCTGGCGAACCACATGACAAGGATGTGCAATACGCAATTCTTAGGCCAAAGAGCAAGACAGCTATACGTCACCGAACAACTTGTATGTCGCGTTTTATAATAAGACGGGCAGCGCCCTCGCGGTTAAGCCCCCGTAGTGATGGTTTATAGTGATGATGATGAAAAGTTTACTTTCTCTAGAGTTTAGCTATCAAATGCAGAAATAATTTTTCAAATCAGACAGGTAGTTCCTGAGATAGCGCGATCAAACAAACAAACTCTTCCGCTTTATTATATGAGTATAGAAGTAAGTATAGATACGTACCAGCATTTTTGAAAAGCCCATAGCGTAGCTTGCTTAGACGTTCTTGTTAGAAGTTGAGCGACGTCTAAGCGGTCATTATTTAGATGGGTGACCGCAAGTGGCATTAACGTCTTATCTCTTTCGTGTTACAGAGCTCACGTTTAATTGTCGGTCTTGCCTTTTAATTCGTGAGGCTCTTAGGCCTTAAAATGTACCCGTCATCAGATTTAGTTAGTTAATAGTCATTAGCTCATACGAACCTACATACATACATCCAGCATTTTAGATAGCACATGTTATAATGTCTGTTTTAAGTGTCATCCAAATTGCTCTACTTTTGGTTGGTGACAAACACCTCTACTTACAAAATTCTGTTAAAATTGAAACACCGCACCGTTTAAACAAGTGCCATCCTTTTTTGTTAGATAATGTCAAATAGAGACAGGGCGAATCTTGAGTATTACCACGTATTACTTAACCAGTGTTCAAGTTTATAAGTAAGGCCTTAAGAGGTTATTTAGAGTATTCACACAATCTTGTATGCCTCACGTTAACGTCTCCTATACCAGTATCATAAAAAGTAAATATTACAGGTGTTATAAAATTCAAGTCTAAAGGCGGCGTCACACAGTGCGATATCCAAGCGGACTTCCAAACGAAGCAACTAGCGAGCCATCTCATAGGTTTCTACACGCTTAACGGACCCACGCACGGCACTAAACTGCAGTTAGACTATCAGTTCTTTAAGAGCGCGAAACAGACCATCAAGTGTGAAGGTAAGTATTTTTTCTTTCTTCAGTTTGCCAATCGTGTGGGCTTGCCTCTAACTACTTCCTTTAAGTATGTCAAAGGAGCTTGAGTTTCCATCACCTCCTATAATTTGTTCCGGATTATGCTAAAAAAAGCATAATACATTCAAACACACAATCATACAAAAATACAAGCATAAAAAGCAAAATCGCCCAAGTTGCCACTAAGGTTTTTCAATTACATTTTTTTTTTCAATTACAGGATTGTATAGCGAAAAAGCTTCTGGTTATCGCCGTGATATGTACGGAGATCTTGCGATGCAGTTTACAGCTTATCCTGTTTACGATTTCTACGCTGTTATCAAAAATATTGTAAGTATTAAAGCGATAAATATATCAATTGTATAGTAGGTAACTTTGGTTCAATATCTATATTGCTTCTTCACGATGTGTCCTTAGCCGACCAACGGAGCGTGAATCATAGTGTGAATCATATTACGTACAATTCAGCTAAAGGAATTCCTCTTTAAAGCTACAGCTCCAAAGTCGTGATACATCCCACTAGGATAAGGAAGCTCTATTAGGAATAAAAATTTAAAATATTTTTGTAAAAAAAAATTAAAATGTATTTTACATTTCTAGAAAACCCAAAGCCACGTAGATGTCAGTTTCAACGTCAGCAACTCGAAAGAGACAAAGCATGACCCCTCATTCGCGTTTAGTTTCGTTCGGTTTGACAAACTGAACGGCATGAAGCTTGATACGAGACTGACGCTCCACCGCCCACGATTGGTCGATATGAAGTTCCAGTTTGAAGGGGTAAGCAACAATTTATAGTCTGGCAAAAACGGGTAGAAACGGCAACTAAAATTTCATTACAATAGAAACCCTTTCTCTACTAATCTATGGTAAAGTACAGGTTTCTTGTCTATAGTACAGGTACCGAAGACGTCAGTCAGAAGTAATAGTTTCCTTCTAAAAGAGAATTTATCTATTTCGCGTATTTAGCTTGCACAGTAGCGCCCCCATTTATGTCTATTATTTTTTGCCAGACTATACTTCAATTGTTTTTTAGATACTAGGAATTTTGTAACCAAGGATGAGTAGGTATTCAGAAAAAGAGAAACAAACCATGTCAAACAGAAATTCAGATTAACTTTAATCTAAGTAAAATGACAAAAAGAAAATAGGTTTTGTTTTCAAATTCAAGGTAATTACTACTGCCACAGAATACTAGAGTACTACGTACAGAAGGGTCACTTCGCGAGTAAATTTGTTTAAATAGAGACTCTCGCGGCGAAGCCATAAAGTGCAATTCAACTCGCCTATGGGCCTATTACCTATCGAGATATTTGCCTAAACATTCCCATCCTGCTCTAATGCGTAACTGTGTCACTGTCTGGCGCGGTGTGACGCGACTCGTAAGGGTTGTCGAATTTTCGCTTGCGACAACACAAATAAATTAATTTATTTTATCTGTCACAAAAACAGTAGGTACCTACTTAAGTTCTAAAATAAGTAGGCCTAAATATAATTTAATCTACCGTTACCACAGAATAAATAGTAGTAAGTAGGTACTACGTATTGTACGTAGGTAGGTGAAGTAGGTAGATACATTATTATCTCGTTCGTTTTGTAAACAATTGCATTTCAAAATATCTATACCTTCATACCTACCTAGACATCGATCAGACACACACAATCATCATCATCACACAACTAGACCGGGAGCCGTTATCCGATAATCACCCTTTTAATGTTAGGTTTGCAATCACATTTGCAATTTAATGCACGGCCTCGAACCCACGACCTTCGTCTCGAAAGTTGAGGTACTAATCACTTCGACCAACATGGCTCTATGAATGTAATGTAACTTCTAAACACTTACAATTATTATATTAAGTAGGTTAGGTACCTACTTAATGGATAAGTTACTTTTAGGTACATATGTAAATAAACAAAACTGTAGGTACCTACCTACCTACAGTTTTGTAGGTAGGTAGTTTTGTACGTGTATTATGTTTGTTTATTTGTAAACAGGTACCTATTCAATCAAAAAGGAATCGAATAGGTACCTATAAAATCTCGTTTTCATTATGCACCTACAGTTACAGAGTAAAAGTAAGTACCTACCTAGGTATTTATTGATGATTTATTTAAATAGGTACTTACAACAAATTATAGAAAAGCTTAGTAGCTACCTACCAACCTTTCAATATCTTCCGGAATTTTGTGGAATGTTAATGTCCATTCATTGCTTTTCCTTTTGTTTAGACACCCGTAGACACAGCAGTATCTTTTATACGGATTAGATCGTTTAGTTATCGTGCAAAAATCACAAGAAACGATGTATACGAGATCACGATAATTACGCACAATGCGTCTAGTCCGCAAGCCGAGCGAGCGGCAAGTGGCAACCTATGTCGCGCGCCCCCCGAGGGGGCGCGCGTCCGATAAATACCTAAAGTGAGAAGTGAGCCAGGCCTGCTACTGCCTCCGAATAACTAATATTATGACATAATTTGTGCAATTGGTATTATTTTTTCAGTACCGCAGTTATTTTATCTATTTATTCGAATTGCCATTGATTAACTTTTTTTTGCTATAGAAATAAAAGCTTTAGTTTAATTATAAAAAAAATACCTATTAAATCGATACTAACCTGTCCTTTTTGTAACAGATCGGACCTAAATACACAGCACTGGCGCTTCTAAATTTCAACCCGAAATCCCGTGAGATAGTAGTATCAGGCTATCTATTTTATCCTCCCGGTACACAACTCTACGTGGACGCTCAGCTCAATATGACACTACCGACGTTACACCCGTGTACTATCAGCACGAAAGTGCACGAGAAACAACCGAATGAGTTCCAAGTGAGTATCTTATTTTCACGCTGTGAGATTAAGCTAAGATAGCTCAGTGGGAGTGACCCAGCTTTCAAATCTAGAGATCGTTGGCTCGAATCCCGATGAACTTATTTAACTTTTTCCATATAAAAAAATAATCTTGTCTAAATAAATGAAAAGTTTTCCAAGATCTTCTCAAGGTTTTCAGTATTAGGCTGTGTAGCGCGTAACGCTGCAAACTGCGTACAGTGAGCGCAAAACTAGCAAACTGTGACACTCCATTTCAAATATATGGAAAGGCGTACTAAACCGATACGCCGCAAACTCAGTCGGCCGCTCACAGTTTGCCTACTGGGGACACAGCCTTAGACATGCCGCTAGATAGAGTCCGCATAATAAACAAAACATACTACAGTTGGGCCGACGGATCTAGGCGTTCGTGAAGTCAGGCTTTTCGCTGCGCAGTAGAAAATTTTGTATGAAAAAGTTGCACTGCGCATCGAAACAGCTAACTTCACGAACGCCGAGATCCGTTGGCCCTACTGTACACATAAATAAGACATATTATGAGGATCTTGGACACCTAAAAAACGTATATTTTCAGGTAAACGCAGTAGGCATTTGGTTCACGGGAATAGATTTCAACATAGACGCGAGCTACCAAGATCTATCTAAAAGCAATATGGCCTCGCATCACCTGAAAGTGCTCATCAATAGCAGCCATTTCAAGAACATCGCTATAGACGGGAGATTCACGCAGGACAGTCGGCAGATTACATTCATAGGAGAAGTAAGTTGGGAAAGTTTTAAAAGTTGGGATTCATATTTAAAATAGATTTAGGAAAGCTTGAATGGTTCAATCGTAATAACTGCTAAATAAATTCAAATTAAATCATAAGCGCATTTCAGACTACGCTATAATATATAGCACATAGCTATATGCTATTATAATATTAGTGCGCTAATATTATACGCATTTATAACATTAGTAGGATAAAGCGCATTTCAGACTACGCTATAATAATGATAGCATGGTGCGCGATAATGTTGTGCTATGAGCTATATGCTATCTATATTATAGCGTAGTCTGAAATGCGCTTATCCTACTAATATTATAAATGCGAAAGTTTGTGAAGATGTATATATGTATATGTTTGTAACTCTTTCACGCAAAAACTACAGAACGGATTTTAATAAAACTTGGAATATAAATGAAGTTTATGATACTACATTTTATTTTCGATTAGCTTCCGCCCACGGCTTCGCTCGTGTGGTACGTAAAAAAGTAGCCTATGTCCTATTCCCGGTCATTATCACACTATCACACGAAAGTTTGGATACATGTTTGTTCCTCTATAACTCAACAACCACTAACCCGATTTGGCTAAAGTTTAAAATATAGATAGATGATGACTGGGAATAGGTCATAGGCTACTTTTTATCCAGGTGCCACGCGAGGACAAGAGGACATATTTTTGAAACATCCAAACTTTCGCATTTATAATATGGGTGCTAATTCAACCAGCTTCTATTTAATAGCATTAATTATATTGTGGAGCAATAGGTTGGCATGGTATGGGCATGTTATGAGAAGGGATGAATGTCATGTTACGAGAAGAGTGCTTGATATGAAAGTGGATGGATATACGAGAAGAGGTAGACCAAAGAAAAGATGGATGGATTGTGTGAAAGTTGACATGAGTAAGAAAGGAGTGAGTGTTTAGATGACGGCTGATAGAGGGAAATGGAAGAAGAATACATGTTGTGCCGACCCCACGTAAATGGGAAAAGGGCAGGAAGATGATGATGAATTATATTAGTATGTTAGTGTGACCTAGGGATACTATCATGATCCTATTTACGTTGTTTTGACGTGTATATATTTCCAGGGTGAATACAACGATTCTAAATACCGCACTCTAATCCGCTACGTGATACTATCGGAGCAGAACTTCACGACGTACGCCGAGGTCGACGTCAACGGGAAGGCGTATAGCGTCAACTTAAACGCGGATCTCAACAACAATACTAATGTCAACATGGATATACACTTTGATCAGTGAGTAGCTTCGTTTATAAACAGCCCAATTTTAGCCACTGTTGAGAATCTAGAGTTGTCGTGAGTATTTTGCGAGTAATCAAAGCGGTAAAAGTATTCTTTTTGACTCACTGGTACCCACTATTGTCGTTTTCTTTTCTTTAGTCTGTCTTTTGTGGTTTGCCTTGTCATGTGTTATCCACTCTCATGTATTGTAGTATGTAATCGTTTTTGTTATTCGGTCTCCCGCGATACAGGCTCGCCCTAGTGCGGGGACCATCAGTAATATTTGTATGTGTTGTATTTTCTATTGGTAAATAAATGTATTTGTATTTTTGTATTTTACCGAAGTAGTGAAGTTCGGACGACTTCCATCCATGTATGTACTTTTACTTACGCGTATATTAACTTCTGCAAAAGGTGCTAAATATTATTCGGACATGCCTCTGCCTACCCCTTAGACATCAAAATGATCTTAAATACAGTCGTAATCTGTTTTATTTTTTATTTTTATGATCGTGAGTTTTTCAGGATAAAGATCTGCCTTTTTTATTTTCTCTTCGATCTTTTGCTAGCTTCATTCTTGTATGTTGATATTTAAAATTGCGTTGTGCGTGTGTCCGAAATTCTTCCTATCTAAACGGCCTAGGCCGTCAACCAAATCAATCAACAAATGATGGATCACCGAAAAGAAAGCTAGGCCCCATATCGTGTTTGTTGCAGATTCTTCACGGTGTTGGTCGCGAAAGAACAGGAGTAGAATCACCTAGCTCTTAAGACGTTTCAAAGTGGTCATAGCGGTCCTACTAAATAAATCATATCGTCAGTGGAAAGGAAGAAACTCTAAAGTGCCAAAATGCGATTTTTGGGAAATCAACTTTAAACTTGAAACTTTAAAGTTGATTTCCCACGAATCGCATTTTGGCGCTTTAACGTTTCTTCCTTTCCACTGACGATATTTGAATTTTGATGAAGTTTTATGGATTTTAATTGCATTACAGACTTCGCGACGTCCACATATCCTACCAGAGACAAGACACGGCTCGTCAGAAGCGCCTCAGCGCGGCATTCAACTGGGACGCGAATCGGGACCCCTCGCAGAAAGTGAGCGTCGACATACAACTCGACAATAAGGGGACGTGGCATCACGGCGGTCACGTGACCCTTTACTATCCCGGGCGGATGGTGAACGGGGAGTTTGAGTTCTTATGGAGAGGTGAGTAAGGTTCAAAATTGAATGACTTAAGCGAATAGTGATCGTTTGAAATTCAGCTCGATAATAAAGGGACTTGGCATCATGGCGGTCACGTCACACTTTACTATCCCGGACGGATGGTGAAAGGGGAGTTTGAGTTCTTATGGCGAGGTAAGTAAGGTTCAAAATTGAACGATTTAATCTAAAAGAGAGACGGGTAGGTGAGCGTCGACATACAACTCGACAATAAGGGGACTTGGCATCACGGGGCGGTCACGTCAGACTTTATTATCTGGGACGGATGGTGAATGGGAGTTTGAGTTCTTATGGAGAGGTGAGCAAGGTTCAAAATTGAACGATTTAATCTAATAGAGAGACGGATAGGTGAGCGTCGACATACAACTCGACAATAAGGGGACTTGGCATCACGGCTTTCACGCGACACTTTACTATCCTGGGCGGATGGTGAACGGGGAGTTTGAGTTCTTATGGAGAGGTGAGTAAGGTTCAAAATTGACTTAATCTAATATAGAGTAGGTGAGCGTTGAGATTCAGATAGATAATAAGGGGACTTGGCATCATAACGGATGGTGAACGGGGAGTTTGAGTTCTTATGGGGAGGTAAGGTTCAAAATTGAACAATTTAATCTAATAGAAAGACGGGTAGGTGAGCGTTGAGATTCGGAGAAACAATAATGGGACTTGGCATCATGACGGTCACGTCAGACTTTACTATCTGGGACGGATGGTGAACGGGGATTTTGAGTTCTTATGGAGAGGTAAGTAAGGTTCAAAATTGACTAAATCTAATAGAGAGTAGGTGAGCGTTGAGATTCGGATAGTTAATAAGGGGACTTGGCATCATGACGGTCACGGGGGAGTTTGAGTTCTTATGAAGAGATAGTTAAGGTTCAAAATCTTCTTTCGAGTACATGTATTAACATTTTAAGAGCCATTTAGACCAGTGTGTGGCCACATCCACGGCAATTCTTGAGCAAGTCAGTTTCATGAAAAGGGACGGGAAAGGTGGTATTTAGCTCAACTAAAGGGGACTTAGCATCACGGCGCCGGACGGATGGTGAACTTGAAGTTTGAGTTCTGAACCTTACATCTCGTGAGTAAGGTTCAAAATTGAATGACTCAGCGAATAGTGATCGTTTGAAATTAAGCTCGATAATAATATTGGTAAATATCTGACCATAGAAAGTCAAATCACAGATAGATAGAATTAAAGAAACTGACATAGACATAGACACATCATTTATTTGCTACTAAACACACATACTGACCAGTCTTATTACACCTGTATTAAGATCTACATACATACCTACATAGATTACTAGTTCGTTTTTATTTATCCTGTCCATTAAAGGTTACCTGGAAGAGATCGCTTTTAGCTATAAGGTCGCCCATTGATACACTTTTTTAATTAAGGCTTATTTTTCTTTTGTGTTTTTATGGTGTACAATAAAGTTATATTCTATTTTATTCTAAGATCTATAATTTTGTTCCCAGATTGGTTTTGCGAGTGGTTCGTTCGTATGGGTTGGTCGCGCGCTGACAACATTCTGTGGAAAGTGAAGATGTATTCCGAGGCGCGAAACGAAACTGTTTACGCTCTGCTATCTAGCATGAACACGCCTTTTAAAGGCTGGCGGGACACTAGTTTTAATGTCATGTGAGTTATCATTTTTTATATTTATTTTTGGCACATATTTTACTAATATTTTATCCGACTTTACTATGTAAAATCTTATAATACTCTTTGCGCGCGAGGTATAAGGATTTTTGTTCATGTCTTAATTGCAAAGTTTCCTTTAAATAAGTTATAAAAAAAAATTAGATGGAGTACTTACTAAAGAAATTTCAATACGAAACATAAGCACTTACTTACCTATAGTCGGATTGCTCATTATACGCACTAAAATCGACGAGCAAAATGTCATTTTTCATATATTTTTAGTTCGTACAATGAGCAATTCGACTATAACTAAAATTATTTTTTATTTCCTTTTTTTTATACTTATACAAGAATAAATCAATTTTCCTATTTTTTGGGGATGCTGTTGGGATTACTACACGCCCCTTTCGGATTAGATTGGGTTTTTTACACATTGCATACAATTGGTAGGTGTCCACTGTCCATGGTTTTCCTCTAAAAGAAGAAGAATAAAGTATTATAAGTATGTATTTGGGCAAAAACGCGAGAATCTGTACATTGGCATTTTCGAGGTGTCCCCAGGTAAAATTGACTGCTACGCAGGTCTTTATAAGTTTTACAGGAGTTGTAACCACATTATCTGATTCATGGTGAAATTGGCATGCCATATTTATTAAAATGTAACGCTTAAAACAACATTATGATATCGAAAATTAATTTTAAAAAATCGCAATTTTAGCCTGTAGTACTGTCCCCTAAACAAAATCCGACCTTTAGCAGCGTTTGGTTAAAAATAATTCCACTAGACTGGCAAACTTTTAGCTTTATATTTGAAGTTTAGTGGGTTACCTAGGGTTCTAAATGTACAATTTGCTGCAAAAGCCAGAATTTCTACTAAATAAGTAATATTTAAGCCTGTCCCCGGGATTTGGGCCAACTGGACATGTCCGGATTCCGTTACCGCGTTTTCGAATGATTTTACAGTTTTTTTGTTCCGAGGGGTAGTTATTTTTTTACTTATACAACAACATTGCAACGAGACAGACGTAAAAGTAAAGGAGATGTCCATAGTTTTTAAGCCAAAATATTCAAAACAATTGTTTGATATTCGGCGTCAGTGAGAGGTTGTGTTTTTTCGGGCACTGTCCGGTGAGTATTCAATTTTTTTTTCATGTTTAAAACGTATTTCCAATGCATATTTTTATTTCAAAACTGAAATAAACTATCCAAGATTAACTTAGTGTGAAAAATCGTGTGATAAATATCAGCAATTTGAGATAATTCATATTTTTGTGAACAGGTACCCAAGTTCGTTACTTCCGATTCGATACCATAGAGCTGATAATCACGTTAAGCAAGGTTTACATAGCGTACACTTTATTTTATCTATTATTATTTACCCATTATTTTGGTAAACCTACGGCCACCATAGGTATCAAAATTATTCGTTTTGACCTATGTTCCGAAGAAAAAGTGGTTAAATATCAGTAGGTACCACTATTTGAAAATATATTTTTTTTGTGACGAAACAAATTATTATGCTTAGTTCCTTTACTTAGTTAAGACTAATTTTCACAAGTTCTAGTTTACTTCTAAAATCAATAATTTCAACGATTTTATAGCTAGTAAATAAAAATTCAAAAAGATTTAGAATTAGGCGCTATGTAAACCTAACCTTAGATGTCTGTCCCCCAAATCCAAGTTACAAAAATGTTAAGTTTGTATTAAAAAGTTTAAAATAAGTGTAGACATTGTTTAGCAAAATGATGTGGTTTCTCAAAATACTCAATATTTAAATAGTTAATTAAGAAAATAGTCAATTTTGGGAATTTTATTAAAACTTTAAAGGCCATTTTAGAGCATAGGTAACGAACTGGAAAGGAAAAGTTGATAAAACTCGTGTATTTCTAAGATATCAAACTGATTTTATACATTTATTATTTAAAAACATGTTCTATTTCTTTAATAAATAAATAAATAAAATAATTTTGAGTTTTACTATCTTAAAAAACCAAAAACCAGCGGTAACGAATTGGATTAAAATTTCTCCTTACAGTAATAAACTTGCTAATTTCTCCTAAAATATCAATTTTACGAGAAAACTTTTTCGTTTGTAGATAGAAGAATAATTATAGATAGCATATAAATAAACATTTCAATGAAATTCCACAAAAAAAAAACAAATCACAATTTTGAGAAAGTGTACAGTTTTGCGCGTTTTTGCCCATTTACAAAAGGTATATGTATTCTATCAGTTATCTGGTTCCCATAGTACAAGCTTTGCTTAGTTGGGGCTAGATGGCGCTGTGTGAAATGTCCAGCAATATTTATTTATTATAATAACTTATATTTCCCACCAGGTGGCGCTACCACGACAATCTCCAAGCACTAAACGGGAGCATGAACTGGCAAGAGGACTACCTAGCATTTAGCCTCCTAGCTGACTACTTATTCCAACCAAACGAGTTCTACGGAGAAATCAATGCGCTAGTCAACTCTACGATCAAAACTCTGCCTAAAGCGGCGGCCATTGCCCGGCATAGGGCTATTTGGAAGAAGAGCGCGGATACTCTGCTTAGCTTCCAGGTTAAATCAACGCCCTTAACTTTAGGCTGAGCATACACCTATCTGCGCCGAATTTTTTTATTTATTTATTTCCCTCACAAACAATATAAATAGTAAAATAAATATACAGAATAATTCATATTAAAAACGTTGTAGGTAGCTATTATAAAAACCTGTTTTGTGAGAGACTGGTGCCTGAAATAGGTATAGAAAAACCTGTGCTACAGGTCACCAGTTTTCACCAGAATTCTCGAAGCACTGCAAGATTCGGTCGAATCGGACGATGCAGGTGTGCGAGGTTTAATACGATTTCGTATAAAGAATTCTAAAATTCGATTCGTTCGGCGCGGATAGGTGTGCGGCCACCTTTAAGCGACCGCGTGGAAATGTCATCATTAAGATTTTTAAAACCAAAAATTGCATGTGTATTCCAGATATAAAGCTAAGTGCACGAAGAAGAACTGTATTTTACATAAGAGAAAATAATTTTCTTTAATTACAAAGTGAATTCACTAGTAAATTCCTATGAACTATTTAAAACAGTGTGATTCCCTGTATCCCTAACAAAAATTAATTTATCAAGTTTTTTTCACACACAATAATTATTCCTCAGTATAACGAGGACGGGCTACTAATGATCAACTCATCATGGACTATAGACGCCGGACCGAAGGAACATAATATTACTGGCAAAGTAACTCTACTGACTCCCTTCCAAGTAAGTTCTGCCTTTATTACAAACTTGCTTCTGCCCACGGCGTTGGTTGTAGGTACCTACATAACCAGTGATCGGAATTAGGCGGGCTAAAATACCTAAAGTTCAAAGAACAGAGGCAAAAAAGGGAGACTTCCTTACTACAAGAATTTTATTCTTGTAGTAAGTAAGAATTTTATTGAAAGTTGGCACAATTTTCACTGTGAGTCACATTTAAAATTAATGTTAATAATTTTGTGAACGAATTCAAATAATTTTTCTATTTGACCGACGGAAAAAAGTGTTTTATCCTTATAACTTACATTTAAGTTTTTGTTATTAACTCAGGTAAAAAATTGATTCACCTTAATGTTAGATGTTCTTTATTAATGTCACGGAAACGGAAATAATTGTGTCGAAAAATATTTAGTCCTAAGGCGTCTCCATTTGTCTCTGTTATTTTTCGAACTTTAGGTATTTAAGCCCGCCTCATTCCGATCACTGTACATAACATATAGCCTATGTCCATCCTGCTGGGATATTTTGTTTCACACTTAAAGTCGCTAACTCGGATTCGTTCCAACAAATTGATTTTTTACGAACAACATTAAAGTTATTTAGTGCAAAATTACTTTAAATATTTTACACAACAAACATGTCTTATCACTTTTTTTAACCATCTACCATTTCAAAGTATTCATCGTAAAAAAACAATTTTTCTTGGAACGAATCCGAGTTAGCGACTTTACGTGTGATACAAAATATCCCAGCTGATAGTTTATTCGTAAGTACTGGTGAAAGAATTTTTGAAATTGGATGAGTAGTTTCGGAGATTACCTCCTACATACAAAACAAACTTTACCTCTTTATAATATTAGTATAGAAAAGCGCTCGTGGCGTAGCTTGCTTAGACGTTCCTGATAGATCGTTTAAGTTAAGCGACGTTCTGAGCGGTCTCAATTTGGATGGATGACCGCATGTGGCATTGCAAGCTGAGCGCTTCCGTGCTTCGGAGGGCACGTTAGGTACCGGCTTTTCGTTAAGCCATGACGGAGACCTTTAGGTGGCCTAAAAACTCTCGTCATCAGAATGGCCACTAGCTCATTCGAACTTACACTTTATTACAAAAAAATACAATTCATTTTTGTTCAGCAGCTTGCCTTGTCAATGTTTTCTTCTAATACAATATAGTAAGGTTAATTTTCGATCTCTATTTTGCTTGCATTGGAAAATACATACTGTTTGAAAAAGTAAGTCTTATTCTTTCTACAACACAATTAATTTAATATTAAACACATCTTCTCGCTCATAGAAAGTGTTAGAGTGCTGTGTTCTATCGCACTTACAAGTTTTATAGAAATGTTTGCTGTTGTCCAGCGCACTAGTCGCAAAAAAAACTATTTGCACTATGCGCTTTACATGAGCCATTTGTTATTGCAAAGTAATCGAGTGAGTCTGAATGACAGATATACGACTAAAGTTTTCTTTATCGTAAATAATACAGCGGGGCTAAAGAGGCCGCATTAGCAGAATCAGAATAGGAATAGTAACATTATGCCGTTCTTGTCATTCTCAGTCTATGAAGAGAGACGGCATATAGTTCAATTCCTATTGTGATTAATGGCCTTCTTAACCCCGCAGCGGGCGGCTTATAAAGGTCGCTATTGCTGAATCGCATTAAAGGAATTGAACTATGTATTGCCATCTCTTTTCAATGACTGAGAGTGAAAAGAGACGGCAATATGGTTCAATTCATTTGTGACTCAGCTTTAACGACCTTTTTAAGTCTGCAGGTCCTTGTTTTGTTGGACTTTATTGTAAGGAGTAGGTAGGTTGGAATTCGCTAAGCAATAAGTAATTTCAGGGTTATCGCAAAGGTTTTCTGAGAACGGAGTTCGTATTGGGCAATAAGAGGGACATCAAAGGCATCACTTACTTGGATTTGGAAGAGAAGGTTCTGAAGATCTACGTCAATGGTATGTTTGTATTTTTTATTCCATAGTTCGCTCGCTTAATAATCGCTTAATATTCGCGGCAGACCTAGAAAGAGATGGTGCGACGAGCTGAATGCCTTTAACATGGCGTGGGTCCAAATGGCACATGATCGTGATGTTTGGAAGGATCAAGGGGAGGCCTTTGCCCAGCAGTGGGACATAATGGGCTAACTATAATAATAATAGTTCCCTTACAAACAACAAGTTTTGAAAATCTTTATCAAACTGCCAAAACCTAAGGCCCTACCCAGAGCTAAACACTGTATTTCCCTGTCTACACCCTCGATAAATAAAGTAAGTGGAAAGTAACTGAAAAGACAAATGATCTTAAACTTTTTAACTTCTGATTCGCTGTTTAGTATTTTTATTGCTTGATCATAAATCAACGAAAAAAACCACTGAAAATAAGATAAATCTTCATATTCTAAAGCCAACATGATCTTTAACATTTTAACTTCTAATTCCCCTTCTATTTTTATTGCTTGATCATAAATCAACAAGAAAACCACTAAAAATAAGATAAATCTTCATATTCTTCTAAAGTTGATGTTATTTTGATAAAGTGAATAAAATAATTATCTTTTAAACGATTTTGGTATTACGTTTGTATGGACATTCCGACTGTTGCCGGCCTCTTAAGGGTACTAGAAGCACTCCCCGGACACTCGACGAAATCTCTATGCAAAAGCGGCGTCTAACTATCTATATTTACACTGCACAATGTCAGTTTTGTACACAGTAAGGTTGTCACCGTATGAATAATGTACACTGTGGTCTCGGTCTCGTCTATGCGTCTGCGCGTGTGGCGCGTTCCCTGCTCAAAGTCAGCTCCTCGCCAGCTCAAACTCACAGTGTCCATTTTATACGTAGTATTATTATCTGTTCTGTGATAGAAGTCTAGAACCTTTTCGAAAACATCTCCTATTTCAGGTCACATGCGCCGCATAACAAACTGCATGCTGGTAGTAAACGTGACGAGTCCTATCACCGAGTTCTCGCACACAACTGCGAGGTTCGGCTTCGTGGAAACTGACCGGCATTTAGTGGCGATGGTCGTCACTCCTAACACTACCACTGGTAAGATTATTTTTAACACTTACTTCATAAGGGACTTAGAGGCTTCCTAGAGCTAAAGCTGGTAAAGGTACGCACACCTATCTTCGAACTTTCGGAGTTACCGCCAGGTGCAGGTGTGCGAGATTTCATACAAAACATACATACGTACATAAAATCACGCCTGTTTCCCATCATAGGGGTAGGCAGAGACCACAGATCTCCACTTGCTACGATTCTGACACACTTCTTTCGCTTCATTCACTCTCATCACATTCATACGATTTCATATAAAGAATTCTAAAATTTGTTTCGCTCGATTCGTTCAGTACGGATAGATGTGCGTTCACCTTTAATCTGCAATCTCTTTTCTTTGACATAATAGTGACAAAGAGAATACATTACCTATCTAATTCCTTGCTAAATTGATAATTCAATATGGATAATAGAGTTAGAGTATTCTATTGATTTTATCTATTACTAGCTGGCGCCCGCGGCTTCGCTCGCATGGTACCCGGATAAAAAGTTGCCTATGTTCTATTCC
The DNA here is from genome assembly GCA_958496255.1 of Camptogramma bilineatum. NCBI lineage: Eukaryota > Metazoa > Arthropoda > Insecta > Lepidoptera > Geometridae > Camptogramma > Camptogramma bilineatum. The sequence goes on along the minus strand of OY292473.1, from coordinate 5,447,855 downwards.
TAGTCATTATCTATCCATATTTTAAATTTCAGGCAATTCGGTTCAATGGTTGTCAAGCTATAGAGTTATATAGATCTAAACATCCAAACTTTCGCATTTATAATATTAGTGTGATTAGTGTGATGTAACAAAAAACTGTGTTATATTTTCAGGTGTTGAAGTACTTTTGAAACTGGTGTCGATGCAAGATTTCCACGTGTTCGGACACGTTGCTCTACCTATCCAGTACTTGAACAGAGCCATGGTCACCGCTAAGAGAGGGAAGGAAGAGGTCAGTTGTAAAAGAGAGATTGATGGTATTGAAGCGTGAGTAAAGATGAAAATAGATTGTGTTTTCATACAATTTTCTCTGTGGAAATGTTTTCACGCTGTTCGATATTAGCACAATATTTTGCTTGATTTTGCGCACAAATATTATCTAACTGAAACTGTATTGTCTTCGATGCTTTAATATCTTGAAATTTCATTTGTTTTTACTATTTCCTAAAAAATATAAAATTTCTTAGAACAATTAAGCTCACTACACATAGCAGATAATGTCTAATGAAATATAAATCTTGACAGATCGCACTAAATATATTTTGTAATTTATATTCGCTGTGTGCTCCATAGAATCTGTATTGGCGCGATCTCAAGATTTATATTTTATAATCGATCGAGCGAGCGAAGCGAGCGAAGATCTTAGTGGTAAGTTGGGCGATTTTGCTTTGTATGTTTGTATGTTTCATGAATTGTTGTTCGAGCATAACTGTCGAACCGTTCATCCAATCTGCATGAAACTTGGTAGGTCAATAGGTTGTGGTAAGGAAATTTACGGTGGAGCATATGAGCTTAATCGATGAAGGGGTTGTGAAGATATTGTGTTCCCAAGGGGGTAAAAAATTTTGAAAGTTACACAAATATATTGAGTGGGGTGTCATACGAAAGGGCTTATTTTGTACATTCCAAAATGGTTTTTATTTTTAATCTAGGATGTATAGTTTTTGAAATACGACCAAAGAAAAAAAACTACGAAACCAGAGCTGCAAGAGCTCCGGTTTCATAGAGTTTCGATGTCTTCGTAGCTCATTGACTGGTCGGTCTTAAAAAGAGAGTGGCATCGTTGCGGTTTGGTTTGCAATGATTTTAGATGCTACTTGATTTATTTTCGTGATAAAAAATTTTTGATAAAGAATGAAAATAGTTGGGGTAAAAAAAGTTAAGTAAACAAATATATTGAGTGGGGTGTCAAATGAAAGGTCTTTATTTGTACATTCCAAAATAGTTATTATTTTTATTCTAGAACGTATACTTTTAGAAATACGACGAGAATTCATAAATATGAAATAAATGAAAAATTAAACACGACATTATGTATTGCATGCATGCTAGTATTTTTTCATGAAGAGCTAGCGCAATAGGCATACTTGGCAGTAGTAGCACTTGAAATTATAGGGGTAGTCAGAAGAAAGTCCAAATGTAAACCATGTACGGTACGCGAGATCTCAGTTCGGGGCGAACTACTAGTATATGCTGTGTGTGTGATGGGCTTTAGTTGTTGTGTGATTGTGCCACAGATCTTTACAAAATTTCACATAATAATATCAGTTGTTTTTTGTAGATTGTTAATATGTTGTTCCTAAATATATTTTATCTTCTCAGCTTGATTTCCGCGTCGGCTGGAGTAAAATGGACTTCGGCTTCACTGGAATTTGGCAATGGCGGTCACCCATCAACTTCATATATGTGTACAAGCTGTATACTCCGTTAGAAGGTTTTGAGGAAAACGGTCTTGTGCTCAAACATGTCTACGGGAAAGGACTAGACACGGAGCTGTCTATACGACTGTCTAAGCATAAGGTACACTTGTCACAACTTTTTCATACAAAATTTTCTACTGAGCAGTGAAAAGCCTAACTTCATGAATGCCTAGATTCATGAAGTTAAGCTTTTCACTACCTACTCAGTAAAAAAATTTGTATGAAAAAGTTGCACTGCGCATCGAAACGGCTGACTTCACGAATGCCAAGATCCGTTGGAAGAAGTGTATGTATGTTTATTTGGAAAGAAAAGAGGGATCACACCTGCATTTTCTCTAGATATTTTTTTAAGTTATTCAAGCTCTTAGTATCCACTAAAATCTGTAGGGTGGTAGTCAGAGGGAAAGCCAAATACACGATTGGCACATATGTACATTTTGGGTAAGATTTGATTACTTCGTTACTCATAATCATCTACTTAGCGCTGCTATTGCCCCTTACTTCGGACACCGCAGAGGTTTGGCAATGAACGCGTCAATTCGCATAAAATTTTATTAAAAAAAAAGTCAATTATTCTTGGTTGAGCCAACCAACTCTAAATAATCAATTCTAATCAGCCTCTTGGATCCCACAACTGGGCAATACTGGCTCCTCTTCCTTTCCAAATAATCATTGTGTTTTTGGGAAACAGGGTGGAATCGTTCCCCAAAGGCAGAGTAGGTGGTTCCTCTGCAACGGGCCGGCCCATATGGCCCACTTGCCCGTGGTCTTTCGAGCGACAGTTCTTTTTTTTTTTTTTTTTTTTTTTTTTTTTTTTTCGGACTGACTTTTATGTTGGCTGGTCACGTGTCGACCTTTGCAACGTTACCGGACTATGGCGAGAGCAGAAGGCTCTGCGCCGGATAAGGACCGACACTTGTTGTCGGTTGGTTGTATATAACCCGATCGGCGTTGAGTAGTTCACTTGCGCGATCTAGGAATTCTGATGTTGCGTGGCGCCATCTTCGCTGAAGCTCATAGTGCGCAGCATGTTTTATGTAGTTCATCTAGCGACAGGTAGATGTCGCTACATGTTCATTTACTAATTATATTAATTTTGTAGTTCGGCGTAGCAATCCAGCTGATAGACAACGGCAAGGGTCTTCTAGACGTGCTGACAGACCGCTTCAAGCACGGCCCGGGGAACAACGACATGTTTATGGAGAACTTCGATACTAGCGCTAGAGTTGTTATGGACACTTTGTACTACCCGACTGTTTCGTTTGACGCGCATCTTATGAAGGTATGCAACTTTTTTATAGTTTCCAGGGTTATAAAAATTAAGGAAACCAAAATTATGAACATAAAACAATCGTACATTTATAGCACATGCAGTCTCGTTCGTAAAATAATAAATAGCTCACTCCATACCAACATAACCTTCATAAAAAAGATACAAGTAACTAAACGTAAGGCTGAGACTCTACCAAAGCGGAGATGTGTGAGATGTGTTTTAAGCAACCAATAGAATTTCGTTATTCAAACAAGTCTTCTCGTCTTTTAAAATTCTATTGGTTGTTTAAAAGACATCTCACACATCTCCGCTTTGATAGAGTCTCAGCCTAAGACGCGTCGAGCCAGCTGGCTCCGTCACTACTACATCACTATAATTCACTACCGTCAACATAAAAAAATGTAAGCTCTTTCTATGCATTCAAATCAAAGCTAGCTAAAAACTTAATTGAAACCTACTCGTAATTTTTGTTTTGACTGTATAGACTGGGTACAATACCTACCTACATTAACTACCACACACTACACACTACACTACTTTGTTACGACTTTCCTACCTACTTATTGTTCTCATGTGGCTGTATTGTCTTTTTGAGAATAAATTCTTTGAACCTATAAAAATGTATTCGAAATGCTTACAAAATAATTATTTTCATAGTTTGTTGGCGCTGACGAGGAAGATATATTAGAAGCAAACGCAACGCTACATTTACCTGGAAAACCACCTATAGTGCTAACCGATGTTTTCATTTTAGAGGTAAGATTATTATGATTGTCCAATTAGATGATTTATCACTCAGTTTGGTGCCTTCTATTCTCGATGTTCTTGGTGAAATATGTGAACTAGGTACATACCTATATATTATTATTGATCTTACAACTGTACTTATCATATTTCTTGTAAATAAACTATTTCATTTAATTCCTTTCCACGACAAATATTCATTCGGCGAACGTAATATGAAGTTTATTTTGCAACTTTAGTTTTTTTTTTTTAATATTAATGTACTTACCTAATCTTTAGGAGTTAGAAATAGATATGTACTTGATTACTATGTACTCTTATAGTTATACTGTTAAAGATAATGTTTGTTCTGTGTCTGTATTGTATTAATTAATAATTAAATTCGTGTCAATGTTTATTGTATGAATAAAATAAATATTTATAGTCCGACACAAAATAATAGAAATAAATGAGGGCGCCACTGTGCAAGCTAAATACGTGAAATAGATAAATTCTCTTTTAGAAGTAAATTATTACTTCTGACTGACGTCTTCGGCACCTGTACCATAGACAAGAAACCTGTACTTTACCATAGATTAGTAGAGAAAGAGTTTCCAAAGTACTGCAATTTTAGTTGCCGTGTCTACCCGTTTTTGCCAGACTATAAGTACCTAGTAGGTTTTTGTCCAAATTTCAGTAATATTTAAATTAAAATGTTGATGAAATGTTTTAATTATTGGTTTATTTCCAGGAATACACAGTAATGAAGAACACATTAAACTTGGTGACCCCATTCCCGGCAGTGAGCCAGCTGAAATCAGTTTACACTGTGGACATAGTCATGGGACAATCTTTCAATGTCACCTGTCTCGTTTTGCTGTATAATGGAACTTACTGGCATGAGGTAAGGTTCTAATTGTATTGTCCTTCTAATTGTTTTATTTTTAATATCACCCAGTTGTAGACCTAAAAAATCTGTACGATAAGTATTTATGTACGTATAAACATAACGTGACTGAGTGCGTATAATAGGATTGGTTTGATCAAAGCGGGTTTGAATCCCGTCGGAATCGAAAATTTTAATAAAGAAAATCATTTTCGTTGAGATACGCATATAAACAGACACAAAAGCTAGATGAATGAATGAATGAAAACTCTTTATTGTACACGTCTTATAAAGATAAGGACAGGGAGATGATGATGTCTTATAAAACAAAAAGAGTAAACCTAATGAATAATTATACAATGTTTATAGAAGAACATTAGTTCCGCCAGTTCTTGTCTAAGAACTTGCCGAACACTACATAGGTAATTAAATAAACCAAGAATAGCAATACTTATAGTAGATATAGTAGTATTATGCTGCTTTGATTTTGTAATCTGTGCATAATTCTAGTTTATAATCTTGTTTTCACTATTTGTCTCATTTAGTTGATCATCTTTTTTCTACTTTTGCATGCTGTGTTTATCTTTAACTGGTTGTGCAATTAGTTAAAATACCTAAGTAATAGTTATTACTGTTTCTATGTAATGTTGTAACAATCGTTGATAAACCATAATAAATAAAATAAAAATAAAAATACAATGGGCGGTCTTATCGCTTTGAAGCGATCTCAGACACCCTTTGAATGGAAAGAGACATCAAGATTAAAGGTATGGCAGGGGATGTACAAATATTTATGATATCCACGAGATAGATTTGGGGAACATGGTGGAATCGTTCCCCAAAGGCAGAGTAGGTGGTTCTCTGCAACGGGCCGGCCCATCTGGCCCACTTGCCCGTGGTCTTTCGACCGACAGTTATTGTCGGATAGTCGTAGTTATGTCTATCGCCGCCGAAAACTAGGCTTGCGAGTTCTAGACATTCCGATGTTGAGTGGCGCCATCTGTAGTGCGTAGCATATCTATGTAGTTTATCTAGCGACAGGTAGATGTCGCTACAATAGATCATCTTTGTCTTTCCAGATATCATCAAAGATCTACTACGAGTACGAAAGTGGACAAGACGACACCTACCAATCCTACGTAGCATCTGTAGGCGTGGCCACTCCACTGGCAGTGTTGCCAGCATTGGAGGCCCGCGCGGCCGCTAGGTTAGAAGACGCGCTATGGAAGATGTCGGCTGATATTGCCATGCCGTCGTTTAAGGTCACCGCACTCGCCAGTCTCGAGGTAAGGACACTGCAAAATGTCTAAATACTTCATTTCCATACTTTAGTTCAAATAAGAGGAGACAAAAACAGATAGATAGATAAACACTTTATTGTACACCACATGATTATTAAAACAAATTACAGACACACAGAAACATAAGTAGCGAAAGCACATTTAAATAAGTAGCGAAGTACAATGGGCGCTCTCATGTGTGTATGTTAAAATGTTTTTATGAAATAAATTATTATTATGTTTAGCTATGAGCGAAAAAACACGTACGAGTATGTAGCGTCCTTTGATGTGGTCAGTCAGTTATAAGTGCGCGTTGCCGCTAGATTATAGCCATGCAATAAGGTGTCGTCACTGCTATGGCTATCCCCGTTAACAACTCCAGAATGGCTAAATCTAGTTCAAACAAGATCATACGTAGCATCTATAGGCGTGGCCACTCCACTGGCAGTGTTGCCAGCATTGGAGGCCCGCGCGGCCGCTAGATTAGAAGATGCGCTATGGAAGATGTCGGCTGATATTGCCATTTTTTTTTTATACTACTAAGGTAGCAGACAAGCATACGGCCCACCTGATGGTAAGCGGTTACCGTAGCCTATGGACGCCTGTGACACCAGAGGAGTCACACTCGCGCTGCTGACCCTTTTAAGAATTTCAAAACGCCCTTTTTGAAGAACCCCATACTGTAGTCACTGGGGAAAACCGCGGCAGGTAGATCATTCCACAACCCAACTGTTCGCGGGAGGAAATTCCTCTGAAACCGCACCGTACGTGACCACATTGGTTTCAAGGTGTGAGGATGGATCCCCTGCCGATGGCGAGCATTGCGATGGTAGAATGGAGCTACAGGCACCATTTCAAATAGCTCTTCAGAACACAACCCATTATACAAGCGGTAGAATACACATAGAGAGGAAAAGTCTCTTCTGAGGCTTAACGATTCAATACCACCTGAGACCCTGGGATTGTCAACAATTCTCACAGCTCGTCTTTGTATCGAGTCAAATGGCCCGAGCTGGTATCCAGGTGCTCCCGCCCAAAGATGACTCCAGTACTCCATGTGGGGCCGGACCTGCGACTTATAGAGAAGCAGTCTCATCCCCGCACTGAAGTACCGCTTCGATTTATTGAGCACACCGAGCTTTTTGGATGCCAGCTTAGCCTTGTCCTCCAGATGACGACGAAACTGAACGTCACTGGAAATGTCGACACCCAGGATCCCAATGCTCTTGGAGATGGATAAGGGTGTGTTCTGGAATTGTGGGGCCACAGTAAATGGGGTTTTTTTAGCGGTGAACGCGCAAACTTGAGTCTTGGTAGGGTTAAAATTAACCAGGTTAAGTCTTCCCCAATCGGAAACTCTGGTTAGTACACCTTCGACTTCAGACACAAGCTGCCTTCGACTTTCCTCTACTATGGGACGAGGGATGTTTGCGCGGCCCGTATAAGAAGTGTCCCCAGTGCTATCATCCGCATAGCAATGAATACCGTCAATGGACAGCATATCATTAATATGCAGTAAAAACAACGTCGGGGACAGTACGGAACCTTGCGGGACACCAGCATTTATGCCCATGCAATTAGAGCTACTGCCGTCAACAACGGCTCTTATGCTTCTGCCGGACAAAAAGCTAGACACCCATTCGCACAAACCCTCGGGCAGCCCGTACGATGGCATCTTCGTCAGAAGACCACGATGCCAGACCCGATCAAAGGCCTTCGCTATATCTAGGCTAACAGCCAAAGCCTCCCCTTGACTCTCAATGGCCAGTGCCCATCGATGAGTGAGATACACTAGAAGGTCACTAGTCGAGCGACCGTGGCGAAAGCCGTATTGACGGTCGCTGATCAAGCCGTGTCCCTCTAGGTATCTAAGGAGTTGTGTGTTTAGTACACGTGCCATGACCTTAGAGAGAAGAGAGGTTATAGCGATGGGTCTGTAATTGGATGGGTCCGATCTATCACCCTTTTTGGGTACCGGGTGGACTTGCGCAGTCTTCCACGAAGATGGGACACGCCTAGTAGAGTATGAGAGCACAAAGAGGCGCGTTAGGACAGGACACAATTCAGGAGCACATCGCTTTAGCACCACAGCCGGAATACCATCTGGCCCGCTCGACTTATGGACATCCAGAGAAAGTAACTCCCGCCGGACTTCTCGTTGAGTTATGATGATTTCCGGCATGGAGTTACCGCACCACGGGATGGTGGGTGGCACGGTTCCTCCGTCGTTCATAGTAGAGTTAGAGGCAAAGAGATTCCCCAGAAGATCGGCTTTTTCCTTTGCACCGTGGGCCAGGTTACCGTCAGGTTTCCGGAGTGGTGGCACTCACACTAATATTATAAATGCGAAAGTTTGGATCGATGTAGTTTGTTCCTCTTTAACTCGACAACCACTGAACCAATTGGGCTGAACTTTAGATAGATAATGGCCTGGAATAAGAAATACGCTACTTTTTACCCGGGTACCATGCGAGCGAAGCCGCGGGCAGAAGCTAGTACTGCATAATCTCTAGAAAGATTTCAGTTGCTTTGTATGTGGCAAGTTAATATGAACCTTAGTAGAACTACGATTTCATCGAGAGTCTTCAAGTGGTCAGAATAACATACAACAATGCGCTTGTCAACCTTGAGGTTCTGTCATTAATGGAGAAGGGGAGATAAGGCCGTTTTATTAACGAATTCGCGCTACTTTAGTTTCTCGCTTCGCTGATCGCTCACATCTAAAGCAATTAATAGAACTAGGAATGTTTTTAGGTCTAATTTATTTATGCCTGTTACCTATATAAATCTTTAAGAACTAATGTATCTATATATTTTTATATCTTCGTTAGTTTATCAAATGTAACTATAAGATCTCTACTATCATTCGACTCTTACAGCTAGAAGACCCGTTCGTCGAAACGTCTGGAAGTCTAAACCTGACGTCGCCGTATCTCGAAGACTATTTCATTAAGATGCAGTTCAAGAAAGACTTCTCCGATGTTGAGAATATGGTCGGCGGTGGCATTCAGATCAATCAGGGCAACCAGAGCAACTACGTAAGTTTACTCACATTTGTTTAACTTTTCATCTTTTGGTCTAAATTGAGCTATCATAATTTAGAGAAAACGGCCCCTTAATCTTTGATAGCGACTAAAATCGGCCGAAAGTGACAAAAGATAGCCAAAGAAACCATCGTTTTGACAGTTTCAGACCAATTTGAGGTTTGAGATAAGTTAGAAAATCAGCCTGATGTTGTTTTCTAATTACAAATATCACATAAAAAATGTTTTAAGCACGATTAAGAACTTACTTTTAATATTATTTTGTTTGCAGCTATTCGCCGATGTAACATGGGGACCTCCCCCCTCCCGGCACCTCCGTATAAGCTCCCGCCACGCCCTCCCCCCCGTACTACCCCCCTCCACCCTCTCCTTCCAATACACAGAGGAAGATACACAGAGGGAATTGACAGCGGACTTTAATACTGAGAACCTGTACTATTCTATCAAAGCGGACAGACGGACTGATTCCATCAGTGCGTCGCTTAGCTCTCCACATGAAGGATACAGGTAAAATTGCTTACTCTCTCTCCCTTTTTTGAACCCCAGCGAAGAAGGAAACTTACAGCAGACTTTAATACTGAGAACCTGTACTATTCTATCGAAGCGGACAGACGGACTGATTCCATCAGTGCGTCGCTTAGCTCTCCACATGAAGGATACAGGTAAAATTGCTTACTCTCTCTCCCTTTTTTGAACCCCAGCGAAGAAGGAAACTTACAGCAGACTTTAATACTGAGAACCTGTACTATTCTATCGAAGCGGACAGACGGACTGATTCCATCAGTGCGTCGCTTAGCTCTCCGCATGAAGGATACAGGTAAAATTGCTTACTCTCTCTCCCTTTTTTGAACCCCAGCGAAGAAGGAAACTTACAGCAGACTTTAATACTGAGAACCTGTACTATTCTATCGAAGCGGACAGACGGACTGATTCCATCAGTGCGTCGCTTAGCTCTCCGCATGAAGGATACAGGTAAAATTGCTTACTCTCTCTCCCTTTTTTGAACCCCAGCGAAGAAGGAAACTTACAGCAGACTTTAATACTGAGAACCTGTACTATTCTATCGAAGCGGACAGACGGACTGATTCCATCAGTGCGTCGCTTAGCTCTCCACATGAAGGATACAGGTAAAATTGCTTACTCTCTCTCCCTTTTTTGAACCCCAGCGAAGAAGGAAACTTACAGCAGACTTTAATACTGAGAACCTGTACTATTCTATCGAAGCGGACAGACGGACTGATTCCATCAGTGCGTCGCTTAGCTCTCCGCATGAAGGATACAGGTAAAATTGCTTACTCTCTCTCCCTTTTTTGAACCCCAGCGAAGAAGGAAACTTACAGCAGACTTTAATACTGAGAACCTGTACTATTCTATCGAAGCGGACAGACGGACTGATTCCATCAGTGCGTCGCTTAGCTCTCCGCATGAAGGATACAGGTAAAATTGCTTTCTTTCTTTCCCTTTTTTAAATCCCAGCGGAGAAGATACGCAGAGAAAACTCACAGCTGACTTCAATATTAAGAACCTATACTATTCTATTTAAGCGAAAAAACGGACTGATTAAATCAGTGAGGCACATAACATTATCTCTATCGCCCTATTTTGACCTCCTATAGTAAAATAACAAAAAAGATACGCTGAATAATAAGAACAGTTAAAAAGATGAAATAAATAAGAAAAGAGTGAGTGAAATGAAATGACAATGGATATAGAACGAAGTGGAAGAAGAGTAATTTTGTGCTGACTCTATATAGTGGGACAAGATCAACTATTTCGCTTTTTGACGATCACGTATGCTAATTATTATATAGGTTTGCTAAGTTTTAGCTAGGTAGCATTGTTTATAAGTGTTAGTTTTGTTTTGAACGAGTGTTCTTTGCAGGGCTATGAAAATAATAACTGAATTCAACGGCGATGACATTAGCGGTTCCTTTGTCACTGATACTACGGAATACAGCATTAACGGCAAGATTCTACAGCACGATCCTTTAGAAGTAAGTTACAATTTGATATTGAGCATTGTTCATTGAGAGGCGTTTATAAGTAAGGCCCCTATACTCGAGCCATTTTGGATATACAATGTTTACTAACATTGCACTGACAGGTCAATCAGCTGATAGCAGGAATAGACCAATCACAGAAACCATATTAAATATGATTGGCACTGATTCATTATGGCCAATCGTAATGAATCTCAGTTTTCTGTGATTGATCTGTCAGTGCAATGTTAGTAAACATTGTACATCCAAAATGGCTCGAGTATAGTTCTAAAATGAAGAATAAATCACTATATTGTTTCCAGATATCAATGATTCTAGTACCAAAAGGCCAGGGTACTAAAGTGACAGTACGTGTAAAGTACGAAGCTACACCTACTGTGTACGTAATGTCGGCGCACATCTCAGGCCTTACATCCGCTACGGTGCACGCAAGAGCTGAGATAGAAACCGCCTTTACTGATATCAACGTTAGAGTGAGTATTAAAAGAAGCTTTGAAAACCCCACACACACAAACACACACACTCACAAACACACACACGCCCCCACTCAACACACCGCATGCAAAAAGACACGCAGTACAACTTTTACTTTCCATAACTTATTAACTTAGTTTAGTCACCCCTTAGTTAAGTTTAGATTTAGTTTACTAGTGTTAATCACTCTTAATTCAGAACTTTGTTAAGTTAAGGAGGCGGCGTTGAGACTGCTACAGTCTTTAGTACTTTTGCAACTCTCACCGTTCTTAAGTAATGATGAGTTCTTGTGTACTTTGTTCTGTATAAATAATTTTTAATTTAATTTAAAACTTTGGAGTGCCTCCGATCTTAGCGATACATTCGCTGAAACTGGAAAGCGATCATAGGGAAGGTAGCCGAAACTGGAAACCTGTGACCTGTAAGAGCGAGTGAGCGCGCTTTACTCTGCTCACATGCTTTGTGCCTAACTCCATCATCAGATCAGCTCTATTTAGAACTCTGCGAACTCCAGTCTTATAACCGACTTCAAAAAAAAGTCGGAGGAGGTTCTCAATTCGTCGGAATCTTTTTTTTGTTTCTTGTTTTTATGTATGTTCACCGATTACTCGAAGACGCCTGTACCAATTTGGAAAGCAATCTTATTTTGTTTTGAAAGTCCCAACAAAAATTTAGTGTGTGGTCCCACAAAAATTTAGTGAAGATCTGTCAAGGATCTTCGGAGTCATGAACAGAAATGCACCACGAGAGTGCAGAAAATTGTTCAGCTTATAACATTGAGTCGGTTTTTTTTTTTATTTTGCCTCTTGTTAGGAGTGTTTTCAGCATTACAATTTAAGACTAATCTTTTCAGGTAGACATCCCTCACTCGAAATACAAGGACATCTACTTCAAGTCCCGCGTCGACAACCACCCGGACCTACGCAAGGTAGTCAGCGTACAGGCGGCGACGCCTTTCAAACGGCTCAGCTTCATCAAGGGAGATACTGACTTTGTGTAAGTTTTTACTATCTTTTTCATTTTTAGGATAGACTTCGCTCCTTGCCTAAGCTCTGATGAAGTCGACCATGGAGCGAAGTTCCCCAAAAAAGTGATACAATCGATAAAATTAATATTTAGACACGGGATTTGAAGTACTGTATCTGTGAGAGAAAATAAATGAATTTGAATTTATCTTGTTATTTACCTTATTGGGCATGTAGAGAGGATGAATGAAAGTCGTTTAACTAAACAAGTGTATGAAGCGAGTGTGAATGGAACAGCTGGAAGGGGAAGACCTAGGCGAACATACCTGGATCAGATTGGTGACATTTTAAAGAAAGGCCAAGTCAAAAGTACCCTAAACCGGCGAGCTTGTATGAAAATTGTGATGAGAGAGAATGAGGCGAAAGAGGTGTGTCAGGATCGTAGCAAGTGGAAGTCCGTGGTCTCTGCCTACCTCTGTGGGAAAGAGGCGTTATTTTATGTATGTATATGTATTTACCTTATTTCGTGTCATAAGGGTGTATAGGTAGGTACGGAGAAAGCTGAAAAATATAAACTGCCATAGCAATTTTAACTACAACGTTTATTGCTCGTACTCGGTAGCTTCATTGATTGGATCGAGGTTGCGACTTCAAATTCCTTCACCTCAGATTTATTTATTAAAGTAAGACTTCTAACTTCAAGATTACTGTAATTTGTTCTCAGTTTCGGACCAAAGACTGGATATCTTCTATGCAAGTACGAACTACCCGACATGAAAGGGGAAGGGGATCTCAAATGGAGTTTCTTGCTCGGAGACCTATTTATAAAGGTAAATACATTAAAAGATGTCCATTAGATTAGATGGTCTAGTTATAGGTATAGCGTCATTAATTGGTATCCCCCTAGTAAGAGGTCGGTTTGCAAGTCGTTGATCTCAACTTTTGTAAAAACTTTAACATCCTTGCTTACTTATGGATATCTAATTTCGCTCGAGTTCCTAAACGAGCGGATGCAATAGCTGTTCTATTACCCGACTGAAATCCAAGGTTGAAATGAAAAGGGTCTTTGTTCAAATCAATAGGGGGATACCGATTGATGACGCTGACTGTACAATTACTAGAAAACTTGCCAGTGCCACTCATAACTAAATAGGTTTAAGTTTTATAACTTTGGCCTTACAAAACAAAGTGACAACCCCCCCTAGATAATCTTCAAAGAATCTAAAAATGCCTAAAGATCTGAAAAAATATATCTACCGCACCTTAGGAATACAGTCGTGATAATATTACTTACCTACCTACTTACAAAACGAAGTTGTAATGCAATATAAAAATAAAAACCGGTCAAGTGCGAGTCGAACTCGTACGCCGAGGGTTCCGTAGGTACCTAGCCATGGTGCCAATTAAGCTAGTCCGCTTAATTGTATGAGCACCCATACAACTCGGAGGAAAATTTTAATTGGCGTCAACTATGTATGTATGGGAACACCCTTTAATTTTCAACTTTTTTAACTTTTTGGAATTTTTCCTTTATTTGTGCTATAAGACCTTGCTATTTGGGAAATTTCGTGATTCTAGGTTAACGGGAACTACCATTTAGGTTTTCGACCCAAAACCTCTAGGGTACTTCCGGTTGACCTAGAATTGTCAATTTTGGTTACAAGCAAGGTCTTACAGCACAAGTGAAGGAAAAATTCCAAAAAATAAAAAAAGTTGATAATTAAGGTAAGTTTTGGTACTCACAAGTTTTCACGAAAACCTAAATTTGTCTATATCTTTTTATAGTGTTGACTCAGGACCTTGATTTTTATACTCACAATAGGGACTATAGACTTTAGTATATGGTATAAATTTCAACTTGCTAGCTCTACCCGTTCCTGAGATAATCGATGGTGACACACGGACAGACGGACAGACAGACAGACAGACAGACAGACAGACAGACGGACAGACGGACAAGAAAGTGATCTTATAAGGGTTCCTTTTTTTACCTTTTAAGGTACGGAACCCTAAAAAATATTAACAGCGTTTTACCTAAAAATAAAACGCTTATTAATACTTACCTTATTTGAAACTTTTGGTTGAAGAAGGCCCTTCTGTTTTCTGCTATTTTTAGCATACTTTGCCTCACTATATTGCCCTCTCGCTCGCACATCTCCCATCTCACCTGGCAGCGCCGGGCGGTTTGAACCGCGCGAGCTTCCATCATTGAGTCGACAACCACCCAGGCAGAATTAAAAATGAAAGTTTCAAATAAGGTAAGTATTAATAAGCGTTTTATTTTTAGGTAAAACGCTGTTATTAATCCTTGACCGTTATTTGAAACTTTTGGTTGAAGACGTGTTTGTTATCGCCTGGTGGAGATGGACGCCAATGTGACTGTTTTACCTACAGTAGAATGTGTAAATACAGATCGAGGTAGGTAAGCAACAGATTTATGTAGCTAGGTATCAAGAAGAGCACCTAGGCATTATTAAAAAGAGGTTTAGATGTGCGAGAAAAATGATTGCTATTAAAAATAAATTTACCTAGGTACCTACCTACAAAAAGGGGTAGGTAGGTAATCAAAGAAAATTTGTAAAACAAACTTGTTACTTTAAGTATAATTTATTTACTTATGTTAAGCAAGTAACTAAGTAGCAAAATGTAAGCAAACAAAATAGTTTGAAAAACTCAATATTAATTGACTTAATTAATCACCGTGGAACCTCGTTCCACAAACTTTTGTAATAATATATTTAAATTGAGTATGTATGTTAAGTATTTGTAACAAAAAAAAAAAAAAAAATGTTAGATCAAAATATTTGGAAAATTAAAAATTAATTATTTAATTAATCATATGGAACTTTATTCCACAAACTTTTGTAAAACCAAACTTGTTATTTCAGAATAATTTACCTACTAAGTTAAGTAAGTAGGTAAGTAACAAAAATTAGGCATCAAAACAATTTGAAAAATCAATAGGTAAGTACTTAATTAATTACCTAATCAATCACATGGAACTTTGTTCCATAAACTGTTATAAAACAAACTTGTTGCTTCTGAAATAATTTAAGTAAGTAACCTACTTATGTTAGGTAAGTAGCAATACTTATGCAATCAAATTAATTTGAAAAATTAACAGTTGATTACTTAATTAGTCACATGGAACAAAGGAGCTAGTAATACTGCTTTGAGTTGGAACTTTCATAACTTCACGCCTATAAAATTGCCTGAAAGTATTTCCAGATCTCCAATTTCCGCGCGAGAGGATGTCGTCAATAGGAACGTTGTCAGCCCAGTTTTTTGAAGCGACCGCTGATCTAATACTACCCGGAGACGCGACGATCCCGGCTTCAGCTAATAATGTCTTCACCCATCCAGCAATCACTGTCCGAGAAGCAGCTTTAGCTTGACCTCTTAAATGTACAAATAAGTTTGAGGAGTTTGCTGCATCACGCCTGTCACATAGGAGCTCCTTACAGTGATTTACCCAAAAAAATGGATCAAGATTCTTTCCTTTTGGGTTTCTTAATAATTTCCACCCCGATTGTCTGTAATCAGAATTATCAGTCTTAGAACCGAAATTTGGCCATAAAATGAGATGATCGTCATGTTTTTCATAATGAGCATCATCTACGGCCAGTAAAGAAAGGTCGTGCACGCGTCGACCTGAACATAACAGGAGCAATACAGCACAATGTCTGGATGTTTGAAAAAGGTTGTTTTCATCAATATTGTACTTTTCTAAGAAAGAAACGAGAGCATCAATATTCCAAACTATTTTCTTATGATCTACAGGTTTTTTCAAGGAAATTGATTTTAAAACATGCTTAACTAGGACATGTGAACTTAAATGACCAGATAATTCTGTATTACATAGAGTGGACACAACAGATTTATGCAATAAAATTGTGTTGTATGACAACTTTTCTTTTAAATGTAAGTCAGCTAAGAACTTTGCTAGACTAGAACCACTAGGGCTAAACGGATTGACATTGTGAGTTTGAGACCAAGAAAGCCATCTATTCCATGCTGATTTATATGTCTTACGTGTGGACGGACGCCAAGATGACATTAACAACTCTAATTGAGAATCATCCCAGCTGGTTAGATCGTCTGACCAGCCCCACATTTCCATACTTCTAATGTCATTTCCAGTACGTTGGGAGGTGGAAGGCCTGTTGATGTGTCTATCAGGTACCGCTCCAGGTGATGTATCGTGAATGGAGCGGCCAATGCCCTGGCCTTGAGGTCTGACCTCCAAAATACGCGGTTCCACCACGGGACTACTACAAGAAATGTACCTTGTGCTTGATTGAGATGTGCTAGCACCCTGGGTATCAAGTAAGGTGGAGGAAATACCCAGGCTAGCTGGTAATTCCATTGGTGGGAAAAGGCATCGTGAAACATTGCCTGATTGTCGTGTTGATCTAAAGAGACGTAATTGGCCACTACATGTGCGTCTTTCGAGGCAAAAAGATCTATAAAAGGAATTCCGAATTTCCTGAAAATTATTTCTGTGCAAGCAGGCAGAAGGTGCCACTCTGGAGGTGATCGGTAACGAGATAGATGATCTGCGTGGCCGTTGTACTTGCCCGGTATGTGATGAGCAGAAAGATGGATCTGATGAAGCTCTAACAAGTGAAAAATTTGGAATGTTATCTTCATGAGAGCTGTAGATTTTGTACCGCCTTCGTTCCGAATGTAGGCAACCCCTGTTCGGTTGTCGCTTTGCCACAAAACTGTGGATCGATTCAGGAACCGATGTTGAACTTGTAAGACTTTCAATACAGCAAGTAGTTCTTTCTGATTGCAATGCAAGTTTTGTTCCTGATCGGTCCACTGTCCTGAAAACGCCTGATTGTCTAATTGGGCTCCCCAGGCTAGGTCGGATGCGTCTGTCGCAAGAAAATGCTTTGGAGCCGGTAAATGAATTAAAGACGGCAGACGGTGGTTTCGAAGCCACCATAGAAGGTTTTTCAAAGCTTCCTTTGAAAATGGATAACGGCTGTTGACTTTCTTTTTGCAAACAGAATGGAGAAGGTCGAGAAGGCCCCGATAGTGAAGCCTCCCTTTGGGGACTACAAAGCTTGAAAAATTGAGAAGGCCGACTAAGCTCTGCAGTTCTCTTAGTGTAACAAGACCGTCGTTCAAAAAATTTGTGATCTTTAGAGAGAGACTGAGACCTTTTTCTAATGGTAAAGATTTCTCGTTCTTCCAAGTATCCCATTGTACTCCTAGGAAGATGAGCTTTTGCTGGGGCTTTGTTATTGACTTCTTTAGGTTTACTTGCCAACCTAGGTAACGAAGCCTCTCTAAAACAATTTTTACTTGAGACTGCAAGACTTGACGACTTTGATGGGCCAGGAGAAAGTCGTCCAAATAAACGATAATACGTATCCCTTGCTCTCTCAGCGTTTGGGCTACCCAATTTGTCAGAGAAGCGAACACCTTTGGAGCTGTGCTGAGACCAAAGGGTAGGCATGACATTTGTAACAATTGGCCCTTGTAAACTAGACGAAGAAAACGCCTGTGGGACGTAATTATCGGTACATGGAAATATGCCTGTGACAAATCTATTTTGCACATCCAATCCTTGGACTGAAGAAAATCGGGAACACGGTAAACGTTTATTAGTCGGAATTTGTCTGTAAGTACGTAATTGTTGAGAGCAGACAGGTTGAAAATGGGTCGGTGAGACCCGTCGCTTTTTGGAACCAGAAACATGTTCGAAATAAAGCTTGGTGCTGGGTCGACTACTTCTAACACACCTTGAGTTATCATTTGATTTAGAACGGTTGTCATTATGTCTGATGTCGGAGTACAGAACTGTTTGTTCGCTAGATCTGGTAATACCAGAGGCGGTTTTTGGTAAAAAGGTATGCGATACCCTTGAATTACTTTCTGAATGTAAGTCGGAGCGCCTAGTTGAGTCCACCGGCGGTGGTATAGAAGTAATCGACCCGCTCTGAATGTTTGATTGTCAAAACTTACGTTTTCTTCCTCTAGAGTTGCTTTCCGAAGAGTTTGCGGAATGTTTCCGATTGTTATATTGCCCCTTGTTATTTTGCTGGGGTCTGTTACCTTGGCGGCTGCCTCTTTGACGAAACGAACCTCTGTAGCTATTCGAAAATGTAGGCCGGCTGTCATTATAGTTATTATATCTCTGTCCCTGCGAGGGATGAGAATGGCAACAACCCTGCGAGGGTTGGTTTGTATGGGAAATGCGCCCAGAAGCGCAACATCCATGAGGCATATTTCGATTCACCTGCCCCTGCGAGGGGCGGTGTACAGGCTTGCTCGGTCCAGCTTGCGAAGCGGGAGCATTTGAGCCTTGTTTATTCAAAGGCAGGAAGGCCCCCAGCTTTTTCAAGTACTTTGGTCAATGACTCAGCTTCAAATAAATGGCGGCAGGAGGGGCGTACTTTCTTTAAGGCAACTTTGGTTAAAGGATCCCGTAAACAATTTGTTATACCGTCTCTTCTCATCTGAACCACCTCCGCCCGATGACCACAAACGAGTTGTAGCAACTCAGCTGACGTTTTATAAAACTCGCCATTTAAAAAGTGTTCATTTATCTTCTCACTTAGCGCTTCATAAGTAATTTCAGAATCACGAGCCCATTGTAGGAGACTGCGGAGGGTAGTTTGTAAAACCTCACGTTGTTTTAGGACACAAAACGTTAAGCCAGCGAATGCTTTATCGGAATGGGCAAGATGCCGCAATGAATCATAAGCTTTGATTTCGTCATTGGCCTCCAACTCGACAAAACCGGGCGTGTGATTATATGACTTCTGAGTCTCTGCGTAACGTACCTCACACCACTCACTACTTTCAAAATGTTGAATCTCTTTTAATGTCGTTAAATAATTTTGAGGGGTTTTGGGAACTGAAGGTTCTTTGAGCTTCGTCTCAATTTCAAATACGAAGTTCGGCTCCGTAGGTGTTTCCGATTTCTTAAGAATCGATTCGTGCTCACTACCATCATCGAAAAGTTCACCACTAATATTAGCATCTACTAATTCTTCCGAATTCACAAAATTAAAATTTGTACGTTCTCGAAGTTCCTGAATTTCCTGTGTCAACTTGTTCAAACGGCGGCGGTCACGTTGACGGTGACGATTACGATTGCCCCCCCTCTTTTTACGTTTATGAGATTTCTTATGCTTCCGAGAATCGGAACTAGATGATGAGGAGGAACTATGATCACTTGAGGAGCTCGAGGAGCTACTACTAGAAGGACTACGCCGTCTTTTAGACCGTTGTCTATCGGTACGAGACCCGCTGCTGACGGCAGGGACGTATATAAGGGGGGGGTTTAGGGGGTCCGGACCCCCCCCTTAGCAATAGCAAAAAAAAAAATTGGCGGAACAGGTATTTCCGTGCATAAACAGATGGTTCATGACGTCCAAAGAAAAAAAATTAAACTAGGTACCTACACCCGATTTTTTGTATTTTTCGAATTATGTTTTTATATGTATTGTTTTTTTTTAGCATGTTTGGCTAGAACAATTTTTTAAACTTATAAAAAATTGGGAAATATAAAAAACCACAACTTCGATTTTTAAATACCGGTGTATTTTATTTACCCTTGGGTCAAGAGGGCCATTCACCGGGGCAGGTTGCGAGGCTCTCAGCTTCATGCGCCTTTCTTTTTGTCCCTAAAATGCCTAAAGAAATTTAAGAAAATCCTACCTAACTAACACCTAACAACTAAAACAAACTCATTTGGTTGTAAGTTTGATAGACATCAAGACTTGTATAATTTATTAGTAATTCAATTAAATTCATTTATTTCAGACAAAATATAAATCAAATACGATTATAATTTACAGTGTCCATATGAAAAGCAATAATAAAACACAGTAATGGCCTAATGACTAATTGACAGACCATTTTCCGAGACTGACCTTGCGATTTTTAACTTTACAGGAAACTGGGATTGAACGGGGATTCTGGGAATAAATTCCCGAGGCGATTTTAGGCAAACATTTCCTAGTGTCACATTTGTCTTAAAAAAAAATTCGGCTCGCTTCGCTCGCATACAGCTTCATGAGTGTTTTGCGAGCAAAGTGCGTTGTGTCTGACCGCAGAATAGGAACCGATCCTTTTCTTTGAGCACGTAAGCAAAATCAAGTATCACATGTTGCATTTGTAATCAGCTCGCTTCGCTCGCATAATAGAATAAGAACTGACAAGCCACCAGCCTTTTCTTTGAGCACCATAAGAAAAGTCATGTGTCACTTGTTACAATTGTCTTAAAAAATTCGGCTCGCTTCGCTCGCATATTAGCTTCATGAGTGTTTTGCGAGCAAAGTGATTTATGTCTGACCGCAGAATAGGAACCGATCCTTTTCTTTGAGCACGTAAGCAAAATCAAGTGTCACATGTTGCATTTGTGATAAAAAAAATCAGCTCGCTTC
Source organism: Camptogramma bilineatum (assembly GCA_958496255.1). NCBI lineage: Eukaryota > Metazoa > Arthropoda > Insecta > Lepidoptera > Geometridae > Camptogramma > Camptogramma bilineatum. The sequence continues at coordinate 5,427,066 of OY292473.1, read as the reverse complement.
GCTCGCATAATAGAATAGGAACTGACAAGCCACCAGCCATTTCTTTGAGCACCATAAGAAAAATCATGTGTCACTTGTTGCATTTATCTTAAAAAAATTCGGCTCGCTTCGCTCGCATATTAGCTTCATGAGTGTTTTGCGAGCAAAGTGAGTTATGTCTAACCGCAGAATAGGAACCAATAAATAGCCATCCTTTTCTTTGAGCACATTAAGCAAAATCAAGTGTTACGTGTTGCATTTGAGATAAAAAAAAATAGGCTCGCTCCGCTCGCATAATAGGATAGGAACCGACAAGCAGCCAGCCTTTTCCAAAGAAAAGGCTGGCTTATGGTGCTCAAAAGCTCCTCAAAATTATGTGTCATTTGTTGCATAGGTATGTCTTTAAAAAATTTGGGATCGCTTCGCTTGCTTATAAGCTTCATGAGTATTTTGCGAGCGGAGTGTAAACCAAGTTTCAAGACCGAGACAAGTATTTGCAGATCATAGAAACATTTGTCCCGCGACGGGAATATTGAACCTATGTATGGGGTGGCAAAACCCAGGCTGGCCCAGGGTTTTGAATTAACATACGCCACTATTTGGAACCCTTCACCCCCCCCCCCCCCCCCCCCAAGATCTACAATTTAAGTGCGGGAGAAAACTAGTCAATCTTTGTATTTTGGAACCCTTGGACCCCCCCCTTATCAAAGCTATATATACGTCCCTGGCTGACGGTATGCGCCGTTTGAGATTTCGACATATTATTATCTTTGTCACGAATTTCGAACTCATGGTTATTCCTAGAGAATTCTCCTTCATCACTCATTTTGAACAATTTAACACACGACACAGTTATCTAGGGCAATAGCATAAAATAAAATCAGTACAAAACACACACGATATAAAATCCGATAAAAATATTTAGTGAGGGTAGATTAAAAATTGAACAAGAATCACGAATCTAAAAATAGAACTTGTTCGAATCTACAAAATGGTAAAAAATGATAAAATGATTTTAGAAAATCGAACGGTAATACCGTTAAAATAATTTCAGCCCGTAAGTAAGATAATGTAAAATTACTCACGTGATAGGTTTACACACAAGAAAGTCGTGTTTTAAGGAGTCTCAAGTTTAAGTACCAGTTGAGGTACAAGGTAATAAAATTGAAATAAAATAATGCAGTTGCTATATATAGAATTTAGCAAGTAGGTAGGTATGTAGGTACTCCTTGAAGCACGACCGTGCGTTGCAGAAAACAAGACGCCAATGATGGAAGCTCGCGCGGTTCAAACCGCCCGGCGCTGCCAGGTGAGATGGGAGATGTGCGAGCGAGAGGGCAATATAGTGATGCAAAGTATGCTAAAAATAGCAGAAAACAGAAGGGCCTTCTTCAACCAAAAGTTTCAAATAACGGTCAAGGATTAATGTAATGTATTCTATCCGTTATCTGTTTCCCAAAGTTGATGGGGCTACATGTTGTGGTATTGTCTGCCAATATTTATTTTATTTATTGTAAAAATTACGTCACAAGTTAAGGGGAAAGGAAGTGAGGTCAACATAGTGACCACCTGTGTGTGACAAGGACGGGGAACCAAAAATCATTAAATTCTTATGACATAACTGATGGCTGGCCCTTTACAACACATTCATTTCCTGAGTTTACATTTGACTGCACCATTATGTGATTTGTGAAATTGAACCTTATCCCCAGGCATTAGGGAACCAGCTCGTGAAAGACCTGCACAAAAGCGTAGACCTGGATATTCACTTCGGCAATATCACCACGCCACAGAATATGCAGATAACTAACGCTGGCTTCAGAATGGACTTAGATAAAGTATGGCAGTAAGTACAACACATTCATGTTATTAACATGTTAGTAATTAATTCGTTTTCTCGGCATTTTTACGCAAAAAGATTTAGCAGTGCAATGTGGTTCGTAATTTCAACAGAATTGTTGAGACCAGAATTGCGTGAGTGGTTAGGGTATCCGCCTTCAACACTGAAGGCTGCGAGTTCGAATCTCTGCCAGTGATATTTTATTTTTTTATTTTGTAAGTTTTTTTTTGTATATTTTTCTTTGATTTAATTTTCTCTATTTGCACCCGAGCAGCGGGCTTAAAAAGGTCGATAAAGCTGAATCACAATATGAATTGAACTATTGCCATCTATTTTCATTGATGAGAGTGAAAAGACGGCATTATAGTTCATTTCATATTGTGATTCAGCTTTAACCTTTTCAAGTCCGCAGAGCTCGGTCGCCCATATATTTTTCAACTAATGATAATGAAGAAGACTAAATAAAATGTTAAGAGGCACTACTTTTAAATAAATAAAGTTTTGATGTTAACATTTTATTCAGCAATAAAATTATATAATAACTATATTATATTTGTTTTTCAGGATCGGTGCAAACGCCTCGTTCGGCTACATACTAAGCCAGCGAGTGAATTTGATCTTAAACGTGATCCTACCAAAGCCTAATGTGGACGTCCACACACTATATCTGGACGGGTTTATGGGCACGCCGAGCGATCCTAGCAAGGTTATAGAAGCGGAGTACAGGACTGATGTTACTAAGATAGTCAATGGGATTAAGGGAAATGTAAGTATTGTTTCATTATAAGCTAAAGCTACCTTACTAAATCAAAAATCAAAATCAAATATCATTTATTCAGTAGGACCGTTATGACCACTTTGAAACGTCTTAAGAGCTAGGTGATTCTACTCCTGTTCTTTCGCGACCAACACCGTGAAGAATCAGGGCAACAAATACGGTATGGGGCCTAGCTTTCTTTTCAGTGATCCATCCGCTTAAAATCTAAATAGTCAAGCTCCAGTGTGGAGCCAGTCGACTAACTTACTTTATCTAAAGCACTCTTTACACCCGAATACTGAAACTCTACTAAGTTTAAAAAAGTAAGTTCATATTATGAGCAAGTGGCCAACTCTGGTGATTGAGTACTAGGCCTCCTTAAGGCCTCAGACATGCTACTTACTATGGTGGTGCTTATTATTGAAATTAATTGACATTTTTGTATACGATTCTGAGAAATTCTGAGCAAGACCGACTCAAATATTTAAGTACGTCTCAAATATTTAAGTAGCGTTTAGCCAGTTCGGGCGTAAAGCTGCGTTGCAGATTGTTACTCAAGTACATTTTAAACTATAATCACCCATCTCTGCTTGAGCTTTGAAACTAGTTTGATCTAGCTCAAGTTTTCTTCTTGTTACTGTGTATGGAAAGAGACGGAATATAATACAATTCAAAGCAGAGAGGACAGGAGATGTGTTTAAACAACCAATAGAATTTCGTTATTCTGTGTCATCTCGTCTGTGTCACTAGGTTGTTTAAACACATTAGCGGCATTTACACGGTAGAGTTTTAACTCTACCGTATAAATGCCGCTAATGTGTTAATACCACGGATCTGGACTGTAAAGATATCTGTACAGATATCCGTACAGATATCTTTACAGATAACCGCGGATAAAACTGTCAATGGAATGGCGTGTGCTATTTCCCGCGGCATCTGGACTGTACAGATATCTTTACAGATATCCGCACAGATATCTCTGCGTTTAAATGCTCTGGCATCTGGACTGTACAGATATCCGCACAGATATCTCTGCGTGTAAATGCTGCTAATTCATCTCATCTCCGATTGACTCTCTCAGGTAATAATACTGCCGGAGAGCTTCGATACAAACAGCACGGTAACCTGGACTTCCTCAACCGGCTATAACCACGTAAACAACAAACTCCTCTACCGCTGGGATACTAACGGATCCAATCATATCGACTACGAACTTCACTCGCCGATGTATGCCAACAAGTCTACCTTACGCGCTCACGGGTCTTACCAGGTGGATATGGTGCATGGTTACAAGATTGTTAAGTAAGTTATACATTTATTGTATTTTTACAATTTTAGGAAAACTTGCAGCTAGACAAAAAGTTAAAAGAAAGAAATAGAAGAATTTGGATAAAACAAGATAAGTTTATTTCAACAGAAAAGTGTAGTGGTACAAGGATGACTTTGAAGCGAATGTCAATCTTTCTCTTCTCTCTCCTTCTCTCTATAGCTGCGTGTGGCTGTTTTTTTGTGTTTATGGACACAACGACAATTATTATCAAGACTTAGTAAATTCGGAGGACGTCGCTGCTAATGTTGGTGTATGTATGTTTCTGGGAGATTGTGACTGTATCACCTTATTCAACTACGCACACGTTTTATGAATGATGTTTTTCGAAAGGTATCATAACATTGTGACATTCCCCAGAGGCGAGATGTTCAAACCGGGCTACAATCAGATCGGTGAGATAGACGTGCGCTATGGCGGCGTTAAGCACACTGACGGACGGTTCAACTTCACAACGCCATTCCAGAAGCTGCCCTGGGTCAAGTCTCTGTTTGATGTGAGTATTATAACTAACTAGCAAATGCCCCCATAGTGATGGTATATGGTGATGATGATGATTAAAAATAGCCTATCTCGGTGTATAATATATATGTAGCCTCCTTGATAAGAGTGACAAGAACTACATGGAGGTTATGTCACTCTGACACAACTACGAGCGCTGGTGCTGAGCGAGGAGACCAATTCGATTGTCATCATTCAGTATTACACATCGAACCGGCTCTCATCGCGGACGGGCATCACGTGTTCGGCGGAGTGTCTATCAAGGATTGTTAATAAGATTATCCTGCATCTATCCTGATCCATATGAACAATACCAGAGCTCCGATAATAATAATGTAACAGATATTGAATATGATCTTTTATTCTCTTCGCCCGACAACTCACGCCTACCTAATGTCAACGTAACCATAGCAACACATAAATATGAAGCCTCCTGATGTTCCTGAAATCCAGAGATATGATGGTGTCCCTTCATATATATCTATATCTGACTGGCCTCTTAGCTCAGTTGGTAGTAGCTCTGCCTTCTGGGCTGTAGGTCGTGGGTTCGATTCCCATCCAGGACAAACATTTGTGTGATGAACATAGATGTTTGTTCTGTGCCTGGGTGTTATAAAGTATTATAAGTAAGTAGGTATGTATTTACAAAAAAAAGTATATAAGTATTCTATCAGTTATCTGGTTCCCATAGTACAACCTTTGCTTAGTTTGGGGCTAGATGGCGCTGTGTAAAATGTCCAGCAATATTTATTTATTTTATTTATTTAATAAGCACACGAACATTAAAATTATACCCCTTTTACAGATAAACAACTTAGAAGAGCATTCAGACAACAAGGTGGAACTATTCTGGCCTAACAAGACTGCTAGTGTGAATGCAACACATGTGTATACCAAGTCAGACGCCGGCTTCAAGCAAACAGGAGTCATATCTCTGTCTGTGCCTCTGAATAGCCAGCATTCGGTCAACACGGAGTATTACTATTTACAAGGTAATTTGTTTGATCTCTATGCGCTTGTAAAACCATCTCTTAGAAGGGCATTCAGACAAGGTGGAACTGTTCTGGCCGAACAAGACCGCTAATGTAAACGCGACGCCTGACTTTCCCAAAGACTATCCTCCATGAAACTATCTGACTGCAATCATTATTAAATTCACCTCTCATGTCAATAAAAAGAGAAAGCTGCTGGTCACCTATCCATACTAATATAATAAAGCAGAAGAGTCTTTTTTTTGTTCGTTTGTTTGTTTGAACGCGCTAATCTCAGGAACTAGCAGTCGGATTTGAAAAAATATTTCTGCATTCGATTACCTAATTATTGAGGAAGGTATAGGCTATTTTTCACCTTCATCATCATCACCATATACCCTCACTACGCTGGCAACGGCGCTAGGGCGTAGCTTGTAAGTGAATAAAATGTTTTAGGTGACAAAGCTAGTAACGGCAACGCGACAATAGACTTCGACGGCGAAAGATTCGTGAAAGGATCTTTCAACCAGCTGCTGAGCCAGAGCCAGAGGAATCTCGACCTTTCCACCACGGACATAGAGGTGGAAAACGCGCACACGCCTGTCGGAGTCAAGTATATACACGAGTATGATGCTACTGGGAATATTGTAAGTATTTGTTTAAATGATTTCTTATTCAATATTTTGTAATTCACTTTTTCATACTTGTACTTTTTATTTGTAAGTCTAACCTGGCCAGATTTATTATTTAGTAAATTGTAGAATTATATCGATGAAACTTCTATTGATGAATGTTCTGATTTTTTTTTAATTTAGTAAGTAAGTACACCTTACAAAAATTACACAATATTTAGTTTTTCATAAAAGGGCCGAATGTAATTTCTTGCTAATATCTTTTATCAGCAATACCTGTCTATCCGAAAAGTTCCTTCTCGATGGTTCGAGAATATTGTTTACCGAAATTATATCTTCATGCTTACAACAAATCAAATTCGCAGGACGTGAAACAAGCAACGGTTTTCCATCTCAAAAACGTCACTAAATTCAACGTGACCGGCATACTAGACGTCAATACATACGACATCGGTAAAAAGCTAAAACTAGACCTGATCCATGGCAACCGAACTTGGTGCTTCGACAATAAGTACGAGTCGTTTGATAAGGAGCTTAAGCAGGGTAGCCAGGTGAAATGGGCTGAGGATACATGGATAGCGTATGATATACATGTCACTAATATGACTACGGTGAGTAAATGAAAAGAAATATTTTATTTATATTCATGCCTCATACCCATATTATAAATGTGAAAGTGTGTTTGTTTGTTTGTCCTGCTTTCACGTCAAAACGGAGAGACGGAATGACGTGATTTTTTGTGTGGAGATAGTTGGAGGGCTGGAGAGTGACATAGGCTACTTTTTATCTAGAAAAAAACCATGTTTCCCGTGGGATAAAAAAGTAATAGTCCACGCGGGCGAAGCCGCGGGCGTCCGCTAGTGTAACACAAAAAAATAACATAATTATGTTACAATACCTACCTCTATACAAAAACACAATACAGAAATAACAATACACTGATTTTAGTCAAGATTTAAAATATCAAAAGTGGCAATTATTTTCCATCGAATCCAATGTCAAAATGCTCTATAAAACTTTTTTCAGTCTATTTTTGATACAAAATGATGTATGACAATTTCTTATGACAACAAAAAACGCTCGTCAAAGTCTAAATAATTATTGTAACTTTTGACTCGCCCAGGTTGAAACAGAATCCCAGCAACTAATAATGAACGTATGGTGGCCATTACGTCGATTCAACTTGGTCGCGTTATACCACTTACAAGACACATTGATCGACGGCAAAGCGACTCTCAATTGGAATGTTAAGGAGGAGAATAAGACGGCGGAATTGAGAGGTGTGTGGGAGAATCCGCCTGGACCGGAGGGGAGCTTGCATAAAGTTGACCTGGCGCTTTCGCATCCTTCGTTTAGAAAGGTAAGAGTTTGAAAGAAAGGAAGACATTTTTTTTACTTTTGCAGCTGTCAACGTTACATTTCATTGTATACCTGTGTATGGTCCAAATAAATAAATTTTGAATTTTTAGAAATTTTGCAAACACTCAGCTTAGTGTATTTTTTTTTTTCATAATGAAGAGTCGAAGTTGACTGATAGTAAATTAGAGATACTAAAACCGAACAAATTTAAATATTTTTATTATTTTATGTAAAAGAAAAACAAATGTTTGCATAATAAAATTATTGGCTTAGCTCTTTATGATTTCTTACATCGCCGAAAAGTTCCACTCAGGGTAGGTACTTAGTACTTTTTTAGACTTTCATTGAAATGGCTGGTACCAGAGTACCGTAGCATGTAGGACGCTGATTTTTTTATGGCGCCCTGTCAAAAGTTTCGCCTGTTGCCGACTTGAGGTGAACTCACACCTTTAAGAGCCGAAAGCGTCGAACGAATCGAACAAAACGGTTCATAAGATTTCAAAAATTAATTGTAAAAATCGTTTCTTTCGATTCGTTCGACGTTTTTGACGCGGATAGGTGTGCGTTTACCTTTATTGTCACATTCTGGAATAAATCAATATTTTAACACAAACACAATGAAATATTTGTCTTTTTTAAACTTTCGCGTACACATTATATATGCACGTGTATCAGAGTATTTATCACGTAAATTAAATATAAGTACTTTTATACTAATGAAATATACTTTTCAGGACGTGAACCTCAAAGGCCAATACCTATCAACACCATCCGTTATGTCGAACATATCACTCGAGCTTCAATACTCAGACTACGAAAACGAATACTTACGTCTACACTCAATACTAACCGACAACTCCAACGGACCAATCAGAGACTACTCATTCGCTCTCACTTGCACACACCCATCGACTAACCTAGACCTGGATATGAAGTCGGATGTCAATATCCATAGTCGATGGTATTACTTCAACAATTACTATAGGCTGCAGAAATCACTGTTCTTCCAGAAATTGAGGAATAATAAGCTGCTGGTTGATATGAAGAATAGTTTGGTTAATTGGGAGGTGAGTTGATTTTGACAGTATTATTTGTTTCACAATTTTTAAGGTCCCAAGCGCTCGTAGCGTAGCTTGCTTAGACGTTCTTTATAGATCGTTGAAGTTAAGCGATGTTCTGAGTGCTCACAATTTGGATGGGTGACCGCAAGTGGCATTAACAGCCAAGCGCTTCCGTGCTTCGGAGAGCACATTAAATAGTCGGTCTCGGCCAGTCTAATTTAAGTCGTTGAGCCCTGACGGAGACCATCAGGCGGCCTTAAAATTCCAGAGTTTTTTTTAGGTCCCAAGTAAACTCTCAGTTTAAGTGAGAAGTACCGCGATTTTTACACTATCGCTGAGTAGCATCCAGTTATTTGTAGCAGCTATTGATCACAACTTGCCGAGTAACATGATCAGTAATTGGGTTCTACCACCTCAATTGATCGACCTATTCATCGATCGATGGTGCTCCATACGGTCGATCCATCATCGATCGTCGAATGATTGATCGATGTTTTTTCGACCCGTTTTCGCCGATCATCCAAAGCTACCACACCAATCGATCGACGTCGATCGATGATTGATCGATTGGTATGGTAACACCCTAAAACATTCATTAAGTAAGTTCGTATGAGCAAGTAGCCAACTCTGGTGACGGAGTTTTTAGGCCGCCTAAAGGCCTCCGTCATGGCGTAACATGTGTTCATCATCACTTTAAGATGTAACCAATTTGATCAGGATCATGTTGTCTTACATTTTCTCCAGCTGTTTTCCGGCAGTCTCACTCTCACCAACATCTTTATCTATCTCCTCTGTTTCTAGCGCGCGAATGAAACGTACTTCTACAAAGTGAATGGTACTTGGGAGCTGGTCTATCCCGACTATAAGATCAAATCGGTCGTGCTGAGACCGACTGGCAATGATACGGGACTCGCTGTTTTGTCTATGACGGACAAATCTCTGATTGCGCACTTCAATTCTACAGACGGTAAGAAAAAATGAAAATCTGATTTTTTATTAAGAATTTAAAGGTGCTAGATTTATTTGTAATCGATTGCTACTAGCCTACAATAATCTAAAACTTTCCACTTTCTCATTTAAACATTCAAGAACTCCACATCTTTTTACTTTCTATGATCTGTTTTGTCTAGGTTGCCTGGCAGAGATCACTTTAGTGATAAGGCCGCCAGTTGTTTTTAATATGTAACTAAGTATTAGTAGTTATTAATATTTAAGGTTCTATTTATGTGGTTATCTATATTACTTTACACTCATGGCTTCTTTTACACTATCCATCAATTTTGTTCTTTGTCTTTGTTCATTTAAACATCACCAAATTATAATTTCTGCTTTCCAGATATCTCGTACCATCTAATAGGTCGTATTATCGACGCTCGATCCGCGAAATTAGACGCGTGGCGTGACTTCGATGACGTCACAACTGTCGATTTAGCTTCATACATTCGTCTCAACCACTCACGGCTAATGACCAGCAAACTAGCTTGGCGACCGCAAATCTTCGCAGAAGTTAAATCTACCCTCGTTTACACTTTAAAAGCTCTATATGGCCAAGTCAATGATACCTTAGTAATACTTAAAGAAGCGCCTATGGAAGCACATTTAGCTTTAAAGAACATCTGGAGCGATGCTAAACCCAGAGTCAGAGAGTTTTTAGACGACTTAAACGACCTACACGTTATCAAAGACGATTTAGACGAGTTCGAAAAGTACCTCAACCAATCGTACAATAGCAACGATTTCTACGTCAAAAATGTGGTCGAATTCACTTATCATATCCTAGATGAAATGGCAATTCGGAATCATCTGGAAAGTCTACCCGGTATCGTGAATGATATGTGGGGAATGATGGGTAATACGAGCAAATCTATAAAAGACAGCTTGACCTACGTCGTCGATTCAATCAAAATGGCGTACTCTAACTTCCTACAGTCAGTAAACAAGGCCCTAGAAGCAGATTTTATGGAGCTAGTCTCTGAGAGACTTGAAGCAATGATTCTACAGTACGACAACTTCATCCGTGACTTGCATATGAAGTTCCTTGAGTATTGGGAGATTACTTGGGTCAATGCGACTAATAGACTAGTAACATATTGGCATGAGCTACTCAAGTCTATCGAGCCTTTGTTCTTCAAGATTCTGCACTACACAGAATCGTTTGTGTTTACTATTGGAAAGGGCGTGATGGATTTCTTCTATAACCGTACTCAGGAGTTGACAGATTCGCCGTATTTCAACTATGTGTCTACGTTCGGACACGAGATGGACAAGTAAGTTTTTAGATTTTGCTTCGTGGTGTTGCCAGCTTCTCACGATGTTTTCCTTCACCGTAAGGAAAGCCGCGGCTTAGTCAGCCCCACACGTATTGACCATGTCTTTCCTGTGGATATGGCAGGTTAAGCTGAGAGGATGGTGTAGGTGCTGGGCAAGCCTACTCCATCTCAACATTGTCCCAGGCACTTCAGTGTCCCGTTAAATGTAGGCAAAGATTGCCTCCTGACACTGTATAAATCATCTAATAAAGATGTAAAGGCCTAAGTTTGTTGCTAGCTCAACCTCGATAGTTAGTCGAAATTAAGCGAAATTCTACGTGGTCACAAAAGAGATAATTTTTATAGTGATAGACCTAGGTAATATTCCACTGAAAATGAAGTCTTATTTACGACTAGCTGCTGCCCGCGGCTTCGCTCGCGTGGTACCCGGATAAAAAGTAGCCTATGTTAGCCTATGTTAGCCCTCCAACTATCTCCACACAAAAAATCACGTCAATCCGTCGCTCTGTTTTGACGTGAAAGCAGGACAAACAAACAAATAAACATACTTTCACATTTATAATATGGGTACGGATTCCGACGGGATTCGAACCCTCATTGATACAAGTCACCCCCCCGGGCTTTTTGGCGGGAATTTGAGAAGTCATGTTTCGTTTTTGTTTTATTTTCCAAAACTTGTGTTTCTTCGAATGTTAATGTGTAATAATGGTGGATTATTAACCGTTAAGTGTTCGTGAACGTGCATAAGTGTGGGCAAGTGAAACAATATTGGATATCATTGCTTTTCGAGTTCTCCCAAAAAGTCCGTGTTGATGTTTCAGTAAAGCCCCACATCTTTACTGAGGCACAAGGGGAGGGAAGGGATATTATATTTATGTATTGTAATATGTATTTAATATAACTTATTTATCTATAAACTTGAAGTTTATTAATTACTTGACACTGGCTGAATGCACAAGCCGTGCGAAGCCAAAATAAAGAAGAAAAAAAAAAGTGACCCCCTCAAATGAAATTAAATGATTTTTTTTGAGTGAGCCGAAGTGCTTAATTAACCTATTAATTCTATAATATAACTATAGCTGATATAACTTACATTACAGATTGTAAGCTCACAACTATACGATAATTAAGCACTTACGAAACTAATGATAATATTTTTCAGGATCTACAAAGACCTAGTAAACAACGACCTTATAACCAACATCAAGAAGTACAGCAAGAAGATATGGACCACCATTTGGAACAAGATCGAGAAGTACATTCCGTTCAAAGATGAGTTCACACAGCTCTACACAGAGTTCAAAACTGCTTGGCAGAACTTCTTGAAGACTAAACATGTCGTCTATGTTACTGAGAAGGTAAGAAAATTCTACTAATTTACTACGTCAACCATTCCGGTATCATTACCGCTACGTTTTATTTCGTTCTTCAAAATAAAAGTAATTTGTTTGAAAACGTCACCACAACAGAATAACCTAATCTCATTGGTCATTAGTAGATAAGGAAACAAAACGAAATCTAAAGTTGACGTTTTGCTTTGGTTGATAAAAAGTTTGTTAGTAGAATCGGCCTCCTGTAGACAATAGGAGAGGCGTGCAGATACGATACCATTAAAGGCAATCCGCTGTACTTATAAACATCATTCAATTTCTGTCAAAATTGAAACACTATTTAAACTCTTGCCATCCTTTTTTGTCAGATAGTGACAAATAGTGACAGGGCGAATCTTGAGCATTATTTTACCAGTGTTCAAGTTGAGAGTTTATAAGTAAGACCAAATATGTTAGGATTCCATTAAAGGTCCAGTTCCAAGTCTATTCAAAATGCCCGTGGTTATACTCAATTGAACTAACTCGCGTTTACCTACTTTAAGCTTGTAATTTGAAAAATCTTGTTTCAAAAATTTGCAGTACCAAGAAGCGTACGAACGATTGAAGTGGTGGTACGATTACTTCCTGATCGGCGAGAGTATAGAAGCGATCGGTGAGATTATCTACGCGAAACTAACTGACATGGCCAAGACTGCATTACAGTATGAAGAATTGTGAGTATACCTACTGGATAAATAAAAGATGAAAATAAAAGAAAAAGAAAGTCAGACTATTATGAAAACGCACGGCGCCGGCGCCGCGTGGAATCGTAGAATCGAGCGATTTGCATAACACTTTGTATCTTACGTTATGGAAATAGAGTTGAATATACTTTGAAGTTTAAAAAACATGACGCGTCCCTTCGCTTCGACTGCGTGACACCTACATGTGGTCCGGTAGTACAAGTACAGAAGGCTGACTTCGCCAAAACACTTATATAACTAGTAGTTCGCCCCGAACTGAGATCTCGCGCACCGTAGATGGCTTACATTTGGACTTTCTTCTGACTACCCCTATAATTTCAAGTGCTACTACTGATACTGCCGAGTATGCCTATTGCGCTAGCTCTTCATGGTAAAAAATACTGGCATGCATGCAATACATAATGTCGTGTCTAATTTTTCATTTAGGTATTTCATATTTATGAATTCTCGTCGTATTTCTAAAAGTATACGTCCTAGAATAAAAATAATAACTATTTTGGAATGTACAAATAAAGACCTTTCATTTGACAGCCCACTCAATATATTTGTTTACTTAACTTTTTTTACCCCAATTATTTTAATTCTTTATCAAAATTTTTTTTATCATGAAAATAAATCAAGTAGCATCTAAAATCATTGCAAACCAAACCGCAACGATGCCACTCTCTTTTTAAGACCGACCAGTCAATGAGCTACGAAGTCATCGAAACTCTATGCAACGGGAGCTCTTGCAGCTCTGGTTTCGTAGTTTTTGGTTATTGGTCGTATTTAAAAAACTATACATCCTAGATTAAAAATAAAAACCATTTTGGAATGTACAAAATAAGCCCTTTCGTATGACACCCCACTCAATTTATTTGTGTAACTTTCATAATTTTTTACCCCCTTGGGAACCCAATATCTTCACAACCCCTTCATCGATTAAGCTCATATGCTCCCCCGTAAATTTCCTTACCACAACCTATTGACCTACCAAGTTTCATGCAGATTGGATGAACGGTTCGACAGTTATGCTCGAACAACAATTCGTGAAACATACAAACATACAAACATACAAACATACAAACATACAAACATACAAACATACAAACATACAAAGCAAAATCGCCCAACTTACCACTAAAATCTTCGCTCGCTTCGCTCGCTCGATCGAAAAGTGACTTTACAACGACGCAATAAAGTCCAATTCAGCTCTCACAAGCGCTTCATGCCTACGGCTTTAAGTGACTAATATTACCATATCTTTCTGACGTTTAACTCTGTCTCTGTCTTCTATCTGGCGCGGAAAGTAGGGTTGTTTCTTGCGACAGAATAAGGAATAAAATATTTGTGTGATGGACATAGATTTTTGTTTTGTGTTCACGTTCTGTTGTTATTTGATAAAAAATATTATAAGTAAGTATGTATTGTATTTATAAAATATAGGTATACGACGTATTCTATCAGTTACCTGGTTCCCATAGTACAAGCTTTGCTTAGATTGGGGCTAGATGGCGCTGTGTGAAATGTCCACCAATATTTATTTATTTAAATGCGCTTCACTGCGGCCAGAATTTTATACCTAAACAGTACGCCAGGCCTAAAATACTTACCTTTTCAGACACCGCACACCAAAAACAAACTTCATCTTCGATCCACGCGTGGGACAGATAATTCTAGAACAAAAGCTACCGTTCTCTTGGCACGCCTTCAACAGAACTCCAGACTTTACTGAGATAGCCGAGTATAGAGCCGTGAGGGACTTTATGGAGGAATGGCTAACAACTAACAAGAGTATATGGTCCTATTACTACGAAGTACGCCCGTATATGGACTTTAACAACTTGCTACCACCTTTTGAAGGTATGTTTAATAGTATGATATGTCTGTAAGGTTCTAAAACTCTAGATTTCATAAAGGTAGCTGAGTAGCCGTAAGGGACTTTATGGAGGAATGACTAACAACTAACAAGAGTATATGGTCCTATTACTACGAAGTACGGCCGTATATGGTCCTATTACTACGAAATACGACCTTATACGGACTTTAACAACTTGCTTTGCCTTTACCTTTTGAAGGTAAGTTAGACAATAGAATGTGTCTAAAAGGTTTTAGATTTCAGGGATGTAACCTAGTAGAGTGCGCCGCAAACTTAATGGCGGCTGAAGTGCGCGGCAGATTCAACTTTGCGCAGGTACAGTCAACGCAATTGCAGGAAAGTGAAGGTGGTGAGGGGCGGGGCTAGGCGGGCTATGTAGATAAAGTTTACTGTATTCTATTGCGTTGACTGTACCTGCGCAAATTCGAATTTTCCGCGCACTTCAGCCGCCATTAAGTTTGCTGCGCACTCTAGTAGCTGGGTAACCTAGGTAACTTAGTAGTAGCTGTGAGGGACTTTATAGAGGAGTGGTTCACGACGAACCAGAGCATCCTTTTTTCTTTCTGATATACAGTGTCAGGAAGCAATATTTCCCTACAATTACACGGGACACATTTACAGTTTTTTTTTTGTAGTGCCTGGGACAATGTTGAGATTTAGTTGGATTGCCCAGCATCTAACTAAACTATCCTCTCAGCTTAACCGTCCATATCCACAGGAAAGACATGGTCAATACGTGTGGGGCTGACTAAACCGCAGGGTTCCTCACGATGTTTTCCTTCACCGTTTACAGCTCGTTAATGCGCATATAATTTTTACGAAACGAAAAATCCATTAATGCACGTCCAGGAATCGAACACAGGACCTTCGGATCGAAAGTCGAGGTACTATATTTCCCTCGGCCAACACGATGGAAATACATAATACGATTATAGATATACGTACCTATAGATGTTCACATTATCTTTCAGGCATGGCAATGATGACCGGTCAAGGCACACTAGTGACATTCGACAAGCAAGTCTTCACTGTATCAGACGCGGGCACATTCCTACTAACTAAGGACTATAAGGCGAACGATTTCACCTTACTTATGGAGAGCAATGACCAAGGACGGTACAATCTGGTGATACTCACGCGCAGGAATCTGATACATATTGATCTGTATAAAGCGGTGAGTTTCGCTTGCACTTTGATTTGATCTGCTGCAAAGGTGATATCAGATGATTCACTAGGATGAGTGTTCACTGGAGTGAATGATTCATTTTTCTTTCATTCCATGTTCACAAGGCTAAGACGGAATGATATAGAAAGAAAAGAATATTCACTGTTCTTTTCTTGAAAATGTCATCGAATGAAGTCGTGCGTCTTGGATGGCCGTCTCCGAGTGAACGTTCTCTTTTGTGTTCAGACGGTTCAGTTTTTGTTCATTTCTTAACCTTCTCAAACTTTGTTACTCCAATGACATATCGATATACCGTAAGCTTTTAGGCGGCCTAAAAACTCTATCATTAGAGTTAGCCACTTGCTCATACGAAAATACATACATAGCATATCAATCACACTAATATTACTAGTAGTTCGCCCCGAACTGAGATCTCGCGCACCGTTGCGTTGATAGCCTAGATTTGGACTTGTTTCTGACTACTCCTATACCTACGTTAAGTGCTCCTTCTAGTGTTTACCACACAATGATATCTAATGCGCTAACTCAGTATGGTAAAGATTATAGGCATGCATGCAATACATTAAGTCGTGTCTATTTTTTTTTATATTCAATAGTTGACCCCGCGAACTTCGTACCGCACCTCAGGGAAGGCCTCTTAGTCAATCAATTCCCTCTCTCTCCCCTCTCCCCTCCCCGCCCCTCCTCCCCTCCCCCTCCCCCTCCCCTTCCCCCTTCCCCTCCCCCTCTCCCTCCCTCTATAATTTTGATACATGCCTAGCCCACTATTTGCAGGAGTTAGTATTTGCATACGTGACAGGTTGCAAGCCCATCGCCGCTATTAGAAAGTTAACTGGTTTCCTCACGATGTTTTCTTTCACCGTTTAGAGCTCGTGTTAATGCGCATTTAAATTTTTCTAATCGACAAATCCATTGATGAGTACGGCCAGGGTACGAACTTACGACCTATGAATCGAAAGTCGAGCACTCTTCCACTCGGCCAATACGGCTTTTATTTTCAATCTTTATCAAGAAAAAATATCAAGTAGCAACTAAAATAAAATCATTGCAAACCAAACCGCAACGATGCCACACTCTTTCTCGGTTAACCAGACCTACGAGTACATCGAAACTCCATGAAACGGGAGCTCTCTCCATACTTCCGTTAATTGGTTTTCATCATTTTTCTTTTTCACTGTATTTCAAAAACTATAGAACCTAGAAGAAAACTAAAAACCATTTTGGAATGTATAAATTGAGTACTTTCATATGACACCCCACTCAATATATTTGGGTAACTTTAAAAAAAATTTACCCCCTTGGGAACCCCATATCTTTACAACCCCTTCATCGATTACGCTCATACGCTCCACAGCAAATTTCCATAGCACAACCTATTGATCTATCAAGTTTCATACAGATTGGATAAGCGGTTCGATAGTTATGCGAGAACATAAAAATGAAACATACAAACATACAAATATACAAACATATAAACATACAAAGCAAAATCGCCTAACTTGCCACTAAGATCTTCGCTCGCTTCGCTCGCTCGATCGATAAATGCGAAAGTTTGGATGTTTGGATGGATGGATGTGTTTATTCCTCTATAACTCGACAACCACTGAACCAAATCGGCTGAAATTGAAAATATAGATAATGACCTGCGGACCTAAAAAGGTCGCTATTGCAGAATCGCAATAAAGGATTTGAACTATTGCCATCTCTTTTCACTCTCAGTCAATGAAAAGAGATGGCAATAGTTCAAATCCTTTATTGCGATTCTGCAATAGCGACCTTTTTAGGTCCGCAGGACATAAGCTACTTTTTATCCGAGACCCACGCGAGCGAAGCTGCGGGTGGAAGCTAGTACCTATAGAATATGATTAATATGTTTTGAATATCTTTTGAAATACTTGTATTTTTTCAGCAAGTGTCAATAGACAACGTGGTAGTTAGCCTACCGACACAGGCAGACGGTTGGCTGGTGGACAGACAGACGGACCGACTGGAGGCCCAGGGCTCCAGCGGACTGGCGGTGCAGTGCGACACCAGGCATCGAACCTGCAAGCTCACTGTCGAAGGTACACACACACACGCACACACACACACACACACACACACACACACACACACACACATACAAACACACACACACACAAAACAAACAATCGGACTGACTGGATTTAAACACAGCAGACACTTACAATTCATTTACAAAATATTTCATATATTTTCATATTTATTTTATTCATTAACAATCATGCAATTGTGTTCGAAAATTATTTAAAACTACATTGCTTATATTTATTAAATACTAATTGCTTGTATAATAATATAGTAAATGTTCAAGTTTGTGAACACGTTTCCTACTTCATTTTATTTCCAGGCTTGCGACTGCCACTGTGCTGAAGAAACCTTAATTTCAATTCCAGGCTGGTACTACGGGACCCTAGGCGGCCTACTCGGTACCTACAACAACGAGCAATACGACGATCTACAGCTATCCAACAACACTTTCCCCGCCGCCGTACAGGACGTGAGCCGCAGCTGGAACTTACTTCCCTCCGCCGCGCGCGTCGAGAATCGAGAGCATAGGAACGATACGCAATGCGAGAAGTTCTTTGCGAATAAGTTATCGCCGTTGCATCCCTGCTTCTCTGTTGTGAGTATCATTCACCCATTCGTGAGTATCAATCATTCATTCGTTCAATAGTTCGATCATATCATTCTGTGCACCTACTCATTCAATTACCATTCATTCATACTTTAATCATATTTTTGTTTAGTTGCCTACACATTCAATTCGATCAAACTAATTTTAGAAAATCTTTGAATGCAGTTATGTTTCTTTTTAAAAGTTAAGGAATGTTTTCTTTAAGTAAAATACTATCTACTCTGGGTCTTACTTATGAAAGATGTTTAAAGTTGAACACTGGTTAAACAACGTTCTGTCTTTATTTGTGGATAGTGACAAATGGAGACAGGACGTTGTTTAACCAGTGTTCAATTTTAAACATCTTTTATAAGTAAGGGGATACGTGTATAACTTTCTCCGTATTATCTTTTCCTGTTCTGTATCCTCTGTGTGTGTCAAATAATCGTTTATCTTATCCTATTCCACTAGATCGACGCGTCTCCATTCTACCAGGAGTGTTGGTCGGGCATATCTGCGTGCTCGTTGGCGCATGCATACTTACAGCTGTGCGCGCAACAACACGTGCCCACACACGTGCCCGACCACTGCCACCAGTGAGTAAAATACACGTGCGAAAAAGCACATGCACGCAACCAAAGCAAAAAAAAAAATTAAACAAGTTGAAAAATCTAAAATTAGAAAAAACAGACTTCATTGTTATAATTAATAATACTAATTTAACTTTCTAATAGCGTCGATGGGCTTGCAACCTTCGCGTATGGAATGTTTACTTCTGCAAAATGTGGGAATATACCAAATGTGTTTGGACATACCTCTGAAGTCCCCCATAAACATCTTCAGAAAGGATCTAAAAATGCCTAAAAATTTGAAAGAATATGTCTACCGAATCTTGGAAATACAGACGTGACTATATTACATTACATTGTTGTAATCTGAAAAGCTTACTGCACTCTCGAGGTGCATTTTTATTCATTACTCCGAAGATCCTCATCAGATCCTCACCAATTTATGGGACCACATCGGGAACCCTTTCAAACAACAAAATAATCATCAAAATCGTTCCACAAGTGACAGAGATAATTGTGAACATAATTTAAAAATATACATACCATTCAGTCGAACATAGACCCTCCCCCTTTTTTGAAGTCGGTTAAAAATTAAAATTTCATAACGCATAGCTAATGGCGTTTTCACATACTCCGAACACAAATTTGAATCTTATCTAATGGAAATAGAGTTGAATTGTCTTTAAAGTTTCAAAAAAATGACGCGTCGCTTCGTTTCGACTCTGCGTCAGTGTGAATTGAGCCTTAGAATAAACTAATTTAATTTAATTCTAGATGCACAAGCCCACAAGGCGACATAATAGAAGAAGGCGAGTTCCACGCATTGGAATATGTGCCTCAGTCCACCGACGTAGTGTTCATTATCGAAGCGCAGTATTGCAACAAGAACATGCGCAAAGTCAAGAATATGGACCTGTTTGTTGAGGCCTTTGATACCAAGCTACAGGCAAATGGACTCTCTGATAATCGGTAAGAAATGTTATACATTTACTTCAAAATAGATAAAAAATAAGTTTACAAAGTAAGTTCGATGATGTTTTTATCCATTTTTTACTTTTATAGTGTTTACTGTGTTATTATGTCTTACTTCTTTTATTCTGTATTGTTTCGTCTTCTTTTGATATATGTACAGTCAAACCAGAAAAGGATTGCGTTTACAAAAACCATTGACGAAAAGTCATTTGGAAATGAAAATTACTCATAATTTCAACTTTATCGCAAGCAAATAAATATCAATGTAATTTTTAAGAAAAGCAAATTAGAGCTGCGACAGCACAGCAGTATGATTCCACAAAACAGAACGCGACAGCAGCTCTAATCTGCTTTTCTTAAAAATGACATTGGTCTTTGTTTGTTTGCGATAAAGTTGAAATTATGAGTAATTTTCATTTATTTATTTATTTATTTTTAAGGAAAACCAACAGCTAAATATAACTTAAACTAAATAGACTAATAAAGACAGAAAGCTAATTATAGGTTTTCACGAGTAGAAAAAACTTATGCAAAAAACTTATTCATTTCCAAATGACTTTTCGTCGATGCTTTTTGTAAACGCAATCCTTTACTGGTTTTACTGTATGTGTTTGTGTGCTTATGTAGTGAATATAGAAATGTCTATATCTAATTTCAGATACGCCATCGTCGGTTTCGGCGGTCGCGGCATCTATCGGCGCCCGCGCGCTTTGTATGTTAACAACAAGGTGTTCACCAACGCGATAGAGATATCGCAGCATTTCGACAGCTTCACTATAGGTTCGTTTTACTTTGTTTATTTCAGGTTTCAAATTGAATGTCTTTAAAAAGATATAAGTATTCCTAAGGGTTTTACCACACCAATCGATCGACCGTCGATCGTCGGCATCGATCGATGGTAGAATGGATTAGTCGACGTCGATATGTATGTTGACACCAATCAATCAACTTCGATCGATGATTTGTGTGGTAACACTCTAACATAGGAAGTAATTTATCGCAATAAATCTTCAAAGGATCATAAATGCTTAAAGTACCTACCCTATTTAATCATGGATAATTTGACCATGATCTTTTTTTTCCCTTTTGAATTTACCACGTTTTCTAATATTTAAACATTCCTCTCAACTGACTTTCGGATTGAAAAGTTTTATGGACACGGGATTTTATCGCGTAATTTACCTTATTTATCCCGACGTTTCGGCTCTGTTACAATAGCCGTGGTAATAATACTTTCGGATGCCTGAAGTTCTAAAATAATACCAAATTATTCTTAACTACAGTCGTACATTGAGTCGCTGAGTTGTATAAAAAGAAAATATAATTTAAAAGAATCTTAAATTTGAAAATGAAAAGTCTTATCAAAATTTTCGATTCCGACGGGTTTAGCCGGAGTGCCATAACCAATTCGGCCACGGAATCATTATTCGTCTGGTCGAAAATCTTGATAAGCTTACATTATCGATGCTAGATTAACATTAAAATAACATAATGATATGAATATTACGATGTTATTTGCAGAGAAAGTTGACCTGATACGTACGAACAAAACAGTTCGTGCCGATATGTTCGCTGCGCTAAGTTTCGCCACAGCGCTGCCATTCCGTGCCGGCGTGCCTCGCACCTTTATATTACTGCCTTGTACTAAATGCGACGACACTTTTATGAAGGTAAGGATTTTTATTTCATTGGTGTTTCAGTGCCATCTAAGCAAAGCTTGCACTATGAAAACCAGATAACCAGATAGAATCCGTACCCATATTACAAATGCGAAAGTGTGTTTATTTGTTTGTTTATTTGTCCTGCTTTCACGTCAAAACAGAGCGACGGATTGACGTGATTTTTTGTGTGGAAATAGTTGGAGGGCTGGAGAGTAACATAGGCTACTTTTTGTCCGGGTACCACGCGAGCGAAGCCGCGGGCAGCAGCTAGTACATAATATATTTGTGAATACATGCTTAAAATCGATACTATACTAATACTAGATGACCCGGCAGACTTCGTACTGCCTCAGAAGATATCACCAAAATAGCCGTTCTTACCAAATGTATAAGAAAATAAATTTTATTCATTGTATTAAACAATTTGATGTATTTTTTCTTCCATAATTATTTTAATTTCCAATTTGTAGCTGGACTATTCGACAATTTACCACAACCTGATGGAGAACTCTGTCACTCTCCACATTCTTATGGACGACGACTTTATGCTCTCAAAGAAACGCGTCGCTAAATACTTGTTCGGTAAGTATTATTTGTACCACGTTGGGGCGCCAATAAAAGTGCCCCAGGTTGGGCGCCAATAACAATGCCCCACGTTGGGTGCCAATTTTTAACAATTACTATTGAATCCACATACACGCTTAAATCGTGTAGCACAATATAAATTGTCACCACATCAATTATCATCATCCACAATGAGTCTCTTTTCAGATTCTTGCAGTAATAAAGATTTACCCCATTATTCGTAAGTCAAAGTCAAAGTATTTTATCGCTTTCACGTTAGAAGTAGGTACAATTTTGTACTAGCTGCTAGAACACGAGTCCTGAAAGGACATTGTAAAAATTAGTTTAATTACCTATTATAAAATTATAATAAGTAATAAATGGTAATTTTAATTTAACCTATTTCATAACAAATAAAGACTACTTTCGTTGACAGGCGTGGATAGTACACTAGCCTACACCAATAAGGACTATGAGCGGTTGGTCGGCGACGCGGGTCTCAAGAAACAAGTGAAACTGCCCAAAGAGAAGCTTGGATTGTGCACTTCACTCGCTTTGGAAACTAATGGTGAGATATTATTTAACACACGGGAATTAGGTACTCACGTAAAAATATCGTCGATTTAGATACCGACAATGTTTCGATTCATCCGGAGAATCTTCATCTGGGTAAGGAGGGAGTTGCGGCAAGGTTACTCCTCGCGCGAGCGTCTCACACTGCGAGCAATGTAACGCTCGGCGCTAGTACAACTCACGAAAGTTTTGAAAGTGAAATAGTAAGATAATTTAGTTAGATCTTATATACCACTCATTAGTCTACATAATAATATATTCTTCCAATGGGATTATTTATTTATGTCATACCATACAGGCTATTTCAAAGTAGTTGCATGTAATGAAATTAAAAATGCTATTCTTTATTATTCCCAAAAGCGACAAAGTTTCGTGGTAGGTATAGGTACTTCATTCAGAACATTGATCCAACTAAAGAAAAAGGTGGCACAGAAATGTAACGCTTTAAATTTTTTCCTCTACTTGTTTTTTGTGAAAAGGAACCTGCCCAGAGCTCCAATTCTATTTATTTACAACGTCAACCATTCCGATATAACCGCTGCGTTTTGTTTCGTTCTCCAAAATGACAGTAATTTGTTTGAAAACGTCACAACAGAGTAACGTAACCTCATTGGCCTCATTGGCCATTTAGTAGCTTAGAAAACAAAACGAATTCTAAGTTATAGCACAGAATAATAGAACTAGAAGACTCACTTGCTTAGACGCAACAAAGTGCAAGCATGAGCGCTTAGTGTCTATCGCTATATTCACCTGAATATTGGCTCTCTTTCTAACGCATAACTCTGTCGCTGTCTGCCGTGGAAGGGTTGTCCGACTTGTCGCATAAATAGGTAATCGACGAGCGCGCCGCCCGAAGAGGCGCGCGGCCGAACGTATCTAAACTGTGGAGTGAGACCCCCCTGGTTATAGTTGACGTTTTGCTTTGGTTGAGAAAAAGTTAGTAAAATCGGCCCCCAGTACATATTGTTCTACGATTCCCAGGTACAATATTCGCTGGTGCAAAGCTGCAAGGCGACCGTCCGACCGTGCGTCGTTTCTCTACGGTGGCGGGCGCGCGCGCCGCGCAGTCCGCGCAGCCCTGCGTCGCGCCGCGCTGCGAGTGTCGCGAGGGAAGCGTGCACTGCAGACCCTGCGCTGACACGCAGCGGATGGTGAGTCTCTCTACGGTAGCCGCGCAGTCCGCGCAGCCCTGCGCCGCGCCGCGCTGCGAGTGTCGCGAGGGAAGCGTGCACTGCAGACCGTGTGCTGACACGCAGCGGATGGTGAGTCTCTCTACGGTAGCCGCGCAGTCCGCGCAGCCCTGCGCCGCGCCGCGCTGCGAGTGTCGCGAGGGAAGCGTGCACTGCAGACCCTGCGCTGACACGCAGCGGATGGTGAGTCTCTCTACGGTAGCCGCGCAGTCCGCGCAGCCCTGCGCCGCGCCGCGCTGCGAGTGTCGCGAGGGAAGCGTGCACTGCAGACCGTGTGCTGACACGCAGCGGATGGTGAGTCTCTCTACGGTAGCCGCGCAGTCCGCGCAGCCCTGCGCCGCGCCGCGCTGCGAGTGTCGCGAGGGAAGCGTGCACTGCAGACCCTGTGCTGACACGCAGCGGATGGTGAGTCTCTCTACGGTAGCCGCGCAGTCCGCGCAGCCCTGCGCCGCGCCGCGCTGCGAGTGTCGCGAGGGAAGCGTGCACTGCAGACCCTGCGCTGACACGCAGCGGATGGTGAGTCTCTCTACGGTAGCCGCGCAGTCCGCGCAGCCCTGCGCCGCGCCGCGCTGCGAGTGTCGCGAGGGAAGCGTGCACTGCAGACCCTGCGCTGACACGCAGCGGATGGTGAGTCTCTCTACGGTAGCCGCGCAGTCCGCGCAGCCCTGCGCCGCGCCGCGCTGCGAGTGTCGCGAGGGAAGCGTGCACTGCAGACCCTGCGCTGACACGCAGCGGATGGTGAGTCTCTCTACGGTAGCCGCGCAGTCCGCGCAGCCCTGCGCCGCGCCGCGCTGCGAGTGTCGCGAGGGAAGCGTGCACTGCAGACCCTGTGCTGACACGCAGCGGATGGTGAGTCTCTCTACGGTAGCCGCGCAGTCCGCGCAGCCCTGCGCCGCGCCGCGCTGCGAGTGTCGCGAGGGAAGCGTGCACTGCAGACCCTGTGCTGACACGCAGCGGATGGTGAGTCTCTCTACGGTAGCCGCGCAGTCCGCGCAGCCCTGCGCCGCGCCGCGCTGCGAGTGTCGCGAGGGAAGCGTGCACTGCAGACCCTGCGCTGACACGCAGCGGATGGTGAGTCTCTCTACGGTAGCCGCGCAGTCCGCGCAGCCCTGCGCCGCGCCGCGCTGCGAGTGTCGCGAGGGAAGCGTGCACTGCAGACCCTGTGCTGACACGCAGCGGATGGTAAGGCTTAGGCCTTTACATCTTTACTAGATCATTCATACAGTGTCAGGAGGAAACTTACACTTAACTGGACACTGTAGTGCCTGGGACATTGTTTGAGATGGAGGCTTGCCCAGCACCTACACCATCCTCTCAGCTTAACCGGCCATATCCACAGGAAAGACATGGTCGATACGTGTGGGACTGACTAAGTCGCGGGTTTCCCCACGATGTTTTCCTTCACCGTTTAGAGCTTGTGTAAATGGGCATATAAATTTTTCTTAACGAAAAAACCATTGATGCACGGCCAGGATTCGATGAATGCTGACACGCAGCGGATGGTAACTCTCACATTATCTATACCAACATACAGTCTCTTCTATCAAGAAGCTGCAAGGCGACCGTCCGACCGTGCGTCGGTTCGCGACGGCTGATTGTCGGTTGCGAAGGAAGCGTGCACTGTAGACTCTATGCTGACACGCAGCGGATTGTAACTCTCACATTATCAATCTATACCAGTAGGTATATAAAGCGGAAGAGTTTGTTTGAACGCGCTAATCTCAGGATTTTCCAGTCAGATTTTAAAAATTATTTCTGCATTTGATAGCTAACTTTTTAAGGATGATCAAGAACAAAGCAGCAGTTATTTATTGTTTCCAAATTGTTTCAGTTGGAGATGTCATTCTTCAATACAGACGACATCGACGACCTTATCGACATGGCTATGGAACCTCCCTCGTTCTGATGATCCCCAGTCAAATAGACAATAGTAGTATTCAATGTAAATACCTTAGGTACTTTATTATGTACTTTTATATACCAGCAATCAATGAAATAAATTTATTAGAATTATAATTTTGTTTCTTTAAAAAAATCATATTGGTGAAAATAAAAATATGGATGACTAGCTTCCGCCCGTGGATTTGCTCGCTTGGTACCTGGATAAAAGTAACCTATGTCCTATATCCCGGTCATTATCTTTCTACATTTTAAATTTCAGCCAAATTGGTTCAGTAGTTGTCGAGTTATAGAGGAAGAAACATACATCCAAACTTTCATTAGTGTAACGAGTCTCAACTTAAGGCGCATACGACGACAACTAAAAAGAATTTACGTTTTAAAATGACGATGTCGATAGCCCGGTAGCTCAAGTGGTCAGAGCAAAGCCAACATTAGGGCGAAGTCTGTGGAGTTTATTGAAAATCTAAAAAAGCCTAAACTTAAAGTTAACACTTAACTTATGCAAGTATGTGGTGCCGATATGCCGATATCAATGTAAGCACCAAAAACTTATCCATGTTCTAAATGAGATAACTAGTTTTTTGTAAAAAAAATCTCGCGAAATAGGTAGCTGTTTTTGCGTTAGTTATCTGAGTATCTTGTATCTGAGTTAGCAACTCATGATACAAGTCAGTGTATTGTAAAAAACATCACGCAAAACAACTAAGTACCTACCTATTTCGCGAGGAAAAAATTTACAAAAAACTAATTATCTCATTTAGAACATGGATAACTTTTTACTTTTGATAACTTAAATACTCTGATAACCTTAGTTTTTCAACTCAAAAGATAAAAATTATTTACTTACTCTAAATATAACTCTAAAAAGAGATGGCCGATTCCTTGAATAAATTTGCCCCACAGATGCCAACAGGAAAGAATGCTTGCGTCATGACCAAATTGGGATTTTTGGGTTTGTTTTTTTATTTTATAATGAGAGTCCATTCATCTTCTTCCTCTAAAAAGTGGGATTTAAAAGTTATTCTAATATAAAGCAGCAGGCTATGACGCCCAGCATGAACGGAGAACCTAGGAAACTATATTTTTAAGGTTCCTATAGTAAAAGCTTTGCTTACGTTGGGGATAGATGGCGCTGTGTGAACATTTACTTTTTCATTATTATTAGGACTAGCAGAATTTTAAGTGAAGTAGGTATAGAAAATAAATGACGCACACAGGTGCTCCCAGTACCTACAATTTCAAGTAAAAAAGAAAAGTACTTAGGAAAAATTGGGAATTTCATCAATAAAATTATCTACACTCGTGTGCAGTGATTCTGTAGGTACTAACCGCCTAAAATAAAATATGATATCTATAAATAAATAAAACAAAAAGCCTTTTATTTCTCTATAATTAACATTTTTTTCTTATCACTAATGCTTATAATCTAAGTAGGTACTAGAGAACCCCTAAGGTGAAGGCCTCCTCCAAAGCCAGCCATCTGTCCCTGTCTTGTGCTACTCGGAGCCAGTTTGATCCAGCAGTTTTCTTGATGTCGTCGTCCCAGCGAGCGTATGGTCTTCCTATGCAGCGTCGACCTCTTGGACCCTCCCAATTTGTCACTCTCCTAGTCCATCTTCCATCTTATAGACGGGCTACATGTCCAGCCCACTTCCATTTTAGTCTGTATGCATATCCCAAGGCGTCAGTACTTTTTGTAATTTTAAATAAAATATGATAAATCCTCATAAATCACTCATCACAACACAATCACACAACTGAAACTCAACGAAATTCCTTTTACATCTGTCAAATTCTTGTCCGTCTGTTTTGTTTACTATTTGAGTGTCATGTCAACCGCGAAAAAGAAGGTAGGTCTATCTGATAAAAATATTCTCTGTGATACCTAATAGCCCCTCCAGACTCTCGGCAAGAAACCCCGACAACACCCGAGAAGCGTGAATGTGAGGAGTTTCTCGCCTTCTTGTTCTCGCGCTTCGGTGTCGGTACCTATTTTTGGCCGAGACAAAGGATTTCAAACAGATCACGAGTGAGAAAATTGAGAGTGTGGATAATTTGTTTGTTCTTCGAGAAGTCTCGGTGAAACTTCTCGCCGTGAGTCTGGAGAGGCATTACGGACTGTAGTACCGGAAGTGACTAAAGTTACTAATAAAAAACATAATTATATTCCCACAGGGCACGAGATATCTAAGTATTCTGTATGTACCAGTTAATTTTGTGATATTTTATTTAAATAATATTATTCAGACGCATAGTCTAATTCGATATTCGGCTCTGGG
Source organism: Camptogramma bilineatum (assembly GCA_958496255.1). Lineage (NCBI taxonomy): Eukaryota > Metazoa > Arthropoda > Insecta > Lepidoptera > Geometridae > Camptogramma > Camptogramma bilineatum. The sequence continues at coordinate 5,398,906 of OY292473.1, read as the reverse complement.
GCAGGATCCGGCCAGATTCTTTGAAATAGGTAAGAAGGGATTTAAAAGAAAACTTCGTTCATGGCAAAACAATTCAGTCTATAAATAATCAAACTTATAATCACAGCGCTAGTATTGGTAAATTAATAAACTATTTATGACTTAAAACAAAACAACATAAATTTGTCACAAGCTAACTTAATTAAATATTTTCATCAAATTATCATCGAGCCCCTTATAATTGCTATTTGTAATTCACTTTACACGCGAACACAATAAATTAGCCTCATATCTTTCGATATGTTAAGATATGGACACTTTAAGCATTGTTTGACTCCATACTCCAGTTTAAATAAAAAACAGCACATTATAAAGGGCCAAAGTTTTTTATATTAAATAACTTTAATTTGAATAATAAATACATTATTTTTTTATACAATACCCGTTAGATTACTTCCTCGGTTATATTGTTAAAAAAAACAGGCTTTATAAGAAGTATTGGCACAAAAATAATTTTAGGAGGAATTGCTTTTTTTTAACTTCAATTGTTTCATAATTTTATCGTGATAAACAGTGCTTAGTTTTATAATTAGCATTTCAACTATAAATGGTAGATTAGATAATCCTAAATACATAAATTATAGCCAACCAGTTGCCGGTTGACAAGGTTTTCTAAACCTTAAGACATCAACTTTGAAAAGTACCAAATTTTCTTCAGTACAAAATTTAAACTATTTATACCACTTATAAGCTGCTACTACTCCCACAAAAGCCAGAACAACCGCCGAAGTCTTTAAAAGCAGATTAAGAAGAACTGTGTTTTGACCTCCGACAGAGTTTACTATCAGATTGTTCATGATGAAGACTTGTTTGCCCTCTTCGATCAGAGCCTCCTTTTCATCCTCGGTGAGAGTGGCAGCGATCTGGTTCATTGCTTCACGGAAATCCTTCTTCAACTGAGGAATATCAACACCATTGAAGTCGGTGACTTTGTCTTTGTATGAAACAGCTTGGGAGTTTTCTGTAACCAATTAAATTAGGCATGTGAATTTTTTCTACATTAAATCAAGTTGGGGTGATGAGTGATAACTCTGTTGTAAATGATAACGGAATGTAAAAAATTATCTACAAAAGGAATTCAAATAGGTATACTTTGAACGCTTTCTGTAAGAACCAGTACTAATTACCAGTGCCTAATTAGGTATCTGAATATGGTCCACATTAAGGTACCGAACTTACGACCCAAAAAAAATGCAGTTTAATTAATATAAGTAAGTAGATAGACAAAAACATTCCAAAAATATACACAAATAACTTAAATCTCAGCCTTGATCTGTCACACTACGTAATGCTGCGTTATGATTATCATGCAATAAGTAAGTTCAAGCAAGTGGCCAACTCTGATGATGGAGTTTTAGGCCGCCTAAAGGCCTCCGTCACGGCTTAACAACTTAAAAGCCATGACTTATCGTGTAATGGTACGCTATCAGAAATAGAATGAAATTATTCATAAATACTCACTCTCTCCGAACACCTGTCTCTTCTTGGAGAGGATCTGTCCCCCGCTCAGCAGTCCCAGGTACATGTGGTACACATAAGCCAGCAGCAGCTTAGGACTGTCCCTCTCCAGGTCTTGCAGGTGTTGCATGTAGTTCTCGAGGGCTGCGGCTTTGGGGAGCGAGCGCCAGTCTCCGAGATAGTGGGTTAGGTCATCCTCAAATGCTTTTTTGCTATAAGTTTAAAGAATGACCATCAAAATCTAATGCTTTATGGCAAAAATACTTAATTAATAAGCCAAATTACTCTGTCTGTTCCATTGAGTGTAACAATGTGTGGTTTCAATCCCTACACTTCACCTATAGTAGGAATAAATCAAGAGGAAAATAAGAAATAATAATTAATCCCTCGTCTGTCAGGATTCCAGACACAATAGAAAATCAATTGTCTCGATCGGATCCGTCATTAAGCAGGCGAGCGGTTAAAACTCAAATTGAACTGCAAAACAAAGGGTTTTCAAAGTAAGTAAATTCTTGACTTATTAAATTAAATAAAGTTAAATAAATATCTATCTATTGAAATGTAAAAATATCCCATTCTAAGAGCTAAGAATTATCTATATATTCTGAACATTGTAGAATATCTTTCATACACATTGTATTAAAATAAAAAGTTCTTCAAATACTTACCGATACAAACTCTTGTGGACAAAGAGCTTGTTGAAATCTGGCATATTCAACCTCTCCCTGGCATCCTCGAGGTAGGCGAATACGTGGTAGAATATAAACAGCCCTCCTCCCCACACATTCTCATCTCTGAGAGCTGGAAGTAATTATGATGCAATTTATATTCTATTGGAATCATATATTTCTGAGACTTCTGAATTGTTTATAATTACTTTAGGACGGTAGTAAACATAGTGTGGAGGGCAGGTAGTATTTCAAATTTAAAAGGGGATAGGTAGTACCACCTTTCTAAGTTACCTATTACACTCTTCCGAATGCTAAAAGGTAATTTCTGTAGTTTCGATAATACTGTGACGAATAAACTAATGGTGTGGATTTCGAAGGTGAGTTAGAGCACAGTTAGGGCTGGAATACTCAATAACAGAACAATGGAATTATTTTTGTACTTACAAATTGCAAATTTCGCGTTGACCAAAGCATCACTGACATTGTGAATAGATCTTGTAGCTTTCCGCATACGCGTAGAAAATAACTCTTCACCGTCGGACATGATGTTTCTGGTACTTTTCTTAAAATTTGATTATTTACAAGAAAATTCCTAAAACAAAATACAAATCACAAAGCGGGCATGAATCAGCTGTTTAAATTGACCACAGATTAGGTAGAGATACTACGTATCAGATGGAAATGTCGGGAACATTTTAGTGTGGACTTGTGTTCACAGATTATATAGATGTTACTCGCTCCTGATTGGCTATCAGAAAACGATGTATGACGTTTCTTTTTTTTTTTTCTGCTACACCGGCACCGAGCAGAATTGTCATTCTACCAAACAAATTAATTTGGTAGGATTGCTTTTTTCATTCAATATTTCTAAGGCATTGATCTCAATGTGTACTATTGAGATCAATGCCATAGTAGAGGTCAGTGGCCTAAGGGAAAGAAGGTGTTGTTGATAGAAAACAACGAAACATAGTTAATTATTTATTATTATTTTTTAAATTTTTTCTTAACACTACATAGTGGGTATAGGTATTGTATAATAAACAAAGTTGCTTCCCGCTGTCTGTCCCTATGTAAAAAAAAAACATCATCAAAATCCGTTGCGTAGTTTTAAAGATTTAAGCAATGCTTAGATCTTTAAAACTACGCAACAGATTTTGATGCGGTTTTTTTAATAGATAGAGGGCCTTACTTATGAAAGATGTTTATAGTGAAACATTGGTTAAACAACGTCCTGTCTTTATTTGTGGATAGTGACAAACAGAGACAGGACGTTGTTCAACCAGTGTTCAACTTTAAACAACTTTCATAAGTAAGGGGGAGAGTGATTCAACAGGAAGGTTTAAATGTATGCACTAGTAGTTCGCCCCGAACTGAGATCTCGCGCACCGTAGATGGCTTACATTTGGACTTTCTTCTGACTACCCCTATAATTTCAAGTGCTACTACTGCCGAGTATGCCTATTGCGCTAGCTCTTCATGGTAAAAAATACTAGCATGCATGCAATACATAATGTCGTGTCTAATTTTTCATTTATTTCATATTTATGAATTTTCGTCGTATTTCTAAAGTATACGTCCTAGAATCAAAATAATAACTATTTTGGAATGTACAAATTAAGACCTTTCATTTGACACCCCACTCATTATATTTGTTTATTTAACTTTTTTTACCCCAATTATTTTCATTCTTTATCAAAATTTTTTTTATCATGAAAATAAATCAAGTAGCATCTAAAATCATTGCAAACCAAACCGCAACGATGCCACTCTCTTTTTAAGACCGACCAGTCAATGAGCTACGAAGACATCGAAACTCTATGAAACGGGAGCTCTTGCAGCTCTGGTTTCGTAGTTTTTGTTCTTTGGTCGTATTTCAAAAACTATACATCCTAGATTAAAAATAAAATCCATTTTGGAATGTACAAAATAAGCCCTTTCGTATGACACCCCACTCAATATATTTGGGTAACTTTGAAAAAAATTTACCCCCTTGGGAACCCCATATCTTTACAACCCCTTCATCGATTACGCTCATACGCTCCACAGCAAATTTCCATAGCACTACCTATTGACCTATCAAGTTTCATACAGATTGGATAAGCGGTTCGATAGTTATGCGAGAACATAAAAATGAAACATACAAACATACAAACATACAAACATACAAACATACAAACATACAAAGCAAAATCGCCTAACTTGCCACTAAGATCTTCGCTCGCTTCGCTCGCTCGATCGATAATATAGTACCTAGAGAAACACTGATAAATCGGATAAATCTTAGGTTTCTGAGATGTGTGATGTGACCAGTGCGTCTCGTTCTCGTTCTCGAAATCTCGTTCAAACTCACGTTTCTCAACAAATCACTGCATAAACAATCGAGCCACTTTTTGAGTCTGATTACACTACACACTGGGAATATGGAATACAGCGGCCTTTCGCAAATTTGTACAACCTGGTACAACACAAGTTAACACAACACATAAAATACATCGTAGGTACTGAAGGTACAAACCGTTTGCAGCTAATAAGCTTCGAGCTTATAGAACTAATAAGGAACAGAAATAGGCGGGGAAAATCATCAAACTAAATACACAATGATCGTTAGACATTAGACCGCAGAGCACAGACTACCCACATCCACAGAGATACCTACCCTCAAAGATCTCAATCATTCATTGACATTGACATTGTCATCAAAATAGCAACTCATTCGGAATCGGAAGAGTTGAGGAGCGGAGAACGAAATGTCATACATCGTTTTCCAATCAATTTCCAATCAAAGCACAGATTATATACAAGTCCAAGCTTCTGACTAGGAACATTTCTACCCGTGAAATTGACAAATGAACTTAGCAGGCAAGTCAATGACACTGACTGGATGACTGAGACTGACTGCATGTGAATGAAATTGAAATAATGATAACTGACATGTGACAGCGAAAAAAAATTAGCCGTTCGTTACACTATTTCAAAATTCTCGAAGATTCAAAATTAAACTACTTTCTTTTTTCTTTGGTTTTCTGAGAACTTAAACAATATTCAATAAAAAAAGTAACTATCCTTACCTTGTACAAATTAGTTACGAAACTAATAAAACAATGTGAGGCCGGCGCGGCTGGCCGGCTCTACTGTTTTTTTTTCAATATTTTCCGTTCCATTCCACTGCATTCCACAAATTCTAACCCCGCATCCACACGTTGGGGCCAACGTTGGTCCCAATGCCTCTCACCAACGTGTGGTGCTGACAAAATAGCTTGGCGCCAACGTTGGGGCCAACGTTGGGGCTTGGCCGTGCCGTGTCGGTTTTATCAAAGGAAGTTGGCGCGCCAACGTTGGGGATCCGTCCACACGTTGGCGCTATGCTCAGTCCCGTTTCGACGCGCATCGTGAGCGCACGTGTCGACTGACGAGCGAGAATGTCATCGTATTCCTTATTTATTGTGTTTGTAGAACTATCGGGCTGAAATTTTGCACACTTATAGATTCTCGGTGACAATGAAATATTATGGTATCTACAAGCTGATCTGATGATGGAGTCAAGAGCTGTTCAACAGAACTCCTCAGTAAATAAGCCGATTGAGTTGAAACTCGGCATATTTGTCAAGTTCTGACTACAATGTAATAATATGGTGACAGCGAGCTGATCTGATGATGGAGTCTACTTTTTTTTTTTTATGTTACGGGAACCGTGCAATTTTTTGGGATAAAAAGTAGCCTATGTCCTATTTCCGGTTATTATCTATCTGTATTTTAAATATCACCCATATCGGTTAAGTGGTTGTCGTGTTAGAGAGGAACAAACATACATCCAAACATCCAAACTTTCGCTTTTATAATATAGTGTGTTGTGTGAAGTGTGATAGTGACATGATGTGATGTGATTGTGATAAAATTGGTATTCAGTAATGTAAAATCACTTAGAGAAATTTCAATTTCTGTATCGGACGCGCAGACATCGGACGTCTGCACGTTGGCTCTGACGGAACAAGACTGGTGTATCGCCAACGTGTGGATGGTTCACGAAATCTTGGCCCCAACGTTGGGACCAACGTTGGTCCCAACGTATGGAGCCGGCGTTACTCCACAGACACAGAGTAAAAATATCTACCGCATCCGCTTCCGGTCCTGTATGTGAAAAGGCAGGCAAGGCGGCCCTTGTTTTGTTTTCTTTCATCTTCATTATTCTATTCTTCCGTCGATATAAGGTCGATATTGAAAATTGAAAAGGCTAGGCTAGGCCAGTGTGACTTGGGATATTTAGCTAGCGGCAACTTATAAGACAACAATCCAAAAAACGTTGCCTTCCACAAAATCTGAACATGGGCGACTCCAAGAAAATCAAGGTATTTCGCTCTTGCTTATTAGGTATTAAAATATGCACCGTACCGTTGCCTAAGTACCGTAAAGTCTTTTATTCTTTACAATAATATCGTAGATCGTTTAATCACCGCGTAATTCTATTTATTTCGAACATTGATATCAATAAGTTACAAAACGACTTTGTTTACATTTTGATAACATTATCAATTTGACATTTCCCAAATAAATCATTATCTAACCTCTGCGTGCATGAATAAGATAAATTGTGAAATTACGAAACCACAATGGCCTATGACTTAAAAAAAGAAGAAGAAGTGAAAGAATACATAGAGAACCTCGGAATAGAGTATCGTTTCGGTTGCTACAAGGAGAAAAAGCCGGAAGTATGCCATTTACTCGGCGACTACTTGGAGGCAATAAAGAAGGATTTTGATAAGGCTTCTAACGTGTTTAGAAGCAACTGCAATGATTATAAGTTCGGGAAATCATGTCTGAAGATCGGGAACTATGCTATGATCGGGCGAGGGAGAGAAAAGGGTGACATGGGGGAAGCCCTAACCTATTACGAGAAAGGATGTGAATACAACGAACCCGGCGCCTGCCTTCACGCCGGTTTAATTCTGACTGCCACAGGGCCTGGAGTTGCTACGAAAAGAGATGTGCCAAAAGGTAAGACTAACCTACAGACCGACTTATAGTGGTCTGATATTATGTAGAACTAGGTACAGCCCGAGGCTTCGCTCGCGTGGCACCTGGATAAAAAGCAGCCTACCTATGTCCAATTCCCAGTCATTATCTATCTATATTTTAAATTTCAGCCAAATCGGTTCAGTGGTTGTAGAGTTATTGAGGAACAAACTTTCATCCAAACATCCTTTCACATTTTATAATATTAGTGTGATTACTTTATGCTGTGATCATCGCTCAACTTTAAAATTGAATAGAATAGAAACATTTATTTGCTTTGAACATGGTAGGTGTAGGTACATAAATTACATACAGGTGACAAAATTTGATTTTTGTTCATCACATTCAGCACATCGCATTCCTTATGCATGTCATAACATACATAAGGTCAAAATAGTGAATAATAAAACAAAGTCAACAGATCAATAAATAAAGTCAAAAACTACACAATATAATTATGAACATTAGAATTGAACTGAATTAATTAAAATTTAGATGTCAAGAACTCATTAATTGAATAGAAGCTATGATCTATAAGCCAATTCTTTAAAACTCTATTGAATAAATTACCTTTATTTTCTAGTGGAATATTTAAAACTAGCGGGCGCCCGCGGCTTCGCCCGCGTGGACTACTATTTTTTTATCCAACGGGAACCGTACAATTTTTCGGGATAAAAAGTAGCCTATGTCCTATTCCCGGTTATTATCTATCTATATTTCAAATTTCATCAAAATCGGTTTAGTAGTTATGGAGATACGTGGCAACAAACATTCACACACACACACGGACTTTCGCCTTTATAATATTATTATATTATATTAGTAGGATTAGTAGGATAGTAGGATTTTATCATTTATTATTGTGGCTGTGTGTGACATAAAATCATCTTTTTTGTAACAGGCTACAACTACCTCAAGAAAAGCTGTGATGCAAATGATGACAGAGCATGTCATTACCTCTCCGGAATGTACATGACCGGAGTCCCAAAGAACGTATCAGAATTCAACCCGCACAATTCAGAGAAAAACAAAAACATAGACTACCTTATCAAACCTGATCTAAAGCAAGCATTTGAATTTGCTAAGAAAGGCTGCGACTATGGAAATATGTATGCCTGCGCTAATGTCAGTATGTTCTACAAAAGAGGTGAAGGTGTTGAGAAGAATCCTGAAGAATCAAAGAGATACTTTGATATTGCACAAAACCTACAAAAAGCACATGAAACTACAAAAGAACTAAAATTCCAGCAGGGTTTGGACGGAAAGTGAAGTTGGAAAGTATTTATTTTGCATTTAAAATTAATGAAAGTAGGATAATGTATGATTACAAAATGATATTACCACAGTACATCTGATGATAAACATAATTTTTGTTCTAAATAAATTACAGTTTAATCCAATGATAGACGACTTGACAACCATTTCTGTGATCATACTGATAGAATGCTCATGTATTTATTTTTCTGAGTAGTTGTATTATTAGTGTAAAATATAATATTGTTGTACAATCTGTGTTTTCATTCAACTTATTTAAAAGCTCGGAAGGGTACCTACAGTTAGATCCTTCACAGACTCAGACCTGCAAACTTTTTTATCAGCCGATAGTATGGTCAGGTTAGGCTGCTAATGTAAAAAACATGGCCGATACTGATTTGTTGGTTGTAGTGTGTGCTTTTCTTCAAACTAGCGTACTAAATTTGCAGTCTGCGAGGGATCTTATCATAATTTTTTCAAATTCGTTTTAGACTACTAGCTAGACTCTGCACTTGTTACCTTTGTTAGTATTTCAATTTCAATACAGTTAGTAGTAAAAGAGTAATTTATGCATGAGAGCTTCTGCATTTTTGTAAATCAAGTATGACCAAATAGGGCGTTTCAGATAGAACCTAAACAACTTTATCCCTAGATCGGAATAATAGGAGGGTCAGGGTTCGACGACCCCACGCTGTTCGAGAACCAAGTGGAGAGAGAAGTGAGCACTCCCTTCGGCCGACCGTCGGATGTCCTTATTGAGGGGCAGATCACCGGCGTGCCGTGTGTGTTGCTGGCGAGACACGGCAGGAAGCATCAGTTACAGCCTAGGTAAGTTTAACAGTCTAGATCAGGAGTCGATAACCCTTTCAGATCAGAGATCCAAAACTTAGGCCCTTTTAGGTATACCTACTAGTAGATGATTTATACAGTGCCCAGGTGTAGGTATCTTTGCCTATACTTAACGGGACACTGAGTGCCTGGGACATTGTTTGAGAGGAGTAGTGTTGGGTATGACATGATTTTAAATTGACTTTTGTAAGAGTAGGTTCATTTTCAAAATGAGCCGGTTCAGTGAGCCGGCTCTTTTGAGCCGATCATTTTCAACTTGACAGTTCATAATGACCTACGCATTGACGAACTCGAAGAGCCGGTCTAATGTTCATTCGAGGTGCGATCTTAGGTAAGGTAACTACTATTTCAAAAGTGAGTTTGGAAAAATGTAATTTCTAATCGTGCTGATTGATAAGAAAAAACAAACGCTGATTTAAATTTAATCATTTATTTACATAATTATCATAATGTCGCCAAATAATGAGCATACCTACCGTACATTGGGGCTATGTAGAACATTTTTAGAAAAAAAAAAGTTTTTGCCCAAATACTGAGGAATTGTAACGCTTGAATAGACTATACCTACCTACCTATATTAGACTCATGCACCACACCACAAGCACGATTACTAAACCATACCAAACCGTTTAGTTAGTTGACATGATCATTGCTGCTTTACTTCTTAATGTTTTCCAAGCCAAGATAAAATCAAATGTAGGTAGTTATAGGTAAAAGTACTTACCTGAATTACGATGAAGATGTTTCCAGTAGATAGTTAACACAATTACAATACACTCTAGATTACGACAGAGATCTAATTTATATTTTTAATGAATTAACAACAAAGACGAAAACTTCACATCACACAAAACTAAACTCGAAGTTCAAAGTTTAATTTAACAAAAACAAACACGGTTCGTATTGTTCGTAAGCAGCCCGGTGATATTTTGTTTCGTTCGTTCGTTTGAAAACCCGCAAAATCGAAAACATCGAAAACCAATTTTTGTTTTCGAAACGTTTTTTCAAAACGAGCCGCCTGCGTTTCGTTCAATTCAAAAAGTAGAGTCGACGTCAGCACTCAAGTCCTACGGCAAATGCTACTAGAAACTAAAAGAGCATAATTATGCTTTTTTAGTTATGGTAGTTCAGTTTTTCTGGTGTGTAGAATTATCAAACGCACAAACTTGGAAACTTATTACTGTTCAATCCATAATTGGACAATTAGTAATTTTTTACCTAAGCTAGTTCTGCGATAGCAACGCTGCGTCTATCGGACTTCAGTGCTGACGCCGACTCTATGACAATCTGTTCGGTCTGCGAGGAGTGATTTGAAGCAAGAGAGAGTCATATGACAAAGATTCCATCCTTGTCATTTGAGTGAAGCTATGACATTTGATTTGACGTCATACATTAGAGTGAGTGAGTAGCGTCATGTTATATGACTTTGTCATAGTGAGTAGGCGAGGTGTGATTGAAGATTGAATGAAGCATGACAAAATCAGCTGATTTTGTCATATTGTGTACGGTCACATGACATGAATTGAAGCATGACATTTTTAGAAAATGAGCCGATCACACAAAGTTGAATTTTGTACGGGACAAACGAGCCGCGTCAGTCACGTCATATTCAACGCTAGAGAGGAGGCTGCCCAGCACCTGAACCATCCTATCGTGTCTTGTTGCATCAACGAAATCTTATTGATGCATGACCAGGATTCGAACCCTCGCCTTCAGCTCGAAGTCAACACGGCTCTAATCCATTTCTATTTAAGCGATTCCACATACCTAAAGCCGGTTGACACGATCCAAGTCAGCTTGGACCAAGTGCAACTTGGATGACTCTGATTGGACTCCCTCGGACTCACGTGACTCACTCGGACGACGGCGTCCAATCAGTCATCCAAGTTGGACTTGGTCCAAGCTGACTTGGATCGTGTCAACCCGGCTGAACAGCTCAATAAATGAAACCTTTAATTGACGACCTTTGACGACCTCTGTGGCGCAGTGGGCGAAGGCCCGCCTGTGACGCAGGAGGTTGCGGGTTCGATCCCACAAATGTTTGTATGATCTGCAAATATTTGTCTCGGGTCTGGGTGTTTTCTATGTATATTATGTATGTATTTATAAAAAAAATGTATTTAAGTGGTATATCAGTCATGCGGTTCCCATAACACAAGCTCTGCTTAGCTTGGGGCTACATGATGCTGTGTGAAATGTCCAGTAAGTATTATATTATTTATTTAATCAACTCTTGTTAACAATTGATAGCGACGTGAACTACCGTGCCAACATCTGGTCGCTGAAGCAGGCGGGCTGCACGCACGTGCTGGCGACCACCGCCACCGGCTCGCTGGTGGAGGACTACACTCCGGGCGACCTGGTCGTGCTCGACGATTTCATCGACAGGTAAACGTACCTACAGTACGGCCAACGGATCTCGGCGTTCGTGAAGTTAGCCGTTTCGATGCGCAGTGCAACTTTTTCATACAAAATGTTTTACTGCGCAGCGAAAAGCCTAACTTCACGAACGCCGAGATCCGTCGGCCCAACTGTACCTTAAACGGATTTGAACCTTAAATCTTAAATCTAAATACCTAGGCAATCCACTAATATCCATACCCATATTTTAAGTGTGTTGTCCTGCTTTCACGTCAAAACAGAGATAAGGATTGACGTGATTTTTTGTGTGGAGATAGTTGGAGGGCTGGAGAGTGGCATAGGCTACTTTTTATCCCGAAAAAAATTATGTTTCCCGTGGCATAAAAAAGTAGTAGCCCACGCAGGCGAAGCCGCGGGCGTCCGCTAGTAATATAATAAAGCGAAAGTTTGTTTGTTTGTTTGAACGCGCTACCGCTAACGCGCTCTCAGGAACTACCAGTAGGATTTGAAAAGTTATTTCTGCGTGTGATAGCTAAACTATTGAGGAATTATTTATACTATGCTACTTTTCATCATCATCATCACCATATACCACAACTACGGGGGCAACGCCGCGAGGGCGCTGCTAGCATCAAAGTAAGAAAACAGTACCACGTGGAATATCGACTGCCCCTGCTTTTAAAATTATTAATTAGCTAAGTAATTGTTATTATTATAGTTAGCCCATTATGTTCCACTGCTGAGCAAAGGCCTCCCTTTGATCCTTCCAAACATCACGATCCTGTTAAAGGCTTTTACAATTACTAACATTAAATTACTAAATCTAATCTAGTTGTACCATAGGACCTGGGGCCGCAAATGCACATTCTACGACAACACAGAAGGCGGACCCCGTGGTGTCTGCCATCTTCCCATGCGACCCGCTTACTGCAAGCGCGCGCGGCAGGCGCTTATAGACGCAGCACGAGCCCGGCAGTACAAACATCATGAGGCTGGGACTGCGGTTGTTATACAAGGACCTAGGTGTGTACTTATTAGGAAAAGCAACAGTTGTTTTCAAATTTATAACCACTTAAAAGAATGTCACAGTCAGATAGTTCAATCAAACAGTCTATTATTTGCACTTAAAACTCAACTCGTAGCAAGTGGCGATCTGTTGTCTCTGCCTACCCCTATGATGGGATACAGGCGTGAGTTTATGTATGTATGTAAAACTCAAGAAAAATTCAACATAATTAAATAAATTGTATTGATTTCGAACACAGAACACAGAATCGCTCGCTTACGCAAGGATTTCGAATACCAAAACGTTTTTTCTTTAACTCTCGTTAACACAATTCATATTCAGAATTACAAAAAACTTTGCCTAGAATATCCGCGTCTAAAAATGCATTTCATATTAGATTCTTCAAATTAGTTTACTACTCAACATTTTATAGAATAGAATTCATTCTCTACGAAATTTAATTACAGATTCTCAAGCCGCGCAGAGAGTTTGATGCACCGACGACAGTGGGGAGGTCATCTCGTCAACATGACTACAGTTCCAGAGGTAATTCCACCTCAGACACATAATGTCTCAGGAATGTTGGTAAACTATTCCCCTTTCAAATAGCTAAGTTGGCATAGGTTTTTTATTTTATTTTCTACTTCTTTTCCTACTACTATTTTGTGTTAAATTTTATAAAGACGATGATCTATCAAAAGATAAAAGAGAAAGTACCTTGATACTTTACTACCTTTTGAGTTCTCAATGAATGAAGTTATAATATTTATTGCAGGTTGTTTTGGCGAAGGAAGCTGGATTGAGCTACGCAGCGGTCGCTGTCGTTACTGACTACGATTGCTGGAGAGAAAATGAAACTTCGGTCAGTAAAAGCATCTAGTTCTAAAATAGTAGCATGAAATTAAGAGGACTAGAGCCTCTTTATACCTAAAACCTAGACATAAATATCTCGACTACGCTACCGTTCCACTACGGGTATGTCATACACCTGCGCCTGCGCACCACACTTTTAGTGCCAGTGAGACGTGAGCAGCGTGTGTCCCACTCCAGCAATTGGTTCCAATCCAACTCCTTGAACCTGTGCTTGCCTGGTATTCGACCAGCTTACTGACTGCTACCGCGGCCTACGTTCGTCACACTTGTCGAAACACAAGAAGAATCCATTGCGCTTCTGCAACTCCTTTGAACTTATGGTTGCCGGGTACTCAACCCGCTTACGCTCTTTCATCGCGACCGCAAGTGAGCGCTTCCGTGCTTCGGAGGGCACGTTAAATTGTTGTTAAGCCATGACGGAGGACCTTTAGGCGGCCGAAACACTCCGTCACCAGAGTTGACTAGCTCATACGAAGAACTTACTTATTTTTTGATATTGTCCAATCAAACAGGTTTTGGTTTTCTGTTATCAGGTGTCAGTCGGTGAAGTATTGGCAATGTTTGCGAAGAACGTGAAGAAAGCTGCCCAAGTTATAATCGACGCAGTACAAATTCTAGCAGCTGATACAGACTTGTCCTACTTGGATGAACATCAGGTACTTGGTCTATTTGCTTACAACAGTTCTAAATCGAATAGTCAGACTGCACTAGGCTGGATTATATAGAAAAACGTAGAACTCTTGTAAAACTCAACTATTGCCGCCATTCACTAGCGACAGTAACTGTGTAGCCCTTTCCTAGTAGTTATGTGATTGAGAGAGATTTACATTGATCATGATCAGTGACTAGTAGTCACTGATCAATAAAGGGCTAAGGCGTTTTTACTTGCAGGAAAAGCCACCCAAAGGAAAAAGTAGATAACACCACAGATAAGATAATACTATGCTAACACCACTAACACAAAGAATCAAAACAGATTTGAAGATGTTGCAGAGTGTCGTCAGAAGCAAATCCTGCCGCAAGGAAACAGGGTGTTTATAATTATCTTGCGTATTTTTGATGAAATTAATAGAATTTTGTTTTTTTCAGGAGCTGGTTTCTGGATCCATCATGCTGAAGGAATGATCTAATCATAAATATATTTTAAGAATTTTATAGTTTCATGAAGTGCTTTTATTTTATAAAAATAAACAAATATTTTATTATAATAGCCATTTTATTGATCACATACAAAACGATCAAACTTCTTATCACTAACCACACAACTCTTATTTACCAAATGGATTTATGATTTTGCGAATTTTCCATACAAACCGTATATAATTAATTAATTAGTTACTGATTTAAAGTCAAAATATTTTTTTGTAGGCAAAGCTAAGTCAGATGAAAAATCACCAAGTTTCATAATTTACTATCACCATCTCAATGTAGCTGGTCTGGCATGAAACATGCTTCAAAATAACGAATGATTGATTACAGATCAATGTATTTTAATGTAAATTGACTTATCCTAAACAATTACGTATTTAAAATTGTGCTTCTATCGATTCATCCAAAACTAATATTAATCCTAGCATTCTTAGAAATATCCAATTACACCTAATTAAAACAATATTCTTGTAAAATGCCCCACCTGAAACAAAAACACTTTTTTTAACAACTACTACAGCGAGGTTAAAAAGGTCGCTATAGCAGAATCACAAAAGAAATTGAACTGTGCGCCGTCTCTTTTCATAGACTGACAGTGACAAGAACAATATTATTATATTGCAAGGTATAATATTGCAAGTCCTATTTTGATTCTGCCATAGCAGCCTTTTTAGCCCTTTAGGTATAGTCTGGTGTTTTTAAGAAAAACATTATATTCAAGAGATTGCTTGTCAGTCACACACATCATAACTTTCAACTTAATTAGGCTATTTTTTGAACTAATGAAACGTCACCGATGCCAATGTAATAAAGATCAAAAGTTAAGCCTTTACATCTTTACTAGATGATTTATAAAGTGTCAGGAGGCAATCTTTGCCTGCTCTCATCGGGACACTGTAGTGCCTGGGACAATGTTGAGATGGAGTAGGCTTGCCCAGCACCTACACCATCCTCTCAGCTTAACCGGCCATATCCACAGGAAAGACATGGTCGATATGCGTGGGGCCGGCTAAGCCGCGGGTTTCCTCACGATGTTTTTCCTTCACCGTTTAGAGCTCGTGTTAATGCGCATATACATTTTTCGAAACGAAAAATCCATTGATGCGCGGCCAGGATTCGAACCCACGACCTTCGGATTGAAAGTCGAGGTACTATACCCCTCGGCCAACAAGGCTCTGTGATAAATAAAGATCAATAACGCGATAAATTCCCGCATCTATGTATTTAGAAACATGTATGTACCTAGGTATGTCGGTGTTAGTTCTTAGTCCAGGGGTTTCGTCCGTGCTGTCCAGGGATCATGTCGAGCAGGTACTGCCTCTGAGCCTCCGCCATTCGCTGCATTTCCGCCGCCATCGCCGCGTTACTGCCGCTCGAGTTACTTTTACTCGCTGTAACAACAACAGTATATAAATATCTTTTTCACCTCAGCAGCTCGAAATGGCATCCTTTGCTGCGAGAAACCAGTGTGCAAAATCGCATTTTGCACACTGGTTTCAGTGAGGAAAAGTGATTTGAAATTCGAATGTCGTAGATTGACACGTGATAGTGCATGGCGGTCATTGGCTAGCCTGTCTATGAAAAAAAACAATAACGCACCTTTTAAAAATAAAATAGCGGGAATTTGTTTCTGTTACGCTAGTTATTTGTTGAAAATTCATAAAACAATAAAGATGAGTGAAACCAGTGACGAATACACTAATTTATCTCCAGAGAGAAGAGTTGAGACAAAAAGTGATTGTGATGAACAAAGTTCCCTTCCTGAGAAGCACGTATGTAAGTTCTGAACAAAACAGAAACTTTTAATTTTCAAAATTACAATAACTGTTATTTGTTCTTTTAATTTCTAAAAAAAATGCTTTATTTTTAAATAGATATAAATGAATACCTATTATGGATTAGTTGCTTCATTATGTACAAAGTTGTATCTTTTATTTGTAGGTAGTAATGTTCTCGCTGCTGAGGTGAAAAATTTTGTGTGCAACACGAGACCAAAGTTTTTTACATCTCGTGCCTTTGAATTCCTCGCTAGACTCGGGATTCTAACGTAGAATCACTCGCTACGCTCGTGATTCAATTCTTAGAATCCCTCGTTCGCTCGGGATTCAAAATCAGCACTCGAGGAAAACATCAACTTTCCCCTCTCGTTGCACAAATAACTATTTTTTCATCATTGATAATCTTTTTTTGTGAATATAAAAGCAAGGTTGAAACATGATGGACTATAACTCAGACCCAAACCTACAGTTTGCAGGGTTGGTTCCAAGTCAACATCATGGTGACATATTTTCTAGACGTATTATCGCGTATTGCCAACAACGCGTGGTATCTCTAAAGCGTGACGAAACTTATTACTATTTGTCGCAAATCGACGACGACCGATGTGGCGCAGTGAAGGCCTGCTTGTGACGCAGGAGGTTGCGGTTACAATCCCCGCTCCGGGACAAATGTTTGTATGATGTCAATGTTATCGACGTCAGCGGTCAAACTACCTATCAAAACATTGAAAACTAGAATTTCAAGCTATGATTGTTTATAGTAAACTGATGAAAAAGTGTATCATGTCCGCCGTGTATAAATAACGTGGGACCCGAATGGCGACTTGTTTTCTTTTTGACCCGAATGGCGACTTGTTTTCTTTTTACCCGACTGCGCAAAGCAAAGGAAGGGTAATGTGTTTATCAGTCTATGTATGTTTGTTTGGATGTTTCTATGTGGCACTCTAGAGGCCAAACGCGTGGACCGATTTTGATAATTCTTACGTCAATCGATTCGTCTCAACCTTGGGAGTGCTACTAAAGACATGACAGTAAACAAAATTCATCAGTGCCACAACCAGACGCCATATTGTCAAAATTAAAAAAACCAAAATCGTCACACTATATCAAGTGGGGTATCGTTGAATAGGTATTTCAAAATCAACTTTAGGTTTCTTTTACCATTTTTCATTTTAAGTAATAGTTTAGGAAAAATAACGGTTTAAAGTTGATGAACAATAATTCTCGCTATGGATGTTTCTATGTGGCACTCTAGAGGCCAAACGCGTGGACCGATTTTGATGATTCTTACGTCAATCGATTTGTCTCAACCTTGGGAGTGTCACTAAAGATATGACAGTAATCAAAATTCACCAGGGCTACAACCAGACGCCATATTGTCAAAATTAAAAGAATCAAAATCGTCACACTATATCAAGTGGGGTATCGTTGAATAGGTATTTTAAAATCAACTTTATCATAACTAAAGTGTTAAATAAAAAAATATTTTAAAAAAACAAAAACCCGACTGCGTCAAAACTAAAAAGAAAAAAAACAAGCCTGCAAAGAATTACTCACAGTCGGGACCCATAACATTGGGAAGATTTGATTGGTAATAAAATGAATGGGTACCGACTGTGAGTAATTCTTTGCAGGCTTGTTTTTTTCTTTTTAGTTTTGACGCAGTCGGGTTTTTTTTTTTTTTTTTAATATTTTTTTATTAAAGTCTAGCTAAAGAGATCACGTACATCGTTTGCCGAGCGCGGAGGCCTGTGCCATTGCGAGTTGGTAGGTGTAGAGCAGAGGAGAGAACTGCATCATGGCCGCCGCAGCCGCCGCAGACATACCGCCCGAGCCCGCCGCCTGGCCGCCTAGACCTGCAAACATACAACAATTTATAGGGTTTTACAAAAGCATTTATAGTTGATTTCTTTATAAAGTCTCATCAACTATAAGTTATAGTCTGGCAAAAACGGGTAGAAACGGCAACTAAAATTTCATAACAATGGAAACCCTTTCTCTACTAATCTATGGTAAGGTACAGGTTTCTTGTCTATGGTACAGGTACCGAAGACGTCAGTCAGAAGTAATAATATCCTTCTAAAAGAGAATTTATCTATTTCGCGTATTTAGCTTGCCCATTTATGTCTAATATTTTTTTCCAGACTATACCTCGTACAAGACTATACAAATCGCACCTCCAGAATAGAAGTGACTCATTAAAAAAAATCGTGATTTTTGGGAAATGCGATAAATAGCCGTTTTGCGCGAGAGAGGGAGGAGAAACTGCCGAAATTAAAGAGACGCAGCTTGTGTTTTTCACGTTCTAATCAAAAAGTAACAGTTTTTGAATAACTAGCAGATAGAGTCTTTGTACATATTCAAGTAATTTTCCCAATTTTTTTAATTGAGTCACTTCTATTGTGGAGGTGCGATGGTGACTAAAATATGAAGACTAGAAATGAGTTAATGATTTTACGGACGAGAATGCAGGTATTATAAATGTATAGTTTGATGTATCGCACCTTGCATGCCTCTAAGCAGCTGGTGTTGTAGCGCCTGCATAGCGGCTGCACTGTGTTGCTCGAACGCCATCTGCGCGGCCGCCGCCGCTGCCAGCTGCAATAACCACACACATTATAATAATACTGGTTTCTCACATTCGCACGAATACGTGAACCCGTAAAGCAGGGTTCCGCAAACTTTTTGTGTTCAGGGTACATCTGGGAAATCGGAAAATTTTGGATACACCATAAGCGAAAAATCATTTTTATGCGAAACATGACATTAAACATTAAGCATACGGTCCAAATTTGGAGTAAGTTAACTGAGATAGGTAACCTTATCTTTCCGAGGCACACCAACCAATGACCACGGTACACCAGTGTGCCGCGGCACACACACAGCGGAACACTGCCGTAAAGGACGATATTCACGAATAGGCATGATGACAGTAATCAAGTATCGCCAAAATATTTATCTGATCTAATGAAATAGGATTCAAAGATTTTGAAAAATGTATTTATTCTCTTATTAATGTCGAGATTACTAATTTATTTGCTAAAATAAATCTACAAAATACAACAATCCGCCATGATAGCCAAAACGCTCGCCGGTGTCATGGCGTCTGTCATTGCGTCTCGTCTTGGTAAACATCCTTTTGTTTCTATAGTAACTATGTAGGCATCACTGGTTGATATACCGATCCGTGACGTAAAAACAGACGCCATGACACCGGCGAGCGTTTTGGCGTGAATTTGAAAATTTAAATTTAAATGTACTTTTATTGCACAAAAACCTTAACTTTCTACAGAAATATGATATATTTTAGACATAATAGATACTTCTGAATATCATAGAAGAGATTTTGAAAATTAGTCATCATGCCTATTGCACATAACATAACACACACAAAAAACTGTTGATCATACCTGATGCTGTTTGCTGTTTCCTTGACTTGTGCTGCTGGAAGATGAACCTACGAACAATTTACTTATTATTAATTTATTTATATATATATGTTTGCGGCTATCAGGAAAAACTGAAAAGCCATCCTAATCTACTTGCACAGCAACTTACACAACCCACATAAACGAGACGACTTAAAAGGAAAGATGTCATGCAACTAAATGCATGTGACAAATAATTAAATGAAGAGTGACTACTGGAGAGGGAAAAACAGAAAACTCTACCGGACACAACACCCACAAACAATTTGCTCATAGTTAAAGAACTGATCGCAGACAAAACTTGGAAAAAAAAAAAGTTTGCGGCTAATGGTTCTGTATTCTTCAAAATGAATTAATAATTTCCACAAATTTCAAACTAATATTGATAACAAAGTAGCTCAATTAGTAGAACTCTCAGGTAAGTATTTTTTCATAAAATATGTAAAGTTAGACTCACTCTTTCCTTTCTTGGCGGGAACATCGCTGGTTTCTCTGGTACGTTCCGAATGGTGACTGCGGAGAGAATCTGATGATGACAGCGGTCTGAAATCATCACACAAAATTAATAACCGTAATGGTGAAATTGGGCGGCGAATCATACTTGGTTTTTAAGCGGCGAAGATTATAAAATGAATCTAAAAACGTTTTAATTTTTGTTTTTTACTGCATTTAGCGTTGTCATCAAGTTGTGAGCTACTCTGAAAGTTTCAAGCGGATAGCTACTCGGGAAGTGATCGAAATTTTCGTTGCAAGATTCCTTCCAGAACGACAAACAAACAGACAAGCAAGAAAGTGACTTTTTAAAAAAAAGTTTTAAAATACATATTAATTTACTAATTTTCAAACGTTAAGTCGTATGATTAAAAAATGGGAAATTATGTTACTTATTTTATTTTAATACAATATAATGTAAAAAACCCATCATTTATGAATAACTGTAAAATTATTTAGTTTTTTGTGTCTCTTAAAAAATATGGTTTGTGATGTTTATAAAATAACCGATTCAAACATGAGTAGTACACTTCTAACGGATCTTGGCATTCATCACCAGAGTTGGCCACTTGCTCTTATGAACTTACTTACTAGTGTGCATTGAAAAGCCTAACTTCACGAATGCCTAGATCCATAGTGTCAACTTTTGTTTATGAGGAATGTCTGCACCTTAGGCAAACCATTTCTAGGTTTTTAATGTGTTTATTATTAAGCTTATAATCTACTTTTATTTTTTGTCAAATAAAAAAAAACTGTACCTGGGTGCGCTGGGTTGTGCCTGTGGTTTGGCGGCGGGTGATGGTGGTGCGGGGGGGGCGGGGCTCGCCGCGCCCACGGTGCCGCTGCGCGACGCGCGATCACGGGAGGACGACTGTAATACATCATATTATTCAATTTAGTTCAAAAATGCGAGGAGGAAACAGTTCGATTTCATTTTCTACAATCGTGAATGTGAATAGAACAATGTAAACATCGGTTTCTTTTGTCTTTCTGTGAAATTTTTCTTCTTCTGGCACTGATTCAATATGGCCAATCGTAATGTATCTCAGTTTTCTGTGATACGTATATTCTTGCTAACAGCTAATTGATCTGTAAGTGCAACGTTAGTAAATATTGTACATTGGTTTTGGCTAGAGTATAGTGTGAGTTTGAGTACCTTGTTACCTTTGCGGTGGAGTGCCTGAGTGCGCGTGCGCAGGCGGGGGCGTCGCATGAGGCGGGCGCGGGCGCGCTGAGCTGGCATATTATTACGTCACTATGCCGATATCCTAGTCTAGTCAGTTTGTTACCTGTGCGGTGGAGTGCCTGGAGTGCGCGTGCGCGGGCGGCGGGGGCGGGGCGTGGGTCGCGGGGGGCGAGGGGGGCGCGGGCGCGCTGAGTCTACGTTCTATCTCCTGCTCCTGCTGCAGCGCGCGCACGAACGCGGTTTTCAGTCGGGCGGTGTGCTCCGCCTGAGAATAATATACGCAGGACATGTAGATCACTGGATTTTGACAGTGTTATAATATGCACGAATATAAAGGGAGTGGCCACACCGCGTTTATGAGCTGCGCGATACAAACGCGCGTTTGGATCGATACAAAAGTTTAAAAGCGCGCTGCATAAAACGCAATGTGGCCACTCCAGAGACAAAAAATATTGAGCTTCGTTTCTTTTTTTTACAAAAATTTTGTATAATAATTAAATTAATTAATGATAAAATTTTGTATGTTTTGTGTTAATAAAAAGGAACCTGTCTAGCAGTCCATATCTATACTTATGAGTGTCACACTGTATGTGAATGTCTTATTACTAAAAGAGCACTTGTACCCGATTTTTCTTAATGACAAGAACCCTTTTAGTATTTAGCGACACGGTGAAGAGGAACAAACCTAGGTTTGTTTCACTCTTCAGCGTGTCGCCGGTCGCGTCCGCGAGTTGACCATTCACAGCACATTTCTCTGTGCTGTGAATGGTCAACTCGCGAACGCGACCGGCGACACGCTGAAGAGTGAAACAAGCCTTAGGCTACGTTCAGATGACAAGCGTTCAACGCGCGCTGAACGCGCGCTAAATTTTTGTATAGTGTTCACATGACACGCGCTTGTCAGGCGTTGAACGCGCGTTGTAGCGGCTATTTCGGACGATTTCTGAACGAACTGATCCCTAAAATGTGTATATCCGCGTCGAAAGCGCGCGCTCAACTGAACGGAAACATAGAAAACCAATGATCTCAAAGCGCGCGTTGACGCGCGTTGACAACAGTCGAGCGCTAGCGCAGCGTCAACGCGCGCGTTATTAAAACGCGCGCTAGCATGTGTACGGCCTGAATAAAAAGTATGTAGTTGTAAACGCGCGTTATCGAAACGCGCGTTGAACGCTTGTCATCTGAACGTAGCCTTAGACATTAATGTGTGTGCGTACCTTGAGCGCTCTCTTGACGTTCCCCGAGACGCAGAGCTCGCAGAGTCGTCTCGCGGCGGCGTGCGGCGGCTGCGGCGGAGTGAAGGTAGCGTCGAGTCGCCGCGGCGGCGCGCGCTCCCAGCGCCACACCGGCGTGAAGTCGCACCCGCATTGCGCGCATAGTGCCGGCACAGTCGACCGCGGCATGCTGGACACACACAGGTTATACTCGTTATACGCCTTAACGCGATGTTAGTTAAACGCTCCTAAATGCTAGTTCATTCACAAATTAGCGCTCTATCTCGTTTTTTGACCTATGAATTTAATTTGTGTATCCTACTTTTACGTTTACTTGTAATGAGCGCTTTAGTCAAACATTCTCGAATACTTTTTAATAAACTTATAAAGGCAGCATATTTTGGTGGCACCACCCCAGGAATCAATGCAATAATGTTAATAAGCTTTGGCATAGAGAAAGGTAAATAGTCCTTATGACTTGTTTAACTTTGTTTTTCCTCCATTTAGCTTGAGAAGATAATGGAATAACTACGTATTTGTCTTGTTGAAACCAGTCTAAGCATCAGCAAAAACCTTATCCCTTACCGTGTCATCTGCTTATGTGACTATTTTTCCATTTTGATAAACTAGTAGATTACTGAGACTTTGATATAAACAAGGAAGAGAGTCGGTCCACGAACAGTACCCTGAGGCACGCCATTAGTCACAGAACAGAACTACTTGTCGTATTCTCAATTTTGACGCAGTTCTGTTTGTAATATAATCTCTGAAAATTTGCACCGCAGCCCACGAGCTCCAAATGATTGAAGCTTGTCGAGCAATAGTGAAATTGACACTGTGCCAAATGCCTTAGCTAAACCTAAGAAAACCATACATTAGTAAGTAATTAGTGAAAAGTGGATCTTTACGACTCACCGATCCTCGTTAGTGAGATAGTCGACGACGTGCTCCAATCCCACGAGGTACACGAAGTCTGTGTTGCTCGGGGACGGGATGAAGTTCATCTCGGGCGGCGGCGGCTTGGGGGGCGGGATCTAAACAACATTGTATTTGAAAATGAAAAAAATTTAAATGTAATAATACCAAAGTGTGGTTTAACACCTCATCGATAAAACTGTAATTAATCTTATATGAAACTATACGATGGTACGAGGTATCACAATAAGCAAAATTGAATAAGTTATTATAGCAGAAAATCGTAATATGATTCTTATAACGTATTGTTCTTATCACTCTCATGTCTATGAAAAGAGATGGCATATAGTACAATTCAGATTATGATTCTGCTTTACGTAAAGTTGTCACAATGGATCTAGGCATTCGTGAAGTTAGGCTTTTCGCTGCGTAGAAGAAAATTTTGTATGAAAAAGTTGCACTGCGCATCGAAATGCCTAACTTCACGAATGCCAAGATCTCTTGGAAGAAGTGTACTCACTAAAGGTAAAGCCAAACCAAAGCGTTCAGCTAACATCTGCGGTGGCGATCAGTTATCCAATCAGAGGACGCATCGGTGTCACGATGCCACCGCTGACGTTAGCTGAACGCTTTAGTTTGGCCTTACCTTTACTCCGAGTAAATATTTTGCTTATTTTTAGGATGTGATCTCAATGGTTTCTCCTTAGCCTCCTTACCCAGCCAAGTATAAAGAGTAAGATTGTACCTGCAGAAGGGTCTTCTCGAGTTGCTTCCGCAGAGCGAGCTTAGCGGCGGCCTGGCGCTGCGCCGGGGTCTGGGTATCCTCAGAACTACGGGTGCTGGCCTGGAACAACATTTATTAAAAAAGTTAAATCTCGCAGCGAACATGATTTCTTCCTAACATCATCTATCTATACCAGTGTTCCGCAAAGGGTGTGCCGCGGCACACTGCTGTACCGTGGTCATTAGTTGGCGTGCCTCGAAAAAATAAGGTTACCTATCTCAGATAAGCTACTTTAAATTTGGACCGCATATGCTCGACTAAACAAGCTCATGTTTCGCATAAAAAAAAATGGTTTTTCATTTATGGTGTACCTTCAAAATTTTCCGATGTCCTAGATTCACCTTGAACACAAAAAGTTTGCAAAACACTGATTTACTCGTATTCTACTAGACTTATATAATAAAGCGGATGAGTTTGTTTGTTTGTATGTTTGATTGAACGCGCTAATAATAAACTACCAGTCGGATTTGAAAAATTCTGCATTTGATAGCCAATCTCTTGAGAAAGGTTATAGGCTACTTTTCATCATAAATTTCATTATCACGAACGCCAGGAACTTTAATATTCATTTGAGCGCATCCCTGCTTCAGACGATTTTAAAAGGTTTTAAAGTAGCAGAGGCATTCAGGCGGTTTTAAAACTCTGTTATCAGAGTTGGTCATACAAACTTGTGAGGAATTCTATGAAACATATTGCTTTCGAATTTAGATGGGTTGTCAAGAAAATTCAAATGGTTTTTTTCTCTCTAAATATCTCTAATGTTTTAGTAGTTAAAAAAACTAATTTATACAAATAGGACAGAAAATAATTAGTGAAATGAAATCACATTTCCATACTCACTGCATCGCTTGTGCTACTTGTAACCGACGATGTGTCCTGAGCAGGCTTGTAAATAAATAACAAATCAATGCCGTGTAAAGAAAAAACTTAATCTGTTGTATGAAATATATTTATATTTCATGTACCCATTAGAAAATAGGTCTTCAGCTGTGTCTAAGCATTTGCTACGATTCTTTCAAAAAATTTCTACAGCCAGCTTAAGGTTTGGGGTACTTTTAGTTGATAGATTCTGGACAAGATAAGACGGTCATTTTCATAGTACGTGACAAAAATGGTTGTTATAGCTTGCAATGCAAGTTCAACCTCGTTTTAGAGTTACCTGTGGTTTTGTAAAGAATAAAACTCGAGACACGATTCACGTTTGAGTGCGGACTTTGAATACGGTCCTATGATCAACTATGTGAAATTCTTGATGTAATGATTTACCTTTGAAGAGGACTGCTGTGACGCCGGCGGCGGTGCCGGTGTGATGGTGACGGAAGGAGTGATACTGGCTCCGCCACTTGTAGACGACTGTAGAAGAAGATTCATTAGATAGCATATTTTATATTTATAAGCGCCTAATACATTTTTAAAACCAAAGATTAAGAGCCTGTCCAGCTGAGGTGATCTGCGCGCGAGACCTTAATAAGCGCTTCAATTTAGGCTGGTTTTACCGTCACACGTACCGTCGGCGCTGATAGGCGAGTGATCTTTATTACAATTAAATAAGCATACTGATTTCACTTTCAAAACTTGAAAACTTTGCCGCAACTCCCTCCTTACCCAGATGAAGATTCTCCGGATGAATCGAAACATTGTCGGTATCTAAATCGACGATATTTTTACGTGAGTAATTCCCGTGTGTTAAATAATGTCTAGCATACTGATTGTTCAGCACTGACGAGAGCAATCAGCGTTGCCATTTCTGCCAAACAGATGTTGTCTCCGATTTGTCAAAATAAGAGACAAAAGAAAAAGGCGGGGTCAGCTAGCTAGCTGTGTGCAAGCGAATTTTTTCCAAACTGGTAAGATGTGAGTTTTTTCGATAGTACCTGTGAGCGATAACCGCCAGGAGTGAGCGTGGCCCCGCCGGGCAGGCTGGCCCCGCGTCGCGTGGATGACACACTGTTCACTGCTGAGCCCGCCGTGTTACTGTTCGCTCGAGCCGCCTGTAACAATATTGATTACCGATTAGAAAATAATTTCTACAGAACGTGATCGCACGATGAATCTGGGCATTCGTAAGGGAGTCCCCATACATACATACATACATGCGCAGTAGAAAATTTAGTATGAAAAAGCTGCACTGCGCATTAAGGGCGGATCCAGGATTTTTTTCTGAGAGGGGCACAAAGGCCGACAGGCAAAAGTCTTATTCAAATCAGAATTTGCACGAGCCAATATCCCACTGGAACAATACATTTTCCGGGATAAAAATTAGTTATTCCAGAACCTAGAATTTCTAAATTCTAAATTTAATCAAAATCGGTTTAGTAGTTTTGGAGATACGTGGTAACAAACATTCACACGGACTTTCGCCTTTATAATATTTGTGGGATTACTTTGTTCTGATGGGCGGGTGGAGGCGCTGGTGTAACGGTGACCCCAGGTGGCACCACACAGCCACTGTTGGCCAACGCGGTACCAGTGGTCGTATCCTACAACAGACATAAACAACACTTTACACATTAGTAAATACATATTTTATTGAAGTAAAACGCACTCTTGACTTGAGGAGTAAGCTGGTGAATGCGTGAGAGCGTTACGAAAAGATCGGACGAGGCGAACGGAAGTTTTACTTCAGTCGTGTGGTCTAAAGCACACTCGTTTTTTTTAGATAGCTGTGCCCGCGTAATCAAATAAACAAGCTTAAAAGCTTGTAGGAAACTTCAGAAAGCGACAGCAAGTTCCATGCCAAGTCACGATTTATATTTTGAAACGAATCCTTACTACAATACAAAGTTTGGAAACAAGTTTATTGTTGAACTTTGCCTGGCTTCTTTGACATACACAACAAAGCCAACAAGTAGGAGATTTCCTTTGTGCGTGGTTTCTAAAAATATTTTAGGCTTTTGTGTAGAAAGTAACAACAGAAAGCTAAAAAAGCTTAAATTACGCAGTACTTACAAATTTTTTAACTTGATGACTTAAATGTAGAAGACTAATTTCTCATAAGCTTTGACTGTGTGTACTGTGGCTGTGGTACAATCAAAGGTAGGTTAACATAATGATAATTATTATTACGGGATTTTATCGCGTACCTTTTATTTATTTTGTTTCCCGACGTTTCGAACACGTTACAGCGTTCGTGGTCACGGGATGACTGAAGTTCTATTATTATGTTATTACTATTATTTATGTTAGTATTATGTTAACAAATCGCGAAAGTTTAAAAAGGTAGGTTATACCAAGTAGTGGGCATGGGCAGCCTAAAACTGTAAATGATCACGATAAAGCCCTGTAAATGCTTCACGGTATCGTAAAGGAAAAGAAGAAGTATCAATAGTTCTTAGGACATGGAAGTTAGTGTCTTACCTTAGCTGGCGGCAAGCCGGTAGCTTGCTGTGACTGACGGATCTTCCTCAGCAGAACTAAGCGGGTTTCTTCCGCGCGTAGCTTTTCACGGAGATTCCGCAGTCGACGGTCACGCTCCCATATCTCAGCACTGGATAACTCCTGTACAAAAATATTTTATATATACTTACATAACATCTTGTAACTATCAAACAAAGTCTTAAAATCAGAGCAGATATGCATCATTCTTGGGGATAACAGTCACAAGCTCATGCTCAAAAAATGTATTCTATGTTGCTTTAATTTTCCAGCTATCACTTGATATTTTTATTTTGAACTAGTGAACGCCCGTGGCTTTGCCCCCGTGGACTACTATTTTTTAACCCACCGTGCATTCCAAATTTTATCAGTATCGGTTTAGTAGTTATGGGGATGCATGGTAACAAATATTCACACACACACGGACTTTCGCCTTTATAATATTAGTAGGATTTACAGAGAAAAAAACATTATTTCTGCATTTGATAGCTAAACTCTTGAGGATGGTCTTTTTTTCATCATCATCATCATCACCACCATATATCATCACTCCGGGGGCAACGCCGCGAGGGTGCTGCTAGTCTAAAAGTACTGAGTAAACAATCTAAAATTGTCTTCTAATTGAGGAGAGGCACGTTACCTTATGATCTTTGAGTGAGGAAGGCAGAGGCGGGTCATTCTCGTCATCGGATTCCTCTTCCCTCGGCTCGCGCGGCGACTCGGGCGCGGGACACGCGCTCGCTGTTATAGACACGTTCACGCCAGAGTTCAGCTTACTGCTCACATCTGGAATGTTACATATTTCAAACAAAGTCGGGTTTAGTTACGACATTTATAACTTGCTGGCTGGACCTATTTTTTGGTTTGTCTTCGCCCTGAGTACTTACTTACTGCAGAGTTACTATTAAAAACTTATGAAGAAAATGCATTTGTATGGAAGGGTTTTTTTAGTGATATTTTGAATACTGAGGCGATACGAAGTTACAAATAAAATTACAAAATTAAAACACTCTGCCAACCGGTTCAGTCTACATAACAAGGCCTTTATTCATTAACTTTATGGAAAAAGCTACTATGCATGAGAAATTTTTCATCAAAAATAGTCACAGATACTAAGTTTTTATTTTTATTTCAAAAAGGTCACAGAAATTGAGTTTTTATAGCTTCCTAGTGTGTACTCTAAAAACAAGTGAAACTGTCTTCTCCCTTACCACTTTTCTCTTTCTGGTTGGTATCATATTCTTTGTGGACCAGTCAAACTATTATTAGCAGTCACAAAATTTGTCAGCAACTCACCAGAGAAGGGAGCAATGGTAGTCGCAGAGGGCTTGCGATTGGGTGGCAGAGCTGGCAGCAGTACAATATCAGGACTCTCCGCATAGCTGCGCTGTTCTGAGCGGGGCCTTAACACTCGCTTGCCGCTGGAGCCCTGGACAAATTATTATATTTATTAAATATTTTATATTATATATTATATTTAAGTAAGTTCTAGTATGGACAAGATGGTGGGATGAATTTAACAGTCCTACAGGTGACGCAGTGGTTCAAGATTGGGTGAATATAAGGAGAGCCTTTGCCTTGCAGTTTGCAGTAGTAAGATGCATTCTGAAAAAAAAAAAGGCAATGCCTTGACGTGAATTGACCCTAAAGTAGTTGAAGTTGTGTATTAACTTTATTCTGTGGTAATAGTAATGTTAGATGTATGTATGTGTATTGTGTAGTATTAATTCACTTTTATGTTTTTTCTCTTCAAAGTGAAAAATGAATTGCCCCTGCCCCCCTGCACTCCACTTCCGCGTCTTAAACAGCCTTTATTCAATATTTAGTATGAAAGTGAGCTATTTTCAATAAATTCATATCAGTTTTTACCACAATCTCAA
This sequence comes from Camptogramma bilineatum, assembly GCA_958496255.1. NCBI lineage: Eukaryota > Metazoa > Arthropoda > Insecta > Lepidoptera > Geometridae > Camptogramma > Camptogramma bilineatum. The sequence continues at coordinate 5,369,184 of OY292473.1, read as the reverse complement.
AATTTACATTAACTTATTAGAATTTATGCAATTCTAATGGTTATACACACAGACTAGTAACATTAACCAATATTTGCCAAAAGTTTTTCATTGTTCAGATAGAGGATGATAGAGAAATCATGTTTGAATTGTACTTACCCTTTCAATCTATCGGAGAGCATGAAATAATTAAATGTATAATGTACAATAACTTAGGTAATTACTAAAGAGGTAAACCTTTTTCATAAAGAGTAGGTAAAATAATCTAATGGGTCAATAATAGTACTCATAAATTGTGTCAATATTTATCCTGGTTTAAAAGACAAGGAATGAAGCGCACCACACAAACAGCAGATAATATATCTTATGAAATATAAATCTTGACAGATTGCACCAAATATATTTTGTAATTTATATTTGCTGTGTGTGGTTTTCCATAGAATTTGTATGGGCGTGATCTATCAAGATTTATATTTCATAATATAAAATCTGCTGTGTGTGATGCGCTTGAGAGAATGAACTCTAATAGTGGGTCACACTTTACAGAGAAATATGGATGTTATAATAAATTAGTAGTAATCAATATACATGTAAACCAATTACCGGAGATGATTTAGGAATGTACAACATAAGTAAGTTAAATAAGTAAGTTTTAGTACTCACATGTGGTGGTGGTTGGGCTGGGGTGATAGTGAGACCACTAGCCGTCAGAGCCCTAAGCTCACTCAGCTCAGGTGGCAATGACCTAGGAACAAAAAATAAATAAAATATATTGATCATAACAAAAATCGTAACAATCTATTTTTTGCATCAATTTGTTGAAAAAAAATTGTTACCTCACGCTAAGGTCAACCGCCGAATCGTCGACGTCCATTGTTCTTCACTGGAATTACATGAGAGACATTAGTAAACCAATAAATCTATTCACGAGATTTTAAAATTATATTTCTGTTGTACTTCAAATAAACACAAGTCTGAAAAAACAAAAACCCGTACTGAAAGTAACTATCACTAAAATCTTACAAGATTATGTTAGAAGTAGAGGAATGGATAGATCGATATTTCTAATTATTTGGATTGCAGAACACGCACGCATCAACCGGGGCGACAATTTTTGACAAGACAATGGTCAATGGCCGGCCGATCACACCACACCTTTGCGATTTCGAAATACTTACAATTCACACTTAACAACAGAATACTAACACCATAGCCTCTAAATTAAATTGAAAAGTAAGATTCCACTAATTAAAATTACACAACAAGACAAAAATAATCACATCACAACTCTCGACAAACAACCAAGGCGGCCATTGATGGATGATTGGTATTTCATTCATTCATTCTATTCTCATTCATTTCATTTCAAATCATAGACAAGCAATACAATTTAGTTTTTTTTTACTGTAATTCAGATTGAAACAATATTTTCAAATAGCCTCTCCACTCCACACTCGCGCGTGAATAGGTACGTAACGTAAGACGTAACAGAGATACATTGTCAAGTTTGTGTATGGTGTTGTTGCAAGGTATTTGTAGCATGATCGCAGCGACCCACCGGGTGGCGTGCTTGCCGATTTAAATGGCTATACCTACCAGTTTTGTATGGAAGGTTGGTGCCTATTTTTTCGCGCAGCCATCAACTAAACATCAAAATATAAACTCTTAGGCACTGGACATACAGAAAAGATGTAAGACGCAGACGGTGCGTGGACATTTGTCTCTTCCGCGTCCCTTTCATACAAAATGTATAGAAGCGTCGCGACGCAAAACATACAGAAAGGACGAAGCGCGGGCGCAACGCTGTTCGCTGGTGCCCTCTCCGCGACGCATCTTCGTCTTACGTCTTTTTTGTATGGCGTGTGCCATAAGAGTTTAGCAAACAATATTTGTAAGAACAGTTTATGTAATTATATCTCTCAGTCAAAATCGAGTTAAGCACGGTGAGTTTTTCAAAAGTGCCCCTAGGGCCAAATCTGAAACTATTATAGTAGGGCCAATTTAGAATAGATCACATTTGGCATCTGTCAGTCCTAACAAAATCAAATAATATTGTGTGCCCTCCGTTACAAGGTTACGTAGTTGAATTTAGATGAATGTGATCTATTAAATTGGACCTACCTACTATAATAGTTTCAGATTTGGCCCTAGGGGCGCTCTTGAAAAACTCATGCAGGGTGAGCAACTCGGTTTTTTACTGAGAGAAGGATGATATACTTAAAGGCACTGTTCTCACAAATATTGTTTGTTATGTAGGTACCTATACCTAATCAGAGTTTATATTTTGATGTTTAGTTGATGGCCGAGCGAGCGATTTAGAAATGGCACCACTTTCCGGCATAGGCTTTTTATAGTAGGTAGGGGAAGATCGTCACCATTCGTACGGCAGGCACATTCGTACAATGCTTATAAAACACAAACGAAAGGACCCGCGGACATTTCTTTTGCATGTGTGCTTAGGTGGCCTAGCAGCCAATACGTGAAAGTAGTTTCGTGCCAATCCCATCGGTGAGAGCGAAGTGACAGGCAGCATAGTGTTTTCGCGCACGGTAAGTAATTTTTTCATCAAAGTTTTCGTGAATTTTTACACTACTAATAATATGTTTTCCTACGCATTTTTTTTCCAGTAACTATAAAACATGCTAAAGATATGTTTTTAATAACAAATTAATCAAGTTTTCATATTGATATTAAAACAGGTTTTATTTAATTATTATGTGGCTAAGGGGCACATTCGTACAAAACCAGGTGGGGCACATTCGTACGCATATGACCGACGTGTTTATGTTTATTTTATAAGACCTACCTACTTAATATTTAATTTTTACAAAAAAAAAATGGTGTAAAATTATAATCCGAAGAAGACACGTAACCAAACGTGGATAAACACTGTCGTCTTCTCAAGTTTTATTGGTTATTAACAGGGTCCTCATCTAAACGGCTACTTGACGATGATATAATCTGCATCAAATATTTCAAAAATTGATTAATCTCATTTTTAGATTTGATTTGTATTAGCTAGAATTTATGAACGTACAAAATAATTAATTTCAAAAAAGTTTTTGTTGAGTAAAATAAAAATAATTTAATATTTGGAGACTAGACAAAAAGTCATTGAATTTTTGGTAACAAGAAGATAAAACTTAAATTTTTGTTGACTTGAAGAAAAGTTATTGATTTTCGGTAATTTAGTAAATATTATTTACTGTCAAAATAAAAAAAGTTAATTCTATTTACAGTTTTTATCGCACTGTACGAAGGTACCCCATAGCGTACGAAGGTACCCCTGCCACTGTACGAAACTACCCCACACATGGGGCACATTCGTACGAATTCCCGATTGGTGTTTAAATCATCATTGTGCATTGAATATGAGTTATAATCATCTGATTTTTATTTTATTTAAGCTCAGATATATATACTAGTAGTATATGCAATTAGTTCACTTCCCAATGAAATATTCGAGATAAAAAAAAATAAAACGTAAAAACCGTACGAGGGGTAACGACCTTCCCCTAACCATGGACGAGCCGTATGTATCTGTTACGTTACGTGCTACAATACAAACTAAGTGAGTCTGGGTACCTACCCTACCCTTCAGGGACGTATATAAGGGGGGGTTTAGGGGGTCCGGACCCCCCCCTTAGCCCATTAAGTTCAGAGGAAACCTAGTCAATTTTTGTATTTTGGAACCCTTGGACCCCCCCCCCCCCTTAACAAAGATCTTTGTATTTTGGAACCTTTGGACCCCCCCCCTTAACAAAGCTATAGCTACGCCCATGCTACCCTTCCCGGCTGGCTATGGATCGCGGGTGGTTTGCGTCTTCGCGTGCGATCCGCGCTACGCGTGAGTGTGGAGGGGCTTACAAAAATATTTCTTTCCATAGACTTTGAGAATTTCATTCATTCAATTCAAATGACAGTGAAATGAAGTGAAAGATTGATTGATACAAGCAGTGTTGCCAATTTAGCGACTTTGTCGCTAGAAATAGCGACTTTTGGACCTGTGTTAGCGAAAAAAAATCGGTTTTAGCGACAAAAAATATTTAGCGACTTATCTAGCGACTTTTGGACTTCGACCAAGAAATTAAAAGTATTGTTATTGGTGGGCTTGGTGTCTGTCACTCAGTGACAGACACCAAGTGACAGCGACAGACGCCAAGCGACAGTGACAGACACCATTAGAGTATGATATTGTCTTGTCTTGTGTACATCTTGACGGAATAAAAATACGGAACTTCATGTGCGTGATCACTACGGTGTGTGTATAGGTCAATAGCAGCATTTACACGCAGAGATCGGACCGCGGGAAATAGCACGCGCCATTCCAACCTTTACTAAAAACCTTACGTGTAAGATGCGCGACGCTGACGAGTTTGATGTGGCAAAGTTTTTAGCACAGTTTTTTTGCACACATCACCGTTCATAATCGTACCACGCGTCAGTCCAAAACTGTGACAGTAAACGCAGTCCAGATGCGTGGTAAAAACTCTAAAGTGTGCACCCCCCCCCGCTAGCTCCTTTGCCTCTTTTAGTAGCGAGTTTCTAGCGACTTTTCACACTCAGTCTAGCGACTTTTATTTTTTGGAGTTGGCAACACTGGATACAAGCAAAGCTGGAGAAATGTTCCATGAACCCTTGCTTGGCATCATAATAATATGGCATAAAATATTTTTTGCCTCACTTACACTTATCTAAGATAACGAAATGGCGTTTATTCTTCTTTCTTTTTCTCTTTGAAAATGCTTTCAATGTTTTCCTAACCTGCAACAAAATTCACATGTTTATTATTTACCTATTTTTTGAGGTTAATTGAATTAAATTACAAGATAGAATTAGATGATAGATAGAAGTAAATTGAGTAAAACTTGATAATTTGTGACGTGAGAAAGTTGTGACTATTATATTAGACCAATATGCCTGGTCCTGATTTATTATCGAGTCAAGGCCTACGTCTTGATGGCCGAAGACCAAATGAACTACGTCGAATAAGGTGTAAGCTCGGTGTTTTCACTCAGCCCGATGGAAGCGCTTACTTGGAGCAAGGAAACACCAAAGTATTGGCTGCAGTTTATGGTCCTCATCAGGTAAACTGATCCACATATTTATTTATCACTAGTGGTTCGCCCCAGCTTCGCATGGGTTTAATTTATAAATTACCCGTGCGAAGTCGGGGAGCAAACTATACCTACCCTATGTTCATCAGGGATAATGTAGGATTCTAATGGTGAAAGAATTTTTCAAATCAATTCAGTAGTTTCGGAGCCTATTCGATGCAAACAAACAATCAAATCTTCCCTCTTTATAATACTAGTAGTTATAGATTATCAGTGAGTTTCAACCATCTAAAAAGTTGTTTCATCAACATTCATACAATAAACATATATTTAGGCAGTTGCATTCTGTTTATTTTGTACTAGCTTTGGCCTGCGGCTTCGCTCGCATGGTGCCCAAATAAAAAGTAGCCTATGTCCTATTCCCGGTCTCTATCTATATTTTAAATGTCAGCCAAATCGGTTCAGTGGTTATCGAGTTATAGAGGAAGGAACATACATACATCCATTCATCCAAACTTTTGGATTTACAATTTTATTGTGTGTTTACTTACTATTTTTCCAGATGTAATCGTGTAGTTTTTGTTTTCAGGCATCAAAATCAAAAATGTCTACTGATGGAGTTGTTGTGAACTGCCAATACAGTATGGCTACATTTTCAACAGGTATGAAAATGATAAACACAGGAAATTAAATAGTTAATATATTGTTATCGCCCATAGATTGTGCTCTGGTCATTCTGGACTTTATTCATGCCTTACCTCACTATTGGCAAGCACCACTCTGATTCCTTCATACTTCAAAAATAATAATAAACATGAACCATTCATATAAAGACCTACCTATTGTTATTTCAGGTGAAAGGAAAAATCGTCCAAGAGGTGATCGTAAATCTACTGAGATGTCCCTTCATCTTAGACAGGCACTTAGAGCAGCCATCAAAACAGAACTATATCCACGATCACAAATAGATATTTACATTGAAGTTTTACAGGTAAAATTCAACTTTAAAACTTACTGAATGGGTCATTTATTGGAATGCACAAGTCTTATTACTCCGAGCTTGATTTGATTGAGTTATAATACCTATAGTTTTTGAATGGCATGCTTTTATGCAGTGCAGTGGTGGAGTTTCTGATTTTCTTTGGTCTTACGAAATTCAAGACCAATGAATTTTGAAAAAAAAAGGGGATTTATCCTAAGATCTCACCACACATAAATGACTGATAAGTGTCTGATATGAATTAGTAATATTTTATGCCTTGAGAAAACAGTTGTGGTCCTATTTCGTTTTTTTTTTCTAAAAGTGACTGTGTAGCTAATCCATAGTTAAAGTTACCTGGAGCAAATTCAAATTAGCGTGTTTGCTGGTCGGTTTTAAGCGCTTACATACGCTTTACATTTAAACCGCGCATCCAAGGCGTGTAATCTCGAAAGTCGAACACTATGAGATGAGTTGCGTTGCATGCAGGGCGCGCTTTAACATCAAATCACATCCATAGAAGCACTTATCTGAAATCGCCCACATAGTATAATCTATTTACAGGCAGATGGCAGTAACTACTGTGTGAGCGTAAACGCAGCGACACTCGCTCTAATCGACGCAGGCATCCCGCTGAAAGCTTACGCTTGCGCGTGTAGTGCTTCCATGTCATGGCTAGGACCTCAGGTATTTGAATATTCAACATTATATAATTTCCCATTAGACTTCGCAATATCTAGCTGCAGGTAGGGTCATAAATCATGTTTTGTTATGTGCCCTTCAAGCAGTACAGGCGCTGTTGATAATAAGACTATCACGTGCTTACTTACTGCAATAAGAAATGGCTCGTGTAAAGCGCATAGTGCAATTATTTATTTCTAAACATTAGGTGCGAGTGAGCACGCACTTTACCCTGTTCTGCTCACACATTTTATAACGTTCAAACTGCAGCGAAATATGTGTTTAGTAAGTATAGTAATAGAAATACCAGGATCATACAATGTTTGCATATTTTTTTTACAATAGCAATGACAAGTACATAATATTGTTTCACAGGCAGAACCGCTTTTGGACGTGGCGCATGTAGAAGAGGCTGCAGGTGGAGTCGTTCTCACAGTGGCATCTCTACCAAGCACAGGTTAATCTAAAAATAAAAAATTACAATACAAAATTCTGACTGGCTTCAGCTAACAGCTCAATTTAGTAAATAAAACACGAAAGTATTTATGTAGGTACATCTGTGCCCAACCTGCCACTTCATACACTATCACATTCAGTGCCACCGACTGTCCTTTGGAGGGCTTGCGAGGTATGGCAGGAAACGCAATAATAAAGCTTTAAATGTGAAGTTAAATTGATATTTTATTTGTTCCAGGCAGCGTATCCCTCCTAGAGATGTCCCACAGGCTACACATGGACTATTTTGACGTAGTGATGAGCAGAGCAATGCAAGGATGTAGAGATATTGAGGTAAGCATCCTGCATTATGATGGTATAGAATAGGTGCAGGTGCATCCGACGTTCTGCGGGACTAAAAAAGTCGCTATAGCAGATTCACAATATGATTCACAGCGAGATTCTCGCATTAGAAACCACATAATTGACAATTCCTATCAATTCTTTGATTCGTACGGCAATTCATCTTTTTGACAGTTTTGTGGAGAATAGGCATGATGACTAATTTTCAAAATCTCTTCTATGATATTCAGAAGTATCTACTATGTCTAAAATATATCATATTTCTGTAGAAAATTAAGGTTTTTGTGCAATAAAAGTACATTTAAATTTAAATTTTCAAATTCACGCCAAAACGCTCGCCGGTGTCATGGCGTCTGTTTTTACGTCACGGATCGGTATATCAACCAGTGATGCCTACATAGTTACTATAGAAACAAAAGGATGTTTACCGAGACGAGACGCAATGACAGACGCCATGACACCGGCGAGCGTTTTGGCTATCATGGCGGATTGTTGTATTTTGTAGATTTATTTTAGCAAATAAATTAGTAATCTCGACATTAATAAGAGAATAAATACATTTTTCAAAATCTTTGAATTCTATTTCATTAGATCAGGTAAATATTTTGGCGATACTTGATTACTGTCATCATGCCTATTGTAAAATACTCGTAAAATGGCCACCTATGAATTGCTGAATTGTCATCAAATAGAGATTTGTCATTCGCGAGTTACCCGAGCGAGAGGACCATTATTTCGATTTGAAGAGGAATTGCATTAGCTCAATCAGAATACGAATCTCGCTGTGAATCCGCTTTATCGACCTTTTTAGACCCACTGGCGCTGATCGGTTGCCGAATGTGTACGTAAGTTGTAGGTATGGGCTTTGAAGCCGTGATTGCATGCAGGCCTAAATATTCCAAATCCAATACTAGAGATGACCACATGCATTTAGTTTGGTTTTCTTAGGTTTTGTAGAAATCAAAGTCAAGAAAAAAATAATTTGCGAGATCTTTACTTGGATTCATATACTCGTATCTATAAAATCTGTTCTTATTTTTGCAGGTAGTATTAGACAAAGCTGTGCGAGATCATATGGCTGATGGATGGACGAAGCAAGAAGCTGTGAATAATGTATGAAATAAATATTTTTACAAAAATAAATCTTTTAATTTTAATCTTAGTATAAGCAGGCCTGTCTCACTTCTCACTTTAGGTATTTATCAGACGCGCGCCGCCTCGGGCGGCGCGCGACATAGGTTGCCACTTGCCGCTCGCTCGGCTTACGGACTAGACGCATTGTGCGTAATTATCCTGATCTCGTATACATCGTTTCTTGTGATTTTTGCACGATAACTAAACGATCTAATCCGTATAAAAGATACTGCTGTGTCTACGGGTGTCTAAACAAAAGGAAAAGCAATGAATGGACATTAACATTTCACAAAATTCCGGAAGATATTGAAAGGTTGGTAGGTACCTACTAAGCTTTTCTATAATTTGTTGTAAGTACCTATTTAAATAAATCATCAATAAATACCTAGGTAGGTACTTACTTTTACTCTGTAACTGTAGGTGCATAATGAAAACGAGATTTTATAGGTACCTATTCGATTCCTTTTTGATTGAATAGGTACCTGTTTACAAATAAACAAACATAATACACCTACAAAACTACCTACCTACAAAACTGTAGGTAGGTAGGTACCTACAGTTTTGTTTATTTACATATGTACCTAAAAGTAACTTATCCATTAAGTAGGTACCTAACCTACTTAATATAATAATTGTAAGTGTTTAGAAGTTACATTACATTTATAGAGCCATGTTGGTCGAAGTGATTAGTACCTCAACTTTCGAGACGAAGGTGGTGGGTTCGAGTCCTGGCCGTGCATTAAATTGCAAATGTGATTGCAAACCTAACATTAAAAGGGTGATTATCGGATAACGGCTCCCGGTCTAGTTGTGTGATGATGATGATTGTGTGTGATGATGATGATTGTGTGTGTCTGATCGATGTCTAGGTAGGTATGAAGGTAGGTATACTTAGATATTTTGAAATGCAATTGTTTACAAAACGAACGAGATAATAATGTATCTACCTACTTCACCTACCTACGTACAATACGTAGTACCTACTTACTACTATTTATTCTGTGGTAACGGTAGATTAAATTATATTTAGGCCTATTTATTTTAGAACTTAAGTAGGTACTGTTTTTGTGACAGATAAAATAAATTAATTTATTTGTGTTGTCGCAAGCGAAAATTCGACAACCCTTACGAGTCGCGTCACACCGCGCCAGACAGTGACACAGTTACGCATTAGAGCAGGATGGGAATGTTTAGGCAAATATCTCGATAGGTAATAGGCCCATAGGCGAGTTGAATTGCACTTTATAGCTTCGCCGCGAGAGTCTCTATTTAAACAAATTTACTCGCGAAGTGACCCTTCTGTACGTAGTACTAGTATTCTGTGGTATAAGCAGGCCTGTCTCACTTCTCACTTTAGGTATTTATCGGACGCGCGCCGCCTCGGGCGGCGCGTGAGATAGGTTGCCACTTGCCGCTCGCACGGCTTGCGGACAAGACGCGTTGTGTGTAATTAATTATCGTGATCTCGTATACATCGTTTCTTGTGATTTTTGCACGATAACTAAACGATCTAATCCGTATAAAAGATACTGCTGTGTCTACGGGTGCCTAAACAAAAGGAAAAGCAATGAATGGACATTAACATTGCACAAAATTCCGGAAGATATTGAAAGGTTGGTAGGTACCTTCTAAGCTTTTCTATAATTTGTTGTAAGTACCTATTTAAATAAATCATCAATAAATACCTAGGTACCTAGGTACTTACTTTTACTCTGTAACTGTAGGTGCATAATGAAAACGAGATTTTATAGGTACCTATTCGATTCCTTTTTGATTGAATAGGTACCTACCTGTTTACAAATAAACAAACATAATACACCTACAAAACTACCTACCTACCTACAGTTATGTTTATTTACATATGTACCTAAAAGTAACTTATCCATTAAATAGGTACCTAACCTATTTAATATAATAATTGTAAGTGTTTAGAAGTTACATTACATTTATAGAGCCATGTTGGTCGAAGTGATTAGTACCTCAACTTTCGAGACGAAGGTCGTGGGTTCGAGTCCTGGCCGTGCATTAAATTGCAAATGTGATTGCAAACCTAACATTAAAAGGGTGATTATCGGATAACGGCTCCCGGTCTAGTTGTGTGATGATGATGATTGTGTGTGTCTGATCGATTTCTAGGTAGGTATGAAGGTATAGATATTTTGAAATGCAATTGTTTACAAAACGAACGAGATAATAATGTATCTACCTACTTCACCTACCTACGTACAATACGTAGTACCTACTTACTACTATTTATTCTGTGGTAACGGTAGATTAAATTATATTTAGGCCTACTTATTTTAGAACTTAAGTAGGTACTGTTTTTGTGACAGATAAAATAAATTAATTTATTTGTGTTGTCGCAAGCGAAAATTCGACAACCCTTACGAGTCGCGTCACACCGCGCCAGACAGTGACACAGTTATGCATTAGAGCAGGATGGGAATGTTTAGTAGGCAAATATCTCGATAGGTAATAGGCCCATAGGCGAGTTGAATTGCACTTTATAGCTTCGCTGCGAGAGTCTCTATTTAAACAAATTTACTCGCGAAGTGACCCTTCTGTACGTAGTACTAGTATTCTGTGGTATAAGTAGATGTGAAGCGATTTGTTGAACCTGTTACAAAATCATTTGATAATTTTAGTCTAGATAAAGTTCTCTAATTTTTAAGTGGTACAATAAATACGGTTTATGTTTACTTCAAGAGTTACTATTCCATTCTATTCAAACTAACTTAATAAGATGATAATAAGTAATCCTATTTTAAAATAAAACAAAATCATGTAGACTTACATATTTATTAGAGATCTGAACAAAATAAGAAATTAAATTAATATGTACAGTCTATGTTAAAACTAACTAAAATGATAGGTAAGTTAATAGGTACACACCTGATGCAGCCTAAATGGTAAAGGAAAAAAAAATCTTACTTTAAAATGAAAAATAAAAGTGTTTCTTGTATGGCAAACAAAATAATGACAACAATCAGCGAATATTTAGCGAGTAACAGCCAGCGTAAGTTCTTACATGAAAAGGTTAAAACATATCTCGGATGTAAATAAAATCAGTCCATCCGTACATATTGCACAAAAAAATAAATAAAGATACTATACTTTTAAATAAATAAACAAGTACATAAACTTGTACTTTCAACTCAATTTCTCCAATTAAAAACTTAATAAAATATTTGCTACTTTCAAGCTATATTAACTATTATATTAAAAATAGTAAAAAACTCTGCAACATCAAGTCGCATACAATATGAAATACAATATCGTATATAAGATAAATAACACAATTGCACTCTAACAAGACCGTGTAAAGTCGGCTCAATATATTATGACATGAAAAACAACTACTGTTATTTATTACGGATAATATTCTTAATAATGAAACATTGAGTTGCTAAGGCACTCCTACTATTACATTAGGAAAATATTTACGCGTGAAGCAGTACACTGGGACAAAGTAAATAAACTTAATGTTCAATTTCGTTCACCTATGCATGAAAAACAAATTTTCAATTCCAAAGGATACTTAACTAATGAATAATACGAATAATATGTTTCACGTTTCTATGGCATGTTTATGCTAAGTTATGTGGTACAAAAGTTAAGCGTGAGTTTAGGGGCTTTACTTGGCGGCCACTGCCTCGGGCGCCGCCGGGGTTTTCTGACTAGGATCCCCCGCTGCCACATCTGTAACAATACACCTTCATTAGAGCACAGGTAAAGCTTTAGTCAAAAAAAAAGCAATGAGTAGTAGAGATCAGCGTGTGAACTTGTGAATATACCGCAACCCGCGCAGATTGGAGGCTTGTCAACTATTTTTCACTGCTGAACATTTCAATCAATATGGCTGGCTCTAATATTTTTTAGAACTGAAGTCATCGAATACTGTATCCAAATAAATTACGATATTAAACCACAGAATCATAGTACTACGTATAGAAAGCTCACTTCGCGAAATAACGCTAAACTGCGGAGTGAGAGCCCTCTAAGTAAACTAATTGAGCTGACTTATTAATCTCATAAACACTAAATTAAAATATCAGTATAATGTCGAATAGATTTTGACTACAAAGTGTACAGTTAGCGAAAAAGTAGCTTACCATTATTGCTCGTCTTGTTGGGAGTGTTGTGTGGCGAACTGTTCTGCGACTCGCTTGTACTGCCTTCCGCGTCATTGGTCTCTCCCGCCGACGATGTCGCCTGACAATCGGAAATAAGCCTTATTTAAGCGTACAAAATGATGGTAGATGAATGCCAATACATTATACATAGTTGACAATAATATCAGCTGACGTTTATCCTTGAAGTTATTGTATTGTTTGATACAAAAATAGCTGAAGAATTTAAAGTAACTAATAAAATACAATCTTTGAAAGTTTCGAACTAAATCATAAACCAGATTGTTTTCCGACTGCATATCAATATTATTTTGTAATGAATAATAACCTTTAGTTTACTTGCACAAGCGCGTGTACAAACATAACCTACTTCTAGTAGTGGAAAACAAGTAATAGTTTCAAGAGAGTAGGTAAGGAATTCAAAGAAAAATTTGTACTCACCCGTGGCCTCATGTTGTTTCGTGGTATTCTTGGCTTGGGCCCCTTTGGCTCTTTGGCAGGGTCAAAGTGACAGTCAAATATCTCAATGAGCTCCTTTATGTCTTCCTCTTTAGCGGAGACCGATAGTGCGCCTAGCTGCTTCTCAAGACCTGGGAAATAAAAAGACACATAAATAGCGTCATTTTTTACATTAATTTTAAGCAGACCCCCGCATCATTCCGCACATCAAACTTACAAACTTTTACCGACAAGACGTCGTTCTGACAGGAAAAACAAAAATATTGTTTTTACGTTTTCCCGTACAATTTTCCATTTATCTCTTCATTTTTCAAATTTTAAAAAAATTCGTCTGACTTCTAACAAATATTTATAAAAATATTGAGTTGGGCCAGCCATTCTCGAGTTTTGCGCTTGGCAACCAATTCAGCCATTATTTTTTTACTAACCTGGGATTAGCCGATTAATCTCTCCAACATCAGTGGGTTAAAAATTTAAAACTTTAACATAGGTTGACATAGCCTTACTCTTGATGACACAAGTGTTATTTTTTAGTTGTCCAATGAGCAATCAGAGTTAAAATTTTAAGTACCTAACCCGAGTTAACTCGCGCAAGTGGGCCTTAAGCTGCGGTCCCACAGCGGCACATGCTGCGTGCAGCTGCGTGGGTTCATTTGTTTAACAACGTGGGTCTACGTTTCCACCGCAGTACAATATGAACCCACGACTATGTACAAATGTAGCGCAGCACAGTTTTGAATTCATACTAATCATAATTTCGTGTACCGCGCGCACAGCGTGGACAGCGTTGAGCTGCGTGGTCGCCATATTCGAGCAAGCCAAGCGTGTACCGATGACGTCAATTCATGCGTTCCGTGTCCGTGGGTCGCAGTGGACACAACTACATACAGTCTCCTGCAAAGCGAAGCTTGACGCACGTGAGTAGCCTCTCTGTGGGCCGCGGTTGGTCCATGCCGTTAGTAGGATGAGGGCAGTGAGATGATGAATGTACCTGCGAGCTGGTTCTGCTCCCACTCTGTCTGCAGCTGGTCGTATAGCAGGCCGGCGTCGGCGAGCAGACGGCGCAGCTGCGTCACACGCTTGCGCTCCGGACGGAATGTGTTCTGAATAATGAATGTACCTGCGAGCTGGTTCTGCTCCCACTCTGTCTGCAGCTGGTCGTATAGCAGGCCGGCGTCGGCGAGCAGACGGCGCAGCTGCGTCACACGCTTGCGCTCCGGACGGAATGTGTTCTGAATGATGAATGTACCTGCGAGCTGGTTCTGCTCCCACTCTGTCTGCAGCTGGTCGTATAGCAGGCCGGCGTCGGCGAGCAGACGGCGCAGCTGCGTCACACGCTTGCGCTCCGGACGGAATGTGTTCTGAATGATGAATGTACCTGCGAGCTGGTTCTGCTCCCACTCTGTCTGCAGCTGGTCGTATAGCAGGCCGGCGTCGGCGAGCAGACGGCGCAGCTGCGTCACACGCTTGCGCTCCGGACGGAATGTGTTCTGAATGATGAATGTACCTGCGAGCTGGTTCTGCTCCCACTCTGTCTGCAGCTGGTCGTATAGCAGGCCGGCGTCGGCGAGCAGACGGCGCAGCTGCGTCACACGCTTGCGCTCCGGACGGAATGTGTTCTGAATGATGAATGTACCTGCGAGCTGGTTCTGCTCCCACTCTGTCTGCAGCTGGTCGTATAGCAGGCCGGCGTCGGCGAGCAGACGGCGCAGCTGCGTCACACGCTTGCGCTCCGGACGGAATGTGTTCTGAATGATGAATGTACCTGCGAGCTGGTTCTGCTCCCACTCTGTCTGCAGCTGGTCGTATAGCAGGCCGGCGTCGGCGAGCAGACGGCGCAGCTGCGTCACACGCTTGCGCTCCGGACGGAATGTGTTCTGAATGATGAATGTACCTGCGAGCTGGTTCTGCTCCCACTCTGTCTGCAGCTGGTCGTATAGCAGGCCGGCGTCGGCGAGCAGACGGCGCAGCTGCGTCACACGCTTGCGCTCCGGACGGAATGTGTTCTGAATGATGAATGTACCTGCGAGCTGGTTCTGCTCCCACTCTGTCTGCAGCTGGTCGTATAGCAGGCCGGCGTCGGCGAGCAGACGGCGCAGCTGCGTCACACGCTTGCGCTCCGGACGGAATGTGTTCTGAATGATGAATGTACCTGCGAGCTGGTTCTGCTCCCACTCTGTCTGCAGCTGGTCGTATAGCAGGCCGGCGTCGGCGAGCAGACGGCGCAGCTGCGTCACACGCTTGCGCTCCGGACGGAATGTGTTCTGAATAATGAATGTACCTGCGAGCTGGTTCTGCTCCCACTCTGTCTGCAGCTGGTCGTATAGCAGGCCGGCGTCGGCGAGCAGACGGCGCAGCTGCGTCACACGCTTGCGCTCCGGACGGAATGTGTTCTGAATGATGAATGTACCTGCGAGCTGGTTCTGCTCCCACTCTGTCTGCAGCTGGTCGTATAGCAGGCCGGCGTCGGCGAGCAGACGGCGCAGCTGCGTCACACGCTTGCGCTCCGGACGGAATGTGTTCTGAATGATGAATGTACCTGCGAGCTGGTTCTGCTCCCACTCTGTCTGCAGCTGGTCGTATAGCAGGCCGGCGTCGGCGAGCAGACGGCGCAGCTGCGTCACACGCTTGCGCTCCGGACGGAATGTGTTCTGAATGATGAATGTACCTGCGAGCTGGTTCTGCTCCCACTCTGTCTGCAGCTGGTCGTATAGCAGGCCGGCGTCGGCGAGCAGACGGCGCAGCTGCGTCACACGCTTGCGCTCCGGACGGAATGTGTTCTGAATGATGAATGTACCTGCGAGCTGGTTCTGCTCCCACTCTGTCTGCAGCTGGTCGTATAGCAGGCCGGCGTCGGCGAGCAGACGGCGCAGCTGCGTCACACGCTTGCGCTCCGGACGGAATGTGTTCTGAATGATGAATGTACCTGCGAGCTGGTTCTGCTCCCACTCTGTCTGCAGCTGGTCGTATAGCAGGCCGGCGTCGGCGAGCAGACGGCGCAGCTGCGTCACACGCTTGCGCTCCGGACGGAATGTGTTCTGAATGATGAATGTACCTGCGAGCTGGTTCTGCTCCCACTCTGTCTGCAGCTGGTCGTATAGCAGGCCGGCGTCGGCGAGCAGACGGCGCAGCTGCGTCACACGCTTGCGCTCCGGACGGAATGTGTTCTGAATGATGAATGTACCTGCGAGCTGGTTCTGCTCCCACTCTGTCTGCAGCTGGTCGTATAGCAGGCCGGCGTCGGCGAGCAGACGGCGCAGCTGCGTCACACGCTTGCGCTCCGGACGCGCCGAGCGCAGCAGCGGCGCGAACACCGGACGGAATGTGTTCTGTCTGGAACACACATGTACAAAATCTAGTTTTATTCATGTGCTAAGGCAAATAAAGAAGTTATTTCATACTAAAACAAGTCTTCATCTCTTTTTCACAAGGATTTTGTATATTTCCTTGGCTTTTTGGCGGGATTTTGAGAAGTCTTGTTTTCGTTTTTGTTTTATTTTGCAAACTTGTGCTTCTTCGAATGCTAATGAGTGGTTTATTAACTGTCGAGTGTTCGTGAACGTGCATAAGTGTGGGCAAGTGAAGCAAAATTGGATAGCATTGCATTGCGAGTTATCCCAAAAAGTCCGTGTTGATGTTTCAGAGCCCCACATCTTTACTGAGGCGCAAAGGGAGGGGTGAGATATTATATTCATTCATGTATTGTAATATTATGTATTTGTATATCTTGTGTATCTTTAGAGGTCAGAGATATTAATAACTTGACATACTGGCTGAATGCACAAGGCGGGCGAAGCCAAAATTAATAAGAAAAAAAAATCCTGCCCTGTTTTGTTTGACTATAAAGAAACGTGTCCAGCTGTCTTCTTCTCTGTCTACTAGCGTACCTTTCGAGCAGTTTCTTGAGGTTGTCTAGCGCCTCTAGCTCGGTATGCACGGGACGCGCCCAGGTCCGCGCCGTCTCCACCATATCGTGAGATGCGCCGCCTTCTCCGCTTCCGCCCACCTCCTGTTGCTCGCCTGATCACAAAACATCCTTTTCATTCCATCTATTCGAAAAGGACGACTTTGTTCGCCTTTAAGTGCGCCCAAAGTAGATGATTCCTCTTCAAGGAACTTTTAGCGGGCAGTAATGAGTTTTTAATCCTCTTTATAAATTTAGCGGGCAGTAATGAGTTTTTAATCCCCTTTAAGTGCGCCGGAATTTTCTTTGCCGCGCATAGAGGTACAACTACTTTCCACATTCATTCATCTCGAATCTACCAAGATGAATGAGGGAGGACTCTTAGCACTATAGCATAGCATAGCATAGCATAGCATACCATAGCATAGCATAGCATAGCATACCATAGCATAGCATAGCATAGCATACCATAGCATAGCATAGCATAGCATAGCATACCATAGCATAGCATAGCATAGCATACCATAGCATACCATAGCATAGCATAGCATAGCATAGCATAGCATACTATAGCATAGCATAGCATAGCATACTATAGCATAGCATAGCGTAGCATAGCATAGCATACCATAGCATACCATAGCATAGCATAGCATAGCATAGCATAGCATACCATAGCATACCATAGCATAGCATAGCATAGCATAGCATAGCATAGCATAGCATAGCATACCATAGCATAGCATAGCATAGCATAGCATAGCATAGCATAGCATAGCATAGCATAGCATAGCATAGCATAGCATAGCATAGCATAGCATAGCATACAAAAATTGTAATTTCAACTTCATAAAATCCTGTGCGTTTTCGATCTCAGGAACTACCAGTCGGATTTGAAAAATTATTTCTGTATTTGATAGCTAAACTCTTGAGGAAGGTTATAGGCTACTTTTCATCATCATCATCACCATAAACCATCACTACTCGGCGCTGCTAGTATCAGATAAAAAGTCTAAATAAAAAAATTTAATCCCCGATTACTCTTCTCAAGTGGAACTTCGTCGATTTAACACATTCTTTTCTCTTCCCTTTTATTTTCTCATAGATTGTAATGAAAAGTAGAGTGTATCACTCGGGCGCAAAATATATTTTTGGCTCGGGCGACGTACTTTAAATCCCTCGCTACGTTCAGGATTCTACTAAAGAATCCCTCGCTACGCTCGGGATTCTACTCTAGAATCCTTCACTTCGCTCTGGATTCAAAAAAGCGCCCTCGCCGTCAAAATATTATTTTGCCCCCTTAGAATACAATCTACTATTACATCTCTACTAGATTTTATAAACAAATCTTAGGGAGAGGACCCACTGCGTTCTTTGCAGCGCGTTTTTGAGCTGCGCGTTCGCATCGCGTTTGTATCGATACGAAAAAGCTACACTGCGCATCGAAACTTTACGAATGCCTAGATCCATTGTGCGTACTGTACCCAGCGAGATTTTACCAATTACTCTTTTTACTAATTACTCTAGTTATACTCATAAGAAAAAGCTCTAAAACGCAGCGAAATTTTGTTATAGCTACTTAGGAAGAATATAAGCAGTTATGTTTAATCAAGAAAACTAAAAAATAGTAGAGATTTATAAAAACCCGTTGTCAGAAAGAGAAATTATACGCACATAGCGTGCTGCGTGTAAATGCGTGTAACAACGGAGCAAGACAAAGTGCGACTGAGTTGACTCAAGCTAATTAGCTTGTCTTTTGTTCACCCAGAGCGGGGTACAACGCATCTACCTCAGTTTATATAGAAGACTGTACCTTGTGCCAAATGCTCCAGTATCTTGTAAGCCGCGGTGGCGCGATCGATGGCGCTGTCGACGGCCAACGAGTCTGCGTCTAACAAGACTCGCGCCAGCACGCGGAGGGACACCGACTTGACGGTGGCCTTGCATTTGTCGGCGGCGAGCGCGTAGCTGTCGGCGAACCCGGCCACGATCGACTTGAACCGGTCCAGAAGCTTGTACCTGGGGACAACAGATTATTACATACACATACTTTTTTTTTATTCTATATTTATTTAGGGACTTTGAGTCTCACATTAAAACTATGTCAGTCCCATAGGAAAATCTAAACGTAAAACTATTATTATCGTGAAGTATCTTGTATGTGGACTTTTAGAGCATGACTGCTGCATCAGAAGTGGGTGCAACCAGCATACTCTGAAATAAGCCCACATCAAGGACATTGATGCGAAATTTATCAATCAGCTCCTGCTTCATAGGTTCGCTACGGGAACACTCCACTAAAAAGTGATGAGTCTTCAACAACACCACATGTTTCACACATGGGGCTTTCCACTCTTTTCGTGAGGTACATAAAATTCTTCAGCGGCATGTGCCCAGAGCGTAGCCTGTGTGCAATAATACTTACACCCGAATACTGAATTGATACTACTACGCTCAAGTGCAAAGAGACATTCAACAAGACATATATAATAATCAGGGCGATATCATATAATCAGAGAAAAAATATTTCCCAAATCTCGTTGCTTCCTCTTCCTTGCATTTTTCTTGCTGAAAATAATCGAACTGAAATTGATCGGTTTTTATTAGTGCGATTCGATTTATATTAAGTGGTTATTCTCACAACCGTGTTTCTCGTAATGTTTTACATTGTAAATCTATGCTATGTTATGTTTAATTTAAGGAAAAAATAAATTCGTTATGCTGATTATACCTAACTATTAAATCGTTGTGCTTTACCTAGAGTTCGCCGGCGGCGGCAGATATAACAAGATAATAATGATGATAAAAACATGAAGCTAAGGATTATTTTTAGTTTTATGGACTTTCCTTTCCTCAAACTGTTTACTGTGTGGTGTGTAGAATTTCTGTGTAGATTTAGAAATTGTAATTACGAAATTCTATAAATTACCCGATAGGTGGGGAAGTCCCGATTCCTATTTTGATGTTTATCATATCTGTTAAGTGTTCAGATTAGTCGGTTGGTTTTGTGTTGCACTAAATTTATAAAAGCGTATACTTTCAGTCAGTTTTATTATTGTGAGTTACTGTATTATAATAAAAAAAGCTGTAATCACTAGCAACATACCTGGTTAGAGCTTCAAGCAGCATGGTCGGGCTGAGACGGCGCGGCTCGTGATAGATAAGGATAACGCTACCATCACCCTTCTCTTTCTCTAACCAGTCCAGGAAGTCCGAGAGAGCTGATATCTCGGACTTTGTTTTCAATATCTGTCAGAAAAATGTGTAAATCAGCAATTCAAATGAAATAATTTTATTTTGTCATCAAAACTTATTAATGTTATATAGCGGTAGTGTAGTATATAACCTTATGGCCGTGAATCAATGGATTTTACGTTTCGAAAAATTTATTTTCGCATTAATACGAGCTCTAAACGGTGAAGGAAAACATCGTGAGGAAACCCGCGGCTTAGTCAGCCCCACACGTATTGACCATGTCTTTCTTGTGGATATGGCCGGTTAAGCTGAGAGGATGGTATAGGTGCTGGGCAAGCCTACATTGTCCCGGGCACTACATTGCCCCGATAAGTGTAGCGGAGATTGCCTCCTGACACTGTATTAACTAGTAGTTCGCCCCGAACTGAGATCTCGCGCACCGTAGATGGCTTACATTTGGACTTTCTTCTGACTACCCCTATAATTTCAAGTGCTACTACTGATACTGCCGAGTATGCCTATTGCGCTAGCTCTTCATGGTAAAAAATATTGGCATGCATGCAATACATAATGTCGTGTCTAATTTTTCATTTAGGTATTTCATATTTATGAATTCTCGTCGTATTTCTAAAAGTATACGTCCTAGAATAAAAATAATAACTATTTTGGAATGTACAAATAAAGACCTTTCATTTGACAGCCCACTCAATATATTTGTTTACTTAACTTTTTTTACCCCAATTATTTTCATTCTTTATCAAAATTTTTTTTATCATGAAAATAAATCAAGTAGCATCTAAAATCATTGCAAACCAAACCGCAACGATGCCACTCTCTTTTTAAGACCGACCAGTCAATGAGCTACGAAGTCATCGAAACTCTATGCAACGGGAGCTCTTGCAGCTCTGGTTTCGTAGTTTTTGGTCTTTGGTCGTATTTCAAAAACTATACATCCTAGATTAAAAATAAAAACCATTTTGGAATGTACAAAATAAGCCCTTTCGTATGACACCCCACTCAATTTATTTGTGTAACTTTCATAATTTTTTACCCCCTTGGGAACCCAATATCTTCACAACCCCTTCATCGATTAAGCTCATATGCTCCCCCGTAAATTTCCTTACCACAACCTATTGACCTACCAAGTTTCATGCAGATTGGATGAACGGTTCGACAGTTATGCGCGAACAACAATTCGTGAAACATACAAACATACAAACATACAAACATACAAATATACAAACATACAAAGCAAAATCGCCCAACTTACCACTAAGATCTTCGCTCGCTTCGCTCGCTCGATCGATCATCTACTAAAGATGTAAAAGTCTAAGTTTTTTTTTTAAAACCTTATGAGTGTTGGTATCCTTCAGCATACGGTATCGTCCAACGGTGACCACTCGCACATTGTGTCGTCTCCGAGCACCAGGGTTTAAGTCTCCATAAGGCATGATGTACTGGGAGTAGGTCTGCTTAGGAGTGTAAGCAGCTATCTGGCATATCTGCAACAACATTATTTTGTTTAGAACTGGAACAGATCTAACCAATATCAAACACACCATGGTTTATTAGAACAGAGGTCCATGAATTTCCATGCCTATGGTAAAAGGAGAAACAGAGACTCATGGATATAACTATAAATTGGGACTTTTGGAGTCTCAAGCAGAGCAGAGCACCCATATCAACTTGCGGGACAACTCACCACCAGAATTCATCTATTACTTCAGGACACTATACTATAATGACTAAAGAGTGATAAAAACAAACTGCCAAGAAGCAGAAATACTAGGTATAAAAAATTCTTGGTTTTATAAATTTCTGAGTTTTAAAAACTACAAGGTGATTATGGAGTAATTGTTATAGGTCGACTTATAGGTTGTATCAGCCAGTTTATAAAATAGACCAATAAACACATTACCCTTCCTTTGCATTGCTCATTCGGGTAAAAAGCACTGACATTAGAAGCTACCTTTCGGCGGCAGTAGGTACCGTCCAAGAACTTATGCCTTATCTAGAGTCTAATCATCCTATTCTGCTGACAAATCAACAGTACATTGTAGTACCTTGTTGCTTGCAAATCAACCTCATTCACACAAACACTTATTCCATTAGCTCGCGTCATCGTTGTCGAGAGGTGATAAAGTAAGCATTTGACCCAATCTATGGAATTAAGACTGCAAGTTGGGTTTACAATTTTACATCTTGCTATGGTCATTAAAAAAAAATCAAAATCAAGTTTATTCAGAACAGAGAAGCAGGAACATAGTTTACAGAAGTACGATGAAACTGCAAAAGTTAATAACTAGCAGCTTCAATGCCCATACCCTTAGCATAAACATGGTTCTGATTAAAACTGATTGAGCTTAATCTATAGATAAAGGTAATTAAACAGACATGCAAAATAGTGCTAACAGCAGGTAAGAGCCTTTTTGAGCCCATTGAAAATCAGCATTTGAGATTTATTGTAACCTTTTTGGAACTCTTATATTCCATAATATGTGATTTTGAACCGAGTCATGTCTATGTGGTGGGCTATGATTGTCCAATAAACAAACCCATATTTCAGATACAAGACCAGCAGTAGAACAAATATTTTTACAACACTGGATCTGCAGGCTGGTTGTCTAACTAGTCTCAAACAATCGCGTAGGTATCTTTTGTCGCGTTCGGTCTCGTTGAGATGAGAGTGACAGAGCTACTTGCGTGGTCACTGAACTGTCACATTTGACAGTTTGAGTGTGCCTCGGAAAAATAAGGTACCTACCCTATCTCAGTTAAACTACTCCAAATTTGGACCGCATTATGCTCGTGCTCAACTAAACAAGCTCATATTTCGCATTAAAAAAATTATTGTTTCAAATGTGTACCTACCTCTAAGATTTTCCGATTTCCTAGATGTACCTTGAACACAAAAAGTTTGCGGAACACTGGGTTAGATCATAAGACTCACCTCATCGATAAGCCTGCGTCCCGTGGTGTCCATGTCCCAGCCGACCAGTGAGTACTTGCCGGGCGGTAGGCCTGCGGGCTTCTCCACCAGCGCCGGGGGCAGCTCGGCGGGCACCTCGGCCTCCCCACCGTTTAGCTTCGCTTCGGTGACCATTGCCATTAACGCTGCTTATGTACCTGACAACAATGAATAAATAAATATTGCTGGACATTTCACACAGCGCCATCTAGCCCCAAACTAAGCAAAGCTTGTACTATGGGAACCAGATAACTGATAGAATACTTATATTCTTTTTTTTTTAAAAACATACATAGAATACTTTGTAACACCCTGACACAGAACAAACATCTATGTTCATCAAACAAATGTTTGTCCTGGGTGGGAATCGAACCCACGACCTACACCGCAGAAGGCAGAGCTACTACCAACTGAGCTAAGAGGCCGGCAACAATAAATTAAAAGGTGATATAAAAGTGAGTAAGTTCGTATGAGCAAGTGGCCAACTCTGGTGACGGAGTTTTTAGCCTAAAGGCCTGCATCATGGCATAACGACTTAAAAGCCGGGACCAACAATTTAACGTGCACGGAAGCGCTCAGCTCGTAATGCCACTTGCGGTCACCCATCCAAATTGTGACCATGCACAACTTTGCTTAACTTCAATGATAAATCAAGTCTAAGCAAGATGATAATATAAGCATGAGGGTATCTTCAGCATCTTTGAGTAAGGTTCCAAGAACAGTAAAAGCCTTTATTCAGATTAGCTTTGTCAAATGCCCTTTTCATTTCTCATACACGGAAAGTACGCTTGAAGTTACCTGAACAGAGGGATGAAAGTAGTACTTTTCCGCCCTGGGAAGCAATTTTCCCTGCTGTCAAATTAAAAAAAAAATCATTCTATTTTGACATTTCTATTGAGTCATGTTGAAACTTTTTACACAGCAAAAGTAATATTTGACATTTCTATTTAACCTTTTTATTGAGAATTGCTGTAAAAATATTTTCAACAATTTATTACATGAGTATTGTTATTAATAATTACTTTTCACTAAATTATTATTATTTAAACAAGATTTTGAGCTTGAAATATTTACCATCTTCAATGACAAAAAATACTGGCTGAAAAAAAAGGTGGGCGCCTTTTTTGTTTTTTTTTCAGCGGCAAGCTACCAAGCTACCAGCCAGTATTTTTTTTAAAGCACCAATTCGATTTTTATCTGTTTTGTCGATCGAGAGCAGAGATTTTTATAAAATGAGCTAATCAGGTTTTTATTTACTTTCCTAATATTCGAAATGAAAAGCAGAGTGTTTACCTCGGGTGAAATACCTATTACGGCACTCGAACTATTAGCGCCCTCGCTACGCTCAGGCGCCAAACCATCTCGTGCCGCAATAGGTTACTTTCAACCCTCGTGCAACAATCTACTATTTCCCACTTACGAGTATGTGAGGTCGGCACAACATGCATTCTTCTTCCATTTCCCTCTATCAGCCGTCATCTCAGCACTCATCCCTATCTTACTCATGTCAACATTGTCAACTTTCACACAATCCATCCATCTTATCTTTGGTATATACTCATTATGTATATCCATCTATTTTCATATCAATGCAGCTCCAAATGTAAATTGCAATATTTATTAAAAATTTCTAACTTATCTAAATAATCAGAAATGCATGCATTTTGCTTATCAATACTATGATGTATAAAAGTGTGTAGAATAGAATGACCTTGTTCAACAATATAAATGTTTGATAATGTTAAATTATGCGAAATTTCATTGTAAGGTGTCAACATTGCCCCTAATTCATAATAAATTGTCTAAAATAAAAAAAAGTAAGGCTTTTTATAAGTAAGGCTCATTGTGTTTTACCCAGAGTAATGTAAAAAAATACTTTTAGACCCTCTTCATTACTTTGATTAAAATATTGTAGCATTTCAACCACATACCACAATTAAGATTAATATAACAACCCACATAATAAAATTAAGCCATTTCAGTTTGCCAGAGAAATGGATCCATACAAACCTTTTGACACAGTTGGGTAAAAATATAGAAAACGCATCATATTTATTTCTTTGAACGCTTAGCCCTCCACCCGAACCACCTCGCAACTCAACTACTGGACACTACCCGTGCAGTACGGTGGTTGAAGAGGAAAGATGTACTATGAAGGAGCAGAAACAGCACTGGCCTCTTCGCTCTTAATCCCACAGATCACTCAACGAACCCGCTTATGGATCAAGGACCAATCACAGATTAAAATGGAAAAAAATAAAACATTTCTTTCTTATTGAAGACGAGGCAAGTCAGAATTGTTTTTTGTTTTTGTGGAGGTAGTCAAATAAACAGTGCTAAATTAAAAAAACCAACATCAATTGTTAGACATCGAGGTGCATTTCTGATAATAACTCTGAAGAGCCTCAACAGATCCTCACTAAATTTTTATGGCACCACATGGAGGGTATACCCTTTCAAACAAAATAAGAATCTTTCAAATTAGTCTAGGTGTCTTCGAGTAATCAGGGAACATACATAAAGAAATATTCTGATGAATTGAGAGCCTCCTTTTTTTTGAAGGAGGTTAATAAAATAAAGATTTCTAGGTTTCCATTCCAATTTTTTATTGTCTACTCAGAGTTGAGGGTATCCAAAAATAGGTTTCAGAGGTTGGATTAGATGAGTCACACATTCGAAATTGCTATATCACGGTAATTTTAGGATACAACGAACGATGAAATCGTATAAACCGTACCGGCAAGATGAATATCGATCATTGAATACAATGTCATGTGAACATTACAAACGTTGAGACACGTCAAGGAGTATGTTTGAATCTCCAAATAAATACGCTCTTTCAGTCTATTTCAAGTAAACTCCTCAATTCTATTATAAAACAGGAAAATTCACGAAATCTCACGAAAATCTAAAATGTAGGACACGTGGCGGTCTTTATTCTAGACATTTTGCCCCACCCCAGCACGTCAAAATAAAATGATAATTAGACTCACCACTAACTTCTAATGACGATTGAATGTTGATAAACAATAATAGCGTAAATGAAGACGCTATTGAAAGATGCGTGAGTGCTGAAAAGTAAAATAAATTGAAGTAAAAATATCACAAATTCTCAACACATGTGCGGCAAATGGCAAACCGCAATAGTGCGAGGAAAATCATTTGATTGCTTCGCTTGCTGCCTTGCCATATATTTAAACTGTTTGCTACCTGCTCCACCTGCCTGGCAGTCGAATTTTTATTTTCAATCAATTGATTTTGACAATGTTTGATGTTCAATTTAACTCTAGTTTTTTGATGAGCTTTTTTCCTTTTGAATTAATTCTTCAATAAGATTGCATTTAAATAAAAATAGTATAAGTCAGAGACATTTCACAAAGGTTGTTTTGTGCCTAAATGTCACAGTCACGACAATATTTATGCCAAACTTGCCAAATGATCCTAAAAAATGACAATAAAGTTAATTGATTGTTTGCTAAATAATATAGTTGTCCACCCATCACTAGGCGGGCGTTCAAATTCTGTTTTTGTACTAATTATGTTTTTTTTAGTATTATTTTGTAAATCGATTTTTTTATACTTTATTTATTATTTTTCTTTACCCAAAAAAAGATAGAAAACAAAAGTTCGTTCCTCAATTCCTCATAGATTTAAATATTGATGGGCTCTGAGAGGCGTTTTGTTTGACGACTTTTTGATGTGGATTGAACACCATTGAACACAAAAAAGATATTGAACACTGCTTGTTCTCAACTGACTGACACCTGCCTGACAGTGATGCCAGATGGGCGGGATTCCCTGTAAATTCAGTATTTCTGGGGGACAAATCCTTGTTTAGGTCTATTCCTGCTATATCAGCTGATTGATCTGTCAGTGCAATGTTATTAAACATTGTACATCCAAAATGGCTCGAGTATAGGTACATTACCTACTTACACTTTCATTTTTCCTAAATTCTATAATCGTTGACGTCATAATATTCTCGACATCTGTATTCAGACATAATAAGCTTGTTAAATTCCGATTCCAATGATACCACAAACAGGTATTCCAGGAATAAAATCACTGGCAAAAAATTAAACCGCTGACAACTGTCGTTGCGCGGCGTAGTTTAGATTAGGTTAGGTTAGGTAGGCTATGCTAGGGCACCTAACGTCAAAATCTGTCCGCGGGTGAGGCGCGGACTGGATATAATAACCAAATTACCATATTGATGTGCCTTCGGAAAACATACAGCATTGCTGTGAAGAAGCAGTCGTATACTTATCTTTTAACCTGTGGTCGTTTCCGGTGTTCGTCGTCTTTCGTCGAGTTCCGCCAGGGGGCGCTCGTGTACCAGCAAGGGCGGGGCACCGCCGACATTATCCGAAGGCTTCATAGCGTTGTGTACTTTCGCCGCGAGTGGTCGAAATCCACAAAAATCAGAATAATCCTTAAATATTAATAAATAATATTTCGCTTACCAGTAAAATAGTTAAAAAATAAATTAATTACAACTAATATTTCGTGCTAATCACGCACATAATTCAAATAGAAGTTTTTAACAAATAATTAATTTTTAAAAATTAATCAAATCAGTGAAAATCAGGACAATCCTTAAATATTTTTAAATAATAATTATCTTACCAATAAAATACTCTAAAAATTAGTTCATTTCAACTAACATTTTGCGCATTACCCGCATATTTTTTTTAAAAAAAGTATTTGAAAAATAACATTCAAATCAGTGGCCGTTATTGTTTATTCTTGGTGCCATGGATCGCGATCCCGACGGAGACTGGTCTTCACATGAAGACCGCATCATAAATTCGCCTATTGAAGAAAACACGTGCCGTGAAAATGAGGAAAACTCAAGCCCCATCGATTCCAGCAGCGACGAAGGAGAAGAGCCACCTCGGAAAAAGCGGAAGCGGGACCACCAGGCAATGGCTGATCCGAGGATCGACGCGCTGTACAATCAGGTCAGTTTGCTTACAAATCTTATAATGCATCAACGTTGTAGCCCTGATAGTAACATGTCCAATGATAACGAGTGCAGTAGCCAAAAAAATTCAGAACGGGTGGATAATGTCAATTCAAAATTCTTGACCAACCCTTCCGCATCGACATCTAAAACTCTGGAGCTGGGTACATGTAAAACAGACTTTGATCAGAAAAAATTCGTGAAACCGGCTGATGAAAAAAGATTAAAGCAGCTTATAGAGTTACAACATTTTAATACGCCTTCGTGGCAACATGTTCGTTACAATAAGTCATTATCAGAAATGACCGCAACTCCAGGGTTCTGTAATCTCAAGATAAATGACGAGTTATGCTGTTTAAATAAAGGCAAAGACTTCTTGGCGCCTACCGAACTAGTTATTGCTGGACTTACCAATGCCTTGCTTTATCAAAAGGAACTGTTACAATCAGGCTTACAAGAAATACTAGACTGGGCGGTAAAAAGCCCTAACGAATTGAATGGTGATAATCTTTTTAGTAAAATGTGTTCAACCTTTGGTGAATCATCACCTTCCTACAAAAATTCTGAACTGGCACTGCAAATAGCTTGCGGCAAAAGGGCAGAATGTGTAGAGACTAGACGCACAAGGTTAATCGCGGAGATACCCAATAAAAGTATTCAAGCTGCTCTTAATAACATACCGCCTAGTGAAGAATTTCTGTTCGAGAAAACAAAGTTGTCATCACTAGTTCAGTCCCTCGGAGGGCCTTACCACTGGCTAACACCTGCACATACTTTCAAGCCGAAAGATAAGCCGAATCCAAAGAGAAAATTCGATGAACCTTCAACGTCTCGAGGTTATAATAATCAAACGAGAACCGGTTATCAAAATAATGGCAGAAAACAACAAGTCAAACAAACATACAAAACCAAAGAGAACAATTTCAAGCAAACGAAGAACTCTTCATTTCGCAACAAAGATAGAAAGAAATGACTATCCGACACTACCTTTCAGCGGGGGTCACCTTGCCAGATTCAAGGACAACTGGCAAGTAGTGGGTGCCAACAAATTTATAATGTCAGCAATTACGGGCTCACGGATTCCCCTCTTCAAGAAGCCGCCCTTAATTTGGCCCACAAAAATGATAATGTGTCGGTATGCAACAAAAACGTCTCCTGCCATGTCTCAAATAATTCGCGAACTCTTGGATCAAAACATTCTTCAGGCGATCGAAAAGAAAACACCGAGTTTCATTTCCAAAGTTTTTCTGCGGAAGAAAAACGATGGATCAATGCGTCCAATATTCGATCTTCGGGAGCTGAATAAATATGTAAAGACAAAACGATTTCAACTTATTTCTCATGCAACTGTTCCAGACTTTCTCCAGCCTGGAGACTGGATGACAAAAATCGATATTTCACAGGCTTATTTTCATGTCCCTATAGAAAAGTCACACAGGGTCTTCCTGAGGATCAGTTATCGGAATTGTCTTTACGAAATGACCTGCCTACCCTTTGGCCTGGCTTCAGCACCGCACCTTTTTTCTTCCATAACATGCTGGGTCGCGGAGACCTTGCGTGCGAAGGGATGTCGAGTTCTAATCTACTTAGACGACTTCCTTCTGGTGCACAAAGACCAAACCAAGTTGAGTCTTCAGGCTGCGGAAGCCGTAAGACACTTGGAACATCTCGGCTGGAAAATCAACTTCCAAAAATCTGTTCTGACACCAACACAAGACTTAGAATATCTAGGGATACGATGGCAAACGGCGAAGAACGTAATGGCTCTACCAGTCAAAAAGATAATCAGCCTCAACAACACTCTAGAACAAAAATTGCAAAAAAGTCACATGAATTTACGACAACTACAGACAATATTGGGTCAGTTGAATTTCGCCAATTTCGTCATCCCTCGAGGCAGACTGCACTGTCGCAATTCTCAGATCTTTCTGCGACGTTTCAAGAAGAAATACCCTCGGCAATTACAACCTATCCCTCAAGAAGTTCACCACGAGATGATGTGGTGGCGCGGAGCTACTCATCACTCGTTGGCGATACACAAGAAACCAGCCTCCCATTTCCTGGCGACGGACGCCTCGGATGTGGGCTGGGGTGCTCAGCTGGATGGAAACAGTATGTCAGGAGTATGGTTACCTCATCAAAGAAGATGGCACAGCAACAAGAAGGAGCTGTACGCAGTTTTCGCAGCAATCAGAAGGAATTCACGAAAACTTATAAGATCTCATGTGATGATTCAGTCCGACAACAGAACTCTGATTGCGTACATTCGAAAAGAAGGAGGAACCAGATCACTAGCATTGTTGAATCTGACATTCAAACTTCTGCAACTAGCGGACAAGTTCGAAATAATGCTGTCAGCGTATTATCTCCCGGGGAGGTACAACATAATAGCAGACAGGCTGTCACGAGGAAAGAATCCCGCGGAATGGCACCTGAGGTCCAAAGGGACTGCGGAAGTCTTTCGAAAATGGGGCCGACCGGAAATAGATCTATTCGCATCAAAAAAGACTGCAGTAGTGCGGAACTACGTATCAATAGACTGCAAAGATCGATCAGCAAATTACATAGATGCCTTCAGCAGACAATGGAACTACCAGTTAGCATGGGTGTTTCCACCTCCTTGCCTGATGCCCAGAGTTCTAACACACCTGAACAACGCCAAGGGAACCTACTTGGTAGTGGCCCCAGACTGGCCCCAAGTATTTTGGCTACAAGACCTGAAATCGAGGTCAATGGATCACCCACACGAGCTGAAAAACCTGTCGGAAATTTTAATAGATGCAACGACATCGCAACCCCCTCCACAAGTACAGGCATTAACCCTGAAAATATGGAAGATTGGGGGTGGGGTGATCAAATAAAAGACTGGTCTGCACAAGAAAAAACTTTATTCAAAAATAGTTGGCGCAAATCAACACTCACCACCTACTTGCCTACTATAAAAAGATGGGTAGCATGGTGCTCAAGCTCTCAGATAAATCCAAAAAATCCGCAACCCGCTGACGTAGCCAGATTTCTAATTGACCTTGCACTAGAAGAAAAATTATCTTACAGCACCATTCTCGTGCACAAGTCTGCCATAATGACATTCTGTGGTCCAAATTTAGAACAACAAACCTTTTCAAGTTTCATCATAAGGCACGCTCTCAAAGCAATCGGAACAAGCAAACCTAAAATCACAAAACCTATATTCACATGGGACCCCAGTATTGTACTAAAATGGCTGTCGTCGAACCCGCCTAAAGATACTTTATTTGATTTAGCTCGAAGGGCATCGACGGTTCTATTACTAGCATCTGGACGGCGAGTACATGACTTGACACTTCTACAAATCTCTGCGGACAGTTTTCACGATGATGGTGATAATATATTCTTAATCCCAGTCTTTGGATCTAAAACAGACACTCACAACCATCGCCAATCATCGTGGAAACTGTCCAAACATGAAGATAAGAATATATGCCCAGTCACATTAGTCAGATCGTTCATAGAAAAAACACAGTCTAGGAGATCTGAAAACTCCAATCTAAACAACCTTTTTATTACGATTTGTGGCAATGTCAAGGCAGCTTCACGCACTGTAATTGCAAATTGGGTGCGCACAGTTCTACGAGACAGTGGCATCAGTGCAACTCCGGGAAGCTGTAGGTCAGCAGTGGCTTCCCTAAGATGGATGGATAATAGACCTATTGATGAGATACTAGCTTGCGGAAACTGGAAATCATCCAACACCTTTTTTAATCATTATTGTCGTAAGATAGAAATTCATAGAACAGATAGTAATTCTTTTTTCAGTACATTTACTCCATCTTGATTGTTTCATAAAACATAGTTTATTATCTATTGTAGATCATAATCAGTGATCGGAATTAGGCGGGCTTAAATACCTAAAGTTCAAAGAACAGAGGCAAAAAAGGGGAGACTTCCTTACTACAAGAATTTTATTCATGTAGTAAGTAAGAATTTTATTGAGAGTTGGCACAATTTTCACATTGAGTAAGTACATTTAAAATTAATGTTAATAATATTGTGAACTAATTCAAATAATTTTTCTATTTGACTGACGGAAAAAAGTTTTTTATCCTTATAATTTACATTTTAGTTTTGTTATTAACTCAGGTAAAAAATTTATTCACCTTAATGTTAGATGTTCTTTATTAATGTCCCGGAAACGGAAATAATTGGGTCGAAAAATATTTAGTCCTAAGGCGTCTCCATTTGTCTCTGTTATTTTTCGAACTTTAGGTATTTTAGCCCGCCTCATTCCGATCACTGATCATAATATAATCATTGCAATTATATTTCATAATATCACTATTATGCATGACAGCGATAAGGTTAAATTATTGCATTTAATATAATCAATTTAATCTATACCTTGATAGTTATTGTTTAATTGTGTGAATTGTTTAAGAATATAATGAAAATATAAATAAGTTAGAAGTGTATTTCAGTTACTTATTACTTACTCTATTTATAAAAAGAACTTCATCATAACGTTGTGTTTTAATATTCATCTCACCAGCAGATAACAAACACGTCTTCACAGCAATGCTGTATGTTTTCCGAAGGCACATCAATATGACGCACAGTGTGGGATTTGACGTGATTTTCGGACATGGTCTTTTTATTGCAGAATTCGTTAGTATTAACAATTTAAAACGTTAGAGTAGAACTCCCGTGTTTCAGTTAAGTTTCTTTTCAGAGATATGAATTTTTGAAAATACCTATATTTTTAGTGCCAAAAAATTTTAAAGTGTTGGTGCGCCTACATTATAGGATTATTTAATAATTTGATTTCTGTATACATAAGAATGTCTCAAGCTGCAATTTTAGAAATTATTTTGAATTTTCTAAATGCTGTAAAACGCGAGTAATTAATTATTTTATATTTTTGGTTTTTATTTTTTTACTCTTAAATTAGGTCGCAGTAGCACATAATTTCTTCATAACACATAGCCCCAGATCGTAAGCAACAATGTGTTAAAAAAACGGAAAGCTAATCTCGCGTGGATTGGAAGTTATTAAATAATAACGTTTTTGCCGAAAACTTTGCAGTCGGGGTTGTCACTTTTTAAATCATAATTTTTTTGCCAAAAATAAAGGAACTTATTCTTTTCTTTATATTCCTTTAGATCGTTTACAACGATCCTTAGAATATGCTATTCTCAATAACATTATATTATTGTGCATATTATTGAGGATAACACTTTTTTTACATTTAGAATCGCTATATCTCAGAAATGGTGAATCTTAGGAAAAAGAATATACGGCAAAATTTTGTGGAAAATAGCATGATCTACATTTATATTAATAAAAAAATCTGTTTTTCATTAATACCTAGTTTCGTTCTATTACCCCAAAATAAAAAAAAATACCCTGCAGGGGTAAATAAAAATCCACAGGCACGGTATCACTGAGATTTTCAGCTCTATCAATTTTTTTAAATTCACGGCCAAAAACTTTCAAAATTTGACCAAATATTTGTGACAACCATAACGGAAAAACTTAAGTCACTGTAACTTCCAATCCACGCGAGATTAGCTTTCCGTTTTTTTACCACGTTGTTGCTTACGATCTGGGGCTATGTGTTATGAAGAAATTATGTGCTACTGCGACCTAATTTAAGAGTAAAAAAATAAAAACCAAAAATATAAAATAATTAATTACTCGCGTTTTACGGCATATGGAAGATTCAAAATAATTTCTAAAATTGCAGCTTGAGACATTCTTAGGTATACAGAAATCAAATTATTAAATAATCCTATAATGTAGGCGCACCAACACTTTAAAATTTTTTGGCACTAAAAAAATAGGTATTTTCAAAAATTCATATCTCTGAAAATAAACTTAACTGAAACACGGGAGTTCTACTCTAACGTTTTAAATTGTTAATACTAACGAATTCTGCAATAAAAAGACCATGTCCGAAAATCAGGTCAAATACCACACTGTGTGACGGTTTTACACTAAAATAAAACCGATATTATGTGCCGAAAGGAAAACATACAGCATTGCAGAAAGTACTTCCTGGTGAAGACTATGAAGCCTTCGGATAATGTCGGCGGTGCCCCGCCCTTGCTGGTACACGAGCGCCCCCTGGCGGAACTCGACGAAAGACGACGAACACCGGAAACGACCACAGGTTAAAAGATAAGTATACGACTGCTTCTTCACAGCAATGCTGTATGTTTTCCTTTCGGCACATAATATCGGTTTTATTTTAGTGTAAAACCGTCATACTATTTACGAAAAATAGTAAATTCAAAGAAAAAAATTCTTGGTCGTTAAAGGGTTAACGTCCGATCATTTCGCATGCTTCCGCGTCCGAATGCGCGCGCGACCTCTCAACAAAAAAGCGGCGAGGTTATGAAATGATGTACTAGAGGATGGAGGGACCATGTCTCCCAGCAGCAAATGAAGTATCCAGGGGGTTTGTAAAAGTCTTCAAGCGATTGTAGAACTTATTAGAAAATTTGTAAAACCTCTAGAAAAAAAGTTATAGCACATTTTGTATGGTCCCTCAGTTCTCTCATTGAATTTTCCAGATCTCGGAAAGTATATTGAAACTGAAGATAACGTGACTACAGACCTTTTGTAAAAAGTTTCCCACGACGAATTAACTGAAAACCAGGTCACGAAGTCATTTCTACAAAAAGATATAACGTAAAAACTGTGGTCCCTCAATCCTCCAATGCATTTTTGTAAATATCTCTCATTTAAATCAAAATAACCAGCTCTCTACCATTGTAAAAGTTTGTAAAAGTGCTATAGACATTTGTAAAAATAAAAAGAAGCAATAATACTGTCACGATTCCGAGATAGAC
Source organism: Camptogramma bilineatum (assembly GCA_958496255.1). Classification (NCBI taxonomy): domain Eukaryota; kingdom Metazoa; phylum Arthropoda; class Insecta; order Lepidoptera; family Geometridae; genus Camptogramma; species Camptogramma bilineatum. The sequence continues at coordinate 5,334,110 of OY292473.1, read as the reverse complement.
GCGGTTTTGTGTGGTCCCTCAATCCTCACTTTAAACAATTGGGAATAACTTTTTGTAAAAAGGAGTAATAGAAAAATAAACCTGCTCACCTTTTAGTAAATTTTTTTTACAAACGGATAGCAAAGTTACATTTGGGATCAACGATATATTTGCTGAGTTATTCAATAAAAACTAATCCTATGATAGTAGTGTGACCACACATTTAAACAATTAAGGAAAAGTACAATGTACGTTAGTATGTACCATGGACCTATTAAAGATATAGACTACCAGTTAGCGTGCCCCCAAAAGGGACAAAAAATTAAGTGTATCCATGTTTCGTAGTACACATACCTATACTGTGTAATAATCGGTAACTATGAAGTAACTTAACTAGGGTATAATAATCATTGACTCTATTAATCCTTATTCTAATCTGTTAAATTCTAATATTCAATTAATCACCTTATTGTATCTATTATTGTCAATAATTGAACAACATTATTGCAGTGACGTTTGCATGTGTAATTGAGGTGCCACACAGTTTATGTTTAAGTACCAAGGTATTTGTATTTTATTTTATTTTATTTGAATGTACTAGTGCACACCTTGATGCAACTATTAAATAAATAGATACTTAAATAATATGAACTTCATAAATATAAATAAATGGTACCTAATGCCAGGTTTATTTGTATTTCAGGTTCATCAGTAACCTGAGTGAGTATTGATATTTCCTTCACATGCTCTCAACATCTACATTGTTTTCCTATATTACTAACCTACTAATGTCGAGGACAGAGCACGAGTATAATTAATGATTTAACGAATTTACCTGTACCTACGTGAAGTTCTATAATAATTATACGATGGGCTCCGTCCGAAGACATTAGTAGGGCAACACCCACCCTCCCTGTTAACCCAAGCCGTTGCGGAAATATCCTCTAAACGTAATGATGAACAAATGGCTGAGCTCAAACAGGAAACATGGGCTGAGTGGGGGTTAATCGGAAACTTTGAAAAAATAAAAGACTGTGTTGCCATTTACGGCAACATTTTATTTTATTCTATTTTATTTTCTAAACTTAAGTGCTGAAGTGGAATCACTTACGCGATACTACATTGTGTTCATATATTACTAACCTACTAAGGTAAGTTCGTTTAATCATAATTTTCTTTTAGACATATTGTATGGAATGGACCCAAGTAGTCTGAATAAATAAATATATTATTATTAATATTTACAAAGTACTTACCTACCTACTTAGTAAAACAAAAACATTGTGGGTAGGTACGTACTATCGACTAAACGAGCATCTTTACACCTTAAGGGTGATTTTTCTATGAACCGACTAGCAGTCACTAGTCTTTACAATTTTTGAACACCAATAGCAGCAAAGTATTCGGGGCTCGTACAAAAAAGCTGAATGAAGTGGCTTCACAGTTGATTTTTTTTGTATTGAGTGTCCAGAAAAAAAGAGCCCTTTGTTTTATTCAAGAAACAAACATGTGCTCGGCTGTTTTGAGAATAAGTTGTAGGCCCAAGCAAGTTGACCGTTCCTTTAAATAAACCAACAATAAAATAAGAAGTTAGGTAAGCAATTGTCACTACACCCGTGAGTCTTTGAGTGAATAATAGGGAACTCCCACAATTTTTTTTTATGATTTTATACGATAGGTTATATCGTCAAATAACCGTAACAAAAATTCCAGCGCCGAAAAACTAAAATTTTATAACAAAAATAATTTTTAAAATTTAACAACATTTTCATGCACTTGAAACGGACGTGACGTCACAAGTCACAGCAATTACACGCGCTTGTAGGTAGAAAAAAAAACTTTCTGTCGAGTTTGAAGGAGTGTGACGTCACAGCACACGTGACAAATAGCGTTGCGTTTCAAGTCTTATGAAATTCCCACTATATTTTTGCACTTTTTAATTATTAATTTCTAAGCGAAAATGAAATAATATAAAAAAATAATTACACACACATATGTTATTCTAAGGCCATAATGTTCATAGAAAAATACGTTTAACCCGCTTTTGAATCAGACGCATATTGCCTATTGTAAGAGTTCACGAAACTTGAGCCAAATAATATACTTTAGGTATACAAACAAATCAAGTGGTAGTTTTTGTTTGTTCTTGAAATACCTACCACTGCACTTACAAACACTGCCTCTTTATAATATTACTATAAATTTAATTCTAGCTGTTTCCCGCGACTTTGTCCGCACGCATTGAATGCTTTTATCTCGGTTCTCCATACAAACTTTCAACTATGGAATTTCTATACCTTTCAACCCCTCAATGATCATTCAAAAAATAAAAACTTGCAATGCAAAACTGTTCATTCCTAAACATTGACTTTTTTGTATTGAGTGTCAACATGTCGTCGGTTGCAGGTTCAATTGGCGTAACTGACAAAACACGACTTTTCACTAGAGCCGTTTAAAGTTTTTTTTCGTGATAAATTTAACGTAACTTTTTTTGTGTGTGGCCTTTTTTGGATCTGCTTTGACAGAATAGCTTAAAATTCACTAAGCTTTCAGCCTAAATATGAAATTTGATCATAAACTCTTTATTTTAGAAAATGAATGTCAGTTACACCAATTTTTTTTGAAACTTATGAGAGTTACACCAATTTTTTTTCAAACTTATGACAGTTACACCAATTTGACCTCAAGACTTCTTAAAATATTTCAGGTCGAAATGGTGTATGCCTTCTAAAATAACAAGTTACGGCAGTTCAGTTTGATGTAAGAGACGGTGTATTACTTTGTTGTTTGATGTTACTTTAGTTAAAATGCTTAAGAATGTAAAGAAAAATAAAGAAATAATCACCTAATGTCAGTTACGCTAATTTTACTGTTATTTTAAATTTATTTGCATAGGGTAAGAAGATTCAATTAAAATCATTTTTATTTAAATAATCTTAATTTATTCAGTTAAAACCACTTCCAAATAGTATTTTTAATTAGCTTACTCTTCAGTTTATTTTGCGCACACTGCACTACAACACACAACCTTTTTTTAAATGATTAAATGAAAAAAACAATCAACTTAATCATTGCTAAACGAAATTATATTTTTACTAAAAAATTGTATTTTTGATTAGATTACCCTGATAATAAGTTTTATTTAGCGCAGACTGCGCTACCTTTTTTTAAATGATTAAAAGAAAAAAAAAAACAATCAACTGAATCATTGTTCAACGCAATTATATTTTCATTTCCAAATAGTATTTTTAACTATCTTACTCTTCTAATAAATTTTATTTAGCGCAGACTGCACTACAACACACAACCTTTTTTTTAAAATGGTTAAAAGAAAAAAATCTACTTAATCATTGCTAATCGAAATTATATTTTTAGGTTTTACTCTTCTTCTACTGAGTCTTCTTGATCAGTTTGGTTAAGAGTGTCTTTAACATCTTTGGTAAAGGGTAGGTTTAAATAATCACTAAGGTATCTGTTAGGAATAACACCGTCATCGTACAATTTTTTTAAATCTTTATAGGTACTTCACTTGTGATATAGCCAGTCTGCTTTTGTAAAGGGGTTCCAATCTTTCAACACTTTTCTAACCCTTGTTTCAAATTGCTCTTGTGGTTCATAGACAACCTTTTTTACTCTAGCCTTTCCTTTCTCTTTTCCTTTCCGCTTTAGATCTTCTTCATCAACCTTGATTTCATAAGTCGTTGCATTGGTTTTCATGGAATGTTTTGTTTCAATAGTTTTTATATATTTTTTCTTAATTGTGGCAATCCTGACCTTCGACATCTGTAAATTGTTCGTGCTAGGAGAAAAACATACTTGCGTCACTGGATCCTAATCAATGAAATGTTTTTGTTCGAGGACAAATACCTTGTAGGGACGAGGATTTTTTCGTGCCGATTCCATGAATCTTGGCCATTGCGTAGGACTCCATACAGTCAATCTATGCACTTCGCATTCTATTATAGAGTGCATACTATCTACCGGCATGTAACTATGGCCTTGCAGCAGGTAATTAATTTGGATGATCATTTTAATTTTGTCTCCTACACATAGGGTAGCTACTTTTTTTTGCAATTAAAGTATATCCCACTAATCACACTATCACACTAATATTATAAATGCGAAAGTTTGGATATTTGGATGGATGTTTGGATGTATGTTTGTTCCTCTATAACTCGACAACCACTAAACCGATTTGACTGAAATTTGAAACACAGATAGATAATGACCAAGAATAGGACATTATTATAAAGTATGGGTGGCAACCCTACCTTCACATCTTAGGAGAAAGTACGATAGCAATAGTTTGAGCGTGCGCGGTATGTGTAATCCACTGCAATTTGGTCGGATAATAGTTTTCAAATTGAGGTAAGAAGCAAACTATTATTTCATTGCCACGTGCAAATTGGCGTAACTGACACCAAGCTTAAACCTAGTTTGAGTCAATTGACGCAACTGACCATTGGTGAAATAATGTTCATGACATTTTGGTGTATGCAATGTTAATTTTTTTTACTTGAATTATAATTGGTGTAAGAGCACATATTATAACCTTAAATTTTTCGGGGCTACAGTTACTCCAATTTGACTTGTGCAAATGGGTGACTTAATCAGTTACAGCATGATTTAGAAGGAAATCTGAAAAGTTCACAGCTGAAATTGTGCTGTAACTGAATTTTTTTTAACGCTAGAATTTTTTTGATTATACCATTCGATAGAGCAGAAAAAACTAAGAAAAACTGTATACTCAACTCATTTTACGTGTTTTGTTAGTTACGCCAATTGAACCTGCAACCGACGATGTGTTCGGTTGTTCTAAGCCGATCCTCGTCAAATCCCTGGTCAAAATAAGAGACAAAAGAAAAAGGCGGGGTCAGCTAGCTAACAGCGTGCAAACGAAAATTTTTCCAAACTGGAAAGATGCTCGTTTAGTCGATAGTACATACTAACTTACATCAGGCCTGGCTCACTTCTAACTTTAGGTATTTATCGGACGCGCGCCGCCTCGGGGGGCGCGCGACATAGGTTGCCACTTGCCGCTCGCTCGGCTTGCGGACTAGACGCGTTGTGCGTAATTATCGTGATCTCGTATACATCGTTTCTTGTGATTTATGCACGATGTCTAAACGATCTAGTCCTTATAAAAGATACTGCTGTGTCTACGGGTGTCTAAACAAAAGGAAAAGCAATGAATGGACATTAACATTCTACAAAATTCCGGAAGATATTGAAAGGTTGGTACCTACTAAGCTTTTCTATAATTTGTTGTAAGTACCTATTTAAATAAATCATCAATAAATACCTAGGTAGGTACTTACTTTTACTCTGTAACTGTAGGTGCATAATGAAAACGAGATTTTATAGGTACCTATTCGATTCCTTTTTGATTGAATACCTACCTGTTTACAAATAAACAAACATAATACACCTACAAAACTACCTACCTACAAAACTGTAGGTAGGTAGGTACCTACAGTTTTGTTTATTTACCTAGATACCTAAAAGTAAACGCTTTAGAAATGAAATGAAATGAAATGAAATAGGTAGGAGTGATGATCACGCACGTCTGTAGATATCCTCGAGGCGCGATACACATTCTCTCAGATCTTTTTTGGCATTTTAAGATCCTTTGAAGATGTCTAAGGGAGTTGTCACAGGTATGTCCAAATACATATTGTACCTTCCTACATGCCCACATTTTGCAGAAGTTAACATTTCATACGTGACAGGTTGCAAGCCCATTGACGCTATTAGAACTCTAATTGGTTTCCTCACGATGTTTTCCTTCACCGTTTAGAACTCGTGTTAATGCGCTTATTAGGTATAAGTAGGTACATTTTTCGAAACCAAAAATCCATTGATGTGCATCAGCCCGGGTTCGAACCTGCGACCTTCGGATCGAAAGTCGAGGCACTAACCTACTCGGCCAACACACTTTAGACCCAGTTTAAAACAAAAGTAAGTACCTAGCTAGGTAGGTAGGTACCTAGCCTAGGTAGGTATGAAGGTATAGATATTTTGAAATGCAATTGTTTACAAAACGAACGAGATAATAATGTAACTACCTACTTCACCTACCTACGTACAATACGTAGTACCTACTTACTACTATTTATTCCGTGGTAACGGTAGATTAAATTATATTTAGGCCTACTTATTTTAGAACTTAAGTAGGTAGGTACTGTTTTTGTGACAAATAAAATAAATTAATTTATTTGTGTTGTCGCAAGCGAAAATTCGACAACCCTTACGAGTTGCGTCACACCGCGCCAGACAGTGACACAGTTACGCATTAGAGCAGGATGGGAATGTTTAGGCAAATATCTCGATAGGTAATAGGCCCATAGGCGAGTTGAATTGCACTTTATAGCTTCGCCGCGAGAGTCTCTATTTAAACAAATTTACTCGCGAAGTGACCCTTCTGTACGTAGTACTCTAGTATTCTGTGCTTACATGTACTTTTCCCTTTGATTAATTATATGTCTAGATGGACTCTTTCGCTTCAATCGCAACAAGAACAAGCTTTGAAACGCTAGTGTGCGTATTACGCACACAAGTATGCAAATCTTCTATTGTCTATACAAGTGCTTTGCGTCACCTGTCAACATTGTCATCCATTTTTAGTGATACCAGCTCTTGAAAATTTCCCATAAAATAGGGGAAAATATGTTATGATTTCGAGGTGTCTCTAAAAATATTTGGCCGAATACTGCCCCAGAGCCGAATATCGAATTAGACTATGCGTCTGAATAATATTATTTAAATAAAATATCACAAAATTAACTGGTACATACAGAATACTTAGATATCTCGTGCCTTGTGGGAATATAATTATGTTATTTTATTAGTAACTTTAGTCACTTCCGGTACTACAGTCCGTAATGCCTCTCCAGACTCACGGCGAGAAGTTTCACCGAGACTTCTCGAAGAACAAACAAATTATCCACACTCTCAATTTTCTCACTCGTGATCTGTTTGAAATCCTTTGTCTCGGCCAAAAATAGGTACCGACACCGAAGCGCGAGAACAAGAAGGCGAGAAACTCCTCACATTCACGCTTCTCGGGTGTTGTCGGGGTTTCTTGCCGAGAGTCTGGAGGGGCTATTAGGTATCACAGAGAATATTTTATCAGATAGACCTACCTTCTTTTTCGCGGTTGACATGACACTCAAATAGTAAACAAAACAGACGGACAAGAATTTGACAGATGTAAAAGGAATTTCGTTGAGTTTCAGTTGTGTGATTGTGTTGTGATGTGATTTATGAGGATTTATCATATTTTATTTAAAATTACAAACAGTACTGACGCCTTGGGATATGCATACTGACTAAAATGGAAGTGGGCTGGACATGTAGCCCGTCTACAAGATGGAAGATGGACTAGGAGAGTGACAAATTGGGAGGGTCCAAGAGGTCGACGCTGCATAGGAAGACCATACGCTCGCTGGGACGACGACATCAAGAAAACTGCTGGACCAAACTGGCTCCGAGTAGCACAAGACAGGGACAGATGGCTGGCTTTGGAGGAGGCCTTCACCTTAGGGGTTCTCTAGTACCTACTTAGATTATAAACATTAGTGATAAGAAAAAAATGTTAATTATAGAGAAATAAAAGGCTTTTTATTTTATTTATTTATATCATATTTTATTTTAGGTGGTAAGTACATAATCACTGCACACGAGTGTAGATAATTTTATTGATGAAATTCTCAATTTTTCCTAAGTACTTTTCTTTTTTGCTTTAAATTGTAGGTACTGGGAGCACCTGTGTGCGTCATTTATTTTCTATACCTACCTACTTCACTTAAAATTCTGCTAGTCCTAATTATAATAATGAAAAAGTAAATGTTCACACAGCGCCATCTATCCCCAACGTAAGCAAAGCTTTTACTATAGGAACCTTAAAAATATAGTTTCCTAGGTTCTCCGTTCATGCTGGGCGTCATAGCCTGCTGCTTTATATTAGAATAACTTTTAAATCCCACTATTTAGAGGATGAAGATGAATGGAGACTCATTATAAAATAAAATAAAACCGGTCAAGTGCGAGTCGAACTCATACGCCGAGGGTTCCGTACCTAGCCATGGTGCCAATTAAGCTAGTCCGCTTAATTGTATGAGCGCCCATACAACTCGGAGGAAAATTTTAATTGTCGTCAACTATGTATGTATGGGAACACCCTTTAATTTTCAACTTTTTTAACTTTTTGGAATTTTTCCTTTATTTGTGCTATAAGACCTTGCTTTTTGCCAAATTTCGTGATTCTAGGTTAACGGGAACTACCATTTAGGTTTTCGACCCAAAACCTCTAGGGTACTTCCGGTTGACCTAGAATTGTCAATTTTGGTTACAAGCAAGGTCTTACAGCACAAGTAAAGGGAAAATTCCGAAAAATGAAAAAAGGTTGATAATTAAGGTAAGTTTTGGTACTCACAAGTTTTCACGAAAACCTAAATTTGTCTATATCTTTTTATAGTGTTGACTCAGGACCTTGATTTTTATACTCACAATAGGGACTATAGACCTTAGTATATGGTATAAATTTCAACTTGCTAGCTCTACCCATTCCTGAGATAATCGATGGTGACACACGGACAGACGGACAGACAGACAGACAGACAGACAGACAGACAGACAGACAGACAGACAGACAGACGGACAAGAAAGTGATCTTATAAGGGTTCCTTTTTTTACCTTTTAAGGTACGGAACCCTAAAAACAAACCCAAAAATCCCAATTTGGTCATGACGCAAGCATTCTTTCCTGTTGGCATCTGTGGGGCAAAGAATCTGGCCGGATCCTGCCCCAGAGCCGAATATCGAATTAGACTATGCGTCTGAATAATATTATTTAAATAAAATATCACAAAATTAACTGGTACATACAGAATACTTAGATATCTCGTGCCCTGTGGGAATATAATTATGTTATTTTATTAGTAACTTTAGTCACTTCCGGTACTACAGTCCGTAATGCCTCTCCAGACTCACGGCGAGAAGTTTCACCGATACTTCTCGAAGAACAAACAAATTATCCACACTCTCAATTTTCTCACTCGTGATCTGTTTGAAATCCTTTGTCTCGGCCAAAAATAGGTACCGACACCGAAGCGCGAGAACAAGAAGGCGAGAAACTCCTCACATTCACGCTTCTCGGGTGTTGTCGGGGTTTCTTGCCGAGAGTCTGGAGGGGCATTAGGATTAGGTATCACAGAGAATATTTTTATCAGATAGACCTACCTTCTTTTTCGCGGTTGACATGACACTCAAATAGTAAACAAAACAGACGGACAAGAATTTGACAGATGTAAAAGGAATTTCGTTGAGTTTCAGTTGTGTGATTGTGTTGTGATGAGTGATTTGTGAGGATTTATCATATTTTATTTAAAATTACAAAAAGTACCTACTGACGCCTTGGGATATGCATACAGACTAAAATGGAAGTGGGCTGGACATGTAGCCCATCTACAAGATGGAAGATGGACTAGGAGAGTGACAAATTGGGAGGGTCCAAGAGGTCGACGCTGCATAGGAAGACCATACGCTCGCTGGGACGACGACATCAAGAAAACTGCTGGACCAACCTGGCTCCGAGTAGCACAAGACAGGGACAGATGGCTGGCTTTGGAGGAGGCCTTCACCTTAGGGGTTCTCTAGTACCTACTTAGATTATAAGCATTAGTGATAAGAAAAAAATGTTAATTATAGAGAAATAAAAGGCTTTTTGTTTTATTTATTTATAGATATATTTTATTTTAGGCGGTTAGTACAGAATCACTGCACACGACACGAGTGTAGATAATTTTATTGATGAAATTCCCAATTTTTCCTAAGTACTTTTCTTTTTTACTTGAAATTGTAGGTACTGGGAGCACCTGTGTGCGTCATTTATTTTCTATACCTACTTCACTTAAAATTCTGCTAGTCCTAATAATAATGAAAAAGTAAATGTTCACACAGCGCCATCTATCCCCAACGTAAGCAAAGCTTTTACTATAGGAACCTTAAAAATATAGTTTCCTAGGTTCTCCGTTCATGCTGGGCGTCATAGCCTGCTGCTTTATATTAGAATAACTTTTAAATCCCACTTTTTAGAGGAAGAAGATGAATGGACTCTCATTATAAAATAAAAAAACAAACCCAAAAATCCCAATTTGGTCATGACGCAAGCATTCTTTCCTGTTGGCATCTGTGGGGCAAATTTATTCAAGGAATCGGCCATCTCTTTTATTCGAGGAATCGGCCATCTCTTTTGTTTCAAATTTTTTGCGGTCAATACTGGTTTTTGTTTACTTAATTTTTCTTGTAAGTATTTGATCCTTGGTTTCGATTCTGGATTTCGATCCTTGATTTCAATCCTTGATTCTTGAATCTTGAATTTGAAATCTTGAATCTTTTAAGTGACAGCTGTCAAAGTTCAATCCGCCATATCTCATTAATTACTCGTCCTAGACTCCCCGTTCTCAGTTCAAATGAAAGCTATGACCAAGATCTTCATTTGAAGTGACAGCTGTCAAACTTCAAATGGCCATATCTCGGGAACTACTCGTCCTAGACTCCCCGTTCTCAGTTCAAATGAAAGCTATGACCAAGACCTACATTTCAGATGACAGATGTCATTTTGACAGCTGTTATTGAAAATGTAGATCTTGGTCATAGCTTTCATTTGAGCTACAAAGGAAGAGTCTAGGATGAGTAGATTTCGAGATATGGCTGATTGAAGTTTGACATCTGTCACTTTAAAAGTTTAAATGAAGATCTCTTCAATAGCTTTCATTTGAACTGAGAACGGGGAGTCTAGAACGAGTAGTTCCCGAGATATAGCCATTTGAAGTTTGACAGCTGTCACTTCAAATGAAGATCTTGGTCTTAGCTTTCATTTGAACTGAGAACGGGGAGTCTAGGACGAGTAGTTCCCGAGATATGGCGGTTTTAAGTTTGACAACTGTCACTTCAAAGATTCAAGATTCAAAATTTCAGTTTTCAGATTCAAGAATCAAGATTCAAGATTCAAGAATCAAAATGAAGGATCAAAATTGTATCAGTATTTTAATTCAAAAATCATGCCCTGAAACATCACGTAAATCAGAAAATGATGGAAAAGGCCCCTTAGGGACTAGGAATGTTTAGTTTATGGTCACCTTTTAGAAAGAGACACGCCGCCCAAGTTTTATCTCTCAAGCGGACCTTGTTTTCTGTCTCAGTCAGCATTCCAGGTACGTAGTATAGAAATTCCTTGTCCTAGACTCACCGTTCTCAGTTCAAATGAAAGCTATGACCAAGATCTACATTTCAGATGACAGATGTTATTATGACAGCTGTCACTTAAAATGAAGGTCTTGGTCATAGCTTTCATTTGAAATGAGAACGGGGAGTCTAGGACGAGTAGTTTCCGAGATATGACCGTTTTAAGCTTTGAACTGACAGCTGTCAAACTTAAAACGGTCATATCTCGGAAACTATTCGTCCTAGACTCACCGTTCTCAGTTCAAATGAAAGCTATGACCAAGATCTACATTTCAGATGACAGATGTCATTTTGACAGTTGTCACTTAAAACGAAGATCTTGGTCATAGCTTTCATTTAAACTGAGAACGGGGAGTCTAGGACGAGTAGTTTCCGAGATATGGCCGTTTTAAGTTTGACAGCTGTCAGTTCAAATGAAGATCTTAGTCATAGCTTTCATTTGAACTGAGAACGGGGAGTCTAGGACGAGTAATTCATGAGATATGGCGGTTTGAAGTTTGACAGCTGTCACTTCAATGATTCAAGATTCAAGATTTCAGATTCAAGATTCAAGAATCAAGGATTGAAATCAAGGATCGAAATCAAGGATCAAAATCAAGATCGAAATCCTGGATCGTAACCAAGGATCGAAATCAAGGATCGAATTCAAGGATCGAAACCAAGGATCGAAATCAAGCGCTGATTTTGTCGAGCGCGATAAGGTAAAAATATCCTGAAATATCAATGACTTAGGCACACTACTAATCCAACAACGAGTGTGAAAGAGACAAAGCTACCAAGAAAGCCTCTCAACAAGACCAACAATCCTTATAACCAAGATTAAATTATAATAGATCGTTGTACAGTCGTGATAAGGTTCAAAGTCCCTTTTACATTAAAGTCGACTTAACCATCTTGTTTGTATATAAAATCCTTGGATTCAACATTTTTTTTTTATTTGCTCACGCTCTCACATGGGTAAAATCAAAGAATAATTATGGCAACCCTCCTAAAACATGTTAGGATAAAATTACAAAGTTTGATTTTGGTTTTTGGCGGGAATTTGAGAAGTCGTGTTTCGTTTTTGTTTTATTTTCCAAAGCTTGTGTTTCTTCAAATGTTAATGTGTAATAATGGTGGATTATTAACCGTTAAGTGTTCGTGAATGTGCATAAGTGTGGGCAAGTGAAACAAAATTGGATAACATTGCTTTTCTAGTTCTCCCAAAAAGTCCGTGTTGATGTTTCAGTAAAGCCCCACATCTTTACTGAGGCACATGGGGAGGGGTTGGATATTATATTTATGTATTGTAGTATGTATTTATATAACTTATTTATCTTTATACTTGAAAATTAATTACTTGACACTGGCTGAATGCACAAGACGTGCGAAGCCATAATAAAGAAAAAAAAAAAAAAAAGTTTGATTTTCTAGTTTTCAAAACTTATAGTTATTTATAGTTTACTTACCGATGCTATGTAAGTTCCTTATTTATTTTTAGTCGTCCTTTGTAATTCCTGCACACTTTGATGGCACAAATCGCCATTTTTTTGTTTGCCGCCAAATTCATGTTTACAGTACAACGACCTTAGCGCGACTGAATGAGCGAAACGAACGAGTCAACCAACAGTTGGTTGATCTTTATGTTGGCGTTTTGACGCTCGAAATCGGGGTCTAGACATCTAGTTCGTCCAAGACTTTTCCTTAATTGTTTAAATGTGTGGTCACACTACTATCATAGGATTAGTTTTTATTGAATAACTCAGCAAATATATCGTTGATCCCAAATGTAACTTTGCTATCCGTTTGTAATAAAAATTTACTAAAAGGTGAGCAGGTTTATTTTTCTATTACTCCTTTTTACAAAAAGTTATTCCCAATTGTTTAAAGTGAGGATTGAGGGACCACACAAAACCGCGTCTATCTCGGAATCGTGACAGTATTATTGCTTCTTTTTATTTTTACAAATGTCTATAGCACTTTTACAAACTTTTACAATGGTAGAGAGCTGGTTATTTTGATTTAAATGAGAGATATTTACAAAAATGCATTGGAGGATTGAGGGACCACAGTTTTTACGTTATATCTTTTTGTAGAAATGACTTCGTGACCTGGTTTTCAGTTAATTCGTCGTGGGAAACTTTTTACAAAAGGTCTGTAGTCACGTTATCTTCAGTTTCAATATACTTTCCGAGATCTGGAAAATTCAATGAGAGAACTGAGGGACCATACAAAATGTGCTATAACTTTTTTTCTAGAGGTTTTACAAATTTTCTAATAAGTTCTACAATCGCTTGAAGACTTTTACAAACCCCCTGGATACTTCATTTGCTGCTGGGAGACATGGTCCCTCCATCCTCTAGTACATTATGAAATGCCGAATTCATAGCATACATAGGGTAAGATCACTTAGCCATCTGGCAACACTCACTGACTTGACTTGCTTGACTGACTGACACTGACAGCTGAGCTGAGTGAGAGTGAGATTTGACAGTTCACAGATTAATTATTTTCTATAAAATATTTATAAATTCTTGTTCTTGATTTAATTTTTTTCCAAATATTGTAATTCTTACGCTCAAACTACTTATAAATGCATCTTACGTGATAATGGCGGAAAATCTACAGCAGTTTATCAACCAAATATCTTTAGCTAGAACAGAAATCAAGAACTTGAGGTAAACACATCTGCTTCTGCTAAAATGTATTGTAGCGCTCAATAATTTAATACTGCTGAGATGAAAGTAATGTACCTACCTATTATTTTTTTCAGGCAGCAAATATCTGCTCTGAAACATGAGCATGTAAAAGAAATCAAGTGTTTAAAGAGTGTACTTGAAGGATTACGATGTGCATCTTGTGCAGAACAAGGTATCAAACTGATATTATAGATAACTAGCAGCGCCCTCGCGGCGTTGTCCCACTAGTGATGGTTTATGGTGATGATGACGATGATGATGAAAAGTAGCCTATAACCTTCTCCAAGAGTTTAGCTATCACTTACAGAAATATTTTTTCAAATCCGACTGGTGGTTCCTGAGATTAGCAAGTTTAAACAAACAAACTCTTCTGTTTTGTTAAATTTGTACAGATAGTAAGTATAGGTAAGTTGATTTTCTAAAAAAAAATCTTAAGCTAAACTAAACATAGCACTTGCCTTATTTGCCTTTGCTCGCGTTGGCCTAGGCTCACCAAACATGTAGACTGTAGCACTTGCCTTATTTGCCTTTGCTCGCATTGGCCTAGGCTCACCAAACATGTACACTTCTTTCAACAGGTCTTGGCATTCATGAAGTTAGTCGTTTCGATGCGCAGTGCAACTTTTTCAAACAACATTTTCTACTGCTCAGCGAAAAGCCTTACTTCATGAATGCCTAAATCCAATGTGACAACTGTATGCTGCTTTACAGTCAAAGTCTAAATAAAAGAGCTGTTCAATGTTCTGTGAGGATCATCACCTTCATTCTTCATCTGAATGATTCATCTGAATAATAGCCAATTTAGATCAGCTTGGCAAACTGGTTTCCCTCGGAAGGACTGACCCCCCTTCATTCTTTTCAGCTACATCAGTATTACCCAACCACAACCAAACACAGCAAGAAGACCGCAACCCTAACGGTGAATGTATTCCATTCAGACCCATCGGAGTCATAAGAACCACATTCTACACCAAGAGAGGAGTGCCTCGCCAGGCCTCAATTGTGGCCAATTCTAAAGGGGTTGTGGAGATTCATACTTCAGTGTTCAATAACCCAGAACATGCTATGTATGGACTGGAAGAATTTTCTCACATGTGGTAAGTTACTATACTATAATCATTTACTTGATACTGGTTATTTTAGTAGCTATTGTAGGTAATAGATAGGCTCATAATTCAATAGAGAAAAAAAAACTCAAGACAGCTATATTAAGTTGTCAAAGTCTAATTCATTTATTCATTAGGATCACATAGTACCACTTTGAAACATCTTAACCAAGACTGTGAAGAACCAGGGCAACAAAGCCAATCATACTCGTTGACAATCATAAGCCTGTTGCTGAATAAAATATATAAATTTGCAATTAAAAGAAACAACTGTTTGGATCAAGAATTTGTTGCAGTTATCTAAGTACGGTATTTGAGCAGAGCTGATTACCATACTAGATCCTATGATACCTTATGAGCCTGAATATTGCATTTAGGGAGTAGCCACACTGCGTTTTTTGCAGCACGTTTGTATCGATACAAACGCGATGCGAACGCGCCGCGCCTACTCTCAGGGTTCGCTATTGTATGGAAACAAATGTGCTGCGAACGCGCGTTTCTATCGATAAAAACGCGATGCGAATGCGCAGCTCAAAAACGCGCTGCAGAAAACGCAGTGTGGCCACTCCCTTACATGGTATATATATTCCAGGATAATGGTAATTTATATTACAGGATAATGTTCCATTTCCACGTGACCGAAAGCACCAGTGTCCCGGCGATGGTGGCGCCGCCACGACTCAGCGGGGAGCGACGTGGGGTCTTCTCCACTAGATCACCCCACAGGCCGTGCCCTATCGGACTATCACTGGTCAAGATAACTAAGATTGAAGGTAGCTTTGTTAACTTGTACAGTCAGCGTCATCAATCGGTATCCCCCTATTGATTTGAACAAAGACTCTTTTCATTTCAACCTTGGATTTCAGTCGGGTATTAAATCAGCTATTTTTGTTTAGGAACTCTAGCGAAATAAGATATCCATAAGTAAGCAAGGATGTAAAAGTTTTTACAAAAGTTGAGATCAACGGCTTGCAAACCGACCTCTTACTAGGGGGATACCAAATCCATAAGTAAGCAAGGATGTAAAAGTTTTTACAAAAGTTGAGATCAACGGCTTGCAAACCGACCTCTTACTAGGGGGATACCAATTAATGACGCTTTCTGTGCATACATACATACATAATATCACGCCTGTTTCCCATCATAGGGGCAGGCAGAGACCATAGATCTCCACTTACTACGATCCTGACACACTTCTTTGGCTTCATTATTTTTTTAACTTGTATTCAAATAATAAAAGCCAAAGAGTTTGTTTTAACGTGCTCATCTCAGGTATGATTCGCGTCATGTAAAAAGAACGCTGGAAGAAAGTGGCGGGGGTGTGTTTAGTCTCATGTTTGCGCACGGTTTACCTATTCGCAAACATGAGACAAAACACACCCCTCCACTTTCTTCCAGCGTTTTTATTACATGACGTGAACCAGTCCACTACTACCAATTCTGCATTTGATTGCTAAACTCTTGAGGAAGGTTATATTATAGGCTACTTTTCATCATCATCATCATTACCATTATACCATCACTACGGGGGCAACGCCGCGAGGGCGCTGCTAGTTCAACTCAAGCAACATAAAAGGTCTTCTCACACCCTATCAGACTCTCCAAACACTAGCCATTATTCCCAAATCGAAATTGTTATTATGAGACAACTCTTATCTTGCAGGCAATAAGATCCATTTCCTAGGAGTGGATATGGTGAACGGCACTCCAGTACTGGATGTTAAGCCGTACATCCCACAATATGACCATCCTTCATACATTGGTGGCGGTGAAAGACCGCCCACAGAAGGCACTGCTGAGACTGAAACCCTGCCCAATTTGCAGCAAGACAGAGGAAGGTAATACTTACACCATTATTCACTAGTAGTTCGCCTCGAACTGAGATCTCGCGCACCGTAGATGGCTTACATTTGGACTTTCTTCTGACTACCCCTATAATTTCAAGTGCTACTACTGCCGAGTATGCCTATTGTGCTAGCTCTTCATGGTAAAAAATACTAGCATGCATGCAATAGATAATGTCGTGTCTAATTTTTCATTTATTTCATATTTATGAATTCTCGTCGTATTTCTAAAGTATACGTCCTAGAATCAAAATAATAACTATTTTGGAATGTACAAATTAAGACCTTTCATTTGACACCCCACTCATTATATTTGTTTATTTAACTTTTTTTACCCCAATTATTTTCATTCTTTATCAAAAAAATTTTTATCATGAAAATAAATCAAGTAGCATCTAAAATCATTGCAAACCAAACCGCAACGATGCCACTCTCTTTTTAAGACCGACCAGTCAATGAGCTACGAAGACATCGAAACTATGAAACGGGAGCTCTTGCAGCTCTGGTTTCGTAGTTTTTGTTCTTTGGTCGTATTTCAAAAACTATACATCCTAGATTAAAAATAAAAACCATTTTGGAATGTACAAAATAAGCCCTTTCGTATGACACCCCACTTAATATATTTGGGTAACTTTGAAAAAAATTTACCCCCTTGGGAACCCCATATCTTTACAACCCCTTCATCGATTACGCTCATACGCTCCACAGCAAATTTCCATAGCACTACCTATTGACCTATCAAGTTTCATACAGATTGGATAAGCGGTTCGATAGTTATGCGAGAACATAAAAATGAAACATACAAACATACAAACATACAAAGCAAAATCGCCTAACTTGCCACTAAGATCTTCGCTCGCTTCGCTCGCTCGATCGATAAGGGTGCTTTTCCAACAGAGAGAGGTTTTACGTTGTTATGTTATGGATGCGTTTGATATCCATCAATCATATTTGCTGGTCCTTACAGCTTAGCACTGGTTTAAACGGGTTCAACTGCTATCCTACCAATATTATAAAGGAGAAAGTCCATGTGTGTATGAATGTTTGTTACCACTAAACCATAACTACTAAACCAATGTTGTTGAAATTTGGAATTTAGATGGTTTAAGTTCTGGAATAACACATAGGCTACTTTTTATCCCGGAATATATGGTTCCCGTGGGATACAAAATAGTAGTCCAAGCGGGCGAAGCCGCGGGCGTTCACTAGTTATTCATAAGGGTGCTTTTCCAACCAAAGATGTGCTACGCTACGTTGTTATGGATGCCTTTGATATCCACCAATCATATTTATTGGTCCTTATAGCTTAGCACTGGTGACAATGGGTTCAACTATGCTATGTTTTATAAATCACAGAATACTAGAGTACTACGTACAGAAGGGTCACTTCGCGAGTAAATTTGTTTAAATAGAGACTCTCGCGGCGAAGCTATAAAGTGCAATTCAACTCGCCTATGGGCCTATTACCTATCGAGATATTTGCCTAAACATTCCCATCCTGCTCTAATGCGTAACTGTGTCACTGTCTGGCGCGGTGTGACGCAACTCGTAAGGGTTGTCGAATTTTCGCTTGCGACAACACAAATAAATTAATTTATTTTATTTGTCACAAAAACAGTACCTACCTACTTAAGTTCTAAAATAAGTAGGCCTAAATATAATTTAATCTACCGTTACCACTGAATAAATAGTAGTAAGTAGGTACTACGTATTGTACGTAGGTAGGTGAAGTAGGTAGTTACATTATTATCTCGTTCGTTTTGTAAACAATTGCATTTCAAAATATCTATACCTTCATACCTACCTAGACATCGATCAGACACACACAATCATCATCACTCAACTAGACCGGGAGCCGTTATCCGATAATCACCCTTTTAATGTTAGGTTTGCAATCACATAATTATGCAATTTAAAGCACGGCCAGGACTCGAACCCACGACCTTCGTCTCGAAAGTTGAGGTACTAATCACTTCGACCAACATGGCTCTATGAATGTAATGTACCTAATGTAACTTCTAAACACTTACAATTATTATATTAAGTAGGTACCTACCTACTACATATATAGGATAAGTACCTATCTACATATATTAATTCAATCGGCAAAATTATTACTATTCAGCCATCCTAATTTCTCGACGCGGCTATTGTAAATTATCAGGTAAATTATCAGGCTAGGTACCTACCTACCTAGCTAGGTACTTACTTTTGTTTTAAGCTGGGTCTAAAGTGTGTTGGCCGAGTAGGTTAGTGCCTCGACTTTCGATCCGAAGGTCGCAGGTTCGAACCCGTGCTGATGCACATCAATGGATTTTTGGTTTCGAAAAATGTACCTACTTATACCTAATAAGCGCAGTTCTAAACGGTGAAGGAAAACATCGTGAGGAAACCAATTAGAGTTCTAATAGCGTCGATGGGCTTGCAACCTGTCACGTATGAAATGTTAACTTCTGCAAAATGTGGGCATGTAGGAAGGTACAATATGTATTTGGACATACCTGTGACAACTCCCTTAGACATCTTCAAAGGATCTTAAAATGCCAAAAAAGATCTGAGAGAATGTGTATCGCGCCTCGAGGATATCTACAGACGTGCGTGATCATCACTCCTACCTATTTCATTTCATTTCATTTCTAAAGCGTTTACCTTTAGGTACCTAGGTAAATAAACAAAACTGTAGGTACCTACCTACCTACAGTTTTGTAGGTAGGTAGTTTTGTAGGTGTATTATGTTTGTTTATTTGTAAACAGGTAGGTATTCAATCAAAAAGGAATCGAATAGGTACCTATAAAATCTCGTTTTCATTATGCACCTACAGTTACAGAGTAAAAGTAAGTACCTACCTAGGTATTTATTGATGATTTATTTAAATAGGTACTTACAACAAATTATAGAAAAGCTTAGTAGGTACCAACCTTTCAATATCTTCTGGAATTTTGTAGAATGTTAATGTCCATTCATTGCTTTTCCTTTTGTTTAGACACCCGTAGACACAGCAGTATATTTTATAAGGACTAGATCGTTTAGACATCGTGCATAAATCACAAGAAACGATGTATACGAGATCACGATAATTACGCACAACGCGTCTAGTCCGCAAGCCGAGCGAGCGGCAAGTGGCAACCTATGTCGCGCGCCCCCCGAGGGGGCGCGCGTCCGATAAATACCTAAAGTGAGAAGTGAGCCAGGCCTGTATAAATGCATGTATGCGTACTCTGGATGCGTGCTCTGGATGCACTCTATGGCTTGTTTCACTCTTCAGCGTGTCGCCGGTCGCGTCCTCGAGTTGACCATTCAAAATTAATTTATCTGTGCTGTGAATTTTATCTAAATCGACGATATTTTTACGTGAGTAATTCCCGTGTGTTAAATAATGTCTAGTATCATTGTTGATGTGGTTGAGCCACAAAGACCAATAAAAGCTTATAAAAGTACTTACAGAACTTTTTTATCGTTTCAGCATCAGCTCTCGCGTAACTGCGCCCATCGGAGTGGACGCTAACAGCCCTCTACCAGGCTCTCCGTTCGAAGAAATCCTATCCCCTGATGAGATTTCTCCATCGCCCGACTCCCCAGCTGCAGACCTGCTCGGATCAAGACAAGACTACGAAAGGGGCGCCCCAGATGGCCAAGAGCACTTCACACAGAATATACCATCAGCAGACAGCCAGACGAACGTCAGAATAGCTCCTTGGATATCCAACCCACCAGCCCAGGTCTTCGAAGTGACCTTCACAAGTGAAGCGTTCGACAGACTTAAAGAACTGATCGGCGACCGAGCCGAGTCATTCAAAACGAACATACAGAGCCTCCTATCCGAAGATCCCAGGTCGCACTACGTTAGGACGAGGTATTCAGATCACGAGTTCAGTTGCGTGTTAGAAGATTTGTCGATAAGCTGTATTTTTGACTCGGGAAATTCAGTCTGTACTATCATTACGGTGAGGAACGCAGAGGAAATGCAGCAGGCCTAGGCAGATTTGACCTTCAATTTTGGATTAAGATAATTACTTACTTCTTTCATTCTAGCTAGACCTAGTCTCGCAATTACAAATTATAGATTTACTTTCCCAAGGGCCTATTTTGAAACAGGGCCTTGTAATATACAATTTAACGTCAAATAAATCGTTGACTAAATGATCGGTGTCAGCTATTCTATTCCTTTATGTGAATCCCTAGGGTGCAGCGCGCCGAAGATGTATTTTTGTTACAAGCGGAGTAACTGATTTGAGATTGAATAGTGTGAATGTGAAGTCTATTGTAAGATTGTAAGTGACAAATAGATAACTAAAATAATAGATAGGTACCCTATTTGTGTGCAGCAAGTGTTTTTAATATTTAATTGAATTAGTAGAATACTTGATACTAATTGATGTGATGAATGAATAAATAATTTTATATAAGACCATGAAATATGTGAATTTTACAAAGTTTATACTTACTACATTCTATGTAGATATTGCTTCTTGTAGGAATCTCCTGTTTAGGCCTATTTATACTAGTGTGATGTTAAGTAATTTTACTGCCTAAAATATTTATTATGAGCACGCAATAAACCAATTTCACTAAAGAGTTTTTTTATTGAATTAAATTATGTTTACTCTCAAAGCGTTGATCGGATTGACATGACATTTGATGAACGTAGAAAATTGCTGGGGGTCTAAAGTGGCCACTTTTGATGAAACATCAGATTTTTCATCGAATGAAACATCATTTTTCATCAAATGTTTCATAGATGCTTCTGTTCAATCATTGAACATGAATGTTCATACACAAGTACGAACATTTACCTCATCCATTTCACACTTCAATTTATTATTCTATAAAACTAAATTCTTACGTGCCTTTGACGAGTTTAGCATTGCAGCGTCAGCTCGACATAGTTACAAAGCAAGAGATGCTGCGTCGAGCTCTTACACCGACGACACACAAATACAAATTTGTATTAGTGTTAATCAGATAAATCTGTATTTAAACTCAAGATAAATCTGAATAAAGTTAATTACCAACAAGTCATCGAGTTTCACTCATCTCCACGAAGACCTACCTAGAAGACCCGGGGAACCTCTGCAAGAAGTACCTAGCAACCGCTAGAGGAGCCAACCAGGAGCACCCAGCACCCGCTGGAGGATTGGCCCACGGACGTGCCCAGCAACCGCTGGAGGAGCCGCCCGGTCGTGCTCAGCACCCGCTGAACGACCGCCCCTTCATAAACTTCACAGCTTCCTCTCACTGCGGCCAAGACACCTTTAGCCGTCAGTAGATCGGTCTTGTGAGTCTGCTCGACCGGCAGTGAGAAAATCCATCCTGTGTACATTGCACGCCGTACACTACCCTTATTTCCTACCCACCTTCCGTCTGTCACCTTAGGTCTCCTGGTGACAGACATCCCTCACTTATCTATATATACATTATATATTTATATGGATAGGTTAGGACACACACACACACAAGTTAGGTTACGTACGTAGATACTCTATCTACGTCACGTGATTAGGTAGGTAGGATTTATTAGGTAGATAGTTGCAGTAGGGTAGATTAGGGTAAATTGAGACACTGGGTGTTTGTAAGTACACCCGTGTGCTCACTCATACTGACACACGTCGGGTCAAGTACTAAACACTAGGTGTCTCTTAGGTAGGAATTCATCCTGTAACTCACCTACTAGTCACACACCCATACGTCTACCTAAGGACGCATGTAGGGTTACGTGCGGAGTAGTAGGTGACTTAACAGCTTCGTATAAACATTTAGGAAACATTTGATGAAAAATTAGATGTTTTATTAGATCAGATTTTTCATCAAGTGACCACTTTAGCTCCGCTGGTTTTTTATCTTAATCACAAGCTCTTTTAACCTTTACGTTAGCGATCTCATAGTGGAGCGCATCAGCATGCGTGTCGGATTTTGTATGAATGGACAGCATTGGTGTCAATAACCGCAGATATTATGGTGCTGGCGAAGGAGTAGTGTCATGGGAAATACCTACTGTTTTACCCATGACACTACTGGTAGAGTCACGGGAAAGAAAAATCTCTCGGCACTACTAGTAATGTGCCATGTACCTACCTACCTACTTATCTAGTAATGTCAATGGAAACGGCGTGCTATTGGGCCCTACGATGGGATAGCTTATTCTAATTTCGTGATCCTAGTGGGATCTTACAAAACTTTTGAGTAGGTACCTATAGTCCGACACAAAATAATAGAAATAAATGGGGCGCCACTGTGCAAGCTAAATAGGTACGCGAAATACTTAGATAAATTCTCTTTTAGAAGTAAATTAATACTTCTGACTGACGTCTTCGGCACCTGTATCTACCATAGACAAGAAACCTGTAGGTACTTTACCATAGATTAGTAGAAAAAGGGTTTCCAAAGTACAGAAATTTTAGTTGCCGTGTCTACCCGTTTTTGCCAGACTATACAATAATAGGTACATACAAAATACAAAAAGTTTTATAAGATCCCACTGGGATCACGAGAGTGGGAGCATAATGGAATAAGCCGATGGGATCGATCGGTGAAATGTTGCGAGTTTGTAAGCGGTATGCTCATGGATTTTTATAAAATGGTAAGAAAATGAAGGAATAAAACTGATTTGTTGTTTTAATAAATATTTTAATAATAATAAAAATACTTAGGTAAGTAGGTAGGTACCTACATAACACTTAAAAAGTACCTTTGGAATGTTGTAAGTACCTAAGTGGTCTGTATTTTTTGCTAATTTATAAATAGCAGAGCAGTGTTTAAAATTAAATTAGATTTTTATTTTAAATTACATGAATGTAGGTACCTACCTAACTACAAAAATATAGAATGTATAAAAATAGACTTCCTTTACAAAATTATTTCATAGATGGATCAATGGTAAGGGTATAGGTACCTATCGACCTTTTAACAATACATTTTATGCTTTGCTTTACTTTTATCCTAGGCTTATTACATGACTTCTTACCTGATGGTCAAGTTTAGGGTTAGGTAAGTACCTACCTAATATATGCCTATCTAACTAATCTAATTACTTACCTACTAATCAATTTATTTTGTTTTAGGAACATAAAACAATTACCTACAATAGAAGGGCGTCGCGGCGTCTCGGTCCCGTAAAGTTGTCCGTCATGCTTGTGGCATGTAGGTAGGTAAGTCTCTACACTACCTACATAGCCTAGCTAGACTTGAAAAATAGTATGTTCCTCCCTGAGCCAAAACCGCCAACAGATTCAAGCACATACAATTCAAAATGCCTGAACTTTGCGCCGCCTGCGTCTATCACTTTCGCAGACTCATCTTGTTCCCAAGAAATAACAGGAGACAATCCACTCCAGTTAACTCCGTCCATCGAATGTCTGTACTGAATCTTCAAGAAAGTTCCATTGCCAGCGTCTTCTCTCGGAACATACTCTATTCTAATTATTTCATAAACATCGTTCAGGTCGAAAGAAAGTTTTATTTTCTTTCCACTTCCAAGAGAGGCTTGCCAGGGTTTATTCCAGTCAGTATGCCACCAGTTGCAATCTGTTTTCGTCAAGTTGCAAACTTCTTGCTGTTTTTGGCATGGTATGTTGCTGGACACTGTAACGTCTTTCACTGCATTTTTGTGTGGTTCTTCCTTCGTCTCTACGATAATGGTATAGCTCCATTTGGACACTCCCACGTCACTCACAGATCGAATTCTAAATGCATGATTCGATTCTGGTTTAAAGTCATTGAAAGTGAAATTATCTCCTAAAACATTACTAAAAATGGTGTCTTTATCTCTTTCTATTTCGTAGTAAGATGAGTCATTAAATTTCCATCTCAATGTGATCGATGTTGCTGTTGTGTCTTTATCAAGTGATGTAAAATAGTTGGGTGCCTTTAAACTTTCATCAACAGTAGAGTTGCTTCCGAATACTTTACCTTTATTGGAAAATCCATTGATTTTTATCCGCAATTCTGACTTTGTAACATCAGCCCTTTCAATTTTGATGTGTAAAAACTTTTGTTTCAGGTCTTGAGAGTAAAAGTCTTCCAAATATTCATTACCAATAAAGTTCTGATCAAAGTAAAAAACGTTATCATTATTTTCAAATTTCTTTTTAGTTTTCACTTTATTAATTTCGATGTTCTTTTCATTTATCGTTGCCTTTATGTTTTCGACATTTTCTGATGCCATTATTCGCAGAATAGTAGTTCTTTCCTTTACCATGCCCTTGTAGCTTCCTGTTGTTTTGTGTATATAAATTGAAAGGTTTCCGGTTTTATTTGACGCAGGACTGTTAACACTGATAGTGGTTTTGGCATATTTCTGTTCAAGATATTCTGAAGACTTGCCGTCGTCTTCATAAACCTTAAAGGAAGTGGTGCCATTTGGGTAAAGGAGGAAAGTCCTGTAGTCTCTGGCGATTTCTTTTGGGTTATTATTGGCGTTAACTAGAGGTATGATCGCACCGTCTTTGATGAACACTGGTATCTTCCACAATGGAGTATCCAAGTTGTTGTAAATCTTGCCTCCTTGATATTTGTCCCCTGTAAATAAATCAATCCAAACTTGCGCAGGATTGGGAAGATAGACTCCATCGCGTATAGGTTTCTCTGCGTTAATTGGTTCTGAGTAAACTGGCGCAACTAATATATTTGGCCCCCACATAAATTGGTACTGAGAATCCTTTGTGTACGCTGAGCTTTCTTGGGGAAATTCCAGAAACATCGCTCTAACCATCGGCAAACCTTGAATAGATTCATGTCCTATAGTATAATTGTATGGTAGGAACATGGATTTCAGTTTCAGATATGCTTTATTTATTTTGGTAGCTTCAGCATCGAAACTGAATGGCGTCTTTGCGGTGTTTCCCCAGCCATCCATATTTAATTGGAGAGGCGTAAAGGCCTTCCATTGAAAGTCTCTGATGTTCACCTGTCGGTTGCCTCCTCCGTAAATTCCATCGATGTCGGAGCCTACGATTGGCATACCTGATAATCCTGCTCCGATATAGGTAGGGATATGAAAACGAATGTACTCCCACTTTCCTCCACTTTGGTCCCCGCTCCAAATACCTGCATATCTCTGCGTGCCTGCCCATCCATCAACCATTATAATCAGAGGGCGTATTTTATTTCCAGCTCGGCTTACAAATATTTTGGTTGCATTTTCAACAGCGTTGAGGCC
Organism: Camptogramma bilineatum; assembly: GCA_958496255.1. NCBI lineage: Eukaryota > Metazoa > Arthropoda > Insecta > Lepidoptera > Geometridae > Camptogramma > Camptogramma bilineatum. Next base: position 5,308,102 of record OY292473.1, on the reverse strand, counting down.
GAAAGAATATCCCTCACCGATCCAAGCAACGTCGCATTTAAGAGCAACAGCACCCACGTTAACTTCTTGATTTAAGTCTCTTTCTCCTTTTCTTGGGTTTTCAGGGTCTTTTGGCTCCAAACAAGATTCGGTCCATAGAGCTACTTCTACTCCATTTTCATTGGCATATCTTGCAAATTTCTTCAAGTTTTCTAAATCGCCTTTAAGAGAGTCCGTCTGTCCGTAACCTGACCCGTAGCCATCGTTTGGTACAAGCCAGCCGAGCGGGATATCGTGCTTCTTGTATCTGTCGATCATGGCTCTCGCTGAAAATTGGTAGTTATATTTTTCACCATTTAAAGACTCCAAAATTCCTGTTTTACCATCCATTTCCTTGGGTTGATAGCTCTTATAATATTTGCCATCTTCGAATAGGATAGCGAGTTTCTCGTTTGGCGATACTTGAACCCAATAATCCCGATTGAAGGTATTCAAATGAGCTTCATAAAAAGCAAATTCGGGCATGAAGATTGGCCTACCGGTAAGTTCGTAGTAGTCATTCAAAATTTCCTTTGGAAAAGGATTTATGAAGTAAAAGGCATCAAAGTAGTTTTCTTTGTGATCAGTTACAACAATTTCATGGTTCTTTGAGCCGTAATCATAAGTTCCTGTTTGCCAAGTGTTTCTTAGCACGCCGTAGCCTTTTGTTGACCAAAAGAAAGGATTGGGAGAGGTAACGCCACCGTCTACCCAATTGTTCGTATTAACGATGTGTATGATTTCTCCTTTATGCGTGAATCTTCCATTTTGCATTCCCCCGCCGAAGAAATATTCGTCACGACTTTGATGCAATGTTTGTTTGCTTGTTGAGTCACTGTAGCGTATTGGCTCGTGTTCATTCAATACTTTCTTATCAGTTCTTTTGTCGTGGACCGACAATGTGCCTCTTATCTTGTGAAATAGTATTTGTAGTTTATTTGTTTGTACGATGTAATGGTGTTCGTTTTGTTGAAGGATAGAATGATCAAATGCATATGTGTCGTACTCTTCTACAGTTTTTATATTTATTTTGGCAACATCAGATTCATTGAGGGGAGTTGGATAGTCCAAGAATTCTCCTGTCGGTGACATGTAGTACCGATATACATGATTGTTTAGAATACTGAGTGTAGCGTATTCCCCAGTTGTGTAGCGGATTGTGTAATTCGTTTTGGATTTAAGAAAGGATGTGATGCTTCCCAAAGATTTTTCCTTTTCATCTGCCATGACAGGAACTCAATATGGCCCTGAAAAATAATAAATAGGTACCTAACTAAGGAAATGATAATTAAAGTTAAAAAAAATAATAATCATGTGCAATGCTGGACTATAGGTACGATATAGCCTTTATCAAGTACCTACTTGAACATAATTGGGTTTTTTTCAATGTGTAGGTATACTATAGGTATGTTGTCAAGTAAACAACAGATAAGGGGTCAACTATTTTAACCCTGTTAGTTTTTTCCCACTGACGCTATATATTTATTTTTATCTCACTGCGTGTGTAGTAGGTAGTGTAGGTACCTACCTATCACCTAAGGGGAACTGGTTTTCCCTTAATGATCTGATTAGGTACAATTTTTGTTTTAGCAGAAATAACAAGTAGGTACCTAGCGACTACTTGGGTACGATTAGGTAGGGTGGGTTGTCCAGCAATGAACCAGGTAAAATTCAAACGTCCATATCTTTTACAGTTTTTGACTTACGGACCTAAGATTTGGCGTGAAGTAAGGTGATTAATCTGGCTAAGATTGTGCATTATTAGTTTATTCATATAATCTTTAGATTTCTTAGAAATACAGATTTAGCAAAAAATGAGAATTGGTTCATTGCGTAACACGGGTGGTACGCATTGAACCAGACCGAATTCTGCAATGAACCACCTATTTACCAAGAGAAAGGGCAATGTTTTTATTTTATTATTATGACCTATCAGCAAAATTATTACTAACTACGAAATATAAGCCGGTAGAGGTACAGTTAATTATATTTAGGTTTGAGTATCTTAGTCTTAATAAAATTTATGTATTGTCATCAAGCAATATGGTTTTTTTATCATAATACTAATTTTAAGTAGGTTATCATACAAATCTAGTTGTAATAAGTAGGTGGTTTAGTTTCTCGACGTATATTAATGGTAGGTGCAGCTCGGACTGGGAAAATGTATGTGAGAACTATGGTTCAATGCAGGACACTATGTCATGGCTCATTGCTGGACACACCCCATTGACAAAACAAACCTCAGAATTTCACCTGGTAAATGATGATACAGCAAACTAACTATAGTGTAATTAACAACTTTATGTATGTGTAATCATACGTAACAGGCAAAAAAAACTGTAGGTAACACCCAAAAAATGTAGAAAAAGAATGAAATCAACACAAAAAACTTGCTTTTGTGATACATTTTTATAAATTCGATCACTGGGCGTACTTCTTAAGCTTGCGCTGCTTGCAATTTGGGGAGAGAGTGAGGGGTGCGTATGCGTTCCTGTTGGCAGTATTCGTAAAGAACGGCAATGTCACATTTTTGAAATATAGCGGTGGCTCATTGCATCTGCCTGGTTCACAGGTGGACAACCCACCCTACCTACCTAGGTTAGGTAGGTACCTAATTGTACCTACATTTCATATACTTAGATTAAAACTGAAGTTCATTGAAGTAAGTAGTTACTTAATTAAAGGTAGGTATAGGTGTCCTGATTGACAACTGAACAGAAACAGAAGCACGCGAACGTGTGAACGTACCATAAGATGAACTTTAAAATCTAAACTAACTTTCGACGCTGACCGTTCACAACATAAGATTGGTTCTGTTATATTATAAGGTAGAGGTATCTAGGTACTTATACTTACCTATTACGGTATTTTTTTAAGATAAAAGGTAGGTAGGTAGGTATTTATCCCTGTGTGAGGTTTACAGATACCTACTTATAGGAAACTATTTAGTAGATAATCTGTGTTTACAGTCAAAGATTTGTGTTTTAATAGTGAGAATGTTTAGTTAGCGGCTTTTGTCGGAAGATAGGTACCTACTTACCTACCTATACTGAAGTTAAAAAAAAATGTAGGTACCTACCTACCCATTTTTGTTTAGCAAAATATTCGAAGAAAATTTTCTTACCCAGAAATTCCAGAATTCACATGAATTTCACAATTTATTTCCAAACTCATTTCCACCAATAATAAGTAAGAAATAATATTCCTTGGTTCCACGCGTGCATTTTATATAGTGATGCCTATCTGCTCGCCCTCCTTACAGACAAAAGAACATTATTTACACTAAAACAGCAAATAATATAGGTATGCAACTTTGTACTACCTAAGTACCTAGATAGGTACTTAAACCTATACCACAATATACCTACCTACTAGCGAAAAATATCGGTTTCGTTCAAGTAGGTATAATTCAGTTATGTTATAATTCAATTATGTTTATAATTCAGTGGAGTTCACATTTTAATGAGCTTTCATTACATGGAAGTTATAATATAAACACTATTTATTTTCTCATACATAATTCATATTGCTTTTCCAAGGACATGGTTTCAACACTTTCAACCGATAAAAAGGTGTAAGCTCAGTTCATAATTTTTACCTACTTGAAAAACGGAGTGGGTGATCAAGATAGGTTTTTAAATTAAAATATAGAAAACGTAGGTACAGACTTCAAATTTTGTAATTAAACTTATACCTACTCGGAACAGTTAACTTTGGTAGTTCTATAATCTACCTACTGATAAATATACGGTCTACCTACATTGGAAGCCTGGAAGGTTGCTTAATACTTCGCAGGCAAAGAAATTCTGTATTCCATTATGCAATGTAATCACGTTTTGTTAATCGGATCTAGGTACTTCTATTCTCTTGTAAAATATAATGCTTCTACCCGATCCGAAACCTATGACGGAATCAATAACATCTAACTCGAAGTACTGGAATTTAACTCCATCATTCATTTCTATGACTTTTACGGATTCACCACAATCCCAAGATATGACTGGCGACATAACAGTCCAGTTTTCTCTATCAATTGAATGTCTGTACTGAACTTCCAGGAAAGTACCATTACCGGCGAACTCCCTCGGTAAATACTCTATTCTTCGTATTTCGTAGACGTCATTTAGGTCGAATGAAAGTGATATCTTTCCCATTTTTTCTTCATAAAATTTTCGATTCCATTCGATATCTGTATGCCACAAAGTGTCATCTGGTTTCGTTAAATTGCACTCAGAATATCCATGTTCGGAAGGGAAGCTGCAGGACACTGTAACATCATCCACAATATCAGTGTATGACTTTTCTATCTTAGTCTCCGTTTCTATAAAATCACTCCATTCCGACACTTCTGCTCCATCATTCACAGATCGTATTCTAAAAGAATGCTGTGATTTGTGTGTAAAATCTTTAAACGTGAATTTGTTGTCTAAAATATGACTGAATATTGTATTTCCATCTCTTTCGATTTCATAATAAGATGCCTCAATTTCTTTCCAGTGTAAAGTGATTGTTGTCGCAGTTGTGTCTTTATCGGTCGGCGCTAATAACTGAGGAGTCTCCATATCATTGCTAACAATTGAATGGCAACCAAATACATTTCCCTTGTTGGTGAAACCTTCTAGTTCTATTCTTATTCCGAATTCAGTCACATTAATCTTTTCAATTTTAATGCATAAACATTTTTGATGCAATTCATCATTACCGAATACTTTCAAATACGGATTGACTATAAACTGTTCATCATAGTAGTACACATTGTCACAATTTTCAAATTCTTCTTTAGTGTCTACTGCCTCAATGTCAATTTCATTGTCGCCGACATGTACTTTAATGTTTTCTACATGTTCGGATGCCATTATTTGTAAGATTGTGCTTCTTTCTTCAACTATATCTATATAGTTTCCCATAGTCGTGCCTATGTATATTGAAACATCCCCACTTTCATTTGAGACAGGACCATTAACATTGATCATGGTTTCAGCATAATCATCTTCCATATATTCTGTAGATTTTCCGTCGTCTTCGTAAACCTTAAACGATGTTGCACCATTTGGGTATATTATGAATATCCTACAGTCTCTTCTGATTTCTTTGGGGTTATTATTAGCGCTGACAAGAGGTATAATAGAACCGTCTTTGACGAAAACAGGTATTTTCCATAGCGGAGCTTTAATGTTGTTGTAAATCTTGCCTCCCTGATATCTATTTCCAGTGAATAGATCGATCCAAACCTGCCCGGAATCAGGCAGAAATATTCCATTCCGCGAAGTTGTTTTTTCGAATGTTGGTTTTGTGTAGTAATAATCATTTCCTGACCAATAAAAACTCGAAGAGTTGACGTAATCGGGTGCGCAGTTGGGATCGCTGTTTTCATGTACTGGCGCAATCAAAAGACTCGGTCCCCACATAAACTGATACTGCGAATCTTTCGTATACGACTCTTTTTCTTGTGGAAATTCTAGAAACATGGCTCTAATCATCGGCAGACCTTGAATGGATTCATGACCAATCGTGTAGTTATACGGCATGAGCATAGATTTCAGTTTCAAAGATGCTTGATTCAACTTAATACATTCAATACTATTGTAAGGAAATGGCATTTTTGAAGCCCTACCCCAAACATCAATGTTTATTTCCAGCGGAGTAAATATTTTCCACTGGAACTCTCGAATGTTGACTTCTACGTCACCCCCTCCGTATAGTCCATCCACAACGGAGCCTACAACTGGCATTCCAGATAAACCTGCTCCAATAAGAGTAGGAATATGAAAACGTATATACTCCCACACGGAACCAGTTTGTTCACCAATCCAAAAGCCAGCATATCTTTGGGTGCCGGCCCATCCATCTCTTGTTATTAGGAAAGGTCGTATTTTATTTTTGGATTGGTTCATAAATGTTTTAGAAGCATTTTCTACTAGATTAAGTTCATAATGAGTATTTTCTACATCACATTTAATAGCAACAATCCCGGCATCTATTTCTTTAGCCAAATCTCTTTCACCTTTTTGAGGATTATCAGAATCATTTGGTTCTAAATAGCGTTCAGTCCACAACGCTACTTCTACACCATTTTCATTGGCATATTCCACGAACTTCTTCAAATTTTCTAAATCACCAGCAAATGAATCAGTTTGACCATACCCTGATTCGTTATTCGGAACAAACCATCCTAGTGGCATATCTTGTGATTTGTACCAGTCTATCATATGCCGCGCTGAGAATTCATACTTCGTTTTTTCACCATTAAGAGACCCCAAAATGCCTCCCTTGCCGTGAATAGTCGGAGCTAAATGAGATTCATAGGAGGTATCGTCATCACCACAATGCATATCACGATAACTAGCTCCACCACACCAATACCAATAAAATTTATTAAAAGAATTTACATATGCATCATAAAATGCATATTCTGGCATAAAAACTGGGCTGCCAGTAAGTTCATAATAATCATTTAAAATACCAACTGGAAGAGAGTTGATGAAATAAAATGCGTCAAAGTAGTCTTCATCATGGGCCGTCTCGATAATCTGGTGGTCTTTCGAACCGAAATCATAGCAACCCATTTCCCAAGTATTTCTCATGACTCCATAACCTTTAGTTGACCAGTAAAATGGTGTGGGAACACTACTTCCATCTTCCCATTGATGCCTGTAATCAATCCGTATCATTTTATATTTATGTGTGAATACACCACTCTGTATTCCACATCCGTAGGGGGGGGTTTGTGTCTATGCTTTAATAGTTGCAATCTAGCTTGCCGTTTTGCATCCCTGCTTACCTAGGATAGCCGCTTGCATAGTATAGATACAGGCCTACCTTGTCAGCCTCTTCAAGGCGGGCAAGGTGCAGATGGTTCCAGGAGAGAGTAGCGCAGCAGTCGCCGATCCCTAGGACAAGTCTGGTGAGTTATCCTTCACGTGGTTGTCCCCTGTTATTGGTCTAATTCCATCAGAAATAGACGTAACTGAAACCACCAGGCGAAAACCGCCTGGGATGCTGGGGTCATGTTCCGGCGGGTCCACCATCACAGCAGATTGGTGGATAGTAATGGCCTCCCGCGTGTTTGTGCCGTGCGCGGGGACCCGTACGGGGGGATGAAGGAGTCCTGGTAGCTGAGAACGTAGCGGGCCTGGGTACGTTGCCCGCTACGCTTCAACACGCTGCTTTGGTCCGGATTTCTCTTTACACGGGCGGCCTGGGACTAGCCAACCCGGGTCAATCGGCTGTGGCGAACACCGTCCGAGGATCGCCGGCGAGATCCCCTAACCGAGGGAGGGCAGACGGCGAGGCGCGGTGGTTAGGAGGTAAGTGACCCCCTAGCATACTTCGCAGCGCTCAGTCTCGTCCGACTCACGGGGTGTGGGTTCTATATCCGAGGGACAACTCTGACGATCACGCGCTGAGCGCGTGACGTCCCCGTTGAGGGCTCCGTGGCGGGTGGAGAGTCTCCGAGGATGAATTAAAAACTAACAGATACTATGGATCCATTAATCTCACTTACAGATAAAACCCAGGCAGCAAACGCGCCATCCCCTAAATCGATGGCAGCACCGCTAGGAGCGCCATCTGGCATTACGCCCGCGCCCACGAATGCGCCAAAACTGCACCAAGCTGCGTCTTCTCGGACTGCGGCTAGTGCGGGATTGGCTGCTTCCACCGGCGCATCTTCTAGGTCATCGGACGTGCCTGTCGACACAATCGAGATGGGGTCCCTCAAGGACGTCATCTCAGAGGGAACAGCGGAAACTCCATGGTCCATGGTTGCCCCACGAGCTGGCAACAAGAACAAGAGGAGAAAGCAGCGTGCCAAGGCGGATACCCAGGCAAAGAGTACGGAAGTGCGGAAGGTCACGGACGGAGGAGGACGCCCCCCCCCGGGGGTGAAATCCTCGGCCCAAGTAAGCCAGACCACTGGTCAAGCTGAACGGACCCAGGCGCAGGCGGCGCATACAGCGCCCCCAGCGACGAGCGAAAGTGACCAACCCCGCCGTCACTCTAAGCCGAGAGGTAAACGCGCGGGCAGGCTAGCCAAACAGCGGAAGACCACACCGCCGACACAACCAACGACTGCGAAGAGATCGCGACCGGACGACTCAACCACGCCTACTGGCGACCAGAAACGTCCGAGGGCGGGATCCAGCCAAACGAAGGGCACATATGCGGCGGCGGCAGCGACGTTCAAAGCCAACGACCTATGCGTCGCCGTCATGGCGGAACCCTTACACGACCTCACGGCGGACCAGGCCAACGGGCTCAATGCGTGCCTGAAGGCGAAATTTCTAGCCGCCCTCTTCAACCCCGCGACCTCCGCGCACATGGGCAAAGTCGGCTTCCGCGGTAAGGCACACCACAGTGAAGGCACCCTAAAAATGTGGTGCGAAAATGACACCGCGCTGCAATGGCTACGTAGCGCGATAGAAGACATCGCCTCTCCAATAGCCGGCACCAAACTAGTAGTCCGACCACAGTCCGACATCCAGCGGCGAATACTGTGCGGGCTCTTCGTGCCCGAAACCGAAATGGAAATCAACACCATCCGTAGGGCATTAACACTACAGAACACCACAGTAAACGTCGGATCATGGACTCTCGTCAAGGCGGAGAAGCAGGTCGAAGTGGAGACGCCGGGAATCTACCTGCTCCTACGCATACCAGAGTCCGACGTTGAAAAACTACTGAGGCAAGAACGGCGTCTGAAGTGGATCTTCGGATCCATTTACGTGAGGATCCTGGAGGAGGGGCTCAAAACAGCCAAAGCTCAGGACACCGCCCAACCAGGGCCGGCCCCCAAAAGTCCTGACAGTGAGACCGCTCATCCGGAGCCAGTCCCAACCATGACAGTGGACACAGCCAACGACGCTCCATCCACAAGTACACAAGAGGAGTTGTTTCTCGACGTTGAGGGGAGTGAGGGCAGCGACAGCTGTCTCAACTCCTCCCCTCTTAGAGCGTCGGAAACCTTTTAAATTCCTGCAAACCAACCTCCAGCACAGCATCGCTGCAACGGCTTCCCTACGCAGAACGCTGGAGGAGAATACCGCGACCATTGCCCTGATCCAGGAGCCGTGGATCAGAGAAGGCAGGATATGTGGTCTCCGCAATACTGGATGGAAGCTTATTACAAATAGCACCGTAAGCGACCCCAGAACTTGCATAATTACCCCCCAACACCTCCAAACAACACTAATAACCGAATTCTGTTACAGAGACCTTACAGCAGTTAAGGTCCGTACAGGACCTAACGAAACTCTGTGCGATATCGTCCTAGCATCTGCCTACCTACCCGGCGACGAGGACATACCACCGCCAGAGTTAGTATCACTCGTCGAGTATTGTGAGAGGGAGAAGCTTGAGCTCATTATCGGTACGGACTCCAACGCGCACCATACCCTGTGGAGCAGCACTGACACCAACACCCGTGGAGAAGAGCTGGTAAACTATCTTTTCACTACTAATCTAACACTACTCAACGTAGGCTCCGAACCTACGTACGTCACCTCTAGATCGCGGACTATTATTGACCTTACCCTATCGTCAGAGGTAATCAAAAACTACGTCACGGAGTGGCACGTCTCGGATGAAGCCTCTTGCTCGGACCACAGATGGATACGTTTCAATGTAAACATTAATGTCCCAAAGCCAACTCCGAGACGTGTACCCCGTAATACTAACAAAGAGAAATACGTTAAATTTGTTGAAACCGCTCTTGAAGCTGTAGGAGCACCATCTAGCGCTCTAGAAGCACTTGACATCGACAACTACGTAGACAATCTAACAAACATTCTCACCCACAGCTATGAACACTCTTGCCCCCTCGCGACACCAACAGGGGGACCAAACCGTCGTTGGTGGAATCCCGAACTGCAGAGACTACGATGCAAAGTAAGGAAATCCTTCAACAGAGCTATAAACACTAGACAAACCAGAGATTGGGAAAAGTACCAAACGATAAAAGCAACCTTTAAAAAACGAATACGCTTACGGAGGCTGGAATGCTGGAAGCGTTTCTGCACTAACATTGAAAACACCAACCAGGCCGCCAAAATAAAAGGCATTCTATCGAGTGACCCTGAACGAACAATCGGACACCTCAAAAAACCCGACAACACCTACACCAAAACAGACGAAGAAACCAGCGAACTACTGCTGGCGACTCACTTTCCTGGCTGCCAAATATCAGCATTCCATGAGTGGATGTTGCACAGCGACAGGACGGCAAACAACCAAGACTGGAACGTTGCCCAAAACCTTGTCACCAGAGAAAAGGTTCTCTGGGCAATCGATAGCTTCCTTCCCTTCAAATCACCAGGACTGGACGGAATATTCCCAGGCCTGCTGAGATGGTGTAGTGCGCTACTAGTCGACCACCTAGTGAGCATTTTTAGAGGATGCATAGCACATCGCTACATACCCAAGAAATGGAGGGAAGTGAAGGTAGTATTTCTACCGAAACCAGGTAGGAGCGACTATACACTGGCAAAATCATTCCGGCCAATCAGTCTAACGTCGTTCCTTCTTAAGACCCTTGAGCGGTTATGTGATCAGGAAATCAGAGGTAACACTCTCCTACACAAACCGCTACACCCCAACCAACACGCCTATAGTCCAGGCAAATCGACAGAATCCGCTCTCCATTGCGTAGTCTCCCGAATTGGAGGTGGATTATCCGCAAAACAATCTACACTAGGCGCATTCATAGATATCGAAGGTGCGTTTGACAAAACAACATTTAGCAGCATAAACCAGGCACTAGAAAGGTATGGGGTCGCGCCAACGCTAGCAGACTGGATAAACAACATGCTCAAATATAGAGCAATACAACTAACAGTAAACAAGACGACAAGAGGAATTGTTGCAAGAGGCTGCCCCCAAGGCGGAGTCCTCTCACCCCTACTCTGGAACATAGTAGTCGACGAACTCATCCGCAAACTTAATGGCAATGGACTCGTCACCGTAGGCTACGCTGACGATCTTGCCATCCTAGCGACTGGCTGTTTCGAGAGTACACTATGCGATACAATGAAAACAGCCTTAAAAATAGTTGAAACATGGTGCACCAGCCATGGACTATCAGTAAACCCCACAAAAACTGAACTCATAATGTTTACACAAAAGAGAAACCTGGGCAATTTAAGACTCCCCAAACTTCTCAACACTGAGCTCAAACTAACACAAGAAGTCAAGTACCTCGGAGTCATACTGGACAGTAAATTGCTATGGAATAAACACCTTGACTACAAACTACAAAGAGCATGCATAATCTTCTTCCAATGCAACAGAATGCTCGGAAAAACATGGGGGTTAACACCAAAAATAACCAAATGGCTATATACAGCTGTAATAAGACCAACACTGACATACGGTGCTATTGTTTGGTGGAAACGAACTGAACTCAACACTGCGATTACAAAACTACAACGCTTCCAGAGACTAGCATGCTCTGCAATAACTGGCTGCATGAGGACAACACCGACAGCGGCCATGGAGATCATTCTGGGCCTTATCCCACTCGACCTGTATATACAACAGGAAGCGACACTGGCTGCTATCAGACTCAAACATTTGAACCTATGGGGGAGTACAATGAGCTCTCATGCATGTATTCTGGATAGAGCCATATCACACGAACCGCTTATATGCGCCCCGTGTGACAAGATCCCCAGACAATCAACATCCCAGAAACACTACAAAATACAGACACATGAAAACCAAAGAGATCAGTCAGGTAACAACGAAGTCCGGGTCTATACTGACGGATCAAAAACAAACCAGGGAACAGGCGCCGGAGTACACTCCCTGGATCTCAACATCAACATATCAATGACACTAGGCGCACACAGTTCCATTTTCCAATGTGAATGTGTGGCCATAACCGAAGCTGCCACAGCTATCAAACGGAGAGGGATAGAAGACTACAGCATACGGATACTCTCCGATAGCACAGCAACCCTCAGAGCACTGGAGAGCCAAAAGTGCAACTCCAAGCTCATATACGAATGTCACCTTGCCCTTGAGAGTATCGCCGCAAAGAACAGAGTGACTCTACAATGGATCAAGGGACACAGTGGATCACTGGGAAACGACGCCGCAGATGAACTAGCCAGGAGGGGCTCGGAAACACAATTGGTAGGCCCAGCCCCATTCCTGCCCCTGCCGTTCTCCCAGCTACGCACTTGGATACGACAACACACACAAAACCTTCATAACGATCGATGGATACGGGCGACGGACTGCAGACAGTCCAGAGCAGCGGTACCAGCGGCTACACCACGACTGACACGTCGCCTAATAAATCTCCATAGAAAAGACCTCAAAATAATCATAGGGACACTGACAGGACACTGCCCCCTCAACAAACATCTGTACAACATCGGCATCACGGACAGCCCACTCTGCAGAGGATGTCTAACCGAAGAAGAATCAGCAGCCCACGTAGTCCTGGAATGCGTGGGCGTAGCAGCACAACGGCAGCAAATCCTCAACACTCCGAGGTCGCTCCTCGAGGCCTGCGAAGACCCCAGGAATCTTCTGCGCTTCTGGGAGGAGCTAGGCTGGCTCCATATCTAGTGAGCCAGGTCATCCCCACGCAAAAAGGACCACATTTGAGTCTAATTGCGGAAAAGGGAGTCCCCATACATACATACATACATACATCCACATCCGTAGAAATATTCGTCATGACTTTGTTCTAATATCTGTCTACATCTTGAGCCACCGTAATGTATTGGCTTGTGCTCTTTTAAGACTTCTTTTTCTGTCCTCTTTTCATAAACTGCAAAGGTTCCATCTAACTTACTGAACTGTATCTTCAGTTTGTTCGTTTGGACAACGTAATGATGTTCAGAATTTTCAAGGACTGAATTATCAAATGCGTCTGTTCCATAGTCTTCTACTGTTTTTGAATTCATTTTGCCAGTTTCAGTATCAATGACTGGATTAGGATAATCTAAAAAGTGCCCTGTGGGTAACATGTAATAACGAAATACATGATTGTTCAGTATACTCAAGGTAGCATATTCTCCAGTGCTATATCGAATTGAGTAAGCTGTTTTTAACTTTTGAAAGGAAGAAATGCCTCCTAAAGCCTTTTCTTGAATGGAAGCCATTAGACTTGAGCAAGTATCTGAAACGAAATTTACGCTTTACTAATCATTATAATCTTACTTTGGAATAACATAATAAAGGAATTTTATTCTGCGTTACATAAAGAAGCCTCTGGGGGAAACTATTTAACAAGTAGGTATACCATGCAATAAGAGTGCGAGCAAACAGTTTTAACTCCGAGAAACATCGCAAACATTGCAGAGTTACCGAAATAACAATAGTGCACACATTCAAATAGCGACTCTAACAACAACGTAAGAAGGTTCAATTCAGCCCGCACAGGCGTCTCCCGCCACAATATTGCCATACGCTTCTAACGCGTAACACTGTCTCTCTTCAAAACTCAAATAATCCAGATAGCTGGCGCTGGCGTAATACTATGTACTGAATTGAACTCGGTATTGGTTCACGGTTAATTCACGGTGTTGGTCGCGAAAGAACAGGAGTAGAATCACCTAGCTCTTAAGACGTTTCAAAGTGGTCATAACGGTCCTACTGAATAAATGATATTTTAATTGAATTGAATTGAACTATTTTTATCTTAGTGTGTTTTCAGGTAGGTACCTACCTATATCTTCAGTTGGTTCATAAAAATAATATAACACAACCCATTTATGCCAGCTGGGATTCAAATCCATGACTTGAAAGTTGAGGCAGGGCTTTGCTAACAAACTGACAGAACTATAGAACAATAAATTGATATATTACCATTACCTAAGTGCCTACCTAAATAATTATTATCTTTGACATGTTACAATTTTATTTACACAGCTGGTAACAAACTGTGTAAATACCAGTTATTCAGTGTTCATTATGAGGTAACATGATAATATACTTAAAACTTACTTAGTACTTACTAAAATAGGACTTTATTTTAATGCCAATTAAGTTTGAGGTTCATATTTTTTAGCTTATCTTCCTTAACTTAATATTGCTAAACTTCCACACAAACTTGCAACTTATGGAAACTTATTTTTTTAAGTAAATAAACCATCCTTAGGGATATAGTTGTGAGCCTGTTTATATTTCAACTACCTAGTTAAGTATTAAAATTATCACTCATGCTATCAATCAATCTAAGTATAGGTTACTAGTAAAGTAAAACAACTTACCCGCTTGTTGTGGTAGAGAAACATCAAACTTCAAAACTTCTGCAGTGCATGTAGGTAGGTACCTACCTACTTAGTACGCTACGATATAGTTTGTAGTGACCGGCCACACCGGTATCGGAGACAATAATAACTTTTAGGCTCACTTACTTATCAAATCCCCCTCTAACCCCGTCCCCTCTGTATTTGCCTACTGCCGAGTGCAGATAAGTTCAGGATGAGGGATGACTCAGTTTTAATTGAAACAAAATTAACCAGCTTGCAATTGCATCATCTTTTCACAATCATTGTAATGTAAAGGCGCACACGCTGGCCAAGGCTCGCCGAGTGAACGCCAATGCCAACGTGTGGGCAGCACCACTCGCTTCGCCTTGCCATCGCTCGCCTAGCCGGCCGAGTGAATAGGAGCGCCAACTTACATTGGTTTGCATAGACTCGCCAAGCGTCTCGCCTTGCATCGACTTGCCTTCGCTCGCACTGGCTTAGGCTGGCCCACCGTGTGTTTGCACCATAAAACACTCCTACAAAGGCTACAAAGTACCTAGGTACACTGCTTATATCAAACTTGTACATACCTAACAGCCGGGTCGGCCAGCAGCAGCTTCGTCACTGTGGCAGCTTTTCTTATTTGTAGTGATATACCTAACTGGATTTGATTACATAATTTTGTAAAAACGAATAAACATTGCGACTAAAAGAAAGAAAATCCTGTGAAAGAAAAGAAAAGAAAAACAAACAGCGTGCTGAGTGTGCAGAGAAATAGCTCTTTTTCTTCTCTCTCTTTGCGTCGGAAAGAGAGCTATTTCTCCGATCTTTATAGAGTAGAGTAAAGTAATAGAATGCCGTTGGCCGAGAATCTTTGCATCATAGATTATGGACTACAGATAAAAAAAAACTAAAATAAACTTGATACTGGCTAAATACACAAACCGTGCGAAGCCAAAAAAGAAAAAAAAAGAGGACAAACAACTTTGACAAGACGTCAATCAAGAGTCAAGACAGATTTATTTTCGAAATATCATTGTTTTTACTTGGACTGAGTTGGACGCTACAAAGTTTTCTATAAACTTCGCCGTTTATTTCTCTAGTGTAAACGATTTCTGAAAGTTAAAGGTTAGTGTTATTAAAAGGAGCAGTGGCTAACATTGGCAAACAAGAAAATAAATATAAACCGCCTTGTCATCTCGTCCTAACCTAACGGCCCGGTAGTATTGTATCTTTTATTTTTCAGATGTTCCTAACTCGTTCAGAGTATGACCGCGGTGTCAACACATTCAGCCCCGAAGGGCGGCTATTCCAAGTGGAGTATGCGATTGAGGCGATCAAATTAGGCTCTACGGCGATTGGCATCTGTACTTCCGAAGGTGTAGTTTTGTCTGTCGAGAAGAGGATCACCTCTCCTCTCATGGAGTCTACAACTATTGAGAAGATTGTGGAGGTAGATCGGCACATAGCCTGTGCTGTATCTGGACTTATGGCTGACTCTAGGTATGACAATTATGACTTAGCAATAAAAATGTATACTTAAGCTTGTTTTTTACACATATTTTCGTTAGGTCAATTGAAATGGAACTGATTTATGTCATACTAGAAACGAATCCCATAATTTATTTCCAATTGTCAAACAAAACCGCTTTAGAAAATGTTTTAAAGCCAAAGAAAAGAGTTTGCAACAGTTTTAGCAGCTATTTGATCTCTAAGAAGCTTAGAAGTCCATTATGAATAACAGGGTAATCCTATACATACACTTCTTCCAATGGATCTTGGCATTTGTGAAGTTAGCCGTTTCAATGCGCAGTACAACTTTTTCATACAACATTTTCTACTATGCAGCGAAATGTCTAACTTCACGAATGCCTAGATCCATTGTGAGAAGTGTACTTACTATATTTATACAAGCAGTTGAACCATCATGCTTGAATATCTATGTATGCGAGCTTTTTATTAATTTTTTATAGTTTATTTTAGTAAAAGTAAATAATTTTCGTATAGCTAGTGGTCAACTCTATAATCTAGCCAAAACCAATGTACAATATTTACTAACATTGCACTGACAGATCAATCAGCTGATAGCAGGAATAGACCAATCACAGAAAACTGAGATTCATTATAATTGGCACTGATTCAGTATGGCCAAACTTAATTAGTCTCAGTTTTCTGTGATTGGTCTGTTCCTGCTATCAGCTGATTGATCTGTCAGTGCAATGTTAGTAAATATTGTACATTGGTTTTGGCTAGTATAGTGATTGAGTTTTTAGACCAGCTAAAAGCCTCCTTCATGGCTTATATTTATTCTAGTGAACATTCCACAGAACTTTGGTAGAGCGTGCCCGAGTGGAGTGCCAGAACCACTGGTTTGTGTACAATGAGCGCATGAGTGTGGAGTCTTGTGCACAGGCTGTGTCCAACCTCGCTATCCAGTTCGGAGACAGTGATGATGACAGTGGTACTGCCATGTCCAGACCATTTGGTGTGGCTGTTATGTTTGCAGGTATGATTATATTTTAAAATATAAAAAAAAATTGAGTTTTTTTTTTCTTTTAGCATGAATATCCAAGAGCTCATGGCAATTCATCTGTAATATTTCGATGTGATGATTGCATAAAAGCAGTTATTCATTTTGCACATATTTATTGGTTTCCTTTCTAAGTTTTTCTTCACTTAAGAAAGAGCTTTATGTCATCAAAACATTTTAATGTTAACAGTGTATGGGAAATAAAGCTTTTTTATTTTGATTTAAATGTCAGTTGAAAATCATTCACAAATCAATTTACCCTCTGAGATTTGAATGCAACCCTTGTATTAAAAGTTGAAAATGCATTCCGATTTATACATACAAATATATCTACCTCTTGAGCTCCACGGACTGACGACGGAAGGCGGCATCGGCCGAGAAAATTTGGCAGAACGATCTTGTCACCTTCGACAAAGGATGGTGGGACTCGGCGAAGGATAGAGACGGTTGGAGGAGTTTTGGGGAGACCTTTGCACAGCAGTGGGACAAAACAGGTTGAGAAAAAAAAAATCAGTTGAGACTAATTCACAACCTGTATGTATGCAACTAGCTACACACTGCACTACTACAAGAATAATTCACAACAAGGCCACAACAACTCCCATATTAACGTCGACAGTTTTCTTTAATCAGGTATCCTTGTTTCATTCCAGGAATTGATGAGAAAGGTCCTCAGCTATTCCACATGGATCCCAGCGGTACATTCGTCCAGTATGACGCTAAGGCCATTGGCTCGGGCAGTGAGGGTGCTCAACAGAGCTTGAAGGTTTGACTGCCTTATCCTACTCAAGCGCTTATTTCATAGCTTGCTTAGATGTTCTTGATAGATCATTAAGTTAAGAGATGTCCTGAGTGGTGGCAATTTGGATGGGTGTCTGCAAGTGGCATTTACAGCTGAGCGCTTCTGTGCTTTGGAGGACACTTTAAATTGTCAGTCCCAGTTTTTAGGTTGTCAAGTCATGATGGAGGCCTGCAGGCGGCCTAAAAACTTCATTACCAGAAATTACCATTAGCTCTACAAACTTGGCTGAGTCCTGAGTCACGGCGTATCGCGGATGCGAATCAGACGCGCACAAAAGAAATGCTCGACATGGTTGAGTCCGCGCCCGCTCGCAGTTCGGACAGATTCAAGTCGAGCATTTGTTTTGTGCGCGGCGGATCCCGCGATACGCTGTGACTCAGGACTCAGCAGCCTTACTGTATTATAATACAGCTTTCGCCCGAGGCTTCGCTCGCGTAATAAACTATGTATATTCCAAGTTGCTCGTGTCTGTCTGCTTGCTCGCGAGCGTGTAGGCGCGGTATAATGGTGCGTTTATACACTCGCGTGCAAACGGACATTCAACGGGCACGTTATCTTGTCGCGTTTGGTGAGATTTGTGATGAGAGTGACAGAGCTATTTCATGCTCTCTCTAATCATGATATCAGTCTCATTGTATGTTGCACACAAGCATGTAAATATTGTATAAGCAGTTAGAAAAGTAATGGGTTTTCTTTTCTCACAAGTGTAGGAACCGGAATCACAATGATAAAATAGCATTACATTTTGACTTGACACAGCTCAGTTGGTAGTAGCTCTGCCTTCTGCGCTGTAGGTCGTGGGTTCGACTCCCACCCAGGACAAACATTTGTGTGATGAACATAGATGTTTGTTCTGTGTCTGGGTGTTATAAAGTATTCTAAGTATGAATTTACAAAAGTATATGTATAAGTATTCTTTCAGTTATCTGGTTCCCATAATACAAGCTTTGCTTAGTCTGGGGCTAGATGGCGCTGTGTCATATGTCCAACAATATTTATTTATATTTATTTTTCCAGGAAGTGTATCACAAATCCATGACACTCAAGGAAGCGATCAAGTCTGCTCTGACCATCCTTAAGCAAGTGATGGAGGAGAAACTATCGGAGACCAACGTGGAGGTGGTCACCATGACTCCGGGCTCCATGTTCCAAATGTTCTCACGGGAACAACTGGCTGAGGTTATTAAAGATATACCTTAAGTTGGTAGATGTTGGTAATAGTTGGAAGATTGGGCTGGTGACTCTTAATAAAGATTATTTTAAATTAAAGAACTTTGCAGATTAATTTTAAGCTCGCTCAATGTAGCACACTTGGTAATAATGGTGATGAATATTTTTTTTTAATTTTCTTGCAATTAATACTTCTTGGATACTTTAATACTTTTCAAAGGTTAAGGTTTTACTGATGGGTTATTAACTACCAAATTAGCCAGTTTATTAAAAACTTGAGCATTTCTTATTCAAAGAAAATAATATTTCAGATTTGTCTTAAAATATTGCTGCAATCTTTCAACTACACCTCAAATAAAGTAATATAGAGTAATATTTGAAGTAAATTGCGTAGAGATAATTGTAACTCGTATTTTATTAATCGCATTTCCATTGTCTGTTTCGAAAATAATGTATTAATTTATTTGTATATCTCTATGTAATTACTTAGATATGTAAAATATTATTTAGGTATTACCCCAGTATAACAATAATAGGTAATTTACATTTTTTACTAGTTTATTGCATTTTTCACCTCATTGCAATTTATTTGAAATATTACTTGATGAGTGAATGTTTCGGATCTACAGTAAGTATCACTGTTTAATAAATTAAAGTTTATATACTTAATCATTTGTGTATTTATTTGTTGTATTTAGAAACTGTTGAAAATAGTGTTGGTAGGTACAGTTCTATCTCACGAAGTCCGTTTGGTCTTAATTGTGTGTGTGTGTTCACATGCACGTTGTTTCTGTGTGTGTGAGCTCGGGAGCGCTCAGAATCGGCACACGCACACAGAAACAACGTGCATGTGCATCTACACACACAATTATGACCAAACGGACTTCGTGAGATAGAACAACTACTTGGATAGATTAGAATTTAGATAGTCGATAAATATGACATTAGTTATAAATAAATTAAAGAGGTTACAAGAGGAAACAGTTTAAAAAAGTAAGCGAAAAATTGTCTCAAAAATCTCCGTAAGATCTAAAATTATATAACGGTGCAAGTTCGGCGATACAGTATCAGATCGAATCATTAATTATGCGTAACAAGGGTTAAAAAACAGATGAGGTAGAAAATATGTACAGCCTTGAATCTGCTTTTCAGCATCATTATGTAGTGATGAAATGTTTAATAGTGTTCTGTGGATAAAATCCACCATTTTTAACCCTAATAGTATCCTATCATAGTAAAATCTTATTGGGAAGCTAGTCGTGCGTCGGGAGTTCCCAGAAAGTATATTTTAACCGACTTCAAAAAGTGGAGGAGGTTTTCAATTCGTCTGAATCCTTTTTTAAAAGCTTTATTTTTATGTATGTTCACCGATTACTCGAAGACGCCTGAACCTATTTAGAAAATTCTATTTTTGTTTGAAAGGGTATACCTACTTTTCGATTGTTGCCATAAAAATTAGGTGAGGATCTGTCGAGGATTTTCAGAGTTATGAACAGAAATGCACCTCGAGAGTGGAGTGCAGGACATTGCTCAGCTTATAACATTGAAGTAAATTTTTTAAAATTTTCAATTTAGCCACTTGTCATATTATCTACAGATGATAGCGGCAATACCAGAGTTGCAAAGCGAGACTAGTTCCACAAGAACCATACACCAAGACTTGTCCAAGCTTAGACTGGGAAGGCAGACTGTGTAGGCGATGCAAGTTTTACTAAGAAGATTGTTATTTTTGGATGTAGAGATGACACAATAATTGATTGAATAAAAAGATAACTTTTTTCGTTGTTTATGTACCTACCGTATTGATATTGATGTGGACAGTAGGAGTAAGCCAATGGACGGTGAACGCGTTGATGAAAGGAAGATAGGAAAACAACAGTAAAAACATTTAGGATAAAAAAAAACAATATATTGTACAAAAGTTCCTGCCTAGCTGCCGGAATGTCGATCAGACTTTGATTCTAACTTTGTAGATACAGTTACTGGCATGGATCTTGGACCTTTGGTCAAATGAGTATTGAGTTACACAAGTTATCAAGATTTGTGCCAGTCACTGTACCTATAACTATAATAAGTACTTACCCTTACTTAAAATACATTTAACAAATAGAGTTATTTCATCAACATACATTTATTTTTTTTGTGTTATATTGCTAGCATCCGCCCGCGGCTTCGCTCGTGTGGTACCTACCTAAAAAGTAGCCTGTGTTATTCCAGGTCATAAACTATGTGTATTCCAAGTTTCATTAAAACTCGACCAGTAGAACATGCTTAAGAACTAAGAATGCTTTCATAAATATAATTATATAAAATTATGAATTGCACCAAAAGTTATATCTTAATTTATCTCTATTTACATAGAACCTACATTATTTCATATTTATTAACATTTCTTAAAAATACTGAATCAATTCTGCCTCCATATCCATTGGACTGACATTTGATCCAAATCTCTTCACGGGCATTCCATTCCTATCTACGATAAACTTCGAGAAATTCCACTTTATAAAGTCACCTAACGTACCACCTTGCAGTTTTTTTAAAAACTTCCACAATGGCGTAGCATCATCTCCATTAACATTGACTTTTTCAAACAAATCAAACTGTATCCCCTTATCTTTGGTGAATTTGACTATATCGGCTGATGTGCCTGGTTCTTGACTGTTGAACTGGTTGCAAGGGAAGGCCAGGATACGTAGACCCCTGTCGTAGTACTTCTCGTGTAGTATGTTGAGCTCTTTGTAGTTGGTTTCGGTGAGACCGCACTGAGAAGCCACGTTGACGATTAATAGGACAAAGCCGCGATAAGTTTCGAGCGAGATCGGCTTTCCGTAGATGTTGTTGACTGTGAAATCGTAGACTGTTCTTGGCTGGCCTTTGGGCGTTGGGTTTTTGCTGGAAGAATAAATATTGATTGTATACATACTTACATATTGTATACAGAACTTCAAGCTTTAGAATAGACATCGGTTATTTTCGTGTTTCCCGAATTTGTCCGACAGCAGTGTATGCTTCCACAAAACAGAATGCGACAGAAGTGCACGTCGTTAGCTGCGCAGCTCGCACGGCTTGCAACTAATTTGCATTTCTTAAAAATGTCATTGATATTTATTTGTTTGCGATTAAGTTGAAATTACAAGTAATTTTCATTTTCAAACGACTTTGTCAATCGTTTTTGTAATGTTATACGATTGTTTCCGATGTTTTCCGAAACGCATTATTTATCTGGTAGTACAGTCTTTTTTACCCGGCTGACTGTTAAGTCATAGGGTTATTTAAACAAGGTTTTTTCCGCATTATTAAAAAAATAAATTTAGACAACTTACGCAAAGCCGTGGAACTGCCTAAAGTTGTGTACAGCCTCGAAGATATCATGCGCCATCAGGTCAGGGTTCTCCATGGCTGCGAAATGCCCTCCCTCGTCCACTATACTGCAACAGGAATCGATAAAAGGACTGTAGCGACATCTACCTGTCGCTAGATGAACTACATAGACAAACCACTCACTAAGAGCTTCAACATAGATGGCGCCACAACCGCATTTTATGTCTAGAACTCGCAAGCAAAGTTTTCGTCATCAATAGACATATAGCCGACTATCCGACAACATCTATCGGTCGAAAGACCACGGGCAAGTGGGCCAGATGGGCCGGCCCGTTGCAGAGGAACCACCTACTCTGCCTTTGGGGAGCGATTACACCATGTTCCCCAAAGGACCATAAAACTCACATTTTACGCTGTCATAGTGACGCGAAGCTACAGTACGCACAATGGATCTATACTCTAGCCAAAACCATGAGAGAATATTTACTAACATTGCACTGTCATCAATCAGCTAATAGCAGGAATAGACCAATCACAGTAACCGGGAGTGGGCACACTGCGTTTGCAGTGGTAGTCGATCATCGTCTGAAGCTCCCCTATTAAGGTGCAAACACACGCTGCCCCAGGCTCGTCGAGTGAACGCCAGTGCCAGCGTGTGGGCAGCGTTACTCGCCTCGCCTTGCAATCGCTCGCCTAGCTGGTCGAGTGAATACGAGCGCTAACTTACATTGGTTTGCATAGACTCGCCAAGCGTCTCGCCTTCGCTCGCACTGGTTTATGCTGGCCCAGCGTGGATTTGCACCTTTTGCATTAGTTTTCATGAGCAGTCTTATTAAACTCTGTATAGGTATGACAACGCTTATTTTGGAGTATATAATATCAAATAATATTATTATATAATATCAAGTTAAATCATTGATCAGAAAAATAGTAACAGCTAGAATGTTTTACTCACGTGCTTTGTATGTAGTTCTTGTACTTGAGTTTCAGCATCCAGTCCGGGTGGTGAACCAATTCGTTTCTAAACTTGATGCCCCACGTCGGCACTTCAGTTGGAATTCTGGTGAAAAACAACATCTTTTTTCAGTATTCTATTCTAGTAAAAACATTGATAAATTCTCGATAAAATAGTTACTGGGACACTAGTTTAAATTAAAATGGCAATTTATGCATTTTTTAGAATTTACTAGTTTTTGCCCGGATAAAATGTAGCCTGTCCTATTCTCGGTCATTATGTATCAGCCAAATCGGTTCAGTGTTTGTCGAGTTATAGAGGACCAAATATACATCAATCCATCCATCAAACTTTCGCAATTTATAATATTAGTGTGATGAATGATTTGAAACTCAACAAACTGTGGGCTTAAAAAGGTCGCTACCTATAGCAGAATCACAATAGGAATTGAACTATATGCCGTCTCTTTTCACTCTCAGTTAATGAAAAGAGACGGCATATAGTTCAATTTTTATTTTTCAATTCTGCAATAGCGACCTTTTTAAGCCCTCTGGTACCGGTAACGAAAAACAGTTACTAAAAAGTAAAGTAAGTTCATATGAGCAAGTGGTCAACTCTGGTGACGGAGATTTTGGGCCGCCTAAAGGCCTTCGTCATTCATGGCTTAAAGACTTAAAACAGTAACTTACCGGTCAAATATAATAGGAATCTGCCGTTTATTCAGCGTCTCAGAGTACACTCTAACACTGGTGGTGATAGTGTTAGTAACCCAGTATATCATTACGTTGTCGAGTAACCGTGTCAGTGAGAACTTGTCGAGTAGATTGCCGTCGTACGCCCTCTTGTTGGCTGGGTTGGTCCAGGTGGAGAATTTCTCTAGGATGTAAGCGGCGAGGCCTGATGGGGAATCCGATAAAGCGGCCCCTGGAAAATAAATAAGGATATAAAGAATAAAAATATAATGCTTTGACCTTAGAGCCGGCGGCGTTGTCATTTGCTCGGCCGTCACTCGAATACCGCTCGGTATAGCGTGAGTGTTTTCATACAAAATATATGTAATAATTAGAATCATCCTTAACTCTAGTACTACTTACACCCGAATACTGGTGCTTGACTACATAGATTTAAGCAGATGGACCGAAAAAGCACCGAAAAGAAAGCTAGGCCCCAACCATGTTTGTTGCCCTGATTCTTCACTGTGTTGGTCGCGAAAGAACAGGAGTAGAATCACCTAGCTCTTAAGACGTCTCAAAGTGGTCATAGCGGTCCTACTGAATAAATTATATTTGAATTTTAAATTTTGCCGGGGAGGGGGTCGAGCCAATTCTTACGACATCTCGCCTCGAGGGGGGGACGAAAAATCGCCAAAATCGCATCACGTATATACCATATGTAGTTTATATGTAAGTACCTAAATATTTTTTTATAACAAATCTAGTTCAAGATCTTACCGATGGTGTCAGGTTTGGTGGCTTGTATGTGCATATAGCCGGTCTCTTCAACAGTCCTGGCTATGTACTCTCCGTAGGGGTACATACGGTTCTGAAGATGCGGTTGCTCCATCCACGATGGTATCAATGAACCTGAAAGAGTAAGGACTTTCAAAATATCAAACAAAACCTATTCCGGAAAGTGGTGCCTTTTTTTCGCGCAGCCATCAACCAAACATTAAATGGTACAATACAGAAAGTTTTTTTGTGATCTAACAGCGGCCATACACGTTCAAGTTCACCGTCAAGTTTGCAGCGGACTTGATGCGGCGTCCAGTTTGCAGTTCGTCCATATATAACACACACCTATTTACCGGCAAGTTTGCTTGATGGAGCAGCCAGTCGAAGCCATGGCCATGGGTAATTATTAAGTAGGTAGGTACCTACACAACAAAATTGTTTTGAACATTTATTTAATTTTATGTAGATAGGTGCCTACTAAATGTTTGTTTTTATGCTCTGTCCTCTGTCTTCTGTGTGTGTTGTGTTGCCAATAAACTATATTCTTTCTTTCTTTCTTTTATGAATATACTTGAACGCTCACACACATCTTCAAGTTTACATGACGCTGCAAACTTGATCAAGTCGGCAAAATTTGCTTCAAGTAGACTTGTCATGCATGCCCATAGCCATACACCTTCAAGTTTACTGGACGCCGCTGCAAACTTGACGGTGAACTTGATCGTGTATGGCTGGCATTACAGGTTCGATTCCTGGCCAGTAAAATTATTATTTTTAAAATCTAATGTAATTTGACTTTCCCCACATACTGCCATGTAGGACGACTTACCCAGCATATGATAGATATTCGCTGTCGGATTAAACACCACAGCTGGGAAATTTGTATGGAATCCCAGAACCTTTTCCGGGAAAAGTGTCACCATGATAGAGGCGACTGTGTGGCCTAGATCTCCGCCTTGTATGTAGTATTGATTGAATCCGAGCCGATCCATCAGATTGTGCATTACTATGGCCATCTCCATGGGTCCGAAACCACGACGCGTGGGAGCCTGGAAAGTTACAATTATACTGTAGATTTACTATTAACTATTTCAAAGTTTCTGAGTGAATATATTATTTATTTTTTATACTACTAAGATAGCAGACAGTCATACGGCCCACTTGATGGTAAGTGGTTACCGTAGCCTATGGACGCCTGCGACACCAGTGGAGTCACACTCGCGCTGCTGAGTAACTGCGCCCACAACACAGTGGACAAGATTGGTCAACCTATTATTTATAACTAATATATTCACCTAAACATTGCCTCTCTTTCTAACGCATAACTCGATCACTGTCTGGTCGCCAATATGCTTGTAGCTTTGTACATAAAGCACAGAACAGATGATAATACTACGTACAGTCAGCGTCATCAATCGGTATCCCCCTATTGATTTTAACAAGGACCCTTTTCATTTCAACTTTGGATTTCAGTCGGATTTGCTAGTATACTTATGGATATCTAATTTCGCTCGAGTTCCTATACTAGCAAATCCGACTGAAATCCAAAGTTGAAATGAAAAGGGTCCTTGTTAAAATCAATAGGGGGATACCGATTGATGACGCTGACTGTACCTAAAGACCTAAAGTGCGGAGTTCGCCTTCTGTACTATTCTGTGATATGAGTAGGATTTTGCGACTTGAATTATTTAAGATTAGATAAGATAAACGTTTACATATTTGACACACACACACATAGGATACAGAACAGA
Source organism: Camptogramma bilineatum (assembly GCA_958496255.1). Classification (NCBI taxonomy): domain Eukaryota; kingdom Metazoa; phylum Arthropoda; class Insecta; order Lepidoptera; family Geometridae; genus Camptogramma; species Camptogramma bilineatum. The sequence goes on along the minus strand of OY292473.1, from coordinate 5,281,900 downwards.
AAAATATAAAGATAATACGGAGAAGGTTATAAACAATAATATTATAATATTTCACTTTCAACAAGATGAAAATTCTCTGTATGAATCGAAATATTTAGTTTCTATATACTTTTTGTGAGTTATTTAATGTCAAGTTGAATTACCTCAGAGAATCCAAAGCCCGGTAGGCTTGGAGCAATGACTTCAAATACAAAGTTCTTGTTGGACGGCTTGATGAGTTTGGGTATGAGCTCGTAGAACTCACGGATGGAGCCGGGCCAGCCGTGAAGCAGCAGGATTGGAACCACTTGGTACTGGAAAATATGCTTTATTAGTTCTTGGTTCATAAAAGCTGGGTGTAGCGACATCTACCTGTCGCTAGATGAACTACAGACATGCTACGCACTACGAGCTTCAGCGAAGGCGCCACACAACAGCAGAATGTCTAGATCGCGCTAACGAATTTCGCCGGCGATAGACATAACTAGGACTAACCGACAACTGTTGGTCGAAAGACCACGGGCAAGTGGGCCAGCTGGGCCGGCCCGTTGCAGAGGAACCACCTACTCTGCCTTTGGGGAACGATTCCACCATGTTCCCCAAACTGGGTATCCATTACTGCGCTCTTCGTTCAACTGATGAATCTTCATCAAAGTTTTTCTAATTTCTTAGATAAAAAACTTTGGACAAAATAATTTAAAACTTTAAATTGTTTCATCTACTTGCTACACAGTTTTTGAGATTTACACAGGAACCAAAGATTTGTCACACAACTATGAGTATGAACTAAGTAGCGAACGCCCGCAGTTTCGCCCGCGTGGACTACTATTTTCTATCCCACGGGTACCATACATTTATCCGCGATAAAAAGTAGCCTATGTTATATTCCAGAACCTAAACTGAACTAAGTAGCGAACGCCCGCAGTTTCGCCCGCGTGGACTACTATTTTTTATCCCACGGGACAGGGGCGGCCTTAGGCTTGTTTCACTCTTCAGCGTGTCGCCGGTCGCGTTCGCGAGTTGACCATTCACAGCACAGAGAATTTTGAATTTTCGAATTTCTCTGTGCTGTGAATGGTCAACTCGCGGACGCGACCGGCGACACGCTGAAGAGTGAAAGGCCCCTTAGCTATCGCGAGGCCCCGGGCGGTAGATCTTTGCGAGGCCCCTGATGACGGGCGCGGGATCTGGACTGTGTGGGGGGGGGGGGGCACACGATATTATGTTGAGGGAGGGGGGGGGCAGAAAAATACCTACTCATCAAGCTAATATGCGAGCGAAGCGAGCCGATTTTTTTTACGATTAATGCAACATAACTCTCTTTGCTAGCAAAATAATAAGGCTAATATGCGAGCAAAGCGAGCTCCCTACACTCGCAAACCACCCTTGAATCAAAATGCGAGCGAAGCGAGCCAAATTTTTTAAAGAAAATTGTAAAATGTGACACTTTATGTTGCTTACGGTGCTCAAAGAAAAGGCTGGCTGCTTGTCGGTTTCTATTCTGCGATCAGATATAAACACACTCTATTCGCAGAAAACGCATGAAGCTAAAAATGCGAGCGAAGCAAGCCGAATTTTTAAAGATAAATGCAACATAATGACACTTGATTTTGCTTACGGTGCTCAAAAAAAAAAGGCTGGCTGCTTGTCGGTTTCTATTCTGCGGTCAGCCAAAGCTCACTTCATTCAAGCTTCATTCGCATAAAGCTAAAATGATTGATGACAGCTGATTTTTTTTTAAACAAATGACACATTGATGGCTAAAGGCTAAAAATGTTTGTATGAAAAATTTAGAGTTCCAAAGCATTTAACACATTATGATAATATACTAGCTGTGCCCCGCGGTATTAACTGCGGTGGGAGCTGATTTTTTTAGAGAAATGCAACATGCGACACTTGATTTTGATTTTGATAACGGTGCTCCAGAAAAAGATGGATGGTTGTCGGTTCCTAGCATTAAATTCTTTTTCTCGCGAAATACTCATGCAAATACTATGCGAGCGAAGCGAGCCGATTTTTTTTTTGACAAATACAACATGTTACACTTGATTTTGCTAACGGTTTTCTAAGAAAAAGATGGATGGTTGTTGGTTCCGAACTGTAAAATAATTTGCTTGCAAAATATACATGAAATTAATTTGCGAGCGAAGCGAGCATCGTGGTTAGCGAGCGAAGCGAGCCGAAATTTTTTACATTGAATTATTTTGCTCCCAAAAAACTCATGAAAGTAATTATGCGAGCGAAGCGAGCTTCCTCGATACCTCAGCTTGCGAAGCAAGCGGAATTTTTTTAGACAAATCTAACATGTGACACTTGATTTTGCTAACGGTTCTTTAAGAAAAAGACGGATGGTTATCGGTTCCTAACAGTAAATTAATTTGCTCGCAAAATACTCATGAAAGTAATATGCGAGCGAAGGGAACATCGAGGTTAGCGAGCGAAGCGAGCTTTTTTTTAGACAAATTTAACATGTGACACTTGATTTTGCTAACGGTTTTCTAAGAAAAAGATGGATGGTTGTTGGTTCCGAACTGTAAAATAATTTGCTTGCAAAATATACATGAAATTAATTTGCGAGCGAAGCGAGCATCGTGGTTAGCGAGCGAAGCGAGCCGAAATTTTTTATACAATTATAACATTACGACACTTGATTATGCTAACGGTATTCTAATAAAAAGAGGGGTTGTTGTCGGTTCCTGACAATTAGTTGTTTGGCTCATAAAGCTAATATGCGAGCGAAGCGAGTCACTTTGTCACACCATTTTACCCCTTGCCGAAAGTTATTTTAAAAACCCTGAAATAAGTGTTCATTTATTTTGTATTTAAAGTATTGTATTGTAACCAAGTTTCGAACCAACCGCACCACTCGTTATAAAGTTCCCATACAAAGATTTGGGGTGGGAGGGTCATGGCCCTGGGATCGAGCCTGCCTAGTCATTGCAAGGCTCTACCAAGGTAGGTACCTATAGGTATTGAAATTTTGATGAAAAAAAGTCGGAGCCGCGCATATTATAAAACAAAGTAATTCGCCCCCAGCTCAGCGTCTCTTTGTTTGTTTGTTCGCGATATAACTCTAAACTACTGAACGGATTTTCATTTGGTTTTCACCAATAGACAGACAGAGTGATTCATGAGGAAGGTTTAAGTAGGTGTATAATTCGTTAAGTTTTTGTGTAAATTGGTTGAAATATGACGAAGATTGTTGAAAATGTCGAAAAAATATATCCGACTGGGAGTTTTCATAGAAAAAGGTGCCTAATCCTTTTGAGATATAAACAAAATAATGTAGGAAGGCATTTTATATTATTAAGTATTATTATTTTATAGGTAAGTATACAGAAAAGCCCAAAATGGAATTTGCTGATAGGTTTACTAATGCCTAGGTATAAAGATTTTCTGTAGTCGGTTTGCTGCGCGAGGCCCCTACAAGCGCGAGGCCCCGGGCGAGTGCCCTGCTCGCCACCCCCAAAGGCCGCCACTGCCACGGGAACCATACATTTTCCCGCGATTAAAAGTAGCCTATGTGTTATTCCAGAACCTAAACTATCTACATTCCAAATTTCATCAAAATCGGTTTAGTAGTTATGGGGATACTTGGTAACGAACATTCACCTATATAATATTAATAGAATTTTATTACAGAAATATTTCTTTTGGAACCACTCCATAGGTTTTTTCTAAAAATAATATATAATAAAGTACAGACTGAATTCTGGAGTTAAGATCTCCATACTGACCTGAATCTCATCATTCTGTGGCTTCACATGCATATAATGCACATTCAGACCATTAATCTTGGTTGTGTAATGGTTGAAAATGTTCAGAAATCTCTCTCGCTCCTTAAAGTTGTAGCTATTCGCCCAGTAGTCCACCACTTGTGTTAGGAAGATGGAATTGAAGCCGTATGTGAAACCAGCGTTCTCTAAAGGCTGGGGTAGAGGGCGTCGGTGTAGTAGACGCTCTTTTAAGTCATTTACTATCTGCGGAATAGTGAATTTTTGTTAGGCCCTGACATTTTAACGTGAATGTTGTTTGAAATAATGCAGTTTTTTTTTTTTTTTTTTTTTTTAAGGAACTTTTGTCGGTGTCCGACTATGCCAGTTCCATAAAGTCTTCTACTTTTAATGCAGATTTAGTTTGGAGATACATGAAACAATACACAGACAATTTAGTAACTTGAGTTTTCTGTTATGTTTATGTTTGTATAAAAACAGTTAGTTTTAGTCCTAAAATAATCACTTTGTAATTTTATTTATGAATCAGATTATGTCTTGATTTGAATCTTATGTGATTCAGGTAAAGGAATCGCAAAAACCGATTTAGCCCCAAAATAGGGCACCATAATAATTTGTAGAATCCTGATATTCATAGATTAATTAATTAATTCATAGACTATTGGTAAAGCTATGATGGGGGCCTTCAAGTAGCCAGAAAAATATAAAGCTTAATTCTAGTTCCTATTTACTAATAGTTATGGTGTTAGAGCTACTCACAACATCAGAAAATTCAATTTGGTAAGGTTTGATGCTGTCATCGGGTTTCACATCCATGGGGTAAGTTCCCCAGTACTCGTCTAAGTCTACTTCCGGAAGGGGAGGTGGGGCGGTCCATTGCTTAAAGCAGTATACTGTCGCAAACCCAAGGATGAGGATGAACACGTATATAAGCTTATCAATCTGAAAATAATGCACTTTAAATTATGTATTGAGATAATATTATGTACCTACCTACATATTGTGGTAAGTAATAATATGAAAAAATGTTGGGTATACAAATTTTTACATACCTTCTGTAATTTTAGCAAACTCATTGAAGCAGGGTCAGAGTCTGAGAGTTATCACAAAACAATTACAAGGCAAAATTAAAACAAAACATTAGCTAAAATAGGTACCTACTAATTGTTCACTTCTACTTGAATTTGTTCAATGCTACAGTATGCATGATGGATCTAGGCTTTCATGAAGTTAGCCATTTCGATTCGCAGTGTAGCTTTTTCATACTAAATTTTGTACTGCACAATGGCTAGCTTCACGAATGCCTAGAATCCTAGATCCATTGTGTACTATACTATGTACCTACATAGTATAGTAATAGAGTTCTAGACATACCGTTCTACCCGGCAAATCAGTTTCCTTCTTTTCTTCAGGTTTATTTATGGTTGTTTCTATAGTTTTTCTGTTTGTTTTGGTCGACATCTCTGATAGTGTAACCGGTCTTTTCACCGGTAACTACGATAGGCGAAGAGTTCTAAAATAAAGAACAATACACCATCAAAATAAACACCATCATAGGTAAATAGAAATTTATGATGATTGAAACTAACATTCTTCTTTCAGTCCATTGAAAAATAAAGTAAATTCAGCGCAATCAATGTTAAATAGATACGAGGAATCACAGGTTACCGTATCGACTAACCTGGCTGCCCTCCTTGGCTACTTCTTTCTTGCTTCTGCTAAACAGGTAGACTAGACCGTATGAAAATCAGCGTACAACGTACAGTGCACCATGCTGTGCAGTGATGTTTTTTGCGATTACTAGCTTTAAAATGTATTTTAATATCAATATAATTTCATTTTCAATAAAATCCTAGCTAGCTGGGTGATATGTTGTCTGTCTGTTCTGTCATCTATCTGTCAGTGTATCTGTCACTGTCAGTTTTCAATTTAAAAAAAAAATCCGCTTTGTTTCTTCATTATTTTGGCTTCGCACGGCCGGCCTGTGCATTCAGACTGTCTAGAAATATTTCAAGTCTAGATCTTCGGATCTTCTAGTTTACGATGAAATATAAAAACTTTGAAATTGTAGAAGATAGTTGAAAAAAGTGGTTTTTTACATTATTTATGTGTAAAATATTCAAAGTAATTCTGCATTCTCTACTGTAATATTGTTCGTAAAAAATCAATGTGTAGGAAGAAATCCGAGTTAACGACTTTACGTGTGAGACAAAATAGCCCTGCAAGGTTGGCCACTCTGATCTGAGAAAATGGGTATGAATGAGAGAATGGAGAAGCTTGGGGATGCTTTCTTGATAACTTTTTATCTATTCAGGACTTATTCAGGACGGTTGAACCTACTGCTGGATATTTAGACCTTTTGATACGAACAAGAGGCAACTACCCTCCCGAACGATGGTCACGGAGGTTAGAATGGCCTCTACTACCTATTTATTCCGTGCCTCTACCGCAATTCCATAAAATGCTCACTTACGTAGGTAGGTGCTTTGTTTTTTCTTGTCACTCTCACTCAAGTCACTCATGTCCATGTGTGCGAACACACACGGCGCGAGTCATCCAAGTAGGTAAGTACCAACCCTATAGCAAGTCAGCGGACTTTTATAGGCCGTTAGAGCAGAATCACAATATGTATTGAACTTTAAGCAGTCTCTTTTTACTCTCAGTCAATGAAAAGAGACGGCGCATACCTACCTAGTTTAATTCCTATTTTGATTCGATTTGATGAAGCGACGCAGTAACAAGTAGCAAGTCTTCTTCGCCTCTCTTAACTTCTCGTGGGATGTGGGTACCTACCTACCTACCTACCTTACACTTCAGTGTAGTGTAGGTGTTCTAATCTAACCTTTAGAAAATTGTTCAAATTCGCACTACCTACGGACGTACCTACATAGGTACCTAATAGAAAAGTACCTAGGTAAGTAGGTACCTACATAAAATAAAAGTGTGAAGTAAAATGAAATAAAATTAAAATGAACGCCTTGTCACAATGCCACAATCTGGGCCGGCTTAATTGAACTTGCGGGGCCAATATAGCCAGCATTTTTCCTTTTAATTTTTCCACTGAACCGCAGCGACTGAAACTAGGGCTGGGAGGTTGACAAAAAAGTACCTACTCTATCTGCTTAGCAGGTAGGGAGGTAAAATCTAGGTATCTGCTGCACTTCTGCAGGCTACCTACATAATAATGATGTACCTACTTACTTAATAGTTTGAATTTGAACTTAGGACTGAACCGATTTTTAATCCATTCTATTTAATCAATCAATTTCATAATGTGTGATGAATGAATTTAGATACCTATAGTATTTTTTGGGAGCTTATAAGATTAACGAACTTTACATCTTTACGTAGATTATTTTATACAGTGTCAGGAGGCAATCTTTGCCTACACTTATCGGGACACTGTAGTGCCTGGGACATTTGAGATGGAGTAGGCTTGCCCAGCACCTACACCATCCTCTCAACAGGAAAGACATGTTCAATACGTGTGGGGCTGACTAAGCCGCGGGTTTCCTCACGATGTTTTCCTTCATCGTTTAGAGCTCGTATTAATGCGTACTTATATACATTTTTCAAAACGAAAAATCCATTGATGCACGGCCAGGATTCGAACCCACGACCTCGAGGTACTTACCCCTCAGCTAACACGGCTCTAAGGTTATGGCTTTCATTATAGTCATCATGAAATTTTGCATAGGTACTAGGTAGGTACCTACCTCGCCTAAACGTTTTAGGGGTAGGTACCTACAGAAAAGGACTAAGTAGGTACTTACCTACTTTCGTTATCCACATCATAGGTAACTAACTAATCTTATTTAGTGCACAAAATATAAAGTTTTAAGTACATAAGTAAGTAAGTATTTTATTTGAAACATAAAAGCATCCAAATAACATGGGGGTGTGGCACGCTCCGTGGCAGCCCTAGGCAGTGTCTCCATATGAAAATTAAGGATTACCGTGTTACCAGGGTGAAAATACGGTGTTTTACGGTGTGTCAGTTAAAAATTTACCGTAATTACCGTGTACCTAATGTTAAAGTGTATGGTAAAATTGGTAAATAAGTAGATAAAAAACAAATTATAGAGAATTTAAAAGCAATAATTAAATTACAATCAAAATTTAATTTTTAATACCTACCTACTTATTATTAATTGTTACATGTTTCTAATTTTTTGTAATGAATTTAAACCTACTTACTTATAAAAAACTAGTTCCATAAGACGACAATTTCTTTTTCGTAAATAGAAGCATTCATTTTGCTGATCATTTCTTTAGTGGGCATGAAATCAACACAGGTTTTTCCTCTTCTTTTTATCGACTGTTTTTAAAAAGTAAACAGTAGGGTTTTTCCCCTGAACTAGGTGCTGAGTGTTGCCATCTAAAATTTTGTGTTTTAAAAAGTTACGTTTCGTTACACGTACCTAATCAAAAAAATATCAAAAATGCGAAAAGTTATTCATCACCTTATTACGGTAGAATTACGACACGGTAATGCACGTTGACCGTTGACCGTAGATTATGTCAGATTACGGTGCATCTACGGTAATTACCGTGTATATGGAGACACTGGCCCTAGGTAACACCCACCACGCTTTCATCGCGCTATCACGGCTCTCAGCCTGTCACCATTTTCCCATTTTTCCCGCTCATCCCTGTTCCCATTTCAAACGAAGCTTTTAGTTTTCCCGTACACGGGATTTAGCACCGTAATGACATGGGGTTTCAGGACTTCGGGATTAATATTGTAAATCATGCGACGGAACTTACGTATTTGCGGCGAGGCATAGATTAGCAATGCGGTTTTTCGAATGAATCCTTTTGCATTTATGGTGGAATTGAATATTGGTTACTTTCGTATTTAAATTAATTTATTATTTATCGAGCTCGTCCAGGCAGTAGTTCTGCGGCTGAATGTAATGAACTGATAATAAAATGTCACTCCTTTTTTATTGCTGAATCTAGGTCCTACTGGTGTTTAATACCTACTTAATTATATTAAGTAGGTAGGTACTCACATAAGTATATAAAAGTAACAGTATAGGTAGGCACTTACATACCTATGAATCTAACTGGTAGGGTAAGTAGATAGACGTATCCATAAAATTAATTAATCACTTACTTAAATCGGTAGAAACAAGTCTAAAATACCTAGATACCTTGTTACCTACCCAATGAAAATAGTTTTGTCAGTACCACCTACCTACATAAACCAGAAAGTTTAGGTAAGTACTTACCGACTTGCTACGCTGAGACTTCTTATCTTTGGGAAACAGCCGTCAAGTTACTAAGCTTTTCATGGTAGGTAGTAGCAGTACCTATATACTAAGTATACCTTCTTATCGACAGTTTGCTTACTGACCAACTTCTATATAAACGTTGCCGATCTATATAAGTGATTTTATTATTCGGGCAACATTTATCAAACTTTTTACTTAGAATAAATTCTGTTTTGAAACGAAGTTAGTTCAAAATAGGATTTATTTATTCTAAGAGTGGGCGGGCAAAATTGTTCGGTTGAACATCAATACCTAATTAAAAAAACCTCGTAGGAATTTAGGTAATCTTGGTAGATACCTAGGTACCTAATATAATACCTACCTGCTTAATGAGTATAATATACATACTTAATAAGTACTATAGATGATGATCTACTATCAAGATACCTAGTAGAGCAAGAAAGAGCTTACAAAAGCACAAAATGAGGTGACATTTTCCTTACGGTCCACGAGACGACCTCACCTATCGTTACGTAACAGCTTCCTTCCTCCGAATCCGACGATTATCCCTCCAACTACCCTCTGAAACCAAAAAGGACTTTAGCATTGTGGTTATTAGGTGGAGTTTTGGTTGGAGGGTGGTTAATACAAGGGTGTGCCTTAAGTGGGTTTAGATAACGTCACAGGTTAGCTTAGCAACGAGTCTCGCTTGACGCTCCGCTTTTAGAGGGATGGGGATTTAGCCAATATTGGCTAAGATTTATGGTTGCCAGTAGTTACGTTTTCATTTTATTTAAAATCACCCATCGTCATTTTATATTTCTCTACGAGTTATACTTACGGTAACTAGGTATCGGTACCCTACTTACTTACATCCTTACATTAAAGATTACTTTTATCACTTCATTTTTGGAATCAATTGACTCGTTGAGAAATGTTTCTACTCTAAATTTACCACACTCTCTCTCTCCTTAGCGTTATTATTCACATCTGATGGTGGAAGCCACGTTCGGAAGCTATAATGTTATGAACTGAAATACGTACTTAAATCTGATTTCTAGACGCCTTTTGGTGGTATGACGCAGGTATCTATCAATTTATCCGATTGCCATTTGGACTCATAAAGGCGCTATCGAAGTTAGAGCATCTAAGAATAGATAATAATACTGTTAGAGTCATCGCCGTTGGCGTTGGAGGGTCTCGTTATGCTTTACAATCTTCAAGATTGTTGTAATCATGTCGCCATCAAGACCACACATGACACAATTATTTTTTAACATTGTGCCTACAGTTGTAGTAACTGTTAGTAGGAAGATTCGAGGTAATTCGAAGTAAATTATTAATTCGAGGTAATTCGAAGTAAATTAATATAAGATTCGAAGTAAATTATTTTTGTATTCAAAGTAAAGGCGTTGAGTGTCAGCCCTGCGCATCTCGTTACGAGCGGCCTCAGAGTCATCAGATAAGGGCGGGTGCTCAAGTTTAATTGAATTCGCAAAGTTCCGCCACCCCACCCCGCGTTCTGATTGGCGCGCGGCCCGTCAAAGACATTGTTGCGAACGTAGGGCTATACTACATCTAATAGATTGCTGGAGTCTTTGTGGTTTAAAATTGATGTGGCTAGTTCGGAATAAGTTTGTTTAATTAAATCGGTTTATAAGTCGAAGCAGTAGGCTAGATGAACTACATAGACATGCTACGAACTACGAGCTTCACTACCTACCTACTTATAAATTTTTCGAACAAAAAATCCAATGATACACGCCCGGGTTCGAACCCACGACCTTCGGATTGAAAGTCGAGGCATTATCCCACTCGACCAGCACTGCTCGTATTTTATTGTTATAAGTAGGTATATATGTTACGGGCAACTTGATTAATCGGGCAGTATTCATATGGACCGGTCATTATGCATAATGACCAAGAGCGTCGGGCAGTTTGATAAATTTATTACTTTGACCGGTCCATATTCATAATGCCCGACGGCCCGTGGTCCATTTAATAAATCAACGTTTGAATTTATCACTTAGACCGGGCAGTATGAATAGTGCCCTACTTCTAGCCGGGCAATGTGATAAATTGGATTAGAATCTGTAGGTTAGGTTATGTTAGGTTAGTAAAAAACTACGCGCGAGGCGAGCGAAGCGTGCCGCGGTAGCGGCCGCCGAAGCGCCAGAAATGTAGTAAATCAAATAAAACACTGCAATTCATCTAATTTATTACATTGCCCAAGATAGGGTGGTCATTATTCATAATGACCGGGCAAAGTGATTAATCATGCAGTTTTTATCACATTGCCCAATTGACCCGGTCATTATGCATACGGACCGGTCATTATTCATAATGACCGGATTTATCACATTGCCCGTAACATATACACCGTTAATTCTGGGTCAGTTTAAAGCCAGCACCCACTGCTTGTATTGCTTAATCGTATTCGTGTCGTTGGTTTAGTTTTTGAATTTGATAAGTATTTCATACGAAACTAAATAGTTGAAAAGATTAACAAAAGTGAGGAAAACACTTGGTAAGGTGTCGTAGGCACGCAGAGCTAATGACCTAGGTATGTATGTATGACTACGACGTAGCATAGACTCTACGCCATAGCAACAGCTGAGCACAGAGCACGTATCTCCGTGATTTATCCTGCCTATGTTTCGTGATATTATTAATTGCAAAAAAATAGATCTCATTTTTATTATTATTTTTGAGTAAGGTTATCGATATAGATTACGTAGGCGCCGGCTTTAAACTGACCAAAAATAAACGGTGCATAGTAGAGTTGATATATTCACAAAGAAGAAATTATTTTTATTCTACCTTAATTATCATGATTACAATCTCTACATAAAAAAAAATATGTTGTAAGATTGACGCAAATTTTATTTCATGCTTGGCATCGTAAAATGTTACAATATGCTTTCAAAAGTATTTCTTCTAGATTCTTCCGTAGAAAGAATGTTGTCATACTACGGCAGCAGGTAAATGGAATAAGGTAAGGTACCTACTACAAAATGTAAATGAAAAGTAAGACCTTATTAGGTACCTAGGTCCTTATATCTTCATAATTACTATTTACTCGCAGCGCCTTCGCGGCGTAGCCCCCGTAGTGTTGGTATTCGGTGATGATGATGATGATGATGAAAAGTAGCCTACAATAGGCTATATTATGGGCTATAACCTCCCTCAAGAGTTTAGCCATCAAATGCAAAAATAATTTTTCAAATTATCTTCCTCTTTTTACCGTAGTGCCATGATTTGAAAGTAAATTCTTAGTAAAGTAAAATAAAATCTACAAAGAGACTGGTACTTACCTACTTTTAATTTTATTGTCCCAAAAAAGACATTCATTATAATTATAATCTACTCTCAATTTAAAGCCTACCACAAAATAGTCATTTCATTACAACCAACATGTGTGACGAGGAATGCATTTCGCAAACCTCTGGCGAGCTAACTTTCACTGTAACTTGAACCTTATTCTTTCACAATAAGAATACAAGATATTTTTGAGAGGTAAGTTTGTAGTTGTTTTTATGTAATCTGCAAGGTTGGTGTGATGCCAGAATTAGTTCCACTTTTAAATCTAGACCGGATGTGAGAGATCGTGATGGGAGATCCAAGATGGCGGTTTGTAAGACAAAGGAATTTGAAAATCGAAATTGATGCTGAAATTGTTGCTGTTGTAGATTTTTTTTGGCTGTTTCTTTTGTGTACAGTGCCTTAGGGCATAACTTTTATACATATTTTCAAGACAAACGTCAACGAACTTAAAAAAAAAACAAATAAAAAATTAAAAGTGAAACCATTTGAAAATGGAATTCACAGATTAGGTAGAGATATGGAATTCATCCAGAATTACTGCTACGTCGTAGTCGTAGCTCGTAGCATGCTACGCCGTAGTCAACTGGAATTGCTTAAAAACTAAACGTTTTTGGACAAGCTAAAGACCAACAAAGAACTAGCTCATACGTATATTCATAAATATAACATACAACAAAAATAATTGGACGCTATTTGCTATCTAATCCGAGTTACAAGCGTAAAAGTACGAAAATAATTAATCTGTTGTAAAACTCACTTTAATTACCTAGAAATAATTTTGTTAATTTAATTTTGTTAAGATCGACCGTATTTTTCGGAGCGGTTGTGAAAACGAGAAGTTGTTGATAACCAATACTATCAATTTTAATTTTAAAACCACATTGATTTTCATTGTCTTTCCTAGAGGCAATTCGGTCTACCTTTTGTTTGAAAATGATACATTTGCCACACCTCGTTGGTGCTTCTAAATTGCATTTCGCTATAATTAAATAGCAGCCTGAACAAATTACTAGCACGTAGCTATTGCTTCATAACTAGATTAATATTCAGGTGATTGATGTACAGTTAGCGACTAAAATCGATAAACATTTTGAGTTTTTCCATGTCACTTTTTCTTCACTATCACGCTATGTTCGAAATTGGTAATTTTGTTTGAAATTGAAGCAGGGCAAAGCATCTAATATTAGATTATGACTCCGCGGGTTCTGTAGGTACCTAGTATATAAAAATTTAAAACTCAAAATATTCATCGATTTTTCTTAACGTACAATAATGTTTAGCTGCTTCGGGGCCCTATGATAGTTGGTATGAGCTATTGGTTAACTAAAAGTCAGAGTTCTTAGGCCGCCTGAAGTTAGTTTAAGTTAGTTTAAGTTTTAAGTTAGTTTACCTTTAGTGTACCGGCAGTAAAGTCATTACTTTACTGCCGGTACAGAGCGTTAAGTTACTAATAACTCATCAATTTTGTGAACGCGGAAAACGTCTTTTAACTTTGATGAGTTTGAACTTAAGATCTATTAAGAACGACTGAGTAAGCTTAAACCCTATAATAAAAAATACTCTTTTTGAGAGTTTTTTTATTTTTTTTCAGTTGCTTAAATAAGTGCGGGGTATTGATCACTAGGTAATTAGGTATACTATTTCCAGGGATTAAAAGGTGACTTAGATTTTATGAAAGAGAGAAGATTTTCAGTTACTCCACAACTTTCTCGGATTCGTAGAAGCAAACCCTCAAATTGTTTACTCTACCTTGTTAACCTGTTTGTCTAAGATTACGAGTTTTTTGTGGCAACTGTACTTAGAGCAATTCCTTAGAGCACCTTCATTATTAAAATAAAATAAAAATCGTTTATTTCAGACAACTTACAGTCCATAAAGCTACAACTGAACCACCTAAAAATCTAAACACACTAATATGAACTTTACTTATATAAATGAAAGACTATTTTCCTACAACAGGCACTCAGTGCATATAGGTTCTATTATTAGAATTCAGAAACCACTGTTGCTCTCTAAAAACAAACAGCGTAAAACGAAAGTTTTCTAAAAAATGTGTGTTGGTTCTGTGAATGTAAATCGGATCTCGATGTGTGGCTGTGACTAAGCAGATGTACCTACAGGGTGATTCAGTAGCTTATGTACTGAATGAAAATGTGACTCAAATATGTCTAATTCTCATCGTATTCAAATTACTAATTTCAAACTATTCGGATTTGAAAAAATATTTCTGCATTTGGTAGCTTAATTCTTAAGAGCCTACTGAGGTGAATTTGTCAAAATAGAGGTTTACCGTTTTAAAGATTTTCTTAAAGCAAATCGTATTAAGATAGTGAAAAACATACTCTAAGTACTACCAATGAACTGATCTACACTGTGGGCTATTTCATATTTCAATATTTTATGTATTTTTTTAGTAAATTACTGGACAAAGTACACAAAATATGAGCGCGGGGTTTTAAGCCTGACCGAACACTAAATTACTCAATTGAATTAAAAAATACGAAAACAACAACTTCAATATTTTATCTATCCTGTGCTCTATTTTTTTTTTCGTAGGTGTAGCTATATTCAACACATTATAGGCAAGAAAGTTGAAGATAAAACTCTCCATACATTTTTTCTATGGAGTAGCTACTATGAATAAAAGGACGATTCATTGCCAAAAATCGTCAGACGGCCGCGGCCATTGGAGCTGGGAGCACGTCACATTGCGTAAATACTATTAGCTAAGCTGTGGCAGAGCCAGTGACGTCACGTGACTGTGTTCTTACATGAGAAGCGGTCGCGTAAACGTGCTATGTCATATTTTCGATAAAATCAGATTACAGTATGTAAGGCATCTTTTGATAAAGATTTTGCCTGGCATAAAAAATGGACTATTTTCTATCAGCATAGGTACCTAAGTAGTAAGTAAGTGCCTATAGGTAAGTATACGTACGGAAGCATGCACATCCACATAGAAAGCTTTACAATCATTTTATGTTTTTATCATCTGGATTAAGTGATGATGATGCTGATGATGATGATTGTGGGGGTTGGCCTACAGTGGGTGGTGGAGGTGGAAATGATAACTCGGTGGTGATGGTAGTGGACTGTATTTCTTTGTTCTTATAGTAGGTACACCGCTGGATTCCTATTCTGCTACTGCTTGTTGACTTTTTCTTGGTTGATGTGTTGCTGTACTGAGCTCTCGAGTTGAACTGAATATAATAAAAATAGCTCCTGTATTTATACAAAATGACATCGATTAATAACCAATCAGAATATTGCTACCAAAAATTCCTCCAATTAAACAGTCGGACTTAATTTCCATACCGAGGTTATAAATATTGGCTACGCGAACTATAGGTACCTCATTATTCTTTCGACCGTCGCGTAGCAACCATCTTAAAATAGCATATTTCAGCCGTAAAACTAATTATATCTAGGTATCTCGATATAATCAAACATAAGTCTAAGTTTACATAGGTCATCATAAAAAACAGGCTAAAAACTTCAGACTTCCAAATAAAAACACAACATAAGTTTATACAATTCAAAATAATTAACTAGGCTAAAAACTTCAGACTTCTAAATAAAAACACAACATAAGTTTATACAATTCAAAATAATTAACCAGGCTAAAAACTTCAGACTTCCAAATAAAAACACAACATAAGTTTATACAATTCAAAATAATTAACCAGGCTAAAAACTTCAGACTTCCAAATAAAAACACAACATAAGTTTATACAATTCAAAATAATTAACCAGGCTAAAAACTTCAGACTTCCAAATAAAAACACAACATAAGTTTATACAATTCAAAATAATTAACCAGGCTAAAAACCTTAGACTTCAAATAAAACACACTAAGTCTAAGTTTATACAATTAAATTACCTAACCAGGCTAAAAACTTTAAACTATACGAAGTTGTCCGTAACAATGATGCTGATGATGATGATGCTGATGATGATGATGATGATGATGATGATCGTGGAACTTTTTATTGATATGGGTATCAAATGAAAGATTTTGATGAGCGAAACACAATCATCATCGTCATCGTCATATCTTTATCTTTTTATATCGTCATGACTTCATAACTTCGTGACTTCGTATCTTCGTAACTTCGTAACTTCGTGACTTCGTGACTTCGTGACTTCGTAACTTCGTTTCTTCGTGACTTCGTATCTTCGTAACTTCGCAACTTCGCAACTTCGTATCTTCGCAACTTCGTATCTTCGTATCTTCTTATCTTCGTAACTTCGCAACTTCGCATCTTAGCAACTTCGTATCTTCGTATCTTCATAACTTCGTAAATTCGCAACTTCGCAACTTCACAACTTCGTATCTTCGTAACTTCGCATCTTCGTAACTTCGTATCTTCATGACTTCGTAACTTCGTATCTTCTTACCTTCGTATCTTCGCAACTTCGCAACTTCGTATCTTCGTAACTTCGTATCTTCAAAACTTCGTAACTTCGTTTCGTACCTTCGTAACTTCATACCTTCGTAACTTCGTATCTTTGCAACTTCGCAACTTCGCATCTTCGCATCTTCGCATCTTCGCATCTTCGTTTCTTCGTAACTTCATAACTTCGCAACTTCGCAACTTCGTATCTTCGTAACTTCGTATCTTCAAAACTTCGTAACTTAGTATCTTCGTAACTTCGTTTCGTACCTTCGTAACTTCGTATCTTTGCAACTTCGCAACTTCGTATCTTCGTATCTTTGTATCTTCGTATCTTCGCAACTTCGCAACTTCGTATCTTCATAACTTCGCAACTTCGCAACTTCACAACTTCGTATCTTCGTAACTTCGCATCTTCGTAACTTCGTAACTTCGTATCTTCGCAACTTCGCAACTTCGTATCTTCACAACTTCGCAACTTCGCAACTTCACAACTTCGTATCTTCATAACTTCGTAACTTCACAACTTTGTATCTTCGTAACTTCGCATCTTCGTAACTTCGTAACTTCGTAACTTCACAACTTCGTAACTTCGTAACTTCGTATCTTCGTAACTTCGCAACTTCGCACCTTCGTATCTAGAAGTTACGACGTTGCGAAGCTACGAAGATACGAAGATACGAATTTACGAAGATGTGAAGATACGAAGTTGCGAAGTTACGAAGTTACGAAGATACGAAGATACGAAGATACAAAGTTACGAAGATACGAATTTGCGAAGTTGCGAAGTTACGAAGTTGCGAAGTTGCGAAGGTGTGAAGTTACGAAGTTACGAAGATGCAAAGTTGCGAAGATGCGAAGTTGATAAGTTACGAAGATACGAAGATATGAAGATACGAAGTTGCGAAGATATGAAGATACGAAGTTGCGAAGTTACGAAGATACGAAGTTACGAAGATACGAATTTGCGAAGTTGCGAAGTTACGAAGTTGCGAAGGTGTGAAGTTACGAAGATACGAAGATACGAAGTTTTTCATATGGTCATAACTTCATATCTTCGTTCCTTCGTAACTCCGTGATTTCGTATTTTCGTGACTTCGTGACTTCGTAACTTCGTATCTTCGTATCTTCAAAACTTCGTAACTTCGTAACTTCGCAACTTCGCAACTTCACAACTTCGCAACTTCGTATCTTCATATTTTCTAGATACGAAGGTGCGAAGTTGCGAAGATACGAAGTTACGAAGTTGCGAAGCTACGAAGATATGAAGTTACGAAGATATGAAGATACGAAGTTGCGAAGTTACGAAGTTACGAAGATACGAAGATACGAAGTTACGAAGATACGAATTTGCGAAGTTGCGAAGTTACGAAGTTGCGAAGTTGCGAAAGTGTGAAGTTACGAAGTTACGAAGATACGAAGTTGCGAAGATGCGAAGTTGATAAGTTACGAAGATACGAAGTTATGAAGATACGAAGTTGCGAAGTTACGAAGATAGGAAGATAGGAAGATACGAAGTTACGAAGTTACGAAGTTACGAAGTTACGAAGTTGCGAAGTTGCGAAGTTACGAAGATGCGAAGATGTGAAGTTGCGAAGTTACGAAGACACACACACACACACGCTGCACACACATACCACGAAAGTGCTTGGTTGTATGTAACTATTTTTATTCTTATTGTTATTTACTTTTCTCTAAAACCTATACTACCTAGTGACTAGACATTATTTAACACACGGGAATCACTCACGTAAAATTATCGTCGATTTGGTTTAGATTTGAAAGTGAAATAGTACCTAGTGACTGTCGTAATATATGTTTTACTCTAAAAAATGTAAATCCGTCATTGGCTGTAAGAAACATTTATAAGTCGATTTATTACTACTAAGAGCTGTGGATTTTGTCTAATAAATAAATAAATAAGATGCGAAGTTTTTTCAAATCTGACTTGTAGAATATCGCGTTCAAACAAACAAACAAACTCTTTCGCTTTACAGAATTGGTATTAGATTGGTATAGATGTCAATACAAAATCGTTATGAAGTTATAAATTTTAAAACGTAAAAAATGTTTGCCGAAACTTTGACCGCTTTGTGTCAGAGCGGCCCGCACTGCGTGGCGCTTTCAATGTGTGCGTTCTACGCACACAAGCTTGAGCGCTACGTTTCCCGCCCGTAAATACCTAAAACTGACGAGCGGCATAGCGTCGGAGCCCTCTTAAGGAAGGTTATAGTTATAGGCTATTTTTCATCATTTATTTAAGTATTTATTTTTTCATCATTATCATCATACCATATACCATTACTACGTGCGGTGCTCCTTATGTTTTAAATAGAATAATCATTCTGTGTTGTTTTTTAATTCAAGAAAATGTCCACATTTATTATATACTTACTGTTCGCATTCTAATGAATTTTAGATTGATGATTAAATTGCGTTCATTCTTTCGGACTTTGGTTATTATATTTTGGCTGTATTATATAAACACATCATCCTGTATACAAAGTGGCTGTTAGGTAATTGCATTCTAATGGGATTGTTATAAAGCTGTTTTTACTGGTCTTAGATTAGAACGAGCTAATGTGTTGTGCTACGCTTACAAAATTTGATCGTTTTTAGAAGATGTTTTTCTGCTATTAACTTAATGATAATGAGAATAGGAAGCTATATAAATGAAGTTTTATAACTCTATATCGGATAATACTTTTTTATAAACTTTCTGCGCCCACAACACAATGGACAAAGCAGTTAGAACATGTTGTAACTGCTTTGTCCTTTGTGTTGTGGGCGCAGTGATTCCTCCTTTAAAGGGTCAGCAGCGCGAGTGTGACTCCTCTGGTGTCACAGGCGTCCATAGGGGTAACCTATCAATCTTTCGAAAAACGATACACCGAATTTTGAAATCCATAAAACGTTTGATAGAAACTCGAAATCCAGATACTATGTTTTACATAATTTTATTACTCCGATAAAACGTTTCACAGAAGTCTCATTTGACAGAAACACTAATGCCAGATTATCAGTTCGTTTTTTTTTTCATTCGACAACAGTATCCATAAACCTTATTTTAAAAGAAAGAAGTAACGCTTACCAGAGAATTTCCAGCCATATAAAACCTTTTCCATCTTACTCAATTTACGTAATTTGTGTTGCTTTTCATGTTGCGTCTGTCTTACCGTAAAACGAAACGTTTTTAGGTTACTATCGTTCTCAGAACCGAATCTGCCCACCCCGACTTCCACGTAGTCTTGTCTGTCCTACCCTAGAGTGTTTTTATGAACTCGGAGGCGCGAAGGGAGATGCAGCCCCCGCCCGCTGTGACAAAACGCGGCACCAGCACGAGCTGGAGCGGCTGAGGCTGGTCGCCGCCGAAGGTGGCGACCAAACAGCCGAAGCTGCAAAGGCTCGTGCTGATGCCGCGTTTTGTTACGCAAGGGCGGAGGGGCTGCACTTCCCGAAGCGCCGGAGCCGTCACAATTTCGAAATGTATGGAAGATTTAGGTTAAATTTTGATAATTTTCCAAAAGTGTTTGGTGAGGTTACTTCACCATCTAGCACGAAATTAGTTAGGAAATGTTAAAGGTAGGTAATAAAAAAAAGTAACTAGGTAGGTACAATATTTATTAGATATCTACCTACAGTACCTACTTCAAGCTACATAATGGACATCGGTCATTTAATTTTATGGTACCTAGTATTTATAACGCTCTGAATTATTACTAGATGGCGCTACTAGTAGGCGTTTAGAAAGATTGAATACAAAATTTTGTAATAGGTCTTTCCTGAACCATGATTTTTCGGCATCACAAAATATATGGAAAACAAATTATATGGAAAACAAAAATGCGGTAAAGTGAATTATCTGGATGTTAAAATTTCTGGAAAATGTTTAGATGTATTTTGTATTTCTGTCTTGTAAAAAAAAAACAAATGAAAATCTGGCTTATGAATTTATGGAATTCGAATTCCTGTATTATGAAAAAAAAGAAATCAAAAATCTGTCAAACGTTCCTATGGATTTCAAAAATCTGTCTTGTATTTTTAGTGACATAAATACGTAACCGTCCATAGGCTACGGTAATCGCTTACTATCAGGTGGGCCGTAAGCTTGTCTGATTCCTTAGTAGTATAAGTACTTATAAAAAAATCTCCCCAATTGTTTCCATCTCTCTCGGCCTTTTAAAAACTGAAAAATGCTAATGACTGTACTATCCCTATTAAAAATGCCTAGGGGTAGATTGGTAGTAAAACAAGGCAGATATTGTGTGGTGCCTGCAAAAAAACAATATAAAGTTTATTTGCACAAATAAATTGGCTCTTTAAAATGTATATTTGCTTTTCATAAATTAATTTTATAAATAGGACAATTTATTCTTGCAATACCAGGTGGAGTGACGATCTGCGAAAGGCTGCCGGCACAAGTTGGATGCGTCAAGCTAAAGACAGGGCGCGATGGCGCTCATTAGGGGAGGCCTATGTCCAGCAGTGGACTGCTAAAGGCTGATGATGATGATGATTCTTGCAATGCTGTATGCCCGACGCGTCACACATCAGAGCGAAGAAAGGCAGTCAATATAAAGGAAGGCATTATCAAAGTATGCAGATTAATTATCAAGTGTTACATTCAAAATAATCGCTTCCATTACCCACCTGTAACTATCCGGCGGTTACGGCCTACGTAACACAATTATATTGTCTGACTTATTATGAAATTGCCCGCTCTACTGCGCCCTACGTCATTTTAATTATTCCTACGTCTTATTATCTATTATTGATTAAGGTATCTACCTAGCAAGTTAGTAATCTAATTGGTGGCCATAGGCTTGCTGTAGGTATGTTACTTGGATCAAGCAATAGGAGTTCCAGATAAATAAACTATGTAAATCACCACCTATAAATCTGCCATTGTTTTTTAAATGTGACAATCAACAAAACTTTATCATTCTTTTTTTTCAATTGCAATATTTTATAAATATTGTGATGCTACTAAAGTAGTTTTAGAAGTGATTTTCCCCCTTACTTATGAAATATGTTTAAAATTGAACACTGGTTAAACAACGTCCTGTCTATTCGTCACTATCCACAAATAAAGACAGGACGTTGTTTAACCAGTGTTCAACTTTAATCATCTTTCATAAGTAAGACCCTTTATGTTAAGTACGTACTTACCATTCTTTGGTTTGTACTTTGAAAAATACAATTGGCTAAAATAAAATCATTCAAGATAGTTACTAAAGCTTTTTACCACTAAAAATATTTTCTATATCGGATTCTTCAGAGACTCCTACTAAGCATAAAACAACTTTTCCTCTACACTACAACACAAGGCAAAACAAAAAAAAAAAAACAAGCATGGTTATAGTTTCTCTTAACACATTTTTAGGCCAACTTGATATGTATGTCAGGGCCATATAACATTACACGTTCATTAAGATAGTGAAACGTGCAAAAACTTGAAATTATGTCCAAAATAATTATCTAATTGCCTTACAGTAGCGATGGGCGAGTCGAGTTGGCTGATTCGAATAACTCGAATCAGAGTCTAAACGAGTTGATTCGAATCAAGTTCATTCGCAACTCGAATCAACTCGCTTACCTACCTATCTACTAGAATGCGGATAACGAATGCGAGTTATGCGAATGCGAGTGCACGCGAGGTCGCGAGTCAGCGATTCGCCAACTCGAAACCGAAACTCGACTCAAGAATAAGAATACGAATAGGTACGGTGCATTCGACTCGACTCGCCGCGCCGATCCGTTTGGCTGCTGCCGCGAAGCGGATCCCATCCGGTTGATGCGAGTCGAGTCAACTCGCGTTGCGATTCGAGTTAGCGGCCGAGTCAACTCGAGTTATCCGAGTTGGAATAAAATCAACTCGTAACATCGCTACCTTACAGTCGGGGAGAAAAGTTGGTCGAAACGACAATTTAAAGCACATTTTCATGAGCATGCTTGCTATTTGCAGTATGCGAGTACCAATGTCATGTTGGGTAATTTATGCACCTTTTAACACGAGCTCTAAACGGTGAAAGAAAACATCGTGAGGAAACCCGCGGCTTAGTCAGCCCCACATGTATTGCCCATGTCCTGTGGATATCTGTAGGTGCTGGGCAAGCTTACTTCATCCCAGCATTATCCCAGTCCCAGGCACTACAGTGTCCCGTTAAGTGTAGGCAAATATTGCCTCCTGACACTGCATAAATCATCTAGTAAAGATGTAAAGGCCTAAGTTGGGACCCTTTGGGAAGATTTGATTGGCAAAATGAATGGGTACCGATTGTGAATTATTCTTTGCAGGCTTGTTTTTTCTTTTTAGTTTTTACGCAGTCGGGTTTTTTTAAAATACTTAGTTTTTTTTTTTTTTAAATAATACGGCAAAGCAAACCAGTTTATATCCGGAAACAATTATTCAATCTCCATCAAAGTAGCTTGTAACTAGAATTCAAACCAAATATCCCATTTTCATAAAATAAAGTTAAACTTTTATTGCGAAAACACAAAGCGGCATTGTTTTACTGAACGACGAAGCCTGCAGTCCAAAAAAAAATTTTTTTTTGATCTTATCTTATCAATAGATAAAAACATAATCGACATTTGTAGGTGACTGTAACTGCTAGTAATAAAAGTACGCATAATCACCGGTAAGTAATTGATGCGACTAGCGAAAGTGCCGTAACTGTATACGTTGAATTATCTAACGAAGCTGCATCTTTCCTACTCTTACTTATATTCAGAATATATAAAAGGCTTTCGTTACTGACTGACTGACATATCAACGCACAGCCTAAACTATAAGTCCTAGAAGCATGAAATTTACAGGGTGCGTTCCTCTTATAATGTAGAGGTGCACTAAGAAAGGAATTTTGAAAATTCGACCTCTAAGGGGATGAAAAGGGCTAAAAATGTTTGTAGGAAAAATCTTATTCTTTGAACATAGAAACTTGAAACTTAGCAGTTATGTTCTTCAAAACATTTAAAAAAAGTTAGTGAAAAATTTTTTTTTCAAACTACCCTCAAAACGGGGTGAAAGGAATGTTAAAGTTTGTATGGGAACTTTTTAACGGTTAGTTTAATTTGCTTGAAACTCGGTACAAATATATTTCAGGACAAATAAAAAATATCTGTAAAAAAAATATTCCAAATTATGCTTCATCAGAATATATAAAAGGCTTTCGTTACTGACTGACTGACATATCAACGCACAGCCTAAACTATAAGTCCTAGAAGCATGAAATTTACAGGGTGCGTTCCTCTTATAATGTAGAGGTGCACTAAGAAAGGAATTTTGAAAATTCGACCTCTAAGGGGATGAAAAGGGCTAAAAATGTTTGTAGGAAAAATCTTATTCTTTGAACATAGAAACTTGAAACTTAGCAGTTATGTTCTTCAAAACATTTAAAAAAAGTTAGTGAAAAATTTTTTTTTCAAACTACCCTCAAAACGGGGTGAAAGGAATGTTAAAGTTTGTATGGGAACTTTTTAACGGTTAGTTTAATTTGCTTGAAACTCGGTACAAATATATTTCAGGACAAATAAAAAATATCTGTAAAAAAAATTATTCCAAATTATGCTTCAGAGGGAGTGCCAGAGGGTGTTCAAGTTGGTAATGGAACTTCTTAACGGGTGGTTCGATTTGCTTCAAACTTTGTATGTGTACTTATAAAAAGGTAAAAAACATCCCTAAGAAAGTACTTTTAAAAATTTTACCCCTAACGGGAAGAAAATGGTTAAAAATGGTTGAATAAAAATACGTATCATCAAGCATTAAAAATGAAAAAAATTGGATTTCGAAATGAGGAAGCTCGCTTCGTTTGTTTAAATCGAAGCTCGCTTCACTCGCTTGGCTTGAAGCTGACTTCGCTTGCATATTAGCTTCATGAGCATTTTGCGTGTAAAGTAATTTACTGTTAGGAACTGATAAGCACCCAGCATTTTCTTAGAGCACCATTAGCAAAATCAAGTGACATAATATGTCATGTTGGTCTAAAAAAATTCAGCAAGAAAGCTCGCTTCGCTCGCTCAAGTCAATGCTCGCGTCGCTCGCATATTAGCTTCATGAGTATTTTGCGTGCAAAGTAATTTACTGTTAGGAACTGATAAGCACCCAGCTTTTTCTTAGAGCACCGTTAGCAAAATCAAGTACCTATCAAATGTTGCATTTGTCTAAAAAACTTCCGCTCGCTTCGCGAGCAAGGGAAGCTCGCTTCGCTCGCTTAAGTGGATGCTCGCTTCGCTCGCATATTAGCTTCATGAGTAATTTGCTGTTATGAACCGACAACCATCCATCTTTTTCTTAGAGCACCGTTAGCGAAATCAAGTGACACATGTCATGTTGCTCTAAAAAATTTCCGCTCGCTTCGCGAGCAGGGAAGCTCGCTTCGCTCGCATATTAGCTTAATGAGTAGTTTACTGTTAGGAACCGACAACCATCCATCTTTTTCTTAGAGCACCGTTAACAAAATCAAGTGACAATGTCATGTTGCATTTGTCTAAAAAATTTCCGCTCGCTTCGCGAGCAGGGGAAGCTCGCTTCGCTCGCATATTACTTTCATGAGTAATTTTCTGTTAGGAACCGACAACCATCCATCTTTTTCTTAGAGCACCGTTAACAAAATCAAGTGACAATGTCATGTTGCATTTGTCTAAAAAATTTCCGCTCGCTTCGCGAGCAAGGGAAGCTCGCTTCGCTCGCTTAAGTGGATGCTCGCTTCGCTCGCATATTAGCTTCATGAGTAATTTGCTGTTATGAACCGACAACCATCCATCTTTTTCTTAGAGCACCGTTAACAAAATCAAGTGACAATGTCATGTTGCATTTGTCTAAAAAATTTCCGCTCGCTTCGCGAGCAGGGGAAGCTCGCTTCGCTCGCATATTGCTTTCATGAGTAATTTTCTGTTAGGAACCGACAACCATCCATCTTTTTCTTAGAGCACCGTTAGCGAAATCAAGTGACACATGTCATGTTGCTCTAAAAAATTTCCGCTCGCTTCGCGAGCAGGGAAGCTCGCTTCGCTCGCATATTAGCTTAATGAGTAGTTTACTGTTAGGAACCGACAACCATCCATCTTTTTCTTAGAGCACCGTTAACAAAATCAAGTGACAATGTCATGTTGCATTTGTCTAAAAAATTTCCGCTCGCTTCGCGAGCAGGGGAAGCTCGCTTCGCTCGCATATTACTTTCATGAGTAATTTTCTGTTAGGAACCGACAACCATCCATCTTTTTCTTAGAGCACCGTTAACAAAATCAAGTGACAATGTCATGTTGCATTTGTCTAAAAAATTTCCGCTCGCTTCGCGAGCAAGGGAAGCTCGCTTCGCTCGCTTAAGTGGATGCTCGCTTCGCTCGCATATTAGCTTCATGAGTAATTTGCTGTTAGGAACCGACAACCAGCCATCTTTTTCTTAGAGCACCGTTAGCGAAATCAAGTGACACATGTCACGTTGCTCTAAAAAATTTCCGCTCGCTTCGCTCGCTCAAGTCAGTGCTCGCGTCGCTCGCATATTAGCTTCACGAGTACTTTGCGAGTAAAGTAATTTACTGTTAGGAACCGACAAGCACCCAACTTTTTCTTAGAGCACCGTTAACAAAATCAAGTGTCACATGTTGCATTTGTCTAAAAAAGCTCGCTCCGCTTGCTTAACTCGATGCTTCGCTTGCATAGGCTCAGGGCCAGACTTAACAGCTAGCTGGAATAGGTTTAAGACAGTATTTTTATTCACACGTGCAATTTTATGTAGCTTGCTCCAGGGTGAGCTCCTCCAGTAGCTTGGTGATACTTGCTCCAGAAAAAAATGACCCGAAACGTGGTCTGGAAAAGTTCTTTAATAGAACCTATTTTAAAATTTCAAAAGAACTTGCCGACTCGATAACTTCCCTTTTTTTTGGAAGTCGGTTAAAAATTACCCGAACGCGTACGAAGTCGCGGGTAACAGCTAGTATTAAATACAGATATAGAAACGCGCGATATTATAATCCTGTGTCTTGACGTCTTGGTAAAATTAAGTGGCAAGCTAAGACATTTTTCTTTATAACCGTCTTCAAAAAAAGCAGGAGGTCCTCACTCTCCTGATTACTCAAAGACGCCTGAACCGATTTGGAAAATTCTTCTTTTGTTTGAAAGGCTGTACTTTCCAATTGATGCCATAAAAATTAAGCGATCATCTGTTGAGGATCTTCGGAGTTATGAACAGAAATGCACCTCGAGAGTGCAGAGAACTGCTCAGCTTATAATATTGAAGTCGGTATTTTAAATTTTTTAATTTTATAAGCACTATACGACGACATAAAAGCCGGGACCGACAATGTTGACAAAGTTAAATTACAAAAACAAAAAAATAATCCGTGAATAGGGCCTTATAAGTCGTATTGCTCATTATACGGACTAAAATTGAAGGAAAAAATGACATTTTTCCTTCAATTTTGATTAGTTTTGATACGTTTTATGTCAAAATTGAAGGAAAAATGACATTTTTTCCTTAACTTGAAGATGTCATTTTTCCTTCAATTTTGATTAGTTTTGATACGTTTTATGTCAAAATTGAAGGAAAAATGTCATTTTTTCCTTCACTTTTAGTCCGTATAATGAGCAATACGACTATAGGTAACCGTGTCGCGTCGTAGGTATGCAAATTATTCTCGACACGCAGAGCCAATTTTTATCGTCGTTTTTGTCAAAAATAATATTTTGCTTTCTTTTGTTACATTTTATTGCGTTTAGTAATACGATTGCCCAACGTGTGAAGTAAACAATTGCTTGTTTACAGTGTGTGGAGTTGTAGCAATCATGCGAGATTGTCCGTACCCATGTCGAATATGACATAATTATCTCGAATGGGATTGCTTCGTGGGTGGCCGGAGGTAGGTTGAAATGTTGGAAAACTTGGGATGGAAAGGACCTTGAAGGGAAAGATATTTTTTTAAATTACATTTTAATAATTGGAATCTTTTACCGGAAGAAGTTGGTACTGCATACTCAACACACAGTTTCAAAAACAAACTTGACACCTGGTTGCGAAATAATGAGAGAGTCTGAGCAACCTTTTCCCTGAGGGACCTATCAGATAGAGAGCGGTCACGCGGTCAAGCGTTCAAGCGGTCAGTTTTGCGTTCTTTGTATTCTATTACGTTACATAGATATACTCACACAGGAGGCATTCTGACCGCGGCGGTCAAGTAGAACAGATCAGTAGAAATCAGTAGAACGCTCGAACGCAGAAAGCGAACGCAGAACGCTTGACCGCGTGACCGCTCTCAGGTCCCTGAGAGTCTCGGGGTGGGTGCTTAGAGAATGCCGAGTTTTACTCGAGTAGAAAGAAATTTCACAAAACATAACATTGACTTTTATTTATTTCTTAGTTAGGTACCTTATTTGTTTTGAAAATACTAGTTTTCTGCGATGCCGATGTACTTGCAACCTGTCATGCAACATTGGAAGTTATCTCATGTGAAATCATGGACATGCAAAAGCATGATGGTTATGCATAGATTATTTTCAAATGATCTCGGAGAGGAGTCGTAATAGACATTATTATAACACACGGGAATTACTCACGTGAAAACATCGTCGAATTAGATACCGACAATGTTTCGATTCATCCGGAGAATCTTCATCTGGGTAACATCATGTGAGACGCGACCGCGAGGCGTAACCTTGCCGCAACTCCCTCCTTACCCAGATGAAGATTCTCCGGATGAATTGAAACATTGTCGGTACTATCTAAATCGACGATATTTTCACGTGAGTAATTCCCGTGTGTTAAAATAATGTCTAGTACAAGTACAATTCACGAAAGTTTTGAAAGTGAAACAGTCGTAGGTAAGTAGGTACCTAATAGTTTTATTTCTCGTTCACTTCAGCTAAAGATTTTTGGTTGATTTTGAGACAATATCGTCTGACACCCAGATTTAAACAAAAAATAATATATTTTCTTAATATCCTAACCAATCGATACAATCAAATCACTCATCAAAACTATCTACTTACATAAAGAAACAACGATAGTTATAAAATTCCTAAGAGAAAAGAGATACATACTGTGTATCCTTAGGTATTAGGTAACACATAATAAAGAATCTTGTAGATGCACCACAAAATGATACAAATCTTATTAAAATTTTGAAGACCAGTTTGAACAACCTGTTAAAAATAAACCAGACCTGTCGAAAATCAAAGCGGAGCCGGTCTTATAAATAAGATTTTAATTGCACTTTACTTTCTTTTTAATCGGTTGCCATAAGTGACCCCCTATCGATTTTACGTAAGAACGCATTTTTTATTTTATTTGTACACTTACTCTTGGTAGTGTTGTAGTAGTATCGATGATTAGTAACAGTAACGATTTGATGGTATCGAGTTTGGTGTTGCAACCAGCGGCAGCAGCGTCGGGGGAAAGAGTGGCTATAGTTACGGTTAGAATTTATCATGGTCAAAAACGTAAACAGGCTTCGGTATATCTCCAGTTTCTAGTGACATATTAGCTCAGGTTTTCAAACATTAAAGGTGCTTTTTAACAAATGCTTAGGGTAGAGAGGCAAGTCCAAATTTGCATTTGGCAGATGCAAAATTTTTGTAATTAGACGATATTCCTCAAGACAGATTGCATGTTCATCGCCGCATTTTAGACATGAATTCCCTACCGCTTAAAGCTCGTGATAGTCCGCATATCACTTTTTTCTAAACGTTCGTATAATCTATTGATTTACCCCTGCGACTACGATATAAATAGTAAGTCGAGTCACAATTCCACCCATCACAGCTCCTATCATTACCTAGTGTTCAATACGATACTAGATACTCAAACTATCGAAAAGTCAGACAGCTTATCGATAGGTAAGCATAAACTATCGATAACTCCGTGGCACGCGTGAATACGTTGACATGTATAAAACACCAACTTTTCAGGGCGGCCGTTTGAAAGTTTGACCTCTTCTGGTTTCTCGGTAAATTAGTTTACAGTATTTGTGTTAATTGTTTCTATGGTTATTTTATGCCCTCTTTCGAATGATGATAATAAATAACCGAAATTCCCCATAGTTTCCATGATATAAGACATGTCAACAAAAAAATTGATGAGATTTAGGTTACGTCTCGAGATGTCCAGTTATGCCGCAAAAGATATCAACTTATTCACCTTTAATGTATGGAATATTGGTAGGTAAACAATGCTATATTATCGGATTGCAAACAGATAGAGACTATAAAATCGGTTTTTTGAGTTGCTGAAGTACCTACTTATTACTCAGAACCATTCATACCGTTTAGAAATGAGATTTAACATAGTAAGGGTAAGCTGATTTTAAATGAGCCCAAACACGGATGCTCTACTGTTAATCACTGAGAATTTGAATGGAATACAACCAGATTTTATCAGCACATCTGCTCATTGTCACCATATTATTACAATGTATTCGGAACTAGAAAAAAATGCAAAGTTTCACCTCAATCGAAAAATTTACTGAGGAGTTTTGTTGAATAACTCCTGACTCCAGCATCAGATCAGCTTGTTGTTATCATAATATTACATTGTTATCTAGAGTCTATAAGTGTGCCAAATTTTAGCTCAATGAGACACTGGAAAGTGGGTCAAATTAAACTTGCAAGAATTCACTAAAAAAAATATGAGTTTTGTTGAACAGGTCCTGGCTCCATCATCAGATCAGCTCGTTGTTACAATAATATTGCATTGTCACCAAGAATCCATAAGTGTGCCAAATTTCAGCTCAATCAGACACTGGAAAGTGGGTCAAATTAAACTTGAAAGATTTGACCCGAACACATATTGAGTTTTGTTGAACAGCTCCTGACACCAGCATCAGATCAGCTTACTGTTAACATAATATTACATTGTTATCTATAATCTATAAGTGTGCCAAATTTTAGCTCAATCAAACACTGAAAAGTGGGTCAAATTGAACTTGCAAGATTTCACTAAAAAAAATATGAGTTTTGTTGAACAGGTCCTGGCTCCATCATCAGATCAGGTCGCTGTTACAATAGTATTGCATTGTCATCGAGAATCTATAAGTGTGCCAAATTTCAGCTCAATCAGACGCTGGGAAGTGGGTCAAATTGAATTTGCAAGATTTAATCCAAACAAATATTGAGGTTTGTTGAACAACTCCTGACTCCAGCATCAGATCAGCTTATTGTTAACATAATATTACATTGTTATCTAGAATCTATAAGTGTGCCAAATTTTAGCTCAATCAAACACTGGAAAGTGGGTCAAATTGAACTTGCAACATTTCACAAAAAAAAAGCGAGTTCTGTTGAACAGCTCCTGGCTCCATCATCAGATCAGCTCGTTGTAAAAATAATATTGCATTGTCACCAAGAACCTATAGGTATTCCAAATTTCAGCTTAATCAGACACTGGGAAGTGAGTCAAATTTAATTTTCAAAAGTAGACCCGAATAAAAATCGCAAGTTAATAATAAAAGCTTGTAAAAATCAAGCAATGTCATTATAGCTTAACAAATAATTAAAATCTATCAGTTTTCTATGTAAAAGCAATACCTAAAAAAAAAATAATTCTGAACTGACGTTTTGTTTACCAATACGAGTGACATGTTCGGTTATGCCAGCGCAAGAGCGCGCGGGCATAACTGAACAACTCAATGTATCACAATTTAAACGGAATACTTTGGTTAGCCATAACCTGACAATTTAATATGTTAAAATTTTATCAATTATATCTTATGAATAAGTCGAGGTATCATGTAACAAATTTATTTTTGGCGAATGAGTAGGTTGATAAATCGAAATATCTACAAAAACATGTGTGTGTTAGTAGCTTGAAAAATTGACAAGTAGTTATGTCAACTAAAATACGAAAAATGGAGGAGTTGGCAAGGCCATAACTCGAAAACTTGTCTAGCTAGGGAGCTGTCAATTTTTTTATAGATACTTCATAGGCGTAGATATCGTTTAAGCCAATAAAAAAAAAATTGACATCTCGACATATCAACGTATTCACGCGAGCCACGGAACTATTCGTTCACAACACTAATTTGAAACAAGCGCAGTCTCCTATCACCTAATTAACATTATGCAAGTACATACCTACGCTGGTTGTATAACAAGTATCGAGTGATACAGAACGCCTGACGAAAGAGGTGTGGGTTTGATTCCCGGTACTATTATACAAATAGTTTTTTTAAATTAATTTTGGCTTGTTAGTGGATGTTTTCTGTTATAATGCCACTGGCTTTCACTCGTTATTTTTTTTACTTTGTCGTTTATAAAGTTGATTATCAGTTTTAATAAATAAAAAATAATACAGTTGAATATAGAATATATTATTTTATAAAATACTAATTGTAGAGACACTGAGCTATCACTACACTAACGTTATCATTTAACGAGTAAAAGTATAATGGTTGAGTTACGTGAGTTTAGCTAACTAATAAGTAGGGTCGGTAGGGTGACAGTGAACCACCTAAATTTTGAGCGAGATTTGTGTCACCCCTGTAAGTCTAAGAACTATGTTTTATATTTCAAACGATAGATAATTTATCTAGCTTTAAAACTGCATTCAAAGATTTATCATATTTATAAGAGGTTTAAGTAAATATTAGTTTTTCTTAAAAATGGGATTTGGTTCACTGTGTACACCGCATGGTACACAGTGAACATGGGGGGTGGTACACACAGAACCATAGTGTACTCAGTGAACCACTCTATAAAAAGGAATGATATCTGCCTAGTGAACCGAGAAATATGAAATTAAAATACAACTGTATTACAATTAGGTACTTATATTTCCTTATTATACGCCCTGAGATCAACAAAACAACTCTTTTTAATTAAAATGAACATTTATAGTCACACTTAGTTGATAGTTTGGTATTTTTTCCCATCATTACAAATTTTACAAAATAATTAATACAATTAGGGTTTATCTTGAACAAATATTTGTTAACTATCAAAATCTAAATATTCTTAGGTAGCTACACATCAATCAACATAAACAAATTATGACTTAAAAATCTAAAATATACCTATTACTAAAATGCACTAACATGTACCATAATAATTATATATATTATAAATTAGTATACATTTACGAATTAGTGGTGTTTAATAACTATATACCCAAATACAATAAACAATTATCAATTTTCAAGCCGATATTGTGTGTAGTACCTACCTACCTACACAGTGCATCATGGTTCAGTGTTGACCTCACAATATTGATTCACTGTGTGCTATACCCCTCCCAAAAAGTTTGAGAATTTATAATGGCTAACAAGAAACTCGCAGCTACTAAAACGAATACTTAAAAAATAAGTGATTGAATATAGTAAACAGATAAACTAATCCATTTCTCGGTAAGCATCTTAGAAAAAATGAGATAAGAAAACTTAACTCACCTTTTTTTTTACTTTTACACTTGTTAAACATATATTTGCTCCGTATGCACGGAACTATTACCGCAGCTCGCCGGTGACTGGGGAGGTGTAGTTATTGTGCGGGGTGCATCGTTTAGCGCGAATTGCACTGATCTGTAACGTCGCATATCCGTGATAAAGGTGGTGGGTCACTGTGCACTCTTGGTTCACTGTCACCCTACTTACCCTAGGTGGAATATTTTGTAAGATAATCATAATATTATTTGTCTTTTAGAATCAGGTTTACGATTGTTTATTGAACAGTTAATTTCTATAAAAAGACTGGCTTTCGATATTTTATCAGACGCTGATGTCATCACTTAGTTTTTAGTTTTTAAATTTTTGTAGGATTAAGTAAGTACTATTTTGTTTCTAGAACTATCAAGAGAGACCTATTATTGGCTGTTTCTATCATAATTGTTTACTTAAGTTAACTGTTTTATTATTGTAGCTGTTGGTTTCTTCAAAAAAGAAAAATAAATACTTAAATAAAATAAATTTTGGACGTCTTTCTATTGGAATATAATTCCAATTTCTATTTTTATAACTAGTAGTTCGCCCCGAACTGAGATCTCGCGCACCGTTGTATTGATAGCCTAGATTTAGACTTGTTTCTGACTACCCCTATACCTACGTTAAGTGCTCCTTCTAGTGTTTACCACAGAATTATATCTAATGCGCTACCTCAGTATGGTAAAGATTATAGGCATGCATGCAATACATTAAGTCGTGTCGTGTTTATATTCAATAGTTGACCCCGCGAACTTCGTACCGCGCCTCAGGGAAGGCCTCTTAGTTCGAGAAATTATTAAAATAGCAGTTCAATACGAAACGTATGAGAAAATCAATTCCCTCCCCCTCCCCTCTCCCCCCTCCCCTACCCTCCCCTCCCCCTCCCCTCCCCCTCCCCCTCCCCTACCCTCCCCCTCCCTTACCCTTCCCCTCCCCCTCCTCTCCCCCTCCCCTCTGCTCCTCTCCCCTCCCCCTCCCCTCCGCTCCTCTCCCCTCCCCTCCCCTCCCCGTCCCCCTACCCTCCCCCTCCCTCTATAATTTTGGTACATGCCCAGCCCACTATTTGCAGGAGTTAGCAATTGCATACGTGACAGGTTGCAAGCCCATCGCCGCTATTAGAACGTTAACTGGTTTCCTCACGATGTTTTCTTTCACCGTTTAGAGCTCGTGTTAATGCGCATTTAAATTTTTCTAATCGAAAAATCCATTGATGAGCACGGTCAGGGTTCGAACTTACGACCTATGAATCGAAAGTCGAGCACTCTTCCAATCGGCCAACACGGCTTTTATTTTCAATCTCAAGAAAAAATATCAAGTAGCAACTAAAATCATTGCAAACCAAACCACAACGATGCCACACTCCTTGTCTGTTAACCAGACCTACGAATACATCGAAACTCTATGAAACGGGAGCTCTCTCCATACTTCCGTTAATTGGTTTTCATCATTTTTCTTTTTGACTGTATTTCAAAAACTATAGAACCTAGAAGAAAACTAAAAACCATTTTGAAATGTATAAGTTGAGTACTTTCATATGACACCCCACTCAATATATTTGGGTAACTTTGAAAAAAATTTACCCCCTTGGGAACCCCATATCTTTACAACCCCTTCATCGATTACGCTCATACGCTCCACAGCAAATTTCCATAGCACAACCTATTGACCTATCAAGTTTCATACAGATTGGATAAGCGGTTCGATAGTTATGCGAGAACATAAAAATGAAACATACAAACATACAAACATACAAACATACAAACATACAAACATACAAACATACAAACATACAAACATACAAACATACAAACATACAAAGCAAAATCGCCTAACTTGCCACTAAGATCTTCGCTCGCTTCGCTCGCTCGATCGATTATAATAATAGAGAACATGCAATCGTAATATTTTTCAATATTTTGAGTCTTAAATGCAAAAAAAACATAAAAGAAGACCCAGTGCAACGTTTTTATTTTAGTTAGTATTGATTTTTAACAATTATTACGAATTATAAGTACGTGAAACGGAACGTATTTCAATACACCAATCAGCGTCGAGTAACATGAGTGACGTAAAAATCTTCTCAATTAGGGATGTGACCCTTTATACTGATGAATGTGCTATCGATAACTTTAATGGTTATGATTACTAATCATAAACATAAGCAACACAAAAAGCCTGAAACATATATATTTAGTCAGAAACAAGGGTCGTTCGCGATTCATCTAAAATGCAATTTGCCTTTGTAGCAATATGCCTGACATGAATATCTAAAAAGTAATATGCCTGATATAAATGCGTTAATTTCATATAATGCCTAAGATTTTTCATCATAATCAGTTCAAGTGAAAGCTATTGAAGAGATCTTCATTTAAAGTGACAGCTGTCAAACTTCAAACGGCCATATCTCGAAAACTACTCATCCTCGATTCTTCTTTCTAAGCTCAAATGAAAGCTATGACCTAGATCTACATTTTCAATGACAGCTGTCAAAATGACATCTATCATTTAAAATGTAGATCTTGGTCATAGCTTTCATTTGAACTAAGAAAGGGAAGTCTAGGACGAGTAGTTACCGAGATATGGCCGTTTGAAGTTTGACAGCTGTCACTTTAAATGAAGATCTCTTCAATAGCTTTCATTTGAACTAAGAACGGGAGTTTCCGAGATAAGGCCTTTTGAACACACACTAAAAAAATATGTAGAAAATGACACTAGATGTAAAATATGACAGATTATGTCAAAAATGGCAAAAAAAATCTGTTGTTTTTAATCTGTCAATTTTGACAATTAGTGTCATTTTTTATTTAATCTGTCATTTTTGACATCTTTTCTCATAAGTAATAACATCTAGTGTCATTTTTGACATGATCTGTCATTTTTTATATAATTTGTCATTTTTCCCGGTCTTTATCTATTCTATATTTTAAATTTCAGCCAAATCGGTTCAGGGGTTGTCAAGTGGAAAAAAAATACATCCAAACATCCATCCATCCAAACTTTTGCATTTTATATTAGTGTGATGATAATCAATAAATTAAGGAACAAAATCGCCTAACTAACCACTAAGATCTTTGCTCGCTTCGCTCGCTCACTCGCTCTAATATTTTTCAAATATTTAGAATATAATATAACTTTATTGTACTTACCTACACCATAAGAAGAAAACACAATAAGAAAAAGAACCATTATTTTAAACAGTGATACAATTTACGATTTTTTTTTATTTTATTTGTTTGTGTAAATAATTTACTTTGATTGTGAACTTTGATTGTGTAAATAAGGAAAGAAAGATAAGAAAAGCTTTTTATTTCGACCACCACAAATATAACCTGACGTGCTACCGATCGTTACACATCAATTGGTAGGTAATAGTAGATTTCGATACATTCGTCTTGTGGCACATCCCTAAGCGGATAGCTGTGTTTAGTGGACCAAGAATAATAGCCATTGTATTATCAATCTTATGTCTTGTAGATAAAGACTAACAATTGATAACGGTAGATAACGCCATCTCGCGACAAGTAGCTGAATAAAAATATTTCGCAAAACGCCATCTCTTGACAGGTAGACTTTCATTTTAATTTATTATTATTTTATTAAGTTTAGAACCATGTTCCGATGGCTATAGGGTTTATTATCAATAAAATTAGTTTTATAGTTTTAGGTCCTTTTTAACGTTCTCCTCGACACGAGTGACGTCATCGTAACTTTACATCCGTTTGCGCGCGAAAATTTAAACGGTCAGTTTGAAACCGCAATTTTTTACATTAAATTGAAGTATTTTAATTTTTTTTTAAACTCGTGGTCTATTCTACATAAAATTCATTCAAATGAAAGCAAAAATAACAATAATGCAGGTTCTCTATTATAAATCACAGAGTGTACCTTATTGTACTATTATTGTGTGATCTCTTCTCTCTGAAATCTTTGAGTAATAAAGCTATTTGAGTTAAATAAAATATAAAAAATTTCGTGGTTGACTGTACCTTCTACTAGAACTAGGCTAACACTTCCACTATTAGCAGTAAATTTTAATGTAGCACCCGGCGCCTGCGCTTGCGCCGGACATTCACTAATTGAACGTAATACATCGATTGAAGAGTAAAAACGCTCTCCTAACCTTGACCAGGAATTACGGAGCCACTTATGTGGTTTGTACAGTTAGGAACAAAAGTCGAAGAACATCAAAAATTGATTCTTAAGTGCTTACCGCACCATCAAACTTCAAAAGGCAGTCAAAATAGTGAAGTTTTTATTTATAGTTTTAAACATAAAATACTTTTAGATAATAAATGTACCTAAGCATTGTAGAAGGGTATCTGTAAACATTAGCCTTGTTATTCATAATGGACTTAGATTAGAGCCTTCCTAGGTCAGAAAGCTGTAAGATGTGTTTCCGTCTCTTTTCGCTATTCGAAGTACGCTGGGTCAGCTAGTCACACTATCTAATATTATAAATGCGAAAGTTTGGATTTTTGGATGGATGGATGTATGTTTGTTCCTCTATACCTCGACAACCACTTAACACCGATTTGGTTGAAATTTAAAATATAGATAGATAATGACCAGGAATAGGACATAGGCTACTTTTTATTCGGGTACCACGCGAGCGAATCTGCGGGCGGAAGATAGTAATCAATAAATCTGTAAAATATTTGTCAGCGAGTATACATGCGGATGGTAAGTAGGTGGTAGTGAATGGCGTTCTGCTATCGAAGCTATCGCAACTCGGACTCGAGTGCTAGTATTTGACCGCTGTGGTGAGCGGCAGCGGTTTCAATAAAGCACCAGTTTAAACTTTTACTAAGGGTTTGGCTATGAAGTGATTCAAATTCGTTATTTACAAACTTTATAGATTTTAGAACAATTTCAAATACACACAAAAGAAAAAGTTTGCTATCAGTTTGAAAACTACATATTTTTTAATTGTTGAAAACAATCGACTTCGTTTTCATACAAAAAAACAAAGGAATATGGTGCTTTGTTTATTCCACATTGTGTAAATAAACAAATATTGCTGGACATTTCACTCAGCGCTATCTAGCCCCAAATTAAGCAAAGCTTGTACTATGGGAACCAGATAACTGACAGAATACTTATAGAAGTATTTGTAAATACATACTTATAATACTTTATAACACCCAGACACAGAACAAACATCTATGTTCATCACATAAATGTTTGTCCTGAGTGGGAATCGAACCCACGACCTTACCTAATAATAAAAAAAACTTCAAATTTTAAAAGAGATTGCCACACATAGCAATCAAACAAGTGTTCAAACGTTTGAAACTGTATCTGGCGCAGGGGTAACTCTCTCCTCTCATCGCTTCTGCCTCATACAACGCTACTTCCTTACTTTTATGTAACAATCAGATCAGTGTCATTTTTAACTGCGATATAATTACAGATATGCAAACAGAAGTTTTAGGATAATCATTTGGAAACAAAGAAAGTTATTTTGACTGGTGTGGATTCAATTAACGTGGTGGTTAAATCTAGCGCTACATAATAATATGTCTTCGTACTACTACGACAGCAAACTTCTTATTTAGTTTATACATATAACCTACCTAAAGGTTGAAAGAACGTGTGTCTGCTCCTATTCTTACAATCCAGATTATGTTAGTGTCTAGTCAAACCTAACATAGGCTTTAAGACACTATTTTAACAGACAAATGTTGTTCGACGAATAAATTAGGTATCTATCTATCTATGTATCTATCTATCAAACCAGCGTTAAGTGATGCTTGACAGTATTCGATAATCTACTGGACTATACAGGGTGGAAAAAATTAATGAACCTACTTTATATCCCTAAGATAGATTTTTTTTAAAAGAAACAAAACTGCATTTAAAGATTTTCTAAAATTCGCTTGCTGAAGCAAGCGGGAATCGAACCAGCTAAAAATTCAAAAAATATACCTCGCTATTTCTACTAAACTTTAGACAACTAGCATCTAAAATGCATTGAATAACTTAAACATAAAGAAAGGGTCTTACTTATGAAAGATGTTTATAGTTAAACACTGGTTAAACAACGTCCTGTCTTTATTTGTGGATAGTGACGAATAGAGACAGGACGTTGTTTAACCGTTTAAGACGTTGGTTAAACAACGTCCTGTCTTTATTTGTGGATAGTGACGAATAGAGACAGGACGTTGTTTAACCAGTGTTCAACTATAAACATCTTTCATAAGTAAGGGGGAAAGTTTACACCAACTGTACCTAACAGTGTTATATAATCAAGCAATATGTACTTAAGTTGCTACTAAAAGATATTGAGAGCTTTTAACTGTTTCTAGTTCGTAATCTAGTTAGCAGTAAATGCGATTATGAAATCTATAATGATTTTGAGATTGTGCTGATGTTTGTATTGACGTCAATTTTGTTGCAAACCTTAACTTGACAGTTGTAATTTTTTTTAATTTCCTTTATATAGATCGAAATAGTAAAATCTTAAGCCATTGTAACTTCACTTGAATAAGTAGATAATTTTATAGTGTCGGAGACAATCTATGCCTACTTCTTCTTCTTTTGTATGAGCCAACTCTGGTGACGGAGTTTTTAGGCCGCCTAAAGGCCTCCGTCATGACTTAAAAGCCGGGACCGACAATTAACGTGCCCTCCGAAGCACGAATCTATGCCTAAATTTAACTTATAATAATTATGAATACTTACCTTTTCATACAAATTATTAGGTTATTATGGCATGATTGAAACATTCAGACATCCGAAGGCATCTTGATTGGCATATTATGATAAATGACATTCATAATAGACATGTTTCTAGCATGCGCAAAATAAAGACTCGAAAACGTCTTAATTGGGACGTTTTGTTTTTAGTCCGCGTCAAGCGCGACCACCTAGACGTGTTTGTCACGTATCAGTGAAATACAAAAGCAATAAAAATGCTATATTATAGTATGTAAGTACCTTCTATTCATTTGCGGAACTTGTCATCATAGTGTGCACTATATTTATTTATTTATTTTATTTTATTCGGAAGCCAGACAGTTATACAGACTTAAAAATTAACACTTATTATATTTTAATTAATTTTATTAATTTAACTTTAATAATATCGATATGTTACCAGTGCGAAACAGATTTTAAACGTCGTCGGTCGGTAACTATGAACGTAACATATCTGGGGTAGGTAGGTATATAATATCATTGATTATGATGTTAGACTTAATTACAATTAGTAGTATTGGTCACGACTCATTGATGCTTACTGCAACTACCGAATGAACATGAATGCACTGTAATTATGGGGTAGGTATCAATTTGCCTCCAAGCCTTGAAATGGCGATGGGCAGGGCACTTGGTACGTACAGAAGATGACAGGTGGACCCGTGAAACAACCCTATGGAAAGGCCCAGCTGGAAAAAGAAGGGCAGGAAGACCACAGGAAAGATGGCAAGATGAGATAGTGGCCATAGCAGGAAA
The DNA here is from genome assembly GCA_958496255.1 of Camptogramma bilineatum. Lineage (NCBI taxonomy): Eukaryota > Metazoa > Arthropoda > Insecta > Lepidoptera > Geometridae > Camptogramma > Camptogramma bilineatum. The sequence continues at coordinate 5,241,397 of OY292473.1, read as the reverse complement.
GTCGTGGGCTAAGAAAGCACAGCACAGAGAAGACTGGAAGGCTTTGGAGGAGGCCTATACCCGTAGAGGGGTCTTCAGCGAATCTAACTCTTAGAATAAAATTAGTATTAGTATAGTCTCAAATGTAAAGCTGAGGAATAATAAAGGCTTTTTTATTTTTATTTATTTTTATTTATCAATTTGCCTTACAAAGTAAGTAAAGTAGGTAAGTACTTAATTAATAGGCTAAATTCAGTTAGTTAAAGTGAAAAATGGCTGCATTATTTCAAAATGAAAATAGTTTATTTTATTTTATTTGGAACGCTGAATTCTCATAATATAAATAAACTACGTTTTATCTAAGCAATCATAGATATCTTTAAGACTTTGATAAATGACTAATATTAAACTATAAGCAATATATCAGTCTAGGCTTTCGTAACTGCTATGTCACCTACACATTGCATCTCGAATTCTTAACATATCAAAGATAAGAGCTTAATTTAACTAGTATTTACCCGTTACTTCGTTCGTGCATCGCTACAATTTTACAAACTTAACTACAGCAGAAAACTATGAGAATTTATTCAGAAATGTAACACCTAATAAACGATAGTGGTAACGGTTACCATGGCTCAGCTTACATTGGTTACAACTGAGTTTAAGGTATTCCGCCAATATAAGCTGAACCACGTTAGTTTCGATAAGTGGTAGGTATCTACTTACACCGTTTTTCATTTTCAAGACAAACCTGCTGTAGGCCTTCTATTGAAAGCGACAAACAAAATCAGTGACAATTATATTTCAGTTTCTTTTGGTAACTTAGTTTAACTTAGTAAGTAGGTACCTACTTATTAACTTTTTTTGTGGCACCAATCGCAAGGTATACCCTTTCAAACAAAAAAATAATTTTTCGAATCGTTCCAGGCGTTTCGAGTAATCGGTGAACAATTGAACATAGTCGTATTGCTCATTATACGGACTAAAATCGGACTAAAATTGAAGGAACAAATGTCATTTTTCATATATTTTAGTCCGTATAATGAGCAATACGACTATACATAAAAAAAGGGCAAAAAAAAAGATTCTGACCAATTGAAAATCTCCTTCTTTTTTTTTAAGTCTAATAAAAAGACATGTCAAGTGACGAAACTGTGGCATTCGTAATACCCTACTCATTAACATTCAACTGTGAAATCAACACTCGCTTTTAGATAATGAGTTTTTTGTTCTGGTAATCATATTCTTATAAAACGTAATCATAGACAGACATTCCAATATTTTAATGCAGATGCAGACCTAGAAAAACTAGTTAGATATTTCGTAAGTTAAACAGCTATCGGTGCATTAAAGTTCAATGCAACATCTAGTAAAGATGTCTCTATCATTTTACTGCGTGTGTTGAAACGTATTAGCATATTGATTCGTAGGCTGGAACGTACTTACCTAGGTATATATCGACGGCAGAAAGCGTAAATGTCGTATCTCGAAAATTGGCCTAAATGACTTATAATAAATGTATTGTTGATAAAGAAAAAAAAGCCACGTCGAATGGTCTATGTCTCGTCTTTCTACGATGAAAAATTTTTATTATACGCCCTTGATTTTTTCCATGTTTTTGTAGATTAGTTGTGATTTTTTGAAATAGTTTTTTGGCTCTGACTTTCTATCTGCACTTTCACAGAATAAAAAATATAGAGCCTCGCCTGCCGACAAAATTAATCTAAGAATTTTTACAAATAATTGGAATAAAACAAACATTATGTATGTCGATACATAAACAGAGACTATCTATGTGAAGTCTACATAGAAACTACTAATAATGAAACGCGTAGAGTAGAGATTGAACACCATAAAGATTATACTTAAAACAGAAAAAAAAAACAATACAAATCAAAGAATCATCATCATCATCATCCACAGCCCGATTTCACCCACTGCATGGGTACAGGCCTCCCTATTCGTTACATGCACTTTTGTATGCGCAGCGTTACAAATCCGAAACGTAATGCTATCAAAAATTACTATCACAAATAAAATATCGCCAATAAAAATGCTTTCACAACGTTGGCAAAATATTCAGTTTGCAAACATGATACTGTTTTAATTATGCGCTCCAATTGAACCGTAATGCTTCCTGTTCAAAAGTAATGTGATTTTGAAATGTCACTTTTTGTTCAAAGAAAGGGCTTTTTTGTTCTACTCGTACCGTATCGAAAGTTCATTAGGTAGGTATGCTCTTGATATTGTACATACCACTACTTCTTACCTATATTATGATTTATAGATTTAGATTCTCTAAACAAAATATCTCTACAAATAAGAGCCTCTACTATCTGATTCATAGATAAGTCATCTTGAAAAATATATTTTACGAATATAAACCTTATAGTCGAATTGCTCATTGTACGAACTAAAAATATATCTATAGTCGTATTGCTCATTATACGGACTAAAATTGAAGGAAAAAATGTCATTTTTCCTTCAATTTTGATTAGTTTTGATACGTTTTATGTCAAAATTGAAGGAAAAATGACATTTTTTCCTTCACTTTAGTCCGTATAATTAGCAATACGACTATAAATGACATTTTTACTGTCAATTTTAGTGCGTATAATGAGCAATCCGATTAGAAACGAATATTAAGGTGCTTTATAGTTTATTTATTATTTATAAAAAAAGTTTAGCGTAATATCTTAATTTCTTACTAATTATTACTTGTTACATCTTCAGTATAACTATTCCCCCGTTATGACACGGGCAAAAGGCGGTAACGTCGTTTCATAATATAAAAAAAAGTTACAAAAGTTTCGCCGAGGTTAATTTTTTAGGTTATTCTTAGAATAACACTTTATACTAAGTTTATTTTTACCACAATTAGTTATACATAAAGGTCTTTCAAACTCTAGCTTGAAGAATCATAGAGTAGGGATTGCCAAGCACATCAAAACATTGAAAGTTCAAGGGAAGCTGCGGTTTTCTGAAGCGGTGAACGTTATGATGACAGTTAAATTGATTTTCAGCCTTTCCACTTTTAATAAATAGGTGTAGTTCAATTTTACCCTTTTTTACATTGACTTAAGGTGCATTTTCAGTTGATGACTCTACCGCAATCAAATGCTTTTCCTATCCAATAAGATGCACCACCCACTGACATTCAATGAGCATTTGCTCGGTGTGAATTTTCGTATCGAAAATTTGTGCGTTGTGAACAAATGCTCATCAGGGGCGTAGCTATAGCTTTGTTAAGGGGGGGGGTCCAAAGGTTCCAATATACGAAGATCTTTGCTAAGGGGGGGGGGGTCCAAGGGTTCCAAAATACAAAAATTGACTAGGTTTCCTCCGGAACTTAATGGGACGTCCATGATGCTCATTATATTAGCTCGACTGTGCTCTTCTCCATCCCCAGCAGTTGCAGTCAAAATGGCTCGATGCTCGCGCCGCTAGTGACTGACTTGTAAAGTAACATTCAATAGGATTCGCCAAAAAACTGACAGCCGGGTGGGTGCTCGGCGCTCGTCATCGAACCGCTCGGCTCGCTGTACTGACATGCTGAATATTCGACTTATAACGCGTACCTACACATCGAGCTAACATTCATATTTCATACATTTTAGATTCATTTTACATAGTGAGCCTCTGTAGTGTAGTGTTGTTCAGACTATGAATATAGATCGATTGGATTCTTGGTCATTGAAATCGGTTCAATGACCCGCACGGTTCTTTCAGTGAAGTACGAATAATGTCATGTTTTCCAGTACAGTCCTGGGGCTCGATTCCGGTACCGAACTTTTTATCAACCTCAACCAAAACCTCAACTAAAGCGACTGTTTCCATGACTACTAATAACAAACGACTCAGTTGTGGTGAGGTTTTGACCTTTGGCAGTACAAATTTTTGAAAAGCTATTCTACTATTTCACCAAATGGCTGACATTTAAGAGTTCGAACCAAAACCAAAGCGGTTGTCATTTAATAGAATACAGGCCCAGGGCCTGTATTCTATTAAATGACAACCGCTTTGGTTCAAAGTTCAAAACCTCACCACAACTGAGTCGTTTGTTATTAGTAGTCATGGAAACAGTCGCTTTAGTTGAGGTTTTGGTTGAGGTTGATAAAAAGTTCGGTACCGGAATCGAGCCCCAGTTGTTATTTTAATCTATAATGCAGAAGATTTCAAGCTTATTACAGTTTTTTATATTTTTAAGAGCTTTAAGGTCTTCCTTACGAATTAGGCGAACGAGGAAGCACTTCGGCTTTTTGTGTTGTCGGTGCAGTGATTGCTCTTTTAAAGGGTCAGCAGCGCGAGTGTGTCTCCTCTGGTGTCGCAGGTGTCCATAGGCTACCGTAACCGCTTACCATCAGGTGGGCTTCTTTAGTAGTATGTATAAATAAACCAAGCATAGGTAAAGGTAACTTTATAATAGGTATTTGCTTGCCATTTGAAGAATCCAATCAGAAATTTCGTCATTCTTTAACAGAAGATTTGCTCTATAATAATATGAATTTATGATGATTGTCCTTGTGGTAAATTGCGTTCACTAAACCAATTGTAGAGCAAATACCCAAACAAAGAGTTCAGTGCTTAAAATAATTCATTTAATTTATCGATACATCAATGTCGCAACACTAGATCCATATTTGAATTTACAATAGTTGATCTACAATGAACTTAAACATGATGATCTGAATTTGAAATATTGATAATTACATAGGTGTTCCGAATTAAAAATTCCACAGTGGTCACAGAAAATGAGCACTTGATACAATTAATTTGTATCATTATCAGGCCCAGCTACCCTTCTCGACAGTGTCTTAGTAAGTGGGAGGGACGGTATATAACGTATGGTGAGCCACCACTGGCCACACAACCGGTCTTCGACGTCGACGAAGACACACAGCAACATGAAGTTCTTGGTGAGTCTAAGAAAAATAGTGAAGTGATTGTGATGTGAAAGTGTTTTCGATTTTTTTTCAAAATTTCGGTACACATTAGTGATAAAAGGACTTTGATTAGACAAAATCAAAATGGTGATTCGAAATCTAAATCAAGGTGGATTCTGGATTTCAAAATAAAGACTGCGAATAATTAGGGACCTCGTTAAAGAATTCTCTAAAATAAAGTTATCATGACATAATCAAAATAATAGGCATCTACAAAATACCAAACAAAACATTTCCCACGATTCAAAGGAGGTAAATTACTTCTTCATTACGATGTTATCTCGGAAAATGAAAGTGTAACTTACTTTATTTGTTACATAAAAACATGCCTTTTATGCATTTATTAATCTTATAAAATGTTCAAAGATAACTGAACATGCGTCAATCTGTTCGAAATAATAAATATTTTCAATTCGGAAACCCAATCAAAACGTGTTGACCATATAAAAGTTTTTCTTATCCAAATGCATGTACTTATATCAAAATTATTAACTGCAGCAACAGAATAAATCTAATCTAATCCTTTGAAAGATGCACACAAAACAAAAAACACAAGTAAGTACTTATAAAAAAAACAACCTGCTTAGGCCATGGCCGTATGTAATGCCCTTATATAATATTGTAGGGTGTATTTCACCAGTGAACTTTTATACTTACTACTTATACTTACTCTATCAAAAAAAAAAAAAAACTAGCACCTGTCCCAGCTACTCCCATATGCCTATGTCCATATAGAAACATACAGTTGGGCCGACGGATCTCGGCGATCGTGAAGTTAGGCTTTTCGCTGCGCAGTAGAACATTTTGTATGAAAAAGTTGCACTGCGCATCGAAACGGCTAACTTCACGTACGCCGAGATCCGTTGGCCGTACTGTACTTTTTAAATATATATTTTTTTTTAAATAAAGTGTTCTGCAGTGCGATTCAGACTTCCGAAAATGCATCCGATTCGATGATTTTTTTTCAGAAAGTTGACGAAGAAACGTCACTTCCGAATTTGGAATGCATTCCGAAAAGGTCTGAATCGCGCCTCTGGTTTGTAGACCCTTCACATAAAACTCACAATATCTCACTCTATAATAATCAGTATAGAGTTATTTCATCAACAATTTAAGTAAATAAGCCTACTTAAAAACCATTGGTTTAATCGCCAGATTCGTCCCTAGCTTTAGGTTTTCGCGTGGAAATGTTGTCATCGTGCGTAAGCTCACACACAAAAAAAAAGTGGCTTGACGTGGTAGAAAAAGGGAAAGACATGGTTTTGTTGCCCGTTTTTTCATATGTAAAAACAATACCGCGAATTTTTGGCATGGCGGTGTATCCATGACTTATATAAAACTACAACCGAGCTCGCTCGGGTGCAAATAAAGAAAAAATGAAAAATGAAAAAAAAAAAGAACAAGAAAAAACTTACAAAAAAAAAACTATCATTGGCAGAGATTTGAACTCGCAGCCTTCGTCGTTGAAGGCGGAGAACCTAACTTTAACTTGAAATTACGAACCACATTGCACTGGTAAATCTTTTTTTGCATGAAAAAACGAATTTTCCCAGATTTGAGACCTAGCTAGATCAATTTTTCGCCCCGTACACCTCCGTACCGCAAATTTCATCGAAATCGTTAGAGCCGTTTTCGAGAACGTGAGTACAAACAAATAAACAAACAAATATTGCTCGTTTAATAGTACTTATAGGATACAACTATTTTGACATCATTCAAAACAAATGTTCAAAGCTTACGGCTGTAGGTCAAACAAAAGACGAACATAACAACATAATTGTATGTTATGTTGAAGCACGTGTTGAACACTTCCGTGTTGTGGAAACACGATTTTCTTTCACTTTCATAGAGACGAGAAAGCACAAAATTACAGGTTTATTAAGGTGTAATTTGTTATGTAAACTGTCTGTTACTTTGAAGATAAATGTAATATACTTATAGGTAAACTAGCTGCTGCCCGCGGCTTCGCTCGCGTGGTACTCGGATAAAAAGTAGCCTATGTTACTCTCCAGCCCTTCACTCTCATCTCCACACAAAAAATCACGTCAATCCGTCGCTCTGTTTTGACATGAAAGCAGGACAAATAAACAAACAAATAAACACACTTTCACATTTATAATATGGGTACGGATACGGATTTTCCCAGGTTGAATGTTGATTTATGTATGTTATTGTTATGTTATTACAGAGGAATATGAAGAGAATTTACGTATAGAGCTGTTTGATTCATTTGTAAATATTTGGTATCTTTATGCATTCAAAAAAATCATTGTAAATTAAGAAAAGCGTTTTTTTCAATAGTAGGTAATTATGTTGATGGGCGTTAGGCAACTTTTCTATGAGCATGGTTTGAATTAATTAAATATTTGTAACTAAAGATCAGTGAGATAAACATTTAGTTTTACGTTATATCCGTTTTAAATATATAAAGGCAATTGAAATGGAAAGGAGGCAGACCTTGAGAGAAGTAGAGCATTACTTCCATACGAAAGATTTGAACGCGCGCGTACATTTTGTATGTCGGCCAATGATAGTTACGCACGAAAGTGGCTCCACTTCATTATATCAGTTATGATATTAATGAATGAATTTTAAAAGAAAAAAAGACAGCTCCACCTAAAACTTTTTTGTATAAATCTACACAGAATATTACTAATAATTACGGCCTAAAAACTCCGTCACCAGAGTTGGCCACTCGCTCATACAAACTTACTTACTTACATAAAATATTTTTATGTAAACAACAGAATATAGCATTCTACCACATTTGGCAAGTGTAGGTGCAGGCCGTCTGGCCTCTTCTGTCTAGGGCGCAGGTCAGACAGAAGAGACGTAAGACGAGGACGCGTCGCAGACAGGGCGCCAGCAAATAGTGTGGCGCCCGCGCCCCATCTCTTCTGTATGTTTTGCGTCGCGACGCTTCTATACATTTTGTATGAAAGGGACGCGGAAGAGACGAATGTCCGCGCCCCGTCTGCGTCTTACGTCTTTTCTGTGTGTTCAGCGCCTCAAATCGCCTATGACAAACAATTTAAAAATGTATATCTACTGTTGGTTATGTCAGTTTGCAAAAGATGATATATTATTAGTTTAGCTATGTTATTTTATAACGTTTAATTAATCTTGTAAATTATTCGCAATCAATAATTCCAAAGCTTTTATGTATTATGTAATCGAATGCATAATGTTAGATAGCATAATCGATGCTATCTGATTTGTTATGTATTTAATGATAGCCCTGAACTTGTAACCGAAATCGCTTTCGGCTATATTTGATCTAACTTCCGCCTCCGGTTTTGTTTGCAAAAGTTGCATTATTAAGAAGGTTCATGAAATATGTAGGATAGGAGGCGATATCTGTAAATTTAACTAATAAAAACAACACATAAATACGAAATTAGTAAGTAAACGCACAAAATAGTGCGAAACATAAAAAAAAAACAAAATCAATGATAAGTACTATTATTATAGGTATTTTTTCCAGATTTTTTTTAATTTTTTTTATTATTGATTTGTGACCTTCTTGTAACTACTTATTTGTTATCAATAAATAAACTAAACTGACATATTTGCTTCACTGTTATACTTAATGTTACCAATGCCACGCTGCAGACAATAAACCCATATCACTAGCTACAAAAACCACCTCTCGTCACTCTAATTTCTAGAAGCATAGATGAAGACACACCCATTACAAAAAACTCTACATTCCATCACATAAGCCAAGCGAAACCGAACCGAATTACCAAACCAATGATGATGGAGGATTGCTGAAACCGGGTTCTGATTACTCGTACTTCTAATTGCGCATAACGAAGCGGTCAAATGGCATAACCGCTTTATGTAACTATTACATGCTCATCACTTTAGACAGTTATGTTTGCACGCGATATTTATACAATGGGCGTTTTCACATTGGACGATAACTGTAACTACACGATAGCAGCTCAGGCGACAACGATATCGTCCGAGGATATCTGAACGATATCGGTATGTGACATGATAATTATAACCAAAGTAACCGTGCGATTCTAAAAGTGTAATAGAATATTCGAGGTAAAATAATGGAACCAGTGAACAAGTTACATTTGCTTTATCTTTTATATTTACACTGTGTCGTCAAACTGTCGGCGACGATAACGTTGACTACAACGACACAGTGTGAAAGAATTTAGTAGAAAATGTATCAAACTACCAATCCGACGATATCGTGCAGTTATCGTGCAGTTACATTTATCGTCCAATGTGAAAACGCCCAATGTTGGCGCCAAGACTATCATTAAAAAAATAAAAAGTTTTTTCTTATAAAGTCTCATGAATATTCACACAATTTTGGCAACAAGAATATTATACTTACATACAAACTTTTTACAAAAGGAACCGTGGATGTTTTCGGAACTAACGCAATATACTCGTATCTTCACACGTCACATAGAAACTTTTTTTTTACATTTTTACGTAGAAACTAGCGTCACTCCGTCGATACCTCTTTTGAGTAGATTGAAAAACAGACAAAATGTGACAACTTGTTTTTATTTATCATCTTCATTTACAACTTATGCATTAAAATTTATTCTGCAACTAAATTGCAAATTAAGTTCTGTTTCTTGAATTTGCTTAGATTATTAATTTCTTAAAAATAATTAAAGATTACTAGATAGTGTTTAAAAACAATGTTAAACTATGGATTTGATTGCATCTACAAGCAAAACATAGTGTTCAATGCTTCCTCATAATTTCAATGAAAGTTTTATAGAAAGCACTAGTTTTCTAGGCACCGCTGTAGTGACAACTATTAAAATCAGGTTACAGACTTCCTAGCGAATACTACCTGTTTCCTGTACCCTAGTGTCATTGACCCTAAACCTGTATTCTAGAAGTTACCTAGTTAATTCAATCCACTTGATTACTTAGATTAGATTCTATAAGTAAATAAGTTTTATGTCGCAAAAAATGTTTTCTAAGAGAAGCTTTTATTGGGTAAGGGTGAGATGATTCGAAAGACCCCAAACACGGATGTTCTACTGTTATTTACTAAGAAGTTGCATTGCACAGGTCTTGACTCCATCATCAGAGCAGCTCGATGACACCATAATAATACATTGTCACCGAGAATCTATAAGTGTACCAAATTTCAGCTCAATCGGACACTGGGAAGTGGGTCCAATTTGACTTGCATGATTTGACCCGAACACACACAAACATTGCAAGTAAATAAAAGTTAATAAAAGCTTGTATAAAAACAAATGACACCTTGTTCATTTAGATTTTGACAAATAAAAATTGACAATCAATAGCCATTTTCAATTTAAAAAAAACATGAATAAAAAAAAACAACCGGTCAAGTGCGAGTCGAACTCGTACGCCGAGGGTTCCGTACCTAGCCATGGTGCCAATTAAGCTACTCCGCTTAATTGTATGAGCGCCCATACAACTCGGAGGACAATTTTAATTGGCGTCAACTATGTATGTATGGGAACACCCTTTAGTTTTCAACTTTTTTAACTTTTTGGAATTTTTCCTTTATTTGTGCTATAAGACCTTGCTTTTTGCCAAATTTCGTTATTCTAGGTCAACGGGAACTACCATTTAGGTTTTCGACCCAAAACCTTTAGGGTACTTCCGGTTGACCTAGAATTGACAATTTTGGTTACAGCACAAGTAAAGGAAAAATTCCGAAAAATAAAAAAAGTTGATAATTAAGGTAAGTTTTGGTACTTACAAGTTTTCACGAAAACCTAAATTTGCCTATATCTTTTTATAGTGTTGACTCAGGACCTTGATTTTTATACTCACAATAGGGACTATAGACCTTAGTATATGGTATAAATTTCAACTTGCTAGCTCTACCCGTTCCTGAGATAATCGATGGTGACACACGGACAGACAGACGGACAGACGGACAGACGGACAGACGGACAGACGGACAGACGGACAGACGGACAAGAAAGTAATCTTATAAGGGTTCCTTTTTTTACCTTTTAAGGTACGGAACCCTAAAAACAACAGCATATATTAGCCGTATTTTTGACCATGTCGCGAAAGAACAGGAGTAGAATCACCTAGCTCTTAAGACGATTCAAAGTGGTCATAGCGGTTCTACTGAATAAATGATATTTGAATTTTGAATGTATGACAACCATGACAATTGACAACAGATAAATAACACAAGGTACGTTTTATTAAATGACTTTCTCTGATGGCAGTGAACTTGGATAAATTAAATGGATGAAATCGACAATTTGATGTGATTGCCGTTTCTCATGAAATAAATTGTTATGATGATTAAGATGGTCACGATAAAATGCCATACGATGCGATGTTTTTTTCTTGGAGATTTCGAAAAGAAATTTTTGTAGAAAAACAAGTCTCTGAGATACAGATTGATGTAAACATTATTGTTATTGATTATCAAATCGTATACCTATACGTTTCGTATATACGTTTCGTATTGTTCTGCATTGCGATTCAGACTTCCGAAAATGCTTCCGATTCGATGATTTTCTTCGGAAAGTGGACGTTTTTTCAGCGAAGAAATATCACTTTCCGAATTCGGAATACATTCCGAGAAGGTCTGAATCGCACATCAGTAAATATTTCTCAATTGATATGCTTTTAACACAACATTGAGTCATAATAATGTGCTTAAGAGTACTAAAAGCTCAACACGATCTATATTTAAGGGTCATTTTGCCTTTCACTATAGAATTACGTAAGTTGCACCGGATACTTTAAGGCTGGCATCTACTAAAGCATAGTTTCTCAACCTTATTTTACCCACCGCCCACTTTGAGGATATATTTTTTGCAAGAGCCCCTCCTCATTATCTTTATGCGCCATCTCAATGCCCCTAACTTTCTTTGGGTCTTCTTCTGCCCTCCTGAAAGTCTCAAATGCCCACAAGGAGGCGTTATGGCCCACGTTGAGAACCTATGTACTAAAGCAACAAAATAATGTATTTTCATAAATTTATAAATTATAACTTACAAGTGATAAAAGTCAAAATTGTTGTATTTATTGAAGTAACTGAGCAAGGTTGGGGTATTAAAAGAAAGGTTTTTGAGTCGCATCTCAAGTATAGGTACTCGTTATTTAGTTGTATTTAAACTGTAAAACAGATTATTGAGAGTCAACAATCATAACTTTAATAGCGTTATTTCATATGGGTCTACCTGTAAAGTCTTAATATCTTCATTGTTTGTGCTCTTAGTTTATTGTCATCTAAAACTGGGCTAATGTGAGTAAATGAAATCCTTTGTTTTTTTTAGACCATGACAGATCCGGCCTTTGTATGGTCATGATGTCTCTATTACAATTTTTTGATGGTCTTGCGTAATTTTTTTTGTTGTATTTTTATTTAGTACTAGCGGACGCCCGCGGCTTCGCTCGCGTTGACTACTACTTTTTTAGCCCACGGGAAACATGCATTTTTTCATCTAAGCTCATGGCATCATCTAAGCTCTTCTAACTTTCTTACTTAAGTAATGTTTCACATAATTTATCCATCTTTTCTTTTGTCTAAGTAAATCAACCCAATAATCCATCCACATTCATTTCTAGCCTCATAGTTAGGTACTTACATATCTTTATTCGATTATAAAGCCTCACATTAAAACGGTTATAACTAAACTATCTCAAATTATATTTATCACGCAAAATTTATCCTATACTGATTTGAAGACGTTTTCAGTAAGTAATCAAAAAAATTAAGAAAATAATGCGAATTAACACTACTGTTATGCAAAGTAATTTTTTTAGATAAAAGTTATAAACCTAACGGATCAAAAATTAGGTCTAAATAATCTTAATACTGTTTCTATTAATGTTTATAATATGGCAATGTTGCGTTAAGCTCGTACCAGATAGTCAGTAATTGAAAGTGTCGCAATAACTGATTGCTTAGTTAAGAAATACATAAAAGCTGTCAATAAAATTGACTTGGATGATGAAATAGTTTGGTAGCAAAAGTCAAAATGATGGTGCAATTGCAATATAGAGCTACTTGCGGAATTATTGACTAGGAATATTATTTCATTTAATAATCGTGGACCCAGTGAGTCAACCCATTAACGACTCATACGGACGGGTTCACGGGTCATTTTATTTACCGTTAGACCCATGACACTATAGATTTCTGTTCTCTCTATTCAATGATTAAAAACATCGATAAATTTATTACAACCTAGTAAATGCTAGAATGAGTACTAGACTCGGATTGAATTGAAAATTGGATATAAAACAGTTAGCTGGTAGGTGCATGGAATAAAAATGATAACTGAATTGCAATAGATAATTAGAAGAAGTACCTTAATCAGCCCAAGAAGATAATAACTCAAATCTTGCCAAAAATACCCAAAACATTATAACGGCAGTTTAAAGTTTTATTGTTACTTTCTATAAACTATAACAATGTTTCGAAACACACCAATATTCTGACTAGGTGCGCCAGATTTAGAAAGCAAAACTTGCTATTCTAAGCTCAATGCGATTACACAAACTGGATCATCACTTTTACTTAGAATTTAATATTCCATGTGCACTGTGCGACATGTTAATCTTTTAAGAATCTACGTAAAAACATCCTGCTTTCTCCGGCATTACAACAAAAATATTTCACCATTATTACCTAAACTTCTTTTTTATAATGACTGTGGCTAATTTAAAAGTAATGCAACTAATCTTAATTTCTCTTGTCCACAGGTTGTTTTAGTGGCAGCATTGGCCGTTGTGGCCTTTGCCAAAGAGGAGAAAGGCACACAAAAGGCGGCAGTCGAAGAGAAGAAACAAGACAAACGCGGCATCTACGACATCGGTGGATACGGCGGCGGATACGGCGGCGGCGACGGAGGTCACAGCTTCGGAGGCCAGGAGGGAGGCTACGGCGGCGGCTACGGCGGCGGTGACGGAGGTCACAGCTTCGGAGGCCAGGAAGGAGGCTACGGAGGCCACGAGGGAGGTCAGAGCTTCGGTGGTCACCAGGAATTCGGATCCAGCGGCGGTGACTGGAAACCCATCTCTCAGGGAAGCGACTACGGCCACGGACATGGTCACTCTCACCACGAGCACGTCAAGCACGTCGAGGTCATCAAGAAGGTCCCAGTCCCATACACCGTTGAGAAACATGTCCCCTACACCGTTGAGAAGAAAGTACCTTACGAAGTGAAAGTACCTTACCCTCAGCCTTACACCGTTGAGAAGAAAGTCCCAGTCACTGTTAAGGAGTACGTCAAATACCCCGTGTACGTCCCAGAGCCCTACACAGTGGAGAAGAAGGTACCTTATGAAGTCAAGGTCCACGTTGACAAGCCCTACGAAGTTAAGGTCAAAGTGCCCACTCCCTACACCGTAGAGAAGAAAGTACCTTATGAAGTCAAGGTCCCCTACCCGCAACCTTTCACCGTTGAGAAGAAAGTGCCCTATCCAGTCAAATACGAAGTCAAAGTTCCCCAGCCCTACGAGGTCGTCAAGAAGATCCCTTACGAGGTCAAAGTGCCAGTCGACAAGCCCTACAACGTCTACGTTGACAAGCCTTACCCAGTAACCGTCGAGAAGCCTTACCCTGTGACTGTACACAAGCCTGTGCCTTACGAAGTCAAGGTCCCAGTCGACAAGCCTTACAAGGTCGAGGTGGAGAAACCCTACCCAGTCCACATCAAGGTTCCCGTACCGAAACCTTATGACGTGTACAAGAAGATCCCTTACACCGTTGAGAAGAAGGTTCCTTTTGAAGTCAAGGTGCCCATTGACAAGCCCTACCCCGTGTACAAGGAGGTCCAGTTTCCTCTCGTCAAGGAGGTCCCATACCCAGTGAAGGTCCACTACCCGATCTACTTCAAGAAGGAGATCGAGCACCATCCTCACCACGAGAGCTACGGGCACCAACAGAGCCAACAGCAACACGGCTGGCATTGAGTCACAAATGATGTCAAAATCCACTGATGTGTTACCTACGTCAATTGCAGATCTTCCTGCAAATAACGCATCAAGGGATACATCATTGTCACCAGTACCTTATAGGCTAAGCTCCTGAATGTGATCATTAGTATTTTAGGTCTAAATTCCGCTCACGTGTTTAGGTTGTGTTGTTGTGCCGCATAACATCCGATTTACACTATCAATATTTATTGACAATCACTGAAACACTGCCATCAATCAGAGAAGACAAACATACTTTGGAACAAGACCTTTTGGTCTACAAATCGTCATTTGTATTGAAGTAGATATTGATAGTGAAGGTAAAAGGATGCGCGGACGCAGCTATACATACATAGTATAATCTGTTATTAAATGTTTAGCTCCTGCTTTGTTATTGTAATGTATGTAACTGGAGGAAGTTAGGAAAGTTGAGGCTGATTTGAATAAAACGTGTGAAATGTGTTATTCTATTTCATTTTATCCATTCCCATTCCATAATGGAAGAAAGATAAATAAAAGCCCTTATAATTTGCCCAGCAGTAGGATACGAGCTGCTAAAATGAAAGAAAGAAAGAAATATCGTAATTTAAATGCCATCTTTGGTGACGAAGAATTTGCTATGACTCATGACTTAATGAATGATTAGGACCAAAAACTATTAAGTACAAAAATGTTCAGTGGTTGTGGTTAATACCACTAGTGGTCAAATATCCATTTACTAACTCCGCAGAACGTCGTCGCATCTTTAAAGAACAAATAGGCAATTAAGTACGTGATAAATACCCAGATCCATAAATGTAGGTATTTATGTGTTCATCACGAATGTTTAAAAAAGACAAATAAACAAGTAATCATTTTATTATTTGAGGACATAGCGTCTGAACACTATATAGTTTCAAAAGACATCTTAGTTTTATTAAAAGCGAAGAAATGAAAGCACTTATTTATTTTTTAATAATGTACAATGAAATATCACCTACGCTAGTTGCTTTCACAAATAAATAACCAGAGCAACACTAACAAGAAAGTTAAGATCATGTGTGTATTACTTTTAAATTACATCATTTGGTACACAGCATTGTGTATTGTATTGAGAAATGTTTTGTTACAAGTTTTTTAACTTGAGTGTAGAGGTTTTTTTTTAAGTAAGTAGGTATCTAGTTAGTGACAATTAGTATCCTAATAGGCGGGGTAGTCTTGCAAGTTGTCACGTATGGATTCTGCAAATTGTAAGCATTTGCCAATCGGGCAGGTACAGACGTGCCCCAGATTATCCTCTTAGATATTTTCAAACGATCTTCAACGTCTCGAGAACTGAGACAATGACTACCTAATGTGATCTTGTTAGGCATTGTAAAAAAAAACGTTTAAAGTAAGGCTACGAACGCACGGCGACGCAGACCGCGGCGACCTGCGGAGCTAAAAAGGTCGCTAAAGCAGAATCGCAGTAGTTAATTGAACATAATGCCGTCTCTTTTCACTGTCAGTCAATGAAAAGAGATGGCAATAGTTCAATTCCTTTAATGCGATTCTGCAATAGCGACCTTTTTAGCTCCGCAGGTCGCGGAGGCCAGGCTGTTTTCTGCTGGCCGCTAGCCGCGTGTGTCGCGCTCGATCTCGCTGGCCAATCCTGTAGGCCTAATCTGTGCAACATATCTCGATCGGTCGAATTCTCTAACACATACGTTAGAGCAGTTTTGCCGATCGAGATATCACGTTTCTCTACTCTGTTGTACATGATAGGCTGTGTCCCCAGTAGGCAAACTGTGAGCGGCCGACTGAGTTTGCGGCGTATCGGTTTAGTATACCATTCCATATATTTAAAATGGAGTGTCCACAGTTTGCTAGTTTTGCTAGTTTTGCTCACTGTACGCAGTTTGCAGCGTAACGCTGCAAACTAGCAAACTGTGGACACTCCATTTCAAATATGGAAGAGCGTACTAAACCGATACGCCGCAAAAACGTCGGCCGCTCACAGTTTGCCTACTGGGGACACAGCCTTAGGCCTACTGGCTGCTAGCAACTTGTTTCTAAATGCGTGCGGTAGTTATGAACAATAGCTAGACCTCACTGGCCGTCGCGACCTGGCCACCGTGGACTGTACCGCGGTGCGTTCGTAGTAGATCATTGAAGTTAAGCGATGTTCTGAGCGGTCACAATTTGGATGGGTGACCGCAAGTTGCAAAAACAGCTGAGCGCTTTCGTGATTCGGAGGGCACGTCAAATTGTCAGTCCCGGTTTTTAAGTCGTTAAGCCCTGACGGAGGCTTTCAGACGGCCTAAAAGCTCCGTCTCTAGAGTAAGCCACTTAAACTTAGGCCTTTACATCTTTACTAGATGATTTATACAGAGGCTATCCTTTAAGAATACATACAATACTCGTACATGCAATCATTTAATCCCCATTTTGTTAAACCATTGCATTGTGAGAGAAAATGAAAGTATGCGTGCATGAAACAATTAAGAAACTTCAAGGTTATTAAAAAACATTGACCGAATTTCCTTTTGAGTGGTGTTTCCATACATTAAGTAGGAGAATAGAAGCCGTACTTATTTAGTAAAAATGGAATTGCAACCACAAATCTAAAAACAGAACGGTCATCCTCTTAAGGTCATAAGGGATAGAGACGCGAGCCTGTTTTCGTGTTTGTATTCTAAGGTCTAACCTAAATAGAAGTATTTTTTTGTTATGTTGTTACTAACTTTCGCCCGCGGCTTTGCTCGCGTGGTACCCGGATAAAAGTAGCCAATGCCCTATTCCCAGTCATTAGCTATCTATATTTTAAATTTCAGCCAAATCGGTTTAGTGGTTAGCGAGTTATAGAGGAACAAACATACAAACATCCAAACTTTCGCATTTACGGTTTAGTGGTTAGCGAGTTATAGAGGAACAAACATACAAACATCCAAACTTTCGCATTTATAATATAGTGTGAACGCCAAGAGGCAATCTATGCATACACTGCAGTGCCTGCGATATTATTGAGATAGCGTGCCCAGCACCTAACCCATCGTCGGCCATATCCATAGGAAAGAAATCGTTAATTCGTGTGAGGTGAGGCTGACTAAACTGTGGTCAACCTACAGGATGTGCAAAATACCAAAGTAATATACAAAAGTCAATTTAATTTAATTTGTAAGAAACAAAACGTAATACATATTTCCCAATAACATTTACAACGATATCTACTGCCTTTATTTTATTACGCACATAAAAACGGCGGCATTTGATGGGAGGGTTGCACAATTGGTAATAATCGGAAGCAGGGCTGGATTAAGAGCCAAGTTGGGGCAATTTTAAAACTTTGAATTTAAACTTTTCTTATTTCTTTCTTATCTTTAAATGTAAAGATAATAAGATGTTTTGCATTTAAAGATTTTTTTAAAAATCAGTAAACAACTGAAAAGCCACCACAAAATGAATAATGTGTCTTGAATTAAGGCAAAACAGCCATTTCAACCAGCTACTTTAGTAAGTATTCTTAGATGGACTTTTGTGCTGTGATTTTGTCTTGTGTCCGCTGCTAGCCTCAACATTGTTGAGGCTAGCAGCGGAGCAGCGGACATAAGACAGTGAAGAAAGGCGTGTGAAGAAAGGACTCGGCAGTGGAAGGTTTGCTTGGGGCATGTTGAAATTGTTTGAGCAACTTCTGATAGCACAAGGAACGCACCTACCTCGGCTTTACTAGGGGCATATATTTATAACTAGTCATAAGGGAATAAAAACAAGGTTTAAGAGACAATCAAAATGAGATAGTTGCCTATTTTAAACTATGAAAGGACTACAAAAGTTTAAATGTTTATAAAGGTAATTTTGAATTTATGATGCTACAATACTACTTTTAATCAGTAGGCCACACAGATCTTACAAATAAAGGAAATCTGCATTCAATATTTACTACCCCTTCATTCGACCTCAGTACGTCCCAGTTTATTAGTGCATCACACAATCAGATAAGGTGTATATGCACCGATGAGTTTGGAAGAAGCCTTGGAACTCCCAAAGAACTTGCATTGACAGGGTTCATTCATTGCAACACTTGTTCTTTTTTAGTCAATCCAAAATAATTTGTATAAGTATTTCAATATTTGGGTCAAACTAAATTTAATTTTTTACCTCAATGTTGTGTTCGAAATTAAATTTTGGAATAGAATACTTATTTTATCTGCAGATGGTATCCATATACAGAGTATACAGAATGGATCTAGGCTTTCGTGAAGTTAGCCGTTTCGATGCGCAGTGCAGCTTTTTCATACAAAATTTCCATTGTGCGTAGGTACTGTACATCTGTTGCACTGTACCTAATAACAAAAGACTTAACCGGGGTCTAAAGTGGCCACTTTTGATGAAAAATCAGATGTTTCATAGATGCTTCATCTATGAAACATCTAATTTTTCATCAAATGCTTCATATGCTTCATATATGAAGCATCGATGCTTCATCAATGCTTCATCGATGCTTCATATATGAAGCATCTATGAAACATCTATGAAACATCTATGAAGCATTTCACAAAACTTTTTTTTTTCTTCTTCTTTATTTTGGCTTCGCACGGCTTGTACATTTAGCCAGTGTCAAGTAACTATAAACTTCAAGCACATTCACGAACACTTAACGGTTAATAAACCACCATTATTACACTTTAACATTATAAGAAACACAAGTTTTGGAAAATAAAACAAAAACGAAACATTACTTCTCAAATTCCCGCCAAAAAGCAACCCCCAAAACATTTTTGTGACAGATCTATGTGCGAGGTTAAATTTATTTTTAGAAAGTAAATAGGTAGGTACCTTTTTGTTTTATTTTCCAAAACTTGTGTTTCTTCGAAGGTTAATGTGTAATAATGGTGGATTATTACCCGTTAAGTGTTCGTGAATGTGCTTGAAGTTTATAGTTACTTGACACTGGCTGAATGCACAAGCCGTGCGAAGCCAAAATAAAGAAGAAGAAAAAAAAAAAAGTTTTGTGAAATGCTTCATAGATGTTTCATAGATGTTTCATAGATGCTTCATATATGAAGCATCTATGAAGCATTGATGAAGCATCGATGCTTCATATATGAAGCATCTATGAAGCATTTATGAAGCATTTGATGTTTCATCAGATGTTTCATAGATGACGCATCTATGAAACATCTGATTTTTCATCAAAAGTGGCCACTTTAGACCCCCAGATCACCAACGGCAACCAGATCTTCAACCAACCGGTTGCATATGCATCTCGAGACAACTTATCCATGCAATATTCTCTCCCGTGCATCAGGAAGTTGCCAAGATTTCCACATCAACTGCCGGCATGCTCCAATTAGGGCGGTCTCGTTTGCAAATTATTTGTTAACAGTCTTACTTATTAGTAAATAGTTATTATCTTAGGTAGTTGTGTTATCCAATCCGGTTTGAATATGGAGACAGGCTTTATGTTGTAAACAAAAATGACTTGGATCAAGGCATTGCGATAAAAATGTTCTATAACAACTATAATTTAATTTGAAACAATAGTAGGTATACTACAGTCCAGTTTATACACGTACCTATACTAGTAAGTTATTATATTTATTCTGTGGTACTCCACCAAGCCGTGTCAGTTCGAAATTTTGGCCATGTTTAAGTAGATGCAAGAGCAAGGCCCAAGGGAGGGGGGCAAGTTGTTATAATATGGAGGATGGGAAAAGTATGAATTTCAATTAATGCAAAATGCGTTTAATGTGCTGCGAGGCCTTGACCATGTCCTATTGCTTGATTGGCTAAGCAAGTCATGTGAGTGGACTTAGGACTTTGATTTCTTTGCATTTGGCTACATTTTTTCATCTCTAGGGGGGGCAACTGCCCCTCCTTGCTCCCCCTGGCGACGCCCTTGTGTAGATGGATTTTTCGTTTTGAGTTTAGATGCACAGTTGACACGAGTTACACATAAACGGTCATTCCTGATGTTTATGGCAGATGACGATATACTTCTAAAGAGTAGTACTATATGTAGTGACACTTAAAATCATCGTAAACTCATATTGGCAAACAGTGTTGGCTGTTAAAGTTCACACATTGCCTAATATAATCGAAACGAAATAACTTCTAGGTATTATTTTTGTTATGGTTTTGCTATAAGTTGCACTGTACATCTTGTGTGTAGCTTTACTTTTGAATTCAGTGTAAGTAAAATGATAACTGGCATGCACCTACTGTGTGCAGTTAGCTACGATAACTTGCTTAAAAAAATATAAAGTAAAAATAAGTATTTGGTTGAAAAATTATTTCTCAAGTAACAAGATTGATTTGAATGATTGATTGATCTATTGGAATCGGCTGATTACGGGAAATACGGTTATGTTAATGCTTTGAGGAGTTCCGTTCTTCTTTCTTCTTCTTCTTCCCCTCTTGATTCCAACATCAGATCAGCTCGCTATCTTCTAATCAGACTATTCTCTGATCTCTCTGTCTTTCGGGGAATACCCCTTTAAGGCAGCCCATTACTCTAAAACTAAAACTAACGATGTGTTTCCACCAGAGATGCTCTACTATGCTCTATTATAATAATCTAAGATTATTTTTAAGTTTTATTTAAAACAGTTAGCGTTTTGGTGTACACTGTAAGCTTTCTGTTGTTCTGGAAATAAATAATTCTAATTCTAATTATGCAGTATCTTTCTTTGATTAGAACACTAACCAAACAGCGGATTAAAGCAATATATCGCACAAGACACCACTTTACTTTTAAAATATAAATGTATAAAAAAACAATCGTATTATTTATTCAAATTGCCGTTAGTTTCATAATATAACTTTACATAAAATGTTGTATGTAACAAACAGGGAAGTAAACGAAAGATTAGATAGTCTAGCTAGACGGTTCTTACTGATCATAAATCACTGAATTACGATATTTATATGCATTTAAGGTGTCGATACACTGAACATAAAAACGGTTATTGATATAAATCATATAAAAAAAAACAGCGTAACAAGATTACCACTAGACATTGTTTAACACACGGGAATTACTCACGTTAAAATATCGTCGATTTAGATACCGACAATGTTTCGATTCATCCGGAGAATCTTCATCTGGGTAAGGAGGGAGTTGCGGCAAGATTAATTCCCGTGTGTTAAACAATGTCTAGTACAACTCACGAAAGTTTTGAAAGTGAAAGATTACCACTGTTTCTCTAAGGCGCAGGCCAGATAGAAGAGACGGGGCGCAGACATTTGTCTCTTCCGCGTCCCTTTCATACAAAATGTGACGGCGCCCCGTCTCTTCTGTATGTTTTGCGGCGCGAAGCTTCTATACATTTTCTTAAAAGGGACGCGGAAGAGACATAATATATGTCTGTGACGCGTCCTCTGGCGTCTTTTCTGTACTTATGTCCCGCGCCTAAGGCTATGTCTCTCTCTGTTCATCTTTTCCTAATTTCTGAGGGTCCTCCTCTAAAATTTTCTGCGACACTAGGTTTTTCCATCTCGTCCGATCCGTTGCGACATGGATGGCGTCGCACACAGGTGAAATATGCCAAAAAGATGGCCAATATTCATAAAATGAAAGTTGCTCTTATTAAAAAGTAGTACCCTAACTAGCAACAGGACATATGGCACCACCGATTGGTGGTTATTAAAACTTTTGACACTTTTTATTTAACTAGCTACACATTTGTTTTGAACTGTAGTTGATAATGGAGTAATTTACTGCAATTTTATACACTAGTTTCAATCACGTTTCATATTTTACTCAGTGAATGTTTGGATTAAAACTTTATGGATTCCATACCTTCAGTTCAAGGTCTTTTTTACTAAATAACTGGAATGCTTATATTACTTACAATTGTAAAGATACATAGTTTTAAACACAAAGCTATTCTTTTATCAGTTTATTTTTGTTCTCATAGTGAAAAAGTTGATACTTTCACGCACTTCACCCGTCTTTTATACATATTTGAAAAGAACAATTCAGTAGCTTTTAGATTATACTACATTTGGCTGCTACAACTTGCGTCACCCAAACAAAGTTGAACAAAATTCAACACTAGGTATAATTAATTTTAAAAGTACTCATAATCGTTTTTCAGGCAGTATCCAGCATACCATTCCAATAATTTTGATTAAAATGTCTAGTGGGATAGCAATAAATACATTTATATTTATAAGTATTTATATAAGTCATATCCGCACGATGTTATAGCTGTCTTAAAAAACCAAAATCCATCATTTAAAACTGAAATATTTTTTTATTTTCGTAATAATCAATCAAGCTTTATTTTTCATAATAATCATTTAAACTATTATTATAGACCAACTAAAGCAGTATATATGAATAAACACACTTCAAATAAAATTGGCCATCTTTTTGGGATTTTTCACCTGTGTGCGTCGTGGAGCTGAGTGTCGAGTATGGTACGGATTTGGTCGGTCCAGCGCATGGGGCTGCGATCTCTCGGCCTTCGTCCTTCTATTTTCCCAGTGATGGTCAGTCTTTCCATGCTATCCGGGTTCCGCCTCGCGATGTGGCCAAAGTATTCTATGGGACTTAGACATAGATAGATAGATTAACTCTTTATTGTTACACCAAATTATGTAGGTACTTGACTAGAAAACTTAAGGCTACATGGTGGCACAATGGGCGGCCTTATCGCTCAAAGCGATTTTTTCAAGGCAACCTTTGGATGGACTGGATTGAAAGGACGTGAGAAGACATACTGTTGTGAGCCTTCTGGTGATGCAAGGCTACGTAGACATTCTAAAAAAAAAAAAAATTGAAAAGTAACTGCTACAAATATCTGATTCTCACGTTATCTGGCAGGTACGAGCTATTTGTGACCCTAATCAGGGATGAAACAAGCCTTGAGTGTGCCTAGAGTGTAAGCACCACAACAGTTCTATCTCACAACTATGTAACTAGGCTTGCTTAACTGGAATGTACCTAATATTTCAGACCAGACGATTTCATAACATACAATGCCAAATATCGTGTTGCTGTTTTTTTCTCGAACACAATAAACTTATGTAGGTACGAGTATATAAATTATCTAGGCCTCTGCATTACGATACATTAATACAACTCTGGCGAGTTATATAAGTATAATAATGTAGGTACTACTCGGGCGAGTAAACATGAGACCGAATGACGTTTGCCCAAGTGCATGTACAAAAAAGTGGGTACCTGAGGCATATAAGGCCCAGGGCATTATTTTGAAAGTGGGCCTTAGGTACATGCCTCAGATACTTTATTAAAATATTATTGAATGGAAACGAAACACTTGTTTTTCAATTGAATCCGCCTTATTCACAGGAAAGACATAGTTAATACCTCCTCGTTTAATCAAAGTACAATTAAAATATGAAACAAAAAAAAACCATTGAAGGAAGTCTCTGAAACCATTTCAGACCGGAAGTCCATTTACTACTCCACTCGAAGAATTTTTTTTTGAGAAGAAAGAGTAGCTACCATCAACACAAGCAGGATTGTGAGAAAATCTTTCCAAGATCATAGCTCATTTTTCAAGTTAGCACTAACGAAGCTCAATCCTCGATTTCTAAAATCGGTTAGATAAAATCTTTACCTACAGCTTTAGTAGCAACAAATATCAGAATACACACAACCGGATTTTGAGTAAACGTTCTTACTTATTTATTTATTTAAATTTCTCATGATAAGTCAGCGTATTCTAAGCAAACATGGCTATCTGATATAATATGTTACTCTCACAATAATATTACTCGAAATTGATCCATTAAAATGCCGTCTGCACTACAATTGCCTCTAAAGTTGTGAACTGGTTTTTGCGCGTAATATTAATGAACGCTGTGTGGAAGCGTTATATAATACTCGCGTAATACGTGGAAGTGCGGATTTTACTCTAGCGATTATAGGTGCAAGAGAGATTAAAGTGCTATTCGCGGTCCAACTTGTTGGACAACATAGAACTAATGGGTAATACTTTTACGGGGTAATACTTTTAGTTCATAGGTGGTTATTTATGATCAAAGATAAATCATACAAAAACATAATACCTATACGTAATACCGTGAACTGTACGAAAATGGAACGCTGTTTTTTTATAAACATTAAAGTAAATACTTATCTATAGATTTTTAATTTTATTTTAACACATAATTATTAGTGTAAATTGTATGAAAACCTAGTTAGGTTTTCATACAATTTAGGTAGTTACCTACAAGATCTATGCGCCTTAGCATATCTAATCCGATAACAAATTCTAGCCAAAACAAAGCATTGGTAAATAAGCCTTGTACGGGAAAAATGTGGTGTATTCAAACTTTTTTAGAAATAATATTTAAATTAAGTAGTATGTTGCATTGGTCTTGTTTCGTTCAAGCAGCTGAAAAAGACGAAGTTAAGTAGGCAGGTAAATAGGTAAGCGTGGAAGGTTTATGCCACACCTGTTAAGTTCTTGCAATAGCTAAAGTCTATTGCAGCTCTGTGCCACAAAGAACTTACCTTGTCATCATTTGTTTTCATTCACTTACCACAGTTAATGGGTAGTCTCTTGGAAAACCACTAATCACGCCATTCATACGAGCTTGCATCCAAAGTGATTATTACAAAAGATGGCATAATGTAGATAACGAAAGTTGCAATTTCACATTACTTATACCATCTAGAATATACAAAGAAAGTGTTTTCACTTACTTATATGTGCAGTCATGGTTCAAACAATCAATCTATCTTTTATTTATTCCATCAAAGACAAAGAGATAATTATTGTTTATTTAAAATAATCTTAATGTAATATTACAAAGAAAATAAACAGTATCATGAGCATGACTATCTCCAAAGATGTAAACACCAATATTTTGTTTTTTCCAACTGCTCCATCAAAATTTTACTTATTTAAATTTTCCTTTTTAATATTTTTGCTCTTCCCAGGTATGAAAATGTGACGTGTAAAAAAACGACCACACAATCAAACAGTGGAACTACTACCGAATGGGTCATAATGTAGGACAGTGAATAGCCAGCTTTACATCGATATGCACTCGATGGCCGTTGGCACACTTCCTACTACAATTCGCCGACATGAAACTTTATTTGTCTTGTTTTATTGCTGATGCATAATGATGAATTCTTCTACTTGAATAAATGTGAAAATAATATCCAAATACATGCGAAAGTCATGTTTGTGTGCACTGTGCACTTTCGATCGTGCTCCGACTTTTGATCTGAAGGCGTGGGTTCGAATCCCGGACGTAGCCACTTTAAGTGCCGCTAGTCGAGTGCAATCTAGGCGGCAGCCCTCACCATCGAGGTCAAAGGGGTGGCAGTGATGGCGTTATTACACGTTTTGTTTAAAAAAGTTTATTTCCGCACGTATTTGAGCTATGAACGGTGAAGTAAATCATAGTGACATAATATATTTCTAGAAGTATTGTTCCAAACATGCTACATAATCGGCTACTATCAAACGTTGATTGATAATCACTTACAATTTGTATTTAAGTTACTTAAGATTCAAATCAGCATTTCGATTAAGTATTCCAAAAAACAAATGACTCAAATCATCCCCAATCACATAATGACATAATCAACCCCAATAAATCGAAAATCAAGAGTTGGTCAGTGAAAAATTATCTTCAAACATTTTTAATCCACCGCACTTATCAGCGGTATTTAATCAGTCAGATTAGATTACCTCGTTGGGGTTGAAATGGGGTGAAGTTAGGGGCGGAAATTTGAAAGGGAAACAAATAAAGGTTTTGAGTTTTATTGTATTTTTGTAAGAGTAAGGCTGAGACTCCACCAAAGCGGAGATGTGTGAGATGTGTTTTAAACAACCAATAGAATTTCGTTATTCAAACATGTCATCTCGTCTTTTGAAATTCTATTGGTTGTTTAAAACACATCTCACACATCTCCGCTTTGGTGGAGTCTCAGCCTAATGAAACAATAGTAGAGCTAAGTAGATTATTCTCTTGCTAAGTAAAAGTAAAGTAGGTAAGCTATGACGGAGGCGTTTAGGCGGCCTAAAAACTCCGTCACCAGAGTTGGCCACTTGCTCATAAAAACTTACTTACATATACTTACCTAAGTAATTAACACACTTAACTATACTTACCTATGTAGGTACTTATTTATATTTTTATCCAACTAAAAGGTCATTTTATCCAACTGTCTTATTCTTTAGCTTAAACTGGGAATCTTACTTCTTATAAAATTCATACAACATACAACATCTCTAAAGAAGATCATTCAAATCTTTCGTTTATAAATATAACAGCATAGGTCTATCTATGGTTATTCGAAAGTTGACTATAGAGACCTGACATAACATAACCTAAAAATGACAGAATATTTAGTATGAACCAGTATGAACACAGGCGTTACGATTGAGTCTGCTGTTCATACTTCAGTCACTAGTTATTTTATCTCTACTCTAAGATGAAGTTTTAATATTGCACCTGTATGTTACAAATTAGCTTGTTATATGGAACGATGAGCGTAATCAGGCCGCTTCTCACATAAATACCCTATCCGGAACATCCAATAGATTGATATAAATAGCTATTGTCTTTTAGAGACAGAACTACTAGGTACCTATTATTGATTTTGGGAATATCGGAAATGGGATAATCATTTTCGAAATCGTAACACAAAATCAAGTGCCTACCTACTAATTATGTATTAAATTAGGCCATAGACTTGTTGGCTTTGTGTGGCTCCAATTTCAGATACGGAATGAAACATAAGTATGAAAAAATCTATACTTAAGCGTATTGCTGTTCAAGATTTTTTTATATGAACTTAAACCTTTTTAATTAAGTACCTACCTATCAAAAGGTCAGACCATCCGTCAGACGTAAAGCTGCACCTACGTAATCCGCAATAGGCAATATGCATCAATTTTTTTTATGGTTTTAAACGATAGGTTATATCGTTAAATAACCGTAACAAAAATTCCAGCGCCGAAAAACTAAAATTTTGTAACAAAAACAATTTTTAAAATTTATCAACATTTTCATGCACTTGAAACGGACGTGACGTCACAAGTCACCAAAATTACACGCGCTTGTAGGTAGAAAAAAAAAACTTTCTGTCGAGTTTGAAGGAGTGTGACGTCACAGCATACGTGACAAATAGCGTTGCGTTTCAAGTCTTATGAAATTCCCACTATATTTTTGCACTTTTTAATTATTAATTTCTAAGCGAAAATGAAATAATATTAAAAAATAATTACACACACATAATTCTAAAGCCATAATGTTCATAGAAAAATACGTTTAACCCGCTTTTGAATCAGACGCATATTGCCTATTATTGCAATCGATTGCACTGATGAAAATTGTAGGCGCTGGAGTCTATTGGGTTATCAGTAAACAGAAATTTTGAACAAATAATAATAATAAGTATTTCTTTACCAAAATAATAATTATATCTTGTTATGTTTGTGTTTTCTTGTAGATAATATTGCAGGAAGTCAAAATATGCAAACATATTCTTGAACGAAATAAGTATAGGTACAGAAAGCGTCATTAATTGGTATCCCCCTAGTAAAAGGTCCGTGTTCAAATTAATAGGGAGATACCGATTGATGACGCTGACTGTACCTACCTATGATTTATGTGACACTGGCACTGACATCCCTTTGATATTAAAGTTTTGGGGAGACTTAAGGTGGAATCAGACGGTTCACTCGAGTGAAAGATCACTCGAATGTTTCTTTAATTTAATTTTCAGACGCTTCATTCTTAGTGAAATATGCCAAATGAAGAACAGAAATGAACGAAAAGTGATTCCACCTTTACTAAACTTGTAAAAGATAAGTAAACTTTTATAAATTAAACTTTTCAGTGCTTGTCTATGCATTGTTCTATGAAACTTTCACTAAACCACAGATTATAAATTAATCATTAATTATAACATTTTTGTCGTACAATTAATTTACATACCTATTACTAGTGGGGTGTTGTGTTTGTTAGGAGTTCGCTTCAATTCCCGACTACGTTGATTGGCCGATAAAGAAGCACCTGTGCTTTCGCGTCGAAGAGTTAATGATGATTAGACACGGCACGTAAATTCAATTCAAATTAGATAACAAGGATCCAGATTACACACTCACAATGTCAATACACACAAAAATTAATATACCTACACAATAAAACATAAATTAAATTAGAATTAGAATTACATAAATAAATACACACAAAACGAAAATATAATTTGCTAAGTCAGAGATTGACTGGCATCTTAGCTCAGTTGGCAGCAACTCTGCCCTCTTCGCTGCAGGTCGTGGGTTCAACTCCCACCTAGGACAAATATTTGTGTTTATAAAAAACTCTTAAAATTTTGTGGTAATTTGGTCCAGCTTGGGTCAATGATAACGTTGTTTCATTTAAGCTGAACCACGATAAATAGTTGTCGCGTTTAAGAGTAGACTTAGTAGTGTAGATTCGATAATTCTATAAGTTAGAAAATTATTTTTATAATAATCCTAAAATAAAAAAAAATATTATAAATTAGGGATCTTAGAGAATGCTCCATAGCCAATAATAATGTAGACGATATCACGTAGCTCTACTTTGTGTTGACACTTCCAATTTATCAATGTAACAAAACATGAATACCTACTTACATTATAATAATTTTGTAATATTCTTAGCTTTTGTTATTAATTGCAATATCAAACTAACATTTCGTGCTAACCATTTCTATAACATTCTCAACTCTACAAAAAACCATCTCGAATGTTAAAAATTCACATTTGTCTGAATTGGTTGTTTATCGTGATATCCATCTTCAAGAGCCTAGCTCCTCACCAAATTAGATGTCAGGGTAAAATGAACTTTATTCAATTTTAAACAAGTTCTTTATTTTGTTGTTTGAAAAGTTGGAGTATTCCAGAGCATAGAACCTCCAACTTAATTGAAATTGAGCTTTCACTTCCTTACTATAAGTTATATTATCGCTCACAAATAAACACAGATTCATGTTGTAGTGTATTCATGTTGTTGTAATTCCACGAATTTGTTATAGAGTGGAACTTACGTACGATTGTTAATACTATTATTATTCTGTGCAAAATACTGACCGTTTGTTGTAGTAATTAAACTATTATTTGTGTGTTCTATTTATTTCTATTACTTATAAACAAGGCATTAAAATTTCTATTATGTCATAAATTCAACTTAATTATTGTTTGAGCTTTTTAATACCATCTTCTGTTGAAGTGTAGTGCCGCTCTCTATCATAAACTATTTACAATTAAGGCAAGGTGTTTGTTTCATTACATTTTATTCATACGTACCCTTCAATTGATCTGTAGAATAGAACATCAAACAGGTAGTTATCTTCTAGATAAGTATAGGTAGATTTTGACTCTTGGTACTAGAGGAAAATTTGGTTATATCTAGATAAGCTAAGTTTTCTCAGGGATAAAACGTAAACAGACTTACAATTTTATTAAATCCTCTCGCCCTGAGGTACCTAATAGACATCTCTTCTGATCATTAGACAATCAAGGTTCTTTGAACATGTGTATAC
Source organism: Camptogramma bilineatum (assembly GCA_958496255.1). Taxonomy (NCBI): domain Eukaryota; kingdom Metazoa; phylum Arthropoda; class Insecta; order Lepidoptera; family Geometridae; genus Camptogramma; species Camptogramma bilineatum. Next base: position 5,211,076 of record OY292473.1, on the reverse strand, counting down.
CTGGCAAACTTTTTTATAGTACCTAGTTACCTAGAAACAAGAGTATATAAGGGTACGAAGGCTACCAACAACATACGGTGTTTGATTGACGGCTAGGTACTAGGTATTTAAAACTGTCGGTCCCGGCTTTTAAAGTCGTTAAGCTATGACGGAGTCTTTTAGGCGGCCTAAAACCCCGTCTCTTTGTCCACTTGCTCATTCGACTTACTTACTTACTTACTTACTTACTAGGTATTTATATTAAGCTTACTTTAAACTCAAGTCGAAGTATAGACTCAGAATACCTAAATATTAATATTCTAGTTTATTTTAGTCTCGACTGGCCAGGCTTTAGGTAATGCAAAACTTATAGAGAAGAGCTATTACATTTTGCGTAGGCGTAGTTCATAACAATGATTTTTTTCATACAAAAAATACAGAGGTATTTAAAAGCGTGGGATATGTTAGGTTTAACCAAATTCTTCACTTGAAAGAATGCATCCCTTTACCAACCCTTTGTTAATTAGAGATCACCAAATACCTCATCTTTCCACTTCATTAGATACATACACGGTCCAAATATTTCTTAACAATACCAAAATTTAAATAAATGTTATAATATTTAAAAAAAACGTAGAGCTTCAATGACGAACGTAGTTTCAATGTTGACCGTAAAGGTAGAATCAGATGGTTCATTTTTTGGTCATTCCCGTCGTTCATTTTGCATATTTCACTCAAAGTGACACATCTAAACATAAAATGAAAGAAAAGTGTCTAAGAAAACCCCAGCATTAATTCGAGTGCTCTTTCACTTGAGTGAACCGTCTGATTCCACCTTAATACACGTAATTTCAATATTTTAATCAGTAACTATATTTACTTACCTAACAAATACGACTGACTGCATGATACATCTAGTGAATTTAGGATGATTATTATAATTTTATAAGTAAAAATATTCCACAAATACTCCCAGGCGCTACAGCCTGCGTCCCTCATCTAGTGTCATACGTTGCCTTCTGATGCTGTTCATAAAATCTATTTTGGAAAATTTGGCTTTTATCATCAGCCAAAACCTTCCTTTGTATCTATGTGCCATCATCTACGGCCTAGGACATTATTTTTCGTGTCGCTTTAGGATCAACACTTTTCATAACAAGCTAGTAATTTAATACGAAGCGGCTTCCTAAAGTTTAAACAGATTATTACGGTCATCGTTTTACAGAAACAAGAACTAAGTATTCGATAAAATCTGATTAGAAATTCACAGAAATTTTAGGAATGCATTGCTTTTCTCTATTTTGTTTATAATACTCGTAGCTACCGTTTGTAGGTTATGGTTTTATTTTCATACCAAATTTTCAAGCTGTGAAATGCCTTCTCATTTGTTAAGCATAAAAAAGCCACGGCTGTCCTATTAGGTATAATTTTAGGTGTATGATTTATTAAAAAAAACTTAAAATAAAAACAATAAGTTTAAATTAAAAAAAAACTGTATTTTTTGTTTTAACCGATTTTTTTTGTTTTTAAATTATTGTCATCGGTCCTTGATAACTTTGATAAGTGTTAGTTTCAATTTATTCTGACGTTTTGAAGTGGGTGAAAACGTTTGAAAAGAGGAATTTTAAAATTGGAAATTAATTTCTTTGAATTGTCTATTTTAGGTTTTGTAACCTAACCTAACTATGCTGTTAAAAATATATATATATGTATACAGGTAGGATACCTAACAAAAAAAAATGTTACTTAGCCTAACTCCTAATATTCGGATCGATTTCAAAAGATCGCATTTTGAGTGTTTTTAGAAACTACACTTTTTGTAATACCGGAACTTCAAAGCGCCTGCGCCGGTGTTTCAACGTCTTATCAATTTTTTGCACGAGCAGGCTTCAATGATTTACTTGATGGTCTATCCTGTGTCGTTTAATTTAGTGGTGTCGATTCTATTGATAAGGTTCAGCGACTAAGCTTTTTATTAAGCAGCTTGTCTTTGATGGGTTTCTTGCGTAGAAATAAATATAAATGGTACCACTGAAAACCAGCGCTTCAGCAGGTTTTGTACTGCTGTAGCAAATGCTGAGGGGCTACCTTTTTTCTGTCACGTGTGTATCTAATACCTAATTTATAAAATTCTATGTACTTGTCACGAAAATAAACATTTTTTATTTCTATTTCTATTAAATAGAAAATTATTTAAGTAGGTACATAGGTCTAAAATATTTTCTTTCAAATTCAAATTCTTAGATGACCAGTGATGTTTAGAATTCAACTTGTGGTCGTTTGTAACGTTTTCTAATCAACAGATTTTACTAATTTCGATAAATAAAAGCTTTTACATGCAAATATTTTATTTATTTCGTAAAATATAAAATATTAGGTAGATAGGTAGGTACTTACTTAATATTTTAAATGTGAAAGTTTGGATGTTTGGATTAATGTTTGTTACTCAATCACGTCAGAACGGCTAAACGGATTTTAATGAAACTTGCATTATACATAAGTATGTAGTTTAAATCCTGCTTGCAATACTTAGGTAGGTACCTACTTATGCATAGTTTATGACCTGAAACACATAGGCCACTTTTTATTCGGGTAGGTACCACGCGAGCATATCCCGATAGTTTTAGTGAATTTTCATGAAGTTATGAAGTGATTTTACGATGAAACACGAAAAATAAAACTTCAAAACTATCGCCTTTAGCATACGATTCGAAAATGCCGTCAAAAACTACTTAGGTACATCAATATAACCATGTGGTTATATTATGATCTAGTAGCGCTATTTACCATAACAAAGGGCATCAGCCCCGACCTGTCGTCACACTGGCCCCCCGGTGCCATAATGCCACCCAGGGGTGCACGGGGGTCCTCGTAATTTCCACTTTTTAAGGATAGCTGGATATTTTATGGGCAATCGATAAGATTTCATCACTAAATAGATTTTAGGATGGCATTAAATTTTGTAATGTAAAGCATGTAAAGAAACAGGATAAAAAATACTATGCCTCCTTGTTTTAATTGATCAAATAATACTACTAAGTACGTGATTTTCATTACTTTAATATTATGTTATGCAGTTTAGATAATTATTTTTGGCTTTTTATCCTGGTGTCCTATAGGTAGGTACTTAGGTAGTAACAAAATAAATATTGATTGCAAAATTCCAGGACCTACAAAGCAACAAAGATACAAGTAAACTTAAATAAAAGCTCTTAAAAATAATTTACTTTTATAATAAAACAGTTAAATAACAAATGAAAATTTTAAGGAAATAGTTTTTAATTTTGATTAAAATGTTGTCTTTTATCCATACCTACACTTATCATTATTTTTTGTTTTAAAAACCTACGCTAAAATCTAAACAAAAAACAGAATACTCATGATTATGTGGTATATTTTGAGCACAATATAAAACATCGTCATTTAAGTCTCAATTTATAACTGAACAAGGAGCGGAACTTAGTTTTTGTGTTGTCGCAGCAGGGGGCGCTACCGCTATTAAAATGACAAAATAATTTAGCTCTACGGCTATTTTAAACGGTCCATATTGAGTTTTAAACGTCTTTGTTTTTAGGTTATTTATGGGATGGTTTGTTGAAGTTTGAGCAAAAAATATGGCTAGTAAATTCTTACAACTTTGCTTCTTGTGTGAAATTATGTGGCTCTTATATGGGCTCGTACTTTTCGTTTCTAATTTCTAAAATATTACTTAGTTGAGATTTTATTCATATGGATTCATATGGATGCAATCCCTAAACATTTTAGCCCCCGACGAAAAAGAGTTGTGTTATGGTTTTTAGGTCCTAAAACTATCATCGAATATGATAGGTAGGTACTACCTACCTAAAATTTCGGTGAATAATTCCCATGTGTTTTTATTATAGAGTAAGTGCGCCAAATATGGACCACCATAAGGATTTTCTCAAATAAAACTCCGAATTTTAAAGTAGGAGCAGCCTTATTTGTTTTAAACTGTTCAATATATATTTGGTAACAAAAACAATAAACAAAATTCTTTAGAAATATCAACATCTTAGAAATAATCATCATTTTCTAAAATATGTCATTTTTATGAATATGCAAAAAGTAAACATAATATGGACTACATGGTTTCAAATATGGACCATGAACAATTGTGTTGGAAATTATATAAAAAAAAGCAGTGGTAATACACCTAAAATTAAATCAGGCAATTATTAGGGCTAAACTAATAATTAGTACACAATTCGCACACATAGAAATAAACCATATCTTTTCTAACTGCACACTTTTCATGAGCCCATTGCCTACAAGATGCACTTTAGATCTGTCCATGGGCAGACAGAAAAAAGCCCATCACAAATAAGCATTTACCATTCTGATTTTGGTAACGATCAGGACTTTCAGCTGTAATTACTATCATTGACCAAATAATTACTCTTATCAGAACTTTCAGAAATTCGGAATTACTTAACTTTTTTAAGATTTCTTTTCTTTTGAGCTATTTTCTTTATTTGCATCTGCCATAGCATTTTTATCCTAAGCTTGTCTGATCTTTTCCTTTGTTTAAGATGTCATCCAAAAACTTTAAAATTAAACAAAAGCACCGGTTTTTAATATCGACTACTAGTCCATATTTAAAACATGCAGGTAGTCCATATTGTAATACACATACATTTTGATGTTAATATTGTTGTTTAGAAAATTATAATAACGATAGGATAATACAATTTAATATAAATAATTGTAAAATAGCTCACCTTTCTCCTGGTTTAATCCAGTTTCATAACAAATAATATTTGTTAAAGTTATAAGCTTACGCAATCAGCTAAAAATCTACATCGCGAGTTGGCAATAATGAAAAATGGCTCCCGTAAATTCGTGCGCGCTTTCTGCTGGTCTGAAAGCGGTTGGTGAGCCGTTGGAGAGGTGAAGCTTAGTGTGCACTGACCGTTGACTCGATTCAAATAATGTTCTTTGAGAAACACCGGTGGTCCATATTACAAGACCGGTCCATATATGGCGCTTTTACTCTAATGTCTAATACAACTCATACGAAAATTCCGAAAGTAAAATCAACTTACTGCCTACACGTTTAAAGTCGATATTTTGACACTTTAGAGTGTTTTTATACGTGTAATAAATAATAGATAACCGTATTAACAGATCGTACGCAAGTGTGTCAATGATCAGACATTGTTAAAGCTGTAATAGGCTAGGGTGACCATAATAGGCAACAAGGTACAATATGCCACCCCACTGTAACTGGTCACCCTACTGTTTTTTTTTGTAATATCATTCCGGATAGTTTTGTATGGATAAGACCGTAAATGTTACAATTGTACACTGAATAAAAGATACTGATAAAATATACTGAAACTACTGAAAATAAAATAAAATGTATAACGGATTTTTATGACTAGGCGTGGTTGTGGCACGGTGAAAAAAACAAGCGGGTGCAAGAAAGATAAGGATTCATAGCATAGACCAGAGACCGACAATTTATAGTGCTCTTCTCTATAACTCAAAGCGTTCAGTTGTAATTATCACTTGGGATCATATATCCATTTAGTGGTATCACATAGCACACTTAATTTACCACGAGCGCTTCGTGAAAATAAGTGAAAATGTTTAATGTTCACTTCTTCCAACGGATCTTGGCACTCGTGAAGTTAGCCGTTTCGATGCGCAGTGCAACTTTTTCGTACAAAATTTTCTACTGCGCAGCGAAAAGCCTAACTTCACGAATGCCTAGATCCATTGTGACAACTGTAGATACCTGTTAGTTTGCATGTAATGAATTGTTAGATTAGTAAGGAACATCCACACAATTCAAACGTTATTAACGGTAACATTACCACATAGTTGTGATTCGACCATCCCAATTACGTGATTATTTATGTGTGACAAGTGATTCAACACTTACACCTCACCAGGTCTTTTAGACCCCTATCTTCTATAGATCATTCCCATTTCTTCATCGAACTAGGGTCATATAGGGGTCGGATTATAGTGGTTATTTTGGTTGGAACAGATGTGGTGACAAGTGAATGTACCATCTATTGTTGTTTAATTTTGTTTATCTGTTTACGATGTCGGTAAATGTGCGTATAATGGAGTTTGCTGGTAGTTAAATAAATATTAACCTACGAGTATCACTGTGATTGAGTAAAATTTTTGTTTTTTATTTTTGGAAAATGCAGACTACGGTGAGGTTGTTACGGATATAACATTTTTCTTTATTGTTTCACTTTGCTAATAAAAATATTAAGAAAATCGAAATTGTGGGATCATAATTGTTAGATATTATTACGTATCTACTTTAGAATAAATAGACATAGACATAGACATAGACATAGACATAGACATAGACATAGACATAGACACATCATTTATTTGCTACTAAACACACAAAATACACAGTGAAACGTAATAAGACAAAAATATAAATAAATATAGGAAAATTCCTCATTAAAATGTTGTCATATTTCGAAATCAAGAGTGTTGGTCAACTTTGTCAAAATGATGTCTAAACAAACCATAGTCAGCTTATTTTTCAATTGAATTTTTATCTATTAGTGCGCGTGTCCGCTGATCAAATTCAATTTGGTTCCCACTTCAAAAAGCCAAATCTAAATCATTCCGCCTTCACAATTCCTGATTGACAACGTTTTTCTGACAAAAAGCGCAAGGGATTACGGTAGAAAGACGCCACGCGACCAAATTAACTTTATGTAATCCCTATCATCGATGGTTTCCAGAGATGTATTAAGGGGATAAAAAAGGGAAATTTATAGGAAAAATAAACTCTCGAAAATAAGTAGAAAGCAGTAGATATCATTTTTTAAAATGATGTTTCAGTTTTTAAATCACACATGATTTCTAACTACATAATTATTTTTGTCTAAACCTACAGGACGTAGTAATATTATTCTGTGATACATTTACTGTGGTACCTACTTACAAAGAAAAGCTTTTGTACAACTATAACAATACTTATAGTGAACTTTGAATGACTTAGTTTTTCATGACGCATGATTCTTAAATATCTATTTCTGTTTAAGGCAATTTTATCAGAAAATTCTAGCTGATCAGAATCATTAGGCCATAGATGCCTACGACCAGGGACACACCTGTGTGTAATTCCTTACGTAATGCACAAAAACGACATTCAAATCGGTTCACCCGTTTAGAGCTACGGTGCCACAGGCAGACACACAGACAGACAGACACACACATAGCGGTCAAACTTATAAGACCCCTCTTTTAGCGCTAGGGTTTAAATTTTTTTTACGAAACGATTTTTTTACGAAAACGAAACGAATTTCATTTTATTACTTTTATTATTGTTTTTTATTTTTTTATTGTTTTTGCAATCCTAGATACGTCACTAACGGTTACTGTTATCTCCGGCCCCATTCGCTAACGAGTCGTTTTTAATAGTTTAATTCGGATTAGATAGTGTCCCACGGGTGGTCGCTGTGACCCCGACGTAGAGGGTTGCTCCCTACCGCGTTGACAGGTTAAATGGGTGACTGCTGGATTAAGATTTAGTTTTGTTTCAACTAATGTCAAGCTGGTTTCTTTGACGGAGGATGGGTTATCGCTTGTGCGATTTTAGAATTGATTTAGATCTGAATTTTTAAATTATTTCAACTAGGAGGACTATAAAAGTTCTGCGTCAAAGAAACAGTTCCTGCCAATATCGAAGAATTCCTGAAATATTTCGCGCATTACAGATTTTTTGCATTTTTTGCACTGTATTTTAAGTGATGATTGAAATCACCAGTTTCGGCCACATTATTAGTTATTAAGCAACATAGTTGCGGAGTTGTAAGCTTTTATTGAACGAAATGACCAAAATGTTCATTAAAAAACTTAATGCTGCGGAATGATGAAGTCCAGGAGTTAGGGAACAATGTCACTATTTACGTACCTATATCCCTCACGTATTAACTACTAGCTTCCGCCCGCGGCTTCGCTCGCGTGGTACCTAGATAAAAAGTAGCCTATGTCCTATTGCCGGTCATTATCTATCCACACTTTAAATTTCAGCCAAATCGGTTTAGTGGTTGTCGAGTTATAGAGGAACAAACATACATCCAAACATATCCATCCATCCAAACATCCAAACTTTCGCATTTATAATAATTAGTGTGATGTTTTTGCAGTAGACACGCCGATTAAACTGAGAGGACGGTTTATTTAGGTGATGAGCAAGCCTATTCGATCTCAACAATATCCCAGACCCTAACAGCAGCGGCTCGTTCAGTGTAGGCTTATATACAATAAGGTTTACCTAGTCAATTTGTATGCTGACTCATCCGCGGGTTTCTTAACGTTATTCGAAGAATTCGAGTTGATGTAGTAATTCATTTTGAAACCTAAATCCGTCTTACAACCTGCAGAATGTCACGATTTATTCCTCTGTCAGTCTAAGTTAACACGGTTTTCAATACCATATATGACCATCCAAACATTATTATGAAATGATTTGTTGTTATAGGTACCTACAAGTCCAGTCACAATAAACAAAATGCAACACAACTCCAGAATTAAAACACAAAGGCGTCAAAAATATCGAGCCAAAAGAAAATACTGCTCATTAAAATGATATTTAAGCATTCTTTCCGCTTACAAATGCCGTCTTCGCCATATTAAAACAGAAATTTTATCGGTTGTATCGGTAGCGTGGTATTTCTGAAGCGAGCTCCTGCACTATACCATATTTGGCAGCCATATTTGTAAAGAATAATTATAGTTTATTATTATGTATCAATTCTGGGTACTTTAGTATTTAATGAGCTTTGCTTATTCACATTCCAATCAATGCTGTTGGTAACCTTTTTGATCGATAGGCTACTGAAAAGAATAAGGACTATATTACAATAAGCAAGTTAAAAAAATATTGCATTTGAAAGCCAAAGCCGTAATTATTAACAATTTCAAACTCAATGTACAAAATGCGCAAAAAGATCCAAAAACATCATAAAAGCCGTGAAATTTAATCCAATCAATCACTAAGTAATGACGAAAAGTAACTTGAGTATCACATAGTACTTAAGTGGCGATGCCGCTACTTAATTAAACTTAAGTTAAAGTGTTGGGCGGTTAACTTAAGGGTATTAAGTAAGGGGATGACACCCTGAAGCAATGAGCAGTCTGTGATTTGAAATCAGTTAAAAGCGACATTTGGGATATTGCTTGATAAGTATGGAGAGAGCTTATCGAATTTTACCATCAGCGGGCCATCTAAGTACACCTATTTCTGACCAAATTTGGCAAGAGGTAGAAGGCTTATCTGTAGGCTAATAAATAAATAATAAATAAATAAATAATGCTGGACATTTCACACAGCATCAGGTAGCCCCAAGCTAAGCAGAGCTTGTGTTATGGGAACCACATGACTGATATACTAATTAAATACAATTTTTTTTTGTAAATACATAGGTACATAATAACATAGAAGACACCCAGACCCGAGACAAATATTTGCAGATCATACAAACATTTGTCCCGCGGCGGGGATCGAACCCGCAACCTCCTGCGTCACAAGCGGGCCTTCACCCACTGCGCCACAGAGGTCGTCGGAGGCTGAGCCTAGAAGACAAGGCTAGAGCCTTTAGGTTTCCTCTTCTGTCATTTCATATTTGTCTTCTGCATGCTTTGCAATTTTAGCTATCCATGCTTTCGACCCAGTGAACTTTTGAACGACATTGATTCTTTGTTTTGACTTTGGGGACCGTGACAAGTCAAGCTGAGTAGAGTAGAGACTCTATAATTTATTAACAATTCAAGTCAGTGATGGTGTACTAACCTTTCCTTTTTTTGGTACATGGTATAAAATTGCATTATCATTCCTTCATAAACAGGAGCAATCATAAATCAAGGTATCGTTGCATCTTTATAAAAACATCCATCTCCATAACTCAAGCCTAATCAGCCGAATTTGTCGCTAGAGGCGGCGCGCGTAACTAATTCATAAACGTACCGCCGCCACAGAATACTCGCATAGTTAGTATGAAAATCACCACAGAATATAATACAAGTTAGTATGAATAATGCCACAGCGTATGCCACAGTTAGTACGTGGTTCAGGATATAACCACAGATTGATATAAAGTTAGTATGGATAAACAGAGAATGATTAGTGTGATGCTCGGGGCAAGTGGACACTAAAATGGTCACGATTTATGAGATTCCATTAGGGAAGTGATTGAAGGTTACCAAATTATCGATACTAGTGGTCGTCGAGCGTAATTCAGCTATAATTCAATCAGTTTTTGATTAATTTGACATTGAAAGGTTTAAATCACCCTCATTTTGTATTTTACTCCAAAAAGTGTTCAAGCGGCTGCTCTGTTGTCATCCGAGTCTATATTTAATGAAACGCATGTACATGCGTTTACAGTGCAGAAAAGCCGTTTTAGCCAAGTGGGTCCGTGGGAGGACCACGATTTGGATAAAACTGAGAGAACTTCATTCAAAATTTGCGATAACTATTACCATAAAACTTCTTGTCGTGTTGGATGCTAGTGATAATATATTCAGGAAAAACCTTCCCGCATTTGGCTATTTACCATTTCACCACCAAAGCACAACAAAAACTAGACGCTCGTAAACTAACCTGAGAACTCATCAAAATACCAATCAGGACATACAGACACCGGCGCAGAAGAAGTATTAGTAGCGATGTATGGATCTTTCACTCTTTCTATAAAAGCCATTGCGCGCCATGTTAACTAGTCGCCGGCGAAACAGTTGACCTAATCGAATACGACATAAAACTAAATCACGTCTGTATTCCTAAGAGCGTTTCCACATTATCCAATCCGATATCGGTATCGGACGCCGATACGATATCGGGGCAAGTAAAATGTATAAGGGTCAATCTCCAGAATCAGCGGACCTGGTTGATCGCTATGGCGCCCCTTAAATATCGAAATCATTGCTTTTCTGCCCCTTCAGGGGCCAATATGAAAATATGCTTAGTTAGACACCTCCTTCTCGAAATAAAAATACAGAAAAGCAATAATATCGATATTTAAAAACCACCATAGCAATCAACCAAACACGCTGATTCTGGAGATTGACCCATAAAATATGTACCTGCCTTTCACATTGTCCGACCCGATATCGGATATCGGAGCGGACGTCTTTCCTACATTTTACGCTCTAAACTAAACTCTAAACTCTAACGCTCTAATACTTGTTGGACATTCTATGATTACCTATTTCAAATAAGTACATATATTTGGTACGGGTCTGTATATGTAGATTTGAATGCGTCGGTCATTCTCAGGCGCAGCATTTTTTCGGTGGCACAATTTTTTTTTAGAATTTGGATGTTTTGACATGAAATATCAAATCTAGATTTAATTTAGTAATTAGTAGTACAAGAGGGAACTCTTAAAGCCTAAGGGTTAAAAAGTTATTTGATTTTGAAAAATTGGTGCCCACCGAAGTCAATATTCTAATCACCGAAATCAAATACATTAAAATTTGGTTAAAAAGTCAACAGTCTTTAGTTCGATCTATAATTATTACATAAAAAATTAGGTATTTGTAGATAAAAAATCATTTCAAAAAGGGGTTACATCAGAGTTAAATTATGTTTCAAAGTTTGTATGGCGATATAATACTAGTAGCTCTCCCCGAACTGAGATCTCGCGCATCGTAGATGGCTTACCTACTTTTGGACTTTCTTCTGACTACCCCTATACCTACTTTCAAGTGATACTACTGCCGAGTATGCCTATTGTGCTAGCTCGTTATGGTAAAATTACTGGTATGCATGCAATACATAGTGTCGTTTCTAATTTTTCATTCATTTCATATTTATGAATTCTCGTCGTATTTCAAAAAGTATACGTCCTAGAATAAAAATAATAACTTTTGGAATTTTCAAATAAAGACATTTGACACCCAACTCAATATATTTGTTTAACTTTTTTTTTACCCACCTTGGGAACCCAATAAGCTCACAACCCCTTCATCGATTAAGCTCATATGCTCCAATCAATAGTTTGTGGTATGGAAATATACGGTATATTTCCATACCACAAACTATTGACCTACCAAGTTTCATGCAGATTGGATGAACGGTTTGACAGTTATGCGAGAACAAGAATTCGTGAAACATACAAACATACAAAATACAAAGCAAAATCGCCCAACTTGCCACCAAGATCTTCGCTCGCTTGATCGATTAGATAGACATTTTGATTAGATGGTAAACGATTCTGGCTGTCCAAAAGTCAAGAGCTAGGAACACGTTCTGGCTGGCATCCACCCGAGCATACACTACTTTAAGTTAGTCTCTCTTGTAGAATCCAGCCGCTTCAAACCTTGTACTAGGTAGGTACTACTACAGGTGGCTGCCTGATTCGGCATCAGCTCCTCTCATTCACATACTGACGGATGCTTTCCTCAGTAGTTGTCGGGTCTAGTTGGGATAATATAAGCCAATGGTCGTTTCAACAGCCTGCAGGGCGAACCTGGCAGAGCGGAGGGCTATCCCACGTCAGTTGGGGGAAGGCTTCGGCCGATGCTTCTTATCTACGAGAAAAAATCCATCCGCGTCAGTCCTCCTCACATCACAAATGGGTATTTCCTGTTGTGTCAGAATTTTCTGTCGCTTTCACCGCGTCAGGTGCTGCTTTAACGCTTGGCACCTGACGTGGTAGCAGTCTGGCGGAACAATCAGTGGACTCCCGTTTCCGCATTTGGACTCGATGGTGGTCCTTTATGCGTGGGGATAACCTGGCTCGTTAGGTACGTAGCCAACCTAGCTCTCCTAGAAGCACAACAGCTTCCTGGGGTCTTCACCGGCGTAGAGGAGCGACCTCGGGATACTGAAGATTTGTTGCCATTGTGTTGCTACACCCACACATTCCAGGACTACGTGAGCAGCTGATTCTTCTTCGCTTAGACATCCCCTGCAGAGTGGACTGTCCGTGGCACCGATGTTGTACAGATGTGTTGAGGGTACAGTGTCCTGTCAATGTCCCTAAGATTATTTCGAGGTCTTTTCTTTGTAGGTTTATCAGACGACACTCTGAAGTGTTGGATTGTCTGTCTCCAGCGATAGTTGTGTAGGTTTTGGGTATGTTGCCGCATCCAGATGCCTAGTTGAGAAAAGGGCGTAGGCAAGAATGAGGTTGGGCTCTAATTCTTTAGGTTGAAAGCTGCAATTGAGCTGTTCTTTTATTGTTTATAGATGCCGACACTAATCTGGGGCACCTTTTTTATGCCAGCTTTCTCTATGATTCAATACAATTATCATAAATCAGGAAACAGTACTAAAAGTGCTATGAAACTGTCTTTACCCTTCATATATTTCCACGGAAAACACTGAAATCAATACCACCGGAATCAAAATTATGAGCAAAATCCTAGATATTTTTAAAAGTAACCAAAATTTTGAATATTAGTCTGCATAATGGAAATCTAGTATCTCTAAGATACACTTTTGTTATAATTCGAAATTAATTGCTTGAATGAATTTGAAAAAAAAATATTACACCGAACTCATCTTGGAGGGTTTACCAAGCCACCGAAAACGATTTTGTTCCTCAATAAAAGAGACACACAGAGACCCACAGACCTGGTTGTCCTCTCCACCAATACGGAGGGGCTGATAGTTATTCTTACTCTAACAACTGTTCTTGCAACTATTAGAGAACAGGGTATATGCGTAGATCGGTGCGCGCCACCGATATCAATTCAAAACCTCGGACGCGACTAAAACTACTTGTAACTTATCAACGAAAGCCTAATATTTATTGGGAATATTATAAAATAAGCTAGTAATTATCTGGTTTTTTGTGAATACATTCAAAGTAGCGCCACATTTTATAGAGAAAAAGATAAAAAATAATTTACATCACAAAATGTGCTTGGGACATGCCACCGAGGCTCAAATTTCAGCGGTTTTTTTTTTTTTTTAACTATTTTAAATTTATTTTATCTAAAAGAAAACATAGACTTCTTCTAGTATTTGATCATAACTATCATACAAAAAAGAATCAAGCTTTTAGAAATCTATTTAATAGAGGTTTTTGGCCCGGACGGTTTTTTTGAGCCGTTTGCGAATGGCCCGCGTACGTAATGCCTTCGAACAATCAAAGGTACATGCTCAAATATTGCAGAAGTTAGCATTTCATGACAGGATGCAAGCCTATCGCCGCTATTAGCAAGCTTACTGGTTTCCACACGATGTTTTCCTTCACCGGACTTTCGAACCGAAAGTCGAGGTACATACCGCTCAGCTAACACGGCTCTACTTTGCTAACACGACTCTTTATTTTTCAGATGGACGTTTATGCTGTAGATCACTGAGACTGTCGGCGTTGCAGTTTCAACTATGGACCAAGAACGTGTCCAGTGCGATTCAGACTTCCGAAAATGCTTTCGATTCGATGATTTTCTTCGGAAAGTTGACTTTTTTTCAGCGAATAAACTTCACTTTCCGAATTCGGAATACATTCCGAGAAGGTCTGAATCGCATGCTGGTCGACACGACGGGATAATCGATGGCGACCTGACTATGGCAATTTATATAGGAGAAGCGGTGTGCATACACGTGGTATTGTTGCCAACGTTGTCTATATTTTAGTCGCCGGCAACTAGTCGTCTAACTAAAATGAACATGAACATGAAAATACCTTTCAAACGATTAGATAGTTTTAGTAGGTAGGTACAGAGGATCCGGTTTACTCTCCACATTATGGGTATCTAAATAAATTAAAGTTTGCACTCGCATTATGATAGTATTCTTGCATCTTTAAAAGTCTTGATATAAACGTTCATTATGGGAAATCAACGTAATGGTCCTATATGACCGTCCCGCAATGATCTTCAATATAGGTTTTACACCTATGGGAAGTGACACAAGCTTTATCAACTCACGGTGAAAATTACAATACACCGGTCTCACTCGCGCAAGAAACACCGTGGAATATTGTCGTATGCACTAATGACGTGCTTTTCTGCGCTTTAATTGCGATCAAACAGACAAACAAACTTATCACTATAACCTCATAAATCTAAACACAACGGCATAAAGTTCAAAATCACGCAATAAAGATGGGATTTAAGTTGGTGCGTCAATCGCATCCGTTGCCATGAAAAATGTATGAAGGCTCGTTTCAAAAAGTGCGTAAAAAGCGCGTATTGAAGTCGATTTTGATCAGAGCCCGGATCATAACATACGGACCAACTAACCATAAAGGTAACTGTCGTAGGAATTCTACGATCTTATGATATAGGTATGGAAAAGTAAATTTAATTTCTTAGTCATTACTTTTCCTCTTCAGGGAAAATACCATTTTTTCTTTCACACTTTCAATAGCCTAATTGAAATTTTGATAAACAACATTTAGCTTGTCCGTTACAGGCCAATATCTCGAATGCGCATCAAGCTCGTCACGCCATCTCCTTCTAGGGTTTTCAATTCTCCGGCTCTAGCGTTGGATGGGATCCACTCATCTCTCTCTTCCAAGCTATTCGTCCCGCATGGTGGTGGGGTCAGCTTTCCTTATGGTTTGCCACCACTTTGCTCGTCTCTGTCTTGCACTCTCTCATATCCTTTAACACTACATCTCTCCATCTCGTCTTAGATCTGCGGCCAGGAATGAAGAGTTGTAGTGCTAACTCATGAGAATCTAAAAATTAAAACTAGCTAAACTAAGAGTTTGTAGTACTTAGAGAGTAGAAAACGAGTCTCAAACTTAATTCGTTTTTCTCGTCCTACAATTAATTTAAAAAATAATTGCTAAAGAAGTGTAAAGTTTGTAGGTATTTGTTTCAAATTTTATAAAAGTTTGTGCAATCACTTCTGAACGAATTTTAAGAAACTTTGAATAAATCTAAAAAAATCACAGGACCGAAAAAGCATTGTATTTATTTTAAAGCATTAGTATTGTTTTTTCTTGTCTAAACATATAAAGAGAACATGTTCGTACAGAATTGCGATTGAACTTTAAAAGGCAATCTCTAAGCACAAAAATAGCTACAAAACTCAAGATACCTCGACTTCAATTCTCAAACAAAGCACAAACAAGCAATTTACAAAATATCCGAAAGCCAATATTGTCTCCGTTTGAATTCTTCCAGTTTCCCGGTCGATTGTTCTTTTTTCCCCTTTCCCATAGCGGTCCTTATGGGCAGACAATCGACTTCTAAAAACCGATGGGTAAGTAAACCGAGGAGTAAGAAATGAGTAGAGCACTATGGTGACAGTAAACAGAAATATGGGTACGAACATAAAGTGTGTTTTCTTGCTTCAGAGGATACGTTACTATTGATCCTGGCTTTGAATTTCAGAATCAGAATCAGAATCATTTATTCGCAAGCACAATGTGTTAAAAATAGGTCTCATCTTTAGTTTGTGCTGTACATTGTATGTCCTACCAAAGTTCGGCATGCAAATATTCTTATTTCTTAAAATCTAAAAATCAATCGAGATAGTCCAAAAATTCATCAATTGAGTAAAAACATTTCGATAATAGCCACTTTATAAGTTTAATATATGTTGGATTTAATTATATTGGAGGATGGTGGACAGAATACCAGAGAATCAATTCGCTCATACGAATAATTTCTTTCCCTCGAGAGTCGCGAGTAGCGTGTGTGCCCTCTGGTCTTTCGAGCTTTGTCATAGATTCATCTAGCTTATAAGAAATGGCAACGTGATGCTACTACTAGTTAAAATTTGTGTTCAGCATATGCTTGGTTTTCTATCACCATTTTAAGCACGTGTTACTGGTCCACTGCAGTCAAAGCCTGGTAGTTTCGCCTCTCCGGCAAATAGCAGTGGGCAAGGCATCGCGCGCCGGTCATTCCTCCGGTCCACTCGCCAATCATATCGAGATATTTATGAGCTCGACGATCCGAAAACCTAAAAAATTCCCGCGACAGTACGTCTGACCTTTTTATGTCTTCTTCCCGTCTCGCATTTTTCTGGCAAAACTGATTGTTTACCGGAAAAAATTACGCCTGTTAGGCGGCTCGCATAAATAAAAGATGTATCGGGGAATTTTGATTCGGTGGTTTTTGTTCCGTTGAATGTCGATTGTGAGCGAAAGTACAAAAACTCGAATGTAGAATTGAGAAGGGTACGTGTCAAGTGCTGGATTTATAAAAGCCGTTTTACATGTGCCGGGATTGAGATGTTTTTGTCGGCGGTGGCTGAGCTTTGAGTAAAGTCACATTGATATACGTACGGATCTACCTATCTAAATATATTTCACTTCTATACTAGTGAATGTTTTACTATGTGTTTTACTATGTTGTATTTCTTTTCTATGCTTTCATTTTGCATACAATGTTAATGGTTAGACCACCGTGGAAATAGCTGGTCTTAAAAATGGAGTGGCCTTTGTCTGGCAGTTGAATAATATAGGATAAAGAAAAAAATCGAGAACAAAGAAAAAAGTCAAGTGGAAATATTGTTCCTAACTTTTAGTACCAACGACTATGAAATCGTAAGTACTAATTAGCTTCAATATCGCATCGTTAAGATATAATATTTCAAGGGATTTAATAAGCGGCAAATTCATTAATAACCATGACATGGCCTAATTAATGATACTGATACAGGGTATTTTTGGTCCTAAGAACCACTTTTTTTAATATCGGTCACTTTTTCCCGCGGAAACTCTTTAGAGCTTGAAATTAATAGTGCTGTAATAGTAGATTGTTGCACGAGGGTTGAAAGTAACCTATTGCGGCACGAGATGGTTTGGCGCCTGAGCGTAGCGAGGGCGCTAATAGTTCGAGTGCCGTAATAGGTATTTCTCCCGAGGTAAACACTCTGCTTTTCATTTCGAATATTAGGAAAGTAAATAAAAACCTGATTAGCTCATTTTATAAAAATCTCTGCTCTCGATCGACAAAACAGATAAAAATCGAATTGGTGCTTTAAAAAAATTACTGGCTGGTAGCTTGCCACTGAAAAAAAAAACAAAAAAGGCGCCCACCTTTTTTTTTCAGCCAGTATTTTTTGTCATTGAAGATGGTAAATATTTCAAGCTCAATCTTGTTTAAATAATAATAATTTAGTGAAAAATAATTATTAATAACAATACTCATGTAATAAATTGTTGAAAATATTTTTACAGCAATTCTCAATAAAAAGGTAAAATAGAAATGTCAATTATTACTTTTGCTGTGTAAAAAGTTTCAACATGACTCAATAGAAATGTCAAAATAGAATGATTTTTTTTTAATTTGACAGCAGGGAAAATTGCTTCCCAGGGCGGAAATGTACTACTTTCATCCCTCTGTTCAGGTAACTTCAAGCGTACTTTCCGTGTATGAGAAATGAAATAGTAGATTGTTGCACGAGGGTTGAAAGTAACCTATTGAGGCACGAGATGGTTTGGCGCCTGAGCGTAGCGAGGGCGCTAATAGTTCGAGTGCCTTAATAGGTCTTTCACCCGAGGTAAACACTCTGCTTTTCATTTCGAATATGAGGAAAGTAAATAAAATCCTGATTAGCTCATTTTACAAAAATCTCTGCTCTCGACCGACGAAATAGCTAAAAATCGAATTGGTGCTTTCTCGCCTTTTTTTTCTGTGGCAAACTACCAGCAAGTATTTTTTTTTCATTGAAGATGGTAAATATTTCAAACTCAAAATCTTGTATAAATAATAATAATTTAGTGAAAAGTAAATTAATAACAATAGTCATCTAATAAAATTGTTGAAAATATTTTTTTACAGCAATTCTCAATAAAAAGGTAAATAGAAATGTCAAATATTGTTTTTAGCCCAGTCAAATTAGGAATTAACCTCGGAATGAGAGATAATAAGCTGAATTTTCGTATATACCTTCATTTAGGCGCCCTAAAAGTTGTCTCAAAAGTCTCATAAAATCTGGTGTCTGCGTCTTAAGTTATTCAAGGTCAAAGGTAAAAAAAATAGTTTTTCGCGAATATCTCGGTTGCTATTGGTCCAGTGATGTTAACATCTATTATGAAGTTGTAGAGCTTAAAATTTGCGACCAATTCATTGAAAAAAAAATTCCATGCGCTCAACCGTTTTTGCGATACAGGGCCGTGAGCGCAAAGCGTTCAGTATGTGTATTTCAAAAACTATACTTCCTAGAACAAAAATAAAAACTATTTCAGAATGTACAAATTAAGTCCTTTCATATGACACCCCACTCAATATATCTGTGTAACTTTTATCTTTTTCACCCCCTTTAGATCCCAATATCTTTACAACCCCTCCATCGATTACGCTCATATGTCATATATCAAATTTCCATAGCACAACCTAGTTATCTACCGAGTTTCATGCAGATTGGATTAACGGTTCGATAGTTATGCGATAACATAAAAATTACACATACAAACATACAAAGCAAAATCGTAAGATCTTAGCTCGCTTTGCTCGCTTGGTCGATAATTAACTGATAAATAAAACAAATTATTCAAAATTCAAGGTATTCACAGATATTCACGTTTGACTTTGCGTTACAGTACCTACGCGTATGGTTGAGCGCTGCTCACTCACCCTCCTCTATCGCGAAAACGGTTGAGCGCATGAAAAAATGTTTTAAACAAAATTTGTCGCAAATTGTATGCTCTACAACTTTATAATAGATGTTAACATCATTGGACCAATAGCAACCGAGATATTCGCGAAAAACTATTTTTTTTACCTTTGACCTTGAATAACTTAAGACGCAGACACGAGATTTTATGAGACTTTTGAGACAACTTTTAGGACACCTAAATGAAGCTACATACGAAAATTCAGCTTATTATCTGTCATTCCGAGGTTTAGACCATTTTTATGCTAAGCTGACTGGACTATTTGGCTGTGTAAAAAGTTTCAACATGACTCAATAGAAATGTCAAAGTAGAATGTTTTTTTTATAAATTTGACAGCAGGGAAAATTGCTTCCCAGGGCGGAAAAGTACTACCTACTTTCATCCCTCTGTTCAGGTAACTTCAAGCGTACTTTCCGTGTATGAGTAATGAAAAATATAAACTTATAATGCATTTATCTAGCTTCCACGTGACCAAGCGTGATTAGAAAAGCTTATGAAACTCCGAGGTAGTAATCCAGTTTTCTATCCATGATATATAATTTCAGATAACCAGTCAATATTTACTTCGAAAAATTCTAGGACCAACTCGAAGAAATGATGGGTGCTGGAGGGTTCGGAAAAACTTAGAAATTGAAGAGCTTGGGCCAGAACACATCCTTGGTGAGACTAAAGCTCACCGATTTCGCTGGCTTGGCCATCTGGAAAGGATGGGGGAAGATCGCATGCTGCGGAGAGCATATCTTGGCTGTCCTATAGGGCGCCGCCCCGTTGGACGTCCCCGATATCGCTGGAGGGACATGGTAGAGAGGGACCTACAAGATCTCTACAATGGGGATTGGTGCGAACTAGATCAAGAAATTCATTTTACTAAATTAATACACGGCCATTCGAATCCACGAACTTCAAAGTCGAGGCAACACGGTTCTCCCTTTTAGGGTTCCGTACCTCAGATAAAAAAGGAACCCACTTGTAAGTACCAAAATGTAACTTAATTTTCAACTTTTTTAATTTTTCTGAATTTTTCCTTTACTTGTGTTGCAAGACCTTACTTTTAACCTATAGATTTTGGGTCGAAAACCTAAATGGTAGTTCCCGTTGAGCTAGAATCACGAAAGGCAAAAAACAAGGTCTTATTACAAATAAAGGAAAAATTCCATCCATCATTCCGTAATATCAGGGAGTGGACAGGGATAAAGACGGTGGAACAACTGTTCAGACTTGCGCTGGACAAGGAGAATTTTAATAAGCTGACCGCCGACCTTCATCAATGGAGAGGCACTGAGAGAAGTGGAGAGGAATGGGTAGGTACGGAACCCTTGGCGCACGAGTTCAACTCGCACTTGACCGATTTTTTTTCTTCAACTGGCAGAAATGGTGAAAAATAAAATAATTTTAAATCGCTTATTATTTAAAGTATACAACAAGCAAGACAAATGGTCCCAAATGGTCAGTAGGAACTTCCGGGCAGTCGAACATGCGAAATTGGTTCAGAGCCGTGTTCGCGTGTCTGCCAGGCGATGGTCAAGATTTCACACATGTTACCTAACATTGCCATTCAACCCAGTTATTTAGATTTGAGGTGACCAACGGTTCTGGCGGATCAAGAAACAGAGGCCATACCATGAACTCTTAGAGCATTGTTAAAACAAGCTTAAAATAGTCCTACTGCTTTACAAATGACATTCGTTGTCATGTTTCAAGCTTGTTTTAACATTGCTCTAAGAGTTCATGGTACGGCTACTGGACTACGATTTCAATAACGTATCCTGAAAAATTATATTTTTGAATTTTTTATTTCACACATCTCAATTTGATTAAAATTAGGTGAATACAAAATTCTCTCTTGTCCTATAAAACCTGGCACATTTAGGTGTTTGTAACGTGAGGCTTTGCAGTTTGCAGCATGGTCGTCGGCCTAACACCTAGGCCGAGGGGAACCCCCAAGAAAGCTATCTAGTACTATCTCGTTTCTAGTAGTAGGTCGTTTACAAGTTTCCACATGTTGCATTGTGAGTTTAAATCTCGGCCAGTCTGTCTCGTCTTATCAAAAGTCTCCAATTGCTAAAAACCATGGTCAGAAGAGCGTGTAAACACAATAATTGTCCCGTTCAAACTATGCCCACTGCTGGCACCAACTGCACAAATTGTTACAAATTTCCGCTTGCAGAAAGAAGGCGAGGACCAATTTGGGCATATTTGCTCTAATGATGCTTTGGAAGTTCAATCACCTTCAGTAGCAAAATAAAGATTTTTACTGTAAAAATAACATTTCATTCCCATTTTTTTGAGCTTTTTGTTCTCCTTTACCAGAATGATTAAAAATATTGATGATTAAGCGCTTTTCTGCTTCAAGTCACATTAGATTGTCAGCTTTGACGGAGGCCTTTCAGGGGCCCTAAAAACTTCTTCACAAGAACTCACTAATGCATATATTATGAACCTATTTTTATCTTCCAATTAAGATTCCTTCCTTTCA
Organism: Camptogramma bilineatum; assembly: GCA_958496255.1. Classification (NCBI taxonomy): domain Eukaryota; kingdom Metazoa; phylum Arthropoda; class Insecta; order Lepidoptera; family Geometridae; genus Camptogramma; species Camptogramma bilineatum. Next base: position 5,189,080 of record OY292473.1, on the reverse strand, counting down.
ATAAGAAATCTCTGCTTGCAAGAAATCTCTCTTTAGGAATAAGCGATACATTTGATTTTATGATAATTATGTTACCTATATTTTTTGTTGCCTATAAATGAGATGTCATCGAATACATTCGAAATTGGTGAACGTTGAAAGATCTAGATAGATATTGCACTTGCTCAGCAATGGGACAAAAAATATGGAGTGACAAATCTCTCTCAAAGATGCTAGATGGTAATATTTTGTAAAACATTTTGTATTTTAAAATGTTGGTCTTCAAGTAGCATGAGAGAAAAAGATTAAAATCCCAAATCAATCTATAAACGTTTATTTACAAGAAAGGAAACGATAGCATGTGAAGCTCTACGTTCACACTTCGATTTAGAACAAGGTGTGAAAATTGGTCTGAATCGATAATAGCTATTATTTGGATCTAATTGGATTATGTGTTTCGATTTCTTTCTTTTTAACCAATTTGAAATCAAAACGTAGCGGCGGCGCCGGCGTTCGAAATTCATGTTTTTATTTATTTACTAGCTGTGCCCGCGACTTCGTTCGCGTATGCTAATTCTACTAATTTGCGAAATGTGAAAGTTTGTGAGGATGGATGTATCGATGGATGTTTGTTACTCTTTCACACCAAAACTACTAAACGGATTTTATTGAAACTTGGAATAATTACTTACATAGATTATGACCTGGAATAACACATAGGCTAGTTTCTTTTTATTCAAATTTTTTAAAACTCATTAGGTAGGTATTGCACTGGTAAATCTTTTTGCATGAAAATGTTGAGAAAACGAATTTTCCCAGATAAAAGACCCAGCTAGATCGGCTTTTCGCCTCCGTAAGCCCCCGTACCTACCGCAAATTTCATCAAAATCGCATAGCTTGTACTATGGGAACCAGATAACTGATAGAATAGGTACTTACCTACTTCTATATTTTTTTGTAAATACTTTAGGTAGGTAGGGACTTAATACTTGAATATCTGGGCGACCGAACTATGCTCGGGTGCAAATAGATAAAAATTAAAAAAGAAAAAGAAATAAAACTTACAAAAAGTAAACTTTTACTGGCTGAGATTCGAACTCGAAGCCATCGGTTGAGTTGAGAGGCGGACACCTATTTCACTTGGCCACTTTAGTTTCAACAGACATTGTAAAATTACGAACCACATTGCACTGGTAGGTAAACCTTTTTGCGTAAAAATGTCGAGAAAACGAATTTTCCCAGATATGAGACCTAGCCTAGGTAGATCGATTTTTCGTCCCCTTTAACCCCCGTACCGCAAATTTCATGGTCCCAACGTATGGTGCCGGCGTATACGTTGGGACCAACGTTGGTCCCAACGTTGGGGCCAAGATTTCGTGAACCATCCACACGTTGGCGATTACACCAGTCTTGTTCCGTGACGGAACTTCCGTCAGAGCCAACGCAACGTGAGGACGTCTGATGTCTGCGCGTCCGATACAGAAATTGAAATTTTTGTATCGGATGTATATGAAATAGATTTTTGAAGACTTCTATGTTCAAATTACGATTTAAATACTTGGCTATAATTTACTTTGGCGCTGCGCTGAATTGGGGAATTTGTTTTCTAAAATATTGAATTCATTTAAAGCTCTGATTTTTATATTTTCGAAAATTTAAGGAAGATTAATATTCAATTGAGGTTTTAATTATATAACATTTACAGATTTAAGTCTATTGCGCTGAAACAACATACGGTTTTGAAACGCAAAAATTTGTATATTCCTGCTTGTTTTCTAATAGCAAATCGCAAGAAGCTATTTCTGTTTCGTAAAAATAGCTTAGGCGTGCTATCTAGTTACCTATTTTTCCTATTTACAACTATCTACTTGGGGTTTGGGTGTTTTAATTTCTAATCTATCGTGATAAATACTTTTTAAATAAATACATAGGTATTTAACATAATAAATACACGGATAGAAAATTTGAATAAGTACTTGGAAATAATTTACTTTGGCGCTGCGCTGATTTGGGGAATTTGTTTTCTAAAATATTGAATTCATTTAAAGCTCTGATTTTTATATTTTCGACAATTTAAGGAAGATTAATATTCAATTGAGGTTTTAATTATATAACATTTACAGATTTGAGTCTATTGCGCTGAAACAACATACGGTTTTGAAACGCTAAAATTTGTATATTCCTGCTTGTTTTCTAATAGCAAATCGCAAGAAGCTATCTCTGTTTCGTAAAAATAGCTTAGGCGTGCTATCTAGTTACCTATTTTTCCTATTTACAACTATCTACTTGGGGTTTGGGTGTTTTAATTTCTAATCTATCGTGATAAATACTTTTTAAATAAATACATAGGTATTTAACATAATAAATACACGGATAGAAAATTTGAATACTTGGAAATAATTTACTTTGGCGCTGCGCTGATTTGGGGAATTTGTTTTCTAAAATATTGAATTCATTTAAAGCTCTGATTTTTATATTTTTAACAATTTAAGGAAGATTAATATTCAATTGAGGTTTTAATTATATAACATTTACAGATTTGAGTCTATTGCGCTGAAACAACATACGGTTTTAAAACGCTAAAATTTGTATATTCCTGCGTGTTTTCTAATAGCAAATCGCAAGAAGCTATCTCTGTTTCGTAAAAATAGCTTAGGCGTGCTATCTAGTTACCTATTTTTCCTATTTACAACTATCTACTTGGGGTTTGGGTGTTTTAATTTCTAATCTATCGTGATAAATACTTTTTAAATAAATACATAGGTATTTAACATAATAAATACACGGATAGAAAATTTGAATACTTGGAAATAATTTACTTTGGCGCTGCGCTGATTTGGGGAATTTGTTTTCTAAAATATTGAATTCATTTAAAGCTCTGATTTTTATATTTTTAACAATTTAAGGAAGATTAATATTCAATTGAGGTTTTAATTATATAACATTTACAGATTTGAGTCTATTGCGCTGAAACAACATACGGTTTTAAAACGCTAAAATTTGTATATTCCTGCGTGTTTTCTAATAGCAAATCGCAAGAAGCTATCTCTGTTTCGTAAAAATAGCTTAGGCGTGCTATCTAGTTACCTATTTTTCCTATTTACAACTACTACTTCATGGTCATCACCTACCTAAAACCAATTTAAGTAATTATCATTAAGTAATTTTGAAATTCGTAGGTAATAAAAAAATGTTTAAAAATTTCCATGAGTGCAAAAAGAGGAGGTCAGACGGTCACCCATCCCAACATTTTCTTCCCCATACAAACTTTCAACCCTTATTTTTTTATCTCAACCATGATAACATATGAAAAAAAGTAGCCTACGTCCTTTCCTGGGATATAATCTATATCCATGCCAAATTTTATCGAAATCTTTTCTTTAGAAAACAAAGTGTTTAGAAATTTAGATTGAATTCTTTAAATGTACATATCTTTTTTATTTGTGAACGGATTTTGATAAAAAAACTTCTATTTTTTAATCCCAACTTACCATAATACAACAGTCAAAACTACATCCAATTCAGTAGAGCCGTTTTTGAGATTAGCAGCAATAAACACACAGAGAAACTAAAGTCACAGTAGAATTCTTTAAATAGATATATCTTTTTTATTTGTGAACGGATTTTGATAAAACAACCCCTATCTTTTAATCCCGGCTTACCATAATACAACAATGAAAACTGCAACCAAATCAGTTCAGTAGTTTCAGAGATCTTAGTGCTCAAACACACAGAGAAACGAAAATTTCAAAGTCACAGATTACTAACAGTTACTATGAAGTGTTTGCGTTCAAGGTCAACGTAGATCGCGCTTATGACATTTTTGGACGTGAAAAGGTTATATGGATCAAAAACTGACATCACTTAATTGAATACTTATAAGTTTGTTCTTAGACTTCATTCTTATTATATGTATAGATAGGGTAGTTACTAGCTAGACGAGCGTTCGGAACGGTTGAATTCAAAATGTAATATGGGACTCTTTTAGATTTCTAGTGTAGTTTTGAGCAATATTATTAGGTAAAGTATATGTCGCAGCCAACTGTTAGATTTAGCCGTTTCATTGCTCTTTGATTGAACAACACCATTCAGTCAAGCCGAGTTTAGTCGTTCAACAGTACATCCAATCGTCAAGAGCCCGCGGACATAGCTAGTATCATAAAATGATAACAAGTTTTAGAAGATCTCTCTCTCTCTCCTAAGCATTATCATTCCCATCTGATGGTGGGGTCTGCTTCCACTTCGCTCTATCTAACGCGTCGTTCGGGGAAACATTGCAGTTCAATAAATATTTTTTGATCACGCCTGTTCATTTCTTTCTTGGTCTCCCTTTTTGCCTGGACCTTGGTTCAGAGTGATCATTTTTTGTTTAATGTGTTCAGGTCTTCTTTGAATGTGTCCACCAGCGGAACCTATTTTCCTGGAGCTTATCGGCGATGTCGCGCACACCGAGACTCCCGCGCACGTATTCGTTGCGGATCACGTCGCGTCTCGTGACTCGCAGATCCACCAAACAAGTTTTAGAAGATATCTCTCTCTAATTGTGACGATATATTTTGGCAGTCCTGTACATAATTGTACCAAACATGCATGTATCTAATTGGTTATAGCACAGTCGCGTGCGCCCCGCGTCGCCCGCGGCCACACGCAGAAATTACCGGCTAATCAGCATGGTGGCCGGCCGGCTATTTACATTAATCGCTTCTTTATAATAATATCCGTAAATGCTTGCAGCTTCTGTTCTGATGAAGTTGGTTCTATAGTTGTAAATGATTTTGACAGTTCTGGCTGTTGATTGCCATATGGCAACACTCGGTAATGATTAATTCCATTTTGACAACTCGCAAACTAACGAATTCTTAATTTTATTTATCACAGAATAAATAACAGAACAAGCTTTGAAGGTATTTTTTTCTAGTTGCTAAGTTTGTAAGCTATTATTGAATGATCAAGCGAGCTTACCTGAAGCGAAGCTCGATCTTGATTATACCGCCTTCACCGAAGAGAAGATTACTATGTAGTACGTCAGTACTCGCGTGGACAATGTCGCACAGTGTTCAGAGGTAGAAAGAAAGAAAACCGTAGTGCCCCCTCTTTCTATCCTCACGCCGCTCAACTCATTCTTTTTAGAGTAAACCTAGATACATACAGCAACATAGATCTGCAAAGGGAACTCGTTAGGGTAGGGAGGGACCTTGGTTCTCTTCGGTGAAGGCGGTATAATCAAGATCGAGCTTCGCTTCAGGTAAGCTCGCTTGATCATTCAATTATACCGCCTTCACTCTCAGAGAAGATTACTATGTAGATGTTCAGAGAATATATAAGATCGATGTTGCAATAAATTTTTGACGAGCATAAATGGTTAGTGTGAGAAGCCTGCTTACGAGTAAGTAGGTAGCTATATTGATTTTTACAAATAACAACAGAAAAAACTAAGATTTAAATGGAAATAGTACATAGGTACTCAGTTTAAATGGATAAAACCTGTAATAAACTACTAGGTAGGTATTTGATTCAACCACAGATCCATTGTAAAAGTTGGTAAATACTGCTGATTGTATGGATCAGCCTGCTGTCCTGAAAACATCGATACAAACTCCTGCTATCAGAAATAGAGGCATGCCTCGTGCTGCCAGCTCTAAAATCGTAGTATCGATACTTACCACTACCTATCAGCTAGCGACTGCTTCAGCCAGCATCCGAGGGTCTGGCAAGGTGCTTAAAGTGGGTTAACATAACCCAATCTTCTAAATTTAATCTGATTACCGATGTACCTAATTAATTTACATTTCTCTAAAGTATCAACTAGAGGAGGTTTTCACCGACACCGACAGGCGGGCTCATACACACTATAGCATAGCTACTATTTTTATGTTTTTTTTTTTTTTTTTTTTTAATTCTGTCTAAAGGATAATAAAACTAATTTAAGCGAACTAACGGGTCTTCATCGCGTAATTACTTTAATTTTTTATTATTATTGTTATTGATAATAAAACTCTTCTAATTTATTATTTTTAAATAGAAACTGGACAGATGCTAGACCAAGCCTTTGATCAAATTAGGTAAATTAAAAGAAAGTTGCATTCTGCCACTACCTGAACTTTTAATTTAATTACGTAGATAACGAAATTACCATAGGTAACCATTTATTTAAGATCATCTAGTAATTTAGAATCAATGATCTTTTGGAATCAATGAGCTTGGATTCTCTGGCTAGTTGATGATAATAGTAGTGAAAAAAAATATTATTATTATTTTTATTATTACCTATTTACTTATTTAATTATTTTTGGATTTTTTGAAATAATGGGGTCCTTTGATTATTTATCTTAATAATCACAATAGGTACCTACTTGGATCCCAAGTAACATTGTGGTGAGAGAAAACTCGGTTTTAATTCTAAAAATACCGCTTAAAACGTTCTATAGTCATAATTTATAATAGACCTACTTATAAGCTTGTTTAAGTTAAAACGGCCCCTAAATCTGCAGTCATTTCTTTTCAATTACATGAGAGTAACAAGAAAAAATCACATTCTCTAAAGCCGTAGGTAGTGTGTTCTAAGTGTGGTTTAACACTAAAACAAATAAAAAAAATTATAGCCGTAGGTAGGTACCTACTAATTTGACAGTCGAATTATGAATAATGTGGTTAGCCTCTAGACTAGACCATCATTTATTTTGTTTTAATACATTAAAAAAAAAAAAAATAGCAAATAATTCAAGGCATAATAGCATGAGTCTTTTCGAGAAAAGTTGTGAGAAAATCTGGTAGGTAGTTCCTAAAAAAATATGTACACCTACACCATTGCTTTAGTACAGCGGGTTAATGAACTTGAAAGAGGAAAAAAGTAGATTTACTAGGGGAAAATAACATCATCTCTGTAACACAGAGTGATCTGCATAGAGGGTACCACGGTTGACACGACCACCATGGTACCCTCACTACATACCAGTTACCTACCACATCAGATATCAACTTTTTTAGTGTTTTTCAACTAAATAAAACAGTAGAAGTAGAACTGATATTTAAGTAATATAAGTAATATTTAAGTAAATATTATAAAAGGCAAATAATTTTAATAAGCACTTCGGGTTTATACAAGACGCAAATAAATCTATTTTGTGTCTTATTAAACAGACAGACAATCTCCCTGACTTCTTGAGAATCTAATTCTCACTCCGTATCTATGCATTTAGCCTGATGAAAGATTTAGTTTTTATCTGCTTTCACATTCAGGGAGACAAAAAATAAAAAATTAAAATAATAATAATAGGTACTTATGACGCGAAAATGAACATTGTTTCTTTTTTCGTTCCAATTCCAAAACATGTTAGCTACCTTTTTAAAATATGGATGCACTTCGACCATCATATTAAAATATATGACAATAAGTAGTGGTATTGTCTACACTAAAAACTTACATACATTTAAAAGTATGTTTACACAGTTTGTCTTCTGCACTGCAACTGATTTGAGACTAAAAATCGCCATCAAATTCCAGGTACTTAGTTAAAAAAATTGTCAACCTCTGTGGTAAAACCATGTAGGTACTTAATTTATTCCAGAATTACAAAAGCTGTGGATGAAGCATCCGTAAAAATATTGTACCTAATCATATTTTTGGGAATAGGATGGACAACTACCAAAGTATTATTTCTCTCTCAAAGTAGTTCCATTTGAACTACGTCTAAGTTATCGTTACTTTTAGACAAAGAAAAATTATTGTAGAATTTTCCATAGAATTCTTGCAAAAAAAACCAGCTGTATGAAATGGACATGCCACGATAGATAACTATAGATAGCTAGATAATAGATATAATAATAGATCCTTGTTATCGTTCTAATACTGCAATAAACAAAAGTTCTAATATGCATTACTTATTTAAATTTCAAACTCTTTTTTACATTTAAATACCAACAGTGTTTAAATATGTTTAAAGAGAATCTACTTATTCGTATCTTCCAAGATTTTTTGTATCTCTAAGTCTGGAAACTGTATAAGTAGTCATGGACATTGAATAATTATAATGACCCATCAGAATCTAGCAAGAAGTCTTTGTTTGGTATAATATATATATTTATATATTTATATATATATTTTTTACAACCAGTTCTAATTGTATAAGTATATTGCAATTAAGTAGATATAGTTTATTTTTGCATTTGCTAGGCAACCACTAGCTGATTCTTAATCAATAAGTACATAAAGATTCATGTGAAAAATGAAGGGATTTACTATTTCTGTAAAAATTTAAAGACTAAAAAACACAAAGCAAATGCTAGGCGTTGTAAATTCATACATGCTTCATATTGAAAATAAAAACATAAAAAATATAGTTTATGGTAGGTACTTATTCGTGAACATAAGTTGATCCAAATGGACCGTATGATACATTCATACAGAATATTTCAAGATGGAGTATGTTCCATTAAATTGTTCATTAATCACTTCATTAATTTAATTTAATTTAATTCAGGATGAACTGAATGCTTCCATCAGCTTTGGCAATAAAGATAATTTCCGAAATAAATTGTCCAGCAGTCAGTTCGTATTTTAACATAGGCATAGTTGCGATTTCAGTTTTAGAATAAGTACTTACAGCGCGGGTACATTTCAGGAGTTTAGTTATGAAATCCTGTAAAAGATTTTTAATAAGCAGACCCACATCGAGTATAAAATTATCACTCGTAATAAATATAATAGATTTCCATTAGTTTAAAAAATAAATTCAAACGTCCTGCGCGTACCTGCGAGACAGTGGCGGGTAGCGGTGCACTCATCGCTGCTCGCCAGCTGACGGGTGCGGCGCGGGCGCGGTGCAACGAGCGGTGCACGGCGCGGCGCGGCTTTGGGACGGTCGTCTGCCTTGGCCTGCCACTGGCTTGTTATACGACTAGTTGACGTTGAAGTACGTCAGCTTGCCGACTCCCCGTGCTGGTTCTTCACTCCGCGGAACGATGAGCCTCTTCCGTTTAATTTTGTTAGACGAAATCTAAGCTTGAATCGGTTGATTTGTTCCTTTTTCTTGATGCATTAAGTGTCTTTGATAAAAGTATTCTAATGCCGAACTGTTTTCAGCGAAAAGCGATTTAGGTACCGATTTGATCTTGCTTGGTAATCAAGCGCTTAACCCTCAGTTTACATGTCTCGACCGGCATGGCACCAAACTCCCCCGTTTAGAGTAGAACCCTTAATCAGAGGAAAATTTTTGGAAAAAAATTAATCAAATTATCCTTCGGAAGCCCGCTTATGTTTTAGGTGGACCTTGAAGGTTAATTCGCTGCTTATAATATCTCCACTACGTCCGACCTTGAATCGCCGAGTGCTTGCAGCAAATCAGGATCTAAAATATCCTATTCGTAATAATATCGATATTGGGGCTTGAGACAACTTCGGGCCTATAGTGTGGGTAAGTAGGTAAGTAAGTACTTACCTCAGTATTACCCTGGATAAAAAGTGAACCAGGGTGACTGATAAATTTGTAAGTAGGTATCATCTTTGTAAAGCTCTAATTTAGGCGAAAAAACCCGTATGAGAATATTAATGTTTTGGCGGTAGAACAAAATATAGGTAATTATACTGCGCTTCCAGTCCTCTAGATTAGTTGTTTTCTTATTTATATTACTACTTGTAGTATCGCATAGTTACTACCACTCTGCACTAAGTTGAGAATTCAGACTTTTTTTTTTTTTTTTTTTGTGGGTACCTGTCTACCCCGCTCGGTAATCGGCCATCTTTATTCATTCGCATTTTAGTGCTCAAGCCACTCGCACTTCTCGCTCGTTATTTTCGCGTATATTTTCGAAAGTGTTTTTTATTTTACGTTTTATTTAAAAAATGAAGTGTTAACTGTGTTGTGCTCCAAGGAATTTTCCAAGGATCAAGGATGGGAAACTACGTCGATGTGACGACGTCGGGTACATTGGACCTGATTTTTACCAAATCACACAAAATTGTGAGGATAGCGGTGCCAGCGGTACAGGTGATTACCTACCTATAATTTTTTACGTGTTTACGTAATGTAATAAATGCAATCTGAGCTGCCAGTAGACATACCTACCTATAATTTTTTACGTGTTTACGTAATGTAATAAATGCAATCTGAGCTGCCATTAGGGCTACCTCGCCGCATAGAAATAAATGCAATCTGAGCTGCCATTGGGGCTACCTCGCCGCATAGATACACGGTTGGCGTTCTTTCCGCTGGGGATCGTAACCTAACCTTTTAAAAACAGATAACACTCGTTATCAAATTATACCTACATGTATTTACGTGCAATGTTTTACTTAGAAGCAAATTACCTAAGTACCTACCTACTGAGATGGTTTATACATAACGTAGATATGAGCTGTTTCGCCGCATAAACTTACGGTTGACGTTCTTTCCCCTGGGGACTGCAACATAACTTTTTACAAACAATCATCAGCCTATTTGGACTACAGGCAGTGGAACAGGTGTTTACCTTTCGGAGCAGTAATTGAGGCTGTTTCGCCGCATGGACTTACGGTTGGCGTTCTTTCCGCTGGTAACTGCAACCTAACCTTTTATTAACAATCACAGGATTGACAAAGGCACTCCTGCTTAAGGAGGATCGCTTGTATCGTTGCGGGTTCGAATCCCGTCGGAATTGAAAATTTTGATAAAATTGTTCCTTTTCAAATGAAATAATACCAAAGTGTGGTTTACCACTGTAAAAATTAAAAAAAAAAAAAATTATACAGTATTTATCTTGCGATTTTTACGTATCGACGTATTCTGTATAAATGCAGTCATTGGCGCTGTCTCGCTGCATCGACCTACAGTTGGCGTGTTTTCCACTAGAGAAAAATATATACCTACCTACCTAGACTAAAGTAGTCTTCCACTATACAAAGATACATTCTGTTTAGAATGAGATCAGCATCATCATTATCATAACTAGTCTGAACATCCACTAAGGATAATAAAAAAAAATATTTACCTACCTATAAGTATCTAAGTAGGTAGTGTTTTGTAAATTATTATATGACACTATAAAAATTGATGACTTCTCTATCATCATCAGTTTATTTTCAATAACGTGACCTAACTATTACCTAACGCACCAATGGTTAATTACAACTGTTTACAGTGAGACTTCTGACACAGACACGTCTGTGATACAAAATCAAATAAATTGTTTTAAAAAAGTATGTTTCAACTAAAACAATGATTTTATTGGTTTTTTGATACTCATCTACTTGACTCATTTGAGTCAGTTTAATGACGAACACGGGCCTAAGCCAAGTGCAAATCATTTACTAAACAACATTTCACCTAATTACGAAGAAGAAGAAGAAGATTTCACCTAATCATCATTTAACCTAACGTTCAATTAATACAACAACAGTTGAAATAGTTTCATATGTCATAATTTCATTTGACCTAATTATTATTTGACATAATTTCATTTGTCCTAATTTTTAGTAACTTAGTTTCATTTGACCCAATTGTTATTTGACATAATTTCATTTGACCTAATATTTATTTAACATGATTTCATTTGACCTAATTTTTATTAGGTAACTTAATTTCATTTGACCTAATTGTTATTTGACATAATTTCATTTGACCTAATTTATATTTAACATAATTTCATTTGTCCTAATTTTTATTTAACATAAAATTTTTATTTCACATAATTTTATTGGACCAAATTATTATTTACACATTTTATATTTAACGGGAATATTTTTTTGAAGAGGTCCAATCCAAACCACAGACCGACGTGTCAAGTTTTTAAACCGCACTGCCTAGTAGGCATACAGTTTGCCGGACGGCGCGCCACGTCGCGTCGTCGGTCGCCGTCGGTCGCCCCAACTGCGTTCCTCGCAGCGAACTCCTGTGCGCCTCCGCGCCCTACCTCCTCCGCCGCCATCGAGGCACGCGCACTCATCGCGGACGTCGTCGCAGCAACGCTGATACTGGATACCTACAGCTGAGTACCTCGACATCTTTCATATAAAAATAAATTGTCTCGTACAACAAACTTTCGCACTACCTATCCTATTAAGGATAAATAGGTATGAAATAATTTTTTGCGCACTCAGCCAGTAGTGATAAATTTTATTAAATTGACCATTTTAAGCTTAGGTACTAAAGTACTTATTTAGCTATTATTTATTATTTAGCTTCGTTACTGAATGGCAGTTCTTCATCTCAAAATTTTTTTATTACAAAAATTCATCAGGAGTCAAAGAAATAAATAATTTCAAAGATTTTTGAAGATTTAAAAAATAAGTGACTTTAGTGTTAGCCTGCCCTGTCGTTGAATAGGTACGGCTGGTTACACATTAACAAATGGAAAGAGTCAACTCTTAATTTGGAAGACGGATATTAAAATAGGTTGAGTACCTATGTTACTTATGTGATTTCCTCAGTCCCCTCAGCCTGATATCAAGTGGTAGCTTATTAATAGAGATGTTACATCAATTTAGAAGGCGCTGAATTTTCTCTGTCTCTGTCTGACGCCTCAACTATGGGGTGTGGGAGTTTCCTAAAACGGCTGTACTGCGAGCGGTAGTGGTCAATAATGAAACATAAAAATCTCATTAATTATAATTAATTAATTATTATTTTATAATTTAGGTATCTTGAGCTACTTGCTGCATTCAAAGCTCTTAAAAGTTTTTTGCTCGTAACATTATCTGACTTCCAGATACTTGTACGAATCGACAACACTGCCGCAATTCGCATACCAACAACAATTCAATAGACTGGAAAGTCCCGGGTATTAAGTAATGTCTAAGACTGGAAAGTATTCAATATCCACGTTTCGCACAAATTATAAAATTGAATTTTGGTATTGGTGCTAAAGTAGAAGTTATGTGTTTTTGCGTGTTACATTTTCATCAATTTGTGATAACTTTTTGACAATTTTGTCTCAAGTAATTAGATTAAGTATGTCATCCTGACATAGAATCAGCTTATCAGAGTTAAGTGATACGGCCTTCGAAACTTTGACTTATCTTTTGATTTTTATATTGACAGTTTGCACTTTAGTTTTTTAATAATTTATCAATCAAAGATTGAGTATACTACTACCAATAGGTCTTGGCAAAGTGATCCTGACGCACTGACTGTAGCTTCATTTACCATCTCTTGGACAAAGTAGAAATTTTATGCCTTTCCTTCCTTTCTTCTACTATTCTAGAAACGCTTGGAAAAATTATGACAAACAAAACTAGGAACATCATGGTAGGACCATACTGGCCTACACAACTGTAGTATCCGGTTTTTTAAATCCCGTCTCATTACAGAAACTGAAAAATTGCATGCATTATTATCGTACTCCGGTTTCCGGATATGCAACTCATTTCCTGGCGCAATATTCAAAACTCAGCGTTAGACATAATATTATACGCATAATTAGCAGACATTTCGACGAAATAATATGACACAAGATACTTGTATTTGATGATTATATTATATTGTTAAACTAAGTTACCTAAGTAACTGATTTTTATGACATTTCTGTACTTCAAGTAGGCAATTTATTTTATGATACATCTTTTCAACGAGGGTTTTTACTATGAAACTTATTATTAAACTCGTGATCGGTCATGTCCTTAATTTTAGGACCACAATGACAACCATTTGAAAATTTTGTCTAAATGTGTATTTTTTCCAAGATATCTTTGTTCTAGACCGTTCGTTCGTAACGGGTTCGTTGCCTAATAATAAATTTGTTGGTGAAACTAAATAAATGTCACTATGTTACTAGCTCTCGAGCACATTGAGTTCCTAACATTGTCTAAAAAACAATAAGATTTTATGAGATTAAATAGTAATCATTAAAATTTCATACAAAATTAAAACCTCAAGACTAGGTTATAAGCAACCAGTATCACCCCTACCTTTCTTGAATAAAAGGCCTACCTACTGCCTGAACAAAATGAATTTCAGATCAATTCAATTCAATTCAATATAATTTATCGCTTCAAGTTGATTTAAAAAATATTTCACACTATTAACGCTTACAGCACAGTTGCCATCTCACGAGCTCACTTAGTCGGTGTGAACATTAATACCGTCCGTTACACAGCCGACTGGCTGGTACAAGCGGTCCATTACCTTTACTCGTTTCTTTAAATACCTATACTATGTCTATATTCTATATAGTTGACCATGATACTATAGATCTGACTTATTCGGTGTTTGATTAATATCAGAATAACTATGTACCTACATAATTAATTACTTAATTAAATCTAGTGATCTAAATTTTAAACAAGGATTTGCAAGATCTTAAGATCTTCTGTTGAATATGAAATGTTTAGTTACGGTTTATAATGAATACTTACCTCTAAGTTTTCAAAAAACCTACTTCTTAAGTTTTCAGAAAATGACAAGTTTGTTGATTGTTTTCCCTAATGACTCTCAAAGTCTACAAGTAGTAATATAAATAAGAAAACAACTAATCTAGAGGACTGGAAGCGCAGTATAATTAAGGATTAAACGAACTTACCTGTGAGTGAAGTTCTATCCTAATTATACTAGCGCCCAGTCCGAATAGATTAGTGTGTCCCGCCCGCCCAACGCGCGTGAAACACACACTTATCCCTCAATATTACTTAATTAGGGAAAACATCAATAAAATTGGTTGAGATTATTAACTCCTAACTATATGAATAAAGATGGCCGATTACCGAGCGGGGTAGACAGGTACCCACAAAAAAAAAAAAAAAAAAAAGTCTGAATTCTCAACTTAGTGCAGAGTGGTAGTAACTATGCGATACTACAAGTAGTAATATAAATAAGAAAACAACTAATCTATTCGGACTGGGCGCTAGTATAATTAGGATAGAACTTCACTCACAGGTAAGTTCGTTTAATCCTTAATTAAAGCAGACGTTCAAAAAATCACGATGTTTTTCGAAGAGAAAAAAACGCATTTTAATAAACAGAAACCGCCATAACTCTAATTATTCGAAGAATGCAACGAATAAGAAAATTAGCTTTCATTGTTATCGCCAGGCACCTCCCAAGAATTCAAGGGAAAAAATAAATTAAAAAAAATTACGATATTTTTCTTCATAATTCTCATAATTCGAAGAATACAACGAATATGGAAATTTATCTTTCATAGTCATCTCCAGGCACATCCCAAGAATTCAAGGGGAAAAATATAAATTTTATCGTTGAATACAACGAAAAAATAGCCTGTGCACAATCAAACCCGCACTCACAAATATGAGTAATTAAATTAGGTAGGTACTAGGTACTATGGTTTGAACCAACCTCGATGAAAGCAACGAGGGTATCCGAAGAATTCAACGGATGATAAAATAAAATGTACCTTGAGTTTGCAGATCGCTTTCTGACCACTTTTTCACATATTTCTTCTTCTTCCGCTTCTTCATTCGCTTCCATCCTCCGATTCCATCCTCCGCTTCCATTCTCCTTGGATTATTCATGACGACGTTTGTAAATATTTTTATAACTGTGCGAACGCCGTGCGCGCACGAAACAGAATGAGTTGAGCGGCGTGAGGATAGAAAGAGGGGGCACTACGGTTTTCTTTCTTTCTACCTCTGAACACTGTGCGACATTGTCCACGCGAGTACTGACGTACTACATAGTAATCTTCTCTGAGAGTGAAGGCGGTATAATTTGAGATCAGTTTATTCATTCAAACCATGCATAACAAAGTTTGTTGCCAAAAATAAGGTTAGCCGACCTACGAAAGTTGTCAAAATCAGATTTAATAAAAAAAAGTTTGAGTAAGTAATTTTGGCGAATTCATGGAGTTAATTATATGTAGTAAGTTTAATTTAAGTATAAAGTAGAATTAAAATAGAAAAAACGAAGCAGCTGCTAAGTTCTTATAAAGATTGATAATAAAACACAATCTCTCATTTGTATTCTGTATGCGATGTTCACTTTCGCGGCTAAATTTATCGAAGATTGGATCTTAATAAATAAAAATCAAGAAGGTCCTAAAATCAACAACATTTTGCTAAAGAAGCGTCAAACAAATCACCTCTAGTTATGAAAATGGGACATAATGGCGCGCGATCGGAGTAAATCGATTACTTTAAAATTCGCGAATTTGGACACTTTTTGTTTTAAATTGCGCTTTAATAGCGCAGGAGACCGACTGATATTATTCATGATTGTTGTATTTAGAATCATTCGAGTAATTCTAAAGTAGATTAGATATATGCAATTCTAATGTAGATAGATAGATAGATTAACACTTTATTGTACACCAGATGAACATTAAAACAAATTACAGACACAAAGAAAATAAGGAGCTAAGTACAATGGGCGGTCTTATCGCTATGAGCGATTTCTTCTATACAACCTTAGAATGAACTGGATTTACAGGAAGGCAAACATGTAGATCAGCATGAAAACTACTTTAATTGACTGTTTAGAGAGAAGAGTTTGCTCTTTAATTTTAAAATCATGATTTTTTTTCAATAGGTTCTGGCTAACTAATAACAGCTGAATTTCACAGACAAAATTGATCGTAATTATCGGGTTCAATTTATGTTGGTGGAAACTAAGTTTAGAACATTTGACCAACAAAACCTAAACCATGAAAATAGACACGACAATTGCATCAAGACCGTGCCGGGTCCGAGTCGAGCTTCGGCCGTGGCACGGTCACAGAGCCGGCGTTGTCCGTTGCTCGACCGTCACTCGGTATAGTGTGAGCGTGTTCATACAAAATAAATGTAATTAATTGACCGTGCTACGGCCGACGGACGCTCGGCTCGGACTTAGCACGGTCTAGCGTGAGTCATCCTTTACTCGTTTTATCCGAGAAATAATTAAGATCGACAACATACTAGCTCCTATACTATAAAACGCAGGAGCCCGAAGGCTCTATACAATGTATAAAGCGTTATTTTCTTATAAATATTCGGCAGGATGGACCGGTCAAGGGCGCTTTTTGCTTAGACATTGGTGATTGCGGTCCATGACTTTATTATCCTTTCAAACACTGAATGGAAGATTTGCCTGATATTTGAAGTTTGGAGTTTTGAGTATGGAGTGTATTAACAAAAATTCATCACACAAATTATTGTCCTGGGTGGGAATCGAACCCACGACCTACAGAGTAGAAGGCAGAGCTACTACCAACTGAGCTGAGAGGCCATTCACCACTCACTTCCGCCCGCGAGTTTGCTTACGTGGTATGACACTCAAGGATATTGGCAGTTTCCTACAGTGAAATAATTTTGAAATCGGATGAGTAGTTTCAGAGATTACCTCCTACATCCAAACTTGGGTCAATCTTCAAAATCAGCGTGTTTGGTTGATCGCTATGGCGGCGCCGGCGCCCCTTAAATATCGATATTATTGCTTTTCTGCCCCTTCAGGGGCCAATATGAAAATATGCTCATTTAGACACCTCCTCGAAATAAAAATACAAAAAAGCAATAACATCGATATTTAAAAAGCACCATAGCGATCAACCAAATACGCTGATTCTGAAGATTGACCCACTTACAAATTAACAATCATTACCTCTTTAAAATAATCGTAGTACCTATAGATCTATGAGTTGTTTTGCACGTTCTACTATCTCACAATAGCACAATAGATTTGCAATACATTTTTCCATTTGAATTCCCATCGTGATCCGTTTATCAGTTATCCCCGTCACATACGCACTATCCCGCCTACACGCGTGACAAACAGACAGACAAATGTGACGGGTGGGAAGCTAGGGATTTTCCACTCGGCTGCGCGATTATCTCGTGAACTGATTACGCTTCAGCTAATAGTAGGGACACATAATACTACTAACTACTACTATTTGTTCTATTTTATTCTGTGGTAGGGATCAGATATTGATAATTGGGTGGATAAACTTGATATTAGGGGAATTAATGAAATGAAAGAAATTGAAATGATTTATTTGTAAAATAAACAACATAAACACTCACAGTACAAAATTACTACCTAAGTAATAGTAATACAAAGCTTATGTTACAATGGCGCTGACTCAGCACTATATTGTGCTTTTATGAAGGTTAACAATATGAACCTAAGTACTAGGTTCGGCCGCGTCTTTGTTTGTGTGGTATCAACAAAATAAAACGCCTGTTTGGTATTCCAGGCAACCAATCTACTACATCCAAGTTTAATTCAGAACGGTCTGGTTAACTTTCTAATATTCGATGCGCTTGCAACCTGTCACGTATGAAATGCTTACTTCTGCAAAATGTGGGCATGTACCAAATACAAGCAACAGGCTTTACATACTAAATACGTAGTATTTTTGATTATAAAAAGAAAACCAAAAAAATATGACTCAATAAAGTATATCAATCAAATAGGGTGATAAACTTACGTTCAATTACATTCCCTATTTAATTTTACGACATTATTTATCGTCAATCTGAGCAATTTATTAACACAAAAACGTCACAATTAATCCAATGGAGTAACTGGTCACTTAGTGGTAACTGCGGGGTATCGGCATGTGCAGACGCAAATTACTTTAAATTATAGTGGTTTTGTCAACTCGTGCGCGTGGCAGGTGACTTGGGTGCCTGCTATCGGAGGTAACCCCTACGCGCTTAGAACTGAAAGTCAATTTAGATCTTCTGATTATGACCAACAGTTCTTAACTCGTGCCTAACCATAGGGGCACTGAAGTTGTCCTTGTGGATTTATAGATAGATAGAAAAGATAGAAAATACTTTATTGCACACCACATAATAAAAGAAAACAATATAACAAATTAAACTAACTTAATAATGATAGGTATACAATCGGCGGTCTTATCGCTAAAAAGCGATCTCTACCAGACAACCTGTGGATTTATGTAGTAATAACGGTTTTTTATCAGATACATTTCGGAGAGTGTGCTCAGGAACTGTACAATTTGGTTCCGCACCGTCTCCTTTCTTCCATCGGTCTTCCAGACACCCGGAAAGGCGCCATTTGTACATGGTTGATATTTCCAGTGTTCGTACTAAGCGCTTTGAGTCTACATTTTTCATAAGCACGGTGAAAATGTGGAACTCCTCGCCGGGGTCTGTATTTCCAGAAAAGTATAATTTGGGTGTCTTCCAATTGAGAGTCAATAGGTTTCTTCTAGGTGAGCGTGCTCCATCTTAGACCACACTGTTGCTTTACATCAGGCAGGGTCAAACGCATACCTATTTTAGTTAAAACAAAAAAATATATCGTAATATGTAAATCCAACTTAAATTATCCCATTGTTGTCGTACAATAATTTTGTAGCGTTTATTGACTTCGTGGAGTTATGCTTCTATACGGTTGTCTTATTAACCTCCGAAGTTATTGTCAAAGCTTGTAACTTGGGTTCTGATAAACGGAATCTGATAATATGTGGTCACCGGCCCTTGGGCCCTTCGGCCCTTTGACTGATAGGACGAACCAATTGAGATATGTTTTAGGGTTCCGGGAAGTCAAAATTAAAAAAAAAAAGAAGAGTGAAGAACTGAAGAGTAGGTCCAGAGGAAGAAAGATCGTTGCATAGTCAACTCAATTCGAGAAAATGATCAAACAAAAATTGACAATGACTTTTCGTACAGCCATACAATCTTTTTTTGAGCTTTACGTTGACACTGACAGTTTTTAGCGTTATTGGGGTATAGTATAAGGCCAAATGCTTTTTTTAATTTTCTACGAGATGGATTTTTAACTCAATACCGCAAAAAAACTGTCAATGATCTTTCATCCCTGTACCCTTCATTTGTCTTTCTTAAACTGTCGCTATCACAACTTTTAATAAAAAATATTTTGGCACAGGGTTATCATCTTTTGCATTATTTCCCGACTTTTCGGCTGTGTTACAACAACCGTGGTCGCGGGAAAACTCCTAACTAAGGCGGCAAAACACTGTGACATAATATTTAAAAGTACTAAAAGCATATATTAATGTTAAATATTGTACGGTGGTACGATTTCTTCGAATTGAGAACCTCCACCTTTTTTCGAATCGGTTAAAAATCAGCAAAGAAAATTCAACGATAACACGAATACAATCCGGCAACAAATTATTCAACACAAAACAAGAATTATTAGCTACTGGGATATAATACCGGCTACACGTCCAAATGATCCGAGATATGCGCATCGATCTCAGATTAAAGATCACACGATCCGCCGTAATCCAAACCATTGCTCTCAAACTTCCGTTCATTAACAAATGAGAGTCGAAAGTAAAAATTGTACTCAGAGTATTGTATAGCTAGCTATAGAGGTTTTATTTTTGTAAGAAACAAGGTTACTCTTCACTTTTAATAGGGCTATAGTAGGATTTAGCACTCAATATTATAAACTTATCTATTCTATAACTTAACTATAACTTATCTATGAGTCTACTCGTGACCACGGCGACTGTAATGTCGCTGAAACGTCGAGGTAAATAAAATAATTTCATTACGCGATTAAGTCCCGTTAATAATTTAAAAATGTGTTCAAGTCGCGAAAGTTTAAAATATGTATAAACTTATCTATATAACTACTCGTACCTAACACGTCTATGTTATAAACTTGCAAATGTTTTTTTAAGTCGTTTGATCTGGTGGCCTGCACCTGCATCTTTTAGTATGAATAAAAACGTGTTCATACTACATTACATGCTCTATAGCTTACTAACATTTACTCATCTAATTTTGATATGTCTACCGACGATGTTGCCAGTAATAAAACAATAAACATCCACGGCAAATTACCCGGATTTCGGGTAATTGTGCCCTCCCAGTTTTTTATTTCACGTAATAACATTCAATGTCTCTGCTGAGTTTCAGGGATAAAATACATTCGAAAAATTAATACTTACAAAGAAAACCGAAAAATAAATTAAATAACATACATACATAAACTCACGCCTGAATCCCATCATAGGAGTAGGCAGAGACCACAGATCGCCACTTAAATAAATTAAATAAATTAAGTTTAAATTAAAAACTTCTGGATTTACTGCACAGTGCAGCTTTTAGCTTCTATATTTATGTTGGCCTAGTAACAATAGTTTAATTGTACATTATGTATGATTGAAAAACACTTTGTACCCAAACGATCTTCAAAATAAACCCTAAATGGTAAATAATATTGTGCAATTCGTAATATTGCACAACAAAATTGATCGTCTAGGGCCCGCCTTACGAGCGGCAATAGGAACAGACATACCTAAATGCACACAGGTCAAACACATAACCCTACTCTTGGGCTTCGCCGCAGTTGGGTAAAAAAAAAAAGATAATAGTGACTTGAAAATACTTTTTGTTAAAAACTTTTTTCATGTTTTCGGCTGCACCGGTTTTTAGTAAGTACTTTGTAAATAAAACAAAAAGTGTTCGCCTCGCGCCGCGCGCGTGTCTGCCAAGCGCGTGATCATCATTACGCAAATGCCGTGTGTGCGCGAGTGTCCGCGGGCGATCGCGTTTGTTCGCGAGTGTACCTCACTATCTCCCAAATTGTGTACGGTTAGGTAGAAAGGTTTTATTAGATGATAATTAAACTGCACATTTGTTGATCAACATTTAATGATTTTGTCAAAAATAATGCTCCACAGTAAATTTCCATAGCACAACCTATTAACCTACCAAGTTTCATGCAGATGAGAGAACAAGAATTCGTGAAACATACAAACATACAAAGCAAAATCATCCACCTTGCCACTAAGATCTCGCTTTGGGGCTACATGCTGCTGAGTGAAATGTTCAGCATTATTTATTTGGTACCTACTTATATTTATTTATTTAAATACTAGCTGCTGCCCGCGGCTTCGCTCGCGTGGTACCCGGATAAAAAGTAGCCTATAGCAGCATTTACACGCAGAGATCGGCCTGCGGATTTTCCTGCGGATCGATCTCTGCCATTACAACTTTTGACAGTTTTATCCGCGGATATCCGTAAAGATATCTTTACAGATATCTGTACAGTCCAGATCCGTGCTAAAAACTCTACCGTTTAAAGGCCGCTAGTTTTATCCGCGGATATCTTTACAGATATCTGTACAGTCCACACAACGATCTATTATCATTTTAATCGTGGTTATAAGGATTGTTGGTCTTTTTGAGAGGCTTTCTTGGTAGCTTTGTCTATTTCACACTCGTTGTTGGATTAGTAGTGTGCCCATGTCATTTAAATTTCAGGATATTTTTACTTTATCGCGCTCGACAAAATCAGCGCTTGATTTCGATCCATGGTTTCGATCCTTGAATTCGATCCTTGATTTTGATCCTTGATTTTGATTTCGATCCTTGATTTCGATCCTTGGTTTCGATCTTGGATTTCGATCCTTGATTCTTGAATTTTGAACCTTGAATCTGAAATTTTGAATCTTGAATCTTTGAAGTGACAGCTGTCAAACTTCAAATGACCATATCTCGGAAACTACTCGTCCTAGACTCCCCGTTCTCAGTTCAAATGAAAGCTATGACCAAGATCTTCATTTGAAGTGACAGCTGTCAAACTTCAAATGGCCATATCTCGGGAACTACTCGTCCTAGACTCCCCGTTCTCAGTTCAAATGAAAGCTATGACCAAGATCTTCATTTGAAGTGACAGCTGTCAAACTTCAAATGGCCATATCGCGGGAACTACTCGTCCTAGACTCCCCGTTCTCAGTTCAAATGAAAGCTATGACCAAGATCTTCATTTGAAGTGACAGCTGTCAAACTTCAAATGGCCATATCTCGGGAACTACTCGTCCTAGACTCCCCGTTCCCAGTTCAAATGAAAGCTATGACCAAGATCTTCATTTGAAGTGACAGCTGTCAAACTTCAAATGGCCATATCTCGGGAACTACTCGTCCTAGACTCCCCGTTCTCAGTTCAAATGAAATCTATGACCAAGATCTACATTTCAGATGACAGATGTCATTTTGACAGCTGTTATTGAAAATGTAGATCTTGGTCATAGCTTTCATTTGAACTGAGAACGGGGAGTCTAGGACGAGTAGTTCCCGAGATATGGCGGTTTGAAGTTTGACAGCTGTCACTTCAAATAAAGATCTTGGTCATAGCTTTCATTTGAACTGGGAACGGGGAGTCTAGGTCGAGTAGTTCCCGAGATATGGCGGTTTGAAGTTTGACAGCTGTCACTTCAAATAAAGATCTTGGTCATAGCTTTCATTTGAACTGGGAACGGGGAGTCTAGGACGAGTAGTTCCCGAGATATGGCCATTTGAAGTTTGACAGCTGTCACTTTAAATGAAGATCTTGGTCATAGCTTTCATTTGAACTGGGAACGGGGAGTCTAGGACGAGTAGTTCCCGAGATATGGCGGTTTGAAGTTTGACAGCTGTCACTTCAAATGAAGATCTTGGTCATAGCTTTCATTTGAACTGGGAACGGGGAGTCTAGGACGAGTAGTTCCCGAGATATGGCCATTTGAAGTTTGACAGCTGTCACTTGAAATGAAGATCTTGGTCATAGCTTTCATTTGAACTGAGAACGGGGAGTCTAGGACGAGTAGTTCCCGAGATATGGCCATTTGAAGTTTGACAGCTGTCACTTCAAAGATTCAAGGTTCAAAATTCAAGAATCAAGAAAAAAACTTTGTAAATTTATACCGTTCCACGCGCCAGTCCAAAATCTGCGGTTATCTGTACAGATATCTTTAAAGATATCTTTACAGATATCTTTACAGTCCGGATCCGTGGGAAAATCTTTAGCGTTTAAAGGCCGCTAGTTTTATCCGCAGTTATCTTTAAAGATATCTTTACAGATATCTTTACAGATATCTTTACAGTCCGGATCCGTGGGATAATCTCTATCGTGTAAATGCCGCTTATGTTACTTCTAGCTCTCCAACTATCTCCCCACAAAAAATCACGTCAATCCGTCACTCTGTTTTGACGTGAAAGCAGGACAAATAAACAAACAAGGACAAATTAACCTACCAAGTTTCATGCAGATTGGATGAACGGTTCGACAGTTATGCGAGAACAAGAATTCGTGAAACATACAAATATACAAAGCAAAGTCGTCCAACTTGCCACTAACATCTTAGCTCGCTTTGGGGCTACATGATGCTGTGTGAAATCTTCAGCATTATTTATTTAAGTTCCTACTTATATTTATTTATTTAAATACTAGCTGCTGCCCGCGGCTTCGCTCGCGTGGTACCCGGATAAAAAGTAGCCTATGTTACTTCTAGCTCTCCAACTATCTCCCCACAAAAAATCACGTCAATCCGTCACTCTGTTTTGACGTGAAAGCAGGACAAATAAACAAACAAATAAACACACTTTCACATTTATAATATGGGTACGGATTCTTATAATGCAATAATGTGTAAGTAATAAGTACTTACTTCAATCGTTCATTCCTTATTGCATTCTAAACACTTTGACGAACTTTTATGAGAGAACCTTTAAAACACTTTTGTTGCTGACTATTCGACATCTAAATAGGTTGGTAATGTTCGGGTAGGAGTCAATAAATGCAAATAAGGTATCAAATACCTCATTTTTGACAATAACTCAAATTTTGATTACGTTACAAAATTACTGTTTGTTTTTCAAATTCATCCCATATCATTATGAGCTATTATAATTCCACTTTGTCACGAGTAACGACAAATTTGCAAAAAACGAATTTACAATCTTCAAATAATGTTGTGTATGAAAATTGATGTTATTTACATAGTATGAATAAATAATAAAATGTGGGAGGAAGTACAAAGTGCGAGGAAACGTTTGCTTTATGATCCTGTAGACATCTAATCTAATCTAATAAGCCTACTGGATCCGACTGCTGGGCAAAGGCCTCCCTTCCCATTTTCCATTCACCCCGGTGCGCGGTGTAAGGCTTCTGTCGACCAGTTAGTGGAGTAGACATAGACAGTACATTATCTGAAAAAAAAAAAAAATGCTTGTCTGTAAAGTCGGTTTACGGACGATATTTTATGTGACAACGTCATAAGAAAACATTGATAAAATTTTTAAAATATACCTATTTAATATATTTAAATTTTCTTCTGTCAAAATTATAAAACATTCTACATCGGATTATTTACCAAAATAAATTACTTCGTAGCTAGTGCTACGAGGATCGTAGCTCTCGCTACGTCTCGTAGGCGGAACGTAACACTTTTTCGTGCGTGCAGCCGGCGTTCATCGATTTGTTAACACGTCAAAAAGATTTTACTAATCATGTCTAATATGCTCTAGTGGCAGTTAATAAGCATTTGACTTGAAAACGATAGGGTATAACTTGGATGAAAGTACCTACCTTAATTATGTTATTTTCAATAAAATGTTAAGCTCATGATAAGAAAAAAAACTCACATTCGTATTTTTCAATTAATTTATTGGTACTTAGTAGTAAAATAAATTATAAGTTAGGATTTGGAACAAGTCAATCTTTTAAAACTAAACCGACGCACAAAAAGCATGTACACACTTCAAGCGCGCACAGGTGCTCGAAATGCTTACAATTAATTACACTAAATGCTCCAATCATACGCTGCAATAAAATATACCTAAATGCCCAACGGATACTTAGGGGACTGCGATTTGTAAGGTTTGTCCATTATGTGAGCGGAAAGCGATTTTAAGCTTGCGATCAGTATATTTAGACCTCCTCGCTCAAAACGCATATTATTTTCAAGTCCTGTTCTGTTCTATCGCAGGTAAAGATGGGATAATAAGATTGCTGTAGAAGTGTGGATGAAACAAGGGCAATTTTTTTATAATATGTAGAGATAAAAGGTACATTATTATGGGAAAAATGTGTATTCGAACTCGGAGAAATGCACGACAATTCAATTATAATTCAATGAAGTAATAATTGTATGTTGGTGCAAAATGAACTAAACATTGCACTTTGAAAATTTTATTTTTATCCTCCAATGTTTTTACTTCCTAAACTATTATCGTTTCAAGAACCTTGCTATGCTGTATAACTGCTGTATAAATTAAGTGCGGAATATCCACAAAAATTCGATGATATCACAAAGATTACCATGACTGCGATGGGCTTGCAACTGGTTACGAGGTTACGAGGAGACGTGCTCCAGATTATCTCCTAAACATCTCTATAATATCTTGAATGTCTGAAGATCTAAGAATACCTTGTATTGAAAATACAGTCATAAGCCTATTTTAGTAAGTATTCTATGACCTTTTCAAAAAGGGGTTTTTGTAGTATAATCTTCATTCTTTTTTTCTCGCCCGCTGATCGCCAATTGTAGGACTCGACCTCAATCGCTGTGAGTGCAAAAACGCAAATTAAAATATCTCTTTTGACAGGTGACAGTCTTTTGACAGATGACGTTTAAGATGTCGCCGTTTTTGTTTGGACAACTTTGCTGGCAATTGATTTGCTTCACATTTCCCTATAATGAGGCACGAATGAGCTTCGACAAAAAGTACTTTCTAAAACGGTTTTATCTATAAGTAGGTACTAAGTTGTATTTATACTAGTTGCTGCCCGCGGCTTCGCTCGCGTGGTACCCAGATAAAAAGTAGCCTATGTTAGGCTCCAGCCCTCCAGCTATCTCCACACAAAAAATCGCGTCAATCGGTCGCTCCGTTTTGATGTGATTCCACGACAAATAAACACACTTTCACATATTTTATAATAAGCGTACGGATATCTTTTGATCTGGATGCTTTTAGAAATGAAAAATCCATGGCTGGGGTTCGAATTCACGACCTTCCGATCAAAAGTCTAAGTCCCCGGCCAACAACTCATAAAATGTAGAGGGGTCAGTCTCCAAAACAAAAATTTTTGATGTCCGAGTGGAGAATCCTACCTTACAGTAATAATTTTTAACAGGAGTTTTTTTTGTTAGATAGTTTGGCCTGTTAGCTACCTTGGGCACTCAGAATTATTGATCTGACGTTATTGTAAATGTATTTAAAAAAATCAGAAACCTCGAAAACTTGATTGCTGTGGGCTGTCCTGACTCCAGTTTGATTCAGAAAATAGTCCGTAACTTTTTTGTGTTCATACATTACGATATGTTCTTTATTTATTCTACAAACCAAAAGGTTTATTTGACTTGAATTAAATTAAAAGTTATCAATAAATGAACAGTTTCAGTTTAATTCGAAAAATAAGTTATGTCCGCGCGTTTTTGTTGATCGCTGTGGATCGACATGAATCCATGTCTACATCCCTAGCTGAACTCTTTAACCAATCGGTTTTCGCCATGTACGCTGTCATCAGGTATGCTCTGTCTACTGAGGGGGACAGGCATGTACTGCATTGCCATGGTGCTGAGATATAGAGATAAACAGTTGATTACTTTGTCTTTGTATTTGTAAATGTTTGAATGCTATGCTACCTTTTTCTCATTTGTTATTCACTTTGTTTAGGTTTCAATTCAATAATTAGAAGAGTTTTAGGGATGTATTTACCATGTAAAAATTATAGCTTTCTACTGTTTTGCATCTCTGCAGAATCATTGAATAAGTTACTTTTTTTGATTGTTTTGGTATTGATCGCTGTGGTCAAAAAGACCATATCGATCAAAATATTGCATTTTATTAGAAAAAGGAAGCGTTTTAACAGTTTTTATTTACTTTCACCTGTCTCAGTATCTGTCTATTTGTATGTCTGTGCCTCTTCTACTTATATTTTTTCTATTTGAGTGTTTACGATTTACGAGTATAAGGGTAGATTGTACACAAATTATCGGAGGGATATGCGTCTAATTGTGTATTAGTCCTTTTTTGAACATCAAGAGGTTAGTGATACTCCTTAAAATTATTTATAGATACTGTTTTAGCATCAATATTGATCGCTCTGGTCTTGAAATTTTCACATCTAAATATTTCAAAAACTGGTTGATAAAATTAGGGGCCAATATGAAAATAAGCTTATTTAGACACCTCCTTTTCGAAATAAAAATACAGAACAGTAATAATATCACTATTCAAAAAGCACCATAGCGATCAACCAAATACGCCAATTCTGGAGATCGACCCAGAGTCTAATTAAATGGCTTCCTAAATCCAGTGAGCTTTTATCAAATTCCTGTAATTTATAATCAATTAGAGAGCACAAGGTGTTCCTATGTGACTTTTTATTAAGGCACGTGGACGTCGATAAAAAACGTTGACTTGTCTATGCGGCGTATAACAAAACCCAGCCTCAATTTGTTTGTGATTTATGTAAAACTAGCAGCGCCCTCGGGGCATTGCCCACGGAGTGATGATGATGATGAAAAACCTATAACTTTCCTCAAGAGTTTAGCTATCAGATGCAGAAAGATTTTTTCAAATCCGACTGTTAGTTCATGAGATTAGCGCGTTCAAACAAACAAACAAACGCTTCCGCCTTTATATTATTGGAAAAGATTGTATTAGTTGATGTAAATTTGAAAGTAACTAGTTGCAAATATCAAAAGAAAAATATGTAAATGTTACCGTAAAGCTCATTTAGTATTTCTAAAACCACAAAAACTAATCAAAAAAATGACAAATCAGTCGGTCACCACTCCCAATTACTTACATGAAGTAGTAGCTGGTTCTTTGAGACGCTTAATTTATTTTGGTCAAAATAAAAACAGGCTAAGTCTGTAAGTATTTATAATTACACACACATAAAAAATATTTACTAGAAGTAGGTACTTATACTTTAATTATTTAAAGTGAAATAATGACACAAGAGTTTCCGAAAAATATTTTTTGATTCTGACAGGGTTTTTGTAAAGCGCGGTAAACTTGACTGGTCATTAGTTATGTCTATACTATCGTACGTTTATTTTATAGCTAATTCGAAAATAATATGTCAGCATTGTGGAGTTAATGCATGCGATTGACACCTACGATTATAATAGAAAAAACGTTGTGAGTAAATTTTATGGACGAGAAAATTAGTAAATACACCCAAATTGAGCAAAGCTTATGTAATGAGAACCATAAGGAGTTTCTTTAAAATTTTGATGTGTCAAGTTACGAGCCTATTAAAAAACACCAAGCCACCAACCCCCTTTAAAAAAAAACTTACTTAGGCCTTTACATCTTTACTAGATGATATAAACAGTGTTAGGAGGCAATCTTTGGCTACACTTAACGGGACACTGTAGTGCCTGGGACATTGTTGAGATGGAGTAGGCTTGCCCAGCACCTACACCATCCTCACCGGCCATATCCACAGGAAAGACATGGTCAATATGTGTGAGGCTGACTAAACCACGGGTTTTCTCACGATGGATGTTTTCCTTCACCTTTTAGAGCTCGTGTTAATGCGCATACTTATAAATTTTTCGAAACGAAAAATCCATTGATGCACGGCCAGGATTCGAACCCACGGCCTTCGGATCGAAAGTCGAGGTACTATACAAGTTAGTCGAGGTATATAATTGAGTTATCAAAATAACTCAATTAAGTACCTAGTAACTGCTACTTTGATATTCTTTTACTAAGCATTACGAATATGAAAAAGACCTATTTTGATTATAATTCTGTTTCATAATCTATAATAGCTAAAAAAATGTGATTGAATGAGCGACTATAAATTTAATATTTCCGTATGCGACTGGTTCAAATGAAACGGAACGTTTCCATACTAACTGCAACACAATCTGTGACCTAGTATGCAAATAAAAAAGACATTCCGATGCGAATTCGACTTATCTATTTAGACACGCCTACCCTTCGAAGCTGTATCGATTATGTGTAGCTGTCTCTTTTACTCTAGTGTCGTTTGTATAATCTGTCCTAGTCGCACGATTCACAGTTCGGCTAATGGAATATGAGCGTAAACGGGTATTGGGTCAATAATTTTTTAGCATCTCTAAAGTATTTAGCTTTTTTATTCATTCTTAAAGAAAACTTGTTTATTTTCTTGTTTATTACGCGTAATATTATTTGGGTTATAAAAAGGCGCATTATTGAAAGTTGAAATAAAAACAGTCTTTTGCATCAATTTATTAAAAAATATTTGGGATGGGTCTCGTAAAACATCGGAAACAATCGCATAAAATTACAAAAACGATTGTCAAAAAGGAATTTGGAAATGAAAATTACAAATTACTCTTATTTTCAACTTTATCGCAAACAAAATAAATATAAATGTCATTTTTAAGAACAGCAAATTAGTTGCAAGCCCTGCGAGCTGCGCAGCTAACGACGTGCACTTCTGTCACATTCTGTTATCTAATCAATACTGCCTAGAATCAGATGCTGTCAGTCATATTCGGAAAACACGAAATTAGCCGATGCCCATTATTTATCTTGAAGTACTGCTGTACATCTGACTGGCTCTTCAACTCAGTTAGTAGTGACTATGCCTTCTGCGCTGTAGGTCGTGGATTCGATTCTCATCTAGGACAAACATTTGTGTGATGAACATAGATGTTCTGTTTCTAG
Organism: Camptogramma bilineatum; assembly: GCA_958496255.1. NCBI lineage: Eukaryota > Metazoa > Arthropoda > Insecta > Lepidoptera > Geometridae > Camptogramma > Camptogramma bilineatum. Next base: position 5,158,812 of record OY292473.1, on the reverse strand, counting down.
TTGTTATAAAGTAATAAGTATGTAGGTATTTACAAAATTTAAAAGTATTCTATCAGTTAGGTATCTGGTTTCCATAGTTACCTACCCTACCAGCTATGCTCAGATAAGGGCTAAATGGCTCTGTATGAAAAATGTCCACCATTATTTATTTACATGTTGTGTATCTATAGGTACTATCTACTACTCCGTACCTACACTTAGTAGTAGTAGTAGTAGTAATATCTATACTATCTACTGTGGACTCCACGATACAGGCTTTGCCTAGTGTGGAGGCCGCTGAAAAACTGTACCTGTGTTGTTTCACCTTTTTAATAAATATTTTTTCATTTTTTTTACATTTTACTACTACGTACACTTAGTAATAGTACCTAGTATAGATATCCTACATCTACATTTGTAAAACACGTATTCAATTACTTCGTCCTTGTTTTTTGAAAACAATAACTTATAAAAGTAATTTTAGGAGGTTATTAGTGACCGCACGGAATAAAGTAAAATGGCTATGTGCTTGTTATTTTTGTTGTAATTGCTACCTCGAGTCTGGGGCAGATGTGTGACTTCGTTCCAAATACGTGCACATTTTCTTGGAGAGTTGCTGTGAACTTGCCACAATTTTGCTAGGGGTGCTGAAATGTTGTAACACATGGAATTTTTTCATATTCATTCATTCATTCAATGTTTCAATTTATCCGGAGAGCTTTCACCTAGACACACCCCGGACACTCGATGAAATCTCTATGCAAAAGCGGCGTCTGACTATATTTATTACACTACACAATGTCAGTTTTGTACACAGTAAAAAAATAATAAGTTTTTTTGTCTATTTCACACGGACCATACCTAATGACGAGTCGATTGTTGACATCCAATTAATTGAAATTAGAAGAGTAGAGTAGAGAAGAGTAGTAATAGGAATGATGCCTGGATGAAAAAATGAAAAAGAGACGTCATGCCACATTATACAACATTATTATTTTCATTTCTCATACACGGAAAGTACGCTTGAAGTTATCAGAACAGAGGGATGAAAGTAGGTAGTACTTTTCCGCCCTGGGAAGCAATTTTCCCTGATGTCAAATAAAAAAAAAAAATCATTCTATTTTGACATTTCTATTGAGTCATGTTGAAACTTTTTACACAGCAAAAGTAATATTTGACATTTCTATTTTACCTTTTTACTGAGAATTGCTGTAAAAAACATTTTCAACAATTTATTACATGAGTATTGTTATTAATAATTACTTATCACTAAATTATTATTATTTAAACAAGATTTTGAGCTTCAAATATTTACCATCTTCAATGACAAAAAATACTGGCTGAAAAAAAGGTGGGCGCCTTTTTTGTTTTTTTTTTTTTCAGTGGGAAGTTACCAGCCAGTATTTTTTTTAAAGCACCAATTCAATTTTTATCTGTTTTGTCGATCGAGAGCAGAGATTTTTATAAAATGAGCTAATCAGGTTTTTATTTACTTTCCTAATATTCGAAATGAAAAGCAGAGTGTTTACCTCGGGTGAAATACCTATTACGGCACTCGAACTATTAGCGCCCTCGCTACGCTCAGGCGCCAAACCATCTCGTGCCGCAATAGGTTACTATCAACCCTCGTGCAACAATCTACTATTTACACATTTTCAATGTATCAATCAAAGACCTTAATCATTTAATTATTTGCTGTGTAGGTAAAATGTCCAGCAATATTTAAATTTATTACGTAAAAAATGAAATAAATGCGTGTCCAAAACAAACAAAAACAATATTTTTAGTCATCATCCCCATTGAGTCCCCATTACAAACATACACAGATCAAACATAATCCAGTCATCTTGTAAAAGTTGTTCTAGCAACAGAACATTTTCAAGAAACCAACTGTCATTCCCTCAAGTCCACAGTCCCTGCGTGCGCATTACGCAATGTCCTGTAATTCTCCTATAATTTGAGGGTGCCCAACGCAGATTGTCCGAGATAGGCCTTACACGATCATACACGGCACACACCTGGATATGACAATTGCAACACTTTTTATGAATTTTGGCGTTCTTTGTTCAAGGAGGTTGTAGGAACACGTTTTCCTGAAAATTTCCTTGCATAGCTTGTGAATCCTATTTTCTTCTTTTTTAAAGAGGTTGATCACGTTTTCTTTAATATTCCCTTTTATGGTTAAGGATTTGATTCTCATTTCTAATGTATGTATGTACTAGTGAACGCCCGCGTCTTCGCCCGCGTGGACTACCATTTTTTTCCCATGGGAACTATACATTTTTCCGGAATAAAAAGTAGCCTATGTGTTATTCCAGAACCTAAATTACATATATTCCAATTTTCATCAAAATCGGTTTAGTAGTTATGGGGATACGTGGTAACAAACATTCACACATACACACACATACATGGACTTTCGCCTTTGTAACATTAGTGGGATGTTTGTATGAGCTAGTGACGGAGTTTTTAGGCCGCCTGAAGGCCTCCGTCATGGCTTAACGACTTAAAGGCCGGGACCGACAATTTAACGTGCTCTCCGAAGCACGGAAGCACTCAGCTCATGCCACTAGCGGGTCACGCGTCCTACCAGATAATAAACTACTAAATATAAAAAAAAAGTTTCACGACATAATGTAGTTTTGCCAGTTTTCTTTATGATGAGTTAGCGCAGCAGACATTATTGTAAAGTTACAACTCGGCAATACAACACTTAAAGGTAGTCAGAAGCAAGTCCAATATAAAAAATCGACGGTGCGCGAGGTCTTAGTTTGGGGGCGAACCTACTAGTATTTCAAAAACTACAGAACCCAACCATTGGAAACAGCTCCCTCTTAGTGCGATTTTCAAATCGAATTTAACTGTTAACAAATTGTAGTTTTCAAAAAGTAATAAAAAATTCAAGAGTTATAGTTAAATTGGCGACTTTTATTGTTTTAAAGTACTGACCTCCCTTTAATCTTAAAAATTAATTTAACAGACTATAATAATAAGATATAACTTGGTCAATTTGAAGCACCCATTTTATCAAGCCACAGACCTCATAAAAAAATATGTTATGGTTACACTAACATATTTTTTTTGATTCATTGTTTATTAAAAATGAATGAAAAAATGTATAACAAAGCAACGACTAATGTCTAGTTTCAATACCTATTAGGTATATCTATCTGCGATTTTAGTTTGGATACAGATTTGACTATTTTTTTTCATCATACTATAAAATGTTAAATAACTTACCAAAGTAAGCAAAACCACAAAATCCACAGATAGATAAAATAATGAAGCTGGACGTAAGAAAGAAGGAAAAAAATCAAATCTAGCTTGAGTTTTTAGAACATTTAGGCTGGGTTGCACCATATTGGCTGTTAAAGTTAAGGTTTATGTCAAATTTGACGATAACTTTAACGTTGACTTTAACATTGACTGCGGAATGCGTTGCACCATCGTATTTCTTGGCATAGCTAAAGTTATCAGGGTTACAAGTCAAATGAGATCTTATTTACCCCAAAATCAGTGTAAAAAACATTTTTAAATATGGCTATACTAGACGAAAACTCAAATGACGCTGTCAATTGACCAATTTTGCTGTCAGTGTCATTGTCTGCGAGACAATGACACTGACAGCCGAGACTCAAAATATATTTTTTTCATACTAATGACTTTTTAGATCTCGTAATTTTTAATAGCCGTAACAGACGCACAGACCCAACCGCAGACACAGTGCTCTGTCTCATTTGTTAACATGAATTTTGTATATATCCTTCTTCTTCTTTTGTGCGAGTGAGAAGGAACAGAAAATACAAAATTCATGTGAACAAATGAGACAGAGTACTGTGTCTGTGGTTTGGTCTGTACCTACGTGTGTAAGCACTATTACCGTAGGTATATTTTTTTGTCCGACTTTGTTTTTGAGAAAATCGATGATAAATGTGTCAGTGACGTAGTTAATTTATTTATTTCTCGAAAACTTAACAGTCCAATAGAAAAATGGTTTCCGCAACAAACCTTTGTTTTTGCTCATACTTTATATTAAGCTCGAGAAACTCGGATTTGATTCCAACAAAAAATGTTTTTTTACGGTGAATTCTTTGAAATGGTAGGTAGAAGATCGTTGAAAAAGTGATAGACATGTTTGTTGTGTAAAATATGTAAAGTAATTTTGCATTAAATAACTTTAATGTTGTTCGTAAAAAATCAATTTGTTGGAACGAATTCGAATTAGCGACTTTATATCCCAGCAGGTTTAGGCAAATAGGTAGGTACTTACACTTTTCTTTTCTTAGACCTGTTATAATCATAATATTATTACTTTCGTCTTCAGAACTACTAGATTCCTCTGTAAATTCTAGAAGCAGGCACATGTTGTTTGTTATTTTGAGCACAAACGCTTTATGAAGTATGAGGTTTTTATGATTTTGACGCATCTGGCAGCTATTTAACTTTAACAATAGCTTTAACCAGCGAAGATTGGGCGGTTACGGTTAGCAGTTAAGTTATGACGTCATTTAACAATTGTCAGATGGTGCAACGCATTTTTTGCCTAACCGGTACTATAACATGTTTGTTATTGTTAAAGTAGGCTGGTGCAACCCACCCTAAGGGCTGATTTTTCAATCGATAAATAACTTTTATCTGAGGAATAAACGTGGCGTTATGAAATATTTTCAATACAATATCTGTCAAATCGCATATTTACTTCCTCAGATAAAAGTTATCTAGGTATTGAAAAATCAGCCCTAAGAAATATAGATTTATATTTACAGGGTGAATTTTTGAGACGGGGCATTTTAGCAATTTCTTACTTTTCTAGTATTCTAGCCTCAGTTGGTCCGATAGAGCCTTTTTTAATCCTTATATGAAACACGATCGATCGACATCAAAAAAGTTTTTGTGTAAATTGCCTATTTTCTCGCTGACTGTACATTTTTTTTTAAATCTGTAAATGCAAGTCAAAATATCTTCAAAAGTTAAGGATTGTCTCGTAAGAACGTTTTCCTGTAGCTACAACGTTTAAGGTAGCTGCCCTTACTGCCCAGTCTCAAAAATTCACCCTAAAGGTATATAAGTCGCTGATTCCCTTGTACACTGACTAATAAATCAATGATTTTCAAAATTGGTCCAGCCGTTCTTGTTGAATTATAAATTGTGTAATTATGGTGAACGCAGACCTGGGCCGCACCGCAGTCGCCGCTGTCCCCGCATACGATTTCTTTATATGAAGTTCTATGCAACCTCGCACACCTAGCCGCGCCGCAGTCGCCGCAGTCGTTCCCGTCGCCATTAACAAAAGCGATGACTGCGGCGACTGCGGAGACTGCGGTGCGGCCAAGTCTGCGTTCACCACTAACCCGATTTTTTTTTATTTATTTCTGTGAACACAATAATGATAATAGATTTTTATATTCTGTTTCGAGACAAAGTGACAATTAGCCGTCGCGTCAGCAAATAATACGGTTGATGTGGTCAAATGACAGTGTGCCATTGTTTAAGCACCATGACCACTGTCACCATGTCCTGTCACGAATGGTGTAAGGCATATACTTTGTAATATTTCGTCTGGTAGGTTGAATATATTAAAACACTCTTGCATTACTTGACACAAACTATTCATAAAACAGGGTGTCAATTCTAGTACCGAACTTTTTATCAACCTCAAGCAAAACCTAAACTAAACCTTAGATTTACGATTGTCTCCTATTAAACTAATGACAAACGACTCAGTTGTGGTGAGGTTTTAGCTAAGGTTTGGACTTTGGCATAACAAATTTTTGAAAAGCTATTCTACTATTCACCAAATGGCTGACATTTATGAGATCGAACCAAAACGCAGCGGAATGATTGACGTTGTCATCTAGAAGAATTGGGGGGCAGTTCCACTAACATACCTAGTACAAGAAAAATAACCGCTGTATCACCAACTTTTACACACAAACATAGCACAGACTATAGATAGAGGCATAGATAATATTCTAATAGAATAGCCCTGCCTGCATAGCCCAAATCACGAAACCTATTCAGGTTTTGTGATTTGGGCTATGCATGCACAGCACATAAACTGTCCGCTCATCTTTGGGCGATTTCTGACATCATACGTGGATTCTGATGCAATTTCTTTTAGAAGCTTTTATTAACCGTGACTCGCGATTACCTATTAAAAGCTTGTTATGTGAAGAATATTATTTTAATAAGTATACCTATCTATTTACTTATAAGATATAATAATCATCATATTTTTAGTCCCTTTGTTGGTCCACTGTTGGGCAGAGGATTTCTTGGATTTCTTCAGTAATTTCTGTTTTTTTTTTTAGTTTTTACAATTTTTTTTCTTTTTGGTCATTCTATGAATTGGGTAATTAAGTACCTAAGTATTTAGATTTTGTCGTTATTTTTCAGCTAGTCTTTTTAAACCACAACAAAACAGACAGACGGGCGTGTCCTCCCACGACGCTGCGCATGCGCGCACTTTGCCAGCAATTTACAGTTTACACTCGATAAATAATGCAACGTAGTGTGACGTCGGTCGGGACGGGACCGGACGGGACAGATAACGAATGTCTTATTATTAGAGAATGTGAAACTACTGGTGGAAACTCAAACGGAGATCTTCCTGATTGATTCTAACCGAAAATTATAAGATCTTAGCAGACTGGTGCCACACCCCGGACACTCGACGAAATATAACTTGTTAAACTTTCGCGATTTGTTAACATATTGATAATTATTATTACGGGATTTTATCGCGTACCTTTTATTTATTTTGTTTCCCGACGTTTCGAACACGTTGCAGCGTTCGTGGTCACGGGATGACTGAAGTACTGGAGCTACCGCCGAGAATTGAGAGTAGGATCCACGACTACCCCCAATTCGTCTTCAGAACACTGACTGTTGTGTGTCGTAGTGTGAACGAGGACTTTTCTGGTTCTGAAGACGAATTGGGGGTAGTCGTGGATCCTACTCTCAATTCTCGGCGGTAGCTCCAGTACTTCAGTCATCCCGTGACCACGAACGCTGCAACGTGTTCGAAACGTCGGGAAACAAAATAAATAAAAGGTACGCGATAAAATCCCGTAATAATAATTATCAACTCGACGAAATATCTATGCAAAAGCAGTAATAATAATAATAAATCATTTATTTCAGATATAAATCCATACAAATTGTTAGTTAATTGACTTAAAAACTATGTTAGCTTATTTTCTAGTTTAGTTAGGCAGACTTAATTCATAAGTACAGCAATGCTGTGTTTGTATAGCGGTCCGTCCAGTTTCTCCGCTATCATCTTCAGGATGGTGTTGGTGCTCCGGCGAAGTCTGCACATCAGTGAGGCTGTTTTTTGTCTGTGTCTAACTACCTAAATTTACACTACACAATGTCAGTTTTGTACACAGTAAGGCTATCACCGTATTAATTGTGGTCTCGGTCTCGTCTATGCGTCTGCGCGTGTGGCGCGTCCCGTGTTTAAAGTCAGCTCCTCGCCAGCTCAAACTTACAGTGTCCGTTCTATACGTAGTATTATTATAATGTTTTGTGCTGGTGCTGGAAACTCAAACAAAAGCTTCGGATTTTGTAATTCTGTAATTCTTTATCGTACATGAGAACATAAGACATCAAAAAGTATACAAAGGCGAGCGTTACCCTAAAAGAGTTTTCTACAAGCAAACCTTTGAGTATAAGGAAAAGCTATTGATTTTGCTTTCTGATCGATTCACACTTTATCAGACATTTTTTTAAATCTTAGCTTCTGTTTGTACAAAAGCCTGTTGGACCGCAATCAATACGCTGCTAAGCCGAGTGTCAACCAAAGCAAATGTCGCTAGACAGTCAAATCATGTAGGTACCTACTTAATTGGATTAACCGCTACATAATTTGTTCAAAATGATTTACGATTTTAATCTGAAGCTGAACATGGTCCAAAACAGCGTCAAATTCAAGAAACATTGCACGCACTTGTTCTTAAGATTTTTTTAAATTGATCTCTTCTATTTTCTCTAGTTTTTACATGACTACATTGTGCCAACAATTGAGGATTATCTTTTCAAAAGAGCTTATTTCACTTTTTTTATATCATACTTTTAGTTTTTTTCATTTTCTGAAAAATTTTGTTTTTCTGAAAAATTTGTTAGTGTATATTTTACCAGAAAATGGAAAAAACTAAAAGTATGGTATGATTCAAAGGAAAGGATAAGCCCTTTTGAATAGACACTACTCAATATAGTTTACGCTAGATAAACAATGCACCGTAGTGTGACGAGGCTTAAGTGGTGATGGGTGGGACACTTGGCCAGACGGGACGAGAAAAAGGAGTGGTATTTACCAAATGGTGGCCAAGGGATAAGCGGCCGAAGGAGTGGTAGTTACCAAATGGTGGCCAAGAGATAAGCGGTGGCCTCAAAGCAGACCACCTACCCGATACCGACCAAAGGGCTCGTAGCGTTCTTGATTGATCGTTGAAGTTAAGCAGCGTTGTGCGCGGGCACTTCTAGGATGGGTGACCGCAAGTCGTATTACGAGCTGAGCGCTTCCGTGCTTCGGAGAGCACGTTAATTGTCGGTCCCGGCTAAGCCATGAAGGAGGCCTTTAGGCGGCCTATAAACTCCGTCACCAGAGTTGGCCACTTGCTCATACGAAAGAAGAAGAAGACCTACCCGATGGTCAGACGACATAGTGAGGGCGGTAGGAGAGCAGTGGATCTGGCTGGCATACAACGACCAGGAGTGGCGTGATAGAGAAGAGGCCATCCCTGGAACTTCTTCTTCTTCTTGAAATTTAAGGGGTAGCCCCTTGTTAGCATAACTGATGCTTCTCTATCCACGAGAAGAGATCCACTATAAGACATACATACGACACCCTGGAACTACTGCTAGATAAATAGTTTGACGACGGGACCGAACGGGACAGATAACGGACGTCTTATTATTACAGGGTCTAAATCAGTGGTTCCCAAACTTTTTTTTGTCATGGACCCCTTTCAAAATTTTACTGGTTTCGGTGGACCCCCTGCTGCTACATTTCTACTATATTCCCAAAAAACTTGTGCACCCCCATTTTTGTTTCTCGCCAACGTGGACCCCTTTCGAGTCTCCCGTGGACCCCTGGGGGTCCACCTGGACCACTTTGGAAATCACTGGTCTAAATCGACTGGTGCTGAACACTTAAACGGGGGTTTTAGACCTTTCTCAACAATTCTAACAACTCCGTCTCTTTCTCTCCCAATAAGGTCTGCTAGAAGAGATTTTCTTAGGGTTAGGCTCGCCTTTGCACAAAGGAATTTAAAAACAATTTAGATTCTGATATAAAACTTGGTGCCACAAAAATTTGGTGAGGATCTGTCAGGGATCTTCGGAGTTATGAACAAAAATGCACCTCGAGAGTGCAGAAAAGCGACATTGAAGTCGGTTTTTTGAAATTTTTAATAAGTATAGCCGCTTGTATAGAGCTAACTTTTGTCTATTTCATGATTACGGAGAAAAATATTGACCGTTTAAGAGTTTTTTTAATGTCAGCATCGTTTCTGTTTGATTATTGTATTAGTAGGTAGATATTTATTGAAAAAAAAAACAAGTTCAATATTAAGTTCGGTGTTTTGTATTAAGTTGAAGAAATAAAACATTTTTATTCTTCGATGCAATTACAACCCAGATAAAAGGAATTTTTATTTTCAGTGATTTAACTTTATATGTTTAGGACAGCATAAGACTTAACATTATATTCAATGAACAAAGCTCGTAACTACACACCCATAAGTAGTTCTATACGAATTTATCTATTTGACAGTCTTGCTCTCCGCCCCGCAAAACACCAGAAACACTCTCTTCCCAACATAACAATGCATGCTCTTACACCCTTAAGCAAAAATACTAAAGCTGAAATTCCCTCAGCAAGCATGAAAGCGCTCGGTCCGCTCCGACCAGCATAGAAAGCCCTCTGCCAAAGCGCTCATATCAAAAAGATTGAAGTAACAGCGGGGGGTCGCAAGTCTCAAGTAACGCTGGTCGTTCTAGTAGGTATGAGGGAAGTGTGAAGAAGCTAAGAGGTGTATCGTCCCCACCGTTCCGTTTCGCGGTAGGCGGGGCGTCCCGGTCGGCAGTTACAAGCGGCTCGATGCTCAGAGCAAGCGCGTACAACGGAACGGAACGCGTTCCGAATTCTAACTGGAACATCGCGTCGTTTTAAATATCGAGTGATTTATTTTTAATAAAGGACTTTCGGTTGAACTTTGTGATATCTTTCTGTAATGCCTATCGTTTTCTGTAACTGAAGATTTGTGAATATCAATTGGTAAGTTTTAGCACCTTAATTTGTTTTACAGCTTTTTGCTCTGTTTTTCGCAGCTCTACGACCATTGTCCATTTCAAAAACCATGTATCGTTATTAAAAAATAATTAAATATGAGTATCCGAATAAAATAAATTATAAAAACTGAAATCGATTTTATATCTGGCTACGCTTTGTGCTACGGCAGATAACATCTCCTGCTTAAGAAAAGACATCAACGCGCTCTCTTCGTTTTATTATCATGGCTCATATCATTTTTTTATGTTACAGTTTTATTGATAAATATCTTTATTAATTCAACAGTAATTTATTTTATGCCTTGGGAAATTCAAAATTTGCGAAGATCGTTAAAGTTTTTATGCGGCCAGAGTGCGTAGGCGTAGGTTTGGTATTTTCAAAATAATTTTTAAAAACATCCAAATTACTGCACCTAATTATTAATAAAAGTTTTTAAACCCTATTTTACTCATGACTAAAAATAAATCAACGTCTTTAGTTAAGATGAAACTTGGTATTTATGTATTATTGACACATTTCAATTTTATTTGCACGTTTATACTTTTTTTTCTTTGGACTATAGTCGTATTGCTCATTATACGGACTAAAAGTGAAGGAAAAAATGTCATTTTTCCTTCAATTTTGACATAAAACGTATCAAAACTAATCAAAATTGAAGGAAAAATGACATTTTTTCCTTCAATTTTAGTCCGTATAATGAGCAATACGACTATAGATGCCACTTTTCTTATTTAAGTTTTTATTGACAGAATTCTTTTATATTATCGAGAATGGTCAATCTTTAAGCCCATCACACACACAGTAGATAATTATATCTTATGATGAAATATACATTTTGAGTTCGCGCCCATACAAATTCTACGGAGGACCACACACAGCGAAGATAAATTGCAAAATATATTTGGTGCGATAGGTTTGTCAAGATTTTTATTTCATGAGATATATTATCTGCTGTGTGTGTGGTGCGCTTTAAGGGGGCGTCTTGCACCACTTTCTTAATTATATTTAAGCTAGCCGAAACGCATTTTTTATATAAGTAAGTATTTAAATTCTTTAATTTTAGGTGTAAGGAATAAAATGCGAGGATTTTGACCGTATTATATATAATCAAGCAACTTTTCGCTTACAACCTTATTTTGTTAAGAATATCTTTTGAATTTAATTGGTATCACTGCATCCAGGATGAATAACATTAATAGAACTTAGGCCATTAACTCATTAAAAGAAGATTTATACAATATCAGAAGGCAACCTATGCCTACGCATAACGGGACACTGTAGTGCCTAATACATTGTTAGAGTAGGCTTGCACAGCACCTAAACCACATAATTCTGGCGCCATTAAACTATTATTAGGATTGGCTCTACAAACTTACTTTCTACAAAGATTAACTTTACCTACTATATTAGTAAGATTAGCGGAGATAATAAGGACGAGATTATCATTGACGGAAGCCTTTAGGCGGTCTAAAAACTCCGTCACCAGAGTTGGCCACTTGCTCATAAGAACTTACTTTAGTAAGATATATGTTTTTTCTTGTCGAACCCGTAACAGACGAAGCTATAATATATAGCAAGACATATTACGATATATTTTTCAAAGTAATCTTCGAGCGACCACACTGCCCTCTTAACGAAGAGTACATTAACTCGATTTTTGGCAAAAACTAAAATTACTATACAAATACAAAATACATTAAGTACTTACATGTAATGTAGTACCTAATGAAGACTTGATTTTAGTTTTTGCCAAAAATCGAGTTACTGTACTCTACGTTAAGAGGGCAGCATAGACGTAGCTATAATATTATATATTTTTATTTCGTAACCAAAATACTTATGTGGAAAGATATAGCAAGACATAAAATTTAAAATAGCATCCCAAATTTTTCGGTTCCATAAAATGCATCCATCTATGAAAAACTCATTTTGAAATTTTTATTACAGAAGATAAACCATGTAATTAGATAATTAATTAAGTTGTTTATATACTTTATAAATGTAAAACATTATTTACAAGTTATTGTGTTCTTCTTACTGATAAGTACAGTCGGCCACTAAGGTGATGCTAACGTAACTGGGCCATTCGCAAACGGCTCAAAAAAATCGTCCGGGCCAAAAACCTCTATTAAATAGATTTCTAAAAGCTTAATTCTTTTTTGTATGATAGTTATGATCAAATACTAGAAGAAGTATATGTTTTCTTTTAGATAAAATAAATTTAAAATAGTTTAAAAAAATAAAAACCGCTGAAATTTGAGCCTCGGTGGCATGTCCCAAGCACATTTTGCGATGTAAATTATTTTTTATCTTTTTCTCTATAAAGCGTGGCGCTACTTTGAATGTATTCACAAAAAACCAGATAATTACTAGCTTATTTTATAATATTCCCAATAAATATTAGGCTTTCGTTGATAAGTTACAAGTAGTTTTAGTCGCGTCCGAGGTTTTGAATTGATATCGGTGGCGCGCACCGATCTACGCATATACCCTGTTCTCTAATAGTTGCAAGAACAGTTGTTAGAGTAAGAATAACTATCAGCCCCTCCGCATTGGTGGAGAGGACAACCAGGTCTATGGGTCTCTGTGTGTCTCTTTTATTGAGGAACAAAATCGTTTTCGGTGTCTTGGTATACCCTCCAAGATGAGTTCGGTGTATTCATTTTTTTCAAATCCATTCAAGCAATTATTTTCGAATTATAACAAAAGTGTATCTAAGTGGTACAAGATTTCCATTATGCAGACTAATATTCAAAATTTTGGTTACTTTTAAAAATATCTAGGATTTTGCTCATAATTTTGATTCCGGTGGTATTGATTTCAGTGTTTTCCGTGGAAATATATGAAGGGTAAAGACAGTTTCATAGCACTTATAGTGCTGTTTCCTGATTTATGATAATTGTATTGAATCATAGAGAAAGCTGGCATAAAAAAGGTGCCCCAGATTAGTGTCGGCATCTATAAAAAATAAAAGAACAGCTCAATTGCAGCTTTCAACCTAAAGAATTAGAGCCCAACCTCATTCTTGCCTACGCCTTTTTCTCAACTACGCATCTGGATACGGCAACATACCCAAATCCTACACAACTATCGCAGGAGACAGACAATCCGACACTTCAGAGCGTCGTCTGATGAACCTACAAAGAAAAGACCTCGAAATAATCTTAGGGACATTGACAGGACACTGTACCCTCAACACGCATCTGTACAACATTGGTGCCACGGACAGTCCACTCTGCGGGGATGTCTAAGCGAAGAAGAATCAGCTGCTCACGTAGTCCTGGAATGTGCGGGAGTAGCAACACAATGGCAACAAATCTTCAGTATCCCGAGGTCGCTCCTATAAGCCGGTGAAGACCCCAGAAAGCTGTTGTGCTTCTAGGAGAGCTAGGTTGGCTACGTACCTAACAAGCCAGGTTATCCACACGCATAAAGGACCACCATCGAGTCCAAATGCGGAAACGGGAGTCCACTGATTGTTCCGCCAGACTGCTACCGCGTCAGGTGCCAAGCGTTAAAGCGGCACCTGACGCGGTGAAAGCGACAAAAAATTCTGACACAACAGGACATACCCATTTGTGATGTGAGGAGGACTGACGCGGATGGATTTTTTCTCGTAGATAAGAAGCATCGGCCGAAGCCTTCCCCCAACTGACGTGGGATAGCCCTCCGCTCTGCCAGGTTCGCCCTGCAGGCTGTTGAAACGACCATCGGCTTATAATATATCCCAACTAGACCCGACAACTAGTGAGGAAAGCATCCGTCAGTATGTGAATGAGAGGAGCTGATGCCGAATCAGGCAGCCACCTGTAGTAGTACCTAGTACAAGGTTTGAAGCGGCTGGATTCTGCAAGAGAGACTAACTTTAAGTAGTATACGAGTATGCTCGGGTGGATGCCAGCCATGACGTGTTCCTAGCTCTTGACTTTTGGACAGCCGGAATCGTTTACCATCCAATCATGGGTGGATATTGGGTTCCCAAGGGGGGTAAAAAAAAAGTTAAACAAATATATTGAGTTGAGTGAAATGAAAGGTCTTTATTTGTAAATTCCAAAATAGTTATTATTTTTATTCTAGGGCGTATACTTTTTAAATACGACGAGAATTCGTAATAAATATGAAATGAATGAAAAATTAGACACGACATTATGTATTGCATGCATGCCAGTAATTTTACCATGACGAGCTAGCGCAATAGGCATACTCGGCAGTAGTAGCACTTGAAAGTATAGGGGTAGTCAGAAGAAAGTCCAAATGTAAGCCATCTACGATGCGCGAGATCTCAGTTCGGGGAGAACTACTAGTATTAAATCGCCATACAAACTTTGAAACATAATTTAACTCCTTCAAGGGGTTTAATGCTGTAACCTCTTTTAGAAATGATTTTTTATCAACAAATACCTAATTTTTATGTAATAATTATATAGATCGAACTAAAGACTGTTGACTTTTTAACCAAAGTTTAATGTATTTGATTTCGGTGATTAGAATATTGACTTCGGTGGGCACCAATTTTTCAAAATCAAATAACTTTTTAACCGTTAGGCTTTAAGAGTTCCCTCTTGTACTAATAATTACTAAATTAAATATAGATTTGATATTTTATGTCAAAACATCCAAATTGTAAAAAAAATTGTGCCACCGAAAAAAATGCTGCGCCTGAGAATGACCGAACTATTTAATTTTACGAACTACTTACTTGGTTATTATTTGTGACAAAAAATTACCCAAGCTCGGTATATATTTTCTCAGATCTTCACAAATTTAAGATCCTTTAAAGATGTTTACGACATGACCGTTATAAACTGCTGCAAATTATCATGTTGATACAAGGCAAAAGATCTGTTGGTAGGAGAAAACTATCCTGGCTGCGAAATATAAGACAGTGGACAGTCATAAAAAAGGCTGAAGACCTATTTAAAATAGCCCAAAACAAGGAAGAGTTTAAGAGGATGACCGCCGACCTTCAATAACTGGAGACACTATAAGAAAGTAAAAAAGTAAGTTCGTATGAGTAAGTGGCCAACTCTGGTGACGGAGTTTAACTGGAGACTATAAGAAGAAGAAGAAAGATGTTTGATGATGTAGTCAGGAGCACGTCTAAATATCAGATAAGCACATGCTTATAATTTTCAATTATAAATTGAACGATTGGATGATAATATGACACTGAGCTTGTATCAGTTGATTTAATAAACTGTACCACGTATATATTATAAGTATATTTATGAGTGGTACGTACTACATTATTTACTTACGTATCTTATTCTTCATCTTTACTCCGCGTTGTATACGTACCTACGTCCGTACCCATCCGTACCCATATTATAAATGTGGAAGTGTGTTTATTTGTTTGTTTATTTGTCCTGCTTTCACGTCAAAACAGAGCGACGGATTGACGTGATTTTTTGTGTGGAGATAGTTGGAGGGCTGGAGAGTAACATAGGCTACTTTTTATCCGGGTACCACGTGAGCGAAGCCGCGAGCAGCAGCTAGTATAATATAATGTGGAGTAAAGAAGATGTAGTGATGATAATTGAGAAGGGCATGTTAAGATGGTTTGGACATGTAGAGAGGATGAATGAAAGAAGATTGACGGAACAGGTATATAAGGGCGAGTGTGAATCGGCCCGTCGAAAGGGAAAAACCAAGGGGAAAAAAGTCAGGTCAAGAGAAGATACCTTAATTAAACCGACGGGCTTGCATGAAGAATGTGATGAGATGAGAGTGAATGAAGCGAAAGAAGTGTCAGGATCGTAGCACATGGAAATCTGTGGTCTCTATGCCAACCCCTATGATGGAAAACGTGCGTGATTTTATGTAAGTAAGTATGTATAATATTATGAGTGTTTTTGAATATAATAGAAAAAGTCAATAAATGTGTATGTAAATGTAGGTAATTATAGATTTTAAATGTTGGCACCAACCGAGTGAAACCACGGGTGAAACATATTTCTACTGCCTACTGTACATTAAGGCAGTGTGACCGTCACGCTGCATCCACTTCGTGGGACACAACGTTATCTAAATATTACAATTATCACAATACTATGAACTTTATCAACAGGCAATAAAGCCTAGTTTAAATTGACAGGTTTATAGTAATTGCTGGTACAAGCTTTGTAATTGGGAACCTTGTTGGGAAGGTGTAAGGTCTAATTTTAATGAGCAATTGCGTGTGATTGCTAATTTATGAGCTGAAGCGTTATAAACCTTGCCTCAATGTTGCGTGTATTATGTGAAAACTGAACTAAGCGACCAAAACCTTAACTTTAGTAGGTTGGTAATTTATGCTAGGTATACCTTTTTTTGTTTGTTTTTCTGAATGTGTGTCTAGGCTAAGTAAGTACCTACCTAATATAATAAGCCTATGGGTAGAATCGTTTAGCATACTCCTTTTCAATGGCTTGAAACATTTTGGAAAACCACGGACCGATAGTAAGTGTTTATTCTTGTGGGCTTGTCAACTTGATTGATATATCGGCTTAGTCAATAGCAGTTGCTTGATGTGATTTTAATTCCTATTAAAATACAAGGTTATAGCTGATCAGTCGTTGCCGTACCTGAACCTCACCGCATCGCCTCGATATTCTTTGTATGGAATTCTATGGATCAAAACGCTCACTACATCAACTTCGTAACGTCACCGGATCGCCGCATCACAAACCAAAAGTGAAGGAACAAGTGAACGACGAAAAGGCGATGTGGTGCGGGCGGCGACTGTCTTTGGGTCAGCTATAACCTTCGCTACCGTTATGATATTCGATAATCTTCCTTAAGAAAACGAAGTTGCTAACTCTTTTAATTTGAACCACTACACAAACTCACATACACACACTTTTAACTGGTCGACTTTTACTTCTAACTGGAAACTAGTAATTTCGTATGGCCCAGCAGCCGGCTCTTTGTACAAGCTTACAAGCTTTTGTCTAACTTGCTTTGTTTGTAATAAGATTCAAAATACAAAATTTTAAAATCAAAAATCCAAGCCCTAATGCCCGCGGCTTCGCCCGCGTGGATTACTACTTTTTTATCCCACGGGAAACATGCATTTTTTCGGGATAGAAAGTAGCCTATACCACTTTCCAGCCCTCCAACCATCTCCACGCAAAAAGTCACGTCCAACCATCTCTCTGTTTTGATGTAAAAGCAGGACTAACAAACAAACAAACACAATTTTAAAATAATATGGGTACCTATGGATTACGAGGAACGGCGTTAGTAACTAAATTTGGATTTGCGGTCATTTAAGTCCTGATTACTTTAGAAAAGTTTTCTTCAAATACCCAGAATCAGTAGTAGTAGTTATCCTGTAGATGGCGCTCATCGATTTAATCGATAGATATGGTCCTATCAAGATTTTCAACCCTGACGACTAGATTCCGTAGCCGAATTGGTAAAGGCACTCAGGCTAAAGGACGATCGCTTGTATCATTGCGGGTTCGAATCCCGCCGGAATTGAACATTTTGATTATATTTTTAATTTTCAAATACCCAGAATCAGTTCGTGCTCCTTTATCGATGAGATTTTAGTATAATTTAAGCAATATTTATAAGGTAAGCCATTAATATTCTGCCCACGAAAGAATTTGCGGCTTAATTTTCTTCATACAATATTTCAGTCGGTCTCATTGTTATTCAAACGACCACGCAAATTAAGTAACACCTTATTTTCAAGATTTAGGTTTGGATACTATGTGCCCGCATGCAATAACTCTGTACTGTACAACCAATACAATAAAAATATTCACTTTTGGAACACGAGTTGGTGTTATGAAAGGGAAGGCCTATAACCGTGATGACGTGATAACTCAATTCTTACCCATGTTTTCTTTCAGAGAATTCAATCCTTTCTTTAGACTGTTACCATAAAAAATTAAAGACATAGAATGCACTATTTTAACTACTGAAAGATGTGGTCTGGGGTCTCCGACTTACGAGAGCGAGAATCTGTTTTGAGAATAGTCTCATTCTTACTCTTACTCTTGATATTGTTGAAATTAGTATTAACAATTGTTTTTTGTAAAGAAAATGTCCAACTTATGATTACAATAGAATAGTAAAGTTTTATTTTCGCTACCAAATACAAAGTCAGTTTGTTGTGTCAACTTTTACTTTTACTACATTATTGTCAAAAAGTCCGGCGTACATTTTTTGCTACTTTATTATATTTCTTAGACGACGGGTGGCTCCATGCATGCATATAAAATCGTAGCTTTATAAGATGTTACGCTGGAGTCGCGTGTTTCCAACCAGAATATAACAAGTTGCACTCTAAAAAAAAAGCTGAAAGTTGCACTTTTTAGCACCCAATTTAAAGCTTTCGGCCTTTTTAACACCCAATTTTCGCACTTTCGCAGCGTTCTCCCTGTAATTCGACGTAATTAGTAGCCAATATGAGGTATTATCTCTTATTAGGTACTCTTAGTTCATTGGCACCGACCGCTTTGAATAACCTAATGGAAAGAAATTGAAACTTTGGAGTGTAGGTTGAAGTAAAGGTTTGTTCAGATGAACTTATTTTCTTAGAAAAATATAAAGAAAAAATCCATGTTTTTTTTATTAATAAGTTAAATTACAAACATGTTTATAAAATATAAGCACAACAAAACACTTCATAAACTATCTACTTATCTATTTGTTTTTATGAACAGCTTAGAAAATTAAAATGAATTTAAATAAGCCCTGATCCGATGGGAATCAGCGGGCCTATAAAGGTCGCTATTGCAGAATCGCAATATAGGAATTGAACTATTGCCATCTCTTTTCATTGACTGAGAGTGAAAAAAGACGGCATTATAGTTCATTTCAAATTGTGATTCAGTTTTGGCGACCTTTTTAAGTCCGCAGATCATTATCCAGCATCGGACTACAATAGATTGATGATATTGAAGATAACTTAAGTAAGTTCATATGAGCCAACTCTGGTGACGGAGTTTTTAGGCCGCCTAAAGGCTTCCGTCATGGCTTATTGAAGATAAACGGTTTATTCATCTCAATCCTTAAACGCAAACAAATCCACTGGCAGAAACTAATACATTTTAAATATGATATGAAGAGTCTGATAACTCGTCTTTAGTATCCACGTTCAGTGGAATACCCTCAGGCGAGGCGGCTGTCATCCCTCAATTTGCGATAAGTGTGAAAAATAAGAAAAACAGCTGGGCGAGAGAATTAGCACCAAATTAGCAGCAATTTACCTAATGGTAGGAGGCATCGACAGATATTTTCCTATATCAAGAATCAAGAAGAAAATAACTTTATTTGTTAACTAGTAAACAAGTTAGGTATAAAAAAACTTAGGCCTTTACATCTTTACTAGATGATTTATACAGTGTCAGGAGGCAATCTTTTTGCCTACACTTATCGGGACACTGTAGTACCTGGGGCAATGCTGAGATGGAGTAGGCTTGCCCAGCACCTACACCATCCTCACAGCTTACCAGCCATATCCACAGGAAAGACATGGTCAATACGTGTGGGGCTGACTAAGCCGCGGGTTTCCTCACGATGTTTTCCTTCACCGTTTAGAGCTCGTGTTAATGCGCATATAAATTTTTCGAAACAAAAAATCCATTGATGCACGGCCATGATTCGAACCCACGACCTCGGGATCGAAAGTCGAGGTGTACGTTAGTAGTTAAAAGGTACATGTTATTATGCTAAATGAGTTAACAAAACGGCTTCCACTCAGCATAAGCTACGGCAGACAGTCAACAATGGCGCTGGTTTTCCGTTATATCTGTCTCTATTTCCTTAGGGCTCTTAAGAAGGAGCCCTGTTGGCCGAGTGGGATAGTGCCTCGACTGTTCCTTTCGATCCAAATGTCGTGGGTTCATATCACGGCCGTACATCAATGGATTTTTCGTTAAATACAAGCTCTTAACAGTAAAAGAAAACATTTGTACCTTTCTAATAGCGGCGATGGTCTTCCAACCTGTCACGTACGGAATGCAAACTTCTGCAAAATGTGGGCATGTCCCAAATACAGCTCTGCTCGGGTGAAACTAGAAAAAAAATATTTGAAAAAAGAACAAAAAAGAAATTGACAAAACAAAAATACAAATAATCCTGTCAATGGCTGAGATTCGATCTCGCAGCCTTCGGCGTTGGTAGTATTAATAGTTAGTGGTAGAAATTATCCCTGGATAGAGAAAGAGAAATTCAATTGCCGTAACACATAATCATGTCTAACTCGAAGGCGTGATTTCTCTTCAGGCATTCAAGATCCATTGAAGATGTTCGAGGGGGTAATCAAAGGCAAAACACATACATACCAAATACACATTTGAAACATGAATAGTAGGTATGACATAGAAAAACTTTGATATAAGTACTTTTTCTTTTGAATATCTACGTAAATCGATTAGTTACAACATGAAGACATCGCAATCCACAATCGAAGACACGTTTCCCGTCATAATTTCAAGGGAATCGCGCCAAAGGCCTCACTTACCAATTATTTAAACAAGATACTGCCTACCACATGCATTGCCTTGCCAATTACATCCCTCTGGCTATGCATTCGAATTAAACTCTTATCCTGTAGGAACAAAGTCTGATTTAGTTCGGAGTTAATGAGCAATTTTGGTGGTTAAAAGTTCGTGATCTCGGAAACAAAAGTCTTTTGTTGTAATGGTTATTGACAAGCTGTGACGTATCGGTAATTGATGAGATCTTCAATTGATTGACCAATATGTTCAATTATAGGGTAGCATTTTGATCTCATATATCTGGAGGCATACTACACTCGACCACTCGTAATTTCACCGAATTTGAGCAGATTTCTAAGATTTTTTGTCGCTGAAGAAATAAATAAGTATACTACGTAAGTATAGTTTGCGTCATGTAAAATGAACGCTGGAAGAAAATGGAGGAGGTGTGTTTTGTCTCATGTTTGCGCATGGGTTACCTATTCGCATACATGAGACAAAACACACCCCTCCACTTTATTCCAAAAAAAAAATGCCTCGCGGTGGGAACCGAACCCACAACCTTCTGTGTTTCAGGCGGGCCTCCTCCACCGCGCCACAGAGGTCATCGTCCACTGTATATAACAGCAGCTGTACCATGACCTCTTAGTAAACAATTCAGTTTAGGAGCTACCCAGTTTAGGTTCCTAATCTGGATCGCCAACTATTCGTACCATGACCTGTTTTAAAAGTGACAGTTTTGACACAAAAGTGAACCAACTCAACGCGTAATAAACGGTCATGGTATTGAGTGAACGAAATTTTATCTAATAATTCAGTTTAGGTCATGTTTAGGTTCTGATATTTCGTCAGCGTCATAGCATACGTCAAGCGAAGCAGTTCAGTTTAGAACCTGAACTGGATCGCATATAAAGCTCATGGTAGGCTCCGTTGTCTAGAAATGACATTTATTTATTTTATTTTAGTATTTTATTTTTGAATTTTCGGTAAACTTACAGCTAGGTACATTTATAAAAGGATAACAAATAAATACATGTATAAGGAACATGTACCTATACAGAAGGCCAGTTACAAGTTTACACTGATAGAAAAATATATCTTAGCTAAAAATACAGTTACAATTGGACAACAAACAACACAAAGTAAAAGTGAAAATATAGATTAGGAAAAAAAACTATTAAAAAAAAATTGTCGCAGAGCAGGCGTAACATGAATGTTAGTTTGATTTTGTACCATATTATATTATATATTATATTTATTGAGCGTCTAATTTCCTTAAAAGAATGCTTTCACGTTTTATTTGCTTTCACTGCCGTCTGTGTAATGTTATGTTGGCTCGCAAGTACGTAACGCTACTTAAATCAGAAAAATACCTAGAAATAAACTAAACATAAACTTGGTAATTTCAACGTAATAATCTCTACTAATATAACAGAAAGTGTAGGTTTCTGTTAGTTTAAAAAATGCCGTAACCGATAAATTTGTTTATGTTTGTTTGTTTGTTTTTAGCCTTCACTTCGAAAAATTTAGTTTAAATAAAATTTTAATTGAAATATTTAATACTATTGATACTATGGTGTTTTAGATGAATACTTTGCTTGTGTCATATTGCATGGAACACCGTTCATGCAAAATGAAGTTACGAGCAAGTTCAAAATAGTAACATCCCGAAAGTGTGGTAGTGGCAGACATTAAGATGACCCAGTTACATGAAACAAAGAGAAAAATAATAAAAGCCACAATTACTATCACTACATAGTATAAAACAAAGTCGCTTCCCGCTGTCTGTCCCTATTATGTCCTTAGATCTTTAAAACTACGCAACGGATTTTGATGCGGTTTTTTTTTTAAATAGATAGAGTGATTCAAGAGGAAGGTTTATATGTATAATACATGCATAATATAGTAGAGAAACACTGATAATTTTAGAGGTTTCTAATGTGTTGTGTGACCTATGACCTATGACCCATGCGAAGCCGGGGCGGGTCGCTAGTTTATAATAGAAGCATAAGTAGCATGACTTCTAAGTCGCAATGGTTCCACGCCAAAGACTATTCTTAAACCCTAACTCAAAGTTAAATACGATTCTCATAATATTTCTTGCACAATAAAGTTTTTGTGACGTCATATAGTACCTACGTGTTAATTGCAAAACTGGAGCAGCGAACGATATTAAACCCCTAAAGCGCGATGCATGTAAATTTTGTGCGAATTCATTAAAAATTTTGTGTTTTAAACCGTGAGTATCAAAACTGTTTCATGCCGCACGAAAATGCAAATTTGAGGGTAGTTCTGACAGAGTTAAAATGTAGGACGTGGCACGCAACAGCTGTGAACTAATCTAAAACAATAGAGAACCAAATATAAAGACATGAAAAAAATAAACGTTATGTTTTAGACTTTTCGTGGCACAATTTATGATGTTTCATTTACAATCCTATTTATAAACAACTTATCGATAAACTACAAGATTTTACAGTATGATTCAACATACTCACGTCTTAGTATATATAAACAACTAGCGAACGCCCGCAGCTTCACCCGCGTGGACTACTACCTTTTTATCCCACGGGAAACATGCATTTTTTCGAGATAAAAAGTAGCCTACGTTACTCTTCAGGCCTCCAACTATCTCCACACAAAAAATCACGTCAATCCGTCTCTCCGTTTTGACGTGAAAGCAGGACAAAAAAACAAATAAACACACTTTCTCATTTATAATATGGGTATGGATAGTTTAGTATGAAATATCAATTCATATTTGATTTGCCAATGGATTCATGGAGAATAATTGTGAGCTAGTTTGTTTGTAACCAGCTACTGCACTATCACCTCACTTCGTCTTTAGTGGTCTTCATTCAATCAATCATTTCCCTTCATCAACTAGAAAAGAGCTGATGATCTTCAAGCATTTAAACAGATCTTCATAGATTATACAAGAACCATCTCAATCACGTCAGTTTTCAAACAAAAGAAACCGTATCCTAATCGGTCAATCCGTTCAGGAGCTATGATGCCACAGACAGACAAACAGATACATAGATACACACTACAAACTTAGAACACCCTCTTTTTCGTCGGTTGTAAAGCAAAGTGTCCACTGGCAATAAGTGTTGCACAAGTTGACTTGCGCAAGAGACTTCTAACGTGTAAACGCTCGCGCAAGTGGACTGCTGCAAGTGACTTGCCGAACTTGCTGCAAGTCCCAAGCATATGCAAATAGGAAAATTGCAGTCAGTGGAAACTAGTCGTCAATTGATTTCTGCAAGAAATTGCGGAAGTTGCCAGTGGACACTTTACTTTAAAAATGTCACACTGCCCGTTCGTATTGAAACTCTATGCAATATTTTCATTCTTAGGTTCCGCCATTTTGATGTCAAACTAAATAACTGCTTTTTGCGCTCTTGTTGTTATGCGCTTAATTAGGAATTTTAGAAAACATGACGAATTCCATATAGTTTGTACTTTATAGCGAAGGCGAGGACCGAGACCTTACTAAAAATTTAATGAGTACGAATTATGTTGATTTCGTGTTACGACAAAACGAAAAGGTGGGTTTTGTATGGACTTTTTTAGTTGGAATAACTTGTACTACCACAAACTTTACATTTTTTTCTGTAAACTTACCAGAGCTAACCAACTTGAGCCAATCGGTGTATTTTGAAAACGGTTATCTCACAAAAAAAAAACATTTTCATGTAAAATGTTGCCAAGATGAGACTGTCAAAAAGTTACGAGATCTCATGTAAAACCAAGCTCTACACGCCCTAACTCTACAAGCCCTAACTTCACAAACTCTACACCTTAGGCTGAGGCCCCATTTGTGCGTTGCGTTGCGTCGTGTGTAACTGAAAAGTAATGATCAGTGAATTACATTTTCACCTTACGCTCCTGTGACGGTAAACGGCCAAGCCACATATTTTGATTAAAGTGTAGAGTTTGTGAAGTTAGGGCTTGTAGAGTTAGGGTCACCAAGAAGTTTTTTTAATGGACTCTTTCTGTTTGAGACTGCGACGTAAGCCTTCTTCTCGGCGAAGAAGCTAAGATGATTCTTTGTTAGTCGAATTGTGTCAACATTATATTTGGACTATACTCTCACAACCTTTATCTTCAACGGGTTTTGATGTAAAAGCAATTTGTGTAAGAGGGGAAAGCTAGACGAGTCACGTACACAGTGCGACTGTGGTGCTCCTTCCCAAACTATGTCTCACCTACTGGACTGCCCCACTTGCCCCTCTTCCTGCACAAGAGCCGACCTCAAAACCGCCTCGGACGCCGCTATAGCGGTAGCGACTTTTTGGTCTAACCATCAAACTGAAAAGAGAGTTAATGGACACGAGAGAAGACAAACGGTTCTTGATTGACTAAAAATCTGACCCCCTTACTTATGAAAGATGTTTAAAGTTGAACACTGGTTAAAGTTAAACAACGTCCTGTCTCTATTCATCACTATCTACAAATAAAGACAGGACGTTGTTTAACCAGTGTTCAACTTTAAATATCTTTCATAAGTAAGACCCTGAGTGTGTATCACAAACCTAGCATATGAGCCTGTTCACATTGTTTTCTTTACCAAACTATTCTTTAAAACTTACCTAACCACTTAGTCATACAGTATGCGCAGATTTGCAATCGCCACTTTTCGCTACTAAATAGATATTTACTCCCTAATAAACTTAGCAATTTATCGTAGAACTATCGCACTGAAATCAGATAAGTAATTAAAGCATGGATAAGCCCCTCCCCCGAGGTGTCAGCCCGGTGTGGTCCTCGTGTGTGGCTCAATGCAAATCCGTTCGGTGTCGCGCTATCTTTATCTCGTAGCTGCAGTCACACCGGACTGAACGCTCTGCTGTATGGAATCATGAGAGTGATTTTTTAAATTATTTGTAAGTAGGTAGTGAATTTGTAATAATTTACAACTTACCATAATTAAACTAATCCGTACTATCCTATCAATATCATACGATAAGGCTATTTTTTATCTGGGTACCACGCGAGCGAAGCCGCAGGTGGAAGCTAGCATTACCTAAATTACTGGCTGATACCCGCGACTTTGTCTGCGTAGAATTAGTACTTGCATCCCCTATTCCATTCATACCTACACTACTATTGAAGTGGGATCTATTTAATAGTTTTTATAAACATAGATAAGTACAGAAAAAATGGAACTTTCCTATAGGGGTAAGTAAGCTGATATATATTTCTATTTGCTACGATCTTGGTACATCTTTGCATTTCATTTAATGGATATCTTTATGTGTGGACATTAAAAATTTAATTATCACTAAAACTTATTACTTTAAAGCACTTATTTGGTTTGCGATAAAGACCAAAACGAAACGACAGGCTGAAAGATATTTCTTAAATTATTATATTGTAGTAGAATAATAATTGAAGTGTTTGTGGGTAGAATTAGTAAAGTCTTATTACATAATATTTACAAAAATCATAATTTCGTTGATGTAGGTAAATCAAGGTGGTTGTCTACTACCGTGCTTAGGGATATAGTTATGAGCATGTTTATGTTTCACTAAAATTACACTACGGTGCAACATGCTTCCAATTTCAATACTGACAAGCTGTGTCGCCGCTGTGACTAGTTAACACTTAATGAAGATATATTCATCCTTTAGCATTGTGAAATATCTATCGAAGCGACGAACAATCTGGTTCTTTCTTGGACACCTTTCAAGACAATGACTTGAAAAAAACAGGCTTACGACTACCCTAGCAACAGTAGACATACATTCACGAACGAAGATAGAGAGAGAGATTTAGGTAGAGCTGAATTTTGTAGGTTAAGTTCTTAAGTTCGTTATCATAGAGACGTAAACCCAATTTAAAATTGGGGACAGGCAGGAATATTTATTCCCGTTTGTGTCCTCTCGGGGACAAGACGCGGTGATAAATAGGAATAACCCAAATATAAGTATATGAGTGTATTATCATAACGTCTCGTATATTTTACTCTGATCTCTTCTTATGCTAAGGCCAAACAAGCGTATTCTTTTGAGTTGTGAGTCGCGTAATTTCTGCTGCATTTGTTTTCATAGAAAAGTTCTGTTTGATTCACACGGCGACGCAAAATGAGTTGTCTGTTTTTGTTGAAAGTAAATTACGCGACTCATTTCTCGCGACTCACAACTCAAAAAATTACGCTCATTTGGCCTCAGCCTTAGTTTCTTTTCTAATTCTTTTATGAGAGTAAAGCTTCAGCCTAACATTGGGAAAGATAAATTATTTTTTATCGTGGCAACAAAATCTCGATACACTTTGACTATGTAATTCATCAGAGGCTTAGTTTAAAATATTCAGCGGTCAGAAATAAGCAATAACTATTAATCTATACAAAACTTCAATTAAAACTTGTCGTTATTATTTATTATGCATTCGAATCGGTAGAATAAATCTCATCTGGCGATTTTTTAAATGCGAATAATTTGATTATAAACACAATGTGGTAAACGTGACGAATCGGATCTGTTAGTAGATAAATTGCCCACCTAGATCGGCATAATAAAAACGTGTTATATACCTACTGCTAACTGTTTCGTTTATGCCTGAGTCTGTCTGAAAAGAAAAAAAAAAGAAAAGAAAAAATAATTACTGTATCATTCACGGTAGAAATTATCTTAGATCTCATAGGCATTCGAAGTCTTAGTTTGTTGTTTATTTTGTAAATGGTGTGCAATAAAGTATTTTCTATTTTAGTCTGTCTTTAGAGAATGTCTAAGTGGGTAGTCAGAGTACGATAAAACTAACTGGACACAATGTAACGGATGAACGGATTTGGATAAAACTTATCAGAGGAATGATGTGGATAAACATCGGAGAGCCTGAGAGAAAACTAAATAAATAAATAATGCTAGACTATGACACAGTATCATGTAGTCCCAAAGCAAGCAGAGCTTGTGTTATGGGAACCACATGACTGTTATACTACTTACATACATTTTTTATTCTTGTAAACAATTTACTTATAAGTAAGTACCTACATAGAAAACACCCAGACCCGAAAAAAATATTTGTGGGTCATACAAACATTTATTGTCCCGCTGCGGGGATTGAACCCGCAACCTCCTGCGTCTCAGGTGGGCCCACCTTCACCCACTGCGCCAAAAAGGTCGTCGCCGAATAAAAGACGCGTATGTATTTTGAAACAAAACTGGATAAACGTGTCACTTGATTTGCCAACATATATGTCATTTGTCGAATTTTAAGCACAGTTATAAATCGGTCTTATTTCCTAGGGCCTCTATTAATAAACTCGGATTAACTTTTGTCAAAGTTGCACCACGGATTGCTATTGCCATCATTTTTTGTTAGACAGTGACAAATAAGGATGGCAATAGTTAAATCCGTGGCACAACTTTGACATAAGTTAATCCGAGTTTATTAATAGAGGCCTAGAAGTTTTGATTGTGGCGGCTCAATTGATAAGCCCCGCCCACCACAGCTCAATTTGCGTTTGGTCATGTAGCGATATAAATGCTTGTCTGTTTTATTTGCGTTAAATTCTAAGAAAATATGAATGAATTGCGTGAATGGTGGTATGAATGTGATTAGTGTTGAAATGACGTTAGTTAGGAGAAAATGGAGAAAAGAAACATGTATTACTGACCCCAACCGGTCGGGTAATAGGGAGATGATGATATCAGTAAAACCTAGGATGCATTTAGATAGTTCGTAGGCCGGGAAAACTTAGAGCTCTCACAGACTAGAATTTTCTATTGGCCGGGCGGTCGGTCAAGTGAGGCTGCTAGTGCACACATAGAATCATTTAATCTGAATCGTTGTAGTATGCGCTCTTGCATATATGATAGCGCCCATGAAAATTTGAATGGAAAATAATTGTGATTTACGTTAAAATTCATTTTAATAATTAATATGATTATTGCATGACTCGAATATTGTTATTTTTGAATACTTATTCAAATAAGTTTTTATTTGTGTCCTTTTTAATTAGAAAGCTATAATAATAGTGATAATCGATTTTTAAAATTAATATTTTATTGTAATGTTATTTTTAAAATAGTTTGTTGATTTTATAAAATTGAATTGTAGTAACCGGAAGTTAGGTTCACGTTATCACTTTTAAATTGGTTAGATTAACTGTACTTATTTACATTTTAAAATTATAGTTAGAATTATTATAAAATTAAGCTAATTATTCCTTAATTATTGGAACTGTTTTAAAAGGTACTTTTAGTTAAAAAGGAAGTCATGATTTGTAGCATGCTTCGTGCCAATATTTTTGTATAAAACGGACTGCTTCGAGCAAAGGAGACTCACTTTTCGTTCGTCAGTTGTAGGGACAGTACCTATATTGAACAGTGTACCTAAAAGTAAATTAAAAGTGCAGTGAACATGTCGGAACGCTTTCATTCAAGATCCCTGAGCCCACCCGCTCTTACATCAGAAGAAAGGGTTGAACCCGAGCCTCAACCTGATCCGCCTGCATACTCGCCTACCCTGCCAACGCCCCGAATCGGGAACATGGAGGAACTTACCCTACTCCGCAGCTAGGTGGCATTGTTGGAGAAAATGGTCTTCCGAAAAGAAAAGTACCTACAAACACACACAAGCTAAGTGAAATTTTTATTCTCGGTTTTATTACAAGGTCCTTATGTCCTTAGATAGGTCTAGGTAGCTAAAATCAAAAACAGTCGTTGGTCAGCAGCTGAAAATAGGACATTGACTAGGCGATATCGCATTTGACAATACTAGGTTTTGTGACACGACGAAAGCTTAATTTGTTTGCTTTGTTTTGTTTGTGTGAAGTTGTGTTTTGCTGTGCTGTGTGTGACACAGACAAAGAAGTTATTACTACGCTTAGTGTGTAACGCGGTCGTGGTACGGCAAAAGCACTAACTTTTATAATCGTAGGTGTTACGTCATGTCGTGTTCAACAGACGAACAGTATAATTCTTTTTGTTTTGTTAAACTTTGAAATTTATAATTGATAATAATAGGTACTAGGCTAGGTATTAAGAAACTATTCACAGTCACACAACGTAGGTAAAGGAGGTAAGGTAGGTACCTATTTATAAAGTCAAAGGTTAACGGTTTATTTACTCCTTGCATGCAGTTCTCTAATCCTATTACGGCACATTATTTTGCCAACGATGCAGTTAAATTATTTTTGTTTTCCATGATGAAATCTGATTAGATACAGAACATGGAACACAGAATGGCCGAAGCAGCCGATAAAAGTAAGTAACGTTTTGACAGTAAAGGTTCTTAACCATCACAGGTACGAAGTAAAAAAAAAAAAAAAAAAAATACAAAGACCGAATAAATGACCGTGATAGCGAGAAGATAGAAAGTTTACAAATATTAAAATGATGGTTTTGGTTTTAATTGGCGAATTAAAGGTAAGCCTTGGTTATGGCAAGCGAAGTTAACGACCCTGGTTATGGTCAGAATTGATTTCAACTCTAGTCAAAACAAGCTACGATGATGGCCTCTGAGTTTGACAGTTCTGCTAGATCAAGCATTACTATTGCCTCTGAATCTAGCTAATATTGAAATTCTTAAAATGATTTTGGTTTTATCTGGTTCCAGATCCCAAATGATTCGCTGGCCCCAGCAAGGGCCGCTCGTCAGTATGGCCGTGATAGCGCCCATGAAAATTTGAATGGAAAATAATTGTGATTTACGTTAAAATTCATTTTATTAATTAATATGATTATTGCATGACTCGAATATTGTTATTTTTGAATACTTATTCAAATAAGTTTTTATTTGTGTCCTTTTTAATTAGAAAGCTATAATAATAGTGATAATCGATTTTTAAAATTAATATTTTATTGTAATGTTATTTTTAAAATAGTTTGTTGATTTTATAAAATTGAATTGTAGTAACCGGAAGTTAGGTTCACGTTATCACTTTTAAATTGGTTAGATTAACTGTACTTATTTACATTTTAAAATTATAGTTAGAATTATTATAAAATTAAGCTAATTATTCCTTAATTATTGGAACTGTTTTAAAAGGTACTTTTAGTTAAAAAGGAAGTCATGATTTGTAGCATGCTTCGTGCCAATATTTTTGTATAAAACGGACTGCTTCGAGCAAAGGAGACTCACTTTTCGTTCGTCAGTTGTAGGGACAGTACCTATATTGAACAGTGTACCTAAAAGTAAATTAAAAGTGCAGTGAACATGTCGGAACGCTTTCATTCAAGATCCCTGAGCCCACCCGCTCTTACATATATCTATCTAATCCACATCCACCCACTGCTGAGTATAACCCTCCTCATTTTCACGCCACTTCTCTCGATTCTGCGCCACTCTAATCCAATCCAACGCTTCCCCGCTACCTTCACCATATCATCAGTTCATCTGGTTGGTGGTCTGCCTGGTGTTCTGTGACCCTCACGCAGTCACCTGGTTACTTTAAGTGTCCATCTCTCCATCTCTATCCATCTCTATATATCTATCCATCTCTATATATTTATAGAGAAGATTATGATATAACTTTATTCAACTTATAATTAATTTAGGTACTAATTGTGATCAGGAAACAAGACACGAGTTCTAAAATTTCAAACATGTAATATAAATATAGAAAGAAAGAAAGAAAGAAATCATTTATTTGACACACATTACACAGAGAACACAAGACACTTAACATAGGTAGTAAAAAATAACAATAGAGAAAAAGCAAAAATAAAAACAGAAACACAGAAACAGCATAGTTAAAGCATAGTTAAATCAGTAAGGTGTGCGGGTGCTAATAATTAGCACCCGCACACCTTACTGACTTTGTATGAGCCTTACTGATTTTAGTCTCCTCTGTGTCGTGTGAGACAAATAGGTCCGGTCTCAGCATATTGCTGCTCCACACATTCGTGAGAAGCAGCGCTGGTTTTCAGACAGGGCCTAGTAAGGATGACCCCACAAACGCAAAACAATTCGAAGATTTTATAAATAGAATAAAAACAATTTTAAAGAAGTTGAGTACGAAAAGGAAGTAGGTAGACAAGAATAAACAAATCAATAAGTAAATTAAATAGTATCAAATTAGATAGGTAATTAGTTGTCTAGTTGTCTATAAAAAATAAATTAAATATTACTGGGCATGACAAATTGTAATAGGTATTCTATACTTACTTATAATATTTTATAATATATAATTAGGAGGTTAAGATGAATAGATTACTTATGAGCTCTTTTGGTTAGTTAAAAAGAATTTTTTGAGT
This sequence comes from Camptogramma bilineatum, assembly GCA_958496255.1. NCBI lineage: Eukaryota > Metazoa > Arthropoda > Insecta > Lepidoptera > Geometridae > Camptogramma > Camptogramma bilineatum. The sequence goes on along the minus strand of OY292473.1, from coordinate 5,126,896 downwards.
GTGTTCTTAAAAGTATTTAATGTTTTTAGTGCTCGAATAGGCGGCGGGAGGTCATTCCAACACCGAGAGGCAGCAAATCTAAATGATCCGCGAAATGCTGCAGATATGTGTCTCGGCGTCATAAACACATTAGCGCAAGCTCTCCTATGGTAGCGAAATCGTTCCTGCGCCCATATCAGCTTGGTAAAAAGATAAGGGGGAAACCTGTAGGCAATAACACCAAAAAGTAAAGTTGCTAGGTGAAGTTTTCTGCGCGCTTTCATTTTTAATAAATTTGAGGAGTTCAAATAAGGGGTAACATGCGTCCTCGGGGGGATGGTAAAACAGAAACGTGCGCAAGCGTTTTGTACACGCTGCACCAACTTCTCAGTCCTAGCCAACAGGCAAGAACCATACACAACATCACAATAATTAAGCTTTGATAAGATTAAGGACTCACAAAGCGCAACACGCACTTCTTCACACAGAAACGGACGAATATTATACAACACTTTTAAACGATAGAAGCAGTTGCGGACACACTCTGCAATATGACTTTCAAAATGTAGATGCTTATCTAAGATTAGTCCAAGACTCTTAGCCTCCTCAACAAATTCAACAGCTTCACCATCCACTTTTATATCGAGCTGCGTACAGGCAACTTTCTCCAGTCCAGATTTAGTACCAATGAGCATATATTTTGATTTTTTAGGGTTAAGCACAAGTGAGTTCGCCTTTGACCAGCAAGATATTTGAGCTAAATCAGAATTAATTTTATCCTGCGCTGATGCGCAGTCAGAAGTAGGGCATGAATACCGGGATCCCGTAATACCGTAATACCGGGATCCCGGAAGATTTGTCCGGTATTTCAATACCGGTATTGAAGTAATCAATACCGGACAATACCGGTATTGAGGAAATCAATATCAAATAATTCTGTACGTTAGTATGGTTAACGGATCTCGGAATTTGGTCTTTTGTCGTGCGCAGTAGAGCATTTTCTTGCTAAATTGTATACCTACTGTGCATCGAAACAGCTCACTTCACGAATGCCTAGATACGCTAATCGTATTGTACGTCTATGTTTACTTTAATTACTATCATAAGAATTACTAGCATCCATGTGCCTGCGACTGCGCCTACCTGGGTAAAAAGTAGCCTATGTGTTATTCCAGATCATAAACTACGTCGCGGCCGGCAAGTGGTATTACTGTGGGTTTACACGCTCACGTGCAAACAGAAATTCATCGAGACAGAAATATGATTAGATGAAGCACGGTGTAGCTCTGTCACTTTCATCTCGAGGAGACCGGACGCAACAGAAAATAATGTGCTCCTTGTCTTTTACACGCGAGCGTGTGAACGCGCCTTAAAAATGGTTCGCTGGCCAGCTCTAGCGCTCTCTCACTCTTACTCTACCCCCGCTTCCGCGCCGCATACTATCGCATCAGTCGGTTCGCAAATGTTGTGTCTGTGAGTGTGATTACTTTGTGAAATTGTGACGCTGGATTAGCTGCTGAATCGCTCCAATAATATACTCGTATTATTACCATTAAATGATACCTGCTATAATATTTCGTTAAAATATCATTTAATTTAATTAGTACTTAGATAATGTGATTACCTTAAAGACTTCCTAATCCAAAAAGTTCCTAATGCATCCTGCATCGTTTGGTAGTATCCACATTTAGGTAAAGTTAAGTAAGTACACTAAGTTTATTGATTGATAAATTATAATAAATTCAAATTATTTTGATTTTATTCCTGCAGTTTTTCTTCGTATCATGTCCTTGACGAATAAATCTTGCTAAAATTACCTTAAATTACATTCAATATTTTTGTTTTTTAGGAAAAACTAGAATTTCAAATAAAAATGCCAATACCGGTATTAATACCGGTATTCCGGTATTGGGCTCCAATACCGAATTCAATACCGGTATTGAGATAAGTCCCGGTATTGCATGCCCTAGTCAGAAGGCAGGAAGGAATGGTATAGTTGCACATCATCTGCATATAGATGGTACTTACAGTAGGTGAAAGCCTTAGTTATGTCGGCACTATACAAGATGAAAAGGATAGGTCCAAGTATGGATCCTTGTGGCACACCCCTAGAGACTGGCTGAAATGTGGATCTAAGCTTTTTCCCGTTACATAGATTCAGCTCTACACATTGTTGCCTCTTATTGAGATAGCTAGAGAACCAGCTCACTGAAGTTGAATCCAGACCATAGTAAGCTAGCTTTGAGAGAAGAAGAGGAATGCTAATGGAGTCAAAAGCTCGAGAAAAATCAAGAAGTACTAGTATGCTACACATCCTCATATCCTGAGACGCAAGAAGATTATCAACAACATCCAAGAGAGCAGTGGAAGTGCTGTGACCTCTCCGAAAGCCTGACTGAAACTGGGGGAGAATATTATTGTCCTCAAGGTATTTGATGAGCTGGATGGATACTACTTTTTCTAACAATTTAGAAAGACATGGAAGCAAACTAATTGGACGAAGGTCAGAAAGGGAAGAGGGTTGGCTATTTTTAGGAATAGGCTTCACCACAGCCAACTTCCAAGTCTCCGGAAAAATGCCACTTATTAATGACTCATTAATCAAAGAAGTTATTGCAGACAGGGAGTGCGGTAGGGTCATTAGTAGCATATCTAAAGAAATTCCATCAACTCCTTGGGCATTCGACTTGAAACTTTCTAGAAGTTTAAGAATTATATGCTCACCTACAGGTTGCAACGAGAAATGACAAGAGCTGTATCGGTGGTACTCAAAGTAGGTTAGCTGAGAAATCGTAACTAGGCCATCTCCGGGAACATTAAGAAAATGTGAGTTAATCAGGTCTGGGTCATCAAATTGGGGCGGTAGATCAGCTGACTGTTTTTTATTGGGCAATATAGTGGTTTTTAAATTTTTCCACAAGAGCTTGGAATTTTTAACATTATTATTTATATTTTGTGTAAAAAAAGCAGTCTTCTCAGCTTTTATGGCAGCAACAACTAAATACTTCATAGTTTTATAACAATTTTTAAGAACGTCGGTTTTTAGAGATTTGTACCGAGAATGATAGTCATCCCTTATATCCATCATAATTTTAACTGTATCGGTAATCCACGGGTGAGGAGGACCTTTAAATTTTGTGGTTTTTAGGGGGGCATGTAAGTCAAATAATGTCACAATTGAGGAGGTCAAACGTAAAACCGACTCATTAAGGTCTCCAGGAGGTGAAGAGTGATCACTAGCATTGAAAACAGCACGTAGGTCATCTAAATACAGTTCTGTTAGAATACTATTGAGAGGTCTATAAGTTACCCATCGCGGGGACACCTTCTCCTTTTTGATCTTGAATTCAACTACAATCATGGCATGTCGACCCAACTCCGGTGTATGCTTCATGTTAACTTTCCGAACAGGAGTATCAGTACATACAATATCAATTAGGGTTAGAGTGTCATCATCATAGCGATGTGTTGGCTCAGAAATAACTTGGTTCAAATGAAAACATTGTAGGAACTGCTCAAGCAAAGCTTGCTTGTTGTTTTGTGGACAAAGCGAATCTATATTAAAGTCACCCGCGAGTATCAGATTGTCACACTTAGGAAAGGAGGCAATAGAATCGGTTAAAGCGTCAAAATGTTCTACAGCGTTCTGCCAAGGTGCCCGGTAAGCAGTACCAACAATTACTGTCCTACCAAGCACACTCAGGCGCAGCCACATTTGTTCAACCGTGGACACAACCGGATGATTGCATATGCGCGCATTAATGCCTCTGCGTATGAAAAAACCAACCCCCCCTCCCCGGCCCTCTTTAATAGTGTGGTGCCTTGGCAAATGCACGAAACGGTAACCAGGGACAGATGGTACCTTGTCCTCTTGGCCAATTTTTACCCACGTTTCATTAATTGCTAAAATGTCAGGGCTTAGTTGTTCCATAGCCACTATGAACTCGTCTTGTCCTGTATTTAAAGATCCCGCATTAAATAGACCAACTTTCAGATGACATTTCAAAGGAAGTTTTTAAGCTTAGGTTGTTGACCACAGACATAGAAAAAAACAACTTTACCTAAGTGAATAAATAAACTATTAATATTGAATAAATGCAAAAAACCAAGAACCAACAGATTTATTATTATAATAATATATTCATTAAAAGAAAAGTGTCGGTATATTGATTGTCCAATTATTCCAAATAGAATACTTAACCTATTTTCAAATGTATACGACTGAGATAAGATAATAGTTAAATAATTATATAAACATAATATAAATATATGTTTAGTAAGTAAATATATGCTTGATAAAATTAATATAAAAGTACATTTTGTAACTGATACATATTTATAGAACCCAGTAAATCTATAAGAATTTTCAAAAAAATAATGCGGTATTACGAGTATATTATAAATATAAAACAAATAATTGGGAGTTCTAATTATATAAAAAACCAATACTCTAAGTATGGAAAATACACAGAACAGACTAATCAGCTCCCAAATACTTAACCAACAGTAAATAACACATGAAAAAAACATTGTTGTAATACAGAAAACATTCATAGAAAATAAAAAGCAAACACAAGACAAAATTAAAATTACAAAGTAAACGTTGGGATAACGAGAGCAAACAGGATCAAACAGAGTCAAGTCCAAAAACACGTTTCAGATCATTCATTGATTTTATGGGAAACGCCTGCTTCCCATCACCTTGCCTGGCGTAGACACGACCCCTCTTCGTCCAAGAGTACCGCCACTGTAGTCTCCGACATTCCTCCCGGACCCGATAGAATATCTGCCTGTTGGCGCGCGAAAGTCGCTCGTTGATGAATATGCGAGCGGGAGGTTGACCGGCGTCTCTTCCAGCGTCAGCAGCGGTAAGCGTTCGGCGAACACGTGCGGCTGACAGCATCTGATCTCTCAGGCTTCTACGCGCAAGCCGCACCACCACGCGGCGAGCGCGGGGCGCCTTTCCCTCATCACCCGCACCCTGCGCCGTGCCCACTCGTTCAGCAAAAACAATGTCACGATCTTCGAGGGCGATCCCCAGCTTCGCCGCGAGTAATGTCACAGTATGGACGACATTCTCGCTACGATCTTCAGGCAGATTACCAATCTCCAGATCAGATAAAAGGGCATCTTGATCCCGGTCTGCCAGCTCCTGTTCCAGTGATGCTACCTTACAATGTAAGTCAGCAACCTCAGAGGTGGGCGCCTCCTGACGCTGTTCGAGCTCTACCAAGCGCTGCTCGAAATTGTCCGCACGCGCCGTGAGAACAGCTATGGTGGATTGGAACGCTGCCATCTCTTGCCGAAATTGTCTGATCTCTTCCATCCATGCGCTAAACTCCCGATGAACATGCCGCAGGTCAACTTCAGGCGTGACAGAAATCTCAGCGACGACACGCGGAGGCGCACTAGTTCGCGCGGCCGGCGCGCGGGAGTCCTGCGCTACACTTCTTCCGGAAGTACTGTCGTCCTTGCGCGCCTTCGCTTTACAATCGGGGCAAGTCCAGTTCTTACTGACGTGATTCGTTTCCGGAAGTGATACACATGCCTTATGATAAAACGAAGAACAAACGCAGCAACTGGCGGCGCCTGTTGGGGAGATGAACTTCCCACACGTAATGCATTTACTCATAATGCGTAAGGTTCTGATCTGGTACAGTCGATAAAAATGGTTCGAGTCACGAACAATGCAGCTACTCGTCACTAGATGGCGCCGAGGTGGAGAATGAGTTTGAAAGATGTCAACGTCAACTTCAGTCAACTTGACATTGACGTATAGGTAGGTACTGCTACTCGTCGTTAGATGGCGCTAAGGTGGGCTGTACGTCAGCTAGAAGTCAATGTCAATAACTTGGCACACTAAACAGTCAGATTGTAGAGCACTGTGTCTATTCCGTGTAAAATAAATACACTACCCACCCAGTAGACAAAATAAAAATGGATATAAATCTACTTTATAACACAAAATAAGAAGTCTTCCAGGGCTTCCGAAATCACGGCCACACTCACGCGCACGCGCCAAGCAACAGACTATGCAATACACTCAACTTTGGGGTAAAGTTCTCGGTAAATCGCACGAAATTAATTAATTGTTACGGACACAAAACGAACTGTTAAACGTCTGTGACGTCACTCTCTCTCTCAATATGTATTTACGATTACGTTTTTTTTACCATAGAAAAAGATAATAAATTTTTCAACATCTATATATGTTCGTCATTTCGTTTTATGTTTGTTATTTAAACGTCGATTTTAGTAACACAAAACTTAAAGCTTTACTTAAAATAGAAAAATATACTTAACAACTAAAAGAATGGCAAAATATTTATACTCAGATCCGTAACAGCTGGATAGAAGAATCATAACATTTTTTAAATGTAAAACTGAAAAATGAAATATGATCACAACTGTATTCCTAAGCTGCGGTAGAGGTATTCTTTCAGATCTTTGTGCATTTTTAGATCCTTTGAAGATGTCTAAGGGGGTAGTCAGAGTATGTCAAAACACATTTGGTACATTCCCACATTTTTCAGAAGTTAACATTCCATACGTGACAGGTTGCAAGCCCATCGACGCTATAAGAAAGCTAACTGTTTCCTCACGATGTTTTCCTTCACCGTGTTAAAGTGCAGATTATCGAAACGAAAAATTCATTGATGCCGGGTTCGAACTAGGGCATAGGAACCGGGTTTACCCGGAACCGAAAGAACCGGGATTACCCGGTTCTTGGGGCTGCAACAAGAACCGGTTCTCAAAATATTAAGAACCGGGTTTTCGGTTCTTTCGGTTCTTTTAAAAAGTTCTCTTCGAAAGCGTGCATAGTTCTTAGGTGTGTACAGGCAGCATATTGTACCTTGTTTGTTATTAGTGATTGTTTAAAATATTTAAATTATAGCTGTGATTATAAATTCTCTGTTTGATTTTTGATCCCATTGTAGAATTTTGTAAGATTTTACTTACAAAATTCTAATAAACTATCTCTCTCTCTCTCGTCGTTCCCTCATATCTGAGGATCGTGGTCAGCTTCGGGTTTGTCTTCGAAACGGATGATCAACCTCCACCCGTTTCTATCTAGTGCGTCCCTTACAATCGTGTACTACTAGAGTTTGTATTTTACTAGACTTTCATCGCCTCTGCGCACCACGTGGCCGAAGTATTAATGAGTGCGTTGGTGGCTCAAAGTAGCCTATCGGGTTTTAATTTGGAGCTGGGAAAGGATCGCCACATTAGTGCGTTTATCGGTCCAGGGTATTCTTAGCAGTTGCCTCCAGCACCACATCTCGAATGCATCGATCGTTTATCTTTTTCTGGCCAGAATTGTCCATGTTTCCACTCCATACATAGATACAGGGAATACTAAATACTTATACCAATGCCCGTAACAGTCTGATCTTAGTTTTGATATCTATTCCTTTGTTCTTCCAGATGTTATTTAGGCGGGGTTATTGTATCTTTTGCCATTCCAATACACCTCTTTATCTCCGGGACACAGCTGCCATCCTTACAGTATTTGTGGCACTAGCTAGGTAGATTAGATATATATTGGTCAATATCAGCATTTACACGCAGAGATATCTGTACAGTCCAGATCCGTGGTAAAAACTCTACCGTGTAAAGGCCGCTAATGGTGTCGATGCTTGAGATGTTGCAGGTGGTATCTATTAGTTTCCTCGCACGATCCACTACCAATTTTTTTGGTTTTCGCCTCAGACTAGACAAATTCTAGACTTTGGAAGAATTCTTCTATATCTTCCACGAATGTTGCTAGGAGAACGGTATCGTCGGCGTACCGAAGCACAGTGTGGGATTTCACGTGATTTTCGGACATGGTCTTTTTATTGCAGGATTCGTTAGTATTAACGATTTAAAACGTTAGAGTAGAAATCCCGTGTTTCAGCTAAGTTTAGTTTCAAAGATGTGAATTTTTGAAAATACCTATATTTTTTGTGCCAAAAAATTTTAAAGTGTTGGTGCGCCTACATTATAGGATTATTTAATAATTTGATTTCTGTATACCTAAGAATGTCTCAAGCTTCAATTTTAGAAATTATTTTGAATCTTCTATATGCTGTAAAACTCGAGTAATTAATTATTTTATGTTTTTGATTTTTATTTTTTTACTCTTAAATTAGGTCTTAGTAGCACATAATTTCTTCATAACACATAGCCCCAGATCGTAAGCAACAATGTGGTAAAAAAACGGAAAGCTAATCTCGAGTGGATTGGAAGTTATTAAATAATAACGTTTTTGCCGAAAACTTTACAGTCGGGGTTGTCACTTTTTGAATCATAATTTTTTTCTAAAAAATAAAGGAACTTATTTTTTTTTAATTTTCCTTTAGATCGTTTACAACGATTCTTAGATTATGCTATTCTCAATTACATTATATTATTGTGCATATTATTGAGGATAACACTTTTTTTACATTTAGAATCGCTATATCTCAGAAATGGTGAATCTTAGGAAAAAGAATAAACGGCAAATTTTGTGGAAAATAGCGTGATCTACATTTATATTAATAAATAAATCTGTTTTTCATAAATACCTCGTTTCGTTCTATTACCAAAAAAAAAATATATTACCCTGCAGGGGTAAATAAATATCCACAGGCACGGTATCACTAAGATATTCAGCTCTATCAATTTTTTTAAATTTTCGGCCAAAAACGTTCAAAATTTGACCAAATATTTGTGACAACCATAACGAAAAAACTTAAGTCACTGTAACTTCCAATCCACGCGAGATTAGCTTTCCGTTTTTTTACCACATTGTTGCTTACGATTTGGGGCTATGTGTTATGAAGAAATTATGTGCTACTAAGACCTAATTTAAGAGTAAAAAAATAAAAACCAAAAACATAAAATAATTAAATACTCGAGTTTTACAGCATATAGAAGATTCAAAATAATTTCTAAAATTGCAGCTTGAGACATTCTTAGGTATACAGAAATCAAATTATTAAATAATCCTATAATGTAGGCGCACCAACACTTTAAAATTTTTTGGCACAAAAAATATAGGTATTTTCAAAAATTCACATCTCTGAAACTAAACTTAACTGAAACACGGGAGTTCTACTCTAACGTTTTAAATAGTTAATACTAACGAATTCTGCGATAAAAAGACCATGTCCGAAAATCACGTCAAATCCCACACTGTGCGAAGGTTTCTACGGGAGTAGAATCACCTAGCTCTTAAGACGTTTCAAAATGGTCATAGCGGTCCTACTAAATAAATGAGTTTTGAATTTTGATATCCTCTATCCGCCTGTCGGGAAACCTTTCCCTCAGTTTTCAAGGGTCCTACGAAATATGTACTCTTCATATAATGTTAAACAGCAGGGGATAGAATGCAACGGTGTCTCACTCCCTTCTTGGTTTAGAACAGGGTTGGGCAAACTTTTTTCATCGGGGGCCAAACAAAACCAATGAAATGTAATGGGGGGCCAGATTTTTGAACTGGTTTTTACTATTACTTACAAAACACTAAAAATGTTGTAACAATTTTGAAAGTGTTTACATTTAATTGAGATGAATAGTACGGATTCAGTAAGAATGCTGGCGCGGCAGGCCGGATTAAGAAGGTTCGCGGGCCGGAGTTGGCCCGTGGGCCGTAGTTTGCCCACCACTGGTTTAGAACATACTCAAGCATTCGGTGCCCAACCTGATGTAAGAACGGTTTTCTGTATGTAAACTGACGAGGTGTTCAGGAGCTCCCATCTCCAGTAGTATATTCCACAATTTCTCCAATTGCATACAGTCAAAGCTTTGGTATAATCAATAAAGCACAGGATTACTAGGCTCTTGAATTCTCTACTCTTCTCTATTATTTGGAAAATGTTGATTCTGATTCCCGCGTACCCTTGCGTTTAACAAACCTGCCTGTTCTTTAGGTATTTGTCAGGCTAAAAAGTAACTAAGACGTCGTTTTAATGCAATGTAGAGTAGGAGGATCTTACTTGCGTGCGTTATTAAAGCGATAGTCCGGTAATTTCCACATTCTTTACCTTTTTTGTGCAAAAGGACAAACATCGATTCGATTCGAATAAAAATTATAACAAGAACCGAAAGAACCGAAAGAACCGGGTACCCGGTTCTGAGTTGAAACTGGAACCGAAAAAACCGGTTCTTAAATTATGCCCGGTTCTCGATGCCCTAGTTCGAACCCACGACCTTCGGATTGAAAGTCGAGGCACTAACCCACTCGGCCAACACTTTTCATAATACAATATTCAATAACAAACAAGGTCTTACCGCAGGAACTGCTGGGATATTTTGTTTCACACGTAAAGTCGCTAACTCGGATTCGTTCCGAGAAATTGATTTTTTACGAACAACATTAAAGTTATTTAATGCAAAATTACTTCACATATTTTACACAACAAACTTGTCTATTACCTTTTTCAACCATCTTCTACCATTTCAAAGTATTCATCGTAAAAAACAATTTTTGTTGGAACGAACCCGAGTTAGCGACTTTACGTGTGAAACAAAATATCCCAGCTGAACCTACTAATTCTAGCGCCTCAGCCACACACTTGTCAGAAAAACAGTGCTATCATTGCAATCGCGTTAAAAAATGATCTAATTAACAAGTTCTGATCATCGCCTTCGTTCTTGGAACCACGCGGTCACCCGCTTAAGGGACCGGCGACAGGCGAATTTCCATAAAAACGTAATACCAAAATCATTAAAAATTTAAGCATATTTTTATCAGTTTATGTTATTATTTGGATAAAGGCAGTATTTATCTAGGTTCCTGTTACACTTTTGTACTAAAAAACTTACTATAGAACAAATGAAAAGAAAACATGCCGTTTTTGGTGTAGGTACCTACCTACAAAGATTTTAATTTAATTTGCTTACATTTCTTTTTAGGTAAATTTTTCGGAACAAAAGTGTAACAGGAACCTACTGTATTAATCTAACAACATAAACTGATAAAAATATGCTTAAATTTTTAATTATTTCGGTATTACGTTTTTATGGAAATTCGCCTGTCGCAGGCCCCTTAAGACCACACGATATCTTAACCGGACTCCGACTAAATTATACGCCTTGACAAAAATAAACGGCCGCTGATATAATTTTACGGGTATTTTTTTTTTATTTAAGAATGAGGTTAAAAGTAATGCCATTTGTTTTGTTTATACAGATTAGTAAATGGCAAGCAACATCATTATTGGTACAATTTAAAAATTAAGAGAAAAGTTTTACTTAAATATAAAGGTCAGTTCTCTTACGAAAATTATAAAAAAGTTAGTCTTATTTAAAGACACTTCTTGTTGTCAGCTAAAAAGACCACACCACAATATCTTAACCAGTCTGTTGACTAAATTATACGCTTTAACAAAAATAAATGGCGGGGAAATAAAACGTGAGGGTATCGTAGTCGTTTTACAATTATTTTTCTATGCAGATTTGATGTTGGTAGATATTTTTTTTATTTTAAACTTTTGTAAGTACAACAAATTATTAAATGCCATGTGCTTCCAATATTATTTGTTCCACCGTTCCCAAGTGTCAGATTGAGAGTCATTTAAAATTATTTAGAGAAATCTACGAAAGGTAAATTGATATTTTAAAACTCATTAGAAAAACAAAACAAAACAGTTTCCGAGTAAATTCGTAGAATATCGTTAGCTTTTAAAACGTATATTCCCTAATGAAATTAATTGTTTCTACAATATTAAATAACTTCACTATTAAACGTAACGGTAAAGTATAAAGCTTATAAACGATTCATTCGCATTCGCTTTGCACTTTAAACCTTTGTATCGAATCATAAATGTTAGTACTTTTTAACGCATACAAAATTGTATTCTATGCCACCAGTTTTCAACAATATTTTTTTTTATTATACTCCCAAAACAAAACAAGATTAGCCTATCTGTATTTTCACAAAAAAAACACTATTTATTATGTTTAGTCTATAATAAACTTCATCATCTTCCTGCCCTTTTCCCACTTACGTTCTTCTTTAATTTCCCTGTTTCAGCCGTCATAAAATTAAACATACTACGAGTCGTAACGTTTCGCATAATAAACTTATGGATCAACAATATTAAACAGAAAATACCAAAAAATACGAAAAACGAGAAACAGTACCGATCGCGATTGCACCTAAATATTTATAAACAGAATTAATTTTCCGTTTGTGGACACGGCGTTCGAAAAAAGGTAAAAATGTATTCCAGTGGCGATTGCGGGTAAAAAACAAACTAGTGCCGAATTGATTAGCATAAACCGACGCTTCAGACCTCCCACGGGTCAGCTCTCAATTAAGCCACTTGTCTTTTGCTCGCTCGGTGTGGCACCGTCCTTATCGAGATCCGATGTTTGTTTTGTGGCGTTAGTAAATTCGCCATTGGCTTTTCCATTATTCTCCTAATATAAATCTTGAAGTTTGTGTGTTTATGTTTCAATTATGACTTAACCAGTGGTCCGGATAAGTGTAGATTGTCTTCTGGAGCAGCGTATAGTATGATAAGAATGTTTTTACTACGCAAGCAAAGCCGGTTGGCAGCCATTCTGATATTATAAATCTGAAAATTTTATGAGTATTTTTATGTTTGGATGTTTGTTTTAATCACGCCTTAATCAGTAGAGTAATTTGCATGAAACTTTGAGTAGGTATAGATCGTGTGGAATAGCATATAGGTCATTTAGAATGTTGATAGGTACCACGTGAGGGTAGCTGTGGGCGGAAGCTAGTGCTGTATATTTGAAGGCACAGAGTATTGGCAAAGTATTAGTGTCTCTCGGCAATGAATATTTTGTTTCTGAATAAGTTTGAAGGTAGCCTGAAACTCAATAAACTTCAACTTTCCTTTGTGAATAATAATAGAGAAAAAAAAACGTTTTCAAAATGCTTTCAGAGCGTCTGGTCAAAGCGATGCGTGATCAGAGATCTGGCACTTATTTCGCTCAACTGATCAGCATTGCCATCCAGTGCGGTAATGCTGCCAGTGTGATCAGTTGAGTTCGTAGAGTAGATCGTTTACAACGATCCTCAGATGGCTCTACTGGTTCTTATTGTATTTTGTAAATTACGTTACTAAGCAGTAGTTTAGATTCTGTAAATAAATGTTTATTAAAAATAGAGAATAATCAATATTCTAAATGATAAGCATATTATGAATTACAAGACATCTTTTTAAAAACTTCATCATCATCATCATCAGCTCTTCTCATCCCACTGCTGGGCATAGGCCTCTCTTCGCTTTTGCCATTCGCCTCTATCCTGCGCCAATGTTACCCATGTACGACCTGTGGATTTTACTATGTCGTTGATCCATCTTGTCGGCGGACGACCGACACTCCTTTTTCCGTCTCTAGGCTATTCACTAGGCTAGTCACTTCAGCAGGGCTATTTTGTCTCACACGTAAAGTCGCTAACTCGGATTTCTTCCTAAAAATTGTTTTTTTTTACGAACAATATTAAAGTTATGGAATGCAGAATTACTTTGAATATTTTACACAATATAGGTAAATGTCTATCACTTTTTTCAATCATCTTCTACAATTTCAAAGTATTCATCGTAAAAATCCGAAGTAATCCGAGTTAGCGACTTTACGTGTGAGTCAAAATAGCCCTGCAGAATCTGAAAATTTCGTTTTTTTTTCGTTTCTCAACATACCTTCCGATATAGTGTTACGTGGTTACGGTTAAAAGCTTATAGTATATTTTAATAGTCTCTGTTTTATTTCACGTCATGCATAAACGTCTTGATTATACCTTCATTTTACTGTAACATAAGCTTGAAATTTCAGGCTATATTTCAGTAGTTTAACGCTTGCCTTTTACAACCGTTCTAACAAGCACGGCAAAACTAATGGTGCATACATACTGCTGAAACGTAACATGAAATATATCGCACCCTCGGAAAGACAAGGTCCGAAGTCCGAACTAGCGAAATTTCCAAAAATTAGCTAAATATGCAGAAGTGCTTTAATTTTAAAGATCTTCTGCATATTTACATTTTATTTTGAAACACTAGTTTGGACCTTGTTTTTATGAGGGTGCGATATATTAGACTTTCATTGCATGTTCGTTGCAAGCGTGGACGCATAGCGTGCCCTAACGCGCGTTCACTATGAACCTCTCACGTGCAACTGTTTCCGCTGGTATAGATAGATAGATAATTATTTATTGTTACACCAACGTTATTTCGAACTTAAACTATATATATATAGGAACTATATAGGTATACCGCGAACACGGCACAATGCGCGCCCCGTGTGCGTTTTTCCGAATAACCGAAAAACAGGGATCGCTCCGCGCGGCTTGTAATGCTCGTAGCATGCGCGTGAAATACACAGTTCGCGCGCAAGGCGTCGAAACTACGAGCATCGAATTTGTTACAAATTGTGTCACATTTGTTATACATTGCAGCAATGTGAACGCTAAATTCTTTCATTGCATGTTCCATTGCATGTTACGTATCACCAGTGTGCACGTACCTTAACATTAAAAAACTTAGGTTATCAAAAATAGTGAAACCACTAAAAAGGCGCACTGATTAACAAAATAATGCATATTACAACTCAATTTTTAAGGTATACCTATTGTTTGAAAATATTTAGAATCACAGAGCATAAAAATTACGGTACTTAGGTAATTTCACAATATTGGATTGTTTGTATTTGAAGGAACTTATGTTTGTTTTTTAACAGCTTGGAACCTTGTGCAAATCATTTTCATGTATCACTTTGACGACTCATACTATTAGTATGAGTACCTACCTCTTAAGAAAACTGACTTCAATGTTATGAGCAATTTTCTGCACTCTCGAGGTCCATTTCTGTTCATACTTCGAAGATCCTGAACCTCTTTATCCGTGCATTTTTTCAGGATAAAAAATAGCATTTATGTTATTCCTGGCCATATACTATATAATATTCCAAGTTTCAGCTAAATCCGTTCAGTAGTTCTTGCGTGGTTGAGTAACAAATATCCAATCATCTAAACTTTCACATCTATTATAAAAGCGAATGTTTGGATGGATGGATGTGTGTTTGTTCCTCTATAACTAGACAACCACTGAACCGATTTGGCTGAAATTTAAAATATAGATGACCGATAGAAAAATAGAAATAGAAAATATAGAATAGAAAATATAGATGTTTAGAATATAATGACCGGAAATAGGACATAAGCTACTTTTTATCCGGGTACCACGCAGCGAAGCCACGGCAGCTAGTTTATAATATTAGTAGGAAGGATAGTAGTATAGTAGGGTATAACATAAATCTATAATCTGATAATGTCAGGAACTTGTACCGCTGACTGTCCCTTCACGGTGCCCTGTTTTAAAGGTAACCTTGAGATCGCGTGTCGGCTACAAGCCCGCCATAACTCAAGCATTTTGTCCTACTGTATTATGGCGTTATAATCATTATTTTTGATACGGTCACTTTGGAAATCACGTTAGGATTTTGTCCTTTTAAAAGGCTCAAAAGTTAATGGTGTGATATTGAAAGTGAGTGAATTAAAATATTTATTTTAGGTATTTGAAGTGAAACTTCTTTAAGCACGCTTGACTTGGAGCCGCGGTTAGGTATTTAGTAGGTTTAAACCACGCATTTACGTTTTAAGATCAAATAATTTGTGAAAAAGAACATACCTTTTGTAAATTTCGAAAAAAATGTAAGGAAAAGTATCAAGAGCCAAGAGCTATTAAGAACCTACAATATAAATTCTTTCATTGCAATAGTTATTTCTTTTACCATCAACATTTAGTTAGATTATCGAACCATTACCTGATTCACTTAACCTGACTCACATACCTACAGTGTACAAGAATAAAGCAGTGACCAAAGAGTTATGACAAAAAATCAGGCAACGTTGACTGAAAAAAATACCCCAAAATAACCGCCTTGACTTTGAAAAACAGCCCATTTGCATATCACCCCACTTGGCATGCTTTTACAAAGTGTGGCCAAAGCCTAAACACCAGGAAGCCACGCGTTTTAAACTGATATTTGCGTGTGACTGAAACCTTAGTTCATTGAAGAATAATAATTTAATATCAGGGCGACCGAGCTTTACTCGGGTGCAAATAGAAAAAAATTAAAAAAGAAAAAGGATAAAAGAAAACTTCCAAAAAAATTAACTTCCATTGGCTGAGATACGAACTCGTGGCCTACGATTGAAAAGCAGACACCCGACCACTCAGCCACTTGAGTCTCAACAAATTACGTGAAATTACGAACCACATTGCTTTTTGAGTGAAAATGCCTAGAAAACGAATTTTCTCAGATATGAGACCTAGCTAGATCGATTTTTCGCCCCCGTAATTGCCCCGTACCGCAAATTTCATCGAAATCGTTAGAGCCGTTTTCGAGAAAGTGAGTACAAGCAAACAAATATTGCTCGTTTAACAGAATAGGTTAAGAGAACGAAATATAATCAAAGAGAACATTATTTTACTGCCTTTTTTTCGGAACTAACAGCTCTGCCTGACTCTACTGACTAACTGACTCTGCTCTATACACAACACTTCATAAGTTATAAAATCGTATGTTTTTAATATTATCACGAGGAAAGTCAGGGCAGGATGCAAGTGAAAATACACGCTTGAAAATTACTGCAAAGCACTGAATGAAAACATCGTAAAAACCACACGTTAATCAACTCCACACATTATTACTCACTTCTTTTTTATTGCTAACTAGCTTTCACCTGCAGCTTTACTCGTGTTATACTAACAACTTAAGTGAAATAGTGTATAGGTTCGATTTCATGTTCCTATAAGTTATTTAATTCATTTGGTAATGGGGTAAAAATTGTTGGGAAAACCTCGCGTGTTTATCGCGCTGTCTCTCTCTTTCGCTTAAAAATATTAATTTTCCTTTCCGGTCGAATTTTCGGCGCCTGATGCTCTCTTTACTTCGATATTATGTCGAATAGTGAGCAAATCATGAACGCTACAATGTTCATACACATTTTACCCACACTTCCAGTATTACACCTCTACACATTTTCTTTTCGGATTTTCACAGCGCGATAAGATCGCTTTTCCAGCACGCACCTCACTTAATTTCTGATTTAGTACCGCATCATATTTTGATAAGTATTTTTAATTTGAATAAATTATGATTTAAGCGTGTTATCGCGTAATGGCCGGTTGTAATCACAACCGTGGTGCGTTCATGCTTTAATGTCACAGTTGAATTGTGGCGACGAACACGAAAGTGTGCTCAGGAGGCCATGGTGTTTTTTTTATGATACTTACTATATTCATGTAAAAACAAATTCAAATTCTTTATTGTACATAGTAATATAACAAAATAAGCCTAACACGTCTTGTTCTTACTTATAATTAGTAAAATATTATATTAAACGATCTACAAATAAATAAAAAAACGTAATAATTACGTTTTAAAAACTAAAAAAAAAAACCGATTTCATGAGAAAATTGGTGTAAATTGCCCTTGTCGCTTGTATTCACTCGGCCAGCTAGGCGAGCGATGGCAAGGCAAGGCAAGTGCTGTCCACAAGTTGGCATTGGCGTTCACTCGGCGAGCCTGGGCCAGCGTGTAGTAGCGACTTTAGGCATTCAAAATTCTTTGAAGTTGTCTAAGAGGGGAGTCAGACAAGTACACATTTGTTACATGCCTACATTCTTCAAAAGTTAGGGAGTGCACACATTGCGTTTTTTGCAGCGAGTTTGTATCGATACAAACGCGCAGCTCAAAAACGCGGTGCAGAAAACGCAATGTGTACACTCCCTTACCATTTCACACGTAACAGGTTTTACCGTTACAGTTTATACATTTGAAATCAGAACAATAATTGGGCTGAACTATAAACTTATTCAATTAGTGTTTATGTATTAAGTGACCTTTCCAAATCGGCTGATAACTGCCAACTGATCAATACTGACTGTAACTTAGTTGCATAATCCCATGGCTGCTGCATTTCCAGTCGAACGGGTACATTATGATGTAATAAAATCATAATTGACTCTCAAACTACAAACGCAAAGGGGAAGTGCGATAAAGATGTCACGTGGTATTTTTGGGTTTTTGACAGATTTTTTTATAAGATTAGCGTGTTTATGAGAGTTGGACTTTACATTTTTGAAGTTTTTATTATTTTAGGTGCCGGAAAGGGTTTTAAAATTAAGTTAGGGTTAAAAAATGGGGTCAATCATGCAATAGAGCAGTTTGGAATTTCCTGCGAAAAGTTGAAAAATTTAATGAATTTTCTGTTTTGTTACAGGTTTCCGACGATCAAGATGCCTCATACAGGTAAGCTTTTCTATTGTGAGTATTAAATATTTCTTTTAAAATAATTTAGGGACTTTGAAGCCAATATTATCAGCACACAGTAGCCATATTATCAGAAGTGAATGAAGCTGGAAACATACTATCGGACGCGGCTGATGGACGCGACTGACAGTAGCGGCTTATTAGGTCTCTGGCTTCTTGACTTCAAGTGACCCAGGTTATAGTTTTCGGGGAAAAATGAAGCCGGCAGCGAGTTCCAGACCACAGCAGTGCGAATGATGTAAGTACACAGAACTGTGAAAATTGTCGGGCGTAAGTCGCGGACGCGTCCTTGGACGTTCAGACGTCCGAAAGAAATCTGGCCCTCTGGATGTTCGGACGGTGTGCACATCACATTAAGGGATGATTTATACTAGACCGGGCCGTGTCCGGACCAACCGTAGTGTTAACCGAGCGTCATTTGTTAGTAGACCGGCCCGGACGGGACACGGATCAGGCACTGTTTAATATAAACTGCTTCATACAAAATGTATCTAATAATGGACATATGTACGATAAATCGTTACGATCAGACTGTAAACTGTACAGTTCGAACGGTACCGATAAATCCCTACATGTATGTTATAAAACTGTACAGTTTCGTCCGATTTTTTAATCCGTGCCCCGTCCGGGGCCACGGCACGGCCCGGTCTAATGTAAATCATCCCTTATCAGTCGCGCCCCTCAGCCGCGGCATAAAGACGCGTCCGATAGTTTGATTCCAGAATAAGTAAACACCCTGATCACCAATATAAAGAACAAGCTTCACTATAATTATATTACTACAATCTTATAATTTGGAATTAGAAAAGTCAAAATCGGATATGAATTAAATCAGCAATAACAATAATAAAATAACTATAAATGACAAATGAAAACCGGAAACGTCGTGTGAGTTCGATATATCTGAAATACTTAAATTATAATTTTATTCTGATAGGTAAGGAATAAGATATCATCACTAAACGTTATTAGTTGTGAGATGTGTATCAATTTTAAATATACTAGATTTTACGACGTTTTCTACGAGTTATAACGTTCGTTTAAAGTTTTTATACATAAATACTATTTTATTATCAATCTCAATGTCCTTGAATTCGATAGGACTACTAGAATCACGTTTATTCTAATAACGAAAACTAGTACCTAACTATGTTAAAACACTGTAAGAAGAAAGATACATACTCGTATTTGCAAGAATTTAATTTCTGTTCTATCACTTCATAGCATAATATCCTTTATATACACGTACATACATGCTACGCAGTAGCACACAAGCAAGCTAGTTTCGATTTTCGAACAGTAGGCGCATTCTGTAAACTCACTTCGAACGTCGAAGAGCTGAATCCGCTGTGAGATTTCAAATTTCGTATTCGAAATTTAAATCTTAATGATAATTATTATTACGGGATTTTATCGCGTACCTTTTATTTATTTTGTTTCCCGACGTTTCGAACACGTTGCAGCGTTCGTGGTCACGGGATGACTGAAGTACTGGAGCTACCGCCGAGAATTGAGAAACAAAATAAATAAAAGGTACGCGATAAAATCCCGTAATAATAATTATCATTATGTTAACAAATCGCGAAAGTTTAACAAGTTATATTTAAATCTTACTACAAACACTTACAATACATTCTTGCGTATTTAGTAAGCTCGGTCACTTGAGTGAATTCGAAGTGAGTCTAGTACAGAATGCCTCTGCAGATGCTACTGAGTAGCATACAATAAACGTACGTGTATTATATAAGAAAACAGTATGCTTAGGTCATAAGCACGCTACGTAGCCGTAGCAGCAAACCAGAATGTTTTTTTAGTAGCATGTGTATTTCAGGCTTTAGTTATTTCCAAAATAATAATAATACATTATTATTGATAATCCATTAAGCCACATCTACATAATCTATTATCGAAAAACATAACCCTCCTGCCGCAGCCAGATAGAAAACTAAAACTGAAATTCAGTTGAAGTCGGTTAATATTGTGTCCACAAAACATAACCCACCTTCTGACGTAGTCGAGTATAAAGTAAACCCTAGATTCAGTGAAGGTATCGTGTGATATGTTAAGCATGTATAATGTATTAGAAGCCGAAGCCGGTCTGGGTGGGCCGACCACCGATACTATCTCGATAGCCACAGATTCGGCTGCGATTCTCTTAATTACCGTTAATGGTTTTGGGGACGGTGGTAAGTTAATCAGGGTTGTCAGTTTTACACTCGTGGGTGGATAAAAACAAGATCGCTACTTTATTAACCGACTTCAAAAAGCGGTTCTGAATTCGTTCGCGTTGTGCTTTTTTTATGTATGTTCAGCGATTACTCAAAGACGCATGAACCGATTTGGAAAATTCTTTTTTTGTTTGAAAGGGTATACTTTTCGTTTGGTGCCATTAAAATTTGGTGAGGATCTGTTCAGGATCTTCGGAGTTATGAACAGAAATGCACCTCGAGAGTGCAGAAAATTGCTCATAATCATAACATTGAAGTCGTTTTTTTTTTAATTTTAAAAAGAAAGGCTAAGAATGACCAAGCAAACAACACCAAAAGCGCTTCATGTGTGACTCTTGTTGGTTGCTTCCTACTTTTGACCAATTTAAGTAAATGTCGAAAAATACTTAGATACTTTTAAATACATCCTATTCACCGACACTTTCTAGCCATCATCGGAAAAATGAGCTAAGTAGTTAAGTAGTTTTTTTAATTTTAATTTTTAACGTTTGTGCGCAAAGTGCATTACAATTTGGTCTCTGCGACAGCCCTACCAGCGTTCTTTGAAACGCTTATGATTTCAATGCGTGAGGTAAAATCTTGTCCGTTCGATAAGCAGATACCTTTCGGCCCGCCATAATGTGCCCAGTTAATGATAATTAAGAACCTCCTTATTGCGGCTACCGAATTGATTTTATTTCGAGATACATATTGTGGAACATAAAAGATTGGGGAATAGTGCCGATAAGGTTTAGGGCCACTTTCGACAGTAAAGTGGAGTTGAAAGGTTGAATGGAGATTTGATCTGAAGGCGCTCTGAATTCTTTCGTCATTGCTTTAAAATGAGTGTTTAAGAGGGCAGCGACGAACGAATTCTCCATACAAACGTACTACCGAAATCATTTAA
Source organism: Camptogramma bilineatum (assembly GCA_958496255.1). Classification (NCBI taxonomy): domain Eukaryota; kingdom Metazoa; phylum Arthropoda; class Insecta; order Lepidoptera; family Geometridae; genus Camptogramma; species Camptogramma bilineatum. Next base: position 5,105,527 of record OY292473.1, on the reverse strand, counting down.
AATTTGAGCGTATTTTCACCACTTTATGCACTTATTTAGATTAAGGAAGTATTAATCTAGGTTCCTGTTAAACTTTTGATCTAAAAAACTTACCTGAAACAAAATGTAACCAAATTGTATTTCTAACATTTTTACAGCAAAAATATCGTGTTTTCGTTGCATTTGTTCTGTATGATAAACAACAATGATTGTAATATCCTTTTAATAGGAACACAGCTTAGAGTGTCTAGTTACAGGCCATACAAAAAAAATTGCGAAATCATTAACTTTTCATTCATCATTTTTGGTATTACGGAATACATCGTAAATTCTTGTAAATTCTGAACTCGAGTATTGCCGTACGCGTTGCTCGGATGTCTTCAATGTGTGTGTATAGTCCCGGAGGCGGAGTTTCGACACTCACACTAACGCAAAATTGGTTTGCAACGACCACCGCTTTTTATAATTTTTAGCATTTTTAGCTCGCTCGATGTATAGGTATGTAGGTATAGGTGTAGGTAGTATACACACTAACTAGATAGGTGTACCTAGCGTAGATTAGAATTGATTTTTACTTTGAACAATTATTTCAATTTTAAATGGTATGTAGGTAGGTAGGTTTTGTAGACCCTTTTATGAAAATTACTTTCTTTTTAACCGACTTCAAAAAAAGGAGGAGATTTTCAAGTCATAGGAATATTTTTTATGTAGGTAGGTATGTTTCTCGAGTATCTACTTGAATAGGTGAGCCTGGACCGATTTGGAAAATTATTTTTTTGTTTGAAAGGGTACCAGGTGGAGCTATGGTCATCAGATCAGGTCAGGATCTGATAATGGAGTCAGGAACTGTTCAACAGAACTCCTCAGTAAATAGGCTGATTGAGTTTAAACTCGGCATAATGTAAGCTGTCTTGTTCCGTTTCGTTCCGACTACAATGTCATGTAATATGTAATACCAGCTATGCGTACCTATGGTGACTGCGAGCTGACCTGATGATGGAATCAGAAGCTGTTCAAAAAATGGTGCTGGTGATGATGATGACGAGTTTCAGCTCCATCGGCCTATTTAGATTTAGGTAGGTACTGATGTGTTCTGTTGAACAGCTCCTGACGCCATCATCAGATCCTGACCTGATCTGATGATCATGGCACCACCTGGGACCCTTTCAAACAAAAAAGAATTTTCCAAATCAAAAAAATTCCAAAAACATACCTACCTACATAAAAAAATATTCCTATGAATTGAGAATCTCCTCCTGTTTTTGAAGTCGGTTAAAAAGAAAGTAATTTTCATACTAAAGTTATGAAGTTGAAGTTATGAAAGAAGTTGAAGTTATGTTTTTAAACTTCAAAGTCTATAAATAGAACAGTAGTAGTTTTGTAATGACGTCACAAAATGACGGCGAGCCATTTGAATCTGCCAAGAGGGGCTTTTCCATCCTACTAATAATTTTACAGTGTGAAAGTTTGTGAGGATGTATGGATGTATAGATGTACCGCTATCTAGGGATGTTTGTATGTTTGTTACTCTTTCAAGCAAAAACTACTGATACACGCGCGGTTCGAGGGGGGGGGTCATGGGGGTCATGACCCCCCCCCCCCCCCCCCCCTCAAAATCCTTGAGAAACCTGTAACATCCAGCAAAAAGAGAGGTAGGTACGCACTACCAAAACTAGTGACCCCCCCCCCCCAAGATCAAAGTCTGCGACCGCCAGTGCTACTGAACGGATTTTAATGAAACTTGGAATACATATAGGTAGGTACCTATACTTACCATAATTTATGACCTGGAATAAAACATAGGCTACTTTTTATCCGGGTAGGTATCACCCGAGCGAAGCCGCGGGCGGAACCTAGTATATTTTACATTTGTCTCTCTGATGTTGGCTGTTAGGTAGGTATTATGTTTTATCTCGCTTACATAGATACCTACCTACTCTACTGCCTATAACAGTGGCGGATTTCCAAATTTGCCGCCAGTAGGCTATTCAACTTTTGCCGCCCCTACACTCGATACCACATCACAATCATATTAATTACATTTTTTTTGTTAATGAAATTGTAACTTTTATGATTTGTGTAATATTATTTTTAACCGACTTCAAAAAGGAGGAGGCTCTCAAGTCGACTGTGTGTTTTTTTTTATTTTAGGTATATATTTTTTTTAGTTTTTTGTGTGTGTGTTACGCCATTTCTCCGTCAATTGTGGACCGATTTTGACAATTATTTTTTTTTTGGTTACAAAGGATATACTCCAGAAGTGGAGGATCTGATGAGGGGATCCCATGGAAATCGAGGGGAACTCTCAAACTTTATGGTTATTTATTGTGTTTGTAGAACTATCGGGCTGAAATTTTGCACACTTATATATTCTCGGTGACAATGAAATATTATGGTATCAATCAAGCTTATCTGATGATGGAGTCAAGAGCTGTTCAACAGAACTCCTCAGTGAATAGGCCGATTGAGTCGAAACTCGGTATATCTATCAAGTTTCAATTACAATTTAATAATATGGTGACAACGAGCTGATTTGATGATGGAGTCAAGAGCTGCTCAACAGAACTCCTCAATAAATTGGCCGATTGAGTAAAAACACAGCATATCTGTGAAGTTCCGACACAATGTAATATAATAATATGGTGACAGCGATCTGATCTGATGATGGAGTCAGGACCTGTTCCATGGAACTTTTTAGTAAAATAGAAATAGAAATAAGTTTTATTTTCGCCACTACGATACATACAACACAAATCAGAAATGCTACATTACAGTGACAAGAAAATAAGGTTACCCCTCAGCATTTGCTCCAGCAGCGCCATGGCTGTTAGAGCGCTGGTTTTCAGTATCTTAGTTTTTAGTAGTATAGTAGTATAGTAGTAGTGACATGGATATCAAATGAAAGGGCTTGATGAGCGAAACACAATAAGTAGGTAAGATGACATCATTCTTAATAAAAAATAAACACTAAAATGAAAAAATAAAAAATAAAATACTTAACCGACTTTAAAACATACTTGCACTAAAAAGCAAAACATAAGAATATAAACAGTTTTATTTACCTAATTACTAATTACGCGCACTCCGCACTTTAGGTACGAAGCTACAAGTACATTGGTGGGCCCGCCCGGGCGGGCCTTAGCAGGGTTCCCACTTGCCACTCGGCTCTAATACCTATCGCGTGACAACTCGACAACCCTTCCGCGTCACTCCGCGCCAGACAGTGACAGAGTTATGCGTTAGAAAGAGAGAATTTGTGTAGGCACGTGTCAGTGCATATTGCACTAGGCAATGAACGCTTACGCGAGCTGAATTGAACTTTGTCGCATAATTCTGTGCTACAACGTAGGTATTTTATTCAAAGTTTTCGTCAGAATCTACGACTTTTTGCCTTCTTGAGAGAATCATTTTGAGACAGAGATTCGTAGATCACACATACATTTGTCTCACAGGCAGGCAAAGGGAATTAAATTTGCAACCTTCTGTGTTTCAGGCGGGCCTTCGCCCTCAGCACCACAGAACATTGTTGTCATGATGAATAATAATGGATTCATAACATGTCGCATATTGTGGCTGTTTTCGGCCTCCCGTGATCGTTTCACTAGGTTTTAACAGTTCAAAATAGATGAGATTCTTCTGATCCTACCAAATACAGGGGGTCTAAAGTGGCCACTTTTGATGAAAAATCAGATGTTTCATAGATGCTTCATCTATGAAACATCTGACTTTTCATCAAATGCTTCATAAATGCTTCATATGCTTCATCTATGAAGCATCGATGCTTCATAGATGTTTCATAGATGTTTCATAAATGCTTCATATATGAAGCATCTATGAAGCATTTCACAAAACATCTTTTTTGACAGATCTATGTGCGAGGTTAAATTTATTATATTGAAAAGTTTTATGGACACGGGATTTTATCGCGTAATTTACCTTATTTTTCCCGACGTTTTGGCTATGTTGCAATAGCCGTGGTCGCGGGCAGACTGTTAAATTTATTTTTATAAATTAAATAGGTAGGTACCTACTTAGTTTTTTTATAGAAATGATTGCACTGCGCCACCCTGATGGACATATGGAAATATTTTTGAGGCACACGAATAAATAAAAAAGGTAAATTGTCGCGGGAGAGGGTCTCAGGTTTTTTTTTTCTTAAATTTGGCTTCGCATGGGTTTTGCATTCAGCCATCCGTTTTCCATTCAACCTATTTTCTTTCTAAAAATAAATTTAACCTCGCACATAGATCTGTCAAAAAAGATGTTTTGTGAAATGCTTCATAGATGTTTCATAGATGCTTCATCGATGCTTCATATATGAAGCATCTACACCGTTTATTTTTGGTCAGTTTAAAGCCAGCGCCTACGTAATCTATATCGATAACCTTACTCAAAAATAATAATAAATATGAGATCTATTTTTTTGCAATTAATAATATCACGAAACATAGGCAGGATAAATCACGGAGATACGTGCTCTGTGCTCAGCTGTTGCTACGGCATAGAGTCTATGCTACGTCGTAGTCATACATACATACCTAGGTCAGTAGCTCTGCGCGCCTACGACACCATAACAAGTGTTTTACTCACTTTTATTAATCTTTTCAACTATTTAGTTTCGTATGAAATACTTATCAAATTCAAAAACGAAACCAACGACACGAATACGATTAAGCAATACAAGCAGTGGGTGCTGGCTTTAAACTGACCCAGAATTAACGGTGTATAAAGCATCGATGAAGCATTGATGAAGCATCGATGCTTCATTTAAGAAGCATATATATGAAGCATTTATGAAGCATTTGATGTTTCATCAGATGTTTCATAGATGAAGCATCTATGAAACATCTGATTTTTCATCAAAAGTGGCCACTTTAGACCCCCAGACAATTACCTCAGCACCAACAACAACAACCAGCACCAACAACAACAACCAGCACCGACAACTCGTTTGGAGTTGTTTGCACACCAGCTTAAGATGAGCCGTACATTCAACGGTTCCTGTGCATTCCGGGTGTCAAGGATTCCGGCTGTTTGTAATTTCGGAACTACAAAACCGATGACCTTGAAATTTTTACGGAACAATATATAAAGTACTTACTTTCAAACAAAGTAAAAACCGGTCAAGTGCGAGTCGAACTCGTACACCGAGGGTTCCGTACCTACCCATTATACCCATTAAGTTATTGAACAATTAGTAATTTTTTTTGTACATATCCTAGTTCTGCGATAGCAGCGCCGCAAATGTTCTGCGCACACGAGCATAATATTGCAATAAATATTTTCTTTTATTTACTTTCACACAATAGCACAATTTTATTTATTTACCTTATTTGAGGATGGTGCCAATTAAGCTAGTTCGCTTAATTGTATGAGCGCTCATACAACTCAGAAGACAATCTTAATTGGCGTCAACTATGTATGTATGTATGTATGGGAACACCCTTTAACTTTCAACTTTTTTAATTTTTTGGAATTTTTCCTTTATTTCTGCTATAAGGCCTTGCTTTTTGCCAAATTTCGTGATTCTAGGTCAACGGGAACTACCATTTAGGTTTTCGACCCAAAACCTCTAGGGTACTTCCGGTTGACCTAGAATTGTCAATTTTGGTTACAAGCAAGGCCTTACAGCACAAGTAAAGGAAAAATTCCGAAAAATAAAAAAAGTTGATAATTAAGGTAAGTTTTGGTACTTACAAGTTTTCACGAAAACCTAAATTTGCCTATATCTTTTTATAGTGTTGACTCAGGACCTTGATTTTTATACTCACAATAAGGACTATAGACCTCAGTATATGGTATGAATTTCAACTTGCTAGCTCCACCCGTTCCTGAGATAATCGATGGTGACAGACAGACAGACAGACGGACAAGAAAGTGATCTTATAAGGGTTCCTTTTTTTACCTTTTAAGGTACGGAACCCTAAAAAGAATCAATGAAATCGGACTACGCGCTCATGAATTACAACCAGATACTTATTTTGACTTTCATCCCCTCTCCCTAGGGAACCGTGCTGAATTTCAGGATTAAAAGTATTTTATATTAGACCTCGTAGTATGCACTCAAATAATACCAGGTTTCATTTAAATCCAACCAGTAGTTTCGACGTAATGCGCGGCCATGATACGGACAGACAGACATGAATGAAAAAAATTACAGTTTTGGCTTCAGTATCGACAATAGAGAGCCCTCCAAAAAAAATTTCAAAATATCTTCAATGTACAGAATTTGACCTGTTACAGTTTTATTATAAACTAGCTGCTGCCCGCGGCTTCGCTCGAGTTATAACCGGATAAAAAGTAGCCTATGTTACTCTCCAGCCCTCCAACTATCTCCACACAAAAAATCACGTCAATCCGTCGCTCCGTTTTGACGTGATTCAACTACAAATAAACAAACAAACAAACACACTTTCACATTTATAATAGGGGTACGGATACCTATTGATGTTTGATTGGTTGATGATTGATGATGATTGATTGATGATGTGAAATTTAATGATTACTTAATGAAAATAAAAATTCTTCGGTACACATAGGGATTTTTCGTACATGACGACCTTACACGTGCTGATTACAGCTACAGAAACAAACATGATCAACAGGTAAACTGTTGGAAATTTTCGGGATACTACTGTAATTCGCGGGCCCATCTAAACGCGCCGCCTTTATCGCTCGTTTCCAATCCAATTATGGAAAAAAGTTCTAAGCAAGAAAAGCTCTCACTCTAACAATTTTTAAAACATTACTTACATGTTGAATTGTTTGTGTGTACATAATAACATAGCATTATCAATAAATATAGGTAAATATTATTTTTCTGTAACACAAAAAAAAATTTTCCCTATTTGCCGCCCCTAAAATCTGCCGCCCTAGGCTCCAGCCGAGTCCAGCCTTCTCAGCCTATTGGTACCACCAATTGATTCGCCACGTCATAAGTACCTAAATATGCGTTATCCTTTGTTGCACTTATGGGGGCATCCATTAATTACGTCAGGCTTTTAGGGGGCGGGAGGGGATTGAGCCAAATCGCACCTAATCCCATGTGGGATTAAAAATGAAAGGGAGGTCTCGGCAAATCTAGGTAGGTACCTGTTTAAGATTATTTTTTTTATTCTCACGTGAGATTAGGGGGTGGGGGAGGGGATCGAGCCAAATCTCAGGACATCTCACCAAGGGGGGAGGGGGTGCGGGGTTGAAAAATCGCAAAAATCACCTTTAATTTTTATTCTTTAATTTTAATTAATGGACGCCCCCTAATTTCAGAGGGACAAACATCCGTTGTGACTTCAGTAGTTAGGTAGGTTAGGTAAGTACCTACTTACCTATAGACATTGGACAGAAAAAAACATAGGTAAGTACCTACTTAGGTACCTACTTCCCTTTGAAAATTTAGGTAATTGTGTACCTACTTATATAGGTAACAACCCACATATTCTGTCTAGCGTCATAATATCGATCTCATCCCTCCCTAAAAATCTTGAGAGTAAGATGGGTAGGTAATTACCTAGATATTGTAGATAAATTTCCAAAAAAAGCATTTTTACCATACATTTATCTAACGATTCCATGAAATAAAATGAACATTATTCATTAGTGACTGACAATATAACATTTTTGGCCTCTCCAAAGATGCAAAAACTCAATATCAGCAGGAATTGATCTCCATTCCGCAAGTACTTACCGCGCTGCAAGCGGAGCTCACAACCGCTGAGCCAAACGTCCTGATGCATTTGTATTTGAAATTATTGAACAGTAGCTGCGCGTAATGCGTCCTGAATCGCGCCAAAAAGGGCGGGCCTCATGTCAGACTCATATCTGCCAATCACAGATTAGGTAGAGGTAATACTGCCAATCGGGGCTGTGATTGCTCATAGTAGACTGAGTAGTACACCTATACTATACTACATAGAGTTTTTTGCGTGACAAGGACGAACAATTTAGATAGATACGTTGGAAGAGAAGTTCCGAGCTCCACTCACCGCAACCTTAAAGTTTGTTTCTTATTGGACTTTATGCTTCATATACTTAGCTCAAATGGTATTTAAGTAAAGACTTTGTTAATTTGACAGATTTTTTGAGAAAATCGAAGGCAGTGTTTGAAAAATATTTTTAAAACATTTCGCGTCATGTCAATTCGCGGGCCGGCTGATGTACTTAGATGGTGAAGATTTAGACCTAAAAATGATTGATCATTATCATCATCATCATCATCGCCAGCCTGTTCTGAGTGTAGGCCTCTTCATTAATACAACTTTACTCACGGCCAGCATCATCCATCCTCGATTAAAAAACCTAAAAAATTAAACCACGCTTTTAAAGTAGATCGAACTAAGTACGTAACATAACATCTTTGATTATTCAGATGTGACTTAGTTCGATAGCAATTCGATAGCAATAGAAAGTCAAATAACTCGATAAATTAAATAATTTTTGTGAGTTTAAAAATTAAAAATTAGTACCTACTTACTTATTTGAATTTAGAACATGACATGCATAATTTACCAACAACATTGGTGTCGAATAATCTGACCAATAAACGGGCGAATTTTATCTGATACCGTTTACAAAGTTTGTTTCAGAAATAACACGTCCCCATTATACAAAACTAATGACATAAAAAAATACTTAGATACCTACTTATACAAAAAAAACCCACCGAGAATTTAAGCAGTTCCTATTATCTCAAAAGATCTCACGTGACTTATCAAATAGGTACACAAATACACATAGGTAAGTACATTTTAAATATGAATGAGAATATGAAGCACAGTTTTTTATCAAAAGAGAAATTAAATAAAAAGTTTAGAAGACATGTCAACGTTCAGTGAGTCGACTATTAACGCCAAATTAGCTTATTGAGCATGGATCTTATGTAGGCGGTCGACGGTGGCACAATATGGATATGCCATTTTTAAAAATCAATACTTACAATATTTTTGTTTGAACGCGCTAACTGCGAGCTATCAGCCTGATTTGAAAACTTCTTTCTGCATTTCGTAGCTCATATTTCTTAAGGAAGATTGTAGGCTATTCAAGAGTAAATTAAAGGTTATAGCCGACCAGTCGCCTCCGCACCCGAACCTCACCGCATCCCCTCGGTATTCTTTGGAATTCTATGAAGAAACGCTCACTACATCAACTTCATAACTTCACCTGATAGCCGCTTCGCAAGCAAAAGGCGATGCGGTGTGGGTGGCGACTGGTCAGCTATAACCTCAAGCGGCAAGTGAAAACGCTGAGTACAGCTAGTGACAAATATGTCGATAATAACAATTCAAAACATAATTGCTTAGCGATCATATTAGCTACACTGATCTTTTCATATCTTTTACTGCAATAACTAGCGCTAGAATACATTTCTCTTATTTTGATAATTATATACACCAGCTGATTTATGCCAAATTAAGATAGTAAATACAAGCTAATTTTGTTAATTAAACAATAAATCATTCAGAATAGTAACTTTGCACTACGGTTTTAGTCATATCCATAATAACATTATCGTAACGGTGAAACAACTCCATATCAACGGATCTAATACATCAGATCCGATTTTCTACTCGAATGTTTACAACTGTGTTACAATTTTGTATCGTAAAATTTTATTTCCTTTTATTATTATTAATTAATTTAACTAAAACTAGTTTAGGGACCTAATAAACGTGGAAAACAGGATGAAATCAATTTCGAAATAGTAGATATCTTGTCTTGGTATGGCAAAACTATACGCAACCGACTATACTGATACGAGTAGTTCGGTGCCACTTAGAAGTTTCGATATAAAATGACGATGTGCCCAATGGTGTTCAAAGTATGTAAACCTAAGCTAAAGTTAAAAAAAATGCGCTCTCGTTAGAATCATTGACACTTTATTTGATTTCCCGACAAGAAGTACACAACCAAATATGTGAAATCGAATCCTAGTCATTGACAGGTTTTTGTATAATAAGTACTTTCTATTTGTTTTCCATTTTTTTTTTGTTCCTTTTTCGAGTAAGTAGGTACCTAATTATTTTTCTATTTTCACTTGAGCAGAGCTCGGTCTCCCAGATATTTTGTAAGTGAAGCGATTGTTCAATCATGTCAACATTTCTGGATATTGAAATATTGATGAAAGTTCACTCCGATTTAACGACATAAGGCGTCATGAACGGACACCACATTTGCTGAATCTTCCGACACTCCTTGGGCAGTGCGTTGTCAGGAAGTAAATGTGCTGGGTAGATGACTTGTGCCCGCGGTTTGCTGAACTTCATATCATCGTAGTCCACTCCGTGATTTATCCAGGTTACTGAGAAACCTGTTCCTGGAAAAGAAGAATTATTTTTTGATATCATTTCGATCATTGTCAATCTGCCTGCCTACTATGTGGGGTCCGCACAACAAGTTTTTCTCTTCGTTCGATCTGGCTTTAATACACTCATTCTAATGTCAAACATACTAATTTCCTCTTGCTCTAGTGTTGGCCGTGTTGGCCGAGTGTGATAGTAGCCAAAAGGAATAGAGTAGAATAGAATAAAATAAGAATGTATTTGGATAACACAACATAGCAAAGGGATATAGTACCCCGATTTTCGTTCCAATTCCGCCGCGTTCTAGTCCGATTTTTCGTTTCGGAAAATGTATACGCGCAGTACCTTTAAACATCGCGAGGAAACCCGTATTTACGCCCTGCAAGTTATGACGTTCTCTTTCCTGTGGTTAAGGCCGATTTAGCTGAGAGGATGGTTCAGACCAGGTGCTGGGCGAGCCTACACCGTTGCAACAATGCCCCAGGCATTACATCGTCTCTTTAAGTGTAGACGGCAGGTATAAGGTCTTTGGTGTAGACGGTATAATAATCAAAGATGTATAGTCGTATTGCTCATTATACGGACTAAAGTGAAGGAAAAAATGTCATTTTTCCTTCAATTTTGACATAAAACGTATCAAAACTAATCAAAATTGAAGGAAAAATGACATTTTTTCCTTCAATTTTAGTCCGTATAATGAGCAATACGACGACATAATTTCCATTGCATTTGTGTAAGTAATTTAGTGTCAAACAGTAAGGTCTTTGGTGTCAAATGATGGAAACAAACACTCACTATCATAATTATCAATCTTGTCAGGTCTGTGTGTGCCTACAGTGTAGAACCTCAACTTCTTCACTGCTTCAGCGTATTCCGGGCATCGGCAGCGGTCCATTGTAATTGTAAATGTTACAAAAATAAAAAGCACTCAAAATATTTTTTTGGACATCAAGGTGAAATGACAAAATGTTGTAGTAGTTTTTTTTTGTTGATAGTTGATAGGTTTTATTGCAAATAATTTTTTTAAAGTAGTTTGTATTCCGATAATTTATTTATGTTTGGTAAATAATCTTTTGTGTAATTTTTATCGTGAAATCCTATCCTAAGGCTGTATCCCCAGTAGGCAAACCGTGAGCGGCCGACTGAGTTTGCAGCGTATCGGTTTAGTATACCATTCCATATATTTGAAATGGAGTGTCCACAGTTTGCTAGGTTTGCGCTCACTGTACGCAGTTTGCAGCGTAACGCTGCAAACTAGCAAACTGTGGACACTCCATTTCAAATATGGAAGAACGTACTAAACCGATACGCCGCAAACTCAGTCGGCCGCTCACAGTTTGCCTACTGGGGACACAGCCTAACGTGATCATGTTTCTTTTTTCATTTAATTTTTTAATATCGAATGAGGTTTTCAAAAAGAAAATGGAAGCTGAATAGTTTGTAAAAAATTGAACATGCTTTTTTTGGAATTTTTGTATTAGTCTGAAATTAGAATTTCTACTCTAATCTATCGTAAAACGTCGTTATTCGTAAAACGTACGACGTCTATCCGGTCACTGGTCAAAGTCGTACCTTCTCGTATTTTCTGTGTAACTTAGCAGACAGCTAACCTTGACTCCATCGCTCATCCACCTCGCAAGTACAGCCAAAGGGTCTTTTTCATATCTCAATAAAAATATAGGTAGCCAAAGCTTACACCTCCAATTGTCGGCGTAGTAAAATCAGTCACAAGTTGTAAAACTCGCCATAACCTACCCAATATATCGCCGATATTATTCGCCAAAGCAAAAAGTTGAAAAACCACTTTACGACGGGATTGTAAACCTGGGAGCGTATTCAGGCTATCGCGAATGGCTTTAAAGCCTTGACCAAACCAAAGCGTTCAGCTAACGTCCGCGGTGGCGTGCAAGGTGGCGATTTGTTGTCCAATCAGAGGACGCATCGTGTCACCGATGATGACAATCAGAGGACGTTAGCTGAACGCTTTGGTTTGGTCAAGGCTTAAGTTATGTCAAACTAGCTGCTGCCCGCGGCTCCGCTTGCGTGGTACCCGGATAAAAAGTAGCCTATGTTACTCTCCAGCCCTCCAACTATCTCCACACAAAAAATCACGTCAATCGGTCGCTCTGTTTTGACGTGAAAGCAGGACAAATAAACAAACAAATAAACACACTTTCACATTTATAATATCGGTACGGATAACCGTGATCGAAGGGTGTACCTATTATTAAAAAAAACCAGGCAAGTTCCGAGCAATTCAGTAAACAGTTCATAAAAGAAAACAAGCCTTTGATTCGATTCCTTTCCATAGGATTTGACTTTATAGATACAGTAGTTTCGTCGTGGCCATCTCTGGTGACGAAGTTTTTATGCCGCCTAAAGGCCTCCGTCATGGCTTAAAAACTTAAAAGCCGGGACCGCCAACTTAACATGCCCTCCGAAGCACGGAAGCGATCACCCATCCAAATTATGACCGCGCACAAAGCTGCTTAACTTCAACGACCAATCAAGAACGTCTAAGCATGCTACGCCACGACCGCTTCATAGATTGAGAAGTATCACCGAAAATAAAGCCAGGCCCCTAACTACATCTGTTTTTCTGGTTCGTCAAGGCATTGGCCACGAAGAAACAGGAGTAGAATAACCCAGCTCTTAAGGGACCGGCGTCAGGCGAATTGTCCATACGAACGTTATACCAAAAAATTCAAAATTTGAGCCTATTATTCATATTTAATTGTCAAATTAGCACGGCTTTAGAGAATGTTTTATTCTTATCATTCTTATGACAATCAAAAGTGATGGCAACTGATTTAACAGCCGGAGCTCTAGGAAGTTTGTAGGTAAATAACGAGGTAAAGTTATTATAGTTATTAACTCTATAGTCTACGTAACTGTGATATCCAATAGTTAACATCGTAAGGTGTAGTGATGAAGTGGTGAGCTGATACAATGTTGAGGCAGTAGGTGTCACATACATTTCTTTTTGTAAGTTACTGGTGACCCGCCCCGGCCTTGCACGGCGTTTCTGTTGATCCAATCGCTACTATTTCACAGGATCACTCACTCAAGTAACCTGAAGATCGTTTAAAAGTTTTATCAAAATCTGATACGCCGTTTTGGAGTCTACCAGTACAGTTACAGTATAATCACTGCCCCCCCCTTCCGTAAAAGAGAACAATAACAAAAAATTTTGGGCTTATAAATTTCTAACATCTTGTAAGTTTCTTCTATAATGACTTCGTTTTAGAAATAATCCGCATTTTTTAAATTGAATTCAGTTCAAATTATCATTTATTCAGTAGGACCGACCACTAGGATCACTCTGAATCGTCTTAAGAGCTAGGTGATTCTACTCCTGTTCTTTCGCAACGAACACCGTGAAGAATCAGCCAAAGTATCGGGCCTAGCTACAAACTACAAACACGAAAAATCACCGAAAAGAATTCGGTGATTTTCCGTGTTTGTTAGGTACGCTGTCTCACTGTATTTTAAAGAACAGGAGTTCAATCATCTTAGTTCTTAAGATAATTCAAAAGTACTACTAAATAAATGTTTTTTCAGTCTTAATTTTACCCTATCCATCAATGAAAACGTACTCAGCATTTTCTTCGAATTCGATTATGACCATGATCATAAAACATAATCAAACTTGGTGTAGCGTTAAATCTTGGTAGCAATATAGTTCCAGTGTTCAGTGTTTACGAGCGTTTTGCCAAATGAGATTTTATCTTCGCTTTTTTCTTTTTTACCCGACTGCGCAAAGCAAAGGAAGGGTAATGTGTTTATCAGTCTATGTATGTATGTTTGGATGTTTCTATGTGGCACTCTAGAGGCCAAACGCGTGGACCGATTTTGATGATTCTTACGTCAATCGATTTGTCTGAACCTTGGGAGTGTTAATAAGGCATGACAGTAATCAAAATTCACCAGTGCCACCACCAGACGCCTTAATGTCAAAATTAAAAAAATCAAAATCGTCACACCATGTCAAGTGGGGTATCGTTGAATAGGTATTTCAAAATCAACTTTATGTTTCTTTTACCATTTTTCATTTTAAGTAATAGTTTAGGAAAAATAACGGTTTAAAGTTGATTAATAATTATTCTCGCTATGGATGTTTCTATGTGGCACTCTAGAGGCCAAACGCGTGGACCGATTTTGATGATTCTTACGTCAATCGATTTGTCTCAACCTTGGGAGTGTCACTAAAGATATGACAGTAATCAAAATTCACCTGGGCTACAACCAGACGCCATATTGTCAAAATTAAAAGAATCAAAATCGTCACACTATATCAAGTGGGGTATCGTTGAATAGGTATTTTAAAATCAACTTTATCATAACTAAAAAGTGTTAAATAAAAAAATATTTAAAAAAAACAAAAACCCGACTGCGTCAAAACTAAAAAGAAAAAAACAAGCCTGCAAAGAATTACTCACAGTCGGGACCCATAACATTGGGAAGATTTGATTGGTAATAAAATGAATGGGTACCGACTGTGAGTAATTCTTTGCAGGCTTGTTTTTTTCTTTTTAGTTTTGACGCAGTCGGGTTTTTGTTTTTTTTAAATATTTTTTTTTATATCTTCAGTGCGATTCAGAGCGTCTCGTAATGTATTCCAAATTCGGAAAAAGTAGTTTCTTCGCTGGAAATCCGTCAACTTTCCGACTGAAATCATCGAATCGGTTGCTAATTCGGAAGTCTGAATCAGGATACAGGTGACCTAAAAGTTTCTTGGAAATAGTTAGCCATTAGGATCTCAAACTTTACATCTTTACTAGATGATTTATACAGTGTCAAGAGGCAATCTTTGCCTACTCTTAACGGGACACTGTAGTGCCTAGGACAATGTTGAGATGGAGTAGGCTTACCCAGCACCTACACCATCCTCTCAGCTTAACCGGCCATATCCACAGGAAAGTCATGGTCAATACGTGTTATCTCAAACGAACTTACTTATAAGCTCTATTTCTAAAATTTCTCATTTCATACAGAATCTTCATGAAACCGGAGCTTTATAATAGCTTTTGCATTGTTCATTTACGACGGATTGCTGTACTTATATTGTTACTTGATCACCGGTAAATTAACTCTACCGATATTGCCAGTAAATGTAAGATTAAAGCTATCATTTTCTTGTGTTTTTGAAATTTATTAATTTTCTAGCAATTATTATTAATTTTCAACGTAACTTTCAAAACTAAATAATTTCGCAAGATCCAAAGCAAAAGGTTGCCAATCCTTTATTCTTCAATAGTCAATAGTCACCCAAATACAATTTAAAACACATTTTATGCATAACTGCATTCTTAACGGTTCCCTCCACTTTGTTTCTTACAAAAACTTAATGATTCAATACAAAAACAAATTATTATGTCTTCATTATAACGCGATTGTTGACAAAAGAGTCGTCAGAGCACGAATTATTGCGAAGTTCCCCACCTGTCCTTATTTAGGGTTGATAATTTGATTGCCAAATCCATCTGGCGATTTAAAAAACATTTAGATCGTCTTGATACAACGTATTTTATGGTTCTAATTAAGATAGGAATAGTTTTAACTGTTTTTAGTTTTATGATACTTAATAGATCGAATGGTTTTTGCTTTGATAAGAGGTCATAAGATTTCTAAGCGAAATAAAAAGCATCTATAGATCTCGTTTATAGCTTGGGAGTCATAAGTAATCGTTCGCGGTCAGAAATTCAGATCAGCGGAGCTAAAGTGGCCACTTTTGATGAAACATCAGATTTTTCATCTAATAAAGCATTTGATAAAACATCTAATTTTTCATCAAATGTTTCATAGATGCTTCATATATGAAGCATTTATGAGGCATCTATGAAACATCTATGAAACATCTGATGAAACTAATTTTTCATCAAAAATTTTCATAGATGTTTCATATACTTATATCTCTTCGGTGAGTAAGGTTATCAGACCTCTGCGGGGACAGCTGGTGGAGCAGTCTTGTCCATTGTGTTGTCGGCGCAGTGATTCCTCTTTTAAAGGGTCAGCAGCGCGAGTGTGACTCCTCTGGTGTCGCAGGCGTCCATAGGCTACGGTAACCGCTTACCATCAGGTGGGCTATATGCTTGTCTGGTACCTTTGTATTATAAAATAAAAATGTCTACTGGGTTGCACGTAGCTAAGGCTAGCCCAGGACCGAAGCGAATGGCTGATACGAAGGGATGCCCAGCAGATAGATAAAATAAGAGCTGATGATATTGATGATGTCTACACTACGGAGCACATCAGTTTTCTGCCAAGTAAAAAGATATCTTCCCGGTTTTAAGAAACACGTTTCAATTTAAGTAGAAAACCGTTTTTCTCATTACAGTAACTCTTGGAATCTTGGATCCATACATCTGTAATATCTATAGATTAGATTCTGTCGATTCCCGGAACAATCTGCCGACTACTGATCTAGCCTTCCCCATTAATGGCAATACGTTTGCCATGACCAGTGGACCTTACGACACGGGCAAAGGGTTCTATTTAGATTGTTAAATTCGTGGTCATTACAAGCGCGGCCTGAAAGAAGAATCGTAAAGGTAAAAGTAATTTGCATCCGAGAGCCATTCGGCGACAACAGGCGTGAAATGGCGTATTGGCGGGAGCTTGCACCCTTAGGAAACGTCGTAAATACAAATTGCTACGAACAAATTAGAACGCTAATTTTATGGCATTAAGGTAATAAATCGCGCGGCGTTCGGTGATTGTTTTACGACTGTTTTACGGTAGCGTAGGTTTAAATAGGCTGTGGCTAGGAATGGGGATTAAATGAGATTGGTTAGGAATTGACCTGGTTGACTATTACCAGTAGAAAAATGTCTTGACTGTACTTGTCATTTAGTATTAAAGATACATAAATACATACATAAACTCACGCCTGTTTCCCATCATAGGGGTAGGCAGAGACCACAGATCTCCATTTGCTACGATCCTGACACACTTTTTTCGCTTCATTCACTCTCATCACATTCTTCATGCAATCTCGTTGGTTTAGGATACTCTTGACCTGGCCTTTTTTCAATAATTCGCCAATTTGGAAAGCCGGCGTTTTTTCAGAGAAGATGCTGGTCTGACCAAAACAAAATTGCGTAATAATAGAGCGTTCTATTAGATATTTAGGTTGTCTTAATGCTCAGCAGTGTCCTCAGCCTATATTTTTAATCAACTATTCACTATCAATGATTGTCTTTGTCGAATTATTAAATTTATACGTCCATCTTCCAGGTCAAGCTGGGGTCAACCAGCTAGGAGGT
Organism: Camptogramma bilineatum; assembly: GCA_958496255.1. Classification (NCBI taxonomy): domain Eukaryota; kingdom Metazoa; phylum Arthropoda; class Insecta; order Lepidoptera; family Geometridae; genus Camptogramma; species Camptogramma bilineatum. The sequence goes on along the minus strand of OY292473.1, from coordinate 5,087,988 downwards.
GTCTTCGTCAACGGCCGACCGCTGCCCGACGGAGTCCGCAAACGTATAGTGGAACTGGCTATAATGGGAGTCAGACCCTGCGACATCAGCAGACAGCTCCTGGTCTCACACGGCTGCGTGTCCAAGATCCTGACGAGATTCTATGAGACGGGGTCTATTAGGCCCGGTTCTATTGGCGGGAGTAAGACTAAGGTAAGATTCGCTTTTGTTCCTTTAAAAGTAAGTTCGTAGGAGCTAGTGTCCAACTCTGGTGACGGAGTTTTTGGGCCGCCTAAAGGCCTCCGTCATGGCTTAACGACTTTAAAGCCGGGACCCTATAATATTTTAGGTACCTGCCTGAACACACCAAAAAAATTATGCGATCACTTTTAAAAGTTAAAAGGTTTTTTTTAATTTGATCAGCATTGCCATCTAGCTTGGTAATGCTGCCAGTGTCTTGGGCACGCTTCCGACTGGCAGTGGTTTGGATCAGTTAAGCCACCTAAGGATCATTGGAAACGATCTATAGGTAGCTCAACTGGTTCTTATTGTATTTATAATGTTATGTAAATATACATATTTTAAACTTTCGCGACTTGAACACATTTTTAAATTATTATTAACGGGACTTAAGAGGCCTGCGACCGGCGAATTTCTATAAAAACGTAATACTGAAATCATTTAAAATTTAAGCATATTTTTTATCAGTTTATGTTGTTAGATTAAGAGAGTAGGTATTTATCTAGGTTCCTGTTAAACTTTTGTTCCGAAAAACTTACCTAAAAAGAAATGTAAGCATATTGAATTGAAATCTTTGTAGGTACACTAAAAATGGCATTTTTTCTTTTCATTTGTTCTATAGTAAGTTTTTTGGAACAAAAGTGTAACAGGAACCTAGATAAATACTGCCTGTATCCAAATAATCACATAAAGTGATAAAAATATGCTCAAATTTTAAATTATTTTGGTATTACGTTCCTAGGTAAGTAGGTACGTTCGCCGGTCCCTTAATCGCTAATAATAATAATTAACCGTTAATAATAATTTAAAAATTATGTAAATATGTAGTAATAGTTAGTTTCTGTTACATTTTTGAATCATTGAAAATAAAAAAGGATACAATTAAGTAATTAGGTAGGTACATGCGAAAGAGAACTAGCTACCCACAACACAGGTTCTCCTAGTGTGGGAGCTAGGGCACTCTAACATCGTTAGAATAAGTGTAACCAGTTTCTTATTAGTATAGCATTTACTTACCTGTAATACCTACTTGTTTACTTGTTTTTTATGGAACTTTTTGTAAAAATTTTTGTTACATACCCTCTTTTGTGTAAACGAAAATAAATACTTTATACTTTATACTTATACTTTATACATAACTTTTGATAATATATTTCAACATATTAAAAAATAAGTTATGTTTTCAAACTGATCGCAAACTTTTTTTTATGTGTAAGTACCTATGTCTATGTTAATCAATTCAGGATTCGAATTCAATTCATCAATGAGTTTTCGTTAAACTATGCCTAAGCAAAAACTTGAGTTCTTAATGGTGAAAAAAAAACATGCGTAGTAAGCTCTAGGTAAACTCGTAGGTAAAACATATTAACCGTGTCTTTCCAGTAGATGAGAGTGGTAGAAATGGTGATAAAACTCTTCATTAAAATACAGTTAGCTTCACACATATTAACCGAGGATTTTAATTGAAAAGGCCTATTTAGGATGGTTTAGTGCTTGACTTGGCGCAGTGCCCACCTCAATAACGTCAAGCATCAGTATCCCGTTAAACATAAGTGTAGGTTGTCTCTCTTAACTTATAAATCATCTAGTAATAGTAAAGACCAACGCTTAGAGGCACGCAAATCCTAAGATATGCATTTATGCTTTTAATTATACAATAGAACATGAGCACACTATGGAATAGTTAAGATTTCACAAGATATTTTATAAGACAAAAAATATTTCAACTGCATTTCAATCATGTTTTCTAAGCCGTTTACGTATACATAAACTCACGCGTGTTTCTCATCATAGGGGTAGGCAGAGACCACAGATCTCCACTTGCTACGATTCAGACACATTTCTTTGGCTTCATTCACTCTCATCACATTCTTCATGCAAGCTCGTCGGTTTAGGGTACTCTTGACCTGGCCTTTTACAATAATTCGCCAATTTGGTCCGTAATGTGCGCCTAGGTCTTTCCCTCCCGAAGCCGTAAAATTTTTGATACATGGTTGTTGCAGCTGAATCACAAATATAAAAGTTTGTGTAGGATATTTGGATGTCTCAATTACGCATTGAAGTGTAAACATACTAGCGACCCGCCCCGGTTTTGCACGGGGTTTCTACTGATCCGATCGCTACCAAACTTCATAGGATCACCCGTTGGGCTAATCTGAAGATTGCCTGAAAAAATGAATATCGTTAATGCCGTTTTGAAGTCCAGAGGGAACCTACACACATGACACACAGATTTCCACATAAATAGATTAGAATAGCTATTTTTTTATGAAGCGATACCCCAGAAGGGGGGAGGGGGAAGTTGTTTTTTAATATGGATGATGGGAAAAGTATGAATTTTAATTAAAAAATGCGTTTAATGTGCTACGAGGCCTTGACCACGTCCGAATGCTTGATTGGTCACGGTCAAGCAAGTCATGTGAGTGGATTTAGGACTTTGATGGTCTAGGTCTAGGGGTGATTGATCTAGGGGGGGGGGGGGGCAACTGCCCCTCCCTGCTCCCTCCTGGCGATGCCCTTGCGTAAATAGTATATTCTTACAAACACAACAATCCCGTTACATTTCTAATGGTCAGTCAAATATACAGGGGAATTTGAAACAGTGGATTGTTGGTACAGACTATTTCGTCGGCAAATCGATCGGGTCACGGCGGCAATCAGTAATTATAAACTATAAAATTAAACCGGCAACTTTCGGCTTCTTGATGTGGCCTTTCGACACGGTCACGGCCTGAATGGGTGATGAGGTTCCGTATAGATATAGAATAATAAGCTTTTGATTTCACTAATTCTTTGACCTGGCTTTGCGGCCCCCTCAAAAGCCTGGCACCCAGAGAACAAATGCATCATGTGCACTGAACGCGATTGTGTATATTGTTTAAAAGAGGATTGAAGTCGCTGTGATTGTTACTGAAAATAAATCCGTACCCATATTATAAGTAAATGTGAAAGTGTGTTTTTGTTTGTTTATTTGTCCTGCTTTCACGTCAGAACAGAGCGACGGATTGAAGTGATTTTTTGTGTGGAGATAGTTGGAGGGCTGGAGAGAAATTAAAAAGTGCATTTATGTATAAAGTTTTGTAAGGTTTTTCTATTCCTCATAGAGATCTCTAACATCAAGTCCGGTAAGCATTCAGCCGACCTCACTAAATTCGGTACGCCAATAAAAGAACCATTTGTCCGTACAGACAGACGCCGACCAAAAATTGATTACAACAAAATACGTAGGAATCACCGATACGTTTATTGGTGCTGTTATGGGAACGTTTAATTGACTACTAATAGCCCAGTCAAATTAGGAATTAACCTCGGAATGAGAGATAATAAGCTGAATTTTCGTATATACTTTCATTTAGGCGCCCTAAAAGTTGTCTCAAAAGTCTCATAAAATCTCGTGTCTGCGTCTTAAGTTATTCAAGGTCAAAGGTAAAAAAAATAGTTTTTCGCGAATATCTCGCTTGCTATTGGTCCAGTGATGTTAACATCTATTATGAAGTTGTAGAGCTTAAAATTTGCGACCAATTCATAAAAAAAAAATTCCATGCGCTCAACCGTTTTTGCGATACAGGGCCGTGAGCGCAAAGCGTTCAGTATGTGTATTTCAAAAACTATACTTCCTAGAACAAAAATAAAAACTATTTCGGAATGTACAAATTAAGTCCTTTCACATGACACCCCACTCAATATATCTGTGTAACTTTTATCTTTTTTACCCCCTTGAGATCCCAATATCTTTACAACCCCTCCATCGATTACGCTCATATGCTCCTCAGAAAATTTCCATAGCACAAACTAGTTATCTACCAAGTTTCATGCAGATTGGATTAACGGTTCGATAGTTATGCGAGAACATAAAAATTACAAATACAAACATACAAAGCAAAATCGTAAGATCTTAGCTCGCTTTGCTCGCTTGGTCGATAATTAACTGATAAATAAAACAAATTATTCAAAATTCAAGGTATTCACAGATATTCACGTTTGACTTTGCGTTACAGTACCTACGCGCATGGCTGAGCGCTGCGCACTCACCCTACTCTATCGCGAAAACGGTTGAGCGCATGAAAGAATGTTTTAAACAAAATTTGTCGCAAATTGTATGCTCTACAATTTTATAATAGATGTTAACATCATTGGACCAATAGAAACCGAGATATTCGTGAAAAACTTTTTTTTTATCTTTGACCTTGAATAACTTATGACGCAGACACGAGATTTTATGAGACTTTTGAGACAACTTTTAGGACCTCTAAATGAAGGTATATACGAAAATTCAGCTTATTATCTCTCATTCCGAGATGAAGCCCTTTTTTATGCTAAGGTGACTGGGCTATAATCAACTTTTTTTGAACGCCTTGGCTTGTAGTAACTATGATGCAATCTTTGTCGACAGTAGAAGCTCTGCTTTAATCTGTGGCACGGCTCTACGAGACTTCTCATAGAAAGTCTCGCCCAGTAATAACTGGGTATATTTTTTGGCAATAGATATTGCGGCTCCATTTGTTTCAATGCGGCTTTGAGGAAAATAATTCGAAGTTGAAATTAGCGCGGTAGACATATTCTTTCAGATGTTTTTAGGTATTTTAAGGTCCTTTAAAAACCTCTTAGGGGTAGTCAGAGCTTTGCCCAAGCCCAAATCCATATTTTGTACTTAGGTACTTACTTATATCCACATTTTGCGAAAGTTAGCATTCCATAAGTGAAAGGTTGCGAGCCATCGACGCTATTAGAAAATTAAAGTAATTTCTAAATCTTTATGCAAAATTAAAATTTGAAATAAACCCTATTGCACTGTGAAGACATGGTATTGAAATAAAAGTTAAAAAGCTTGTTTATTCAATTTTCTGCAATATTTTTATAAGACTGAACTCTAAATTATGTAAATCTATTCCTTAATTTTATTGGCGCTACGTGCTACATTATGTTAGTCGGTAATCGTTTTATTTCTCTACTAATGACTTATGTGAGAAGGATTTTGCTAGAAACCTATACCTAAATTAGAAATAAGTTAAAATTTTCAATTTTATAATTTAATAACATATTGTATGTATCCTCAACATTTGTATCCTCAATACTTTGCTGTAAACTCTAACCCACTTACTTATAAAAGATGTTTAAATTGAACACTGGTTAAACAACGTCCTGTGACGACAAAGAAAAAGACAGGATGTTGTTTAACCAGTGTTCAACTTTAAACATCTTTCATAGGTAGGGGGGTAATTGTTTAGGCTTTACTGTGAACCGTTAGCACGGCAGAGGAAACTTATAGTCAAGGGTGAACCAAATTTGTTCTGTTGACTAATATCGAGCAGCAGGCCGTAGTTATTAAAAAAAACCTATTGCTAATTATTAAAATTATATATTTACTATTTAAAAAATAGGTGTAATATTACGTAAATAATATTAAGTTATGTAATATTAATAGGAAGATTTCGTTTATACAATCACTTTGCTATGGCAGGTATGTAGGTACCACACTACAGGTCGGTACTTTTTAATTGCATTAATTGAGGTATCAAAACCGATACCTCTTGTAATTGATGAATCAATAAAACGTAAATTCATGCACAAAATAATTAAGCAGAGAAGGAATTTCGTTGTAAATGTTTGATTGGCCGATTCGACCGGACTTTATAAGGTTAAAACCATAATTTTGAAGGCACCTAAATTATTATACGATTCGGTGTATCGGAATGAACCAAATAAAAATTTACACCGATTTTCCTTATTATGTTTGTACCCAGAGATTTTTAGCTAAATATTAGATTTCCAATTTCATTTGTTCTACGAGTTTTACTGTAGTGCAAGAAAGACAAATAAGTACATTAGGTACCTACTTACCTAGATAGATTTTATACTTATCGAAAATTCGAAATATTATTTTTCTCTTTTAAAATGTTTTTATAAATATCTAAATTTAATGCTAGAACTTAAAAAAATAATGAAATAAGGCTTTCTTTTAGATATATCTAAGTATAACAAATTGTTTTGTAAGCCCAAGATCTATAGAATTTTAGTCAATCTCCTTTGGCTTCTTTACTCTCGATTGTGAAATGTATATCGAAATCTCCCAAAAGCGCCCTAGTCGAACTAATCGCTAGTGTGGGAAAACACGACATAGGAGCGTTTAGACCGACAAATATTATTTATACCTACATTTACTGCTACACCACCGCTACAAATAGCGAAAACCTCCGATTTCACGCCAAAACCAATCAAAGACGAATTGAAGTAAACGGACACGCTTTTTCTAATAATCGGTGATCGCTACAGAAGCATTTATTCCGTGTAATATAGTAAAATCACCCGGTTTAGCTTCTAGAAATTAAGCTTAATAACTTTGAGGTTTTCGTTCGTTAAAACTAAACTTTCATTTGAAAGTCTTCGGTGAAATATTTGACGTTTAATGGTTTATGGTGAAATTGGTTTTTAATTGTAACAATCTTGATTATGCAAAATAGAGAAGAGATCTTCTTATAAAGACTTGAGATAATTCACGCTCTTTGTAGCTAAACATTTCTAAATGTCGTTGGTTAGGTTTAGTTACTAGCTTTATTGAAGAAACATGAGCGAGCATGTGCGGTTATGCAGTAAACAAAGGCAGACGTGAACATTGACCAAGTCATAGTTTCAAAACTAATTTTGTGACGCGTGACGTTACCTTGTTGAATAGGTATTGATAGTCAATAAAAGGCGAAGAACATTTTGAAAAAATACATAAATGAAATATGATCATGACTGTATCCCCAAAGCGCGGTAGACATTCTCTCAGATCTTTGTTTTAGGCATTTTAAGAACATTTTGTATTTAAAAAAAAATAAGTAAGAGGCTACTCTTACTGTTAATGCGATTTTTCCTTTCACAGAAATTGAGCCTGTATCTCAGCCGACCATTTCGGCATAATAATTATTATTTCTAAAAATCTAGAATCAAAGACGAACACTTTAGAATTATCCCAAAGCTCAAATAATAAAGAAACCTCCAAGATTTGCATCCCGATTTTATGACCATAAGTTATAGCGTTTATGATGGATAACCAGTATTTATGGTCAAATGGTCATATGGTAGTATTATGGCAGTAATTAGAGAGCCGACACAGCCTCTTTACGATGGGGCGGGGAGCACTTTCACACTGAATTTTAGTTAATACGATTTTATGGGTGTATTTGTTCTGGTCGGGGTTTGAGCTGTGATTTGTTTATAATTATACGATTATTTGGTGTAATAATGTATAATTTGACGATAAAAGAAACTCTTAGGAAAGGGTTTATGTCCTACTAAGTTCCGTTAAAATTTTTAATTTTTCATCCTTGTCCCATGCTTTACATGCCTAATATTTTTTCCAATATCTATATTTCTCTCATTGCACTCTATATACTTTCTTACGTTATAAATATGAATGTAGTATCCCTTTTGACACCAAAATACGTTTTTCACAGGCTCACAGCCTATTTTATAGCCTGTGACTGTGACTAATCCTAAATGTTCTTTGTTACATAGGTACCTAACTTCTTTACCATCCGTATTCCCATAATTGCTGGTTTTAACTATGTAATAATTTTGTGTGCAATAAAATAAAATATCTCCAATTCTCCAATGCTCTCCATAATTCTAGTTTTGTTTAATTCATTCTAATAAGGTGCTAGACCCAACCAGCGGAGTATTTTACTCATTCTCCTTTATATTGAGTGGCCATTTTCTCGGGGTTAACCCTGCCATTTTTTATGACCAATTAGGAACTTGTCGAGTCTTCGCGAACCAAATGACATTGTGTCAAGTAATTTGACGTTACAACAATTCTCGCTGAAAACAATAAAAAGTAAGTTACAAAGTGTGAATATACGTAAAACTGCCGGTGTACACGATGTTTTTAGTAAAATAGGTACCCAGGTAGGTACAAGGTGAAAAACAAGAGCTTAGAAATAAAATTTGCTCAAAAAGACAAGCTCTAATGCCAAATACTATACATGAATTAAGTTACTTTCAAATTGGTAGGTAAGCAAAATGTGGATGCATGTAGCCCAATTTATTAATAAAATGTAAAATGAAAAATTATCACTACAGTATCCTAGGTACTCGTACATTCCTTCTTTAGGCATTTTTAGATCCTTTGAAGATGTCTAAGTGGTATGTCCTAATTATGTGTTTGAACATACCTCTGACTACCCACTTTATTTGGTACTTACATATATGCCAACATTTTGCAGAAATTTACATTCCATACGTGACAGTAGGTAGAGCTCTGTGGTAGAGCTCATAAAGAATTTATTTTTTTCGAAACGAAAAACCCATTTTCGGCTGGATTTCAACACGGCTCTTGTATTGAAATAGTTCACAATTAAAAAAAAAATCATCCGTCATTTTGAAAGGGATTTTTTTGAATTATGCTAACGAATAAAAACTAATTTTCTTTGCATTAGTCGAAACATTGACAAAAAAATATACCTACTTAAACTTAATAATTCTACCGATGTGCCTTCCCAAACTAAAACTTATTAATAAAAAGTGCCGCAACCTATTAAAAAATGAAACCAAAAAACCGTCCTTGCATTCCAACCGCCAGATCTAATACAAGATACCACAAATGAGCGTTCATAAACCGCTCACAAGGGTAAAAACAGGGTAAAAAAACAATATAAAATGACCCTCCACACAATTCGATGTATTAACATGTTATTTAGATAAACGGTGTCGCCCTGTGTCCACAAGGAATTGCATTTAATAGGTAATTCGTGCACCGTGTACGTGTAATGAACACGGCTGTGACGTGTGAAATTATTGTTTGCGCATCACATGGAAATTGTCCGTATTCATGACTGTTTTTAGAACAAAAAAAAATCTTGTATTCATGTCCATTTTTTTACGAAATAATCACTGTTAGAATTTTTAAATAATCTCACAACAGTCTCTACCCCATTTCGAAAACTAAGAACTTACAAAATGTTTAATCATGGTCTTTTTAAAACTGTTTTCAAATCTTTGCAAAAGATTCATTTATTCAATATTCATTAGCCGAAAATTGCCATAGCTATGAGGTATGTTACCTCTATGACAATGCAATATAATAATGACAATGAGCTGAGCTAAAAATGGAGTCAAGGGCTTTTTAACGGATCTCTAGAAAATAGTCAGATTGTGATGAATCTCGGGATTTATGCTATGTAGGTACTGATGATAATCATTCAGCTGATGTGATGATGGAGTTAGGTGCTGAAGCATGAAGAAAACATCAATTTTCAGGTTCATTTGAAAACTAACCCTTGAGAAGCTCAGAATAACCTACAAATTAAATAAAAAATCTATGAATATAAACAACTTATTACGTAGGTACTGTTTTAGTATTGAAAAAATTACCGATAAGGATCAAGCCCTCCATGACATGCTAAGGTGACATTAACAGCTTTGTCAAACAATATAACGTGGCGGCATCTAATATTCATATTTGTCAGAACTGGGGATATACCTAGGTAGGAAATCGAATAAAATTAGTCGGCTAAAATACCCTCTAGAAAATAACCTTTAATTTCGATGTGTATTGGTTTAAAAAGAGCATTTCCAAAAATAGAAAATTGTTTTTTTGTGTACATAGGTGCCTTATACTTAATTACAAATTTGAAAAAATAAATGCGTAATTCCCATCTGATCATAGGGTAAATAATACCTACCTACTTAACTAAATCTAGACACAAAATAGATCACCACTCAGCGTGTGCTACAGTATAGCATAGAGCTTCTGTAGCGCTGGTTTTCTGTGGCGCCGCCGCTGGCGCTAAAAAAGCTCTACATCTATACCTACTAAAGTTGTCAAATGTCATAATTATAGACATGCATGTTAGACCAAACGATGCTGAAAAAAATCAACAAATCTACAAATAAATAATAATAAATTGCGGAGGGAATATTGCTTCTCCCTTTTTGGCTTTTAGACTTTTTAACAACACTATGTCAAAGACAAATCCTTAAAAAGCACAATTATAGACTCCATAAATATCCAGTCAAAACACGAGAGAGGAAGAGAGACGTGGCTTGACTACAATTTTCCAATTGTGTGTCAAATTTTCCAAAAACCCACAATTTTCCAGTAGTTAGTTTTGGTAGGTAGGTAATAAAAATATGAAACTTCAAAACTAAAGTTGGGCTCAGCGAGTTTGTTGCCCTAGTTCTTCACGGTACCAATTCGTCGCAACAGGAGTAGAATCACCTTGCTTTTGAGACGATTAAAAGTGATCGCATTGAATAAATATGAGTTTGACTTAAATAACCAAGTCTTAAACCGACCATCAAAATAATAAATAGTCCCTGGAATAATTTTCCATATTCATAAATGTTTCGCAAGCGATTGAGTTATCGCAAATGCGAATCGACAATACGGCTAAATCTTCGCAATCCCGATAAACTGTCCATATCGGCAATAATTTCCAATATGTTTTATAAACCAGCTTTACGGTATTAAGAAGCGAGTAATAATATTGACAATATAATCCAGAAATACACCATAAACCGAGCGTTATCGCTGCAAATCCTACTTAAGTTGTGAAAATCCCACGGCGCGACGTCAAAACGTCTGTTTGTGGACAGGTTACAATGAGCTGCAGGAGTTTGATGCACCCTGGCTGATTAATTCATAATGCACTCTTCCCAGTCAAGGGCATTCTGCCGCGCATATTACAAAAAACGCTCGCATCGGAATTTTGAAACTGATTTGACAACTGTAGTTTATCGACGACTGTTACGCACACACAATATCTCATCGCTAGAAAATAACGAAATAACCCACCGTACCACTGGGGGTAAAATCGGTGGTAAGGTGGGTTAGTAGTGAACGTAAACGGGGGTTTACCAATACTGAGCCACCAGCGAGGAACCCAAACTTCCACGAAATAACATCTATTTTTGAACTGTCTTCTCCCAACAGAAGTTGGTAGAGAGACCACAGATTTTCACTTGCTACGATACATTGAAACGCGACATATTTCTATCTGTTTCTGCTTGAAATCCATAAAACCGTTTAGCATTTTTTTGAAGTTTCATCAACATTATTTCTCTTATACCAGTGGAATCGGCCCTTTAACTACAAGGTAGGGATTGATGAATCACCTGGGTCCACCTTCTCATCACAAAACTAGAGAATTGTGAATATTTATTCTGTTTTAAGCTATGCAAAGATAGACTCGCGAGGTCTACAGTCTACAGCTCAATAAGCCATTAGTTCAATTCATTAAAGCAACTATATTGAACTGAAAATGACCACCAGTTCTTTGGCTCACTGTACCAAAGTCAATGGATTATCATTATTTAGAATCCTGGTATTACATATTGAGGTCTAGATGTCTTTCCTGCGGCTAAGGCTTACAAAAAGCAAGCAAGGTGAACAGGAAGCACAAAAAAAAGATTCCGACGAATTGAGAACCTCCTCATTTTTTGAAGTCGGTTAAAAATCGTGTACACCTTTTTCTTGTTTATTTGATCTCTACTGTAAAATAGCCTAGTACGTAAACATGTTTATAGGTTTTAAACTATTTTACCTGTTAGGCTTTCTACTATTTTATGACCAAGCTTAGCTTGTTCGGATGCGTCTGTGTAGTGCGTTGCTCCGGAACTAAAAGTACCTAGATAAATGTTTTAGTGAAGATACTGAACGGATATTGAACAGACTACGTTTTAAGCTGACATTACATCATGCTGAATTCAGTGCACTAAGGCTTGTTTCAGTCTTCAGCGTGTCACCGGTCGCGTCCGCGAGTTGACCATTCACAGCACAGAGAAATTAATTTTGACCATTCACAGCACAGAGAAATGTGCTGTGAATGGTCAAGACGCGACCAGCGACACGCTGAAGAGTGAAACAAGCCTATATGCTAGTTCATTCATAAATTAGTGCTCTGTCTCGCTCTTTGGCCTAAGAATTGCGGATTGTGTATCCTTCTTTTGCCGATGCTAACTGACTGAAGTTAGCAACAGTAAGCCTCAGTAAACGTAGAACAATACGCAATGCTTAGGCCAATGAGCGAGACGGAGCGCTAATTTATGAATAAACAAGCAGTTAACACACTGAATTCAGCATCGTCTAATGTCAGCTTTACGAACGAATTGATTGGGTTTCAATATTTTGTACGTGGTTACTTATTGTTAGGTAGGTATCTCAAAGTTTGAAACGGCCAGTATTCTTTAGATTATGTATATTAATTAAAAATTGCATCTAAAAGATTTACATTTTGTTAATTCGAATTCATAATATGTGGCGAAAAGTGATGGCAAATAATGTTTCTTTTAAAATAAACAAACAAAAAAATATGAGCAAGCTATGTACCGACATTAATCGTAATTCATCGGATTCCCGCCTTTTTCCATACTATTAAGCCACAGATAGCATACCCTTTATGACAAGTGACACTTGACAGGTGTCCGATGCTCCCATGACCCTACCGTTGACCAATCACACCATTACTGTTACAAATTACCCCAATTGTCTATGGAACGACCTAATTACAATCTAATTTCGAAATAAAGGGTTGTTTATTTTGAAATATCATTTGTCAAGATGCGCTTATCAGATTGTCTGCTCTATGGTACGGACTTATTTTCTATCGAATGGTAGATATTTTTTTGGTATTATCGGTCTACGGAAGTTCGAAATTTATTGTCATATGAACAAGATAAGGCAATCGGACCTTTGATTTAAAAGAAGAATATCTCATTAGATAAATTAAATTTAAATTGACCTAGAACGGTTTGATTTGTTGTGAGAAATTATCTAATTTGAGCGGATTTAAAGATATGAATTTGAACAGTTGAATTGGTTCGATTAGAATCTTCCCAAACGGTAGCGATCACTACTTTTTAAAGCCGTCGCGAGTCGTCTTGAAATCAGAAAGGGAATGCATTTTCACTGCAATAAATCTTGGGCAGACAAGGGACGTATATAAGGGGGGGGGGGGGTTAGGGGGTCCGGACCCCCCCTTAGCCCATTAAGTTCGGAGAAAACCTAGTCAATTTTTGTATTTTGGAACCCTTGGACCCCCCCTCCCCCTTAACAAAGATCTTTGGTATATTGGAACCTTTGGACCCCCCCCTTAACAAAGCTATAGCTACGCCCCTGGCAGACAAAGCAGAAGTATTAAAATATCCTCAAAATCACATTTGAGCGTGGTAGTTTTGAAGCGGTAGACATTATAAAGAACTATTATTTCCATAGTGTCTATTACTGATCACAAATCTCTTTCAATAAGCCAACTGTCACCTCGCATCCACACGTTGGGGCCAACGTTGGCCCCAATGCCTCTCACCAACGTGTGGAGCTGACAAAATTGCATTGGCCCCAACATTGGGGCCAACGTTGGGGCTGATTTTGCTAGATCCATACGTTGGCGAGTGACATTGGGACCAACGTTGGCCCCAATGTGTGGATGCGAGGTCATAGTAGTTTTTATATTCTCAGCTCGAAACGTCTTGCCAGCAGATTTTCGCAAATAATTACAGATTGTAGAGAAAAACATTGTTATTTTTAGAAGTTTAACCAATTATTGATAAAATAAGATGACATCCGTAATCTTGAATGGAATGTAACTTGTTGCTCTACTGCAACTACTGTTCGTCCTTGAGTTAATCGATTATATCCTTTCCACTTAGCTGGGTTCCGCTATTAGTATAGCTCCGTATAGTGTTAAATTAAAAAAAAAATTGAGACACTGCCTTTGTAGTTGTGCAGTGCAATGTAGTAGGTACTTACTTACTTACTTATTTCTTAAAGTGATCTTTATAATTTTACTGATTTTTTTATTTTTATTACGTAGAAAAAAACATCCTATAGAATAATGTGCTTCATACTTAGAACTTCTGGGCTTTATCAGAAAATGATTGGGAATAGATTTGGACTTGGAGCTACTACCACGAATCATTGGTTAATAATAAGAAGTTGATGATGATGAACTACAAATTAATGATCCATGATTCATTGCAAAATCATTTGTCATTTAAGAGATTGGTACCTGCGGGCGCAGATGCAAGTCTCGCTAATATCCTAGTCACTGGCTTCCGTGACTACCCTATAATTACATACACCGTACAATAATGACTTTTCGTGCCGAAAAAAAAGTCAACTAGACGATGCAGGTCAGTGCAGGTGTACTCAATAACTGTAGAAATGTCTTCCTCTTATTAATATCGAATCAATCCGTCATTAACTGTCCGTCTCACGCCCTCGCATTATCTTTCACCCCATCAGGAAGGTGGAAAGTCTAATAGAAATCCGTAATAAGAAACGCTAATCGTGCACGCGTTTGTACACAGTTACTGGTAGCCATTTTGCGGCGTAGCGGGCAAAAACTGATATTGGATGTGTCAAGGAATGATGGATGCGTGCGAGTGCGCAAAAAGCGACGCTTGGTGAACGGAACGGGCCGTGACGCGAGCCGCTACTGGCGCGCACGCAGCCAGCATGGTTTAATGGACACTTTTGAAAGCACTAGTAACTTTGATTTGATATTGGGAAACTTGCACGGAGAATAGGATTGATAATAAGGCGTTTGAGGGAAACTTGCACGAAGGAACAAATAGTTGATGAGATGATAGTTGATGATATCAAAATAGTAAGCAAATGGAATCCATATTCTTACAAGCGTTTATATTTATGTTGCTACGTATGTTTGTTCGGGAGAATCTTGAAACTGAATTTTGAAGCAGTTATCCTCAATCTATTCAGCTACAATTTGGCACACCTTGGTAGGTAATATCGATTTTTGGTGACAATGCAATATTTTGTTGACAGCGAGTTTGAGACACTGAGTTTGAACTTATCGAAACAACAATTCCAATTCAGGTAGGTAAGTAAGTAAAATATAAAAAACACGCTACCTTACTTAGGTACCTACCTTTGCAAATTATCCCTGAAATCGAATGCCACCAATTTCATTTAAATCGTTATAACTTGTACCAATTTCCGTTTTCTCATGGCATCTGTTTGATAGAATCAATCGCTCTGAGCAATTATCAAAACGCGTTTAGAAATCCATTACTACCTATAACTTTTTGCCGCCAAAACGTAACTTCCTTTCACGCGTGTGGTTTTAAAAATAATTATAGGAGTTTTAAGTAGCCTGTCAAAGTTAATGTGTAAATAGTAGGCTTCGATATGGGGGTGTGGTGGGCCCAGCCCGCGTTCAAGGCGTCAATTTTGGCGGGAAACTTATAATTACGCCATTAGATTCGATCGATACACTATCGAGAAAAAAACAAAACGCTCGAGCTTTGGCGCCCTTTTCTTTTTTTTTTAGGCTAGCGTGTAATTATTTTGATGCTGCTGTCAAAATATTACATTTGAACAGTTCAGTTGCAAAAATACCGTTAAAAATGTAACGCTTATCAAAAAAATACAAAACTCGATAATTATTTAATTTGTTTATTGAGCTAACCTACTACTGACTGTACTGGGAGAGTGTAAATAAAACAACCCTTGAACTATGTATGTAGGTAACTATATTGCACTGTACTTCACTCTGAGGTCCCTAATTTGCCAAAACGCAACGATAGCGCGCGCTAATCTTTCTGGTGGCGCCATCTAGTTCCGTTTACGTTACAAAAAGAGCAAAGGCTCCAACTTAGATTTACTTACGGAACTATGCGGTTTAAACATTCCGCCCACGAAGGACATTATTGAAATGTCCTTAACCTAACAATTTAAAACACTGTTAAACTAACACTTACATTGGTGAACACTGTGTGACTTAACTAACTTACTTTTTAACATTGACAACTTTAATAAAACTTTAAATCACACAGGTTGCTTTCTTACCTAAATATTCTACAAAATAAATAACTCATAAGACTAAATTTAGGAGGCTGCTTATTAGGACGAAGACTAAATAATAAGATCTTGGTATAAATATCAAAAATTAAACTTAAATACTGAGCACTTTGGTCTTTAAACTTGAAACACAATCACTTTTCATAAACTTATGCATTAAATAATGTTAAATTAACCTTTAGGTATTCGACTATTGTGTTTTGGTTAAACCACAATAACTAAACTTAACCACTGAATTTAAGAACTCTATTTACTAACTGGTATCATAATCTACGTATTTTAAAATTGCTTTCTTGATCACACTTTGCATGCCTGGAGTGTGACCACACGGGTTATATTGTCCTAACCTGGATGCCTTTGTAAAACACGTTCTAGCGACCTGGCGGCAGATCGTCTTCTTTCAAAAGTACTACATCACATTTATGTTGGGCTCTAGTAACCAGTACGACCACTTGTACCGAGATCTTTGAATGTACTGCCACCTTGACAAAAAACCAAGCTTAAATTTTACAAAATGGTGATCTGAGACAGCGAGAAGTGGTTCATCTATCGGAAATTGGCCTGATCTTACTTTTATACGGGTCTTCGCTACTTGTAATGAAGGGTAAATCTTCCTGGATGGTTTAAGAACTCTGAGATAGCTGACTGCTGCAAACGCTAACTTGGAGGCGTCGCTATAACAATGGAGCTCCACTTCATCATCATCGGACTTAGTACCCAGCCATCGAGGGATTCGTACCGCGGTAAGTTGAGGCAATTCTTGCCTGTATGCATTCCATTGGTCTGGTAAATCTGTAGGTACTGCAGGAGCTATGCACCATAGGGAATTCAATAGCCTTGCTACCTCATAATTAATCATTAATTTAGTTACAGGTCCGGTTGACATCGTGGGATGCTGCGCTGAGCAACGAAAGTAATCTTCGCTGCGGTTCCAGGTAAGTCCTATTATTTTCTTAGCTTTATCTAATTTGAGCTCTACTTCTTTCTTCTCTCTTCTTCTATCTTGTTCTAATTTGTTCTGCATGGCTTCGCTCTTTGCTTTGTTCTCATTCATGTTTGTTTGTTCTAATAGCTCTCTGTTGTTTGGACTTGGTGCATCATATACCACTCGAACTTTCGTGGTTTCCTTGTCATTCCTTATCACAACATGATGCGGTAAGTATTCATCTTCATTTTTCTTATTCGTTAGTAAACCTTTTACTGTTTCTTCTTCATTTTCACTGACAGCAACATGCATAGCTGATACTATTTTATTTGGTGTGCTTACAGATGTCACTACTCCGGAGATGATCCAACCAAACCTTGTACTCTGTGCAACTAATTTTCCGTTTGAACCTTTCATTATTCCCTGCTCCAAAACTTGGCTGTAAATTTCTGCACCTAACAGCATATCAATTTTTCGCGGTGTTGTGAACTGAGGATCTGCTAACTGATTTGATTCCATGTCCATCCAATCTAATTTTTCAATTTGTTTTTCAGGTAAGTAGGATGTGATGTGATCTAAAACATACGCTTGAACTTCTATCTTGAACTCAGGATTAGTACGGGACTGAATGACGGTTTGTACTACGTGTTTCGCTTTTATCTTGGTTTCATTTCCTAATCCTGATATCCTTCCTTCTTTTACAGGCATCTTCTTCAATCGCAACAATTGGACAGCTGACTCGGTGATGAAGCAAGCTTGAGCACCTTGATCCATCAGTACACGTATTGTTTGACTTTCGCCTGAACTCGCGTTTGCCTGTACTAGTGCTGTTGGTAACAACACTTGTCGATTGACGGCTACTTGATCTGTCGCGAGACAAGCTACCACTGGTGTGCTCTCATTCGAACTGACATTCTGAACTGTGTCCTTCTTGGTCTCTTCTTTCTTAGCGTTGGGTTCATATGCAACATGTAACAGAGTGTGATGTCTTCTCCTGCAAACGCGACATGTGGTAGGCTTTCGGCAGTTGTATACGTTGTGATTGCCACCCAGGCAGTTGAAACACATCCTGTTTTTGGCCACGAACTCTCGGCGTACCTCTGTGCTTTGATCTGCGAACTTTTTACAGAAGGAGAGCTTGTGGTTTTCAGCACAGTACTCACAAGGCATTACTTGTACTGGGGCACTGTTCGGAGAATCTGTGTCTACGGCGACAAAAGACTTAGACGTGGGATAGGTTGAACCACCTCGCTGAACAGTACTTACCCCTTTCGAGGGTTCAATGAACTCTAACGCACGGAACCTACTCTCGACAAATGCTTGGAACTGAGCAAAGGTTGGCAGTTCATTATGATCTTTGTCGGGACTTGACACAGACAATTCCCACTGTTTTCGCGTTTCCTGATCTAGCTTAGAACTGACTATGTGAATGACCATAATGTCCCATGTGCTTACATCAACTCCGAGACAACGCAAAGCGCTCAAACAATCAGTACTAATGTCAATTAATTCTTTTAAAGCCGACGCTGACTCAACACTGAGCGATCGTTGATTGAACAGCTTGTTCAAAATTGAATTCGACAAAAACTTCTTATTATTATAACGATTATCTAAAAGTTCCCAGCAACGATCGTAATTTGCGTCAGCGATTGGTGTATGACGAATCAACTGTTCAGCTTCACCCGTAAGATGCGCTTTCAAATAATGAAGCCTTTGCACATTATCCAGTGAACTATTTTTATGCACTAGTGAAATGAATAGATCACGGAAGGTGGTCCATTCTTCATATTTTCCCGAAAACACTGGAATGGATATTTTTGGCAATTTGGCTACTGAATAGGGTAGATACGCCAGTTGGCGACCAATTAGCTGAGTTGTCAGATTCAAGAACCAAAAAGTACATGTTACTGTAATTATTTTGATCTGCAACTTTTTTCATCACATAGCTTACATCCTCTATTTTCATTGAATGTAAAATGTTTAACCCTAGAGTAATCTGCGAATTTTATAAAAATATTTTTATCTCAAATACCTATTTTGCCCAGTTTTCGACCGAAAAATTCAGTTTTCGACCACCTGCTCCCCAGTTTTCGACCATAAATTCTAAAAGGAAAATATATCGAATATAAGAGTAAAATTGATTGAAATTAAACTCATTTATAATAATCATGTCGTATATTTCAAGATTGATATTAATAATCAAAATATTTGCATTCAAAGTTAAAAAATTAGGCTACTAACTAAGTATTTATTTTTATAATCCAAAATCACAGTTTTACCACCAGATACTAACTTCAGAAGACATTTTTCTTTGGATTACAGTTTCTACCTATAAAATAATAATATACCTTTAATAGTACTTTGATATTTATTATATTATAGCATTATTTAACATAATTATTTAGTAACTTTGTGTATTCTTCCTATTCACCGGAGTGGTCCCAACTGACTGGACACGAAGCTTGGTAGTGCTATTTCACAAGAAAGGGGATAATACTCTTTTGAAAAACTATCGCCCCATATCACTGCTAAGCCAAGTTTACAAAGTCTTTTCTAGAGTCATTACAACTAGACTATATCAAAGGCTCGACGAATATCAACCCAGAGAACAAGCCGGTTTTCGCAAAGGATTTGGAACGATAGACCACATTTTTATGCTAAGGCAGCTAATTCAGAAGACTGAAGAATATAACAGACCACTCTACCTAGCGTACGTGGACTACGAGAAAGCGTTCGACTCTGTGGAACACTGGGCAGTTGTAGACTCTCTCAAAAGATGCCACATAGACGACAGATACATCGAAATACTCAGGAATCTGTATAAGTCTGCAACAATGACTGTTCAACTAACAGGAAACACCAACCCCATTCAGATTCAAAAAGGCGTGCGCCAGGGAGATGTCATATCCCCGAAGCTGTTTAACAACGCACTGGAAGACATCTTCAAGACCCTAGATTGGACTGAGAAGGGAATTAACATCAACGGAATGTACTTAAGCCACTTACGATACGCAGATGATATAGTGATTATAGCGGAATCAGAATCAGAGCTACAAACTATGATAACCCAACTATACCACGCATCACTCGAAGTAGGTCTAAAAATGAACATGGACAAAACAAAGGTAATGCATGACTAATGTCGATACAAGCCTAATAATCAATAAAAGCGATAAAATCCCATTTCATTGGAAGATCACAAACTCAAATGGGTGGATGAGTACATTTACCTGGGGCAACGGATCAAACTGGGAAAGAATTCTATGGAGGCAGAAATAAGTCGTAGAATCCAACTAGCATGGGCGGAATGTGGAAAGTTGAAAAGGGTATTCAAATGCAAAAGGCTCCCACAATCCCTCAAAACTAAGGTCTTCAACCAATTTGTCCTTCCAGCAATGACTTATGGTTGCGAAACGTGGTCGTTAACGGGAAAATGGTCCATAGGCTGAAAGTAACTCAGAGAGCCATGGAACGGAATATGCTCGGAATATCTCTACGAGACAAAGTACGCAACACCGTCATCTGAGAGCACACCAAAGTGGTAGACGTTGGATACCGCTTTGCAAAACTCAAGTGGGCTTGGGCCGGACATGTGTGCAGACGTGGAGATGGCAGATGGACCAAAAGCATCATGGAGTGGCGACCACGGTTCGGGAAGAGGAGCGCTGGCAGACCATCCGCCCGATGGTCCGACGACATAAAGGCATATGCCGGGACAGACTGGGCCAGGAAGACCAGCGATAGAGCAGTGTGGAGGAACATTGGAGAGGCATATGCCCTGCAGTGGGCAAATATATGCTGAGGAAGGAAGGAAGGAAGGATCTCTTTGTGTCTTTCTATAAATTTCTTGAATCACTTGTCACCCGGTCGATTGTCTTTGCTGTGTATGAAGCTGACTTTTTCTTTTCTTGGGCTCTGAACTCATCTAAAATAAAACATTTTATCAGTATTATTATGTAAGTAATTAATTACTATGAATGCGAAAGTTAGAAAGCGAGTCTAATTTAATGAGGAAGAGAATTTACGGAAAAATATCAATTCCATCTCCGGAACAGCTGAACGTATTTTGCTGAAATTTGGAATACAAATAGTATAAGAACTAAAGCAACGCATAAGCTTTATTCGAATAGGTACCACGCGAGCGGAGCCGCGGGCGGATGTTTGTAAATCAAAACTTTTTTAAATGGTCGAAAACTGATCGGTGGTATCAGTTTTCGACCACAATATTGCTATGAGTTTAAGAGAACATTTATATGCGAATAAACAAATAACCTGGAGAAAAATTAAAAAAGGTACAAAATACATTTATTTTATAGTTAGAAATTGGAATTTATTGATGTTTTATAGCATTTTATTGTATTTACTAAAAACATGGTCGAAATCTGGGAGTGTATCTACCCGA
The DNA here is from genome assembly GCA_958496255.1 of Camptogramma bilineatum. Classification (NCBI taxonomy): domain Eukaryota; kingdom Metazoa; phylum Arthropoda; class Insecta; order Lepidoptera; family Geometridae; genus Camptogramma; species Camptogramma bilineatum. Next base: position 5,066,640 of record OY292473.1, on the reverse strand, counting down.
TCCTGTTCTCGACCGCTAGCATTTTATCATATCTGTATTTTTTGATTGGATCATATTAGCCCGGACGAAAACTGGCCATTAGATTTAGGAGGGTATTAAGGCTTAGAATAGTTTAACAGCAGCAGTTAGTTTCCATACATACAAAAATACAAAATTACACCTTCTTGATATGATTCAGCCCGATTCCGACCACGTAGTCGAAAAAGGGATTTTCGTTCAAAAGCCCGGAATAGTTCTCGTCCACGTAATTTTAACTACTTATTGTTTATATTCAAAGCGAAAAACATCATAAACGTATTTTTATATCTATTACGAAGGTATACAAACAATCCAAATTGTAAAAGCCGAATATATGAGTGAATAACTTACCGTGAACTGCGACACACTTCACTATTTTTTTTGTTGAAAAGGACGCTTGCGCACCTGTTCGCGGAAGACCACAGATTGATTTTATTGTTTAATATTGTTTCATTAGTGCTGGTGGTTTGAAACTTATAAGTGTGTTTGCTTGAACATTCAAGATGGTGCCAAAACGCTTTCTTTCAGTGTGTGCGTGTGGATTAAGCTATTTTTCGGATTTGTTTACTAGTAGTGCGGGGAAAAGTCGAAAAGGGGACCCGGTCGCCTAACAGGCGTACCTACCCTAACTAGCTGAACTATTGCTTGTCATGTTCGATTCGCTACTACCTTTATTCAATGTACTTTTCATAAGCGACTTACATAATGTATAATTCTCTTCAGTTTCCTCATAAAGCTCACTTTGTACATACGCTGACTTTTCAAGATCCTCCAACTCAAAATTTTCATAAATTCTACTATTCGTTTCTCTAAACAACAACCAATCACTTTCTAAAGTCTCAATCTTTACTTTGATATATTCTGCAGTCAACCTAGCCTTTGGACATTTCTTGAAATTAATAAGAGCTTTAGAAATAGAAGTACTCAAATTCTTTTGAACATTAGTGAACTTTTCCATTTTTACGAAAAAATATTACAAGTGTAGATTTGGAGAATATTGAGAATCAACGCAATGTACACAAGGAGAAACACAAAATAACAACTCGCAAAATTTAACAGTCTTAAAAACACCAAAGAGAATCTTGAAAATCACACAAGGAAAACATAAAATAACATTCGCAAAATAATATGAAAAACCTAAAAATATTAGAACTAGGTATTTTACTTAAAATTAACTGTCTATTTTCCCTGGCACAAACAATATCAAAGTACTTACAGTTTTTCACACACTATCCTTTTTCTCGATCTGATGACTCGGAGACGCTGACCGGGATTTATTCTTCGGTCAACGTTGATGCTCTGCACCACTGGACGCGAGGAGAGAGGGGTTCCTCTCGCCTCCGTTGGACTTCTTGCTCTGGGGCGCGTGGAAGGGGGTAGTACTGTCCCCGCCACCAGCGCTGATCTGATCTTCTTGAACGTGGAAGAGGGTAGTACTATCCCTCTCGCCGACGTCAATCTCCTCCTCTTCTTGGACTCACGGGGTGTTCCCGTGTATGGTCTTCAAGGTGGTGGAAAGTTTCCACCGCCCACGTTGAACTCCTCGAACTGGCACCGAACTCCACTGGTTAAGACGCTCACTGCAATCCTTCACTTGTACTAAGAGATACGGGGGCGTAGTTTAACCAGCCCGCACTCCTCACGGTACCTTGCCACTGCGATCCACAGTGAGTACCGTGGCTCCTTAACCACAATCCAAAATGGCACCAATCCGGCTCGAATACGGACCAATGTTTATTGAGCTAACCTACTACTGACTGTACTGGGAGAGTGTAAATAAAACAACCCTTGAACTATGTATGTAGGTAACTATATTGCACTGTACTTCACTCTGAGGTCCCTAATTTGCCAAAACGCAACGATAGCGCGCGCTAATCTTTCTGGTGGCGCCATCTAGTTCCGTTTACGTTACAAAAAGAGCAAAGGCTCCAACTTAGATTTACTTACGGAACTATGCGGTTTAAACAAATTTCAATGGATGAATGAATAAATTAGTAGGTAATTGGAGCTTACTACTTACCAAACAAAATTTTATTGTGTAGTTATTAATTAATTAATAAGGAAAGCCAAGTAAATAAGCCAATGTAAAGAACAGGAAGGCATTACTAGGGTTGCATGTAAAACTATGAAAATATACTGACATGTAATATCTAATGAAAATAATAATAATCTTCAATAGAAGCGTGTTCAGCGACTTGAACATTCAGCAAACAGAACTAATGTAGGAATTTTTCATTACACGTATCTTTACTACGAGTAGGTACACTTCATAGAAAGGTAATAACATCAAAATGAAAATTCGTGTGAAATGTCAGGTGTTAGTAATGGCTTAGTACCACGGCTTTGCTCATTAGTGTACGGTAGAGTGTTTCTATCGATATATCCATCGATAACATCAGATTCGATTCGACTACCGGGGGCCGCACTATCTCGATTAATCTTTTAAAAATAGAGTTATTTGAAAAGTAGGAAGATAGTAAGTACATATACACTAATATAGTTCCCACGCGATATTATCAGGAAAATGGGAAATTACCGCCGACTTCGAAAACATCATAATGATAACAACACATTTTTTAAATGAAGGAATAATTACCTTTTCAATATAAATATCCGCGTCAACCTGGGAAACAAACGTGTTAGTGAAATAAGAAAGTAACTACTTAAGTAAGTACATAATATATTAAAACTAAGTAAGTAATAAGTACTTACTTATCAACTAATATAAGTACAACTTAACATTTTTCCCAGAATTTGGCAACAATAATATGGGTACCTACACACCTACATCAAAAACATACCTAGATCAAACGTTCCGATACAAAAGATTTAAACGCGCAACCTTTTCGCGATTACTTTCTTTGAAATGCAAGTTAGGAACTTACTAATTGAACTGTATGTACTGTGTGTTACTCTTTTGTGTGATTGCATTGGCATTGTGATATTAGGCCTTTCCAGCAATGATCTTATTAACTGAGGTAGGAAGATGCATAACGTGACCAATTATTTCTTGTGTCAAAACGGGACGCTTACGGAATTTTGCATACAGCGTATTGGATGACTGAATAGAGACTAAATAAAAAAAAAACCTTAAGTAGATCTTCGTTTTTATTTTCGCGACAAAAATTAGTTTTTTTTTTCATTTTCAACAAAAATTAGCCTGTTTCATCAAAATCGGTTACACGGTTTAGGCGTAAAAAGGTAACCGACCGACAGACAGAATTACTTTCGCATTTATGATTCGAGTGCAATGAATTTGATTTAATAGGCAGGTAAGAAGGTTTGTTTAGATAGACGTATGGTCTGGTTATAGATGCACCCTGCTTTGCGTGGCGAACAAAAGTCAAGCTTGAGTCAACTCAACTGACTCTTGCGCCAATTAATGCTCCTGTTAATGCGCATATAACTTTTTCGAAACGAAAAATCCATTGATGCACGGCCAGGATTCGAACCCACGCCCTTCGGATCGAAAGTAGAGGTACCACCCCCCTCGGCCAACATGGCTTCGTACCTAATTATTTATTACCTACTAATAATGATTTTTGCAAAATGTGGCAATGTGCCCAATGTGTTTGGAAATACCTCTGACTACCCCCTTAGACTTCTCCAAATGATCTAAAAATCTGAAAGATTATGTCTACCGCACCCGGAATACAGGCATGATCATTTTTTTTATAGGTAATCCAACTAATGATTTTCATATGCACTTATTTCATTTTTTTTAATAATGACTAAAACCATCCTCTTATTCGGCCTAAAATGATTATGCAATAAGTGATCTATGTAATGCATGTGAAACGTCAGCAAAAAGCAGGCATATTAGAGGTAACTCATAAGGAAATGTCACTTGAAAGTGTGAACCAATAGCACTTAGCGTAATGACAGCTGGTGATGATGGAACCGTTCCTACCGTTCTGTATCGACTTGTGTGAAAGTTATCACGACTGGGTACAGTCATTTTAAGCTATGGACATGCATTCTACGTTTTAGTATAACATGGGGCTAAATAAAAAATAAAAAAAACGACTTCACATTGAAGTCGGTTTTTTTAAGCTGATAGCTGAGCTACAGCTAATAAGCTGAGCAATTTTCCGCACTCTCGAGGTGCATTTCTGTTTATAACTCCGAAGATCCTCACCAATTTTTTTTTTTGTGGCATCAATTGGAAAGTATACTTACTCGTACCCTTTCAGAACAAAAAATAATTTTTAAAATCGGTCGGGGCGTCACAATTTGGATGGGTGACCGCAAGTGGCATTATGAGCTAAGCGCTTTCGTGCTTCGGAATCTTCGGAGGGCACGTTAAATTGTCGATCCCGGCTTTAAGCCATGACGGAGGCCGTTAGACGGCCTAAAAACTCCGTCATCAGAGTAGAGCCACTAACTCATACGAACTTAGGCTACATACTTATAACAAAGAACAGGAAGAACAGGAACAGGAAAGAACAGGAGTAGAATCACCTAGCTCTTAATATAAGACGTTTCAAAGTGGTCATAGCGGTCCTACTGAATAAATGATATTTGAATTTTGAATTTTGAAAAACTTACCTACTTTACACACTTTACCGTTATGAAACCTCTTCTTCCAGCAAGTGGCAACACCAACTGTCGTGAAGAAGATCCTCCGCCTGAAGCAGGAGAACCCGGGGATGTTTGCGTGGGAGATCAGAGAGCGGCTGCTGAGCGCGAGGGTTTGCGAGCCCCACTCCATACCCTCCGTGTCTTCGGTGAATAGGATCCTCAGGAACAGCGGGCTGGCTTGGAGCGATGATGAGAGAGGGCACGGTGAGTCATAATTTTGTGAAGTTAAATAAATAAAAAATATTGAATTAAGTATGTACTTACAACAATAACTCACAAAAATTAGGTAAAAATATCCATCTACGAGGCACAGGTATAGTCGGATTGCTCATTATACGCAAGGTCTTTGTTATACGAGTACCTACGCACCAAAATTGACGATCAAAATGTAATTTTTCAAATATTTTAGTTCGTAATGAGCAATTCGACTATAGTACCTATATTTCTACACGAGTATATTATTATTATCTGTTCTACCACGTACCTATCACAGAACAGATAATAATAGGTGCTACGGTAGGGTCGGTAGGCAGGTATTGTATCAAACGCCGATTTTTTCTAGAGTTGCGATACTCTTGAAAAGGAGCAAAATTTGTACAAGATCTGTTTACTTATTAGTTAACTTACTTTTTTTACTGAATACGAAGAATGGTGGCTAAAATGAAGAAAGCGGAATGCGATGCCAAATTCACAAACTTTGAACTTTGAAGCCATGAAGATTTTGATTCATTTCTACATGGCCATGGTATTGCTTGCGTAGTCGTTTTTGATAGATCTTAAGCGACGTTCTGCGCTGTCATTAAATGCACAAGTGACCAGCGGCCTTAAAAAGGCCGTTATAGCAGAATCACAAGGAATTGATCTACATGCCGTCTCTTTTCATAGACTGAGAGTGACACGAACGGCATCTAATGCAATTCATATTGTGATTCTGCTATTAGCGGCCATTTTAGCCCCGCAGGGTCCTCTTACATCCCAGCCACTACTCCATCGAGGCCTTTTAAAATCAAATAACTTACAAACAGATGCACAAAACTAATGTTAATGTGACTGTCTCTTTAATTATAATTTAATTTGAATTTTATTGTAGTTTTGAACTGACATTAAAATAGTTTAGTACATAATACTTCCCGCACCTGTCTTCTTGTCCATTTAGGTACTAACTAAGTACCTACAAACTATTAAAAGTAATCGCTTAATTTATATCACCAATTTGTAAGTTAAATGTTTGGATAGATCCTTTTAATTTACGATTCAAATCAGTAGGCGCACCTGGGTTGTCACACAGATAATAAAATGTACTTTCGATTAAGTATTTTTTGACTCACCGATTCAGATGGTTTTCGAATTTTAAAAATAAAAACTCATATTATAGGTAAATGTAGGTTTAAAAGAATATACTTATGTAGAAGAAAATCTTTTACTTCTATGAATTTAGGGCTATTTCACAAATAAACAATAGAGTAAGGTAGTGTAATGGTTTGAATATGGCTTATGCAAATGTCTGGGTTTCAAACGTGACTCTCGCCGTCACTCTACTAGTAAATAAAACCAGCCCACTGCTTCTCCAACAGTTAAAAACGCCAGAATACTATTTTAATGACCTCTTCCTTTCTTTCCAGAGCAATACCCACCATCAGAGATTCCCAATCTAATGGACTACATGTCGCTAAAAACATCTCTACCACCCCCACCGACCCAGAACACGCCATACTTCGCCCACACAGCAATCAGGGTCCCCCCACCACAGCCGGAAGCACATCTCTACGACAGAAGACTAGCCACATCCTGGCTTATAGCCAATCAGGTGCAAGCACAAGGCCTGCTCAAACCTTACCCAATCTCCCCATGGCAACGGATCATGGTCCCATACGACACAAAAAACTTCAACCCCTACGCTATGCAGACAGACTTCTTCAAAACCCACGACGAAGTCAAATCGGAAAACTCCGAACACATATCCGTAGAAGCAAGCGATGATAGCACAGATAGACCAGACACAGAAGAGGAACCAAAGGAGAAGAAGAAGAATCCGTATTCGATTGAAGAGCTGTTGAAGAAGCCGGATAAGATGACGAATGTTAATCCGATTGGGTTCTCGAACTTTCTTCGGCAACCTAGTGGGAGCATGATCGATATTCAGAGTCATGAAAAGAGTTCTAGCAATCGGAGTTCACCAGCTAGTTACTGCTCCACTCCTAGTGTGTCTAATGACTGTTTTGTGGACTCTAGTCCGGAGTTAAAAGCTAAGCATTGAACTTCAGAATATGCTAAATGTGACGCGTCTTTTGCACTTACCTAGGTAAACTTCTAAATGTCTTCGAGCTTTTGGTTGAATAATATTCACCTATCAGTTGAGATAGTCATGTTTCGTTTATTATGTGTTTTAGATGAAAAATAAATTATTTTCCCATTAGGTAACCTACCTATCAAACTGAAATTATTTTACAAAAATTACGGGATTTTCATAAAGTCTAGTAGGTAAATGAAAATAAAACATGATTTGAATAATCTTAGTTATACCTACCAGTTATATTATACTACTTACCTACCTATTTATTTTTATCTGCCATTTTTGTGTCCATAGTATTTTTTAAGTTTATTTGTAAAGTAAATCAAATTAAAACGTATTGGTAGGTAAGTAAAGTTGTAATGGGTGTAAAATGATTACCTCCAAAAAGGGACAGTGTACCATGATTCAAGATATTTTTTTTAAGAATATTGGGAATGGTTCAATGATATTTGAATATTTTATTTATTTATTTATTTTTATTTTTATTTCCTAAGAAAACAAACAGTCCTTAGAAACAATATACCTAACTAAAACTATTACTGTTAACCTATTTTGTTGAATATTTTGAATAACAACTGACAATGCAAAATCTGGCAAAGAGCGTCAAACAACCAAATTAGAAAAAAAATATTTTCAAAATATGTTCCATTTTTTCCGTCGTTTTATATTGTAGGTCATAGAGCCTCATTTAGGTAGTCCAATATAAGTTTTGGTCTATTCGGAAGTACCTACTTAACTTTTTACATTTTATTCACAGTAGGTAGGTAAGTAAATAAAAGACATGTAAGTAAGTACCTTAGGTAGGTATGTAAAATGTAGAATTGTATAGTACCTATTAGAAATACCTACTTAACTTTTTAATTAAATGTAGGCATCTACTTACAAGTGTTTTCTATGTTAGAATTTTTAGTTATTTATGATTCTGTGATATTCTATTAAAACCTATAAAATTGTATAAGATCATTATTATATCGTAGGTATATTAGGTATAAGTAGCTAGTTTAGTTTGTAAATTATCATTTCATTACTTATCTACAAAAAAAGTAACAAAAGTAGGTACCTACTTACTTATTTCGATCACTACTTACATTCCAATTACCTATGTTTAAGAAATTGTTTTTGTAAATATAAAATTTAAATTACTAATACCTACTTAATTACCTACTTAAATATAGTTAAGTTTACCTAGTTGCTTAGGTAGATAATTTGTTTTGTATATAAGTGATTTAGATGAATACATACCAACTAAAAATAGTTTAGAGTTCAATAGTACCATAACCTACTTATTTATTTCAGTCTAGGTACATAGGTAAGTAGGTAAAAAATTCCTTTTTAGGCCTTGCCATACCTAAGTAACTCATAAATTATTATAATTATTATATTAGTCTGTAAATTAAAATAGAATTAGGTTCAAGGCTCCGTAAAAATAAACCAAATAAGTAATACTAAAACATCTTTTTATTTATTTCCTTTCAATAAAGGTAAGTAAAATAAGGGAAGACTTTGGAAAACCATTAATGTAGGTAGGTATCTAAGTATGTAGGTACCTACACACTCCTACCTAGGAACTTACCTATCTATTGTTTTATCAAAATGATAATGATCTGTAGGTAAGTGTAGGTATAAGTATGCGACCCTTATAAATATAAATAACAAGCAAAATCCTACCAAAACAGCACAAGATAGTTATTAGCTTTCAGAGACAGGGTAGGTAAGTACTGGTTGTAAAATGCTACTCACAAAAACCCAAAACAGGTTGGTAAGTATTTCTCTTCAAAATCTAGGTATTTAGGTACTTCCTTTAACGTACCCTGTAGAAACTCATTGATCATAATCTAGGATTTTTAGTTAGGTACCTACTCGGTAGGTAATAGTAAGGCAACGCAGTAAAATGCAACTTTTAATCACATACATTCGATAGGTAACAACCACATTACATCTCGATTAGAGAATAAATAATTTCGTGCCGTAAGCCTTAATCTACCCATATCAACGCGACTGTATGGAATTATGAGCTTTCCGGTCCCGAACTCATTTCCATATTTTCCTTGGAATATCTATTTGGCCGCATTTACGTGAAAACCCGATTTTCTCGGCTTACGTTGCGCCTACCATAATCAAAAGGCGGTAGGTAAGTACCTACTTAAATAAGTAGGTAAGTAGGTATCTATTTAAAAAAAAACACAGTCGATACGATATAGGTACCTACATGACGACATAACTTATTCAAACGGTAGGTAGGTATGTAAGTAATTGACCGAGCGAGCGAAGCGTCTCTGCTTCAGCCTTCAGCTTGGACAAAAATGCTTTCGTTTGTCCGGATGGATGTATATCGGTCGGACGTCTGTCTGTATGTTTTCTCACGTCTCAATCAATTCTCGTGAAATTTTGTGAATTCCTACTTCATTTCATTTTATTTTACCTAGACCTATTTGTTTATATAAGTACCTACGTACCTACCTACCCTAAACTTATAGGAAATTTGTGGAGCACCTTTCCCCTACCTACTGCTTTGCAGATTTTGATATGACAAAAGTGTGGCAGTAAAGTTGTGAACGGCGTATTTTTACCTAGGTACCTACTTCCAAAAGCGCTGATTTAGTAGTAGGTACCAACCTACTTAAAACCTACAAAACTACTTTTCATCTAAATAACGCCACACTATGATTTGCATACGACATGAGCAATTATGTAGGGTACCTACACGCCAATACCAGCTAATATTAATCCAATTTGTGTTATTATAAACGTGTGCCACGCCAGGCCCTACAAATTAGACAAATTACAAATAATCTATAAGTAGGTACCTACTAGGTACCTACCTACTCTAGTATTTTCCGAGAAAACACTTTTGATTGGGCTTTTCCTTTCTCTATTTTTAGATTATGTGCTAGGTCGGTACAATACAATACCTCTAAGATAGGCAGTAGGTTGGTTGTTAATTTGTTTTCTTTTAGGTACCTACCTACTTTAAATAGATCTCCATGGTTTTTCTATATTTTTTGATAAAATTCATTTGGCGAAAAGACTTTAGTCCGAGTCCAACTTTTTTTAATGACACATACATATTCTGCCAGTGTCCGTTTTGAGACCTATTTCATTGTCAAATTGTTATGTACGTGTACGTCAAAAACAGCTGGCAGGGCTGCAGAACCAGTCAGATTATTAATTTTGTATTGTTTGTTTTGTTTGTATCTCAGAATACAAGATAAGATTCTGAGGTTTGTATTTCTATCTGGCTACTGTACCTGCCACTGGTTCGCTCTACCTCTCTGCCTGCTTGTATTTTACGTGTTTCTCTAATAAAAAATACCACGTATAAACTGACTAAAACACAGCGTTGTGTTTCTGGGTTCAGATTTGTTTATTTTTGCTATAATTTTTAAACCATGGAGCATGAGAACTTAGCCAAACAGGTAAGTAGGTACTTAACACATAATTTATTGATTTTAAACTTTTTATGTTTACGTAGAATAAAATAATAAAGATGGTCCGTGTCAGTCATTCATAATTCCACTTACAAAAATGCTTTTTTACATTTCAGGCTGAAGAAATAGAAGCACTTACTTCGATTTATGGAGAGGATTGGAAAGTAGAGAGTGAAGCATCACGATCGTACAGCATCAGTATACAGGAGGGTAAAAAGGAGGTTCTATTGTATGTGACAATGCCTGAAGACTATCCAAGCTTAGCGCCGCCGAAGTACGAGATATCTGCGCCATGGATGGAGAGGAAGGCCAAGGAAAAGCTACACGCGTCTTTAGACGAAGTTTATTTGTAGGTATAGTCAACTATCAGTACAGTACTACGCATTCATGAAGTCATCTGTTTTGCTGCGCAGTAGAAAATTTTGTATGAAAAAGCTACACTGCGCATCGAAACGGATAACTTCACGAATGCTTAAATCTATTGTGCGTACTGTAGCTTTTGAAGTTTGTGACTAGACAGAAGATACCTAGTGATTGTGTTACAAGGTCCTACTGAGATTTCGGTCTCTACTAAATATCATGTTGACCGAGAATTGATTCTTGGTCTTTCTTTCTTTTAGATACAAAGGATTATGAGGATGTTTGTATGTGCATATCTCAATAATTACTGGTATTTGGATGAAACTCCCATGAGCGGGCTGATTGTCTAATTTTTCTCAAACCTCAAATTGGTCTCAAAATGTCAAAACGATCACGTAGGCGTCTTCTGTCTCGTTGAGATGAGAGTGACAAAGCTACTTGTGTGGTCACTGAACTGTCATATTTGGTAGTTTGAGACCGATTTTTGTCACTATCAAAGATAGACAATCAGGGGGCAATTATTAGTAGAGCTTAATTTGTAGGGTGGGGTAGCTAGTGTATCACCAAAGTTGCAGTTTAAAATCTGGTTTAGGCAAATTGTTTAGAATGAATATGAACATTTTAAGCTCTAAAGTTGTTTGTTCTTTTGGCCTTATCATCGCAGCAGCATGACCTTGATTTAATGATTTTGTTAATTTGAATAAAATTGACTTGTGATATAAATAATTACTACCTACAGTTAATAATGCTATTATTTATGATAAGATATTAAAATAAATATTTCTTATTTAGGTACTAAAGTAAAAAACCCACTGATTATTGAGTTTTTTAACTTGACTTAAACCATCATAAGCCTACTCCATCTACACATTGTCTCATTTTCAGGGAGAATGTGGGTGAAATGGTGATCTTTCAATGGGTGGAGAAGATACGAGAGATCCTTCAGACGCAGAAGCCCCCTGACCAGAAGGAAGAAAAACCTCCTGGTGTTGAGGCTTTGGATCTCAAACTGGTGAATATTTTGAATTAAATAGGACATTAAATAAATAAATATTGCTGGACATTTCACACAGCGTCATCTAGCCCCAAACTAAGCAAAGCTTGTACTACTTGTAATACCTACTTTTATTTTGTAAATACAAACATAAAATACTTTATAACACCCAGACACAGAACAAACATCTATGTTCATCACACAAATGTTTGTCCTGGGTGGGAATCAAACCCACAACCTACAGCACAGATTATTTTTTTGTTTGAATTATGTCTTTGTCCAGAGAGAGTTCTTAGCCATGTTTTATCAACATCTGTTCAGCCGTTTGAAGATCATCAGCTCTTTTCTAGTTGGTGAAGGGTATGTTGGTCGAGGTTTTTCATATTTTTTTAATTCAATTGTTATTTTTACTTTGTGGTTTGTGGTCACATTGATAGCTTTACCTCACTTGAAATGAACTTATGTAGGTACCTATTCTATTAAATTTTCAGCTGGATTTAAACTGCCCGCCCATCACACACGGGTCCGTGATAATTGACAGAAAGAGCTCGTTTCAAGGTCACGCAGCAGAAGTACACAGCATTGACGATGTCAAGTAAGTTACCTCAAACCATATATAAGGAGAGGGGGGGTTTAGGGGGTTCAGACCCTCTCCTTAGCCCATTAAGTTCGGAGGAAACCTAGTCAATCTTTGTATTTTTAAACTCTTGGACCCCCCCTTAACAAAGATCTTTGTATTTTGGAACCCTTGGACCCCCTCCATAACAAAGCTATAGCTACGCCCATAATGCTGGACACTTCACGCAGAATCATGTAGCCCCAAGCTAAGCAGGGCTTGTGTTATGGGAACCACATGACTGATTTGTAATTACATACATAATATACATACATAGAAAACACCCAGACCCGAGACAAATATTTGCAGATCATACAAACATTTGTCCCGCGGCGGAGATCGAGCCCGCAACCTCCTGCGTCACAGGCGGGCCTTCACCCACTGCGCCACAGAGGTCGTCATAAAGTCGTCAGTAAAGATATTATCCAGTTTCTATTTTCCTATTTTCCAGTGCAATGCTAGCGAAGTTAAAGCAGAACAAGAAAATCCAGCATGCAACACACAACATGTACGCGTATAGGATAGAGCGGCAGACGAGCCGCGGGTCTAGCGTGCTTCAGGATTGTGACGACGACGGGGAGACGCACGCCGGCGCCAGAATGCTCCATCTCCTGCAGATTCTTGATCAGAAGAATGCCTGCGTCGTCGTTTCTAGATGGTAACCCTCTTCTGTCTGTCCCTAACAGAAATTCTGACCAACCCTCAATATTTATTTATTTAGTTCATACAACCAACAGACTTATGAAAGTAGGTAGGTAAACAAAAAACAAAAAAAAAATATTCTCCTAAAACTACAAGTTGACATGCATTTTGCATCAAGATGTTTTCCTTACCTACTATAATATATCTTAGCTCTCCAATCCTCCTATGTTTCTGTCTGCTGGATTCAGAATCCGCAGCAAAACCCAGATTAAGAATAATCGTTGCGGTGAGAAAGTAAACAATCCTATTCAAACTATAACTGTAAAATCCTCTAAGTGTATTCCAGTCAAATAAGTGGTCCTTTATGTTATATTTATGTATATATTTCATTCTTCTGAGTAAATCTTTCATTCGATGGGATCGGTACTAGGCAGTTTCCTAAATAAATAACTGAACTCGAAGCATAGTATTATTATCTATTCTATGCTCGAAGGTGAATCTCAGTCCTTTTTTCTGTCTCATACTCAAACTTCTGAAGCCTTGTAACCAGTAAAGAGTAACAATAGGAATAGCAATATATGCCGTTCTTGTCACACTTGTCTATGAAAAGAGACAGCAAATAGTTCAATTCCTATTATGATTCTACTATAACGGCCTTTTTAACCCCGCAGGATACAGATCATGAGGATAAAATGATGATGATGTATTTTCCCAGGTATGGAGGCGTACAACTTGGTCCAGATCGGTTTCGACACATCAACAACGCGACGCGGCAAGTTTTGCAGGAGGCGGGCCTACTCAAGAAATGACGATAGGCAATTCTGTAAAGGCGCTAACTCATGTTGGGCCAGCCTAGGGCAGCTTAGGCGAGTGCGAGCGAGAAGGCGAGATGCAAGGCGAGAGCAATAGAGGCAATGCGACTCTGGGCACATATTAGAATATCCCTCTGTGTCATGTCCGATTTGTATTCTGTGCCCTGGGCCAACATGTGTTAGCGCCTTAAGGATAGAAGTCAGAGACCGACCGCAGCTGCAAACTGCAATCGCAAACTGCAAATCTCTATGAAATTGACATAGATTACTTCCCCCTTACTTATGAAAGATGTTTAAAGTTGAACACTGGTTGAACAACGTCCTGTCTCTGTTTGTCACTATCCACAAATAAAGACAGGACGTTGTTTAACCAGTGTTTCACTCTAAACATCTTTCATAAGTAAGGCCCCTTATGTATGGTTTAATCTTTGTCAATTTCATAAAGGTTTGCAGTTTGCAGTTGAAATCAGTGTAGCCAACACCACAGTTTTAACTGTAGATTTACAGTTTTTTGGAAATGTCAGTTTTCAGTTTAAGCCTACAAGCAAATCTACAGTGTTTTTTATAAAGATGCTAGCGTCGACTAGTTAGATACAAGCAAAAATTGACTGATTCTTGGATATTCAGTTTTCTACAGTTTTTGTTAAGCATTTTTGTAGTTTTTCACGAAGTTGGGTTGGCAACACTGGTTGAAATTGATATAGACTACTATTTCATAGAGATTTGCAGTTTTCGGTTGCAGTTTGCAGCTGCGGTCGGTCTGTCTCGGACTTGTATCTTTAGAAAGAAGTTTTAGGAAGTTTTGTTGAATCATCTCTGAATAGATTTTATTTTAGTAAGTTTCAAATCAAGTTATTTCCAGCTGTAGGTGAAAAACGATGGTTGAAGAAATCTATTATTTTTATATTTTATTTCAAGGAATACCTAGAAATATAGCTAGATTATGATTTGGAATAGCAGGCTAATTTAAATGAACGAATTCTTCAATGTTTTATACTTACGTACTATTTTATACTATTAAATAAATAATAAATAAGACATGGTAATTGTTACTGTTCTAGTTAAATGTTGATATTTTTAGTGTCTAATAATTTATTGCCATGAACTGAGTAATATATGTAGGTACTTACTTTCAATGATATTATACCTACCTAACTATTAGGTAGGTACAAAAAATCGTAATTTTCATACCTACTCTATTGTAGATATTCTTAGATTGTAAAAAAAAATCTTGATATTTTGTAGGTTTTATAACTGTTACTGTAAAAATAGCTTAGTTGAAACCCGCTATTATTTTAACTGATGCAATACAATCCATCTCTAAATCTATGAGCCAGCTTCAAATTATGAATAGCTCTGATACTCTATTGAGGTGGTTTATTTTCAAATAAGTCATCATGGTCTCTGCCTAACCCTATGATGGGACACAGGCTTGAGTTTATGTATGTATGTATGTCATCCACGCCTAAACTTATTGGTAGAGACAAAATTGAAGGAAGAATACTTACTAATTAATAAAAAATATGGAAAAAATCTATTTATTCTTACTGGCTGTTAAACAAATGAGTGTGAAACAAAAAAAATTGTGGTTATACCCACTTCTAGAAATAATCAAAACAATGGAAAATAATATAAGTAAATCTTTTATTTATAAAAATATAAGCATGATTAAATTATCTTTTCTGGTTTCTAGCATCATTGTCCGTAGTTTTTACTGTTATGCATTTTTTGTCCATATATTTGAGCAATTCCTGTAACAATTTAGAATAATAGTTATACCCGTTACAATTTTGTAATAAACATTTTTAATCTACTTTGACTTCTTTTATTATTTTAAATGTTTTAAGTGCATTTTATAAATGCAGATGTTGTTACTGTATGTATGTAATGTTTAAAAAAGGCGTTCTCTGAGGAACGCCGCGAGGGCGCTGCTAGTTATTTTACAATTCTAGTAGTTACAATTAGGCATTCAATTCTAAGTAGGTATTCGTTTTTAGGGTTCCGTACCTTAAAAGGTAAAAAAAGGAACAATTATAAGATCACTTTCTAGTCCGTCTGTCTGTCTGTCTGTCTGTCTCTCCGTCTGTCCGTGTGTCACCATCGATTATCTCAGGAACTGGTAGAGCTAGCAAGTTGAAATTTATACCATATACTAAGGTCTATAGTCCCTATTGTGAGTATAAAAATCAAGGTCCTGAGTCAACACTATAAAAAGATATAGGCAAATTTAGGTTTTCGTGAAAACTTGTGAGTACCAAAACTTACCTTAATTATCAACTTTTTTTATTTTTCGGAATTTTTCCTTTACTTGTGCTGGAAGACCTTGCTTGTAACCAAAATTGACAATTGTAGGTCAACCGAAAGTACCCTAGAGGTTTTGGGTCGAAAACCTAAATGGTAGTTCCCGTTGACCTAGAATAACGAAATTTGGCAAAAAGCAAGGTCTTATAGCACAAATAAAGGAAAAATTCCAAAAAGTTAAAAAAGTTGAAAGTTAAAGGGTGTTCCCATACATACATAGTTGATGTCCTCCGAGTTGTATGGGCGCTCATACAATTAAGCGGACTAGCTTAATTGGCACCATGGCTAGGTACCTACGGAACCCTCGGCGTACGAGTTCGACTCGCACTTGACCGGTTTTTTTTACTAGTGCTTTTCATTATAAGTTCTGCGCTAAGATCTTCAGCCATTAGTAGATTCAAAAGTTGTAGGGTGTTATACTATACCTATGTAAGTTTTTCCATACATTCAAGTTATATTTACCTTCGGATCATATCTGTGGCCATATCCCACTAGATCTTTATGTATATCATCTATATTGATTGGCTCATAGCATAGTATTGCTTCTCTCAGACGAGGCCGCGATAACACGTAGTTATGAAATGCTAAATGTAGTGGGACACGGCAGGAGTGGACCTGAAAAATAATTACACTAAGTCACTCATTTCTACTAATATTATAAATCTGAAAGTTTGTTGTTTCACACTTTACAGTGGCCTGGATTTAGAGTGTTGGTATCACGCGAGCAAAGCTGCGGGCGGAAGCTAGTCTCATAAAAATAAATAAATAAAGATTGGTGGACATTTCACACAGCGTTGCTTAGCCCCAAACTAAGCAAAGCTTGTACTATGGGAACCAGGTACCTGAGAGAATACTTATTATTTCTTCAATCCTTTCAACATCTGATAGAAAAAGTATGGGATCGAGAAGGATGCCTTGCGTCACTCCAAATCGTTTCATCAAAGTCAAATCATTTCTACAAACTAGGTAGATAGGTAAGGTACTAGTTTCGTCCATGGTACAAGGTGCCTACCTACATAAGATTACTTGCTTTTATTTGCTCCGAATTTCAAAATAACATATCGTTGTCTAATTTCTTACTGGATTTACAGTATAAGTATCATTATGTCCAAAGCTTAAATTATGTCAAGAAAAACACTACATGATAATTGGACGTAGTTATGCATAAAGGAACCAATCCACACTCATGTCAAAATTGAGTTAAGTATACAGAAAGCTTTTAAAATCCACCTTCTACTAACCCTGTAAATATCAAGTGATCTGACAATTTTGACTTAACAAAACATTTTCTCGACAAAGTAACCAACCCACATAACAACATTTGTACAATAAACTAAAAAGATCCATGCTCTGTGGTACCCCAGAAATCTGAAAAATCTACAAATTTATTTTTTTCTGTAAGGAACCAAACCACATGTTTCTTTGTAAATTTTTTTTTTTTATCATTCTAGTGGGTTAGTTCTCGTTGCACTAGTTGCTCTTTGAATATTAAATGAATAAAATACCTAAGGTAATCAATAAGTACCTAATTTTAATTATATTTTGTAAATTTTATATTAAATGAAATATCTTAAGTCTAGCATGAAAAAGAGCTATAAAAATACATATTTCACTAGGCTGCATTCATTTTAACCCAATCTTCCTCTACTTCAAAATCAAGTTGACCTGAAAAACCTTCTAAATCGTCTTTTAGGGCTTCATCTCTTACCAGACTCACGTAAAAGTGGTGTGGTTCTTGCGGAATCAAGTATAGCACACTTTTAGGTCTTTTAACTTCGTATTAGTGACAGGTCTTCCTGTTTCAGCGATTTTTAGAGGTCAAAAGACTTTTACGTGAATCTGGTAGGAGATGAAGCCATAGAAGACGATTTAGAAGGGTTTTCAGGTCAACTTAATCTGGAAGTAGAGGAAAGTTAGGCTAAAATAAATGTAGCCTACTGAAATAAATTATTTTTATAGTTTTTTTTCATGTTAAACCTAAGATATTTCTTTTTGAATAAAATTCACAAAATATAATACGATTATTTATTATTTTATGCATTTAATATTCAACAACAGAATAAATTAATAAGGAACCAACCCACACATGAGCCATTTTGCTAAAAGGAACCAGTGGGTTTAAAAAAAAAAATACTATAAATATTAATATTTTTCTCCGAAATTATACTTACATACATAGGAAACAGTATTTTGTACAATATTGTAAACAAACTTTGTTAAAATTAATCATAACTTTTTTTCTATACACAATTTAAACAAAAACTGCTTTTTCTCAAAACTATCATTGTGTGGATTGGATCCTTTATGCATAACTACGTCCAATTTACCTTAGCTTTCTCTCTCTTCTGAAATACCCAATCATCAGGACTGCATTCAGCTTCTTTTATAACTGGTGTCTCATTCACCTCGTAGTTTTTATTCACTTCTGTAATTGCTATATCATGTCTAATGTTTTCTTCACCATCTTCTATTCTGTCATTCGGATTCTCCTTTCTCTTTTGTGCAGTTTTCTTTGGAGATTTTCTACTTTCTGGCGTTTTTCGTGGAGATTTGGCAGTTTTTTTAGGAGATAGAATCTTTCTAGGTGTGAGTTTTGTAGGAGACAGTTTCTGTGGTGAATCATAGTTGTTTGTTCTTCGTCTTTTACACGGAGATTCTTCATCAGAACATGGCTCAACAGTTGGATGTGTTTGATTGTAAATGTGAGTAAGGAGTTGGACAGCTGAAAATAAAAATAAAAATGGTTTAAAAGAGGAACCTGTAGATAAGTACTGAGTCTTTGTGAAAATTAAGATCTAAGAAGTATTACCTAGTTTCCGTTTGAAAGGCTTCACTCCAAATTTATCAAGTTCACTATGCAATTCTTCCAACGACATAGCTTCATACTTTGGTTTAGGCGTAACATCTACAGTTTTGATGACATATTGATTGTTCGGTGTTTCTACTGTATTTAGTCCACTGCAACCTGGCTTTTGTGGTGTTGCTAATTCATTAACTCTTTTATGTTTAACTGGAGTCTTTTTGGTAGCATTTATATTATCTAGTACTAAATTATCAGTATGTAAATTCTTATTAGCGGCAGAAGAGCTATTTTCAATATTTGTAGATCTTCTGAAACTTGCTAAGCCAGAAAGCTCGTCCATAATAGATATGCCACCAAATAGAAAATTGTCTACAGGTTTCTCTAGTTTGGATTGATGCATAGAGTAGTCTAATTCATTATCTGATATAACAAATACTTCAGAGTTTTGACTACAATTTGACACATCTTTACTAGAAACATTACTAGTGTTGTGATCTGCTGTTGACTTTGAAATCCTACTTTCTCGAGATTGAGAGAATTGGCTTAGCATATTATCATACATTTCATCATAATCTATAGACACATTATCTTTTTTCCCAAGGCTGCTGCATCTCTGGGAACTTGTTATTTCCATTTCAATTGTAGCATCGCTGTCACAACTCTCTACGTCGTTTCCATGATCTTTTACATAATTATTCCGTAATTCTTGAGATTTTTGGATCAAATCTATATCACTCTGAGAACCTGTGTTTACTTTTAAGTCAATATTTGCATTATTGGCAGTTTCACTCTCTGTTTGATATATCTTTTTCAAATGTTGACTAATATCTTCAGATGATTCTGAATTCTGAGTCAAATCAATATCAATACTGTCATTTGATTTTTCTGCTGGTTTTACTTTTATAGACTTTATGTCTTCATCGACATCTACACAGACCATGTCTGTCGAGCTTTTAACTTTATCATTTGGTTTCAATTCTTCATCAAAATTATCATCACATGAAACATTGTGAAAGTCATTGTTATCTGAATGATTGTGTACATAATCGTCAAAGAAACTGATATTGGTTTCACTGATTTTACTCTTTTGCCTAGCAGGTGATGTCATTTCTTGCGTCAAATCTAAAATTTCTTCTGGTTTCTGTACATTATTAGTAATATTATGATCATTATTATTAATATGCGATTCTTCTAAATCGAGACTCACGTCATGGCGCGTTATGTTTTGTGTCAAGCTAAGAACATCGTTATCATGAATTGATTCATTCATTCCTTCATAATCTTTAGGATCAATAATAATTGTATTATCTGCAGACTGATTCTTAGTGCTGGCTTTTAAGCTCACGAAAGGTAGCTCATCACTTGTGGTAGACGATTGTGTCAAATCTAAACTTGCAATACTTTTGTCTACAATATCTTCAACTAAGATATTTTTTACTGTTTCTGGACTTTCTGTAAGATCATTATTATTTTCTTCAGTCTTCGGTGTTTCTTCGTATTTTGGAGTCGTTGAATTTGTTATGTTAATGATTGCTGGAACGATTTTAGTTGTAAGTTTTTGCCTAGTTTTATTCGGTATTTCAACATTTTTAACAGTTTCTATATCATCTGGTTCCACTAAATTACTTTCACTATCAGGGCTTTGGGTCAAATCAATATTAGCTTTAAAAGGCAACAAAGGTCTCACCACACAACTTGTAATTTCCATAAAATCATTAGATTTTCTTTTAGTTTCGTTTTGAGATAGTTTTAATGGTGATTTTATCTTTGTAGTTCCAAAGTCAATACACTGAATATCTACACATTCTGTGATCTCCATAAAATCATTAAATCGTCTTGTAACATTAGTGTTATTGGACTTCTGTGAATTTATGTTAGCAACAAAGGAAGGTTTTTCTTTTACAGGTTTACTTGAATCCAATTCTTTCACAGTTATAGCACTATAAGATGAATTTATTTTGCTAACATTGTGTGATGGAGACTCATTCTTTTGTGATAGGTTTGCATCATCCACAGTTGAAGGATCATCATCAAACAGATCAGGAGAACCGCTTCTGTATTGATTTACAGTTGCTATGGACTCATCTAGGTTTATGATTTCATTATCATCTATTTTCAATGTCTTTTCAACATTATATTGCTCCATGTTTCCTATATCTTTAACTTTCAATGTTTCACTATCATTTGATTGAACATTTTCATCTTCTATCAAAACAATTGCACTGTTATTTAAATTATAAGTTCGAACTGCTTCTTGTTCTCGCAATTTTCCCACACTTAAACTAACCTCCTTGTTCTTTATAATATTTCTACAACTGTTCAATGTTCCACTAAGTACAATGTCCAGTTCATCTTGTGAACATTCAATTTCACTGAAATTCATAGTGGTAGATTCACAAAATTTAGGGCTGACGGGTCTTCCTGGAATTTCTGACCAATCCCTTAGAAGATTACCTGTTGAAGTAGACTTATCTAGAAGGTAATTAACATAAAATGTATCAGTAGACTTCAGTACATCATAAGTAGCATTTGTGGCTAGATTGTACAACACTATGTGAGTCACATCAGTATCAGCAGTCTGAGAATAATTTGTAAGAGTAATATTCTGGAACAACACTTGAGAGTATTTATCAGCAATAATTTGTTTCTTAGCCTCTTCACTAGTTACAAGCAACTTGTATTGCTTCCTCTTCTTCAATCTTTTGCTAGCCTTTTTTATTTTAATCTCTGGTACTTTAAACCCATATTCCAGTAATGTTGTTCTAATTTTTCCGACCCTGTCTTGAGTGGTCAGGGATTGTGATGTTCCAGGACTGTTAGTGTCAGGGTTCTGCAGCGATTTCGACAGAGCAATAGCTATCTGCAATTGTTCAGGATCAACATCCAAGCCAGCTTGTCTACAAATATTATCAAAATCTTTTGTGTAAGATTCTAACTCATTTTTCTTAGAATGTAAAGCTGTTCTGATGTCTTTCTGTCCTCGAATTCTCTTTGGAGCCTTTTTAGGTTTATCAGATTTCTTTTTGGCAGTTGTTTTGGCACTGGTAATTTTTTTAGGTTCTTGAAAGTCGGTTAAGCTCTCATCCATAACACATCCAGTTGAGAAATACTTGCTGCTCACAGTCAGTGCGTTTTCTCTGGCAAATGAAACAGTTCATTTAAGTCTAGCATTTATTGTAACTTCTACATGACAAAATAAAATTAAATGAATTTACCTATCAGGAATTTCGCTCATAACTACTTATTCGGTAGATCTAATCTCTTATCTTCCCTGAGTAGTCTTCTGATTTGTTCACCAGATCTGTTTGGGAGACCACTAGCAATCATTCGTCGCCTTTCCACCTCCTCGATAGGGTCTTCATAAAATGGTTCTGTGGCCTTCCTCAAGCCTCGCGTAGCGCTTGAAAAACTGAAAGTTAAGGAAATGTTTTCGTTTTTAGTGCTATACCTATAGATACCTCATAACCTCAAACTTGAACAATTTGTGAATTATTTACTTACTGGAATATCACACCGCAAAGCATTCCAACTGATATAATGCCGTAACCAAGCCAATTTCGGAACTTGGCTGCTGGCGTTCCTTTTAGTTTTCTAGGCTTCCATTTTGACGTATCTACGCCGATGGCCATTTTTGTTTATTTTTTTTAAACGAACGTTCCGTTCTTTCCCTCCCTTCCCTTCCATCCTTTCCGAGACACAATAACATAAATTTTTAAATCCATTACGAGCGAGAAGGCTAAATAACTTTACCTGACACTTAAAAAACTTAACGAAATCATTAATTACTCAGTTTTTATACATTTTAAGTTGCTTCTGCTAATTTTGAAATCAATTTTACAAGGGAAAAATAAAAAAGATAACCATGATTTCCTTCCCCAATCGGCTTCCGTAAATTGGAGTGGATTTTTCTAACAAATCTATCTGTTGTCATTATTATGTCAATGTCAAAACAAACAAACAATCAATTTCATTCCAATCAGGCATCAGCTCAGCTGTTGTTTGTTTTTGTCATAGAGTAAATTATGTATATGGTTTTTGTGTTGTTTTCCTTGAAAAACTCATCCTTTTGATAGTAGAAAAACTAGAAAATGTCTTTGCTGCGCGACTTATCTTACAAAGAATATAAAGAAGCTTTAATTCTACCGCTTCAAGAATGTCAGAGGATCGCTAGACTTGCAGGTCTTCAGTAAGTTTTTTCTTTACACAAAGTAGGCACCGAATCACGATTCTATAAATTTAAACCTATTCTTTTCAGAATTGTATTTACCGATAAACCAGGTGAGCAACTTATGAAATATTTAGACAGATCGGGATGCTCCTATAAACGGTTTCAAAATTTTAAGAACTCTCGAGATGACACCATCATAACATACTACAAGCCCCAAACAAAAGTTGCTATTTTGATAGCAAACGAGAGATACACGCATCTGGCTAATCTAGCCACTCCGGTGTGTGATTGCGAGTTACTGAGCGGTATTTTGAGGAAATTAGGCTTTGCTGTGGTGACTGTAAGGAATTCTACAAGTGCTCAGTTGAAGAATGTCTTACAAAGTGTCTTTGAAATGATACCGGAAGATTCTTACTGTGAGTATCAACCATACTGAATATTATCTATTGCCTACTGTAATACCTATTCTTGTGCCTATTGTGCCTTTTTAAACCACAGTTTATCATATTAAATAATTCATGAGTTAAATGAACACCTCAAAAATACCTCTTCTTACCTTTGTTAGTTGGTCTTTGTTCCATGGCTAGTATAGTATTATATTATCTGTGCCACAGCTAACTTGCCCAAAAGTTGATCATTGCTCTTGAATCACAGAAGAACATAGGTAATAATAGTACTGTCATCATCATCATTCTGACATTACCCATCTTTCATTATAATGAGAGTTATCTAAAAGTAAAAGAACCTGACATTTTTGGGAGTTTTTTGTACAGTATCAAGACAATCTGTGCCTTCATTAAACAACTTAACAAAATATTGCTTCTATTTCTTCCAGGTTTAATTTTCTATGCGGGTCACGGTTGTCAAATATCCAATACACAATGTATGCTGAATATCGACTGTCCGACTGAAGACATACAGTTACAGCACTGTGTGACTGAGAACTTTATGCTGCGGGAGATTGAGAAACGGAAACCGGAGCTGGTGGTGGTGATAATGGACATGTGTAGAGTTTATTTAGATCGGTAAACAAGAATCACTTATTGACTGGCCTCTTAGCTCAGTTAATAGTAGCTCTGCCTTCTGCACTATAGGTCGTGGGTCCGATTCCCACTCAGGACAAACATTTGTGTGATGAACATAGACGTTTGTTCTGTGTCTGGGTGTTATAAAGTATTCTATGTATGTATTTACAAAAAAAAAAGATATTTAAGTATTCTATCAGTTATCTGGTTCCTATAGTACCAGCTTTGCTTAGTTTGGGGATAGATGGCACTGTGTGAAATGTCCAGCAATATTTATTTTATTTATGTACCTATATCTGCGGTCCGCTAGCTAAAGCGCCGTTAAGTGACATTTGGTCAAATTTCACTTTTAAATACCATGTTATAAAGCTCAAAACTCTCTATCGATCAGTCTTGGAACTGGGTTCCTATCGTTTATCGTTTTCGAATTAGAGATACTAAGAAAGCGGCAAGCGCGAAGCAAGAAGCGGCGCGTTTTTAATATCTTAAAAAATGGTTTTGTCACTTAACGGTGGTTTAGCTAGCGGACGGCAGCTGTATAAAGGCTGGAATACACATGCTTGTAAAATGGAGCAGTAGCTTGCTTGTTAACAGCATAACATAATGCCTGTATAAGGCACACTGTGGATTCATTTGCAAGTAAACTTTCACGCCATTTGTTCCCTTGCATGCCTGTCACTGGCAATCCATAAAAAAAATGTATAAATGCCAACTAAGTAGCATGCGTTGATTAATACTGAAATATGTGCCTTATATCCTTGGATGAATAAACATACCTTATTCTCCACTTTATTTTTCAGAACAGCCAATCCAAAAATCTACGCCGCTATGCCAACCATCGAAGAATACACAATTCATAAAAACCTTCTAATAAGCTACTCAGCCCAATCATCGCAATCTGCCTATGAAGTCCTTCAAATAGAATGTACTACCACAATGGACCTTGAGAATGATGCTACGTATGAACTAAAGACAAGTGATTTAGATAAGATAGTGCCAGGGTCAAGTCAGTATGCACAAGCGTTGGGAGACAGATTAGCTGAGAATTTGGACATCAGCAGTATCTTAGACAGAGTTCATGCAGGTAATCACGCTCACCGTCAGTGCTGATAGGCGAGTGTCTTTATTACATTGAAATAAGGATACTGATTGTTTAGCAGAAATGGCTACGCTGATTGCTGTTGTCAGAGCTGGACAATCAGTATCCTTATTTCATTGTAATAAAGATCACTCGCCTATCAGCGCTAACGGTGAGCGTGAGACTAAAATCAGCCTTAACAACTGCCCCTTGAATGTCTATCATTGATAGCGACCAAAATCGGCCTCAAACTGTCACATATGACAATTCAGTGACCACGCAAGTAGCTCTGTCTTCCTCATCTCAAGTAGACCGAACGCAACAAAAGATACCTACCTACGCGATAATTTTGACAGTTTGAGACAAGTTAGATAATCAGCCTGCTGGTTTACTCCGATAGATGGCGCTTTGCGTTAAATGACGATTTTACTGATTGGAGGATAATTATTGTTTTCTGGTTATTTCAGATGTTGAAAAGTCCATTAAAAAGCAGAGACCTATTAAAGTTCAGTGTGGTATGGACAAAAGATGTTTATATGACCCTGCCATAGGTAAATATTTTTTTTCTAATTTCAGATTTCAATAATAGAATACCTATTAAAATTATTTTTAAAAACTTCGTTTTTTGCAGGTGATACAGATCTCTTAAAATCGAAAATAGATCAATATTTACTTGAAAACGAGACATCAGAATTAGTTAGTGTGATACAGTGATATTTAAAATGTAACTAAATACTTTATATTGAATCCTGGGCCTTGATATTAGATATTGGCCTGACATTCAGGAATAATTAAGATGAAGAATATTATTTTTTAAAGATTTTAAAAGAAATTATACAATTTGTAACAATAAAACTGCATTTATTACATCCTTAACACATGACTGAGCCGTTTGTCTAATTCATAATGGACTTATTTCTTTATTAAGCTTTGAGGTTGGAAGTGATTGACTATGTTAACCCACCAACTGTCTTCTACGCCTTTCGTGAATTCTCTGATAAACCTATAGTTTAGTATGAATATCTTGTCTTGAAACTCTGGTTGTACTCTGAAAAAGATAAGTCAGAATTTAATAATGAGTATGAACATAAAGTGCACTCAATCAAGCTCATAAAGTGAAGGAAAAACAAGGAAAAGCTAGTTAGTTCTAATAAGTATAAGACTTGCAACTTGTTATGCAAAACTAGTAAACGCCCACGGCTTCACCCTGTGGACTATTGTTTATTCCATGGGAACCATACATTTTTTCCAGATAAAAAGTAGCCTGTGTTATTCCAGAACCTAAACTATCTACATTCCAAATTTCATCAAAATCGGTTTAGGGATATGTGGTAGGTATGGTAACAAACACACACAGACTTTCACCTTTAAAATATTAGTAGGATAATAACTACTTGCAAGATGCTAAATGAAAGGAAAATTTGGTTTTACTTTCTTCAAAAGTTGTCTCTTTGACATACATAAAATCACGCCTGTATCCCATCATAGGGGTAGGCAGAGACCACGGATTTCCACTTGCTGCGATCCTGACACACCTCTTTTACCTCATTCACTCTCATCACATTTTAATAGAGATTTTGTAATAAAACCTTACCCTAGTGTAACGGGAGGTAGTTCATCAGTATCTTTCATTTGTTTTAGCCCCTTCAGCACATGATAGCACATTGTGATCTCAACCCAGCGCTTATCTGACTCATCAAACATTACTCCCACCTGGAAAAAAGTAAAAATATATGATACGTTGCTACGACGTCGCGGCAGACCGCGAACGAGATGGAGAGACGAGCTTGCCAAATTCCGTGCCGACTGGACATCACTAGCACAGGAGAGGGATGAATGGAAAGAGTGGGGGAGGCCTTTTCCCAGCAGTGGGATATTGATGGCTGATAATAATAATAACAGAGGAATCTTTGTGACTGGCAGGAATTGGTAAAAGTGGAATCAGACGGTTCACTCAAGTGAAAGATCATTCAAACGAATGCTGTGGTTTTCTATGACACTTTTCTTTCATTTAATGTTTAGATGTGTCACTTTGAGTGAAATATGCAAAATGAATGATAAATGAACTGTCTGATTTCATCTTAAGTACAGTAATGATAAACTGGAAGGTCTCTTGTTGCTCTTCTGCTTATCTTGCTAGGAGAAAGATTATGTTTGTCTGTTATGTAATGTAATGCTTAAATGTATTTCCAAATCATGATGTACAAAAACAAAATGAAATTATCAAATAAAGTTTGTCTCAACTAGGCAACTTCTTGGTGAGGAATCTTTATTATAAATACTTACACTTCTCACAATGGATCTAGGCTTCTAGGGATCTAGGCTTGTGAAGTTAGCTGTTTCGATGCACACAGTATAAAATTTTGTATGAAAAAGCTGCACTGTACATCAAAACGGCTAACTTCACGAATGCCTAGATCCATTGTGAGAAGAGTAATATTGAAGTAATATCTTACCTGATAAGGAAAAGCATAGAAAATGTCTTCTTTATTGATAGACAGTAGTTGTCTCTGTCCAACAGACAGTTTGGATACAGCAGTCTTCAGTGCATCAATAGCTTCCTTCTCTACTAGGCCTTCAAGGGATTTGAAGTCACTCTTTTCTAGGGCTTCTGAAACAACCTGACAGGGAACATGAAATTGCTAGTTTTACAGAATAATTTGGGTTATAGGAACAGCATTTCGCAGTTGTAGGTACTAGTATTCTGTGGTTGTAGGTTGTAGTAGCAGCAGTTGTAGGTAAGGTACCTACCTAGCAGCAAAAAATTAATTCTTGATAAGTAAAATGCTGAAAAACTCAAATGGGACTGGGCCGGTCATGTCTGCTGCATGTCGGAAGATCTGTAGGCCAAAAGTACCACTACGTGGAGCCCTGACACAATGACCAGGCAGCGCGGCAGACTAAGAATGCGATGGCGGGACGAGCTAGACGATACGAGATGGACTGGCAGACGAAGGCACTGAACCGTAGTGACTGGCGAAAGTAGGGGGGAGGCCTTTGCCCAACAATGGGATAGTATGGGCTAATAGTAGTAGTAGTAATAAGTAAAATAAACGCTTACTAACCTGAACAGCATGTTTTGAAGCCTCTATAAACTCTTGTAAACGAAAATCATTATCAAAATAGGGTCTGATGATGAGGTTAGCAAACATCCAATTCTTGACAAACTTGATGAAAGAAGGCCAGACGACAGGCGGGAATTCCATCAATTGAGGTAATTTCCTTGTTTCTAATCCCCGGTCGTCGGAATAACTCCGGAATTGAGAAACTGGACATGATGAAGCTATAGCGCTCAGATTTATGAAACTTTTCGGCGCATTTCGATCACATAACCTGAAAGTCTGCCTTGTTAGGATTTGCCTTACAGCTAAATTCATATTTTTATTCTTTCTATAAAAATAATAATCGAGGTTTTAGTGAATTCCAAAAGAAAATCATGAAAAATAAAATTCTTCACAACACAAAAGCTAAAAAGTAAGTATGTTCTTTACTTCAAAACATTGTTGTTTTTCAAATGGGGATAAAAATTAATACATTACGATTGGGCAAAGTTTGATGCAGGAACATTTGATTGGGTAGAATTTGACAGTTGTCAGTAAACGAGGACAGATTGAATTTTTCGTTCTAAAACAGCGACAGCAAGTTTTTTTTTTGTTCTTGGGTGAGAAAAATGTTTTGTTTTCGAACGAAGATTCTAAAGTCAGATTTGTGTACAATCAATCAATGTCACTGATTTAGATTGACATTGATTGTTTGATTTACATTGACATTGAGTGACATTTTGACAGTTTTGTTTTCTGAACAAAACAAAATGTGCTGTTTCGTTTGTTGTATCTCTACCTAATCTGTGCGTTTGTTTGCTCGCTGAAATTGCCGAATTTCATATTTATTGAATTTGTCTGTATAACAAATAATAAATTTCCAGAGTCATGGACGACCAGGCATGCCCTCGTTGTAAAACAACAAAATACAGAAATCCATCTCTGAAGTTGATGGTCAATGTGTGTGGACATGCATTGTGTGAAAGCTGTGTAGATTTGCTGTTTTTGAAAGGTAAAAAACAGAAAAGTATTCCATTATTCTGTTTCTTTATGTTATTTTTCGAATCAAATCATTCTAAGCTTGCTCTAGGTAACATTAGAAATTGGAAAACAAACCTGCATCACAGATATTATTATTATTATGAACCATTGATTTACTAGCAGCGGCCTCTCTGCCCCCGTAGTGATGGTACATGGCGATGATGATGATGAAAAGTAGCCTATAACCTCCCTCAAGAGTTTAGCTACCAAATGAAGAAATAATTTTTCAAATCGGACTGGTAGGTAGTTCCTGAGATTAACACGTTCAAACAAACAAACAAACTCTTCCAATATAGGACTCAAAGTCCCGAAATAAATATAGAATTAAAAAAAAAATCTCGTTATACATATTAATAAGTACCTACACTACAATTTTTCCTTTAATAATTTAAAGGTTCTGGTTCCTGTCCCGATTGCAACGTCCCACTTCGTCGAAGCAACTACCGTGTCCAGCTTTTCGAAGATCCTATGGTAGAAAAAGAAATCGACATTCGGAAACGTGTCCTCAAAGATTACAACAAGAAAGAAGAAGATTTTTCTTCACTACGGGAATACAATGACTATCTAGAGGAAATAGAAACTATAATATACAATCTTACTAATAATATTGATATTGTTAACACAAATAAGAGAATAGAACAATACAAGAAGGATAATAAGGAGTTGATTGTGAAGAATAAGGCTAAAATTGGTAAGATTACTTTCATATCAATAAATCGGATATACACGCATTAGCTCTAAAAGCTGCCTGTGGATTACAAATAATAATAATAATAATTGTGTGTTGGCTTCAGCCCCATGCATGCCTGTCAAAGGTCCGGGACTCTATAGTCCCGAGATGTTCAAATTGACATACAAAATAATAACAATAATAAAATACTTTACTGAATGAAGCAGCTGATGTAATAGCCATACTACCTATATAATGTCATGAATGTAATTGTTTGTTGTTCCTAACAAATAAATAAATAAATAAAAATGACCACAGTTATGTCATTTGGGCTAAAATTACAGTAGAAATAAAAGTTGTGAAATGATGACATCACTTCACACTTGTTTAATCTGACTCTATCTCTACAAATAGGCAATCCAATCTTAGTATTTTAATTTCACAGGTAGAGAAGAACTAGAACTAGAAGAGATCCTAGAAATAGAGAAACAGATGGAAGATCTCCGACGATCGGAGGTATTGAGGATGGAGCAGGAGGCCAAGAAGCAGAAGATCAGAGAGAAAGAGGCTCTTATTGATGAGCTGATGTTTGCGGAGGGAGATGCTAAGGATATTCTGAACACGTTTGCTCAGACTATTGCTAATAAACAGGAGGAGGTTTTACCTCCTGCACCTAAGGTATGAAAGCAATGGCCAACAGGGCCTTTAGCACGAGTATGCACAAAGTCTACTATTCGATCCGTGACTGTAGTTTAATCTCTCAATTGTATTGGGATTTTAGTTCAGTCAAGTTACCACTGGAGGCGCTGCACCGGAATCCCATACATTTGAGAGCCTTTACTACAGTCACGGATCAAATAGTAAACTTGTGCATACTGGCGATCGAGGCACAGGGCCTTATTACAAAACGAAGACTATGATATAAGATAGTCATGGTTTAACCAGGCTCAAGCTAGGGATTACACTGAAATAGCAATATTTTGCAACAATATTTTGTAGTAACTAACATGCTGGATTAAACCAAGTTTTAACATGGTTTAGTACTGCGAAGCTAAAAAGGCGGTTATACGTGAATCACGATGTGCTCTTTAATTTCGTAAAATTTTAGTTAGATTGTACGCAATTCAATTCACAGCAGAATCTTTTTGGCGTTGAATTGCGACACGAAAATAAATCTTTACTTGAAACCGGATTCCTACGTATTGATGTGTTCTGCGGGGCTAATAAGGCCGCTATAGCAGAATCACACTATGAATTGAAATATTATGCTTTTCAGCGGGCTTAAAAAGGTCGCTAAATCAGAATCACAATATGAAATGAACTATAATGCCGTCTCATTTCACTTTCAGTCAGTGAAAAGAGATGGCAAATAGTTCAATTCCTATTGCGATTCTGCAATAGCGACCTTTTTAAGCCCATTGGTCACTCTCAATCTATGAAAAGTGACGGTATATATATTGCAATTCTTTTTGTGATTCTGCTATTACGTCCTTTTTAACACCGCTGATCGCGAATGTTTGAAAAAAAAAGACAACTGTTTTGACTCCATAGTTTGTCCGTCAACCATTTCTCAATATCTATTACAGGTGACACAGTTCTCTACCGGAGTGAAGTTCACCCGAGGGCTCGGTCACGACTCACTACCTGTCATAGAGGAAGGTCCGTTGTATAAGTACACACCTCCGTTCGTGCCAGACCGTGTGGGCCCGATAGCACCAAGCTTACAGGATATTGTGAGCTCGGGGTATCTGCAGCATGTTAGGTAAGCTGTGATTATGGGGCCTGCGACAGGCGAATTTCCATAAAAACGTAATACCAAAATCATTTAAAAGAACCATGGGCATCATTGCTTGAACACTGGACCCGCTTCGTCCAACAGCGATGAAACATATGTCATATGAAAGCTCTTAGAATGTACTTTATTTCATTCTATTACAGCTAAGTTCAAATCGAGTGCGAAAATGGTGTTTTGGTGCAAAAATGGCGCGATAATGGTGGTTTCATGAACGAAACTAGAAAGCTAAAACTTGGAATGTAGCTTTCTTTTCTAGTAAAACCACCCACTAAGGCATTTTATTTTCGAATTTCAACCCCTAAAGGGGTGAAAAGTAGTGAAAACGTTTGTAAGAAACTTTTTAACGCGTAGTATGATTTGCTTGAAACTCGGTTTGCATACTTAAAATGCAAAATAAATGGACACGTATTTCAGGATTATTCAAAACAACCCTTAAAAAGGAGTGAAATGGGGTGTCAAAGTTTTTATGGGTACTTTTTAATAGGTTGTGCGATTTGCTTGAATCTGGGTTTGAATACTATTGATGACAAATAAATGAACACATATTTCAGGATTATTCGAAACAACCCTTAAAAAGGGGTAAAGTGCGGTGTCAGAGTTTGAATCGAAACTTTTTAAGGGCGGTGCGATTGGCTTGGGACTCGTGTTGTATATTATAAATGCAAAATAAACGGACATGGTCTTTCAGGACTTTTCGAAACAACCCGAAAAAGGGGTGAAATGGTGTGTCGAAGTTTGTTCTGGAACTTTTTAAGGACAGGGCAGGCAAGTACCGGCGTCACTTGCATACACTTCGCCACCGGCTACCCGGCACTGGTTACCCGGTCCTTTGGTCCATTTTCGTAACTATTTTTCTCAACCAGTTACGAAAGAATTTTTTTTTTTCACTGATTCTTAACTGGTTATTAAAAAGGAATATTTATTCCATGTTTACATACGTAAACATGTTTCATAGCCAGACATGAATTTTTTTCATGTTTTAGTAACCAGTGACGAAAATGGATGGTTTTTTTTTCATTTATCGTAACTAGCTACGAAAATGGAACCTTGTTTTCTTTTTTCATAACTGTTATCTAGCTACAAAAAGGGGTGCTTCTTTTCTTCTTTTTATAACATTTAGGACGATTGATGTTATGATGTCGAATTGTCGATGTTGAACTGTATCTATTAGTAGGTACTTATGTTTATTTTTTTTCTTCACTCGATCACCGTCTACGATAATAGAGACTGTTTTGTTTATACTATTCAAATAATTATATGTGGAAACTTGGTATTAGCTTTAAGTATCTATGTCTTATTTTAATCTGTTGTCTAGCTGTAAGTTTTCCTAAAATTGAAAATCTAAAATAAAATAAATAATGTACTTTTTCCAGATAAATAATAGGCATTGTTTTTTATTGAGTTTATCTATCTGGCAAGGAAATCTAGGTTAAGTTAGTTGTATTAATTTGAATGGTGCAAACATAACTAACCAGTTACGTTTCCACCATTAATGGGACAAATCAATGGCGCAAACGTAACCGCGGGCTAATTCCCTAATTTCGTGTTTTCCGAATAATGGCCGATTATGCGATTATATCTGATGTTTTCCGATAGTGTTTCCGATTGGAAGTACTGTATAAAGATTACTAATAAAATTCGTAGCTGGCTATAAAACATAGTTACGTACAAGGAATAAATATTTCTTTTTAATACCCAGTTAAGAATCAGTGAAAAAAAAATCTTTCGTAACTGGTTGTGAAAAATAGTTACGAAAATGGACCAAAGGACCGGGTAACCAGTGCCGGATAGCCGGTGGCGAAGTGTATGCAAGTGACGACGGTACTTGCCTGCCCTGCCCTTAAAAAGTTCCAACACAAACTTCGACATACCATTTCACCCCTTTTTAAGGGTTGTTTCGAAAAGCCCTGAAACACCGTGTCCGTTTATTTTGAATTTATAAATATAATATACAACCCGAGTCTCAAGCCAATCGCACCGCCCTTAAAAAGTTTCAATTCAAACTCTGACACCCCATTTTGCCCATTTTTAAGGGTTGTTTCGAAAAATCCTGAAATATGTGTTCATTTATTTGTCATCAATAGTATTTAAACCCAGATTCAAGCAAATCGCACACCTTTTAAAAAGTACCCATAAAAACTTTGACACCCCATTTCACTCCTTTTTAAGGGTTGTTTTGAATAATCCTGAAATACGTGTCCATTTATTTTACATTTTAAGTATGCAAACCGAGTTTCAAGCAAATCATACTACGCGTTAAAAAGTTTCTTACAAACGTTTTCACTACTTTTCACCCCTTTAGGGGTTGAAATTCGAAAATAAAATGCCTTAGTGGGTGGTTTTACTAGATAAGAAAGCTACATTCCAAGTTTTAGCTTTCTAGTTTCGTTCATGAAACCACCATTATCGCGCCATTTTTGTACCAAAACACCATTTTCGCGCTCGATTTGAACTTAGCTGTAATAGAATGAAATAAAGTACATTCCAAGAGCTTTCATATGACATATGTTTCATCACTGTTGGACGAGGGGGCCCAAAATGTCGCAACGTTCTTTAAGCATATTTTATCAGTTTATGTTGTATTTATCTAGGTTCCTGCTATACTTTTGTTCCGAAAATCTTACCTAAAAAGAAATGTAAGCAAATTGAATTGAAATCTTTGTAGGTACACCAAAAATGGCGTGTTTTCTTTTCATTTGTTCTATAGTAAGTTTTTTGGAACAAAAGTGTAACAGGAACCTAGATAAATACTACCTTTATCCAAACAATAACATAAAGTGATAAAATATGCTCAAATTTTAAATTATTTTGGTATTACGTTCGTATGGAAAATTCGCCTGTCGCCGGTCCCTTAATTTGAAATTAAATTATCTACTAGCATCATCATCCATCATTCTTCTGCCCTTCTACGCTAAGTGAGGTCGGTACAACATGTTTTCCTCTTCCACTTCTATCATTCATCAACTCTGAATCCACTTCTCATTCATATCACTTGATAAGTAAGAAATCAAGATTTTGAACCGTTATCAAGACATTTATAGACTTTTATTCTTTCTCACTCAAAAATAATTTACTTCGAATTGTAATGGATAAATTCGAATAGTAAACAATCAGCTTAAAATAATTTTTAAAGACAATAAATCTGCACTTACGAGGAACCAACCATGTCTTGTGTTGGACATTATTATGAATGGACATTATGAAAATTTTCAGTCTATTTGTCATTTTTCATAATTGGACATGAGTCATGCAAATGATAAATTCATTATACATACATAAAATCGCGCCTCTTTCCCACAGGGGTAGGCAGAGACCACGGATTAATAAATTCATTATATCATTGTTAATATCTTTCCACAGAGCGGAGAACGCAACAGAGAAAGCTGGTGGCTACTCGTCAACGCTACCATGTCTGCGGGCATTGCAAGATGCGTTAGCAGGTCTCTATCATTCAAGCTGACCTACTCTAGTGAGAAATATGTCCTGTGTCTATGGCATCTATGCTCAATAAAAATATAGTTGAGCTAATCTACTCAAAACAATATAGGGCCCTCTTGAAATATTTCGATATTTTGCACAACACATATTTTCTGAACGTGTCCAATATTTTTTTCTAAAAATACATTTCTAAATTCCTAAGTTCAGTGGTAACATATCAAAATAAATTGTACCTACTTCAATTTTCATTACTATTTTAAAGTCATATTTTTCTAAGTGGGCCCAATTTTGTTTTGAGTAGTACCTATACGTATGTGTAAAGATTTGCAGGAAACCGACCTAGAATCATCGCTCTGTCTCTTTAGCCTACGAATTTCGTATTGTGCATCCTACTTTTGACTGAAGTTGGCAACAGTTAGGATAATTAAAGTAGGATGCACGATACGCAATTCGTAGGCCAAAGAGCGAGACAGAGCGATGATTCCTAGACAGGTTTCAGACAGAGTCTGTCAGGGTTATAAAATCCTTAAGCTATGACGGAGGCATTCAGGCGGTCTATATGGTAAGCGTCCACATGTCGGTATCGTACGCTTCGGACGCATCGCACGCAACGGATCGTAGTATTATTTGTATAGAAACTCATATAAGTGCGTCCACATGTCCGCATCGTACGCATCGCATTACACAGATAAGCCGTTTGATGCAATCCGTCCGCTGCGTGCGATGCGGGCCTGTGGACGCTTACCAATAAACTCCGTTACTCCACTAACTAACATAAGAACTTAATAGGAATTCAGGAATTCATATTCCAGCGAGGCGAAAAAGGCCGTTAAAGCAGAATCATAATCTGAATTGCACTAATGCCTTCTCTTTTCATAGACATGACAGTGACAAGAAAAAAAATACAAATCATATGATTCTGCTTTCGGCTTTTTTAGCCCTGCCCTGCCCGGTTGTTTTGTTTCTTTTTTTTTTTGGATAAAAATGTTAGATTTTTAGTTATTTTGTCTTTAAAAGTCGCCATTTTATTGTTTGTGAACAACGTTCCAGCAATAAAATATGTTAGGGCTTTTCCAAAAATGTATTTTTTTACTTACATTGGTGGTTGGTTTTATAAAAGTAAGTTATTTGGTTCTAAAACACTTCCGAAACAATATGTGTACCTATGTATGTTTAAAAAAAAGGATAGGATGTGTACTGTGCTAAAACAGGTGTAATTTTCGTTGTATAATAGTTTCTTCAATAGAAAAGAAGATGAGTACATATTATGTGACCTAGATGCGAATGTTGAGATGGATGTGTGGATTGATACAAGGATAAAGAATGAATTGAGTAGCCCTTCCGCGTTACTCCGCGCCAGACAGTGACAGGGCTATGCGTTAGAAAGAGAAAATTTGTGTTGGCGCGTTTGAATATTGCACTAGGCAATGAGCGCTTACGCGAGCTGAATTGAACTTTGCTGCCTCGCCACAAGAGTCGCTATTTAAATAAACGTTTTCGCGAAGTCAGGCTTCTCTACGTATTCTGTGGCAGGGATAGGCCTAAGAAAAGATGGATGGACAGTGGATGGATGTGTGTGGATGGACATACGGTGTGCGAAAGAAGTGAGCACTGAGATGACGAGTGATGGAAGAAAATGGATAAAATAATGTTGTGCCGACCCCACTTAGTGGGATAAGGGCAGGTAGATAGTTTCTTCAATACCAAAAACGGTACCTACTTATAATGTTGTGAAAAATGTACAACATTCCTGATACTGTAGTTTTGTTAAATACCTCCTTAGGTCGAGTTTTGTTTGATTTTCTCTGTATTTGTTTGTAAATAATTCTGTGCTAAGTTTTATGTATAAACTTAACATAATTATTGTTTAAATTAATTTTTGTAAGATGTTTTGTGATAATAAAGTAAGTGGAATTCACGTTTCAAATTCGTCTTATTTTCTGGCTACCTTCCAAACATTTCGACCTTAACTTTGGATGAATAGAATTTCGTTTCATTCGCGCCCAAGAAAGCGATCTCCTAAAATGTTGTCGATGGTCGCAATTTTATTGGGGCCTGAAAACCAACATCACCATTCACCAAGTAATAAAAAAAAAAGTTGCATGTATGTTCCCGCATTACTTGAGAACGGCTTGACCGACTTAACTGATTCCTTTTTTGTTTTGTTTGTAATAGTCAGGGTAAGGTATATAATATAAAGTAAAAGTTTGTAAGTAAGGTGGAGTGCCGTAATTGCAACTGTCCGGTAATTGCAACTGGAGTCAATAACTCCCTCTAGGATCACTTTTTTGAAAATCGATAGATGTGGTATTGAACTTCTTCTAAAAGTCTTAATCTAAAAATATAGATGGTGTTGATAGGACCAAAACTGAGCGAATGACAGGCCTTTTTGTAAAACTGCCAATTTTTCGGAAGTGACGCCGCTCGGACGCTCTTCGTAATTTACTTAAAAAAATTGTTTTTCGTGGTTTTTCGCCAGTGTGTTCACAGTGACAGTGATTATAAGACACAGTTAGTTGTTTTTTATGTGTTTGTTGTATTCTACGATAAATTTACTCAGAGTTATGGTTGTAGTTACATTTGCCAGACAAAAAGTGCATAGTCTTGTAATTGTAACCATTTTGTTTCTTTTTTGACAGTTGCAATTTAACGACCGGTTTTGTATGAAGTTTGAAAAACCTAGTGATGTAACAATGACGATGACTATGTCGATACGTAATATTTTATTGAAAGGGATACTATCTACTTCCATACTATGCCATGAGTTCTTAGCAATTAGTTTGAGTGATTGAGTCCCTTCATTATGTTGGCGCTAGCGGAGCCCTTTCCAAAGCCGTTCAATATGTGAAACAAATTTAAAAAGGCTGTTCTAAAATATTACTTATTGCGATTGAAATAAAGTTAGAAAAAATAATTACTAAAAGATAATTAAAGACTTTAAAGATAAGAGTAAAAGAGGCTGTTTCATAACTAAAAGATTACTGTGATTAAAATAAACATCGAGTCGATAAAAATCACGATAAGGTTCCCATCACTATTTGTAGTAAAATAGTTGCAATTACCGGATTCTTTGCTGAAAAGTGTTTTCGCGCAAAATTTGACATTAGTAGCAAGGACATAGCTATATAAATCGAAAGAACGATATTTAAGGCATGTGTTCTGTATTTTCCAGTAGTAAGCGCCATAGAAAAATAAGAAGTAAAAACAAGTAGTTGCAATTACCCGCAAAAACGGGTAATTGCAACTATTGCTCCCTCTGTCATGAATTTATGCAATAGAATTTTATTCTTTATCTCTTTACTTTATTCATAACAATGATATAAATCTACATAAAATTTACTATAGAACAGATCTTTCAAAAAATACATTTCTGATACAAAATATAGAATTATCAAGCGATGAAGTTAGGACTCCACTTTTTTTAGTTGCAATTACGGCACTCCACCTTATGCGGTGGACATCTGCGCCGAACAAAATTTACCAAGGACGCACTAAAAATGAGTTCCATTAATCGAAATAATAACAAAAACATTTACTGTTTCGTTACGTACGGTTTTTATACTGCAAAATAATAAAATGTTACCGCTAGCCGCAAAGTTACCTGACGAGCTGGGTAAACAAAGCATGCTACCGATACACTATACAATTAGCATGTGAAAACAGCGCTGAACTGCCCGAGGGACACTCTAATTGGCGTTGTGTAAACTTGCCATGTTATCGAAACGCCGAGGGCGGCTGGTGGCTGCGGTTCTGTGGTAGGAGAAGGCTTTTTTTTAAGTTTTTTTTTGGCTGGAAAAAACAAAAGCTCATGAGTTTGAATGACGCGAATGTCTACATTGACTCCCGTTACTCATACCTATTTATAAACCTGTTATTAATTATAGGTATTTATTGATCGAGCGAGCGAAGCGTCTCTGCTTCAGCTTGGACAAAACAAAAATGCTTTCGTTTGTCCGCCGGATGTCTGTCGGTCGGACGTCTGTCTGTCTGTATGTTCTCCTCTACAGCTCGCAGTTCTCAACCGTTTCTCGTGAAATTTTGTAAGCAGATCGAGAGTCGAGCAAATACACTCTACTACAGCCTACACACTAGGTACTACAGCAGTACCTATTCATTTATTTACGAGATTTAGGCCACATTTATTGCTAAAAGCACCTACAAGTTTCAGGCATTCAGCATTGTGTCTGAAGTTAAGTAGGTAATTCAAAAAATAAAGAGTCCGTCTCCGCCCAAAGCCAGCGCTCTGAAATCCGCCCGCCCAGCGCGCTAATATTGACTTCTTATTACCGCGCACCGTCTCCACATACAGGGTGTACACGACACGTGATTAGCGAAACAAAGGAATGTAATGGAATATAAATGGCATGGAAATAACTTACATTGTTTAGGTAAAGGGTAATTTGATAAATCATGTGGGAAGCTACGTTTAGGTTGCGCAGATATTTTATTTACGCGTTCGTTTAGAACCCGTCATTACCTAATATTTGGGCGCTCAAGCTCTGCTCGGGTTAAAATAGAGAAAACGAATTTGCCCAGAAATTTGATTTTTTCCAGATAATATGCGACTTAGCAAGATCGATTTTTTGCCCCCATAAAGCGCTATGTAGGTACCTATACCTACCTACCTATTGCAAATTTCATCGAAATTGTTAGAGCCGTTTTCGAGAACGTGAATACAATTTTATTACACCAACAAATAGTAACTTAAGTATACCTACTTACCTAAGTATAAAAAATATATAACTATTCCTCGTTTAATAAGTAGGATTTATGTTTTCAAAGATTTTATTTCTAAAAATGGTGAAAGAGAGATAGGATGAGATCATGAAATCCTGCTAATATTATAATAGGTAGGTTTAATCACGACCAGACTCATTTGGATGAAACTTGCAAGATGTTTATCATGGCTTGAACAGCGTCTCTTGACTGCGGAGCCGTTTTATTAGATTAGCCATTAAAACTGATCTTTAACTAAGTACACATCGTGGTTGAGTCGTAACTAAAGTCAATCAGATGTGCGGCCGCACACAACAGTTGTGTTAAAGATGCCAATACAGAAGTGCGGATTCGCACGCCAGGGGGCCTAGCCAATGTAACAATCGATTAGCGAAAGCGCTTGTAGAAAAGTCCAAAAATGTATGGGATTGACATAAGCCTTAGATATGTCACGTGATCTGTTGTAAACGAATAGATTATTGGTAGACAATGTACACACATTTCTATTCCATCAAACGAATCGCCAACATCGAACGATCGCTTCCATACAAGTGCCTAGCCAAGCGAGCACTTTTGACAAGCGACTTCGCTGAGTTGTCGAAGTTCTTGATGGAAACGTAGCGAACGCTCAGACCCTGTAGATATCGAAACAAAATGGCGATTTCATAAACATCTGTAGTAAGAAGTCATTGTTAGGTGTGTTTATTGCGTTGTTTATTTTGTGATTTTAAAAGAATTTTGGTGCAAGTGTTCAATAATGCATACGCTGCGTTTGCTGTGGTCAGCTCATAATGAAAATGTTTGGCTTAAACGCCACACAAGGAACCTTACTCGGCAGCAATTGGAGAATGTTGAAGAAATGCCAGAAGCATTATTTAGAGAGCACTTCAGGCTCAGCAAAGCCTTATTTAGAAAGATTTGCCGTGAGTTATGCGCTTCGACCTCATTCAAAAGATCCCTAGAGATACCACAGGAAATAAAGGTACCTAAGTGTCTAATTTTTTTTTGTTGTGAATTGATTGTTGGGCAAATAAAATACTTAGATATCTATGTACCTATTTTAAATACCAACACAATAACACTATTTTTAATTTCCTTTTTTCAGGTGCTTTGCGCCCTAAGCTTTTTAGCGACAGGGTCGTACCAAAGGGTTGACAACAAGTCCTTGCATCAGAGATGTTGTTGATGCTCTCAACCACAACAGCATCATCAAAAAATGGATTGTTTTCGCTCAAACGCCACAAGAACGTTCCCAAAACAAACAAACGTAAGTAATTGTTTGTTATTATTAGTATATTTTATACTTACCTATGTTACCCACCTAGTTCATTGTAAAAAAAAGTTTAATGAAGTATCCTACCAATGTGTACCTGTGTAGTGTGTACTTATCTACCCATTTTTTTTTACAGGTTTCAAAGGAAACACAGTTTGCCAGGGGTAATAGGGTGCATTGATTGCACCCTTAGTGCAATTGTAAAACCGATGGAGGATGAACATCATTATTATAATTAATAGGAACTATCACTCTCTAAATGTTCAGATGGTAAATATTGGCTATCCATATTTTAGCTGATTTTTGTTTATTTACTTACAAGAAAGAAAGGGCTAGAAGCCATGAAAGTCACTTTGTTAATGCAGTTTATAAAACATGGTCTAGAAGCAAATTTTTATTGAAATTATTTTATAGTTTACTTATCTACTCTTTATTTTTATAAATATGCAACCTCACAACCGTAGAATAGATAATATAATACTACGTTCACAACTTAAAAATAGGTAACTAATGTTAACCTTAATTGCATTTTAGTTAAAAAAGCCTATTACACTATTAATGAATTTCTTACAGACCGTAATATTATTGACAATGTAAGTAAAGGATTAATTAGATGTTTATTCTGAGCTTCTTTTGACTTTTTAATTTAATTTAATTGGTTTATTTCATTTGACATTCTAATTTTATTGTTTTACTTCATTGACATTTTTATTCCTATGCTGATACATATATTTTACTTTATTTTACATAGTTAAGAGTTTATTGTATTAATTTAAAATTTCACAACTGTGACATTTAGTGTAGGTACCTAAGGTAAAAGTACCATATGCCGGGATAGTACATTATGCCGTGGCATTTTGATTTTTGCCGCAAAATAAGAAAACAGTCAGGAAAATTACGATTTTATACAATACCACATCAACTACGGTTTGAATACAACCAAAATAACACGATTTTAAAATAAAAATAATGGTTCTAATATCCATTTCGAGCTTCCAAACGCGCCAGTCGCGACCACATTGCAGTCTCGTACGACCCTGTTGTCAGAGAGCATAAGGTGACAGTGCGATTTTCATAAGGATATAACGTGATACCGGTAAGTTTATTTGATAAAAAATTGTGAAATTATTAATTAGTAGTTATCAACAGAAGGTTTAATAGCTAATTCGGAGGATATGAAGCATTATTTTCAGAGAAATTAACTATTTTATGATTCCCGCAATTATGTTCATACAATATGAGGCGGTGAACATAATTGCGGGAGTATCATGCAATAAGGGAAAGTAGGTCCCAAGTGTTTTTGTGTTTTATTTCTAACTGGGGTTAAATTAATTGATTCCTTTAATGCAATTAAATTTAGTAATGACCGCAGATTATCGTGAGGTAATTACGGGATATGTTTTTCTTTAATTTTACCTAATAAAAAAGTAAAATTTAAACCATTTTTTTGACTCCCGTAATAAAACACACGAGAGTTTTACTCATGTCCTTTATTCCGGTATACCCGGAGTGTATACTACAAGTAATAAGTAAGGAGAGAATAAGAAACATTTACTATGTTTTCTTTTGCAAATAATAAAAAATAAGTGGGGGGAGGGGGTAACAGCGAGCTGATCTGATGATGGAGTCAGGAGCTGTAAAACAGAACTCCTCATTAAAAAAGGCCAATTGAGTTTAATAAACTCGGCATAGGTATCTGGCAAGTTCCGACTAAGTACAATTTATTATTATGGTGACAGCGAGCTGATCTGATGATGGAGTCAGGTCAGGACCTTCTCAGTAAATAACAGTAAAAGATCCGCGTTTGGGCCCATTTGAATTAGCTCACTCATTTTGAATAAAAATTTGATATCTAACTAAATTTAAGTAGGTATAAGATTGTTTTAAAGTATTTTTATTTGAATCCTACCTATTCAACCTACCAATTATAATTATTTTAATCCATAAGTATATTAATAAAGGCACCTAGGCACCATTTTTTTGCCTCAAAGTAGCTAAATAACGTATGCTTCGAAGATATCCCGGAATTACGTACAACGATTCCCGGGATTAGGTAAGGAGCCAATTTTTATCACGGAATTAGGGACAAACTAGAGGTTCCGCAAAATACCAATTATTTCTATAAAAGAAAGGCTACGCCGCAAAATAATGTTCTACACTTATCTTATAATATCAATCTACAGAATAAAACAGTTTTCAATCTTAGCACCTTCCTACTTCTTCTAAAAATCATCCTCAAAGTTGAAAATGACTTAATATCCCGTAATATGGTACATTTACCTTACTTACTTATTAATGGTAAAAATGTTAATAATTATTTGTATGCTAATAAGCAGGATCTAGTGGCTCTAATCTAATCTCAAACACCTATTTGTTACCTAGGTTTACAAACGAAATAAATAAATTGAAAGTTAAGGATGTTTTATTTTTAAACCAGGTTTATTTTTCTATTTGGGTGCATTCAGTATCAGAAGTTGATCATTATTCAGAATTTCAATATAGATCATTGTGTAACTAAAGTTTTACATTACCTTAGAGTTTATACTTCTAAATTATAGTGTAAGTCCCAAATTACTTATTTATCATTATGAGAGAATAGTAACAATAATAAACAATTTCGAAATTCCGAAAAAATCGTCAACTTCTGATGCTGACTGTATTTTGGAACCATGAAGAGGAAACGGTTAGAATAAAACTATTTATTTGCCAGAATATATGTACCTGGGTATACAAATTCGATATTTTTTTATTATTTATGTCTATGTACTTAGATAGTGAATTTTTGAACATTAAGGGCGGCTTTCACAACTATTCTTAATTGTATTTAGCTAGCATAGACGCATTTAATGCATACGAAAAAGCGTTTAGGCTAGCTTTATGAAATAATACAATTATGAACGTTGTGCAAGCCGCGCTAAAATTATTAAGTATTTAAACTTATTCTTTATTTAAACACATTTATTAAAAACAAAAGACAACTTACTTATACAAATAACCAAAATTAAATAAGTGGGTATACATACATGCCAGCTAAAATAATAAGTATAGATGGCACTTTATAAATTACAATACTATCTCTTAACTGTAGTGATGGAGTTTAATAGTGTCTTAGCACTATCAAACTCCATCACAAGTTTCAAGAATTACTCATATTTTATCACACAGTCACAAGTCACTCTCTATCATATACCGTGACATCGCTGTCCATATCTCTACTAAGATATTGTTGAAGTATGGCTTCAGCAATATTTGCGTAGCGGCTGAGGAAATTGTTTCGCTCCTTATCCATCTCTACCCTACGGGCTTCAGTTTGTGCCCGTATCTTCTCCCAAAAGGCGTCTCTGCTAGATGGCCACGAACTCACTCGTCGCTCGGTAAAATGGAGTTAGCGCCCGTATTCGGCGCGAATTGTCGCGAATTCTCAAATGACAACGATGGGGGTGGCAATACTAGAGTGCGGCGATGCGGCTGTTAGACGCTGCCGACTGGTCGACGGAGGAGAGTTGGTAGGCACATACGGGAGCGGGCTGGTAGCTCGTGATGATGAGCACCGCGCCGCCGGCCGCAGTGGCCCTGGCAGCTGCCGC
Source organism: Camptogramma bilineatum (assembly GCA_958496255.1). Lineage (NCBI taxonomy): Eukaryota > Metazoa > Arthropoda > Insecta > Lepidoptera > Geometridae > Camptogramma > Camptogramma bilineatum. Next base: position 5,021,960 of record OY292473.1, on the reverse strand, counting down.
CGGCGCGCCTGCGCAGACGACTGGTAGACGCCACTGGTTCTAGTGATGGTTGAGCCCTTTGGTGATGGAGCAGGCTACGGCGGTGGTACTTTGTATTGACTTATTTCTGAAAAACAATTTATGTAAGTTACTAAGGAGGTACCTACGTATATAGGTACCTAGGTATTATTTTTGCATAGTAGTACCTAAAAATTATATAATAATTAAGTACGCCATAATTATGGCGAAATGTCCAGCAATATTTATTTATTATGGTAAGTACGTACTTACCAATATCTTCACTACTCTCTCTCACTCCACAGCCCTATCACCCTGGCCTCCAAAGCGGTTAGGGTAACATTGGTATTAGGACCACCACCAGTGCCACGGGAATGTCGTCGTATGGATTAGGATTTTTTTTCGTATTCGACTTCCAGTCTGCCCACACCTTAAAATTATATGAGAGTTTTAGTTCAGCGGAGGGCAGGTTTATTATTTTTTTGTTAATTTGATTCATTGAAAGAATAAAATATGCAAATTTAGGTACCCACCTATATATAAATTACTTAGTTAGGTACCCAGGTAATTGATTTTCCTACTTAATAAAGTCATAAAATGCTTTAAGTAAGTAAATAGGTACTTACCTACCTTTTCCCTCTTGTCCGTAGTCTCATAGACACCACCACCAACAGAATTTAAGGTGTTGACCATTCCTTGCCACAAACAATCGGCCCTCAGACGTCCCTGCACACCCGGCTCAGGTTTAACAAGGTCACCGTGGCTGTAATATAACATAAATAAACTATAGAGCTCTCGTTCTAAGTATTTCTTTGTGAATTGCGTCAATGTTTACATTATTGCCTCCCGGGGCGTCAAACTTAGTGATAAAATGATTATGCTTTTGCATAGGTAGGTACACTGGCCTTGTTATATTAGAACAAAGAAATGTAAGTAAGTGGTAAGTACTAAATTAATATTTTACGTGTATTTTACCTTTCCAAAACTCCAAAAGAGTTGAAAACTTCACCATTAGCCCGTGCTCTTGATTCCGTATCTTCAAATAGGCACAAAGATTAAACTTCCCGTTAATGTATGTACCTCAAATAATTCCAACACATTATTTACAAAGTACACACATAAATCAACTTGTACCTATAAACATTAACTCACTTTTCAATATTTTAAGTCAATCACTGTTTAACAACACGACACAAAACTCTTCAAACTTTCGTCCGCTTCCCGGTCGAATGCGCAGCGTTCTAATGTCACATTGACGTTTGAGTTCGATAACCATAGACTAAACGCGGTATTTAGCGATCAGACGAATGGACAAGGCGATAGCGAAGCGAAGGTTACTTTGGCTACCAATCGAACTTCGCTATCGTCTGAGCCATGGCGATTGTAGAAATCGAATCGCTTCATAGCGAACAACGGTTGTCTAGGCCCTCAGGCATGTTTTTCTTGCCGCTTTATCTGTGCGGATTTACGCGCTAGGCGTGTTTGCGTGTACCGTACCAAAGTACCAAACTAAGGATCCTAAATCCTATACCAACTAATAAGGTAGTTATAAATCATTAGGTACCTACATTACAACGCAAGCGAAAACAAAGGTGGAAACTAGTTTTACATAACCACCCTTTGACTTTAATTATGAACACCCTGTAGATAAGGTCAGGTCACAGCGCCGCATCGTGTCGTATAGTATGCGTTTTAGTGCAGGTGCGATAGTCGCAGATAGGACGGGACGTTTTGTATAATTTTGTAAAATATGCGGGGCGATGTTATTGTTACCAAGCGTCTGCTGGTCTGGCATATTGGTAAGACTGAACAGAAAAATCCTACTAATATTTTAAAGGCGAAAGTCCGTGTGTGTGTGAATGTTTGTTGCCACGTATCCATATAACTACTAAACCGATTTTGATGGAATTTGGAATGTAGTTTAGGTTCTGAAATAAAACATAGGCTACTTTTTATCCCGGAAAAATGTATGGTTCCCGTGGGATTAAAAAATAGTAGTCCACACGGGCGATGCCGCGAGCGTTCACGCCCTACCTAACTGAATAAAACAATCAGGCATCTACTTACTAATTGATTGGTAGGAGCTGAAGGAGAGAAGCCGAGGTTTATGCTCAGTGATGTGCAATTAAAGAGATCGTTAAAGTTAAGTGACGTAGCGGTCACAATTTGGATGGGTGTCCGCTAGGCATATTAGGTAAATTGTCGAACCCGGATTCTATTCTATTCTATTCTTTGCCGGCTTTTAGGTAAGAGTAGGCTCTTTTCTAGAAGAAATACTTTTCTAAAAAGAAAAAAAATATTTGTGACGCACAATTTTGTTAATGGATTAAAAAGAATATTGGTTGCAAGCTGAAACATAGGTATTCAAATTAGATGCACATTTGCACACTAAATATGAAATAAAACTGAATTTAAAATTTCTCTTTCATAAAACAACCTGACTGTGCCACATCAAGGGCCGAGGACTAAAACGTATTAGTAAGGAAAGGTAGAGATTGGATTTCAGATTTCTGCTGTCTGGGTGTAGTTAGGACAAGTATGAGTCTGCAAGAAACTTTGAACATTGCTTATGGAACATTTAATTTAGCTACCCTTTTGCTACATACAATTATAACCGTGCCAGCAGCGTGGGATTGTGCTCGACTTTCAATCCGATGGTCGCGAGTTCGAATCCCGGTCATCTACGGGTTTTTCGTTTCGAAAAATTTTCATGGCATTAACACGAGCTCTAAACGGTGAAGGAGAACATCGAAGAAACCAATGTACTAGTCAGAACTTGACAGATATGCCGAGTTACAATTCAACCGGATTTAATGAGGAGTTCTGTTGAGCAGTTCCTGACTCCATCATCAGATCAGCTCGCTGTTGCTATAATATTGGAAAGTGGGTCAACTTCCAAGATTTGACAAAAACTAACATTTACCTACATACCTACTACTAATACTAATACTGCAAGTTAGTTATTAATATTCCGCTCTAGGTACCTATAAACTCATCTCAACTGCTGTCAAAATTGAAACACCGTTTAAACTATTGCCATCCTTTTTTGTCAGTTATTGAAAAATAGTGACGGCGAATCTTGAGCATTGTTTAACCAGTGTTAGAGTCATTCGGGGTAAGTGATCGCAGTGGGTAAGTGGTCGCAGTGCCATTATCTCTGAAACGGGGCACGGGGGGTATACAGTATGTTTTGGTAGGTTGGCAACGTTTATGCAGACAACTAGTTGCGACACATAGTTTGACCGCGCTGTGCGTGTACGAGTTGGTAAGGAGCGAACTACAATTTTGACGATTTAAAGTTAGTTTTGGGTTATTTTACGAAGCGTGTAGCATATACGTTCTAAGGCCGATAGTGGTAAGGCTTTTGCTATAGATTTGAAACTTATCTGAGCGTGTTTTGCAAAAGAAAGTTCTTGGCTGAATGAATAATTTTCTGATTTTGTATGCATTCATTCGTAATTTGTCCGTTTGGGGTAAGTGGGCGCGGGTAAGTGTTCGCACTTTTACGCTAATCAAATAATTAATAATTTTTTTTTTTTTAGGTTTATAAATTTTATAATTATTAATTATTTCATTTGCCAACTTACTTAAGATAAGTTCTAGGTTTTTTTTTACTTGATGTCAAATTCGATATACTAATTATGATTAACTAATCTCTAAATAGGTAAAATCTGTGCAAACGTAAAAGTTAAAATTTTGTTTAAATATATAGGTACATAACATAACGTTTTATTAGGTATATAAATTTTATGATGATTGATTATTTCATTTTCCAACATGCTGGTATAATATTTAAAGTGATTATTTCTTATTGTGGTTTCTAAGTGTATTTTATACTTGTAATCGGAATAAATAATGCTTGATTTACTTTTATTTTGCAACGCGAACACTTACACCACATGCAATCACTTACCCCGTAAGGGTGCGCCCACTTACCCGCAAGTCGGGGCAAGTGTTCGCATTCCGATTTTTCGTCTTAAAATGCATTTATTTCAAAAACTGAAATAAATGACAGTACAAATTTCATTTATTTTAATTGACAGATAATTTTTCTAACTAAAAACAATACTTTAGGTGCTCTAAATACTAGATCTTGAACACAGTGAGGTGTCAAAGTGGAAAGTGCGCCCACTTACCCCGAATGACTCTAAAGTTTATATTAGGTAAGTAAAGGCCTCTATGTTACTTGTTTTTATACATTCCCCTATTTTAATCAATATACCTACGCCTAATTACCCAGGGGCTCGATTCCGGTACCGAACTTTTTATCAACCTCAACCAAAACCTCAACTAAAGCGACTGTTTCCATGACTACTAATAACAAACGACTCAGTTGTGGTGAGGTTTTGAACTTTGGCAGTACAAATTTTTGAAAAGCTATTCTACTATTTCACCAAATGGCTGACATTTAAGAGTTCGAACCAAAACCAAAGCGGTTGTCATTTAATAGAATACAGGCCCAGGAACATTTTGAACAATAACTGCTGTCGGCCATATTGTTTTCGATGACGTTTCGACGCCATTTTGGCTCGGGTGAAACGGTGAAACAAAGGAGGAATACAATAGCGCTGTAAGTCTAAACCATTCAATGCATTAGACCACACAGCCGATGTGGGTATAGAATGGAGTGGTGTCATAATCTCATGCTCAATTATTCTAATAGCTAGGTAGTTGATATTCGAAATGATTCGGTATCGGCGCGAGGTAGATAGGTTTCATTTATTTATCTATGATTGAAAGTTGAATGTCTATGCACGTAAGTATTTAACAAAAAAAAAAACAATTTTGTTATAAAACTAAGCGACTGATTTTGAATGCTTCGAATTTTTCGTTTTCAAAATTTTACCTCCTTATTAAATTATGTCCATTAATTCATGTCTATTATGTAAGTAGGTATATGAAACAAACGTGCTTAGTTTTATATCTAGATACTTACACATTTTATCCGTTGAAATATCTTGACCTAGAAAAACAAAACGTTTATAGTTTCAGTAAAATAACTGAAACGTACTAAATTGAAAATCTAATAACGCCTGCCAATCAAAAAGCAGCAGCAGAAAAATTCCAACTTTTCCCTGCGACTTTTATTACCGCCGTAAATCAGAGTACCTACCAAGAAGATAAACAAATTAATATGTAGTAAAACTTAGGATATTGACGTACAAGTTTACACAACGTTTTATAAAGACGGATGGTTCTGGCCGCGCTCGCTGAGTGATAGGAAAACATGGCGATGATTGAACGCTGATACAAACCAGTATTTTGATAAATAAATAGAACTAGGGAGGGACTGCAGTTCATAGACAAAATATTTTAAAAAAGTCTGATAATTATGGTAAAAAGTTGGAGTATGTACTTACCCTGATTCTGTGGTGTGGTGAACTGGCCAATTGTAACTAAATATTATGTGAATTTGTTTCTCGCTACAAATATTTGCACTATGTTTGTTGTATAATTTTTTTATATCATGCTTTACAAATGTAGGATTATTGTTCGTAGAATGGCTGGACCTTTTAACTATTTTTTTAAATGCTCATAATAATTCGAAAAGGGTCTCCAGGGACATTAAGAAGAAGACAATATCTGGCGGGAAAGTAGAGTACAAAAACACTGCAAAACACACGATGACAATGAAGTAAAATAGCGAGACTTTTAAAAAAAATTTAGCCGCAAATTGGACCTTATTCAGCATGTTTTAGTTTGCACTGAGGCAGACTGGCTTCCGAAGTAGGTATCTTTTTTAGGCTAAGCTAGTAGGTGTACCTACTTAATAAAATAAAATAGAATAGATCATCCCATCACTACAACGAGTCAGTTCCCAGTAGCGTTCACGTGAACCCGATGTTATTCATCGTTGTTGACGTCTATTCGAGTCAATTCGAAAGGTGTAAAGTAGGAAAACGCACTTACAACGCTATACCTGTCTGTTCAGAATTAGATCCTGGAATTTTAACAATTAGATGATTTCTAAAAAAAATCTTTAATAACTTCCTCATTATTATTTATTTAAAATTAAAATACATAAGTCGAAGTCTGTCTGGTTGTTTGGTTGTACTCATTCACTTTTGCTTACATTGTTTTACGGTGCATGATATTTGTGGGGCTGAAATAGTTTTTTGTCTAGATTTTATCTAGATGAACTATCATTTCAATAACTTAACCAACAATTTGAAAAGAAAATGTGAAATAGTTGAATGGGGCTCAGACTAACGTTAGTAAAAAAAATTAACAGGGTTGGCACTCTCTTACAAGTTTCTTATAAGTAGGATGTCAGCTAAAAATCCATTCTGATGAGATGAAACAACATGGAAGTTTGTGAAAGAGAAACAACGTAATAAGGTAAGCAAATGATAAGTAGGTAAATTCTTTGTCTGTCATAACCGGAATGCACCGTCAGCTTTGCAGAAAAAACATATCCTCAGAGTAAACAAGGGAATAAAGAGAGTTTTCCTATGAATAAAATAAAAGTACAAGATTGTATCTATGGCTCAGTATAGTATCGCCGACTTATTATATTCCTAATAACATGAACGTATTTGCTAGAGTTGGGGGTTTAAGAAAGAGAAGACATGACGTATTTTTTGGCTATGCTAATTTTACAGGATTATTCACTAAATTCGGGAATTAGGTTCAAAAATAAAATAAAAATAATAAAATGAAATTAATTTTTTTTTTTTAAATTAATGAGTTTTATAACGAAAATTCCGAGAAAATCGATGAAGATTATCATGATCTTCATAGATTTTTTTCGGGATTTTTGAAACGAAACTTAGTAAAGAATTTCATTTAAAGCAGCCAAAAAGCAGCAAATGAAATAAAAAAAGTTTGTGAAATTCAGGTGTTTGAATAATCTTCAAACACCTGAATTTTCTCGTTGATGAAAGGATTGTCGGGGGGTTTACATTAAAATTAAAATTTAATCGCTTGGCCTAATTCTTTTTTTATAATTTTTTGTTTAAAGTCCTCTAATTTCTATCTATCTTAGGCATAAAACTTAGTGCGCTGACCGACCTCACTAGCTAGAGCTTTGTTTCCTAAAATAAAAGTGCGCTCTAGCGTTCGTCTCTGATACCACAGAATACTACAATCTTCTTAGCTCTGCCTTCCCATGTCTTAAAGGCATTTATAGATTCTTCATTTGTATCAGTATCGACTCTTTTATGTTATTGTTGTCTGCTTTCGGATATGAAACGTAATTGGCAGTTATATTAGCACAAAAATTTATCTACAACTTTATTTACCCTATTTCTATGTTGTTAAGGTTGATTTTTGCGTAAAACAGGGATAGGTACGAATGGACGTAGCAAGTTAAGTTCTTAGAGGATTTGTGTGTGATTTGTCGATTGGTGATGTATGCTGTCTGGTTTCGAGTTTGATCGTTTTTAGAACTGGATTGCAGTTACTTGAATTAACTATTTGCAGAATATAGTTTGGATAAGAATATACTTACTCGCACTTTCTTATGAGTTTTGATACTTACCTACCTATTTTAAAATTCCAAATACTTACTTATTAAAAAATTGTCTTAGTGAGTAGGTACTTACGATATCTAAGAAAGCACAAACAAAACCATCTCTTTTTTAAAATGCAAGCAATTTTTTTTTAATATTGGACGGTGTATTTTTTCTGTAGTCTGAATATTGACGACTAGGTAAGTATTTGAACTCTTAATTATGAATTAAATAAGTATTGTTTAACCTACATTCGCCACCAACAAAATTAAAAAGATTGATAGATACCAGTTTATAAGACACAGATACAGATATAGCCATATAGTTAAAAGATATGTGTTCACAGAATTATATCGAGATAGAAGTATGTATGTACTTCGCGTGCCGAAAAGAAGGGCTGAGGACTTCTTTGCTCGCCGCGAAGTTCATTCCGAATTCATTCCATTGCGGCTTTAATTTGACCGCCAGATTGGCGAGCATTGAAAACTAGCAATGTAATCCAAACTGTCAACTGCGTTCGTCAAAGTACCCATGCAAAATGTTACATGGTCAGTTTTTTGCTTCTATCTCGATGTGTATGTATCTATGTATGTGTATGGTATGTGTTCGTGTAGAGATGACATCCCACAGAAGTTATTTTGAACCACAACTAGATTAGCGGCAATCGCCCCAATTGAGCTGATCTTCATTTGATGGAGCTATTGTGCTAAATCCCTGGAATTTCTGCCAATTCACTATTTTATTTTCCAGTTTGTTCTGGTCAATGACCTTTCAAAAAACTAATAGGTCACTTTTGAATCAGAAAACTTTTGAGCGTAATTTTTTTTTTAAATCCGATCTACTGTAGGTCTTCTTCTTCTCCTTTGTCCTAGCCTTGTCCCGTTACACAACCGATCCGATAGGTAGGTAAGTAAATTGTTTAAAAAAAAACCTAATGGAATTTTCTTACTGGAAAAAAGTTAAGGTCGCTTTTTAAATATTGTTGTTTTCATTTTAATCTAAAATTAAAGTTCTTTTTAGGTTTTTGGTTAAAAAGGTATCTTTTTATTTTGTGGCCTGCTTTAGTAACTTTTTTATTACAAAAGCTCGTCTATGAGTAGCATTTTGTAACAATATTAAACTAAACGGCCTTGTTAGCCTTTTTTATTTATCTAAAAACCACTTTGTTTCCTGTACAGCTCGCATGACTAACATTACACATTCTAAAGGAAATAGAGTTGCATTCCGTTCACCTATTTTCTAGTCGTAATATTTTCGTAATAAGGCTTAATTTACGAATTAAACATCACAATTTAAATTCAGATTGGCATTGCAATTATTCGCAACAAACTCAACCTTATCTCCATTAGTTACGGCTTATTTTGGTTTGGTTTCGTCTGTTGCAATTTTACGATCACTATACCTGACATCGGCATTTTCAATCTCCTTATTATTATCGTCACAAGGTTCAATTTCACATATCGATTCAACATTAAGATCACTCTCTTGCGCTTTATCAAAGTTTTCTATCTCCTTATTACCATCAGCTAAAGGTTCAGTATCACTTGTTCTATTATCATCAAGAGTATTATTGGCTATTTCTTTCACCATCTGTCGGGTCGTTTGATCTATTGCAATTACAGTTTTACACCGATCGTAAAATACAAGATGGCTGACAGGTAATCCTGCATTGTTATGGTATTTTACCCTCCATGGCTTTTTTATACGCGGCCCTAAAATTAAAACTGGCGGATTTTTTGATGAAATGGTGTGGTGAAATGTTTATTTTCTACTAGTGAACGCCCGCCGCTTCGCCCGCGTGGACTACTTTTTTTTAACCTACGGGAACCATACTATTTTCCGGGATAAAAATTAACCTATATGTTATTCCAGAACCTAAACTATCTACATTCCAAATTTCATCATAATCGGTTCGGTAGTTATGGAGGTACGTGGTAACAAACATTCACACACACACACGGACTTTCGCCTTTATAATATTAGTAGGATATCTGGTTTCGTTATTTTACAATTTCATGGAATGTGTTTTTGCTACTAGTGAAATATAAGTGAAAGAATACCTACAACCATTGAAATAAAGTTTAGTTTCAAGTCATAAAAAACTTTAAGAAATTGAATAGTTGCGAGAGGCAGTTTTCATCTGGTATCAAAATAGTTAATAAAATCAGTTGTGTAACTAAAATACTGGAATAAGTATTTTAAACGAATGTATTTTAAAAATGCAATCACGGTGTTATATTTGTTATACTTTTATTTTTTGATAATTAACGCATGCACTACCAAGGAATAATGATAGTACGTACCTATACCTACTACTTCAATAAGGAGCTACAATTTTAGCCGGCACTTGAGTCTTATATCGAAGCAATAGCACACGTCATAAAACACACCCCTGCGGTACTCTAAATTAAGATAATAATCTACATCTGTTTCTGTACAAAAGGTGAGGCTTATACTAAGAGGCGGCACTTCATTTTAATTAAATCATTGAACGCCATCATGCAAATATTTCAAATTTATAACGAAGACTCCATAAAGACCATACATTTTATGTAAGAGTCGTAAAAAACGTATGCTTAAACACATTCTAACTAAAGGGTGAAGAAACACATCGTGAGGCAAACTAATTGCGATGGGATTGATCCTATCTCGTTAAATTTTTTGTTTTTTGATAGACACTACCTATTTAATCTTAATAATAAATAATAATAATAATAATAAAAGTTTTTATTCGACACATAGAAGAAAAGTATCAGGTTGATTTAATTTTAATCTTCTACTCATATAAATTAAAATGAATCATAAAGATACTTTAACTTTACCTACTGTTAATTTTTTTTTACGTGATGTATTTTAGGAAAAGGTGATAATAAAGTCAATAATAATATGAAGTAAGTATAGGTACTATAGCCAAAATATTAGTAGGTAAGTATTTAAATTAGTCAAAGGAATTCGAGACCCTAATTTAAATTTTTGTTGAATGTATTTTTTTTTTCATAAATGAGTTTTAGGGCTATCGATCTTCCGTGCATTAAAGATTTAGCAGCGAGTCTGTTCTTTTATGGTCTTAAATCTCAGCTCGATCAGAGTCGAATCAGTTTCAAAATAAATGATAATATTTTTGCGGTTTACCATCTCGAGCCTAAGCTTTGAATTGATGGTGAGTATAATGTTAGTATTTTTCTTTAATTCAAGCGCTACCATCGGTTTTCGATAGTTTCTTTACCAATCAACTTGGTTTTTTTTTCGCAATTAAACCGTTAGTAAAAGGACAACGATTTTGGATCGAAATCTAATTAGCTTTCTTTTAGATAATGAATATTTCTAAAATTATTAACTGTAATTAGGTGGCGTGAATAGCCAGCAAAGTTTAAATTGAATAAAAATAGCAGTTTTAGGCTCAAATAGTTCTGTCGCATAAAATATGACCATTTATGGCTAAGGAGTTTCAAGTTATTTGAGCATGACAATTTTGAAATGTTCAATCGTAAAAGATACTCGTATTATTCAAAAAGCTTTTGTACATACCCATAGCAACATTTTAGTGTAGGTAATTGGATCATCGTTGTAGGATGTAGGTACTTATCAATATTATGAAACTTAAAACACGTAAACGTACCTATGACAAAATAGATGTGTTGCCGCGGAATCGCGAGAAATGGCACGGTATTCGCGAGGTATTCGTCGGTCCCTAAGAAACGCGCACCTTAGTAAGGGCTTGAAGGATAAACTCGTGCAGTGTGCATCTACACGCCCTCCAATGCGACCCTTCCCCTTTCGGAGAATCCTATGGAATACACTTAGCAGCCAGTCTGGTTTTGTGTTTCAATGCGCGCGGATCGCAGCGCGGTAAACGGCCATTCTAAAATATTTGTCCGATTTTCGAAAAAAAGATACTAACCTCTTTTCGTTGTGTTCGAAGTCGCCATGAGTTCCAATTTTAAACTAGAGCGGTTGCGCGCGTAAACTTTCACGAAACTTTTTAAAGTTTTTTTTAATTATTTTCTGTGATTACTTTGTTATGTTTGTGGTTTTGGTTCTGTGGTTGGGATCGGTGTTTTTATGATTTTGTGGTGTGAGAGCGTTTGAGGGGTGATTGGAAAGTGACCTTTTGGTGCAATTTGTGCAAGATGAAGCTGTTTTGGCTAGTTCTGTGCTGTCTGCTGCTGGCTGTCCAAGCTGCCATGGGAAACTGGTGGTGAGTGTTAGATTTGCACCTTCTTATTTTTGATAATTTAAAAAAAAGTTTGGATAAATGTTTTGGTTTTATGGCTAAACAAGTGAACCGTAAGTTTCTAAAGAAGAATTTTTGTTAAACTTTTTGTCAAAATTTTTGTTTGCTTAAAATTATTGTTATTGGTTAGGAAAAATGTGTAAAATATCTCATTAGGTAGGTTATCAAACGTCTCTACCCGTGCAAGTTAAAATAAGTAGAATATTTTTCTACTTTGGTTGCATTTTTTTACTAAATACTTACTTACTTATTTATTTAAATTAGGGTTGTTACATCCTATCCTACTTATTAAAGTGTGTAGATTTATCATTATGTTGAAATGGTAGTGCTTCAGACATCGTCAATAGGTTTGGATATTTATTTGAAGACATGACCTAAATAGGTAAATAAAAATACAATAAATGGGATTTTACTTAGATACCTACCACGGCCCATGGGCAAAAAAGCAGCGCTTAAAACTTAGAATCTAGTTTTTAAACTTAATGAAATAAAACTGAAAGCCTCCTTAAAGAAAAAAACATAACTCATCAAACAAACATAGTTCATCCCGAAATAACTAAAAATCAATCTAAATATAAATTCTCCCGCCAAAATTGTTTATGTTTTAGATATCTGTTTATGTATAATGAAGTCTGCTAGAAAACATCTTTCATCCGAAACAGTTTTTATAAACCAACTACAATGATTGATGTTATTGTTATAGATTTGGAGCGCGACGCGTACGTTACGTAGACATAACATAAGTAAAAATAATAATAACATAGGTAATAATAACATACCTACGCGACAAAGTATAAGTAGGTACCTACGCCAGTTTTTTTTTTGCAAATATTAATCGTTTACCATAATTACACCGATTATACCTACGTTCACCATAAAATGAAAAAAAATTACAGGGTAGAGTTAAAATCAAGTCTATTATAGAAATATAACAAGCCGCTGTATAAATTATGTAATATACTTACTTACATAGAAGTGTAACTTTAAATCGAGTACAGCTACTACCGAATCATTTGGATAGGTATTTGTATTTAGATACAATTTTTTAATTTTATACAACACAAAAATTTGTAAATTGTTTGGAATTAAATTAAAAAAAAATGTACGCCATACCGAATCACATTATAAAGCCTTATGGATATTACCTCTATACATCCACTCAGATCTACATTCAAGCTCCTTCGTCTAAAGGGGTTGTCAGAGGCACGTTCAAAAAATATATTTGGTACATAACAATGCTTACTTTTTTCAAGTACCTACTTAGTATCCACGTAATAACTGTATCTAATAGTATTCATTTAAACTCGAATCCTGTAAGATCAAATAACTAGTTTGTCGTAAAGAACTCAATGTAAAAGGACAGTCCTTAATAAGCCAATTTGTCAACACAAAATGAAACGTCATTGTTAGCACATGGTATTGTCACTTTGATCCGCCGTCTTCCGCTAGTGCGTACGCGCCGTTAAATTATATTTATATTTATAGGTGCGTTAAGGGTTGGCACAATAATGCACCTATTTTATATAAATAAAATTATTTTTTTAATTTATTTATTGCGAAGAACAACTCTTAATTATTATTAACTTACCTACTTATATTTATTGGAAAAACAACAACTCTTTTATACACAACAAAATAGGCACTTTCCGTAGTAGACATTGAAGGCAGATTTCCATTTGCTTCGATCTTGAGACACTATTCTCATTTTTCATTATTATTAAAAATATTACAAAAATTAAAAAATAGTTTAAACCAAGACCAGCATAATAATTATTCTAATTATTACACAAAACACAACTGTAAACTTAAAATAACGCGCGTAAGCGGTCTTGTCGCATGATACATTCTTCTAATATTTGTGATGTTCAAAAGATGAAAATACCTTCCTTTGTACCAAAGATATTATGAGATAAAAGCCATTTGACAATTACATAAAATTATAGTGTATCTTGCGTGTAGTGCATTACTTATAAAAAGTGACAGCCCTAGGTGGTCGCAAAATAACTTCAAACGTTTTGCTCCTTTTGTAAACACGCTTAGCAGTTTTGTTAGCGGTTTAGTAAAAGTGAATTTACTAAACTGAGACTATTTTGGAATCTCAAGAACACCCACACGTTTTAGATCTAAGTTGCAAAAAGTTTCTTTGAAAAATTTAATTTTAATATTTTTCTACTTCTCAAGCATTATATAAAATAACGAATAGGTAATAATAACTATTTGCGCACCAACATTGTTTAAATATACAGGGTGTTCCAGTTTATTATTGAAATATACAGGATGTCCCAAAATGTTACGATAGCCAGCAACAGGCAAAAGGCCTACTTCTGAAGGCGCTATAAAAAACTCAACCTTCTGTAATGCTATGGTACTCTGGTATTAGCCATTTCTGCTAATAAATGAAATCTTCATTCCTATCTTTGTTGATTACTTACGAAAAACAATAAGTACATCCAAAAAACTAACTCAATCTCTCTAATAGCAACGTATTCCTTCTACGCGATTAAGTTTTTTTGCCTTAACTTTTTCTTATTCCTTTCTTACCAATACTATTCGTATAAAAATAATTTATGGGACATTGTTCTGACAATGGCCTTATTTTGTCCCTTTTGTCGAAACTTGCGTTTTGACAAAGTGATTGCCTTGGGAGAAATCAACCCGAATAGCTCAGGATTTTGGATAAAGTTTGTTTGTGATGGAACTTTTAGCAAGAATAGTTTGTATGGTATTTTAAAAGTCTTTTGTCTTTGCATTCTTAAATTAAACCCTAAAAAATATATTGTACAATGTCTCGGACGTATAAAGTGTATCTAGGGTTGTGTAGAGTGTGTTGCAAATTGTGTATCATAATTACCTTAAATCTAGAATAGCTGGATTTTTATGAACTGTGATTTGTGTCCTTTGCTCCAAATAGCAGACTAACTAATAAAACATTGGAGAAATACTAGAAAAAAAAATTAAGAAGAAAATTAATTTTTTCACAACTACCCTACCTACATAAAAAAACATTCTTTTACCTAGAATTTTTTTTTTTTTAAGTAGGTACATTTTGACCTGCGGGCTTAAAAAGGTCGCTATTGCAGAATTGCATTAAAGGAATTGAACGATTGCCATTTCTTTTCATTGACTGAGAGTGAAAAGAGACGGCATTATAGGTCATTTCAAGTTTTTTTTAGGTCCGCAGGACTTTTTTGATGATATCTCGAATTCTGAGGCGGTACAAAGTTCACCGGGTCACCTAGCATGGAATAAAAAGAACTCATTCTCAAATCTCAATTACTTACGGTACGAATATGATCTTCTTGTATATCGAGAGAATTCCAAACATTACATTTGACACGACATACCCTCGCTTTACGAAGTAAGTAAGCATTTTATGCGATAAAATTGAGTGCTTGTCCCTGCTCTATAAATTCAACTGGTTCCTATATTTTTCGGAATTAAAGATTCTAATTGGGATAATGGACAGGATTTAAAGATAATACGAATTTTAAATCGAATTGTTGTCCACTAGAACATGCGACTATACTTACACACCTCAGACGCTGACAGTCGGTGACAAAATTTTACAAGAATCATGTCGGCAACATACAAAATAGCTGAATGTCGGCGCAGGCGGGTCGGTCGGCGGCTTAGGTGTGTAGAGTCCTTCAAATTGTAAGAAAACGCCTAACTAAAATACAATTTATTCAAAACAATCTTATTAGGCTAAGCTGTTTCAAATGAGTCTAAACGGCCAATTTTACTGACATTCATGTCTTGGAATTCTCTCAAACTCTCGCTCCTCGCTCTATCGACTCTATCGACTCTTCGACTTAGCTGTTGACTATTGTGACTCGCTGTCATAATAGTCAAAACAAACATTAGGTAGGGATATTAAGTTTTAACTCTATCAAATTATTTTCTAAGAAGTTAACTTGACTCCAACAAAAAGAAAAATACGAGTAGAGAGAGTCGAAAAAGTAGAGTTATTATTTTATTAGTCAACGTAGTAAACATAATCTGAGGACTTGTACCTTCACTTAGCAAAATAGACGGGTTCTGATAAGATGATTGTAAATAAAGATTGCTCTGCAGAATTGTAGAAAATAGCTATCAAATTGATGCGCGTAGGCGGTGTCCTATTAATTGAGGTAAGGTCGATTGTGCGATGACAATATTATCATATTTGCTTAAAATAATACAAAGCTTAAAATTACATTTAGCTCAAAAAGGACAAAAAAAATTGACGAATCAAAACAAAATCGACTCTCAACTTGAACACTGATTAGACAATGCTCAAAATACGCCCTATCACTATTTGTGTATTTAACAATAACCCTCCTTTTTGCTTCGCCGTAGTCGGGTAAAAAAGGATGGCAATAGTTTAAACGGTATTTCAATTTTGACAAAAGTTGAGTGGAAGTAGAGCCTGTGGTAGAGCGTTTGATAAAGTAGACTCAGTAGGTGATTAAAATTTTTGCTTCATATTTTTGGGTACTGTTAAAGTCGTATTTACTCGCCTTTATATAGGTACTCTAGATCTAATGTTCTGAGTTTTTTTAATTGAATGATCACTTAGTAAAATTCTGTTTACAATCATCTCATATCAATTCTACTCTTAAATCCAGCGTCAATCAACATAATCTTTTTAAGGATGATCTTTCGCATATTTATAACTGCTAAAGATATTTCCGCCGCGTGCCAGACCTAAAGCCGGTAAGTGTCTGCTAATACTAAAAGCTTGCGAGAATGTTTAAATGTTTGTTCATGGTATCGGCTGAACTATTTTCGATATGAAAATAGTTTCACAGCTATTTTTGAATGAATATCATTCACATAGGGTTAACGAAAGAGAAGCAAATTGAAGGTACATACCTACATAGTCAAGTACCTATTATAGCACGAATAATTAACCTTGGGGTGTTTTAGATTCATATGTCTGAAAAATAAATTAAAAATTACCAAAAACAATTTCATAATCATCATCATCTCAGCCGTGAGGTCGTCAACTTTTGGATATAGGCCTCCCTCAAAAATTTCCATGTGTTGCGGTTGGAAGCGGCCTGCATCCACCGCCGACCTGCAGTTTTTACAAGGTCGTCTGTCCATCTTGTCAAAAACAATTTAAAGAGTTTTTAAAATATGTAGTTTTAGAAATCAAAAAATATTTAAACACTAGCTGCTGCCCGCGGCTTTGCTCGCGTGGTACCCGGATAAAAAGTAGCCTATGTTACTCTCCAGCCCTCCAACTATCTCCACACAAAAAAATCACGTCAATCCGTCGCTCCGTTTTGACGTGAAAGCAGGACAAACAAACAAACAAACACACTTTCACATTTATAATATAAGGATTTCAAAGTGATCGCAAACTTTTGATGTGTGTATGTAGCTAATCCAACATAATATTTACACAGTGATAAATAATAAAATAAATAAAATAAAAAGCCTTTTTTTTAGTGTTTTCATATTACTAATGCTTATACCTATACTTATTCTAATTAGAGAACCCCTAAGGTGAAGGCCTCCTCCAAAGCCAGCCATCTGTCCCTGTCTTGTGCTACTCGGAGCCAGTTTGGTCCAGCAGTTTTCTTGATGTCGTCGTCCCAGCGAGCGTATGGTCTTCCTATGCAGCGTCGACCTCTTGGACCCTCCCAATTCGTCACTCTCCTAGTCCATCTTCCATCTTGTAGACGGGCTATATGTCCAGCCCACTTCCATTTTAGTCTGTATGCATATGCATATCCCAAGTCGTCGGTACTTTTTGCAATTTTAATTATATTTTCATGTCTGATTTTCTGCATTTTCTTTATGTTTATATTAACATAAACACAGTGATAGTTCCACATAATTAAACGTCTATTACAATTGCAAACCTATTGAGTTGTTTACATTGACAGATGTCAAAACAAACAGTCGCATTGTTGCATTACGTTTGCGTTACGTAATTAGTAGGTATATAATGATTAAGTAATTAGGTATGCTAATATTTTATTGACAGGTGTTTATTAAGTAGTAACCCTTATCTAATGTTATCTGATTGTTTCCAAAGATACCTCAGATAGTATTAGTTACTAGTGAACGCCCGCGGCTTCACCCGCGTGGACCACTTTTTTATCTCACGGGAAACATACATTTTTATATTTATTGGATAAAAAGTAGCCTATGTGTTATTCCAGAATCTAAACTATCTACACTCGAAATTTCATCAAAATCGGTCCAGTAGTTATGGAGATACGTAGTAACAAACATTCACACACACACACACACACACGGACTTTCACCTTTATAATATTAGTAGGATTATTCGGAATGATGATGTCTAAAAAAATGTTTCTTTTAGAATCGTGTTATTATTTACTAGTTTTAGATTTTTCCATATTTCAAAGTTCATTTAAATCCGATATTTCGTATAACCCGACCCACCCTTCATCAATTGAACATACTTATTATTGTCACTAACGGTTTTGACCTAGTATTACAATCATAGAATTAGGTATAGTTTGAATTTTAAAATATTCGGGAAATATCAAAATAGGTATCATTTGATAGATTTTTATACTTATCAAGTATGACTCTACCAAATATAAAGCTTTGGTCAAGTTTTGGCTAAATAGCAATTAAACAACAGATCATACGCCTTCGCAACGCTAAATATGGATATTTTTTGTTTCCTAAATGGACTCATCTCAATGTTTACCTACGATTAATTAGCAAAATAAACGCCTACGTAAACTCTTTCTTTTTAACCTTTTTAATTAATCGGATGTTTCTATTGCCGAAATCGCCCCCACAATGTCCAAAAATCCTTATCAGGTTTAATTTGTAGGTATATCTTTGCTAAACTAGATTATTGTGAACTGTGAACGGCGAAGTAAGTAGGTAGGTAAGTAAGTTCGTATGAGTAAGTGGCCAACTCTGGCGACGGAGTTTTTAGGCCTCCTAAAGGCCTCCGTCATGGCTTAACGACTTAAAAGCCAACAATTTGACGTGCCCTCCGAAGCACGGAAGCGCTCAGCTCGTAATACCACTTGCGGTCACCCATCCTAAGAGTGGCTGCGCCCAACGCTGCTTAACATCGGAGGATACGTTAAATTGTCGGTCCCGGCTTTTAAGTCGTTAAGCCATTGCGGAGGCTTTTAGGCGGTTTAGGCCGCCTAAAAGCTTTGGAGGGCACGTTAAATTGTCAGTCCCGACTTTTAAGTCATTAAGCCACGACGGAGGCCTTTAGGCGGCCTAAAAACTCCGTCACCAGAGTTGGCCACTTGCTCATACGAACTTACTTACTTACTTTAGTGGTACTACTGATACAGTTCCAATTATTGCCAGTATCTAACTAGGCGATGTTTTTACTTGAGTTATTGCCATGTTATTATTATAATATGTAAATATTTTAGAGTTCTGTAATTTTCCAAGTTTTATGTGGTTTCCAATACCCACGCCATTTTGAAGTTGATGAAGGGAAATGAAGAGTTTTATGATAGTCTGACCTCGCATCCACACGTTGGGGCCAACGTTGGTCCCAATGTCACTCGCCAACGTGTGGATCTAGCAAAATCAGCCCCAACGTTGACCCCAACGTGCAATGCAATTTTGTCAGCTCCACACGTTGGTGAGAGGCATTGGGGCCAACGTTGGCCCCAACGTGTGGATGCGAGGTGATGGTTTTGATGGTTTGTTAAACCTTATTACCCCGCATCCACACGTTGGGGCCAACGTTGGTCCCAATGCCTCTCACCAACGTGTGGTGCTGACAAAATAGCTTGGCGCCAACGTTGGGGCCAACGTTGGGGCTTGGCCGTGCCGTGTCGGTTTTATCAAAGGAAGTTGGCGCGCCAACGTTGGGGATCCGTCCACACGTTGGCGCTATGCTCAGTCCCGTTTCGACGCGCATCGTGAGCGCACGTGTCGACTGACGAGCGAGAATGTCATCGTATTCCTTATTTATTGTGTTTGTAGGACTATCGGGCTGAAATTTTGCACACTTATAGATTCTCGGTGACAATGAAATATTATGGTATCAACAAGCTGATCTGATGATGGAGTCAAGAGCTGTTCAACAGAACTCCTCAGTAAATAAGCCGATTGAGTTGAAACTCGGCATATTTGTCAAGTTCTGACTACAATGTAATAATATGGTGACAACGAGCTGATCTGATGATGGAGTCTACTATTTTTTTTTTATGTTACGGGAACCGTGCAATTTTTTGGGATAAAAAGTAGCCTATGTCCTATTTCCGGTTATTATCTATCTATATTTTAAATATCACCTATATCGGTTAAGTGGTTGTCGTGTTAGAGAGGAACAAACATACATCCAAACATCCAAACTTTCGCTTTTATAATATAGTGTGTTGTGTGAAGTGTGATAGTGACATGATGTGATGTGATTGTGATAAAATTGGTATTCAGTAATGTAAAATCACTTAGAGAAATTTCAATTTCTGTATCGGACGCGCAGACATCGGACGTCTGCACGTTGGCTCTGACGGAACAAGACTGGTGTATCGCCAACGTGTGGATGGTTCACGAAATCTTGGTCCCAACGTTGGGACCAACGTTGGCCCCAACGTATGGAGCCGGCGTTAGGTAATTTACGGGATTAGAATGAACGTTTATTGTTTTATTTTGCTGTGAAAGATTTTTTTTAGTGATGACTATCAAGTCCAATTCTTTTCCTTTGGTCCATTTTCGTAACTATTTTTCACAACCAGGGTACGAAAGAAAAATTTTTACTCTGGTTAAGATAACATTTTTTGTTTTCATTTTTAACTTTTTGTTTTCCTTCACCGTTGGAGATCGTCTAAGATGCAAATTTTTACAAAACGAAAAGTCCATTAATAAATGGCCAGGACGACTGAACTAAACTTACGACCTGATTGAGGTCTAAAAACTATCGTAGGTACATAGACAACACGTCTAGTATAATTCTTCTAGGAATGATAGATGGCAATGATAAATTACCATATGAATAACGAACTCAGTTAACGAATTTTACTAAGAATTAAAGCAGGGTTGTAGTTAAACTGCCGTAATTTAGACTTCCTTAGAAGCGGTGACCGTCAAAATAGGCCGCAAAACTGCAAAACGATTGAGGGCTCTTCTACTTGAAATGTGAGAAGCGCTTATGGCGTAGCTTGGTAAACATTCTTGATAAATCGTTGATTTTAAGTCATTCTGAGTGCCAAGTACGAGTCTATTTTACTCTTCGGTATCGACGCCGTAATCATGGATTTGTATGGGATCAGAACAGCGCCAACTAGTGGCGAAAACGTGAAACTTCGCTTAAGTTTAAAGCTTGTGATTGGATGATATAAATCTTACAAATCTCCCATACAAATCTACGTTTACGGGGTCGATGCCGAACAGTGAAACAAATCCGTACTTGGCACTTTGAGTGGTCACAATTTGGATGGAAAACTGCTAGTGGGGAAGGCTAAGAGAACGTGAAATTATCGGTCCCAATTTTTAAGTCGCTAAGTTATGTTATGACGGAGACTTTCAGGCCTAAAAATTGCGGCACTATAGTTAGCCACTGCTCATGCAACAAGCATACATACAAAGGTGATCTAAAAAAACTTTCTAAAGAAACTGATTACAGGAAAAGGCTCTGCTTACCCCTATTAGAATACTCGAAGCTCTTAGACATTAAACCTGCACCAAAAGCCTTAAAGTGTTTAAATATCTCAGAAAATATCAGTCTCTGCTTGAATAATCATTATTTATTTTAATTGTAGTATCACTAGTACCATTAATGGAACTGCCCGATGGTACCTATTAATGATTATAACGACGTTTTTTTTTTATAGAAAATAGATCTTTGTTTGGTCACAGATTTGTATTCTGTGGTTTGGTGAAGGTGTGGCCGAGGACGAGCACATCGATCTATAAGAAATCTATTCACTCTAGCCTTGAAGGCACCTAGATTATAGTTTTCAGGAAACAAGTAGGGCGGCAGGGAGTTCCATTCCACGTTATATTGCGGTCACCGTTTTTATAAGACGCAGCACCATATGTTCGTTTAACGGTACGATTACTACAAACGTAGTGTAACGAAATTATTTTACTGAGAATTTTGTCTATTCTAACTGGGTTTAGTTTCTTTGATCTTTGACTTTGCATAGCTTAGCTTTTATAGATAAGCCACTGATAACTCTTTGCTATAATGAATAGAAAACTATTAAGATTGAATAATTGTTCTACAGTAGGTCATGTAGTTTAAGCTCCCATAAAACAAGCTCTGGTTACTTTGGGGCTACACGATGCTGTGTGAAATGTTCAACATTATTTATTACTAACTGCGCCCCGCGGTGTTACCAGCAGTTAAAAAGTCAACATGGTTGATTTTCTAAAATAAGATCAGCCTATGTGTTTTTCCAGAACCTAAACTATGTAAATTCCAAATTTAATCAAAATCAGTTTAGTAGTTATGGGGATACGTGGTAACAAACATTCACACACACACGGGCTTTCCTTAATAATATTAGTAGGATTAAGTATTAGATATAGCCATAAGAAGTTCTAAACTTCAACTTGCCATAAACTGATCAGTTTAATTTAGATATCCTGATTTCAATTTACTATTTATGTAACCAAAACCGGTGGTTGTGACTAAGCATTACTTATGTATATTATTTGACAGATAATAAACATTAGTTTCAGGTCTCGTCTAGCTAGTGATGTCGTTATCCGGTTATATTAACTTGCTTTGGAAAATCTTCATAGGATTTCAGATCATAACCGCATTCCACAATGGCAATAGATGTGGATTATAAAAGCCGGTTGAATTTTAAAAGGTTGTTTTGATTATTACGATATTAAGTAGATAAGTTCGTTACTGAGCTAGTGGGCAATTTTAGTGACGGAGTTTTCAGGCCGCCTAAAAGGAGTCCGTCATGGCTTAACGACTTAAAAGCCGGAATCGGCAATTTAACGTGCCCTCTGAAAAGCACTCAGGTGTTAATGCCATTTGCGGTCACCCATTCAAATTGTGAATACCTACACCAAATAAGTAATGTCAATTGTAATTCAAAAATTTTTTTTAAATGACCTAATACTTTTTAATGGGTACATATACCTACCTTTATTGTCTATGATTTAAAAAAATTGGATAATTCAATTTTGCCAAAATCTAATGTGCTCCTTATTTAAACTTTTGACCGTACACAATGATATCAAGAAGAGTGATTGATAAGAATATGGATATATGAGTAGAGTTAGACTAAAGAAAAGATGGATGGACTGTGTGAAAGATGACACGAGTAAGAGTTAGGTGAGTCTGAGAGACGGCTGATAGAGGAAAATAAATAAATAAATATTGCTGGACAATTCACACAGCGCCATCTAGCCCCAAACTAGGCAAAGCTTGTACTATGGGAAACAGATCTATGTTCATCACACAAATGTTTGTCCTGGGTGGTAATAGAACCCACAACCTACAGCGTAAAAGGCAGAGCTACTACCAACTGAGTCGAGAGGCCAGAAAAAATGGAAGAAGGAATGATTGCGGCGACTTAACGTATTGTGGGACAAGGACAGGAAAATGATGACAATCGCTGCTCTTGTTTTGGCCGGACGAAGTCCAAAAAAGCCGGACACTAGATACCCTTAGCTTATGTCGTCAAAATAATATTTACTGAAGTTTAATTAAATTAAGGCTCCCAGGGTTTAATGGTCAATATCTATGGTGGTTAGTGGTCGTTAAACCAGGTCTTTAGAGTTAAGTTAATGGTTAATAACGAGGTATACTTAGGCATTTACTTGTTTTATTTATTTATTATTTATATACGTACCTAAGTAGATTTATTTTCATATTAAATAATGTTGTAAGATTTTTGGTGCTTATTAAAAATTAAATATAGGTAGTACTTTAACTTCTAAATACTTGTTCAGATAATATATTAAATATAGGTAGGTACTATATACCTACCTAGTCATTAAATAAGAAAACATTAAATTTTAAACGGATTCAAATGATATGATCTTACTTAATCCGCTTAAAATTTAATGAATATGCAATGATAAGGTTTATTTAAGCCTTAAATAAACGATATCAAACGCTATCAACGCTATCAACGCTAAAGCCTAAAGATATCTGAAGATCTGAAGATCTCTTTAGTCAAGAAAGTCACGTCTGGAACGCCTGTTACCTAACTTCTGCAAAGTGTGGGCATGTTCCAAATATGTATATGGCATTGGTCATACCTTTGACTACCCCTTCGGATGACCTAAAAATGCATTAAGATTTAAGATATGAAAAACTTGTCTGACAATAAAATAATATTCTCGACTACCCTTATGTTCCCAGACACCACGTTTTTATAAAAAAATACTTAACATAATCTTTAGATTAGACATAGACAAATATGGGAATTATCTAGCATGTTTTAAATGCTCATGAAAGAGACGCATTGTATAACATTACATCAGTTTAGCATCAGTATAATGTGGACACGTGTTCTATGTCAAATACAGTGGGAACCCGTTTCAAATTACGTTTGATTGTAAAATGAAACTGAAAAACATTGTTATGTCTTCATAATGTAGTTAATTTGTATAGTTTTTATTGTTAGAACGATCGGGTTTTTAAATTCAATCAATATAAATAATTGAAAATGAAGTGTTAATTTTTATAAAAAGCTTGTTAGTAGAATCGGCACCCAGCAGGGCAATTCTACTAGATGACAACCACAATCATTCCGCTGCGTTTTGTTTTGATCTCTTAAATGTCAGCCATTTGGTGAATAGTAGAATGGCTTTTCAAAAATTTGTTCTGCCGAAGTCCAAACCTTAGCTAAAACCTCACCACAACTGAGTCATTTGTCATTAGTAGAATAGGAAACAGTCGAAAATCTAAGGTTTAGTTGAGGTTTTGCTTGTGGTTGATAAAAAGTTCGGTACTGGAATTGACACTTGAAAAGCTTAAACTGTTCGCAAAAGTAAAAAAAAATATAAGGCCTAGTCTATAATGGTGAAAAAGCCGCCAGTAAACAAACCTTCCCTTAAGCGTCCCATCCTGGGGGATTCGAACACATGGACGCACCTTTCGCTCAGATTGCCTCCAATTCAATTTGCCGTCGTAATGTATCAAACAAAACGGGCTTGATACAATCATTTATAAGCGCGTCGCAAAACATTTACATGTTGCCGGTTGTTAGGGTTGGCATTTAAAAAAAAAAATATTCTGATTCAAAATTGAATTTTTAATTAAATTTTAAATCAGGTTAAACAAAATACGATTTAATATACTAATACTTACTAAATTTTTTTTATTTGTCTCTTAATAAATTGATATTGTTATTATTAATATCTATTAATGAAATTTAATATAAAAACAGTCAGAAAGAGGGGGCCGGAAAAACCCAAGAGTGGCTCTATTGCTCATAAAACAAAAATAGCATCAGTCGTAAAATAAAAATAAACCTTTAAACTCTTTCGTATCTTTTTTTTTCTTCCTCTGTTTATCTGCCTAACACACATTTTGAAAAATCAATGCAACAATGCCGTGTCAACCCTACAGTAACCTAAGGGCTATTGCACATCGCTTGGCTAATTTGGTGATGTTGTACAAGTCGACTCACTCTTTAGCCTGCCTATTACAATATTGGACAGATAGTGATGCGAACTAAGCTTTCTAATCTAAATCGATATCGATTTTTTTATAATAAACATAATAATTGTTCTGTAATAAATATATACAAAATAGCCACTATTTTTTGGATATCTTTTTATATTAGCAGAATTAGATCATTTTCAAAAAGATTAATAAAAGGTGTATGAATTAATTTATTGATCTAGTATTTTAATTTATGTTTTTCGTCTTACACTATTTTTTGTGAAAAGTAAATATTGCAAATCGATATTTCGTCGATCGAGATTTTTTATGAAACGATATTTTAAATTTAAAAGTAGATAAGTACTTATAGCTACTTGAAAGTAAAGTATTAGAATCGCATCTAAACTAATGTTTTTTTGAGAAATTAAAAAAAATATTAACTCTACCACCAAGGCATATAATATTTTATTTTTTGATGTTTGTAAATCATAAAATATCGAAAGACTCAACAGCACAATAAATTCCATCGACACAGCCACCACCGCTATGAATATTTAATTTCACCCCTTCGTGTTTATTTATTGGTCGTATATTTCATGGCCTGAGGGTGTATGTACACTATGCGCTGTCAAAATTATTGCAGGGCTACCCTTGTGACGTTGATGATAGTGATTACTGAATGAGATTTTGTTTATTTATGGTGTAGAATATTGCACATGTTTTATTAATGGAAAGGGTCCAAGTTTAGGTTTTTTTAGTAGAGTTCACCAATTTTGTTGTAACTTAATTCACCTCTACATAGTGACCCGAGTCTGTTCTTTGTCTCTTTGTCAGAATCAGTAAAAAAGAAACAAGAATTATTATTTTAATAAATTTTTAGGCTTTGTTTCGTACTTTTAAATTTACTTTTGGTGTACTTTTAATCAAATCTCAACACCAATTATTCTTGCATTAAGATCCAATTAAAAACAAACTTATAATTTATAAAAAGTAACTAGTTTTCATAAACCATTTTATCTTCACTGTCTCGTAATATAACAAATTGCATGCTCGATGTAGATAATTCAGCGTCAGACCGCATCTAGACAACACCATCGTGATTAATTTATGTGATGTCGATAGATCAATGAGATTGCACTGTTGCACATCACTATGTTAAAAGCTTATTTAAACTTTACTTAAGAATTTTTGTGTGACTAACTTTTTTTATGAATAGGTCCAGACTGAATTGTTAATAACTCGAAAATATATTCAAAGTTTTAACAAAAGCTTACAAAATCAAGGATTTAAGAAAACTTAGGTACAATTGAACAAAACCGGAAAGAAATTGCATTATCAAACATTGGCAAACACCGGAAAGTCAAACTTAACCGATCCGGGACAAAAATATTAGTTTAAAGAAACTTTTTGGTAAACTTTTCATTCAGAAATGCTACCGCGACGTGTTTGTGGGTTTTCGTATTTGACTTTCAACATTTCAAAATTGGAATGGAACTGATCGCTTTGTTTTTTAATTCAAAATGGCTGACAAAAGCCAATGATTGCAAAAGTTGGTAGAGTGGCAACTCTACTTCAAAATTGCAAGCTATTTTGTGCCTTAATAGTAAAGATTTTCCCAAGTTATTGGCGGCAATTTTGAAGTGAACTTCCGGTCCAAAGACAATAAAAAAATATTTTAAAAAAACAAAAACCCGACTGCGTCAAAACTAAAAAGAAAAAAACAAGCCTGCAAAGAATTACTCACAGTCGGTACCCATTCATTTTATTACCAATCAAATCTTCCCAATGTTATGGGTCCCGACTGTGAGTAATTCTTTGCAGGCTTGTTTTTTTCTTTTTAGTTTTGACGCAGTCGGGTTTTTGTTTTTTTAAAATATTTTTTTATTTAACACTTTTTAGTTATGATAAAGTTGATTTTAAAATACCTTGATTAACTATTACCTACCCAACAAGAAATTAATAAACCAACTAAACTAAGTAACTTCGTATCGCCCTAATTATTTATTCAATTTTATTCATCAAATCCATCCAATCCAATTCCCCATCAGCCAATAATTCAATCCAATCCAATAATATCAAAAACTTTCGATAATGGCCCTCAAAAATTGATAGAATAGGTAAACTTTTCAAAACGCAACGATAGCGCGATCTAGGATTGGTTCAGATTTAGCAGCGACATCTAGTTGTGTTTTTGGTAATTAATGTAAATAAAAAATAATACTGAGGGTTGCGATGTTTGTAACTTCTGAACTACAAAACCGATGACCTTGAAATTTTTACAGAACATTTTAAAGTAGGTACATACCTACTTTCTAACAAAATTACCCTTCCTTTGCGTTGCGCAGTCGGGTAAAAAGAATCAATAAAATCGTACTATGTGTTAATGAATTACAACCAGATACCTACCTACTCATTTTGATTTTCATTTCCTCTCCCAAGGGAACCGTCTTGAATTTCAGTAAGTAAGTAGGTATAGTAATCAAAAGTATCCTATTTATACCTCGTAGTAGTATAGTATGTATGCACTCAAATAATACCAAGTTTCATTTAAATCCGTCCAGTAGTTTCGTTCGACCGAGACGTGATGCGCGGCCAAGATACACACAAACAGAATTTTAAACCGTTATATTTCCTAAGCTATTATTTAAAATGAAAAATAGTAAAAGAAACCTAACATTGATTTTTAAATACCTATTCAACGATACCCCACTTGACATAGTTCGTCAATTTTGAGTTTTTCAATTTTGACAATATGGCGTCTGGTTGTAACACTGGTTAATTTTGATTAC
The DNA here is from genome assembly GCA_958496255.1 of Camptogramma bilineatum. Classification (NCBI taxonomy): domain Eukaryota; kingdom Metazoa; phylum Arthropoda; class Insecta; order Lepidoptera; family Geometridae; genus Camptogramma; species Camptogramma bilineatum. The sequence goes on along the minus strand of OY292473.1, from coordinate 4,993,958 downwards.
TTTCATGTCTTTAGTGACACTCGCAAGGTTGAGACAAATCGATTGACGTTAGAATCATCAAAATCGGTCCACGCGTTTGGCCTCTAGAGTGCCACATAGAAACATCCATTGCGAGAATAATTATTAATCAACTTTAAACCGTTATTTTTCCTAAACTATTACTTAAAATGAAAAATGGTATAAGAAACATAAAGTTGATTTTAAAATACCTATTCAACGATACCCCACTTGACATGGTGTGACGATTTTGATTTTTTTAATTTTGACATTAAGGCGTCTGGTGGTGGCACTGGTGAATTTTGATTACTGTCATGCCTTTAACAACACTCCCAAGGTTCAGACGAATCGATTGACGTAAGAATCATCAAAATCGGTCCACGCGTTTGGCCTCTAGAATGCCACATAGAAACATCCAAACATACATACATACATACATAGACTGATAAACACATTACCCTTCCTTTGCTTTGCGCAGTCGGGTAAAAAATACACCGGAAATGTCCATAAAAAAGGAAAATAACGACTCCGTTTTATCAAAAATCTTCAAGGATGGGTGATTTTTTATTTTTAAACGCCATCCAACCAGAAAATTACATCTATAAGTAGTAGGTACCCCCGACATAATAGGTGCTTTTAAAGGAATCGAACCCACATTTTTAGGGCAATTTCGAATAGTTATGGATTAAGCTTCGTTCGAAAATGTTCAAATCAACAAGATTAGACTATACTTTATGGTTTAATACTTATAATAAGACGGCAGGTACTCATCTTAATTTTGTGAATAATTTGCATAAGTTTATCAACTAAATGTTGCGATGCCCCAACATCTTATTTTATATTTTAATATATACCTATTCAATATTTTTAAGACCTAGATGTTACCAACTTGAAACCATAAATACATTTTATTGAATTGAATTGAAAAGTTTTATGTGATAGAATATTGGAAATTAAAAGTAGGTAATCAAGATTTGCAATTAATCGAAAGAAGGCTAACGTAGTTAACAGAGTCATAACACGTATGTTATAGAACATAAGATCAGGTATCGTAAAATAACTAGTTCAATAAAATTATAAGTTTTAGTTCAAACTACAGGTTTGTAATTCTTGAATTTATGTTGAAAGCATATCCCAAGTGACGCCCATTTAATTGATAACATATTTTACTTGTGGTATTCAGTGCTATCACGGGCTCATTACAGTTTTTTACTTATTTTTTACAAAAAACGTGTAAAAGGTAGACCACCTCTGACTTTGGTAGCCGGGCGGACGACCGTCATTAATTTTAAATGATGCCAGTGATTGTCAACAGTTGGCCCAATAACAATTTTTTTGTCGTTTTTTAATCATTTCACACGATTTATGCATTTTGATTTAGGTCCTCGGTTCAGATTAAGTTTAAATTAATTCGATGTATTTGGGAAGCGGGGTCAGTTTCTTAATTATTTTTAAAAATAACATGTTGGTGAGTAATTTGTTTTCATTAAACGAGAAACCAACGTCCCTGTCTGAGTAATAAACATAATTTAAAGGGTAATGTTTCAAAAATGATAACTTTTAACCGTTGGAAGAACAACATTAATTAATGACACTGTAAAAGTCGGAAATATCTCACTTTTACTAGTAAATCAAATCAAATAGGTGCATAAAACATATTTTTATTTTATTTTAGGGAGAAAACAGGACCGTTTTTTCGAATTCAATTAGTCAAACTTAAAATCCACTTAGCTCTAGATCAAAGATAAAATCCTATGTTTAAATATAAAAGTATTTTCCTCAAACTATTAGGTGTAGCTATGAAATAGTTGGTAAGGTTTTTTCAAGTAGGAATAAAATAAAACATTCTTATACAATTAATAAATTATTTATTCTGTGTATACAAACATTATCTTGCAAGTTACTGTAAAGCAATTTCACTATGTATATCTATAATAACAGTATCTGAAAGTATACCTAATACAGAACCTTTCAACGTTATACTAAGTAGTTATTACATCAAGCAAGTCTTAGTAAGCTATAACGGATTTCCATAAAACTAATACCTTAGTAGAATTAGCTTGCTGAATAAAACATTTAATCCTTTTAAGATACCGAAACTGCGCAATAAATAAAATTAAAAATAATAAAACTGTCAGCGAGGGATGCAATGTGTGGTCCTTATTATTGAACTAAAGATTTTAAAAAGTTTTGCTTATTACTAGAGAGGAGACAAGGATTCGCTTAGATCGACGAAGCCGAAAATTTTTACATTTCTACATAAAATCTGTAAGTACATAAAATATGTTTTAATAATTAAAAAAATACTTATCAGATACAAATTTCAGATAAGTATATTTCAGAAGAGATTCAAGCTAAAAAAATACAATGAAACTTCAATAGTTAAAAAAGTAAAATAAGTACTAAAAAAAATTAGAAAAGTGTTTGTTATTAAATTAAAGACTAAAAGTCTATAACTAAGTACATTTTCGAAGTATGTATTGTGTACTTTTTAATTAATAAAAAATAAAAACTTAGTTAAACCGAAAATCATTCTCTATTCTAATCGGTAAATGCCTACTGGCAACGTAGGAAACCCAACACCGTTATGTTGGCAAATATGTGCATTTGGCTCTAAGTGACTCGTCGAAGACTTCGATACACTTATATCGAGGCTTTACGACCGACAACTGGTTATAAAGCGATTTTACATTCGCTGCACAGCTACTGTGATTATGTTGCGAAGCCGAAAACGGTTTTAAGAAACATTCCAGGTATCCAACGCAACGTATGATTGCGTCATTTCCTTGTTTTTTATTATTTTTTATTTATTTAAGTTATCAAAATTAACCTTTGTAATTGATGTAAAATAACTAATGCGGGGGTTAGACCGATTTTTGGCAAGCAAGGTGATGCTTCGGGGCGTGGCAGGATGAGATGACGCTAACTTTTTTCTTTGTTTATGAATTTAGATCCATAGAATGGATAATTTCATAGTTTGAACCATAATTTATATGGTGATTTATAAAATTAATGTATTATTATTACTTAATCAGATTATTATCATCATAATTATCATCATCATTGATCATGATCATCGAAGGTGAAGGTCAAATAATTTCGAGGTTTATGTAAGTATAACTTTTTTATAAGTATATATTAGTAAGTAAGTATATTTTTTTTGTCGCTAAGTCATGGCGTAAGCCTTCAGGCTGCCTAAAAAGTAAAAACTCAGTCACTAGCTTTAACGAACTTATTTTTTTATTTTATATTTTTGTTTTTTTTTTCTGCTACCCAGCGTATAATCTCCATAAAATTACTGCAATGTAGAAAGAGATGATTATCTATTTTCTTATAGGCATTCTCAATACTTGATTACGAATCGCCCTAAAGAACATTATAAATTGCTACTCTATAAAATCATATGAATGCCAATAGGGTTGTCATTCTATCTCGCATCTTTATCTAGTTAAATCAGCATGAAACTTTGAACTGATGCCAGATTATACGATGAAACTTGTAAATTATTCTAATAAGCATTAATGGGCTAGCCTCTCACGTACGGAATGCTTACAGTAATATTGTGTGCGTTATGTTATTTGGACACTGATTTTCCCCTAGCCTAGACATGTAACTTGAATTCTAAGAAAAAACTTTTGAAAATAAGTTCTAAGATTATTTTTACTTAAAGTTACAAAGTGTTTTAAATACGAAAAATCAACACTAAGTACTTTTGTAATAACAAAGAGACCGAACGTGAGATAATGGGACGAACTCGACCAATTTTTGACGGACTGTAGGGTTGTGACCGACGACCGTGTATACTAAAATTTATAAATAATAATTAATATTTTTTAACAATGTAATTTATTAAACATCAATATTAATTCTTTTTTTTTACTAGCCTAAACTGTCCCACTGCTGGGCAAAGGCCTCCCCCGTTACCTTCCACACATCGCGATCTTGTGCGGTTTCTCTCAGGCGTCCAGGCGTCCATTAATTTATCAACCTAAAATTAATCAAAATTATCTATCAACAAAAATCTATGAACGTTACCAGTCTGCAATTTTTTTTTATAAATGCGTTTTCGTTGCTCGTGATACCTACTATAAAACTGTAGCCAGTTAACTTGTACGAGAATTAGCATCATGCAAATCCAACTTGAATATTTAAGTTCATCAGTTTTAAGATCTTTCTTTGATATTCAGCGCTTGTATCAATTAGTATTTAATTTACTGAACATGTTTCTTGCATTCAATTGAGACCTTTACGTAAATAAAAATGGGGCTATAGATACATAGATAGATAGATAACTCTCTATGTATCCAAATTAATACTAACACAAAAAATATAACAAAATGAAATATGCTATATTGATTTATGGAATTTAGCCCACAAAAAATCGTAACCATTTCCTTCAGACGGGCATACCTACTTACTTTGAGAGCTAAGATACTCTTTTAACAAATTTTTCCAGCTTAGAATTTCAGGGTACTTTAAAATAATAATAATAACATATCTAACAATAAAATAACACATCCTTTGTATGTACTTTTGATTGCACACAAAAAAAATTCAATATGCAAACATAAATTAAAAAGGTTATGTCACCTTTTTACCCGACTGCGCAAAGCAAAGGAAGGGTAATGTGTTTATCAGTCTATGTTTGTATGTGGGTATGTATGGATGTTTCTATGTGGCACTATATATGCCAAACGCGTGGACCGATTTTGATGATTCTAACGTCAATCGATTCGTCTCAACCTTGGAAGTGTCACTAAAGACATGACAGTAATCAAAATTCACCAGTGCCACAACCAGACGCCATATTGTCAAAATTAAAATAATCAAAATTGACGAATTATGTCAAGTGGGGTATCGTTGAATAGGTATTTAAAAATCAACTTTAGGTTCCTTTTACCACTTTTCATTTTAAGCAATAGTTTAGGAAACATAACGGTTTAAAGTTGATTAATATTCACTCTCGCTACAGATGTTTCTATGTGGCACTCTAGAGGCCAAACGCGTAAACCAATTTGGCTGAAATTTAAAACATAGATAGATAATGACCGGGAATAGGACATAGGCTACTTTTTATTCCGAAAAAATGCATAGTTCCCGTGGGATAAACAAAATAGTAGCCCACGCGGGCGAAGCCGCGGGCATCAGCTAGTTAATCATAAAAATCATCATCACCTGATAAATCATAACTAAAAAGTTTGCAATAAAAAAATATTTAAAAAAACAAAAACCCGACTGCGTTAAAGTTAAAACTAAAAAGAAAAAAACAAGCCTGCAAAGAATTACTCACAGTCGGGACCCATAACATTATGAAGATTTGATTGGTAATAAAATAAATGGGTACCGACTGTGAGTTATTCTTTGCAGGCTTGTTTTTTTCTTTTTAGTTTTAACTTTAACGCAGTCGGGTTTTTGTTTTTTTAAATATTTTTTTATTAATCTATATTTGCATATTTAATTTTTTTTATGTGCAATAAAGAGTTTAAGAGAAATAGTAAGTTTTCCTTCACTGTTTAGACCTCCTGTTAATGTGCATTTAAAATTTTCTTAACAAAAAATCCATTAATGCCCAACCACGATTAAAACCCACGACTTTCGGATCAAAATTCGAGGTACAATATGCAAGATAAAATATACAAGACAAATAATGTCATATCCCTAGCTAGGCATGTACTAAAAGTATTCAAAGGTCCACCGCCTTCACAAAAGGCTATGCATTATCAGAACTCGTACTGCAAACTCATTTATTTACTTTCCGTGCATTCCTGTATTCTGCAGGAAATGTACTTTTGTCCTCGAGGAATTTTCAATCTGCGATATGATGTTTAAAGTTAAACGCGGTGAAAAGCAACAGTTATTAGGGCGAATGCAGATGTTTGGATGGCTTTGAATGTAGCTAGGGTTGACAAAGTGTTAGGACATACTTTATGTTATAATAAATAATAATAATAAATCATTTATTTCAGGCAACAATATAGCAAGTAAAAGATGTAAAATACTTAAAACTACATTAAATAAATGTAGGTACAGGTACAATAAGTTCTAAATGAATAGACCACATGAAGGTAAGTAAGGCGTTGCCTTTAGGAAGGCGGCCACCGCCTGCAGCAAGTGCATTAAGTGCGTCGGCGGCACACAAAGTGTTAATATTGAAGACAGCTTAAAGAAATCTTAGGCATCTTTTCTCATTGCCATGATTTTTAATTTAATATGAGGTAACTGCAGGATGTTGGGGTGAAGCAAAGATGACAATGAATTTTTAAAGCTTTTTTATTTATTATTTATTTATTTATTTATTAAAACTAGCACGGTCTATGAGCCACTTACACTAGTTTCTAAAGATTAGGTACATTAATTAATTACATAAATAATTACAATTGCACAGTCAAAAAAAATTAAATAAAAACATGTCATAATTTCAATTTGAACCTAATAATAATTTAAATAATAACAGTCTATTCACAATCTATAATAATTAAAAAATAAAACAACAAAATAAAAAAAATAAAAATTACGGATTTGTTTCGCTGAATGACAGACAAGTCTTAAGGACCTTTATCCATCTGTCAGCGAACAAATCCAAGTCAGGGTTAGTGGTCAAGAGATCGTTAAGCGCGGTGAGGGTACGCGGTAAGGGCGATTCAGCACGTGCAATGGTGCGGCAAGATGGAACCGCGAATAATTTGTGTCTCCGAGCCCGACAATAGTTGTTTGGAGTATAAAATCGAGTCAGCTCGTTATGAAGATCGGGAGCGTCGATCATACCCCGCAAAATCTTACAAACCGTAACAATCTGGTCGTTCGCCCGTCTAGTCTCCAGGGAGTTATAGCCAAGACTTTATTGTATGTTTTAAGCCGGCTGCATACGTACGGGTTCCTGATTAGGAATTCAGGTAGGAATTCCGTGAGACGTTAACTTTCGTTCATCTGTATGACGTAACGAGCTATGTACCAATTGAGTTTACCTATAGCTTGTAATGGTGTGAAATCTTTAAGAGAAGGCAGTAATCTGTCTTTTTTCATAATGCCAGAAAAGAAACAAAATGCAATATTTTGGGACTTGTGGACATTAGAATTTCTTAAAATACTATTCGTAATAACTACTGATAGCAGGAATATAAAACTTACCTACAGTATTTTCTATCATGCGGCAACCCTACGTATAAGAATAGTGCATTTCAGACAGTAGGAGCGCTATCGGGCCGCGGCAGCGATGTAGCAGCCAAACTGCGAATTGGGTGCTTTCTATAATGTCTGCAAAACATTGTTGGATTGTAATGTTGCAGTCAAACTGGAAATTCACATGTACTTTAACAAACCACTAGCTTCCGGGCCTTGGCTTGCAATCAACATTTCAAATAACTGATTTGTTTATACCTACTATTCAACTATTTATATGTGGAAACTTGTAATTAGCCCTAAGTATCTATTTCCTTATTTTAATCTTTTGTCTAGCTGTAAGTTTTCCGAAAATCACACTAATATTTTAAATGCGAAAGTTTGGAAGTTTGGATGTTTGAATTTGTGGATGTTTGGATGTATGTTTGTTCCTCTATAACTCGAGAACCACTTGACCGATTTGGCTGAAATTTAAAAGATTGATAGATAATGACCGGGTATAGGATATAAGCTACTTTTTATCCGGGTATCACCCGAACGAAGCCGCGGGCGGAAGCTAGTTTCAATTAACTACACCTAAGTTTCAACTTACGTCAACTCGATAGAAACAAACATACAAACATCTACTAAAATTATAGTAACCTTGTAAGAATTTTTTAAAAACCATGGCGGTAATGAACAAGGCACAGTAAAATAACATTTAAGTACTTACTTAATTACAAATAACACTCAAGTACCTACTTAATTACAAATAACATGAGAAATAGCCGTGTAATTTACCTTATAATACTCTCGTGTTATTGGTAAGTACATTATAATACTCTCGTGTTATTAGTAATTAAGTACATTATAATACTCTCGTGTTATTTGTAATTAAGTACATAATATGAACTGTGTTCGTGAAAGTTATAGAAAGAAAATTCAAGTAATTCCAGCATTGTGATTGTGACACTCGAATATTAATAAAGTTCTACAGATTGTAATACAGTACAGTACAGCAATAGGTACCAAGATGTGGAAAACTCCGCAAGGTTATAAATATTTAAGCGAAATATGCTTACTTAAAACTTCTTGTTGAATAAAAAAAATAGAGTTTCAAGTGGTACTGAGCTGGATTTTTTATTAAAAAAAAAACCTTAAACTATGTCTATTCAAAAAAAGCAAGATAACGTAATTTATTTTAATGAAATGTTGATGTTATGTGAAGAAAAAAAAAAAAAAAAAAAAAAAAAAGAAGTATTTAGTAAGTAAGTACCAAAAAAAGTACAAGAAAACGAAAAAGAAAAAGTGTACTTGCAATTTAACGTAACAACATTCTCAGAGCAGATAATAATTAAATGTTAATAAAGGCTTCAAAACCTCTTAGTAATTAAATTAAAACTTGTTCCGAAGCCGAGACCACAGAGTAACTCATAGTTAATATCAGAAGTCTCGAAGAATGAGGTAGAGTCAGTTGGTAAAGCTATTTAGTCCGCCACAGAATTGAGAATCCGTACATATAAATACGAATGTTTGTTGGCAGGAACGACACGCCACAGACCGTAATTTACTGAGATATAAAGTGTAAAATAATTCATTACTTATACTAAGATATTTTTTTAAATTATTATTTAATTATTGTTAATTTTTTTAATGCGACAATTTGGATATTTGGATGGATGTGTGTTTGTTCATTTATAGCTCGACAACCACTAAATCAATTTGCCTGAAATTTAAAACAGACATAGATAATGACCGGGAATAGGACATAGGCTACTTTTTATCCTGTAAAAATGCACGGTTCCCGTGGAATAAAAAAATAGTAAAAAAATAGTAGAATAATAAATTATTGAAGTAACTGATTGGCGCGTGAAGGAAACCAGCTTCCTACCGAGGCTTCGCTCGCATGGTATCCGGATAAAAAGTAGCCTATGTTCTATTCCCGGGCATTATCTATCTATATTTTAAATTTCAGCCAAATCGGTTTAGTGGTTGTCGAATTATAGAGGAATAAACATACATCCATCCATCCAAACATCCAAACTTTCGCATTTATAATTTAGTGTGATAATAACAGTCTAAAACTCTTCTGTAGAACCGCCTGAGCAAAGTCGGGGGTAAAAGCTGTTATAAAAAGTGGCACAGGGTATATAAGAGTTATTGGAAGGCGACGGGCTGAAGATTATCTCTGTAATGCAGCTAAAGTTGGCTATATTTGAGCAATAATTAACTCGGATCAACTGCCTAGTGTTGGGATAAAACAGTCTTGCAGACTTGTGACAAGACTCACTTTTGGCTGTTTAATAAAGCTAACTTGTCTTAAATTAAATAAGTTTAGTTTAAGTAAATAAGTTTGGACGTCCACCGACATAATGGACAGACGACCTTGTAAAAAGTGCAGGTTGACGGTGGATGCAGGCCCAACACATGGAGGAAATTTTGATGTCCGACAGTGGACGTCTTACGGCTGAGAATCGTCTCAGATGATGATGAAATAAGTTTAAAGAGAGTACCTATGTTGTTCTTTTTACCATGGTCTATTTAATTCGTCACTTTTAATATCAATATCTTTAGGTTGGTCATTAACATTACGAACGAAGAGAGTTCGTTTAGACTAACTTATTTAGCCATTACCTGTTCTAAAATTTAATTTAAAAGACTTTATGACATTATGACATGCAACTGGATTTTGAAGTTTTCTGATAATTATAGAAGTACCTAATTGGTTATTCGTAGATGACAAACGTAGATATTTTATTCAAAACAAGTCTTGTTTTCGGCTACTCTTCCCATCACTAGCCAGGATTCGATTCCGATGGCTTTTGTTCTTGTTCTTATGATATTCGAGTTGCTAAATTGGGTGTTTCTTGTTTGTGGGTTAATTTAATATTGATTTAGGTTGCCACTTTTCATTTTAATTTTGCTCTGATATTTTGTTTACTTTATTAAAAACAGCTTATATATTCATCTTGCATTGGTAGGTACCAATTTAAATCAGTATTGTATTTGTATAAGTATTGCTTTATATATACAGTTGATTTTAAGTAGTCCTACTAATATTATAAAAGCGAGAGTCCGTGTGTGTGTGAATATTTGTTACCACGTATCTCCATAACTTCTTAACCAATTTTGATTAAATTTAAAATGTAAGTAGATAATTTAGGTTCTGGAATAACAATGTAGCCAATGGGCTACATTTTATCCCCGGAAAAATGCATGGTTCCCGTGGGATAACAAAAAGTCGTCCACGCGGGCGAAGCCGCGGGCGTTCACAAGTAAAAATATATTCATAAGTAATAAAGATCTTAAACAATTTGTTTGTATTTCAGCCACATCAAAATCAAGAAGGAAAAAATCATTGAATTTAATTAAAAACTGTTCTTTAGACTTCCGGCGTCCCAAAAACACAAAAAAACTTAATTTCGGACCATTTACCTGCGCTCACATCAGCATCTTCCATCTCGCTTCCACAGGGGCGTGGCATATGCATGATTATAATTACAGGTTTCATGCAAAATCATGCTCGCATGCTTTTTGAAACGAAAGGCATTAAGGGACTTGATTGCAGGTTCTTTATACCTCGGTTGAATGATACAGTGGTCTTTATATGTTTTTTAATTCTATAGTACTTTTAATGTTTTATGATGCAGAAAATCCTAAAAAAATACTTCAAAAACTAAGGCTTTTACATCTATATGATTTGTACACAACAGAACACCATACAAAACAGAAGAGGGAATAAAATTGAGCATCTTCTGGACAGCTTCTTAGGGAACATCATAGAAGGAAAAGTAGAAGGAAGACGAGGAAGGGGAAGACCAAGAATGAATTACATGAGTCAGATTAACCCTCTACTGCATGAATTATCAAGAGATGTAGAAAAAAAATATTTTGTTGTTTTATGCTGTTATATTTGGGCTAATTAGGTAATACAAGGTGAAGAAAAGTATATATTTTGATTAGCATGGAAAATAATTTTCAAAGCCAAAAATGGCTTCGTATGCACTAACGACTATGAATGCAATGCCATTTTTGGCTTCCCATGCATAGAAAATACTTCTTTATGAACTAATGAAAATGTTGAAAGCCTGATTTTGAACAGTTTTTCATGACCTGACCTTTGTAATGTTAGCTGTCTTGTTTAAATTGGTCGGAATGGTCTTCAAATTTGACTGATCAGTTATAAAATCCATCAAATCATTGGTGATAAAATGATTTATAAAATTCAGCGGAAGTGTTTAAGATTTCTATGAAATCTGGCAAATTCTGGCTACCAGTGATCTTTATTTTCTTCTTGTCGTATGAAGGTATTTTTTTTTGTATGTATCTTTAATTTCTTTCTTTTACTTTTGTTTTTGTTTTACGCGTATTTTGGTTTTGGTTCAATGATCATCTTCAGAAGGATCTGTATCAAATTTATGGATAATAATAGGTGATTTGCGGAGGCTAGATATGCGTAAGGTGCAGAGTCATCGAAGCAATGAAATCATCCCCAGGAATAACATTGCTGTACTTAGATCTCCCTATAAAAGCGAAAAAAGATCCATTCTGAAAAGCCATTAGAATATTCGGTTAATGCATACGAAGCCATTTTTGGACGACATTTTTATACCGTAAATGCATACGAAGCCAAAATTGGTTTCCGCGGAAAAGTAAGGAAATGTTATAGAAAAGATAATATTGTAAAAACAACTAAGATGGTTAAAGCGAAAGGAGGATTAGACCATTACATTTCATATTTTTAATTTGAGATTTCTAGCCTTATTGACCTATTTGTAGACCATCAATGTTTCTCGTAATTATACTAAGTGCAGTAAAGCGCGCACGCGTTGGTAAAAGTTAGATAAGTTGGTAAATATTACAATTAAATAAGTCAACTAAACTACGTTTTGATGCACAACATAGTAATAAACAATGCTTGTAAAGTTTTATCAATTTTAAATAAACGGAGAGTAGAGAAAAAAAATGTTGAAGTTTAAAAACCAATTTTGGCTTCCCATGCAATAGAGGGTTAAGGAAAAGATGTCATATCGTATAAAGAAATAAAAGAAATCGCTTTGGAAAGAGATAGATTGAGAGAGAATTGCATCGTTGCACCGACAAGAGCTGGCTGCCTACCTTTATATGCGATTCAGTTTAGGTCCTCAACTGAACTGCTTCCCTTGACGTTTTTTTTTTTTTTTAAATTCTAGATAGACCTTTGTTTAGCCACAATCTCGCCTGATGGTAAGCGACGATGTGGCTGACGATGGATCACAAAGGTCTAGAAGACACTTATTCACTCTTGACTTGAAGAGACCCAAGTTATAGTTTTCGGGGAAGACAGAAGCCGGCAGCGGAAGCGTCATATCTTATATGACGCTGACGAAATATCAGAACCTAAACATGACCTAAACTGAATCGTAAGATAAAGTTTCGTTCACTCAATTCGTACCATGACCGTTTAATACGCCTTGAGTTGGTACACTTTTGTGTCAAACTGTCACTTTTAAAAGTCATGGTACGAATAGTTTGCGATCCAGATTAGGAACCTAAACTAGATAGTTCCAAAACTGAATTATTTACTAAGAGGTCATGGTACAGCTGCTATTTGTCCAACACGGTTATTAAATCAACAATAAAAAAGATATTTTTATGATGTTGCAGCGCATGTGCGAAACCGGTGGACGTACATTATAACATTACTCATACTATGTTGAAATAAGCTATGTTATAAAATTGATAAGTATCACGTTTGAATAGTTTTAATGGGGGCCATAAAAATGTTTTCATAGGACTCTATTGAATTGATGTTATTTGTACCTTAAATGGCCTTATTAAATTACAATGATTTTATTGTAATTCCTGTTTCCTTTTTGTTGAAAGGGCATTTCAATTTTAATAGATCAGTTACAAGGAAGGGTTACATCACTAAAGAGGAGGGTCCTTTAGAAATTGACTAAATACAAGATAAACTTATTTGTTGGTAAATGTATTCATTTTACAAAACTAACTTTTACATACCTACTTAGTATTGAAATAAATCTACGCAGAACCCAGAATATTCTTAGTTGTAATCGAAGTAGATTTTATATAGGTTTTTTTTACATCTTTTACTAGATGATTTATACAATGTCAGGAGGCAATCTTTGCCTACACTTAACGGGACAGCCTGGGACAATGTTTAGATGGAGTAGGCTTGCCCAGTACCTACACCATCCTCCGGCCATATCCCTAGGAAAGACATGGTCAATACGAGTGGGGCTGCTTAAGCCGCGGGTTTCCTCACGATGATTTCCTTCACTGTTTAGAGCTCGTGTTAATGCGCATATTACAACTACCTACTTAATCTAATTGTGTAGCTAATAAAGCTTTTTTCATTTCATTTTTTCATTTCATGAAAAATCCATTGATACACGGCAAGGATTCGAACCCACGACCTTCGGATCGAAAGTCGAGGGACTAACCCACTCGGCCAACACGGCTCTAGTTCAATATTAATCAATCGATTAAAATACCTACTCAATGCCAACACACGTAACCCAACAGAGGTAAAAAGACAGTGCCAGTCAAAACAATGCACACGTGTGCACTCGAGTTAGCTTATAGCCAATCGACTCGATTTAGAAACTACTTATAAATCGTTTGCTTTATATTGGCGAATGAAAGGTTTAGATATTACGTTTGTTTGAAGTAAGAATTGAGACATGCGTGTGAGATGTGTTTGTGACGGTATGCGTTTGTCGATTAGAAGACGAGATAAAGAGAAGAAAAGAGAAAAAGGACAAAAAAATATTCCGACGAACTGAGAACTCCTCCTTTTTTCGAAGTCGGTTAAAAATTAGAAATAGGCTTGTTTACTTCTTTTTTTTTGGGTTGCGTAAATGAGCTTATCTACAAAACAACGCGGTAAATTGAAAAACGTAAGGAAAAAACTCCCGCTTTGGAGCTGGTTAAGGGGATAGGGAACCCTTTAGAATTGTCCGAAAAAAATGTGGGGCGAACGTGGAACAAATCATAAAAGGTAATACCGTCATAGAGCTCCTTATTTCTGGATTCAAGCAACCTGAAAAAAAAAATCCACTAAGAACGGGATATTTACCATGATTTTAGGATTCTCGAATTGGATTCGCTAAAAACATCAGTTTGCCGACATATCGGGAAACTCAAGAACCCAAAAATCATGTTAAATATCCCGTTTACAGTTCTTAATGTTTATTTACTATGATAGTTTCAAAAGTTTTAACTCTCTTGTAATCGCAAGGTTAGTATTGTTATAGTAATGTTATATTGATAAAATATTCCTGTATAATTTTGAACTCCAATTATAAGGTCGGCAAAGGTAAAACACAATGGTGATGGTAGTGAGCTATTCAGCGATTTCTATTTTAGCTTATTAAAACTGCAAAACACCTTGATAGCGTGACTCAGAATGTGGTCTATTTTATTAATAAAATCTAGTTCTAAAAATAGGAATTATAACGTACAAAACTCTTTAGCAATTCCTATGATCAAAAGTTTACCATTGTCAAGCGTCAAGATAAAAGTCACATATCTGATCGTTGACGATAAACATCGATGTTCTTTGTTTTCAATGACGCAGTTTTGAGGACTCTTGGTCTTAGTTAGCTGGTTTTACTTGAAGTTCTAACTGGTACAAGGTCTTTCATAGAATTAACTGTAAAAACCCTTTGGTCCATTTTCTTAACTGTTTTTCATAACCAGTTTTGAAAGAAGATTTTTTCACCGTTTCGTAAGTAGTTATTAAAAAGGAATATTTATTCCATGTAGGTTCGTAACCAACATCACCAACTACAAAAAACTGGTAGGTACCTAGTTTAACTTTTTACCTTTTTATTGAATAAAAATTAATTCTTATAAGAATTACTTAGTACTCTTTGATTTAAATATTACGAGTAAGTATATGGCAGAATCTAAGCTGAGCTTTTTTCATTCAATTTTTTTTTATTTAGATCAAAAGCTGTGTATATTTGCAAAAAAATTTTTTTTTCCGTCATTCATAATATCAATTACACAGTCATAATAATGTATAGAGTTTCGTGCGTGTGAATGTTTTGATACTGTACCCATCAGGTGTTGCAATTGCTGACTCAATGGAAGATTTGCCTACTCAGCTGTCTAGCCTGAAGGGGGGATCCATTGATAAGTAAAACCGCTGGTACACTAGCAAACCATATGTGTGCGACAAGTAAATTAATTACGTGCACTATGAGAAAAAAATATTCTACGACTAATTTGGGCATATTCTTATTTTGTCTTCGTCTAAGTAAGATCTTGTAACTTCAAGTCAAGTTCCACTTAAGGTGACCGCAGACCTATCCGCGCCGAGCGAATCGAATTGAGGGATTCTTTAAGTAATTATATGAAATCGTATGAACCCTCGCACACCTGCGGAGCTAAAAAGGTCGCTATTGCAGATTCACAATAATCTGATTCACGGGAGATTCGTATTGATATTCAGCTAAAGCAATTCCTCTTTAATTACGTCAAATGTTAGCTGAATTGTACGCAATTCACGCAATTCAATTCACAGCAGAATCACATACTAGGCCTTAAATTGCCATACGAAAAAAAATAATCTGGTTGGTTTTAATTTAATATTGCATCGTATCATTACTACTGATACTCTGTAAATAAGTATTTGGTTTTTAAGTAAGTATTTAGTATATTTTAATAACGATAATAAACATAAATAATATTTGATTGACACTTAGTGCAATTCCAATTCATAGGTGGCCATTTTATTTTACGATTCTATATAAAACTGTCAATCATTATGATTGATATTGCCGGTACGGAATTGTCAACTTTGTGATTTCTAATACGAGATCTCGCCGTGATCATATTGTGAATCTGCATTAGCGACCTTTTTAGCTCCGCTGCTCGCGTTCGAATCGTCCGATTCAACCGAATCTGGCAGTATTTCGAGAATTCGGTGCGGATAGGTGTGCGCTCAGCCTTACGGTTACGTACTAGTAGGTACTTAGACTTTTAACTCAGAGCTAAACCGACATTTACCTAAAAGTTTAACATTTAGTTAATACAGTTATTTTTATAGTTGACGCAAGTGGGGCTTAGGATGCTTTTAACAACCTCTATATGATTTACTTTCGAAATGACTTTATCTATTTACACAACACCAGCCGACAAAGTATACAATACTTAACCATTTTAATAGAACTTCCTCTCCATTCAACTTTGAGGGTGTGAGGTTCCAGCTAAGGATGGTCATGCACCATCTTTTAAACACCTTGGACAAATAGGAACCTGTTGTTGTGAAATTGTTTGATGTATTGGACAAAGTTTGGTGCAATGTTTGAATGCAGCGGAAATGTAGCCTAATCTCTTTGTTGTTAGAATTCAATGTTCCATGAAAGTGGATAAAGGATTACATTAGCTCTATCGGACAATAGATGGGCCTTTTCAAGAGCTTTTATCCTTAGAGTTTTAAGTAAAAGTACAGAAGAAATTAACGCGTCAAAATGTTCAATTTATCTTTAAGATAGTACACATTATTATACATTGAGTTAAGGATACGATCTGTATTATAAAGAACAAAGCGACCCGCCCCGGCTTCGCACGGGTCACATCACACATCACATTAGAAACCTCTAAAATTATCAGTGTTTCTCTACTATATTTTGCATGTATTATACATGTAAAGCATCCTCTTGAATCACTCTATCTATTAAAAAAACCGCATCAAAATCCGTTGCGTAGTTTTATAGATCTAAGCACACATAGGGAGAGACAGCGGGAAGCGACTTTGTTTTATACTACGAGATGTACTGCTTAAGTTAAACTTTTCAACAAATATATTACTTACATAGCAATCAAATGGAAAACGGCTGGACCGATTTAGATAAAACATTGCTAAAAAAACCTGCTATCAAATAAAAAAAACCGCATTCATAGCTGTTCATCCGTTTAAGAGCTACGTGCCACAAACAGACAGACACATACATTGCGATCAAACTTATAACAACCCCTTTTTTTGCATCGGGGGTTTAAAAAAAAAACGTACTCACGATAGTGTCTATTAAAACTAAATTGATGACACTTCTACGTAATTACAACTAGTCTACCTATCTATAATCACAAATTATTATTGAAACTATCTATCGCGAGAAAATTAATTATTTCTCTCCGTTATCAGAATGAATGTAGATTACCTATGAATAACCGAGCGTAATGAACAGCGATCGGTAGATTGCCATCTATCATTTACATGCCATTATAACTGGTTTATAATGCTCTGTGGCCTATATTGGTACGAAATGATTCGCAAATGTGAACACTTTTTGTAATCGACACGGGACATCTTTTTTACAGACAAAGTCTATCTACAGGGTGAATTTTTGAGACGGGGCAGTAAGGGCAGCTACCTTAACCGATGTAGCTAGAGGAAAACGTTCTTAAGAGACTATCCTTAACTTTTGAAGATTTTCGAAGGTTGAAATATCTTCAAAAATTAAGGATAGTCTTATAAGAACGTTTTCCTATAGCTACAACGGTTAAGGTAGCCATTACTGCCTTGTCTCAGAAATACTTATTAGCGTTTTCTGACTTTTCTAGTACTCTAACCTCAGTTGGTCCGATAGAGCCCTTTAATCCTTAGATGAAACAGGATCGATTGGCATCAAAAAAAGATTTTGTGTAAATTGCCCATTTTCTCGCTGACTGTAAATTTTTTTCAAAATCTGTGAATGCAGATCGAAATATTATCTTCAAAAGTTAAGGATAGTCTCATAAGAACGTTTTCCTCTAGCTACAATGATTAAGGTAGCTGCCCTTACTGCACCGTCTCAAAAATTCACCCTGTATATCTACATTTACTTCTTTACAATGTAATAAAGCGGAAGAGTTTAGTTGTTTGTTTGTTTGAACGCGTTAATCTCAAAAACTACCAGTCCGATTTGAAAAATTCTTTCTTCATTCGATAGCTAAACTCTTGAGGAAGGTTTAAGGCTACTTTTCATCATCATCATCATTATATACCATCACTACGGGGCCAACGCTGCAAGGGCATTGCTGGTTATTATAATAAACTACAAACTTGAATTTATAACGTACTTACAGTAGCGTTAGTAAGATGGTTGCTGCTGCTTCTGCTCAATAAACCAGTTAAATTGGGGTTTTTATATATTTTCCTAACATCCTACGAACCCCCAGAACTTCTTCCGCAGACCCCTTAGGGGTCATGGACCCAATATTAAGAAACTTTACCTAGGTCCTACGTATTACATAATAATAAAGAATAGAACCCGACGACAAATGACTTGAAATCACACTTCAACTCGTAAAACATTGACGCAGCCGGAACACCGTGATTGCCATGTCAGGTGTGTAATTAGCTGGCTACCGTTTTTCTAAAGTACAGAAGATATTTTCTGCTATTCAGGAATTTATGATATTGCTTTGGCTGCCGGATGCACCTTCAATAACCCTACGATAGATACGATAGATACCTAGGGCCTAGACTAGACACGTTCTTTTCAATTCAGTCCATCCAAAGGTTTCCTGGAAGAAATCGCTTTGAGCGACAAGGCCGCCCATTGTTCCACCATGTATTAGTATTTAAGTCCTCTAGTTTAAGCGATGGAGCGTAGCATTTTGGGGGTAAAACTGACAGACCGAATTAGGAACACAATGCTACGCTCGAAGACAAAAATCGCCGATGTCAAACAAAAAGTTGCCCAATTGAAGTGGGACTGGGCAGGTCACGTGTGCCATATGCCGGAAGAATTGTGGGCTAAGGTTACCACTGAGTGGGTCCCACAAGGCGTTAAGCGGCCTCGTGGTCGGCCCAAGCGGAGATGGCGGGACGAACTCGACGACTACTCCACTTACTGGCAGAAGCCTTGCACCGGGGTGAATGGAAAAAGGGAAGGGAGGCCTTTGCCCAGCAGTGGGATCCAGCAGGCTGATTAGATTAGTTTAAGTTCATGATAATGTTGGCGTAACAATAAAGGATTATCTATCTATCTATCATGTGTATACCACATTCATAAGAATGCTTGTCAGCTCAAGCTCTTCTGCATTTAAACTCTCAATCTTCATACATCTAGCTAGACCAACTTAGGCCTTTACATCTTTACTAGATGATTTATACAGTGTCAGGAGGCAATCTTTGCCTACACTTAACAGGACACTGTAGTGCTTGGGACATTGTTTGAGATGGAGTAGGCTTGCCCAGCACCTAAACCATCCTCTCAGCTTAACCGGCCATATCCACAGGAAAGACCTGGTCAATACGTGTGGGGGTGGCTAAGCCGCGGGTTTCCTCACGATGTGTTCCTTCACCGTTTAGAGCTCATGTTAATGCGCATATAAATTTTTCGAAACGAAAAATCCATTCATGCACGGCTAGGATTTGAACCCACGACCTTCGGATCGAAAGTCGAGGTACTATACCCCTCGGCCAAAACGGTTCTTGAGCTAGACAAACCTACCAATAATTGGTAGTACGCGCTTATATTGGCACTATCTGAAACGTCTAAGCTAGTGGTTACCTGACATAACGTGGGGTCACAGCCCCCTAATGTCCAACGTCGCAATGATGGTAATGCATGATTTCACGGCTTGCCCTCACTGTCTCCAAGTTGATAGCGCCAGCGGAGAAGAGTTTAAAAAAAAAATTAAAAAAAAATATCTTCCAAAAGGGTTTAGGTATAAGAGTACAAGCTAATAAATAAATACAATGCTGTTTCATAATGATTTTGACACATAAACCTTGTAGCAGCTGAAACAATTATATCAACTCACTCTAACTAAGTTTTCACTTGTATGTAGATATGAGGGATGCCTTGGCTAGTTACAGGTCGCAGCTACGTGCCTAGATAGTTTGATCTGTTGGAAACGTTTGAAATGTATCGGTAGTGGATATCATGGCCTTCGTCTGCCAGTCCCTCTCGTAGGCACCTTGCTCGCCCTACCTTTGGGCAAAATGTTTATATGATCTTAAATCTGCCCATTGAAAAGCATTAGTAAGAAATTTAAGAAAGCGGTTTTAAAACGTTAATCATAATGCATATAATAGCAAACATTTCCTATGTTTGCTATGATTGTTTATTATATATGCAGAATTGTTGTTGTGGTAAATTGTGTGCGCGTCGCTAACATCCAATCAACTGGATCGGATAATTGCTCAAGAGTTTCATTAAAAATTAGATCGGGTCTGTATCTATCATGCATGCTACTACATTGAATGGCTGCTTAAAGTACCATTGGGTGAACGTCCAATTTAAAACAAAATTGGACGTTCACCCAGTGGTACTCTTTTGGAATTACAAATCGCTTCAGATCCTCTCTCGAACACCCTGACGTATGCACCAACACGTCCTGCTACTAACATGAGTGTGTATTTTAAATAGCCCGACCGACAACCCTGGCGAATATTACAATACAAATAGCTACGGTATAACCAATGTACGAGAATATGGTAGGGTTGGCTAGTGAAACTGTTTTGAAAGATGGAAATCATAGCAGTATCGTTCTATGGTTGTTTGATTTTTGATTGATTTGGATTCGGCCATCTCTTTCTTGCTGGTAGAAGCAGGTAACCTGTTTTATTCGTAAATGAGCACGAGACCCCTCAAAAGTTATGTATTCGTCACTTTGTCGGCGACCGCCGGTTTGTCCAGGTTTTTTGTGCACATCATCGGCTGTGTTGACCATTATGGTCTGCTGGGGTACTGTAGTTTTGATACTTTAATTTTTATTGAAATATTAGTAGGTACTTACGGCGCTGGACACACAGAAAAGACGTAAGACGCAGACGGGGCGCGGACATTTGTCTCTTCCGCGTCCCTTTCATACAAAATGTACAGAAGCGTCGCGACGCAAAGCATGCAGAAGAGACGCCGAAGAGACGTCGCAACGCTGTTCGCTGGCGCTCTGTTCGCGACGCGTCCTCGTCTTACGTCTCTTCTGTCTGACTTGCACCTAAAAGGTAAAAAGATCAAAACGGAGATGGACAGACGACCAAATTTTTACGGTCTGGAGGGATGACCGAGGATCATGAATTCTAGAAACAGTTTGGGGAACAGAGGTTGGAGGAGACCCCAGCTAGGGTTGTCAACCATACTATTAAAAACAGTATTTTACTGTTTTTCACTACGTTATACTTTATACTGTTGAGCAAAAATAAGGTAGGTATACATAATACTCTTTTCAACGCATCAATGGCAAGTTTTATTATTGCAAGATTTAGGCCTGATTTCACCAAACATTGTTTGTTAACTCTTAATAAGGCATTAGCTAATGGTTGTTTAAAATTAACAATGCCGTTAAAATGATTTACGTCCTATGGAGAATATTTAACAAACCATGATTAAATCCTACGTTAAACGAATGAATCGCAAATCTTTCACTCTCGTTGTAATACGACTTCATTGAAACGTTGTATTTGACATTGCATTCTTCATACAAATAGACAACTTTTTTACTTAGTCGTATAATATGTCACTTGCTTGCTACGCTACCAAATATATGTAACAGTCGCTCTGCGGGATGATAATGAAACCGGGTTGCTTTTCATTTTATATTGGTTATACTGTCAAAATCCTAGGGCCTCCAGACTCTCGAGAGAAGGCTCGGCGAGAAGTCTCGCCCGAGACTTCGCGAAGAACAAACAAGCTATCCACACTCTCAATTGTTCTCAGTCGTGATCAGTTGCTTATCCGGTATGGACGTCGATTTTGAAACTGCACCCGGTTTGGCTCTGTGTGCCATTGCATACTGTAACTTTGTGAATGTTGTAACTAAAAATAATGTTAAAAAAAAAATACTTAATGTAAAAAACTTTTATCTTAGTAGTTTCGATATTTAGCATCCCATAAAATAGGCTCAGATTGAAAAAAATCGATAAATTTCAACTCTATTTATTATTCCACATTTTTACGAAAGAAAATTCTCGAAAAAAACAAACAATATGGATGTCTGCCCACCGCCGCTCATTAATCTGCAATGAGACAAAACGTGAGTGTAGGACCCTTCTCTTTTCTCGCCCGAGAAATCCTTTGGCTCGGCCAAAAATACCGACACCGATCGGAGAACAGGCGAGCCAGAGAACGAGAAGGCGAGAAGCTCTTCACACTCACGCTTCTCGGGTGTTCTCGGGGGTTCTCTACGAGAGTCTGGAGGCCCTTTTACGATTGATGTTAATTTAAGGTAAGGCTAGGTTTTCACACTTTTTGTGTTTTTCAAGCTGACACTATTTTCACAATTTTTAAGACACGTAAGTAAATAACAATTAATTCTGCATCTGGAGCTTGTAAGCTATTTACTTACCGATCTGATGGGTATTCAAGTTTGTGTTCAATTAATTCCAAAACATCCAAGACAGATTCTTTTGACAAACGAAACCTCGTGCAAAAATCGACATCATCGTATTCTTCGAAATAGTCACGTCGGTCGTTGTTTAAAAATTCTTGGGCGTCGTACTATTCTGTCCAAGCTATCTAAAGTTTCTAAATTATCGCTTTCGAAAATAAAACTAAATGCGTCCATCTTAATGAAGGTACCTATGTTTTTGACAGTAAAAGCCATGTAATGTCATTTCTAACAGTCTGTTATTGTTTTAACGGACCTCTAGAGCAGTGATTAAAACTAACGTCTTGTTAAGATAATTAAACACCCATTAGCACGTGGTGAGACACACAACAACTTTAACAGTCCGTTATTGGATTTAACAAGGCGTTATTTTTTTAACATTGTATGGTAAAACTGGACCTTAGTGATCACTATTTAGTGATTGCTTGTTAAATCTAAGCGCTTCCGTAAACAGGTTGTCATGATGTCGGTCGGTCTCAAACTTCTCATACATCCGATGATCTAAAATTTTATCTTCTTTATTTATAGTTTACACTAGTTAGCAAAAAACACTTTCATGTAAAAATATTTTTTAAAACAATATTGTTTTTAGTTTCGGCATTTCCTGATTTCTTATCTGAATTGAAACCACAGTATCAAGAACATTCGTGTTGACAAGCGTAAAGGTTACAATGGATTCGTTTTAAAAGCATTTTTGTCCAACACCGCCACCACTGTGCGCCGCCTATAAATATGGATGTCGACGATATTTTAATCATTACCGATTTCATTTCACTAGCTTATCTGTTATGTTTTTTTCTTTATTAGTCTCACTAGACGGAATGACGAATAAAAGTCTTCTAAGGGGCTAAATTGGCTACTGTACTGTGCAATTCTGGTTTTGAATTAGATTAATTAGCATTCCTAAGTTAAATTTTTATGATAAAAAGCTTAATTTAGGAATGCTATAATAGCGATATTTTTTTTTTACCAGATTAATATCTCGACAAGAACCATTGGGACTTATGTCCATTTTTGCAACTTTTCAGGAGAGGAAAAACAAAGTTTCAAATGAGATTGTTTAATAAATAATTCTTAGGGCGTTCTGCATTCTTTATTTTATTTAAACTAGCTTAAATTCAATTTTTGAATGAATTAAATGCGTTTAAGTTTGCTAATACAATTAAGAATCGTGGTGCAAGAAGTGTTTAATGTGAAATAACGTGTATCAAACGAAATAATTATTTGCGATTATTTTAGCCTAACCATTTGATTTTCAGGCATTTTGGTGTCTGATAGTCCCATATATTATGTTGCTATAGAAAAACTATTTAATAGAATACGTAAAAGTAGGTAAGTACCTATAGGTAAACATAAATTGGATTTCACTAAATAACTTACAGAGGTATGATAATTGGCAATAAAAAATGGTCTGAACGTTTTATTTCGAGAATAAAGAATTGGCGAGTTGCTGCCAAATGGTACACAAAAGATTTATATAAAATTGTAATAAATAAGCAATATCAACATTAACACCAGAATGAATAAAAAACCTACCTACGTGAGAAACCTACAGATTTACAATCCATTTATACCAAAGGTTTCCAAGTTACTTCACACCTGCCTACAAGGAATGGTAGGTGTAGGCATAAGTAGAGAATTCCATTGTAGAGATAAATAAGTCTCAAAATATTATGGGCATGTACTAAACATGTATTTGGACATGCCTCTGATTACCCCCTTAGTCTCTTCAATAGATTAGAAATAACCAAAGATTTGTGCGAATATTTACTGCGCCGGCAACATGATTATCTTGCACCTACATTTTGTTTAATGTCACCTTAAGTTTAATAAAAAAAAATGAATTAGGACTATTCTTATCTTGATTTCAAAATACTTAGTTTAAATGATTTGCCAACAATCGATTGATTAACTGAGTTACAATTTAACGTTTCAAATTTTTTTTGTGAAGTTACAAAATTGACTAAAGTAATTAACTTTTGAAGAGCTTATTTTATCACTCAAGTAAAATATCACCGACGTTTTTTGTATGGTAATAACATCTTCAGATTCCGACCCTGTGGTCTCACATTCTTCCGTTCTGTCGGCGAAAAAAGGTGCAAATGGGACCACCTTAGGTACACTTAGCGGCGCATCAGGGGCAATTCACATGTTCCCTGTAACTGTGTCACAATAGAATTCTTTACTAAGAAACGGTAGCCAGTCTAAAATGTCAAACAAGCCAGTCCCTACTATTTTTTTAAAGTAAAACTTCTTTACTCACGCTTGACTCGGGGAGTAAGTTGGTGAATGCGTGACGAGAGCGTTACGAAAAGTGTGATCGGTCCCCTGACTGCATATCTTTGATAGCGACAAAAATCGGTCTCAAACTGTTAAGTGTGACAGTTCAGTGACCATACATATAGCTCTGTCACTCTCATCCCAACGAGACCGATCGCGACAAAAGATACCTACGCGATCGTTTTGACAGTTTGAGACAAGTTAGGCAATCAGCCTGCGGACGAGCCGAACGGAAGTTTTAGTCCTGTAGTGTAGCCCTTCAGTCGTGTGGTCTAAGGTACACTCGATTTTTTAATATTAAAATGTAAACTTGCAGTTATTTACAGAAACTATACCTACTTACATATTTACAAAACCTTACAAACCTAAACAGTTCTACATACTACTTGACCCAACGGGAAGTTGTGCCGGGGACATTGTTGCGATGGGTGCGGTAGACTTGAAGATTCCTGTGGACCCAATAAAGCTTTACCTTAAGCAAAGTGTCCACTGGCAATAAATCTTGCACAAGTTAATTTGCGCAAGCGATTCCCAACGTGTAAACGCTCGCGCAAGTGGACTTCTGCAAGTTTTAGGCTTGTTTCTCTTCAGCGTGTCGCTGGTCGCGTCTGCAAGTTGACCATTCACATCACAGAGAAATTAATTTTGGGCATTCACAGCACAGATAAATGTGTTGTGAATGGTCAACTTGCGGACGCGACCGGCGACACGCTGAAGAGTGAAACAAGCCTTAGTGACTTATCGAACTTGCTGCAAGTCCCGCGTGTATGCAAATACAAAAATTGCAGTCAGTGGAAACTAATCGTCAGTTGACTTCCGCAAAAAACTGCGGAAGTTGCCACTTGCCAGTGGACACTTTACTTTATACACACGGGGTCTTACTTATGAAAGATGTTTAAAGTTGAACACTGGTTAAACAACGTCCTGTCTTTATTTGTGGATAGTGACGAATAGAGACAGGACGTTGATTAACCAGTGTTCAACTTTAAACATCTTTCATAAGTAAGGGGGACGGTAAACAAATTCATGTGAAAAGGCTAAGCTGACAGATAACAGTTGCACAAACATAACTCAACGATATCAACTAAACCAGTCGCACAACTACCTGACTAATTAGTGGATATCAAAAACTATGTAATAGGTACGCAAATTGTAATTCAACCGGTTTGAAATACGGGTGTTATCGTAGCTGACACTCATTAGAGATAAGATAATAGAGGTAAATTATAAGGTGTGACTTAAGAGGCAGAATCTCTACTTATATCATTTTTATTCTACGTATGGAATGTAGTATGTTCGTATGAGTTTTTAGGCTAACTTTTTATTATTCTTATTTGCATAGTTTGGTCTTAGATGGCTCTGTGTGAAATGTCCTCTTATTTAAGTCCGGGACCAACTATTTATCGTGCTTTCAAAGCATGAAAACTCTCAGCAGCCAAATTGTGACTTGCGCTTACGCATCCAAATTGTGACCGCTCAGCTCGTCGCATAACGGCAGTTCTATCAAAAACATCTATGCGCATACTAATTTGGGACTGAAAGAATAAAAAAAAAGTGATTCAGCGTACCTATGTTGTAGAAAATCCTCGAACTAATACCAAAAGATGAGAATTTGATAAGATATACCTAATTCATTCCATCTCACCGTTTCCACTTTTTACCGTTTCCACCATGCAAGTGTCGAGTCCATTATCTGATCCATCAATAAAAATCATAATTGTTGTACGAAAGTTTTATACCTAGCTAACACCAAGTTAAAAAGAACTAATCTTTAGTGGGGTTTCAATTTTTGTTTGACTTTTAAACGATCATTGGATGTCTGCAAAGTCAAGTGAGTAATACCTATCTAAACTTATAGGATCTATAGTGCTTGTGAATCAATGAGGTGGAATGCTTGCCTAGCACCGAAACAATCCTCTCAGCTTCGTTCTTAGCCACATAAAACTCATCGTCAATCGACCAAAGCGTTTAATAATAACTCTAAAAGCTCAAGTTTTGTTTAATATTGATACGAAACCGTGAACGGTACGGTGTGCAGATTCCCCAATTATTTAAGCCTTATTTGCATGACTGTATATCCACGACTCTCTTGACCTTTTGTATGAAATGGCGTACAAACGCTATGTATCCAATCTTACTTAATGTTCACAGATAAGGACATTAATAGCTGACAAACTATACCTTATGAGCACAATTTCATATACATTTCAGATACAAAGAGCCATCCATACAAGGTAAATAAGTCGAAAAGCTGTAAAGTATACTGTATACAACAGAATTTCAACCACTACTTGCTGTAGGTACCTAACAACTAAGCTTCGGGGCAATCGACCCAAAGCTTAGTTGGTAGAGCTGTAGCCACGGTTAGGCAAAGGACCCGGTTTCGAATTGTCTCGTCTAGGTGAAAAATTTTACGATGTAGGTTTTTAGATTTAAAGTGGTGGAACATTTCCAAAAGTTTACAAAAATCTGTTGAAATTAAAAGTAAATTAAATGTTTATTCAATTATTTTGTTTGATTTAATTGCGTATTTTAACTGCGTAAGCGTGTAAATACCCAAGTGTGGATTAACACTATAACAAATAAAATTGCGTAAGCGTGCTTTAACTCGAATTTTTAATTCCAGTAACACAAATGCGTTGGCTCTGATTGAATTTTGGATTAAGAAAGTACATTCAACTGACTCAGCGGTTCTATCACAGCTATGGCGCTTGTGTTGTAACTACGGATCGTGTGAAACCTACCTACCGTTAAATGTAGACAAATAGCTTACAGAAGGCATTGATCATCGCGAACTGCTGAACCTAGAATCAATTATTTGTAAATCAATACATGAATAGAGATAGACCAAAGAAAGATGAATAGATTGTGTGAAAGGTGACATGATGACATTGTTCGACTGGCTCCACACTGGAGCTTGACTACTTAGATTCGCTTGTGTGATACGCTTCGATTTTAAGCGGATGGATCACCAAAAAGAAAGCTAGGCCCCATACCGTGTTTGTTGCCCTGATTCTTCACGGTGTTGGTCGCGAAAGAACAGGAGTAGAATCACCTAGCTCTTAAGACGTTTCAAAGTGGTCATAACGGTCCTACTGAATAAATGATATTTGATTTTAATTTTTGATTAGAGTAAAAGTAATTTAAAAAAATAGGTATTTAAAAAAAAGCTTTTATTTATTTGCTCTAAACTAAAATGAAGAAACTAAACTTTACAAAAACAAATTAAACCTATCAATTTATTACATTACACAATATAGGTAGGTACATAAATGTTATAAAACTTGTCACGAGATTTATCTAGTTTAGGTAAGTAGGTACCTACCTACTTATCTACAATGTAGGTACATTACTATACGAATTACATTACGAATGTACTTATCTACATTCTTGTTTATCTACCCATGTAAATCTCGAAAAAAAATAATTATTAATAGTGTTAAATAATAAAAGGCATAAGGCATATTTACCATTTTATTTTTGTTGATAGAGTTGAGAGAGTTTTATACTTGCGTTCTATATAATCGGTCATTTGGCGCAAAATAGGTTATACATCAACCATTATGCGGGCTAAACACCCAAGCCCATAGATAAGTAGCATACTTACCTACAAATAAAAAAATTAAGCCAATATCTCTGTAGCTGAAATCGGCCAATCGATATCGTTATTTATCTGGTCTGTTTATTGCGAAGCCGAGGGGGATAGTACCTCGACTTTCGATCCGAAGGTCGTGGGTTCGAATCCTAGCCGTGCATGAATGGATTTTTCGTTTCGAAAAAATTATATGCGCATTAACATGAGCTCTAAACGGTGAAAGAAAACATCGTGAGGAAACCCGCGGCTTAGTCAGCCCCACACGTATTGACCATGTCTTTCCAGTGGATATGGCTGAGAGGATGTTGAAGGTGCTGGGCAAGCCTACTCCATCTCAAACATTGTCCCAGGCACTACAGTGTCCCGTTAAGTGTAGGCAGAGATTGCCTCCTGACACTATATAAATAATCTAGTAACGATGTAAAGTCCAAAGTTTTTATTGCGAAAATCCTGTCAACAAAGAAATAGCCCTAAAGCCCTGGGCCTGTATTCTACTAGATGACAACCGCTTTGGTTTTGGTTCGAGCTCTTAAATGTCAGCCATTTGGTGAAATAGTAGAATAGCTTTTCAAAAATTTGTTCTGTCAAAGTTTAAAACCTCACCACAACTGAGTCGTTTGTTATTAGTAGTCATGGAAACAGTCGCTTTAGTTGAGGTTTTGGTTGAGGTTGATAAAAAGTTCGGTACCGGAATCGACGCCCTGATTGACAGAAGCAGCTCAAACTGACTTGAACTCTAAGTAGAGCTCAACGTCATTTTACACAAATTAAGCTTTAATCTTATTGACACTAAGCTGAAATTTAAATGGCACTGTTTTTGTAAGCTTTTGTCCATTTATCGACTAATGGGGAAGGTTAAGAAGTTAAGTTTGTAAGTTATTCACGACTTGCACGAATGCTTACTTAACTTGTAAATAACTTGGTTTATAAGTGCTGACTGATTCACTCAACGTCGTTTTGTAGGTGATTTAAAGATATGGGTTGTGTTGCAACTTAACTATAATGTTGACCTGTTTGTAGCGGTATTAAATATTTTTAAATAGCGTTAAAATAACTAGTGTCTCTGTGAGCTGTAGAAGACCTCGAGAGTCATAAATTTAAAACTGAATAAATATTCACAATTCTTTAGTTTTGTGATGAGAAGGTGATCCCAGGTGCTCTATCAATCCCTACCTAGTAGTTAAAGGGCTGATTCCACGTCCACTCGTAGAAATCTAAAAGTGAGCAATTTACTTCATTTCGAGGAACTATTCTGCTCATCACGCTGAAGATCCTCATTAGATCCTCGCCAAATTTTTATGAGACTGACTTAAAATTAAAACCTCTCTTAAATAATAAAAAGAACCATCGAAATCGGAAACAGGAAAACATCTTAAACGCCCTTAAGATCTGAAGAATGCCTATCGTGTCTTGGGGATACCTGTTGAGATCGTGTTTTTGGTGATTTGTTCCACTACTATTTGTTAAAACTACTGCATTTATTTAAGACCACCATTCTACCACATTCACCACCATTCACTGCACCATTCGAAAGGTACATTCAAAATGGATTTATCCGTAGTTACGTTACCTATTTCTGGTATATCCTGTCTTATTTGCCCCCAATTTCATTTGTTTTCGTTCATTTGTCAATTCTATGTTGTTTCCCGTCAAGCCCCCATCTAATAAACCATTGATAGTGCTACCACAACACTCGTGGGGTGGAGGGGATGTTTTACGACAGGCATCATTTTACAGGGGGAATCAAAAGTCGATTTTGAGAAAAATGCGAATTTGAGGTAAATGAAGAAAAGCATGATAAAAAAGCGTCATATGAAAGTAATGTAATGACATGCGATGACACTTAGTTAAAATTTGATACTTTGGTACTTATAATTTTTTTTTTTCACATTGGTCTTGCGGTACCTACCTAAGTAATATTATGATTGTAGTTTCTTATGTTATTCACAGCAGCGATACGTTAGTCGAATAGTGTAACAAATAACTTTTTCAAAAACCTTTTATCGTGAGAGAAACTGACATGTTTAAAGCCAATAGTCTGAACAAATGCGAAGATATTTTTAAAAAGTGCAAGCAACATTGTACAGAGGAATTCTTCGTTTCAAAAACTATAAAAAAATGTCTTTTCGAGCCCCACATAATAACATAGCCAGGGAGACAGGGGCCAGACAAGGTGTATCTTTACGATTGGTCTTCGGGGAAAAAAATAAATTGAACTGACACCCCTCTATAATAGAGACGAATTTTATGATTCTACTGGGTAATAATGTAGGTGCGTGCACCCGGTTGTTCTTTGAAGCGAACGTCATTTTGTAAGACGCGACTTTTTCTCAAGTCGACTTGTTTCCTAGTCTTTGAATGGGTTAAATGTCTAGTTAGATTTGGGTTATAAGATGGCGATGGCGATTGGCGATGGATTACAAGAAAATATTTTTTTAGTCACTGACCTGTTATATACGTAGACGGCTGATTCTGGTTCATTGATTGATTTATTAAAGTACCTAACTTATATATTTGTATTTTAGTATACTTATTGAAAAACGAGCATGATCATGATCACTGCTGAACGGGCGGTCATTGGCACAAACCCACAGCTTAACAGTATTTTAACATTATTATGTATTCGCGACTTGAAAGCGCGACTTTTTAAAAAGTAGTATACTTAATAATTTGTAAAATAATAATCAATATCTAAATATCTTTTATTACGTTTCAAATTATTATATAACACGGCAAAAGGTCGCGTTTTAAAGTCGCGCTTGATAAAGTTCTTAATGATGCAGGGAATATGAAGATGGGGAAAAAATAGGAGAACGCAAGAAAGTGCTGGTGGGAATTTGTAGTTTCATATTAATATTATGTTGTCGATCATAATAATTGCTTTTAAAATTGTAGGTGTTTTACAGAAACTTTGTAAGTGGATAAATTCTCAAAACTTATTACCTTGACAACTTGCAGGTAAATGTATGAATATGGACAATACATTTTTCTGAGAGACTCTTCTGATATATTTTGGTAGAATATTGGTAGTTGAACATATTTTCCATGTCAAAACTGATTTCTCAGTTAAAAGACAGATTATTGATAAAACCCTAATATTTTATATTAGTTCGTATGAGTTCGTATGAGCTAGTAGTCCGCCTGAAAGTCTTCGTCTTAACGATTTAAAAGCCGGGATCAAAACTTTTACGAGCCCTCCGAAGCACGGAAGCTCTCAGTTGTTAACTTGCAGTGGTCATTGGTCAACTTGGAAGTCCTTGACAAGTTGGGCGTTGCCGCCAAAATCTAGCCAATAAGTGGGGCTACATCGACCCATCTTTTGGGTACAGCTGTGGAGCGCTATCTCAGAGCATGGAGCACCTACTCTCATGCTCTCTCTGTCCGACCACCTGCACACGAGAGGACTTGAACCAGGCGACGGAAAAGGGTGTAAGAGTAGCTGAATATTGGGCAAGGAATGAGGTCAAGCCACTGACACGAATGAGGCAAAAGTTGTTAATGCACTAGCACCCATCTTAATTTCAACAATCTATCTAGATTAGTGGTTCAGAACCTGTGGGTAATTACCCCCACGAGGGTAAAATAACTTTTTTCCGAGGGGTTTTATAACCTGCGCGACCTCGGAGCCGACAACTGGCTGGAGGCAGCCATGGACAGAAGGAAGTGGCGAATTCTCGTATCGGAGGCCAAGACTCACTTTGGGTCCCTGAGCCAATGGAGTAGTAGTTTATAACGAAAAAAAAATCGTAACTAAAAGGAGAGGAATTTTAAAATCAAAATAGAAAATATTAAACGGGGTAAAATCTGTTTTATTGACATGTCATAGGGGTAACAAGGTTGACAAGATTACCCCTGATTTAGATCGTCAAAGCAAACTTCACCACAAGCGCTTCAATGAAGCAAAGTTAACACGAATTCTTAGGAAGAACTGACAATTTGAGATAAACCTCCCCCGCTCCTTTACAACCAAATTAAAAGGGCTTTTAATATTGCCATAAACATAAGCACCTTATTAAAACGATGCGAGCATGCTTTATGGTTCTGTTGAGAGAGCTTGAGATAGTTATATAATTTATAGTGAATTTATGTCGCGGGTATAAGAGTGTTCGGTGCCAGTTTCATGAAAATTCTTTGGATTAATCTTCTTTTATGTTGTAAAAAAAACTATGCTTTTTACTAAAATACAATGGGTAAATAATGTTCATAAAACCTTAAAATATAATACTTACCAATTTTATTGCCTACTTCTATTTGTGAATTAGGTACAAGTCCCTCATTTTTCGTAAAATCTAGCAATTCTTTAAAATATGGCAACATCCCGTGTTTTTGTTCATGTTCGCTCTGAAAATGATAACAATGATCGAATCTTATATCGATATAGACAATTGTGTAATAAAAACTTTTACGTAAGTAATAATTAATCAATTAGTTTTAAACACTGAAAAATATTATCATTACAAAATATTCCACAGAGCACGTCTCCTGGAATTTAAAATATTTCAATCAACTCGTTAACATCGTTAACATTCCAAATGAATCGTCTCTTAAAAAATACAGAACAAACTTTAAGCAGCTCTGAACTATTTAATCAACCACAATCGGGATATTTGAATGCTCTTCAAACAAATTATGAAATACGATATCCGAAGTAAAGAGCGATCCATCAAAAAATTCTGACAGATGGATGTTGGCTTTGTTTGGGAGTACAATTCCAGATTTCTCTTTTCAATTTGGGTGCTGCCACATTATCACGTCTCTACCCCGTCGCATAGCATGACCGTAGCAACACCGTCCCGGCAAAAATGATATTCTTTGTATTGAAATGTATGCGACGCCCCACACCACACCGTTCCTACACCGTCGCGTGCCCTGCCCGTGCCATGGCCGTCTTGTCAATCTCCGGCCGCCATGATTATTTTGCTGACAATCAATGACAAGCCCCGCCCATCTGTCAATCCATGTAACCATCATATTAGTAGCGTAGCCAGGTCAGCCCCTAGGGGCAGCTTTTCAGCCTTTTTCTATAAACAAATAATGCTGGATATTTCACAGCATCATCTAGCTCCAAGGTAAATAGACCTTGTATGGAAACTATATGACTGATAAACTACTTGTAGGTACCTATCCTTTTTTTGTAAATACATAATATTACATAGAAAAACACCCAGACCCGATTCATATATTTGCAGATCATACAAACACTTGCGTCGCAGTGGGAATCGAACCCGTAACTTTCTGTGTTTTAGCTGGACCTTCGCACACTGCGCCACCGAGTTGGTTCGTATTGTTGGTACTGGATGTTGATTTATGTACACGGGATTTTATCGCGTAATTTACCTTATTTATCACGACGCGACGATTTGGCTGTTACAATAGCCGTGGTTGCGGGCAGTCTGCCCGTGATTATGTCAAAATGACAGATCATGTCAAAATGAGAGATTATGTCAAAATGACAGATTACGTCAAAAAGACAGATTAGGTGTATATTAAAATGACAGATGGGCCATATCTCGTAAACCACTTATCCCAGACTCTCCGTTCTCTTCAAGTGAAAGCTATTGAAGAGATCTACATTTAAAGTGACAGCTATCAAACATTAAACGGCCACATCTCGGAAACTACTCGTCCTAGACTCCTCATTCTCAGTTCAAATGAAAGCTATGACCAAGATCTACATTCAAAGTGACAGCTGTCAAACTTTAAAAGGCCATATCTCGGAAACTACTCGTCCTAGACTCTCCGTTCTTAGTTCAAATGAAAGCTATGACCAAGATCTTCATTTGAAGTGACAGCTGTCAAACTTCAAAGCACCATATCTCGGAAACTATTCGTCCTAGACTCCCCGTTCTCAGTTCAAACGAAAGCTATTGAAGAGATCTTCATTTAAAGTGACAGCTGTCAAACTTCAATCAGCCATATCTCGAAACCTACTCATCCTAGACTCTTCCTTTTTAGCTCAAATGAAAGCTATGACCAAGATCTACATTTTCAATAACAGCTGTCAAAATGACATCTGTCATCTGAAATGTAGATCTTGGTCATAGCTTTCATTTGAACTGAGAATGAGGAGTCTAGGATGAGTAGTTTCCAAGATATGGCAGTTTGAAGTTTGACAGCTGTCACTTCAAATGTAGATCTTGGTCATAGCTTTCATTTGAACTGAGAACGGGGAGTCTGGGACGAGTAGTTCCCGAGATATGGCCATTTGAAGTTTGACAGCTGTCACTTCAAAGATTCAAGGTTCAAGATTTCAGATTCAAGGTTCAAAATTCAAGAATCAAGGATCGAAATCCAGGATCGAAATCCAAGATCAAAACCAAGGATCGAAATCAAGGATCGAAATCAAAATCGAAATCAAAATCAAGGATCAAAATCAAGGATCGAATTCAAGGATCGAAACCATGGATCGAAATCAAGCGCTGATTTTGTTGAGCGCGATAAGGTAAAAATATCCTGAAATTTAAATGACATGGGCACACTACTAATCCAACAACGAGTGTGAAAGAGACAAAGCTACCAAGAAAGCATCTCAACAAGACCAACAATCCTTATAACCAAGATTAAATGATAATAGATCGTTGTGTAGTCGTGATAAGGTTCAAAATCCTTTGTACATTAAATGTCAGTCAGCATTCTACTTTATACATTATATTGGTACATTTGGTGACAGCTGTCACTTTAAATGTAGATCTTGATCATAGCATAAGTATTTATTTATAAGAATAACGATTTTATTTTTTGTTGATGATGAAGATGTTATCTTGTTTTGAAGTTTATCAAAATACGGCTTCGCGGCTGTGCCCCTATTTGATAGTTTTATTTTGGGGTATTGTACCTTGACTGTCCATTAGTAGGAGCACGAGGATATACTTATAAGGATATATTGGTCCTCGTGCAGGAGCAGTAGGAGAATCGAGTAGGAGCAAGAGGAAACGCTCCAATATTGGTTAGATAATAATTCAGTTATTTTTCTCACTTCACAAAGTCTTTCAAGTACCCCCATTTATACACATATACATGTACACATTCTAAACCTATCAAATATCACCCCTAAATATCAAGTAGGTATACAGGGTGTAAAAAGACGACTACCGAAAACGAAAGGGGGTGCTACAACACCCCAAAACCCAACCAAAAAAAAATCTGTTGTCCTGAAAAAAAATTATAGCCGGAGAAAAAAATGTTTAAAGATTTTTGTTTATTTCGGCAGCCAGCAATGTATGCTTTCGCGCAGATAAGATCGCAAGTGCCTTGGTACTGTACGTGGTGTACCTACTATTATTTATTCTGTGGCGTAGGTAGTAAGCTGATAACTGGTAGCTACTTACATACCGTATCGCACTCCCGATCAAAGACTTTCTTTGCACATAAACATTTGTCCATACTCCCTCGGCCTCGCACTAAACATTATAAATAGTTATCACTGTCTGTCACTGTTCTAAACCTAACAAAAGTACCTACTGTTATTAAACACTTAAATTATTTTAAAAACACACTAAAAAACGAACGAAGTATGTACCTACTACGTTATTGAGACAATTAAGTTACAACTAAAAAAAAAAAAATGAAGAGAAAACAACAAAACAAAAACTCTTTCGCGAAAATTAATGCAATTTGTTTGCACTGCGCGAATTGTGTCCAGTATGAATATTGAACACCAACTAAAATTAATTCAAAAAATTAATTGCGAAAATGAGCCCTTTGAAAAAATCCGAAGAGGACACCGAGACAAGCACGCGCCGCTTATCTATCTTAATAAGTTTTCTAATGTAATGTTCATAAGGTTCAGAGTTCTATTTCGCAACATTATCTTTTGATGAATGCCGCACAGAGGTGATGCGTAATGTTTATTGTAGGGCCACAGAATCAATAATAGTACAGGATATGGACACCTACGGGTCGAATATTTGTTTATAAAATCTGTGTCAACCTTGTGGCGCAGTTGGCATAGCGGACGGCTTAGACACATGAGGTTGCGTGTTCAATTCCCGCCCCGCGAGACAAATGTTTGCATGAATGAACTTCAGTTAAGGATGGCTTAGTCGCAGGAGGTTGTGGGTTCGATTCCCACCGCGGGACAATGTTTTTATAAAATTCAGATAATTATGGCTTAGACACAGGAGTTTGCGGGTTTGATATCCGCTGCGGGATAAATGTCTGTTTGACCTTGAGATAAGTATGGCTTAGACGCAAGAGATTGTGGGTTCGATTCCCGCAGCAGCGTCACAAATGTTCGTATGAAAAAATACTTACCTGAAGACATCCCGGGGCTGCAGGTTGACACAAAGTTGGTAGGTATGTGGATTAGGTTATGTACCTACATTACTAGGTATGTAATGTAGGTACATAACCTAATCCACATACCTTTCTTGCCTACTGTGTTTTTAGTGTGGGTGTTCTAAAAATTAGTAGGTAGGTATTATTTCATAACACGCCCG
Organism: Camptogramma bilineatum; assembly: GCA_958496255.1. NCBI lineage: Eukaryota > Metazoa > Arthropoda > Insecta > Lepidoptera > Geometridae > Camptogramma > Camptogramma bilineatum. The sequence goes on along the minus strand of OY292473.1, from coordinate 4,957,217 downwards.
CAAATGAATGAAATTGTTTTTATGTTATTACTATTACGTAATACTTAATTCTATTACGTAAAACGTACGTAGTACTACTATTTATTCTGTGGTAATACCTAAGTAGCAAGCAAGTTCAGTAAGTATGTACTTTATGTAATAAGATTATAAGCACTGGAAACGGGATATTTAGGTACCATGATTTTTGAGTGTCGTAAATTTCATGGTTTAATTTTGTGGTAGGTACCTACCTACCTACTTATAACTAATTATTTTTATTAGTCACCTGACGCGACCGCGCGATTGAGACGAGTGGCGTCTCCTGTCTCGCTCGCGCGCTCGATCAATGAACCGATTGATGAACTCGGGCGAGATCATCTGTTTGTGCGTAGTACGAGCGGAATAAGGTTGCTGTAACCATTGCCGTTTTGTTTATTTTATTTGTTTTTTGCTTTTACAAATGAGGTAATTAGGTAGATATGGTCCTATTATGTTGTACTAAGTGTATGTCACTAGAAAAAAATGTAAAAAGAGGTAGTTAGGTGAAAATATTTTTTGCGTTTTTTTTTCGCTAAATATTTTCAGAATCATGGTCTGATTGCAACCCCTCAGTTTTCGGTAGTAGTCTTTTTACATCCTGTATAATTTATAATTTTTACCTACGAAAATTCTCCCAAAGGATTTCCTTCTGAGTCGGTAAATACCCCAAATTTGAATTGAAAACCCCCCATCTAGCATCACTGAATGCGTTCCGCACGTTATGTGACATTTATCAAACGTCAAAATCCCATACTGCCCTCCGAAATCAAAGTGTAGTAACAGCAAAAACACGATTTCGAGAAAAAAGATAATCTTACACATTAAAAAAATATCCAGTTATTCATAAAACCTTGAATGTAGAGTGAAAGTACACTTAATCTATACCAACCAACCAGTAATAAAGCGGAAAAGTTTATTTGTTAATTTGTTTGAACACGCTAATCTCAGGAGCTTTGAGGAAGGATATAAGCTACTTTTCATCATCATCATCATGATCGCAATAATTATTATGCCATCACTATGGATTATAATTGGGTTTTTAAAAAGGTTTCTTAAAAGTCTGTTTTTTTTAACCTTGTAGATAAAACTCCCATTTAAAGTTACACAAAATATGATGAAATATTGCACTTTGCTAGTAAACCCGACAAAATGTGTGTAATATGTATTTTAGTGTGGTTTAGCTTGTAAACGCTCTATATTTACGATAGTATTTTACAAAAAAATTGAGTGATAAGTTTTAAAATGGGCTTTCAGAATAATTGTGTGTTTAGCATAAAACCAACAAAATGTCTATTACTGTGGTATAGGCTCGGGATTACGCTTTGCAAAACGGTTATGCGACGGTCCTAGTATGATACGGTCTTACTGTGTAAGGTGCTATTTTCGTGACGGGCTCGGTCATGGCTCGGCCCGCTTATGATACTGCGCAGTGAGCGATGACCTTAGGGGTAAAATGTTTTGTATATACGATAGTTTAATGTCGAAGTTAAACTATCGATCAAATACTGTTGGTCGAATAAAATATTAGATGAATACGAAATATGATCGCGGCTGTATCCCCGAGGCACGGTAGACATAATCGGCTCTCAGATTTGCAAACATTTCAGCATGACTATTTTGACTCTCACGTAAAGTAGCTAACTCGCATTTCTTCCTGCAAATTGATACGAACAACATTAAAGTTATTTAGTGCAAAATTACTTTACATTATTTTACACAACAAACATGTCTACTATCACTTTTTTCATCTTCTACCATTTCAAAGTATTCATCATAAAAATCAATTTATGTAGGAAGTTATCCGAGTTAGCGACTTTACGTGTGAAACAAAATATCCCAGCAGATCCTTTTATAAAGGTATAAGAAGGTAGCCAGAGCCACGTCCAAAAACATATTTGCTACATGCCCAAATTTTGTAGAAATTGGCATTCCATACGTGACAGGTTGCAAGCTCATTGCAGCTATTAGAAAACTAATTAGTTTTCTCACGATGTTTTACTGACAGCAATTTCATAATTAAAAAAAATTTTTTTTAATAAACTGATAAATGAACCCCAATTTATCGTGACACAAAACAATTAAACAGGTCAACATATAAATCCCTTCATAACTATTTCGATAAATAACAAAACACATAATTATACGGAACATTACGATAAATATCAAAAATTATGCACATTAACAATAACTATCACGTAATTAACCTAATATTAAGGAGTCATAATTTAATTTTATTACTAAAACGTTTGTGGGTTTGGCTTGACAGTGGGAATGAGTAAATTTATAGGTACTGTTCGCTCCAAAAGTTGATGGACTTGCAACAGTTGCAACCCATCACAAAAATACACGACTGTGACTCCTCAAGTGCTGTAGGTAGACAATTGCTCAGATCTCAAGATTTTCAAGATCATTTGAAGGATCTAGAACTAGATAGTTAACGTGAGGCTTATACGTAGATACACTAGATGTGCCAGGCGGTTTTACTTGCCTTTTAATTAACAAAAGATAGCCTTTCAAGAATGAGATAAAATACAAAAAAAAGCATTTATTTTACCATGCCTGGAATTTTTTTTATGAAACATACTTTCATTTATTATCATTTACATTTATCATTTTTAATAGTTGTAGACTCACCATAACACCCTACAAACCTCAGTGGTTTTCTTTTAAGTGCTATGTATGTTTTAATGGTATTGGCAACTCTTTAAATGATAAATAAATTTAAAAAAAAAAATTAAAAAGATCTTTTTAGAAAAATATACTTAATTGTATTCTCTCAAGAGGCTCATGTAATCGATTTTTTAAATCATCGCTTAATCTTGAATATAAAAAAAAACTAACTGGTAGATATTTTATTATTGTACAATATTTCAATATAACAATTTATAAACCGTTCAGATAGCAATAAATTCACACTAATAGGAGGTGTTAAAATAATAAATCCAGATTGGTTATTAACTTAGAAGGTTGTTGGCGCCAAAATAATGTTCAATGGACTAAATAATTTAGTGTGGTAGCACACCGAGCGCACTTCTAACAAATTTGTTTTATGTATCTTATGCGCGCCTAAACGTAAAAAAAGTACGTATAAAATTATATATTTTTTACAAACATAATATGTGATAAGTGCTATTCAAAGAGTAACCTAAGAATAAGCAATATATTTACTTATTAACTCGGAATAAGTTACACCTACCTACCTATTTAGTTTGCCCTCTGCAAACTAAATAGGTAGGTAGGTGTAACTGTTCTAATTAATGTTATTTCAGGGGTCATTTATAATAAGTATTTTTTTAATTCAAATCGCATGTGAACTTTTATGAATTGAAAATTGAAAATTTGTGATCTTTTTGATTAATTATTTATATAAATAATAATTGATTAACTCGGAATAAGTTGCATCCTATTTAGTATGCAGAGGTGCGTAACAGTTTTAATTATAATGTTATTTCAGGAGTCATTTATTTCAAGTAATTTTTTAATTCAAATCACCTGTAAACTTTTGATGAATTGAAAATCTAAAATATGTGATCTATATTGTTAAGGTAAAAATTATGTTACGCATGTCTCCTGCCGTTAAAAGTCAAAGTCAAAGTTAAAGTCAAAGTCAAATTAATTTATTCAATAGGATCACACAGTGCACCACTTTGAAACGTCTTAAGAGCTAGGTGATTCTACTCCTGTTCCATCGCGACCAAGACTGTGGAGAACAATAAAAAATTTTCAAAAAAAAAATATAACCGACTTCATAAAATACTTGCACTAAAAAGCGAAAAATAAAAATACAAACAGAATTAATTAATTTGTTATCATTTATTTGTTGTAATGTTGAAATCGGTGTGCATAAAATATGGTCATTGCTTTTCTTAACACCGACTTCAACATTACAACAAATAAATGATAACAAATTAATTAATTCTGTTTGTATTTTTATTTTTCGCTTTTTAGTGCAAGTATTTTATGAAGTCGGTTATATTTTTTTTTGAAAATTTTTTATTTTTCTCATTTTAGTGTTGTTTTTTTTTACTTACTTGTTTCTATTTTTTTTTTTATTTAGAAAGATGTCACTTTACTTATGTTTAATGTCCTTCGCTCATCAAGCCCTTTCATTTGATACCCATATCACTAAAAAATTCCATGGAGCAGGTCCTGACTCCATCATCAGATCAGCTCGCTGTTACCATATTATTACATTGTAGTGGAAACTTCACAGATATGCTGAGTTCTGAGTTTCAACTCAATCAGACTATTTATTGAGGAGTTCTGTTGAGCAGCTCTTGACTCCATCTTCAGATCAGCTCGCTGATACCATATAATTATATTATAATCGGAACTTGACAGATATGCCGAGTTTCAACTCAATCGGCTTATTTACTGAGGAGTTCTGTTGAACAGCTTTTGACTCCATCATCAGATCAGCTCGCTGATACCATAATATTTCATTGTCACCGAGAATCTATAAGTGCGCAAAATTTCAGCCCGATAGTTCCACAAACACACAAAAACTTTGAGGGTTTCCCTTGATTTCCATGGGATCCCCTCATCAGATCCTGATTTGGTGAAGATGGGACCACCTCGGAAGTATACCCTTTGTAACAAAAAAATAATTTTCAAGATCGGTCTACAATTGACGGAGAAATCGATGAACATACATAAAAAAAAATAAAAAATAAAATAAAAAAAAAGATCAAAAAAAAAAAAAAAAACATACATACAGCCGAACATAGAACCTCCTCCTTTTTGGAAGTCGGTTAAAAATACAAATGACCGCACGCCCGCTACAAGGTTAAAATTCACGTTCAGCTTTTCTCTGATCTTCGCTCAGTGTGCCGCCACCCTCACCATCTTAAATCACTTTAGTTCCGAACATAAACATGTAATTTCATCTTCGTCGGTTTTCAAATTGATATTTATGAGGATATGCGAAAATGATACTTACGAAATATTTATTGTCGATCGAATCATGGATAGAAAGTAATTGTAGGGTAGGGTCAGTATTGGTTGCAAGTAATTTGACTAAATTTTGGTGTTAGTTTCGCCATAAATCTAGCAAATTGAATAAGGCTCTAGATTTAACTATGAAATAATACTCCTTAATCTTAAGAAGGCAAAAGTACTTACTAGGAAAATAATGGTTCTAGGGCAGTGGTTCTTAACCTTTTAGTGATGAGGGACCATTTGATAAACTTTCTGACTTGCCGCGGACCACCAACAGTAAGTGTTCTCTTTCAACTTTGATCCTTTGTCGCTTGTTTAATTTTTTTGGATAGCTTCGCGGACCACTACAAGTGGTTTCAGGGACCACCAGTGGTCCGCGGACCATAGGTTAAGAACCACTGTTCTAGGGGTTCCCGAATTTATTTAAATTTTTGTAAAAGTTCAGTAAGTAGGTACCTATTTGGAAACACGAAATTACGACTTTTTTGTTTTACGCATTATTGATGTTTTTCTTTACCGTTTAGAGCTCATGTTATTAAAATAAAATTCATTAACACTTAGAAAGGTTTCTGCTGGCTGACTGGTTTCCTCGTGATGTTTTTCTTCACCATTTAGAGCTCGTGTTAATACGCATCCACATTATTAAAAATTTGATGAGAGTGAATGAGGTGAAAGAGGTGTGTCAGGATCGTAGCAAGTGGAAATCCGTGGTCTGTGCCTACCCCTGTGGGAAAGAGGAGTGATTTTATGTATGTATGTATGTGTGTACCTACATTAAAAATATTAATTTTCTAAAACGACAAATCCAGTGATGCAGGATTTGAACCCGCGAACTTCGGATCGAAAGTCGAGGTACGATCCCAGTCGGCTAACACGGACTTATGATCTACTTAAAGGAAATTACGTTTGTTTTATATTGACTGTGAGCTTCTAACAGCCAATATTGTTGTTTTATTAAATCGTTAAAGTCACTATATTTTTTTCCATAAAAGCGTTTATTAGTTTTACTTTATTGCTACTGTGGATAGTATAGTAGGTAATAGTTAACACAGTAACGATGCTCTGTGGTGTTATTTCGTAGTAATTTCGTAGTCTACTCGTGACCACGATGACTGTATTGTCATAAGTAGCAAGTCACAGTAATTAATGTATACTAAATACACGCCAAAATATAAATTATGATCCGTTGGCACAACATTTATTTCAAAAAACCAGTTGCAACTGATCAATGATCTGTTGGCATCGTCTTGTGTGATCAGATGCAACCCCAATCGGATCATATGATCAGATGGGAACTACACTCTGAAACAACGAGGTAAATAAAATTATTTATTTACGCGATTCTAATAAAATTATGTTGATTACTAGCTTCCGCCCGCGGCTTCGCTCGCGTTTTACCAGAATAAAAAGTAGCCTATGTCCTATTCCCGATTATTATCTATCTATATTTTTAATTTAGGCCAAATCGGTTCAGTGGTTGTGGAATTATAGAGGAACAAACATACATACATCCATCCATCCAAACATTTGCTTATGTACTCAGGTTATTCTTGGAATAACACTATCCTACTTATATTTGTACCACAGACATAGTTTTGTTACTGATTTGATTAATAAGGCTTAGCGCACACCTATCCGCATCAAATTAATCATTCACGCATCAATTCTCGCGAGAACGTTTAAGAGGGCTGCGACCGGCGAATTTCCATAAAAACGTAATATCGAAATCATTTAAAATATAAGCATGTTTATATCAGTTTATGTTGTTAGATTAGGAGAGTAGGTATTTATCTAGGTTCCTGTTAAACTTTTGTTCCGAAAAACTTACCTAAAAAGAAATGTAAGCCAATTGAATTGAAATCTTCGTAGGTACACCAAAAATGGCATTATTTCTTTTCATTTGTTCTATACCTTAAGTTTTTTGAAACAAAAGTTTAACAGGAACCTAGATAAATACTACCTTTATCCAAATAATAATGTAAAGTGATAAAATATGCTCAAATTTTAAATTATTTTGGTATTACGTTCCTAGGTAAGTAGATACGTTCGCCGAGCCCTTAATTGGCTTCCTATAGCTAATTCGCTGTTATTTCCTAGTGTAAGAAAGCTGTTGAATCTCCAATAAATAAATAAATAAATTCTCGTAGTACTGCCCGATTGCGCGGGCAGGTGTGCAAGGTTTCATACGATTTCATATAAAAATTCTAAAATTCGATTCGTTCGACGCTTTTGGAGCGGATAGGTGAGCGGCCACCTTAAAACTGTAACATCTCCCGATTATTTCTGTCATCACGGAAACACAAAGAAAAATATGTCCTAAGCAGGTCAGTAAAACAAAGTATACAGGTAATTAGCCTGGATACCGTTATCACAGGAAGGCGGCTGTTGACGGAGTGACGAAACTCTGTGCTTTGACAAGATAGACTAAAATTATATGTTGTTAAAGCGACAAGTTCTTTAGTCATTATTTGAGAAGTCTATAGGTACTCTAGCTAGCCAAAACCAATGTACAATATTTACTAACATTGCACTGACAGATACCCAATGTTTCCAATTGATGGGTAAGATTGGCGCAGGATAGAGGCGAATAGCAAAAGCGAAGAGAGGCCTATGCCCAGCAGTGGGATGAGAAGGGCTGATGATGATGATGATGCAGTGACAGATCAATCAGCTGATAGCAGGAATAGACCAATCACAGAAAACTGAAATTCAATATGATTGGCACGGATTCAATATGGCCAATCGTAATGAATCTCAGTTTTCTGTGATAGGTCTATTCCTGCTATCAGCTGATTGATCTGTCAGTGCAATGTTAGTAAACATTGTACATTGGTTTTGGCTAGAGGCACACCTATCCGCGCCTAATTATTTACTGCCAGATTCGCGGGCAGGTGTGCGGAGGTTTCATACGATTTCTTATAAAGAATTCTAAAATTCGAATCGTTCGGCGCGCTCGGCGCGGATAGGTGTGCGGAAACCATAAGAGGGTAGTCAGAGGTAGCTATGTCCAAATACATAGGTATTTTGTGACAGAAAGCGACTTATTCGTCAACTCGTCCCACTTGAAACTAGTCCCATGGGACGAGTTGGCGAAGTTCAAAATAAATAATATTTTCATTCGTCAACTCGCCCGATCATTTAATCGCTTCTGATTAGGGCCCTAATCAACATAAAGTACACTCACGGAGAAAAGTGTTATGCGTAAATTGAAAACTAAACTCGGTACGGTATTATGTTTTATTATCATAAATGATTATTTTTATTGGATTTTCAACGAATATATATACCTACTTACCTAAGTACCTACTAAAAAGTTCTAAACCTAAACTATTTTTTTGAACAAACAGCATTATATTAAGGGTTGTTGTAAATCATAATCATAAATCATAATGCAAAAATTATGACGAGCCCATAGGTAGCGTTAAGCCGATTATTTACAATAGGTTAGGCAGTAAAAATTGCACGATGGCGTTGCGCTCTATTTTAGAAGAATCATTATGTGCCTTTTGTTTTAAGAACGGTCAACTTTGACTACTAATGCCTTGAATGGTGTCTAATGGCCCAAGTTAGTTTGAAACTAAACGCTATTATATTGCTGTTAGGGAACTATCAGATCGTCACGTCAATGTTTTGGCAACAAAGGTGATGATGATAGATGTTTTTGCACCCTAATCCTTTCATCATAAGCCTTCTTAGGATTTTTATTTTATAGAAGCTGCTGCTTCGGAAGTCAAGTAAATTGTCGGTTCTGGCAGTCACTAAGCCATGACGGAGGTTTTCAGGTAGCTTAAAAAACCAATTATCAATACGAAACTCCGTTTGCTACTAGCATTTACGAGCATGTTCAATTAGTGCAAAGCAAGGTAATTGATTCAACGGTGGCATGCTTAAAAATCATCATCATCATCATCATCATCAGCCTATAGCAGTCCACTGCTGGACAAAGACCTCCCCTAATGCGCGCCATCGCGCCCTGTCTTCAGCTTGACGCATCCAACTTGTACCGGCAGCCTTTCGCAGATCGTCATGCTTAAAAATAGCTGGCTGAAAATCATCTCACAGTCAATGATGGAGACAGCCACAGAACAGAGAAATTCTCAATTCTGTGGAGACAGCATTGGATGACGCTCACAGATTTGGCACCCATCAGAATCTAAATTATTTTTGACTCTGATTTTGTGCAACGTTACCAAACATGTAATCTGGTTGATTAACATGTTTGGTAACGTTGCACACGTGTTTCGATTCAATTGCTTTAGGTAAGCACTAATATAAATTACTTTTTTAGCGTGGTATCAAAACTCAAAACAACAGAAAAAAAAAAATTATGATCACGACATGGGGATAACCCCAGGGCGCGGTTTGTGATTTTTGATTGAAATTAAGCAAAATTTAACCTTTGTTGATTATTGTTTAATTATTAGATTAGGGAGACTTTCGAATAAACATATTTTATAATAGGTAAATAGTCTTTCATTTACATTTTCTAATTTTTACCAAACATTTTTTCCTTGACTGTACTAAATCAAACCCTAATTAAGACATGGGACGAGTTGACGAATGAAAATATTATTTATTTTGAATTTCGCCAACTCGTCCTATGGGACCAGTTTCAAGTGGGACGAGTTGACGAATAAGTCCAGAAAGCTAACTGGTTTCTTTCGACGTTCTGAGCTCGTGCTTTCGCACATAAGTTTCTCGGAACGATCTTATTGATGCCCGTCCAGGATTCGAACCCACATTACGACCGTCTTCCTGACGTTGTAAGTATAAATAAACATATAAATATAAGTACATTTAAATTTAAGGATGAACTCGAACAATCACTCAAAATTTCCCCATTTGTAAACATTCGTCACTGATGAGTCACCGGGGCCCGCAAGGTAACATTAAGCGCAGGGGTGCGATTCATAATACCTTTACACTAAATAACTATGTTGGTAGGTACCTAAATTAACATAAGAAGCGCTTGTGGCTTGCTTAGTCATTTATAATAGTGAAAAAAAAAATTCAATTAGGTGCATTTGTGTCGGAGATCAACATCCAACAATCTCACGAAAATATCATTGTGTGATTATCACACAATGATATTTTCGTGAGATTGTTGGATGTTGATCTCCGATGATAAGTTTATTAGCCGACTTCAAAAACAGGAGAAGGTTCTCACCGATTACTCGAAGACGGCTGAATCGATTTATAACATTGTTTGAAAGGGTATACTTTCCGATTAGTGCCATAAAAATTTGGTGAGGATCTGTCGAGGAACTTTGTGTCCGAAACGTCAGCAACTCGGACCTTCGGAGTTATGAACATAAATGAACTTCACATTGAAGTCGGTTTTTTAAAATTTTTAATTTAGCTAGGTAGGTACTTGTTTAATATTATTTATTTGTAGTTCGTATAATCGGGTTTTACTTTCATCTTGAACAGAGTTCAACATTACAGTTTTTTTCCACGTAACGACAGTTCAACATAACGTTCCATTTCACGTTACGAGCTCACGTTCCGTTTTCTCTGCACAAAACATTCGTTTTACAACCAACTCGATACCTAATATCTTGTTAAGTATTCCTTTCATACGATAACTGTAAACGCTTACCTTTATTACGTTTCGCGGGTGGGTGAGAAAAATTCTTTACAAATTCACATTTACTCAAATAACAACCTTATACACATAAGGTAAGGTACGAATTCTCAAAACGTTTTTGATCCAAAATTGAAGCTAGGTCTTACTATGAAGTTTATTCCAAGCTTTAAGTATTTGTTTGTACCTAATCCTTCGATAAAATTCTGCTAAAGTCATTCTGAAATCCAAGTATTTTTATTAGTTACAAGATGAGTTGGTTTGGTGTTGTACAAAAATCACATAACAATACAAATTGAATGTAACAATAAAATTAGGAGCAAACAAAGGTTTCAGGTGGGCCGCGTAAGTATGCTTGTCTGCTACCTTAGTAGCATAAAAAAAACAGAAATGATTACCTATTGGTCACTATTTTTGCAGTATACCTATCATTTTGTTTGTTGGTATCATTTTGATTCTAATAAATGATCTTATTGAATAATTGAGTAGGTACCTATTGACTTTTTTTACTTTAAAAATGAGTTTTTAAGATCAAGTTGCCAACCAGGTAAAAGTCTTTGTTGCCAACTTTGGTGACGTAGTTTTCAGATCGCCTATCCCTATAGGATTCCGCCTAATGGGAGATCTGAGTGTTTGTCTTTTCGATCTTCCGATGGTCTCCATCATATTGACCTCTTAATATCTATAGATATTTGACCGCTAGTGATAATTATGACGACTCAAATGGGACTGGGCGGGTCACGTTAGCAGAATGCATCCCGATAATTGGGCAAATGCCGCAACACTTTGGCAGCCTGACGCGTGGTCGTGGTCGGCCGACAAAACGTTGGAGGGATGATCTCGACGCCTTTGAGGAGACTTGGTGGGAAATCTCGAAGAACAGAGATGGTTGGAGAGATGTGGGGGAGACCTTTGCCCAGCAATGGGACGACTAATGTTAAAAATAAAGTGTCAATTACAGTGAGCGCATCCTTTCTTCGGAGGAAACTAAATTGCCGGTCCCGGCTTTAGTCGTTAAGCTAATACAGAAGCTTTCAGAGTAAGCCACTAACTCATACGAACTCAGCCACTTCTCACATATTTTCAGATAAATAAATAATAATAGAATTTCACTTTCAAAACTTTCGTAAGTTGTTCTAGACATTATGCAACTCCCTCCTTACCCAGATGAAGATTCTCCGGATGAATCGAAACATTGTCGGTATCTAAATCGACGATATTTTTTACGTGAGTAATTCCCGTGTGTTAAATAATGTCTAATAGAATTTGTCTTAGTGCAGATAACTGTAAAGCATTTCCAAAACTCGCAGAATTCAAATAGTTTCATTGGAAACACACAAAACCCATTTACATTCCTAGCGAATAAGGAAGCGCGAACAATCACGCAGGTACGCACTACGCAGGTACGCCGATTTCACGGCCCGCTACCACATAATGGCCTGTCTGCGTACTCTCAGTATTAGGAATTAGTCAAGGTATAATGTAGAATTGTGGATCTCTAATATATGATTCCAAAGCTCTGTAATAAAAATAATTTGTCGGTAAAAGTTAAGATGTCGTTCATGAAAGGACGTATTGTTAATTGTGTACTGCAGAGCCGTGTTGGCCGAGGGGAATAGTACCTCGACTTTCGATCCGAAGGTCGTGGGTTCGAATCCTGTTTCTTGTTGGTTGAATTTTTTGTTTCGAAAAATGTAAACTTATGCGCATTAATACGAGCTCTAAACGTTGAAGGAAAACATCGTGAGGAAACCCGCGGCTTAGTCAACCCCACACGTATTAACCATGTCTTTCCTGTGGATATGGCCAGTTAAGCTGAGAGGATGGTGTAGGTGCTGGGCAAGCCTACTCCATCTCAACAATGTCCCAGGCACTACAGTGTCCCGATAAGTATAGGCAAATATTGCCTCCTGACACTGTATAAATCATCGAGTAAAGATGTAAAGGCCTAAGTTTTAGTACCTACCTACTGCAATATTGGTTACGTGAGCGAGGAGCGAGCGAGCTGCTAAAAACGCCACTAATAAGATTCTTCCACTTAAGTATATAAAATTACAATTAGTTTTATTTTGAAATGGTTCTGTAAAACTTGTGCTTTGTGATTTTGTAATCAACTGTAAGGACCCTATCTCACTAATAGGACTCTTGAGAGACTTGAGATGTCCAAGGGGTAGTCAGAAGTATGTCCAAACACATTTGATACATGGATAGCATTATGTTTGTCTTATGGGGCGTTTAAACGGCGCGCCAATACGCGAGCCGAGCCTGGCTCGGCTCGGGACTCGGCGCGCCACGCGCCGTTTAAACAGCTACATACGCTCGGCTCGGCTCTAGCCGAGCCGCGCCTCCACGGACGGCTCTTCTCGCGTAGGCTCGTGATATCCCGCGCCGTTTAAACAGCTACACTCGGCTCGGCTCTAGCCGAGCCGCGCCTCCACGGACGGCTCGGCTCGCGTAGGCTCGTGATATCCCGCGTCGTTTAAACGCACCATTAGAAAATGATCGGGAACAACTGGTCAAATATAAAGTAAAAGCTCTTGTACCATCAAGTGATCGGAATTAGGCGGGCTTAAATACCTAAAGTTCAAAGAACAGAGGCAAAAAAGGGGAGACTTCCTTACTACAAGAATTTTATTCTTGTAGTAAGTAAGAATTTTATTGAAAGTTGGCACAATTTTCACAGTGAGTAAGTACATTTAAAATTAATGTTAATAATATTGTGAACTAATTCAAATAATTTTTCTATTTGACCGACGGAAAAAAGTTTTTTATCCTTATAACTTACATTTTAGTTTTTGTTATTAACTCAGGTAAAAAATTGATTCACCTTAATGTTAGATGTTCTTTATTAATGTCCCGGAAACGGAAATAATTGGGTCGAAAAATGTTTAGTCCTAAGGCGTCTCCATTTGTCTCTGTTATTTTTCGAACTTTTCGAACTTATAAATGTATAGGAATTGAAGGTGGTTTGTCATCACCTTCAATTCCTATACATTTTTAAGTGTTCTACAGCGATCGCGACGGGAGATAGTGTAATATGGCTAGGGCCCCAGATTCTTCAAGTAGTATGTAAAATTTAGTTTACTGAAGTAGGTATGTATATTTGTATCGTTATTTTAATTGACTCTGTATTTTTGTGGGTATTTATGTCAATAAAGATATATTGTATTGTATTGTATGTAAAATTTAGTTTTATTTTGAAATGGTTCTGTAAAAATTGTGCTTTGTGATTTTGTGATCTACGACTGTAACGACCCTATCTCACTAATAGGACTCTTGAGAGACATGTAAGGTCTTTTGAGATGTCCAAGGGATAGTCAGAAGTACGTCCAAAGACATTTGATACATGGATAGCATTATGTTTGTCTTAGAAAATGATCGGGAACAACTGGTCAAATATAAATTAAAAGCTCTTGTACCATCAATCAATACTTTTATCACTCAAATATTATAACAAGTTCCAAAGCGGCCCGTTAGCGCACTAATAATGTTGTAAAGCTGTTTACACACCAGCCGGTAAAGCTACGACAACTACTGCTGTGCTGGGGTTGGATATAAAAGCCGGATAAAGCCGAATTTTTTTATTAACTAAAGTCAAAAAAGACGTCGACAGAGACCGGATAGCAATGTTGATGATCATATTCTTAACAGAAAAACATAATTAGGTCTGAGGAGTCACTAAGCACAGTCTGTAGTTTGTAAATACTTATTGATAGTAACTTTAATTTTTTAGATAATCATCACCTAAGCTGGGCTTAGCGGCTCAGCATTCGTTTATTCCGTTTTATAAAATGACAGTTTTTTTATTTAATATAATACAAGCTTTAAAAATATGGCATATACCTACTTAAACGTTAAGAACAAGTTCATCATGTCAACTTATTTTTTACATAGGTCCTAGGACATGACAAAAATGTCCTAGATTCTACAAATTTAAAAAAAGTTGTTTATTAGAACTGTTATAGACTGAAAATGTACCCATTTTTATACTAAGCTTTAAAAGTCCAAAACTTTCAAAACTTTGAATTTAATATTAGCCAAATGCCAAAACTCATTTTATAGCAAAACTTGTTTAATAGCAAGCAAAAGCCAAGTTTGATATCGAAACCAAAAGTCGGACATACCAAGTCCGTTAAAAAAACCGGACATAAACATCCCTAACCACAAGGCGGCCGCAAGGCAATTACTCAAAAATCTCTCGAGTAAATATTTAGAGGAGTGTGTGAACGAGCCCGCTTATCAGCGACAAGGGATTCAATTACTTTTCCTTGGAAATGCATATTTTATGCATATAAGCTGATTATTTTCCTGTGAAATACAGTTATTCTTATGAATATTTATTGAATCGCAAGTGTATAGAGACAATTTATTTACTAATGTACGACATAGTTACATACCTACAATACAAAATAATAAGTAGGTACAAGTTAAGGTATCTAAGGATCGTTATAAGCGATCTATTAATAGCTTAATTGATCCAAGTGTTATAATGATAATAGAAATTGACAGTACATTGCCTAGGTTAAAATAAAGGTACCTACCTAGGTAGGTACACATTATATGAATTGAGATACATGGAAATCGATCATGTTTGTTGTCTATATCACTAAGTATTACCCATGCATTAAAGCTTTAGCTATTATTTTTGAAGCAAAATTTGCTTTAAAAGTAATATAACATAGAAATGGTCTGACTTTGCTATGGTAGTCAAAAATATATAAGTAATTTGAATACAACACATTTGAAACAAACCTCATATAATTTTCCATCAAAACTGTAAAAAGAAATTTCAAAAACCCTTCTTCAAATGATCTAATAGCAGCATTTACACGCAGAGATCGGCCTGCGGATTTTCCCGCGGATCGATCTCTGCCATTCCAACCTTTGACAGTTTTATCCGCGGATATCCGTAAAGATATCTTTACAGATATCTGTACAGTCCAGATCCGTGCTAAAAACTCTACCGTTTAAAGGCCGCTAGTTTTATCCGCGGATATCTTTACAGATATCTGTACAGTCCACACAACGATCTATTATCATTTAATCTTGGTTATAAGGATTGTTGGTCTTGTTGAGAGGCTTTCTTGGTAGCTTTGTCTCTTTCACACTCGTTGGATTAGTAGTGTGCCCATGTCATTTAAATTTCAGGATATTTTTACTTTATCGCGCTCGACAAAATCAGCGCTTGATTTCGATCCATGGTTTCGATCCTTGAATTCGATCCTTGATTTTGATCCTTGATTTTGATTTCGATCCTTGATTTCGATCCTTGTTTTCGATCTTGGATTTCGATCCTTGATTCTTGAATTTTGAACCTTGAATCTGAAATTTTGAATCTTGAATCTTTGAAGTGACAGCTGTCAAACTTCAAATGACCATATCTCGGGAACTACTCGTCCTAGACTCCCCGTTCTCAGTTCAAATGAAAGCTATGACCAAGATCTTCATTTGAAGTGACAGCTGTCAAACTTCAAATGGCCATATCTCGGGAACTACTCGTCCTAGACTCCCCGTTCCCAGTTCAAATGAAAGCTATGACCAAGATCTTCATTTAAAGTGACAGCTGTCAAACTTCAAATGGCCATATCTCGGGAACTACTCGTCCTAGACTCCCCGTTCTCAGTTCAAATGAAATCTATGACCAAGATCTACATTTCAGATGACAGCTGTCATTTTGACAGCTGTTATTGAAAATGTAGATCTTGGTCATAGCTTTCATTTGAACTGAGAACGGGGAGTCTAGGACGAGTAGTTCCCGAGATATGGCGGTTTGAAGTTTGACAGCTGTCACTTCAAATAAAGATCTTGGTCATAGCTTTCATTTGAACTGGGAACGGGAAAGTCTAGGACGAGTAGTTCCCGAGATATGGCCATTTGAAGTTTGACAGCTGTCACTTCAAATGAAGATCTTGGTCATAGCTTTCATTTGAACTGGGAACGGGGAGTCTAGGACGAGTAGTTTCCGAGATATGGTGCTTTGAAGTTTGACAGCTGTCACTTGAAATGAAGATCTTGGTCATAGCTTTCATTTGAACTGAGAACGGGGAGTCTAGGACGAGTAGTTCCCGAGATATGGCCATTTGAAGTTTGACAGCTGTCACTTCAAAGATTCAAGATTCAAAATTTGATAGGGCCTCCAGACTCTCTGCGAGAACCCCCGAGAACACCCGAGAAGCGTGAGTGTGAGGAGCTTCTCGCCTTCTCGTTCTCTGGCTCGCCTGTTCTCCGATCGGTGTCGGTATTTTTGGCCGAGACAAAGGATTTCAAACATCTCGACGGAGAAAAATTGAGAGTGTGGATAGCTTGTTTGTTCTTCGAGAAGTCTCGGCGAGACTTCTCGCCGAGCTTTCTCTCGAGAGTCTGGAGGGGCTATCAGATTCAAGGTTCAAAATTCAAGAATCAAGAAAAAAACTTTGTAAATTTATACCGTTCCACGCGCCAGTCCAAAATCTGCGGTTATCTGTACAGATATCTTTAAAGATATCTTTACAGATATCTTTACAGTCCGGATCCGTGGGAAAATCTTTAGCGTTTAAAGGCCGCTAGTTTTATCCGCGGATATCTTTAAAGATATCTTTACAGATATCTTTACAGATATCTTTACAGTCCGGATCCGTGGGATAATCTCTATCGTGTAAATGCCGCTAATAACTCAATGCTACCACACGATTCGTAACGAAAGTATTGCGTGCCTCTCACCATCAGTTGGCAACACTGACTAATAGTGCTGCCAACCGTACACTGCCGATTCGTTTCACTAAGATCCGGTTTTTCCTGCCTTGCAATTAGCATGAACATGTGAATGGGCTTTTTAGGTCAAATCAGTGTTTTTTCATAGACTTTTAAAAACTTTGTTTTTATGTTACCAAAAGTAGCATTAAAAATCAATTTAAGTTTAGATATACACCTATATAAAGCTGATATGGACTTAATAGCGGAATGACTCAGGAACCTTCAAAAAAACAGCCTATTCCTACCCCAAAGGCCAGAAAAGCACCAGTAGCTCTGGTGGTGCAGTTGTCCGTGGCAGTAATCACTTACCATCAGGTGAGCCACTTGTCCGTTTGTCCCCCTCTTTCATACAAATGTGTCAAACAAGTTAAGATTTTTTTCTAAACTTTGCTACAGATATGAAAAACTATAGTAACTTCTTACATTTGCTTTTGATAATACTAAGGAATACCATAAACATAGATAATCACAGAGATTTAGTCACCACTTGGCACACAGTACAAATCTCAAAAACTAAGAAGAAGAAACAGAAGCAAATTGAAAGCAAGTTCATCATTACTCATCACTATTAAATTGATACTCTATAGAGCGATCACTATTTACTAACTGCATTGAAGTGCACTTACATGAGCATTCTCCGTCCCCCATTGACCTGACTCCACATCACGGATGACGTTAAGACCGCCAACCCCATTAAACATGTTGAATGCATGTCCCCGCAGCCTCATTGCACGTGTTCCACTCAAGGTCTCAACCCTTTACACATCCTCTCATGTTTGCAATTAAAACTAAAAACAGAGAGAGACAAATCTATCACGACCCGTAAAGCCAGAGCAGGACAAAACACCTCATTTACCAAAGCACTTTTATTTCCCGGAGGTCGTCGGCCAATCAACGTACACAGCCGCGCCCGCTCCGCATTGGCCGGTTTGAATAGAGAATATTTTTTTAAAAATAAAACAAAGACGAGGGTAGGTAATAGCGAGTTTTGTTTTCGAGTGCCATTCCCCATTTGAGTGGCGGAGGTTGCGCGGAGCGGACGTCTCGAAAGCTAATTACGTAATTTCTTTTGTTTCATTGAGCGCACTCGTGGGCTTTTCAGCTTCACGTAACATTGTTATTATATTGCGCGGAACTCTGCCCTCGAGATGAGATTACAAAACAAGTAAATTAGCGTTGTTTTCGTACAAGCCATCCTGTGTTGACTATTGTTAAGGAACTGCGCAGTTTGAAGATGTTTGACTTCAAATAGAACAGGTTTTTGCGTCTCCATTCATTGTTTGAGATGCAAATTGAAAGGGGATAATGAACAGTCTAAGTAGTTGTACCTACATCATTCATTAGGAAAGGAAACATTGAGTTTGTTATTTTAATATAATGAGGCAACAGTACCCTTCTCTATCTACATTTAGCTATTATGCGTAAAAGTTTGGTTTACGCTCTGGTTTGATTTTGCGAACAGCATTTTGTTCACCTACTTTTACATTTAAATCAATAATTGAAAGTTAGTTGCAAAAGTTCTTTTGATACGAGTAGCTCAATTTATATAGGTCACTGTTAATCTGAAGCGTGCTCAAGACTCAGGAAGACTTGTCACATTTTCATTCCAATCCTTAGTTATATGTATAGGTGGCAATATTGTGACCAAAAACGAATTAATTTATTGACCGAATGTATCTATGATCCAAATTGTAGCCTTAATTTTCTTCCTCTTCCATGCCTTTCATGAATATTTGTATTCAGTACTGGGCATGTACTACCAAATAATATGTATATGGACATACCTCTGACTACTCCCTTAGGCATCTTCAAAGGATCTTAAATGAGTAAAAAATGGAGATCGACTACACAGTCGTGATAATAATTTTTTTTTAAATATATTTATCTTTCTCTCTTTCCAGGAACCTAGCAGCACCAGTACCTCCAGCCAGTAACAACTCCCTGGAGGCTTTCTCATTGATGCATAAGGAGAACTGCCATCGACTTGAATACCTAGTGGAGAGACAGAAGCAGCTCTGCATGCTTAGTGATAAAATGATCCAGGTATGTATGGTTCATATGAGCTAGTGCCTAACTCCCGTAGACCACCTGATGGCTTTTGTCATGGCTTAACGACTTAAAAGCCGTGATTGAAAATTTAATGTGCCTTCCGAAGCGCGGAAGTGCTCAGCAGTGCCACTTACGGTCATCCATATTGTAACTGCTCAGAAAGTTGCGACTCTTAACTTCAACGATCTATCAAGAACTTGTAAACAAGCTACGCCACGGAAAATCGTATGAGGTAATCTATTGGTATTTTTATATTCAAAAGGCAAACCCATGAAATGTAAAACTTATATCAGTTAAAGAAATTAGCATTTTGTAAGTGGAGATGGGCAAGACACTTGGCCCGACGTGGTGATGATGGAGCAGAGTGACTAGGATTACCAAGTGATGCCCCCGGGAGGACTACAGAAAAGTAGCTCGTCTGCTTGCTAGATAAGTCGACTACACAGTGAAAACAGCAGTTCGAAAATAGATCAGACAGGAGTAGAATCACCTAGCTCTTAGCGTTTCAAAGTGGTCATAGCGGTCCTACTGAATAAATTATATTTTAATTTTGAATGTTCGAAGACTGGTGTAGGAGGTTGGCAAAAGCGAAGAGAGGTCTATGCCAATCAGTGGGATGAGAAACGTGCAATGATGATGAGGTTAGTCTCTAAACGGGGAAGGAAATTAATGAGGAAACCAGTTAGTTTTCTAACAGCAGGGCCTTCCTGTCATATGGAATCATACTTGCAAAATGTGGGCATAGGTCAAGCTGGTCAAGTATAATTCGGACGCACCCCTCAAAGGTTCTTTGATGTCTTAAGATCTGGAGATAAACAGCCTGTTTATGTTACTGACGAATATAAGGAAAAGATGAAGCATAAGTACTTAGATTAATAACTATACGAGTATGAATCTTGATCGTACAATTGGCTAGTTATTAATTTATTAATAATTTAATTTTGAATATAAACATTTGGCTATTCATTAATTAATTATTAATTAATACTTTCAATTAAGCGCGGAGACCAAGTTTCACATATTGAAAATTCTAAAATATCTGAGAAGGTTCTGCTAATCTCTTCTAAATAAGTTTCTCGATTTACTAATGCAAAGGCTACTTACGCCTGTCCAAATGCTCTTTGTTTTTTTTACTTAAGTACCTAATGTAAAAAACATTACGTTTATCAGTTACGGCGTTAAAAGTTGGATAATGTTCCATTTGAATCAGATTAGACTCTAGTGTATGGAAATTTTACAATTTTGTACTCACATACACAGAATTATTCTGTGCTTACACACGTTTACAAAAAAAAGTGCTGAGAGCTAGCGTCATCGGTATGAAGTCATGCGTATCAACCGTAAGCTCTGATCGCGTATGACCTAGATCAGATATACAGCTAAGCTTATCCTACAGAGTAGCACTTAAATCTACCAGATTTAGTAGACTCCTTGAATCGATATATTCCATTTCATAGGTATAATAATGTCGGGAATGTAACGAGGAAGGAAGTTTTTTCAAATCTTTAGATCAGAAACCTTTCAATTGTTTAGTATGACTTACTGCATTATTAAAGACTTCAAAAAAAGGAGGAGGTTCTCAATTCGTCGGATTTTTTTTTGTGCTTTTTTTCAGCGATTACTCGAAGACACTTGGAAAATCCTTTTTTTTTTAATGTATACTTTCCGATTGATGCCACAAAAATTTGATGAGGATCTGTCGAGGAACTTCAGAGTATAAATAGAAATGCACCTCGAGAGTGCAGAAAATTGCTGAGCTTATAACATTAACACGGGTTTCTTGTATGTTTTCTAGGTGTTGCAAACGGGTGCGGCGCAAGCAGTCGAGGAGTGTCAGCACCAGTTTCGTCACAGCCGTTGGAATTGCAGCACTGTCGAGAACGCCACTGACATCTTCGGTGGTGTCTTGAAATATAGTAAGTTCTCATGTCATAGAATGTGTGGCTGAGTCAATGAGAAAATTACATTTGTAAAGTACATTGTTTTGTAAAAACAAAATTGTTTTGGGAGTGGCCACATTGCGTTTTCTGCAGCGCGTTTTTGAGCTGCGCGTTTGTATCGATACAAACGCACGTTGTCATCACGTTTGTTTGGATACAATGCCTATTTATTCTGTGGGAAAGGAGCTGTTTGCGCGTTTGTATCGATACAAACGCGCGTTCGCAGCGCGTTTTTTACAGTAGCTCAAAAACGCACTGCAGAAAACGCAGTGTCGCCACTCCCTAATTCCATCCAATTTTCCTGAACTATTATGGTAAGCGTCCACAGGCCCGCATCGCACGCAGCGGACGGATCGCATCAAGCGGATTATCCGTGTAATGCGATGCGTACGATGCGGACAGGTGGACGCACTTATATGAGTTTCTATACAAATAATACTACGATCCGTTGCGTGCGATGCGTCCGAAGCGTACGATACCGACATGTGGACGCTTACCATTAGGTACCTACTAGTAATTTTAGAAATGTCACTTAGGCTGTCATTTCTTTTTTGCATGAACGAATTTAGTGAAAGACTGGTCAATTCGTGTTATGCTAACTAAGCCACAGGTTTTCTCACGATGTTTTCCTTTACTTTACTGTCTAGAACTCGTATTATGCGCATGCTCATTTCCTGAAACGTTACGTACCTAGGCCTACCTACATACTACTAGGCAAAGATTCTTATCAACACATCCCCGGAACGTATCATGCAAATGATACGATACTTTACTCTCCTTTTGCTTCGCTTAAATTGGATAAAAATCACAAGTTCACTGACCCTAAAACCAAACATCACGAACTATTATCACTACCATACATCTTCCTAGTTCTATATGAATGTCTTGCTCTTCTAAGACCTATTTAAACTGGTTCCTGTAACAATAACATAAGCGGCTCCATCAATGTCTAACCACGTGGTTTCGACGTTTGAAAATAAACAAATGAACAAAGATTCCTTGAAGTCTACTGCAGATCCGTTTTGTTTTATTAGAATCACATATAGGATGTTGTCAGTCACTGTTTGCTTTTAAAATTAGCAGTAGGTAATTTCAATACCTCCCAGATAGGGAGATCTGGACAACAGATGTATTGTGGATTGGTTAGTCTGAGACCTAAACAGGATAATATTTTTGTGACCGTTTAGATCAAATATCACATTAAAATACTCTTTAGCAACATCTATAACAGTCTATCTGACATAATCGCTTATAATAATAATGTAATTCACAATGCTTATTGCTCTTTATAATGGTTTAAACTCAATACTCCAAATCTCTTTGCTTCAATTTTTTTCAGATTCTTCTCAAAGCGCTATAGTCATTTAGCGTTTACTCAATAACTGGTATCACATTTGACCAAAGTCCTAGGCGATTTACTCCTGTCATTTAAATAAATACTTTTTCTTTTCGGGGATCATCTAGATAAGTAAGCTCAAGTTGTAATCGAACACATTGTGGCTCGTTTAAGTAGGTTTATTTCTCGTTGTTATAACCGTATTATGTTTTAAATAGGGTCAATTACTTCACCTTGCATAAGCTAGACGCGTCCTTCCCACACTAAACAAAGATCTTTCCTCAGAGCTCAGCACCAATCTGTCAGTAATGAAATTTGAAGATCCGTGCATAACATAAACACGTTTCGTTGATTGACGCCCTCTCATACAAAGGGACTCCGTGTATGGCCTCTGTTCTCACTTCAAAGTGGTTGCAAGCTTTGAACTTGCTTCTATGTTTTGTTTAATCTAAACAGGAATAGATTGTTTAGTTGCCTTGAGTTTTAATAACAATTCTATATTATTGTTTAGGAATGAATTGGGTTACTAAATATTTTTGTTTCAATAGTTTGTTATTATTATAATTACTAAGCCGTGTTGGTTAAGTTGTAGTCCATTTTCAACCTGAAGGTTGGTTCACATCCCTTTCATCACATCATTTGTGCCTCAATTAACTTGCATGATGCCAGGATTTAGAACAAAATCCCAGGCACTATTCTACTGAGCCATCTTAGAGATCATGTTCGGAGTTAGTACCTAAGGTTCTCCTCCGAGACGGCGTCAACATGACTATAGTTCATTACCGTTTTTTATTGCCTTGCCTCTGCCGTGCCTTTGTAAGGGGCACTATTAACGCTAGCGTTATTAACGGTAGCTACGTCCATACATGCGTTGGTATCACTCAATGTACAGCTCGCACAATGGATCTAGGCATTCGTGAAGGCGTTTCGATACGCAGTAGTAAATTTTGTACGAATAAGCTACACCGAGCATCAAAACTGCTAACTTCACGAATGCCTAGATCCATTGTGAGTACTGTACTAGGTGATGTTTAAAATTACTCTAACTCGTTTCAGAATCCCGTGAGTCTGCCTTCGTCCACGCCCTATCTGCAGCAGCACTAGCCCACGCAGTAGCGCGAGCCTGCAGTCGGGGCGAGCTGAACGAGTGCTCGTGTGACTCCAGGGTCAGAAAGCGGACGCCGCGGCATTGGCAGTGGGGAGGCTGTTCTGAGGTACGTAGATTATGATGTGTAAAATGTCATTTTGGTCAAAGTATTTTGACCTCGAAAAAAGTTAACAGATTGAAACGATTTGATGAAATTATCTTCGATGCAGATTTGGTTTGATTTCGCTAGTCAAGTGTTTGATTGACGATTAGTCGATTTCGTTTCAATCAGCTGCAATTTCAATGTAGCACTTGAATGAAATCTATTTGAAAAAGCTTAGATAACATAGTATTTTTTAAATTTCAGGACATAAGATATGGCGAGATCTACAGCCGAGACTTTGTGGATTCCAAAGAAGATAAGAACACTGATGAAGGACTTGTAAACCTGCATAACAATGAGGCTGGACGACGAGTACGTATAAAACGTAACATTTTCAAAAAAAAAATATATAAAAATTATGACGTTTTTTTTTTTCATAAAAGAAATATGTGCATTGATAGCTGTTAAATGATGGAACACATCGTAAGGAAACCCGCTGCTGGGTCAGCCCCTCATGTAGGTATTGACGATTCCTTTTCTGCTGAAAAGGTCGATTTAGTGAGAGGATAGAGGTGCTGGGCAAGTCTACTCCATCTCAACAATATCCCAGGCACTACAGTGTCCTTTTAAAAGTAGTCATAGATACTAAACTACTACATATTTACATAAAAGTATAAAATACAAAAAGAACCAGTTGAGCCACCTAAGGATCGTTGGAAACAATCTATAGGTAGCTCAACTGATCCAAGCCACTGCCAGACGGAAGAGTGCCCAAGACACTGGCAGCATTACCGCGCTGGATGGCAATGCTGATATGTTGAGACAAAAAAGTGCCAGACTTGGGATCATAGATAGATAGATCATAGATCATAGTCATAGATTGCCTCCTGATGTTATATAGATAGATAGATAGATAACACTTTATTGTTTACCACGTTTATATAAATCACCAAGTAAAGATATAAAGGCTTAAGTAGAACTAATAATATAAATGATCCCTATATCTAATTTCCAGGCTGTCCGTGGAAGAATGCAGCGTGTTTGCAAATGTCACGGTATGTCAGGGTCCTGTTCCGTGAGAGTCTGTTGGCGAAGACTTCCTCAACTTCGGCTGGTTGGAGATAATCTGGCTACTAGATACGAAGGAGCTTCACATGTTAAGGTAAGAGAGACTTAGATTATATATTATTATGATTGAAGGTAAGAGAATTTTGCAAGTAAACCTCCTGCCCTTATCCAGTGGGATAGAAGCAGGAAGAAGTAGGTTCATAAGAAGAGGTACTAGACACAGAATACAGTAATATTATCAAGGTCTAGAAACGTCTTAACGTGGAACTGATATTTCTAATAATTGATCCTAATAATTTTAAATGCATAGGTCTTAGGCTGGGGGTACGAAACTTGCGACGGGCGGAGCGACGGCGGGGCGGGGCGGTGCGGCGATGGCGCGCCGTCGCTTGTTTCGTACACAGCGCTTAATGTTTTTAATGCATTTGATTACATCGCCGTCGCGCCGCCCCGCCGTCGCTCCGCCCGTCGCAAGTTTCGTACCCCCAGCCTTAGGCTAGATTTTACCAAACTGGATTAAGTTTTATCTGGAGATTAAACCACAGATTAAACTGCTGTTTGTTTGAATATTTTGACATTGTAAAGTTGACACCTTATAACCAGGATAATTTGAATGCACCTAATAATGTTCGGTTACGCATTCAAACAATTGTATTTTGAATTCTGTCGGCTAACGGAATAACAACTCTGGGAGTAAGATGACAGTTTGGTCGAATCCAGCCTAAGGCCTGATTTCACCAAACATTGTTTGTTAACTCTTAATGAGACATTAGCTAATGGTTGTTTAAAATTGACAATTCTGTCAAAATGATTTACGTCCTATGGAGAATATTTAACAAACCATTACTAAATCCACTCTCGTTGTAATACGACTTAATTGAAACGTTGTATTTGACGTTGCATTCTTCATACAAATAGATAACTTTTTTACTTAGTCGTATAATACGTCACTTGCTTGCTACGCAATCAAATATTATCAAGGAATTTCTATACTACGTACCTGGAATGCTGACTGAGACAGAAAACGCGGTCCGCTTGAGAGATAAAACTTGGGCGGTGTGTCTCTTTCTAAAGGGTGACCATAATTTATAAACTAAACATTCCTAGTCCATAGGGGGCCTTTTACATCATTTTGATTATCATTTACATCATCATTTCAACAACGAGTGTGAAAGAGACAAAGCTATCAAGAATGCCTCTCAACAAGACCAACAATCCTTATAACCAAGATTAAATTATAATAGATCGATGTGTAGTCGTGATAAGGTTTAAAATCCTTTGTACATTAAATGTCAGTTAGCATTCCTGTTACGTAGGTATAAAACTTCCTTGGTTTAGTTATACCTATGTTTTTTGACAGTAAAGTCCATGTAATGTCATTTCTAACAGTCTGTTATTGTTTTAACGGACCTCTAGAGCAGTGATTAAAATTAACGTCTTGTTAAGATAATTAAACACCCATTAGCACGTGGTGAGACACACAACAACTTTAACAGTCCGTTATTGGATTTAACAAGGCGTTATTTTTTTAACATTACATGGTAAAACTGGACCTTAGTCTAAAATATCTTCAGTATATACAAACTGTGTTCTATACCTACACTCAGAAACATTGGAATTATCTTGTTAGTACTTTTATTTATCGTATAGAATAAGACAGCTTTTAATTTCATATAAAGTATTTCAAACTCAAGGTGGTGGAGAGGAAACGAGGCAAGAATATAAGGAAACTGCGACCGTTTCACGCTGATATGAAGAAACCGAACAAAACGGACCTCGTCTATTTAGAAGATTCTCCTGATTACTGTGAACCAAATGATGAGTAAGTACTTTGAAAAATTTGCAAAAAATAATAGCTCTAAGTACTGAGAGTAAAAAAGGTCCAAGTATAGTCCCTTGGGCTACCCCGCTTCAAGCAAAACATTCTGAATTCGTTTTTTCACCGAAACTATTTGACATAGAAATTACATTACAAAATAAGTTTGGACTATTATAAAACTCGCCTAAAAAGACTGACTTTGATATCAAAAATTGGTGCTTTAGGCATTTACAGCATTTGAAGCTTTTTTTATTAGATTAGTTACTGTTGTTCTTAGATCATAAAAGTTAAGCAAAGTTAGGAGCGGACACAAAATGGATTAGTGACATACGAAATTTTATAGAAATAGAACTTTTTAACTATTATCGTCAGTGTCAGGAATATAGAGGGCATCCGACGGCGATTTGTCAAATTGTGCGTTGAAGCAACATTTCAGTTGAGGCATTGTGTTTGTGTGAATGTGTTTTGTACCAGCCTCAAATTAAAGTTTTGAGCGGTCTCTGCCATGTTCTTAAGATTTGTATTTACCATCTTAAAGATATAAATATTAATACTTCATCCACAGACTTGGAATCCTCGGTACCAGAGGCCGAACTTGTAATCGCACCTCCGCCGGTCTAGATGGATGCCGTCTTCTCTGCTGTGGACGAGGTTACCAAACCAGAGTCAGAGATCATGAAGAAAAGTGCAAATGCAAGTTCGTCTGGTGTTGTAAGGTACAATGTGAAATCTGTCGGTTTAAACGAGACCATCATGTTTGTAATTAAATTCACAATTGTCGAGTCATATATTTTTTTCATCTATAGAAGAAGGATCCGGTACAAAATAAACCCACGTCCTACAGCAAAGAGAAGTAGGTATCTCAATAAAATTATAAAATCCGTACCCTTATTATAAATGTGAAAGTGTGTTTATTTGTTTGTTTATTTGTCCTGCTTTCACGTCAAAACAGAGCGATGGATTGACGTGATTTTTTGTGTGGAAATAGTTGGAGGGCTGGAGAGTAACATAGGCTACTTTTTATCCGGGTAACACGCGAGAGAAGCCGCGGGCAGCAGCTAGTTGAGTATAAAAAGATTGCATACTTCCAAACTCCATCTTTAGAGTCTAACATATAAAAACATTGCTTTGGAATTTCGTTCAGGGGCAGTAATATGCACAATTATTATCTTTTGTCGCGATAAACCCATTGTACCTACTAATTTAGTCTTTACTACATTTTTAAACTTTCGCGACTTGAACACATTTTTAAATTATTAACGGGACTTCTCATAGTAAAATCATTTTATTTACCTCAATATTTCAAATGGCATTCTGGTCACGCAAAAAACGACTTTATTTGTTGTTATAT
Organism: Camptogramma bilineatum; assembly: GCA_958496255.1. Lineage (NCBI taxonomy): Eukaryota > Metazoa > Arthropoda > Insecta > Lepidoptera > Geometridae > Camptogramma > Camptogramma bilineatum. Next base: position 4,929,192 of record OY292473.1, on the reverse strand, counting down.
TTTGGTTTTCTTGATGTAAAAGGTAGAGTTCATTAATTCTAACAATAGTAACATTATTAAACTTACCTAATTTCATAATAGACTTCCATCATATTGTGGGTATTAGAATCTACGAGTACCAAAGTGAAAGAGTTTAAAAAATAGAGGTATTTATTCGTGAATACAAATTTTCAGTTTTCTAAAAGCATCAACGGTTTTAAAAGTGATGTTGTTTCAACAATAGAATTGTGTACTGACTTCCATAATCATTTTAAAAATGTTAACTTGTGCATAGAAATTATGAATTGAATTTTTTATTATAACTACAAATGTGATTACAATCTGTCTAGAAACTCATAGATTGTCATATGACTTTTTTATACTGTTCAGTGGTTTTTACTCAAATTATGCATGAATCATTTCATTGACAAATAATCCAAGTATTTGATGTAGAAAGATTTTGTCATCTAATAGTTTTCTGTTATTATAGACTCGATCTATTTCTTATTGATAAATTACGGAAAATTTAATTTGTATAATATCATTTAAATTGTTTGTTACTTTCATAGTACCTAACACCACTCAATTGATTGACTGAATTATTTTAAGAGATTTTGTTTCATTTGATTTCTGATAATAAGCTTTAAATTTATTTACAGTATTACTAACTTATTTAATTTTACATGTAAAAATGTAAATAGAGCTATTTGTTCATATTTAAGAATAGATGTATGGTTATTATTAGGCTTTTCTACTTTAGGTAACTTATTTGTTTTTGTAAATATTGTCTACTCTCATGATCCTTATACTAAATACTTTTAAGAAATATTCATTTTGTCAAAGTTGTAACAACTTCAACATTTTCTCTTCTTATAGTGTAAGGGTCATTTTTATCGTGTACTTAGTCTTTTAATGTAATTTGATTTTCTACCTCATGAGGGAATTTTCGTTGGAGACATTTTTTATAATTGTATTATTGTTTACCCGTTTAATAAGACTTCATTAGTTTTAGTGCATCTGTTGTAAATAGTATCGTTTAGTTATTAGTAACTTATTGCATTGAACTTGTGATAGCTTTATTCCTTTCTAGATAATAAGAATGTAGCCGTTCATGTTTTGTGAATTTAGATTTTCTATATTTATGTAAATATTTCATAATATTATGTAAAATAGTTGTCTGTGTCAGTCCATCAACATTTTATCTTAACTGTACTTATTTGATATGGGATAAAGGCATTATTTTTGAAAGTAGACACCTTGTACCTACTAAGAAATTTTTTTCAGTAGGTACCTACCTAATATAATTTCCAAATGCATCTAAAAGTCTTGAAATATTGTTCTAAATTATATTACTTTATCAAAAAACTTAGATACCTAAACGAATTCTAGATTACCAATACCTATAAATACAATAGACATAGTTACTATTTGATGTAAATAGAATAAAGTAAATGTAGACGAATTTGTTTTTGTTTTAATCAATTTCCAATCTTAAGTCATCAACACAATTCTAAGATTAACTTCGACATTCATTAAGTTTATATCATTATCTGATCTGACAATCAAAACTTATAATCATTTAATCAAGTCCAAAGTGCTTGAAACATATCTCAACGTATTTTCCATTGCATTGAGATAAGAATACATATAACAGGCCCTTCTTAAACAACATCTGTTGCTCCCTCTTGACGCATGTACCACTCAACGGCGCCGCCACACTCAACATCGCCCAAAAACGTGTAAAACTTCCGCTGCACAAAAGCACTACTATTTTCTTGGACCTCAGTTATACAATGAATTAGACAAAACTGTGCAAATACATAACTTGTCTTGGAAAGAATGCAAAAAGAAACTCTACAACTACCTGCTTACCCTTGACTATAAACAGACCGAAGACATTTTTTATATACCTTCGTAGGTTAATCACTTCAGGACTGGACACATTATCACTCTTTACTACCTACATTGAGCCAAACACACCCTACAAACCCACACCACACACACAAACAAAAATCACTGACACAGCCTCACACACTTTCAAATACCTCATCACTCCGCTCCACACCATACCACTCTCCTCCATAGTGTCTAAGGCAGTGCCTAAGTAGTATCTCTAGATCATTTCTTTTTTTTTCTTATCTTATCATATAAAAACATAAAATTTCCTAGTAGGTATTATACTTTCCTACTTATTTAGATAAAGTTGTGGTAAACAAACTGTTTTTGGAACTACCTAAAATTATTATGTGATGCATATTGAGACCACAATTTGTGTTTAAATGACAATAAAAAAATGGGTCCGAAACGCTATTTTGTGCAATATGGCATCAGTGACGTCAGCTTGATGTAATCAATGACCAAGTCATTCAATTGATAGTCATGTTTTCTTCAATACAGCTAATCGTTTTTGATCAACATGATACCAGAAATCCACAGCCTATGCGGATGTCATTGAACAAAGCGTTGTCTATCACACTGTCAAATAGTGTACCTAAAAACCCAAGGAAATTCTCTCAGATCTTTAGAGCCTTTGAAGATGTCCAAGGGGGTAGTGAGAGGTACATCCAAATGTATATTTGTATGTCTACATTTTGCAGAACATTCCATACGTGACAGATTGCAAACCCGTCGCTACATAATAGAAGCAAACTGGTTTAAGCTCGTGTTATTTCGCATATAGACCTATTTCAAAATGAAAAATCCATAGGTACACGCCATTGGTAGGTATAGGAAGGTACGGCCGATATTCAAACTCGGATTGAAAGTCAAAGCACCATTCTATTTTTACCCAACTACGGCGAAGCAAAAAGGAGGGTTATGATGTTATTATATGTGTGTGTTTTGTGTGCTTAGTGGCCACAGAGCAGATGTTCTGTGTTAGTGGCAAATAAATGATGTGTCTATGTCTTTGTCTATTCTACTTGGCCAACACGTCTCTATTAAAATCTATTGAGGATAGAGAAGAAAAAAACAAAATTAAGTTCTACATCCTGTAATCTTGTTGTAAAGTTATACACACTCATAAAAAGAAAAATGATTTACATATACAAACTAAAGATCGCTCATTTCGTACTAGCCAAGCCAAGAGGGTTTCCTAGCCAAGGGTACACAGTGGGGCAGGCGCTGCAAACAGCCATCCAGTACTCCAACTGAAAATAAATTAAACTTGTAAGTAAACCTAGAAGCTGGAAGCAATAGAAAAAATAACCTTATTCATAATGGACTTGGAGGCTTCCTAGGGCTCAGATGGCTGCTGAATCTATTCTCTTGTCACAAGGAATGAAAAAGTACAAATATATTTTAAACAATTGATAATAAACACTACCGCGTCCAGTGTCCCAAAGTTCAGAAATCATTTATTCAGTAGCACCTCTGGGTTCTGGGATCACTTATGTCTAGAGACCGGATTATATGCAATTGCATTATTGTTTAAGCATTTCAAAGGATTTACATTATAGGTAGATACCTACTTACCATATATGGTAGTAATTATTTAAATAAACTAGATTGTGCAGAAGTTAGCATTTTAGTACCTATGTGATGGTTGCAAGCCCATCGCCGTTATTAGAAAGCTAATTGGTTTCCCTACGATATTTTCCTTCGTCGTTTAGGGAATCTACTACTGCGGGCTTAAAAAGGTCGCTATTGCAGAATCGCATTAAAGGAATTGAACTATTGCCATCTCTTTTCATTGACTGAGAGTGAAAAGAGACGGCATTATAGTTTATTTCATATTGGAATTCAGCTTTAACGACCTTTTTAAGTCCGCTGATCAAAGCCACATCTCAAGTGTGAATGGTAAGTCTAACCAAAATATTTTAGCATGGATTAAAACTTACATTGTTGTGTTCAGCTCTTACTGGACAGCTATTGGCGGAGCATTCAGTCACCGGGAACGTCCTGCATGGCTTCGCCTTGTATTCTGGCAAGGGAAGGGGGTTCTTGACCCATTCAAGTACATCAGCAGAGTTCACCTGTAAAGATAAAGAGAAGTTAGATAATAAAAATTTAACTACAGAAAAAAACCATGAAGTTTGTATGTTCTAGTAATGTTTGGTAAATAAACTTTGAACCAGCAGGCCTTCATCATGACAGAATACTTTTAAATCTAGTTTTGGTCACTTCGGTCTATTACACAGCCAAAAAATATGTTTAGATATTCTGCTTATCATTGAAGCCTGTGTTCTTTTTATTACCTACGCTCTACAGTGATCTGGATTGCAATCATTAGAAACATACCAAGAAAGCGTCATTCAAGTTGCTGATCAGATCCAAGAACCGGTTTAGAGCTTCGCCAATAGCAGGATTAGCAGAAATGTACCACTCGTGGACATAGAAGCCGAAAGGAGCGCGGTTGTTGAGGTAATGCCTCTCGAAGTTGGTAAGGATGAAGTTGTACCAGGCGTCAGCGTCGCCTGGGTCTGGGCTGAAATAATACAGAAAGAGCTGTTAGATTAATTGGCTATAGAAGATATTTAATTGAACACTAAAAATTAAAATTATGGAAGATATTATTACGTAATAAAAGTAAATATAAAAAATAAATAGGTCCAAAATGTTCTAAAAACAAAAAGTTAAGTTACTTACATATTGAAGCATCCATCAACCATGGAACAAGCTACTCCATTCAGGTCTATCCAGCTAACCATAGGTTGAACCCAAACACCAGGAAGAGATGCAGATGGGCATGGTGGAATGATGCAATCCTGGGTCGAGGCATAGTCGAGGGTATACGGCCAGAGACCAGGGTTGGTGAAGGTGATAGTTGGCCAGGAACAGTCGTAAGAGAGCCCTGCATCTTTAATGACTTGGAATGTGTTGTTTCCGGAAAGTTGGAGGAAGGGACTGCGAATACCTGAAAAATTAAAAATAAAAAGTTTAAGCTTGAAATAGATCTTTATAATGGAGCTTAGTTTTTGAATACTGAATACTGAATAAAATGCGTTATGAATTGAACAGACCGATTTCTTTTTTTTTATTTCTATACTAATCCAGATATGGTTTAATAGAAAAAATAGAACTTGTAGACAGAACTACGTCTGTAGGGTCCTCTATTGTAAGAAATAAGATTCAAATGAGCCCAAACATGGATGTTCTACTGTTATTTACTGAGAAGTTCCATTGCTCCTGACTCCATCATCACATCAACTCGCTGTCTCCATATTGTACTAAGTCGTAACTTTACAAATATTTCGAGTTGACTCAATTTGCCTTTTTACTGAGGAATTTTGTTGAACAGCTCCTGACTCTTACCTACATCTAATCAGCTCACTTCTATAAAATTGCATTGTCACCAAGAATCTATCAGTGTACCTACCTACCAAATTTCAGCTCAATCTGACGCTGGGAATTGGGTCAAAGACTTCCAAGATTTGATCCATACCATATCCATTTGAAAACATAGATCGTTAGCGGTTTCGTTTCGATGCGCAGTAGGTACAGCTTTTTCATACTTTTCACTTGACGAATGCCTAGTTAGAAGGAAGATTGTGCGTAGGTAATGTGCGTACCATAAGTACCTACTAACTAACTAACACGGCATATCAAAAGCTTGTAAATAATAAAAAACAGAAATACCAACCTCGGATCTCGTCAATAGGGATTTGAGCAAAGTGCGACATCTGAAGTTTCTGATCTCCGAATTCATTCTTCATATCATCATAAGTAGCCTCAGCCCAGTAGGTTTGCGGTGTTTGATGACTGATAGAGTGAAGAGCGATTTCAAAACCGCGATTGTACAGCTCGTTGGCAAACTGGTAGTTAGTGTACTCATGATTGACGTAGAAAGTGGTGCCAACCGGACAGCCATCGCTGTTAAATCTGTCGTAGAGCAACCTGCGGTAGGTTTCGATGTTTATGACGTTGAGACCATCGTCAAAAGTGAGGGTGACGAACTGGAAACCAAAATAAAGTTTTATCTTTTGAAGTTCATTTAAAAAAAAATGTCTAAAATCGAATGTATCATATGAATCTCCCATAGGAGGGCAACTCAAAGATGAAGAAAATGCCCAATGTTTCATTGAATTTACTAAGATAACCGTACTTTAAACCTTCCTACACCTAGTACAAAACTTAAAAGATTCGGTAATCTTATCGCGTTAATTTCAATTGAAAAATACTGATTAAAAACTTCTGTGATGGAAGAAATAGTAATTAGGTACTACGTCATTTCAAGGACATAATTAGTATTACTTATAAAATATATATTTACTTCTTCGAGAGCCGTGTTGGCCGAATGGGTTAGAGACACATTGTGCATCAATGGATTTTTCAAATAATTCATAATTACGCGCTTTGACAATAGCTCTGAACGGTTTTGGAAAATATCGTGCGTGAGGAAACCAGGTAGATTTCTAATAGCGTCGATTGGCTTGCAACCTGTACCCCGATCGCGAGTATGCACAGAGTCTACTATTCGATCCGTGACTGTAGTATAGTCTCTCAAATGTATGGGATTCCGGTGCAGCGCCTTCAGTGGTAACTTGACTGAAATAAAATCTCAATACATTTGAGAGACTATACTACAGTCACGGATCGAATAGTAGACTCTGTGCATACTCGCGATCGGGGTACTGTTTGAAACATTTTAACTTCTGCTAAATATGAGTGGGCATGTACCAAATATGACTTTACCCTCTCCGCCGCCTCGATCTCTTGTTGTAGAAATGACTCAACATGCAAAAACTACTGAACGGATTTTAATGAACTTTGGAATGGACATAGATTATGACTTGGAATGACACTTAGGCTTCTTTTTATTCGGATAGGTATCACGCGAGTGAAGCTACGGGCGGAAGCTACAAATATTTCAAAGGTCTTTTCTCTCGTTATTTCCGGGCAAAAACATCTTCTCTAAAGTTTTTTCACTCACTTTCACTCTTGATATCACTTTTGATGAAACATCAAATGTTCCATAGATGATTCATAAATGCTTCATCAATGCTTCATATACGAAGCATATTTTAAACACCGTTTTAACAGAATTTGGTAAAATGAGAGTATAGAGAACTGTCAAAAAAGGTGCATCTATGAAGCAATTATGAAACATCTGATGTTTCATCAAAAGTGGCCACTTTAGACCCCCTGTTCTATTCTCTCGCCTAAATGGGTACTCACCTGTGGAACATCCCGAGCTTGCAATCCTCCAGGTATACTGGTGGATGAGCACCTGCAATCTGGCAGCTGGCACAATTCCTCATCACAATTATCTGCTAACTCCAGCACATCAGCCAAAGCTACAGCAAACAACAGCACTATAATGAACCACTTCATTTTGAATCTCTCAGAACGACCAAGTGATCCGAATCTACTATTTATATAGCACCATTATCTTTTATATCTTAATCTGTCAAATCAAAGCAATTAATAATATTATTGATATCTTTGGGTGTGGTATTTGGATTAAGATTTGATTTGCATTGTCTATTCTTAGAATTGTTTGTGCATACGGTTCTCAGGTGCACTTACTTATTATCCTGGCGCGTCGACCCCAAAGTGGATCTTGGCCTCCGACACAATAGAACGCCACCGCTTTCTGTCCTGCGCTGCCTCCGTCCAGTTCGTGTACACATGAAGTGAGTGAAGGTCTTTCTCCACTTCATCCTTCCACCTGTATCTGGGTTGGCCGACTGGTCGCCGTCCGATCGGCACTCTTTGGAAAGCACGTTTTGCTGCTCGATCCTCCCCCATCCGTAGCACGTGGCCAAGCCAGCGTAATCTACTAGATTTAACTTCGCCAATGATGTTAGGTTCGGCTACTAGTTCGGCGATCTCCCGGTTCTTTCTAACCCGCCAGGTTCCATCTTCACAGTGGATCGGACCTAGGATCTTCCTAAACACCTTCCTTTCTGTGGCCAGAAGCTTGCGTTCTTCTTTCTGCGTGAGAGTCTAAGCTTCACATCCATACATCAAGATTGGACGAATTATCGTCTTGTAGATGCGAATCTTGGTTTTCCGGGAAAGTAGTTTGGACACCAGGATCTTGTGTAGTGCTGCACTGTAACGAATTGCATTTTGGACTCGTATTTCAATTTCATTTCCTCTGGTGTTAGAGTCCGTCACAGTGCATCCTAGGTACTTAAATCTGTCCACTCCCTTAAAGAACGAGTTGCCAACCTTAAGGCCCTCACGTCGTTGTCGGAGATTTTTAGCACGACGTATGTGGATATACTCGGATTTTTCAGAGTGCACTAGCCAAGTTACTTCTCTACTTATAATTGCTAACGCAAAAGATGAAAGAGAAAATGAATGGGGATTGTAATTCAACGATCACGAGGTCAGTGGGGCCAAAGTGATCACGATTGGTGTTTCATGAATGTTATACTTCAGAAATGCTTCATGTATGCTTCATAAATACATCATTTTAGTAGAATTGGCCTGCTGATCATGGCTTGAATTTGAATGATTAGCAGACCAATTCTACTAATTTAAAATGTCTACCATTCCAAACAAGCTTTAGTAAGTAGTTAATCAATGAAATCAGTGTAGTTAGTTGATGTAGGTACTTACCTAATGTATTTTTTGTTGTAATCTTGATAAAATCAAATCAATGTGGACTATCAATTAAGTGGGTAAATTGATTAGGTAATTTTAATTTCCTGTAGGTACGTGATAATGATATTGACGTCACAAGTTGTAAATTAAACATGTTTCAGTAAAAATAACTAAGTTTCAGTAAGTTACATTGTTTGGAATATCCAGACCCTGCAATGCGATTCATACCTTCTCGGAATGTATTCCGAATTCGGAAAGTAACATTTCTTCCCTGAAAATGAAAAAAAATCGGATCGGATGCATTTTTGGAAGTCCGAATCACACTGCTGATCACCCATAATGGAGATCAGGGTCTGATGATGAAGCAAGACTTAGCATAAAGTGTCAGAGGGGTTGAATTTTAAATTGTTACTTAGTAGCGAACACCCGCGGCTTCGCCCGTGTGGACTACTATTTTTTAACGGGATAAAAATTGGCCTAGGTATGTGTTATTCCACAACCTAAACTATCTACGTTACAAATCTCATCAGAATGTTTAGTAGTTGTGGGGAATCGTGGTAACAAACATTCACACACACAAGGACTTTCGCTTTTATAATATTAGTATGATTTTTATTAATTATTTCTTATCTGTTTCGTATGATAAATTGGACAACACCCATTAGAATGTGATTAGATGATCTTTTAAAGAATTGTTTAGGTACTTAATCGCTTTGATTATTATCTTTAGCGTTTCAATCTGGATAAATTACTTACCAAAAAAATATAAATTTATCGTAAAATGACGAATAATGATAATCATATAGTCTGTTTCAGGATACAACATAATTATTAACTAGCTTCCGCCTGTTACTTGCCGCGCTCCTTGCCGCGATACCAATATGGCGTGGTAGCAACATAGATATATAGATATTTTTTTTTTTTAGGTATGACCAGTGGCATGACACTATGGTTTAGCGTCCACTTGTCGGTATCGTACGCTTCGGACGCATCGCACGCAACGGATCGTAGTATTATTTGTATAGAAACTCAGGCGCGATTCCGTTAGATGCCTATTTTAATTTAAGTTACTTGTATGCAAGTTGCAAGTTGCATGCAACTTGAAAAAACGTTAGGGAAGCAGTTAAGTAATTATAAGCTATTCCGATTCACGATCTTTAGGTAAGTATATAATTATAAGTAGGTACCTATACTTATTTCCACCCTAATCGGCGAGCTTGAAACACAAACATTCAGATTTATTTAGTACTTACTTATAATAGATACAAGATAGATATCTTTAAGTAAGTAAGTAGGTATACTTATTACTTTTTGGGAAATTCCGATTATGGTATCTGCGCGCCGAATCGGAAGAATCGTCGATAAAAATATTTCGGGTGTGATTTTTTTATTAAAGTAAAGTAAAGTAAAAATGGTTTTTATTGACACAATCAAGTGATACAGGTTAATATTGAATCCATAGGCTCCCGAACTAGTTGAAAACTGTGTTTCAGGAGCCAGTGCTTCTCCTTATCGATCGAGCGAGCGAAGCGAGCGAAGATCTTAGTGGTAAGTTGGGCGATTTTGCTTTGTATGTTTGTATGTTTGTATGTTTCACGAATTGTTGTTCGAGCATAACTGTCGAACCGTTCATCCAATCTGCATGAAACTTGGTAGGTCAATAGGTTGTGGTAAGGAAATTTACGGTGGAGCATATGAGCTTAATCGATGAAGGGGTTGTGAAGATATTGGGTTCCCAAGGGGGTAAAAAATTATGAAAGTTACACAAATATATTGAGTGGGGTGTCATACGAAAGGGCTTATTTTGTACATTCCAAAATGGTTTTTATTTTTAATCTAGGATGTAGAGTTTTTGAAATACGACCAAAGACCAAAAACTACGAAACCAGAGCTGCAAGAGCTCCCGTTTCATAGAGTTTCGATGTCTTCGTAGCTCATTGACTGGTCGGTCTTAAAAAGAGAGTGGCATCGTTGCGGTTTGGTTTGCAATGATTTTAGATGCTACTTGATTTATTTTCATGATAAAAAAAAATTTGATAAAAAATGAAAATAATTGGGGTAAAAAAAGTTAAGTAAACAAATATATTGAGTGCGGTGTCAAATGAAAGGTCTTTATTTGTACATTCTAAAATATTTATTATTTTTATTCTAGGACGTATACTTTTAAAAATACGACGAGAATTCATAAATATGAAATAAATGAAAAATTAGACACGACATTATGTATTGCATGCATGCTAGTATTTTTTACCATGAAGAGCTAGCGCAATAGGCATACCCGGCAGTAGTAGCACTTGAAATTATAGGGGTAGTCAGAAGAAAGTCCAAATGTTGGCCATCTACGGTGCGCGAGATCTCAGTTCGGGGCGAACTACTAGTTTATAGGTTATCTATAGGTAATTAGCTCTTAATTATATATTAGCTCACGCAGTAGTGTGTACCTACTACCTACTTACTTAATTTCAAAGAATCAGTTCCAGCAACAAAAAAAAAAAAACCGGTCAAGTGCGAGTCGAACTCGTACGCCGAGGGTTCCGTACCTAGCCATGGTGCCAATTAAGCTAGTCCGCTTAATTGTATGAGCGCCCATACAACTCGGAGGACAATTTTAATTGGCGTCAACTATGTATGTATGGGAACACCCTTTAATTTTCAAGTTTTTTAACTTTTTGGAATTTTTCCTTTATTTGTGCTATAAGACCTTGCTTTTTGCCAAATTTCGTTATTCTAGGTCAATGGGAACTACCATTTAGGTTTTCGACCCAAAACCTCTAGGGTACTTCCGGTTGACCTAGAATTGTCGATTTTGGTTACAAGCAAGGTCTTCCAGCACAAGTAAAGGAAAAATTCCGAAAAATAAAAAAAGTTGAAAATTACGGTAAGTTTTGGTACTCACAAGTTTTCACGAAAACCTAAATTTGCCTATATCTTTTTATAGTGTTGACTCAGGACCTTGATTTTTATAGTCACAATAGGGACTATAGACCTTAGTATATGGTATAAATTTCAACTTGCTAGCTTTACCCGTTCCTGAGATAATCGATGGTGACACACGGACAGACAGACGGACAGACGGACAGACGGACAGACGGACAGACGGACAAGAAAGTGATCTTATAAGGGTTCCTTTTTTTACCTTTTAAGGTACGGAACCCTAAAAACAATGTCATGTTTTTTAGGGTTCCGTACCTTAAAAGGTAAAAAAAGGAACCCTTATAAGATCACTTTCTTGTCCGTCTGTCCGTCTGTCCGTCTGTCCGTCTGTCCGTCTGTCCGTCTGTCCGTCCGTGTGTCACCATCGATTATCTCAGGAACGGGTAGAGCTAGCAAGTTGAAATTTATACCATATACTAAAGTCTATAGTCCCTATTGTGAGTATAAAAATCAAGGTCCTGAGTCAACACTATAAAAAGATATAGGCAAATTTAGGTTTTCGTGAAAACTTGTAAGTACCAAAACTTACCTTAATTATCAACTTTTTTTATTTTTCGGAATTTTTCCTTTACTTGTGCTGTAAGACCTTGCTTGTAACCAAAATTGACAATTCTAGGTCAACCGGAAGTACCCTAGAGGTTTTGGGTCGAAAACCTAAATGGTAGTTCCCGTTGACCTAGAATAACGAAATTTGGCAAAAAGCAAGGTCTTATAGCACAAATAAAGGAAAAATTCAAAAAAGTTAAAAAAGTTGAAAACTAAAGGGTGTTCCCATACATACATAGTTGACGCCAATTAAAATTGTCCTCCGAGTTGTATGGGCGCTCATACAATTAAGCGGACTAGCTTAATTGGCACCATGGCTAGGTACGGAACCCTCGGCGTACGAGTTCGACTCGCACTTGACCGGTTTTTTTTTTTTTACTCAGAAAAGTTTTCTAAACAGTATTTTAAGGATAATTTAAAACTTGCAAGCAAAAAAAATGCTTTTTAAATTAGATTTTAAACTTTGTTTTTTAAAAATTGAGACCTGGGTTTTTGACCTTTTTTTGTTTGAGCTTTTCAAAATGTAGTCAGAAACTTTGACATTTACTTAAAACAGCGCCATCTATCATTTACTTAGAAACTAAGAGAATCTTTTCAAGGTTTCCCAGAACTGCAAACCCACAGGAACTCTAGTCATGAACAAGGACTCAATGTAGTTCCTGTTAATATCATAGATGGCTCTATCTATACACTGTTCAGAATGTACAGTCAGCGTCATCAATCGGTATCCCCCTATTGATTTGAACAAAGACTCTTTTCATTTCAACCTTGGATTTCAGTCGGGTATTATATCAGCTATTTTTGTTTAGGAACTCGAGCGAAATAAGATATCCATAAGTAAGCAAGGATGTAAAAGTTTTTACAAAAGTTGAGATCAACGGCTTGCAAACCGACCTCGTACTTGGGGGATACCAATTAATGACGCTTTCTGTACTTCAGCAGTGCGATTCCGACCTTCTCGGAATGTATTCCGAATTCGGAAAGCGGCGTTTCTTCGCTGAAAAAAAAGTCATCTTTCAGAGGAAAATCACCGAATCGGATGCATTTCTGGAAGCCCGAATCGCACTGCAGTTTTTTTCGTGTGTTGTGTCCTTGCTTTATTGCTTAAAAAATATTTCAGGTTATTTAGAAAAAAAAAACACAAATATAAGAAAATTTGATTCTAGTTTTATTACGATTGTTTTTTCTTCGTGCTTAAACGGCTGAGTGGATTTGGATGAAATTTATACACACCCTGGATTAGCACATTATGACTTTATCCCGTAATCTTGCTAAATGCGTAATGATTCAAATATTTAAAGTCAAAATGATATTCGATTAGGTACAAACCTACATTTTGCAAGTAATACTTTTTCAACTAGGGACCTTACAAAGTTATAGGGCCTCCAGACTCTCGAGAGAAGGCTCGGCGAGAAGTCTCGCCCGAGACTTCGCGAAGAACAAACAAGCTATCCACACTCTCAATTGTTCTCAGTCGTGATCTGTTGCTTATCCGGTATGGACGTCGATATTGAAACTGCAGCCGGTTTGGCTCTGTGTGCCATTGCATACTGTAACTTTGTGAATGTTGTAACTAAAAATAATGTTAAAAAAATAAAATACTTAATGTAAAAAACTTTTATCTTAGTAGTTTCGATATTTAGCATCCCATAAAATAGGCTCAGATTGAAAAAAAATCGATAAATTTCAACTCTATTTATTATTCCACATTTTTACGAAAGAAAATTTTCGAAAAAAACAAACAATACGGATGTCTGCCCACTGCCGCTCATTAATCTGCAATGAAACAAAACGTGAGTGTAGGACCCTTCTCTTTTCTCGCCCGAGAAATCCTTTGGCTCGGCCAAAAATACCGACACCGATCGGAGAACAGGCGAGCCAGAGAACGAGAAGGCGAGAAGCTCCTCACACTCACGCTTCTCGGGTGTTCTCGGGGGTTCTCTACGAGAGTCTGGAGGCCCTTTTAAGCTCTACCTACTACAATCCGACTTAACTGACGAAACGGAACACTCGTTGTGTGAGTGTCAGACTTGGCTGGTTTTAATTTATTTCAATAAAAATAAATGCTGGACATTTCACACAGCATCATGTAGCCCGAATGTAACTGGAACTGAACTACATGACTGATAGTTACATACCAATTTTTTTTATTTATTGTAAACTAGCTGCTGCCCGCGGCTTTGCTCGCGTCGTACCCGGATAAAAAGTAGCCTATGTTACTTTCCAGCCCTCCAACTATCTACACACAAAAAATCACGTCAATCCGTCGCTCGGTTTTGACGTGAAAGCAGGACAAATAAACAAATGTACCCATATTATAAAATAAGTATGTGAAAGTGTGTAGGTAGGTATATGTATTTGTTTGAAACAAATTTATATACACACTTTCACATTTATAATATGGGTACGAATAGGTACTAGGTACCTAACTATTCTAGAATATCTATGCTATTCACAAAACCACAATACCCTTACGACCATTAATTAATTCATTGGCCATAAGCCCATTATGTTTTGATTCAGACATTTCTAATGCTAGAACTAGGACAGAACGCGTACCGAAATAGAACATCAATAATTTTATCGGCTTATTTCGTTCGTCGGAATTTCATTCAGATCAGACTACGAGTAGATTTAACTATACACGGAACTTAGGCGTTTTACATCTTTAATAGATGATTTATACAGTGTCAGAGGGCAATATTTGCCTACACTTATCGGGACAATGTAGTAGTATTATTATATGTTCTATGACTGTAGTGCCTGGGATAATGTTGAAATGGACCTACACCAGCACCTACACCATCCTCTCAGTTTAACCGGCCATATCCACAGGAAAGACATGGTCAATACGTGTGGGGCTGACTAAGCTGCGGGTTTCCTTCACCGTTTAAAACTCTTGTTAATGCGCATATACATTTTTCGAAATGGAAAATCTATTGATGCACGGCCAGGAACCCACGACCTTCGATCGAAAGTCGAGGTACTATTCCCCTCGGCCAACACGGCTCTTATCCACGGAAAACTATAAGTATATTTGAATTTACCTACTTTTATAAAATGAGCTGACCCTGATTGTCGGACTCAAACATCATCATCTCTGCTTTTATCCCACGTAAGTGCCTACATTATTTTGTTTTTTTCTCTCTTTCCTTCACTCATAAATCATAATCTTAGCACTCACTCATTTTACACAGCCCATCTTCTCAATATTTGTATTAATTTTGAAAATGCGATATTATGAAGATTGTTCGCGGCAGTAGACTTAATCTGCAAAGTTTCCACTATGAAGTTTGCTACCTAAGCAGCTTGCGAGAGCCGACTTTGGTGTTCGATATTATGTGTATCCAGGCTAGGTGAACCATGGGCGTATATAAGGGGTGGGGGGTTTCCTAACACAAAAAAATAACAAAGTGAAAAACTAAAAACAGAAGGTACAATGGGCGGCGTTATCACTATAAGCGATCTCTTACAGGCAACCTTTGGATGGACAAAAACTCACAAGAAGAAAAAGCTTATTATTTAGAAGAATATTTTCAAAAACCCTTATTACGATTGAGTTGAAACCCAACCGACTGTAAAGCAAACTATAGATAGACCCATCCGTTTCTAACTGGAATTCTTGGAATTATAGCAGATCGGAGATCGAGGAAACTTTGAGAGCCATTGTCCAGGCGCACTTAGAGCGTTGTAATTATTTAATCTCGCCTCATTGTTCTCGCTAGAAACTTTGGGGAACTGTGGCTATTGTTGATGATTTTCAATTCGCAATATTATTAGCTTCTGTCCGCGGTTTTGCTCACGTGGTACTGATATTTTAAAGGCTATTTTGATTCTACAGTCTACCATCTACACCTATAGGTGATTGAAACGAATATGGTCGTGGGCTGCACGAGGCTAAGGCTAATATCGCAGAACCATAGCAAATGGCAGACACGAAGGCTTAAGCCCAGAAGTGGGTACAAAATGGCTGATGATGATGATGATGAAACAAACATACATAACTTATTCATTGAAAATGAAAAGTCTTATCAAAATTTTCGATTTCGACGGGATTCGAACCCGCATTGATACAAGCGATCCTCCTCAAGCCGGAGTGCCTTACTCGGCTATGGAATTAAAAAAAAAACAGCAAGACAAAAAAGAAAAAACGAGTGTGCTTTAGACAACACGACTGAAGTAAAATTTCCGTTCGCCTCGTCCGATCACACTTTTCGTAACGCTCTCGTCACGCAATCACCAGCTTACTCCCCAAGTCAAGCGTCTTTAAAAATAAAATAAAATAGCTGACAAAACGCCTATGCAAGTAGAAATTTAGTTATTTGAATAAACTCCAAACATATTCATCCTTTTATACCTCTTTTATTACACCTAATTTTCACCCGTATGAAATACGTCCTTTCATATTCCTTACGGGGAAAGCATTTTTTAATTACTCAACAATATCCACGAAACCGCAAATAAATTCGTCACTCGAGTCTCACCGTCATAAAGGCATGTACAAAATTGTGAACAACAAAATTCTCAGCGTACAAACGGCTTAGGCGAAGGGTGAGCGGACAAAAAGGCCGTGTTCTCACAGGGTCGGAGCCAGGATGGATGTAGGGGCAAAGGTGTATATATATAGCTCATCTAGGTTATGGTTTTGAGTTCGAAGTTATGCGAGGATTATGTCTCAAGCGATTTTTCTTTAATTTTCCGTATGGAATCCGTTAATAAATTTCCGTATGAAGTTCGAACTCTCAAAAAATTATATTTGAGATGAGTAAGTATGTCTAAAGTCTAAGTCTCTTAAATATTTTATTTTATAGTGTTCACACTTACAGATTTCTAAGATTTTTAAAATGTCCCGTCGTAATTTTTAAATTCTTAATCCTTGTTATCCGTAATTTAGTTTTAGTCTTCTTATAGCTTGGAGAGCTACTAAATCTGTCGTCATCTCTTTTTAAAGTCATAATAATTCGTCACAAGGGATAAACAGTAGGTATCCAATGTCATGCTAAACTGGCAGATGAATTTGAATATAGTCAGTAAATCCGGATTAATTGATAAGCATCTTAAGAGTTATTATTAAAATTACAATCTAATATCGATACTCAATATCATTCTCATGGATTAGACAAGGTTTTATTCATTAGACACCGTGTATTACCTTATCTCTTTTCATGTGTCGTATCTTTTGGATGACGTCCTGACCATCCAAAGGTTGCTTGGAAGAGTTTGCTTTTCATAAGGCCGCCCATTGTATTAAGTATAGATGTTTTTATCGTTATTTTCATTTACTCTGTATTTACTTTGATTTTCTGGGTTTTATTTCAAATTATTCTATTCTATTTTAAAATTTTTTTGCTCTCCTTATTCCATCCCTGTCTTTGAACTATGTTTTTGTCTCGTCCGTCATCCCATGACAAGGGTAACGGATAACTCTGCAATGCCCCCTTTAATTATTCCCGCACTTTTTGCACGAACGAATTCGAATATGGAACTGATGAAGCGTGAAGGGCGTACTTTTCTTTCTCGCTCTTTTGTTTTGATTGGTGTGAGGTGAATTTTACAAGGAAAAAGTAAGTAATTTGTTTTTCTGAATAATAGCAGAGACTAATAGGGAATATGCGTCTGATTAAAAAAAGGGTTAAATAATTTTTTTATGAAAATTATTACTTTTGAATTATTTCTCTATGTAAACATTTTTTAATATTATTTCTTTTTAGTTAAGAAAATAATAATAAAAAGTGCAAAAAAATTGTGGGAATTTTAGAAGACTTGAAAAGCTAAAAAAGATAAATGACTGAATGAATGACAATGCCTGCGCGTTTAGTTGTTATAGAGTGTGACGTCACAAGTGTTTATAGTGCCCTTAGCTGTTGGTAAATACTGAAACGCTACTTAGCTTAAGTGGTGCCTAACATTGACATTTTGGATACGATTCTGAAAAGTAAGAACGTAAGTATCAAATAGTTAAGTACGTCTCAAATATTTAAGTAGCGATTTAGTATTCGGGCGTCTGTCACTAGTTTTAATTAAAAATAGAAAGAAAACTAGCGGAGTTTCCGCTTTTAAACTAAAACTGTGTTACAGCGGAAGAGCGGAAACTATTCCTGGACGAGCATAATCGCATGAAGCTGGCCATCATAAACTGGTATTAGTTCTCTAATAGCCAGCAGGGTAACGTAATAGAGTTGGAAATTTAACACTAAACACCAACTTTATAAAAGTAGCCCTGAGATACTGTGGCGGAACAAACGTGAGTGGAGAGGTATCGGTTATTAAAACACAAGTAAAGGAAGCAATTTTGACGACCCATGGCGCAGGCAGTGGGCGAATACAGTACCTACATACATAAAATCACGCTTTTGTCCCATCAAAGGGGTAGGCAGAGACCGCAGATCTCCATTTGCTACGTTCGTGATACACTCAGGGGCTGTCGCACACTTTGGTTTTGAAAATGGGGGGAGGGGGGGGGTCACGCTTTGTGCTAGTACATACCTACCTATTTGTTTGCAAGATTTTAGAGGTTTGTCATGGATTTTGGGAGGGAGGGGGGGGGGGGGGTCATGACCCCTATGACCCTCCCCTCCCCCTCGGACCGCGCATGGATACACTTCTTTCGTTTCATTCACTCTCATCACATTCTTCATGAAAGCTCGTCGCCTGGCCTTTTTCCAATAATTTGCCAATTTTTTCCAGGAACGTGCGCCAGGAACGTGCGAAACTATTCCTGGACGAGCATAATTGCATGAAGCTGGCCATCATAACCTGGTATTAGTTCTCTAATAGCCAGCAGGGTAACGTAATAGAGTTGGAAATTTAACACTAAACACCAACTTTATAAAAGTAGCCCTGAGATACTGTGGCGGAACAAACGTGAGTGGAGAGGTATTGGTTATTAAAACACAAGTAAAGGAAGCAATTTTGACGACCTCTGGCGCAGTAGGCGAATACAGTACACACATAAAATCACGCCTGTGTCCCATACCTTTATGACACCTTATACCTTTATGATAGGGGTAGACAGAGACTTCTTCTTCTTCTTTGGGTTCCCCTCCTATAGGAAATTGGACAACGTAATGGCTATTTTGATTTTGGAAACTGCGGCTCTAAAAAGAGATGTGGTACTACAGCCAAACCAGTTCCGCAGGTTTTTTAACCATGAATGGCGTATCCTGCCAACTCCTCTTCTCCCTTCAGTATGTGGTATTTATCATTTACAGACAGACAGAGACTACAGAAATCTCCATTTGCTACGGTCCTGACTCATTCACTCTCATCACATTCTTCATGCAAGCTCTTTGGTTTAAGGTGGGTACTCTTGACCTGGCCTTTTTCTAATAATTCGCCAATTTGGTCCAGGAATGTGCGCCTAGGTCTTAACAACGCTGCTTAACTTCAACAATCAATCAAGAATGTCAAAGCAAGCTACGCCACGTGCGCTTCAAGCTGGCAGTAAAAAACATTAAAATAATTTTATATCCTCTCCGTTGCTTTTACTGCCCCAAACATTGTTTAAAACATCACTCCAACCCCGAGGCCGCTAGTTTTAAACTGTTCACCAACTCGCAAATTGAGGTCTCTATACACCTAATGTACAGTCCAACTCATAAATATTTGTCTTCAATCAACCGTGATAAATCCTCAAGGCGGTTCTCCCACTGCAACGCGCCCCGCAGCGGTGTGCGGGGCGACAGACCAATACGTTCGGAGATGTCGCTTCAATTTTGTTCTGTCACCCCGCACACCGCTGGGGGGCGCGTTATAGACTATAACTTATAGTATATAAATAATGTTCATCACACAAATGTTTGTCCTGGGTGGGGATCGAACCCACAACCTACAACGCAGAAGGCAGTGCTACTACCAACTGAGTTATGAGGCCAGTCTGATCTGTAAATGTTATAACCGATGACGGTCTACACTTCTACACTAATCTACACTATCTACACTTCTACATTTATAATTATAAAATATTTTTTTGTTTTATTTTGTTTCTTTGTAACGAATAGGCTTCGAAACTACTGGACCGATTTCAAAATTCTTTCACCAATAGGAAGCTACATTATCAAAGAATAATATAAGCTACAAAAATATACCCGTGCGAAGCCGGAGTGGGTCGCTAGTCCGTACCCATATTATAAATGTGAAAGTGTGTTTATTTGTTTGTCCTGCTTTCATGTCAAAACAGAGCGACGGATTGACGTGATTTTTTGTGTGGAGATATTTTGATGGCTGGAGAGTAAGATAGGCTACTTTTTATCCGGGTACCACGCTAGCGAAGCCGCGAGCAGCAGCTAGTCATTTATAATTTAAAGCTTTTTTTAAACTTATTCACGCCGCTGAGTGTTCTCGAATAACTGTATTTGTTTAGTAGTTTCAGAGGGTTAATCAAGTCTGATCACTAATGAATATTTAAGTAAAACTAATTCGTTTAAAGCTCCCATTAATTGGCTTGTGGTCATAATAATGTTTAATTTAAATTTTGAAAAATTTAATGAGAAACCCCCTTCATCAACTAAAAAGGGCTGACTATCTTCTAATGCTTGAACAGATCTTCATAGATTATAGTTAAGAACGATCTCGATCACGTCTGTTTCAAATAAAAATCGCATCAAAATCGGTTCATCCGTGAATAAATCAAAGACCGTGTATGTTGGATATTATATAATATCCAACATACACGGTCTTTGATGTCCAATAATAATAATAATAATAGTTATCTGTATACCAAATTATGTAGGTACTTAATTAGAAATAAGAATAAGAATAAGAATCATTTATTGTAAAACTGTGTAAAGAAAGGTGTTACAGTATTTTAAAGTTCCAACAGTCTACCCATTTTGGGCGTACAATATTTTAAATAATACATGTATAAAATAATACATGGTGGCACAATGGGCGGCCTTATGGCTCAAAGTGATTTCTTTTAGGCAACCTTTGGATAGACTGGATTGAAAAGAACGTGAGAGGTGTTACAATAAATACCTATGATCAAATCACTTTTTACCCGACTGCGCAAAGCAAAGGAAGGGTAATGTGTTTATCAGTCTATGTATGTATGTATGTATGTTTGGATGTTTCTATGTGGCATTCTAGAGGCCAAACGCGTGGACCGATTTTGATGATTCTTACGTCAATCGATTCGTCTGAACCTTGGGAGTGTTGTTATAGGCATGACAGTAATCAAAATTCACCAGTGCCACCACCAGACGCCTTAATGTCAAAATTAAAAAAATCAAAATCGTCACACCATGTCAAGTGGGGTATCGTTGAATAGGTATTTTAAAATCAACTTTATGTTTCTTTTACCATTTTTCATTTTAAGTAATAGTTTAAGAAAAATAACGGTTTAAAGTTGATTAATAATTATTCTCGCTATGGATGTTTCTATGTGGCACTCTAGAGGCCAAACGCGTGGACCGATTTTGATGATTCTAACGTCAATCGATTTGTCTCAACCTTGCGAGTGTCACTAAAGACATGAAAGTAATCAAAATTAACCAGTGTTACAACCAGACGCCATATTGTCAAAATTGAAAAACTCAAAATTGACGAACTATGTCAAGTGGGGTATCGTTGAATAGGTATTTAAAAATCAATGTTAGGTTTCTTTTACTATTTTTCATTTTAAATAATAGCTTAGGAAATATAACGGTTTAAAATTCTGTTTGTGTGTATCTTGGCCGCGCATCACGTCTCGGTCGAACGAAACTACTGGACGGATTTAAATGAAACTTGGTATTATTTGAGTGCATACATACTATACTACTACGAGGTATAAATAGGATACTTTTGATTACTATACCTACTTACTTACTGAAATTCAAGACGGTTCCCTTGGGAGAGGAAATGAAAATCAAAATGAGTAGGTAGGTATCTGGTTGTAATTCATTAACACATAGTACGATTTTATTGATTCTTTTTACCCGACTGCGCAACGCAAAGGAAGGGTAATTTTGTTAGAAAGTAGGTATGTACCTACTTTAAAATGTTCTGTAAAAATTTCAAGGTCATCGGTTTTGTAGTTCAGAAGTTACAAACATCGCAACCCTCAGTATTATTTTTTATTTACATTAATTACCAAAAACACAACTAGATGTCGCTGCTAAATCTGAACCAATCCTAGATCGCGCTATCGTTGCGTTTTGAAAAGTTTACCTATTCTATCAATTTTTGAGTGCCATTATCGAAAGTTTTTGATATTATTGGATTGGATTGAATTATTGGCTGATGGGGAATTGGATTGGATGGATTTGATGAATAAAATTGAATAAATAATTAGGGCGATACGAAGTTACTTAGTTTAGTTGGTTTATTAATTTCTTGTTGGGTAGGTAATAGTTAATCAAGGTATTTTAAAATCAACTTTATCATAACTAAAAAGTGTTAAATAAAAAAATATTTTAAAAAAACAAAAACCCGACTGCGTCAAAACTAAAAAGAAAAAAAACAAGCCTGCAAAGAATTACTCACAGTCGGGACCCATAACATTGGGAAGATTTGATTGGTAATAAAATGAATGGGTACCGACTGTGAGTAATTCTTTGCAGGCTTGTTTTTTTTCTTTTTAGTTTTGACGCAGTCGGGTTTTTGTTTTTTTAAAATATTTTTTTTCCACAATTTAAATCGATTAATTTTGTTCCAAAAAATCCACTAGTTCCATAGTACTAACTATTGTTAATACTGTCATACTGAAATAGACGTGGTTTTCAATTTCGTTCTAAACTCAAATCGGAAAATGGAGCAACACTTATGGAATCACCTCTGGGTGTGTCTGTCGCGGCCCTTAGGGATGACGGTACAGAACTGACAGTGTGCCGGTGACCTTATTATTTCATTTTGATGGATGTTTCTTGTTGTATGATTGTTTTTTAACTTTTTTTTAAGTTTTGCTGTTCGATAACAAAACAGTTCCACATCGCTTAAGCTTTTTTTAAATTGGCTTAAAATAAATGAAATTCAAATATGATCACGACTGTATCACCAAGGCGCGGTAGACATTCTCAGATCTTTAAGCATTTAAGATTATTTGAAGACTAGCGAATGCCCGCGTCTTCTATTTTTTTTATCCCAAGGAAACCATACATTTTTCCGGGATGAAAATTAGCCTATGTGCTATTCTAGAATCTAAACTATGTACATTCCAAATTTCATCAAAACTGGTTAAGTAGTTATGGGGATACGTCACAGTTTCACCTTTATAATATTAGTAGGATGTCTAAAGTGGTATTCAGAGGTATGTTCATTTTGAAGGTGCCTAAGGCTGCGTTTCCACCAGAGATAAGCGGTAATGCGTAGCGAGGGATGTGTTTTTAAAGAACCAATAGAATCGCTTCATTTACCTCGCCTCGGTCAGCACAGCTCTGGTGGAAACGGCTCAGCCGAGCTAGGTTTTTGCGCATACAAAACAAGCGAGGGATGTGTACGAGGGATGTGTTGCGAGGAATGTGTACGAGGGATGTGTTGCGAGGAATGTGTTAAGAGGAATGTGTTGTTGAATGACATGGTCACTACTCATTCATGTCGACACATTTCACAGCTTCACACATTAACACATCCTCGCACCACACATTAATGTGCATTTTCACAGCTCCGCTACAAGTACACATCCTCGCACGACACATTTCCATCGCACATCTCTGGTGGAAACACCCACACATTTTCACAGTACAGCTAGACATCCTCGCACGACACATTTCCACCGCACATCTCTGGTGGAAACGCAGCCTAAATGCCCAAATTTTGCACAGGGCCTCGAGCACGAGTATGCACAAGTTTACTATTCGATCCGTGACTGTAGTATAGTCTCTCAAATGTATGGGATTCCGGTGCAGCGCCTCCAGTGGTAACTTGACTGAACTAAAATCCCAATACATTTGAGAGACTATACTACAGTCACGGATCGAATAGTAGACTTTGTGCATACTCGTGCTCGAGGCCCAGAAGTTAGCATACCGTACGTAACAGGTTGCAAGCCCATCAAACGATTCTATTCGGAAGCTACGGTTTCCTCGCGATGCTTTCCTTCGCCGTTTAGAGGTCGTGTTATACTCGAAGCACATAATATTTACCTACCTACCTACTTTCAAATCGAAAACTGTATTGATACACGACCGGAATTCAAACCGAAGATCTTAATATTGTATTACCTACTATCACATAAACAACTACAACATAACCTACCTTATTACGCGATCGGGTGATAAGGGTGAATACTAGAACAATAGCGGAGCTAAGAAGGCCGTTATTCGTGAATCACAATGTGTTTCATAGTGTGAATCGAACTACAATTAAGCTAAAACAATTCCTCCTTCGTAAAATTAGCTGAATGGTGAACGCAGACTTGGCCGCACCACCGTCACCGCAGTCGCCGCAGTCATCGCTTTTGTTAATGGCGACGGGAACGACTGCGGCGCGGGTAGGTGTGCGAGGTTGCATAGAACTTCATATAAATAATTCGAATGCGAGGACTGCGGCACGTACGGTGCGTCCCAGGTCTGCGTTCACCATTATATGCAATTCAATTCACAGAAGAATCATTTTGATCAAATCGTGACACTAAAAAAATTAATCCGGTTGGTTATTACATTATTAAAGAATTAAAGAGGAATTGCTTTAGCTGAATTGAAATAAGATTCACTCACACTATGAAACACATTGTGATTCACGAATAACGGCCTATTTAGGTCTGCTGGTCTAAAACTTTCCACATTTTATGCGATCTACAAACCCTTCACCACCCAGACAAAACAAATGTTTACACAAGTGGCAAACACTTAGCAGGCAATTTTGTAAAGTTTGGGCCTCAAAGACCCGGCTAGTCCCATTTTCTATGTAATTTAGGGTATCTATCACAAAACTTGGTCCGTAGACGTCAAATTTGAACCAGTATTAGGGTCTATATGGCCATTTAGGACTTTGAATCTTGTGCTAAGGCAATTCAAATCAAATCCAATTGAAAATAGAATGTGATTCTAAAAATAAATAAAATGTAGCGCATAATCCTAAAATGGGTGTTATGAAATTCTTTTTAAAACCCGACAAAAGAGAAGGGTGTTACCAAACAAAACTTCTCATATAATGACTACACTATACTTAAATGAATTTCAAACTAAAATTGAATTTCTAATATCTTCTTCAATGATTTCAAATATTTTCCACTTCTCTTGAGCGTCTGAAAAGATAAAATGCAATATAGAATTCGAATTATATTTAGAATATTTTCTCACAATTTTTCAGTTCAATTCGAGCACTTGTATCATACGCTAACAAAACTAGTACAGCGTTTCTGAGTGTCAAACACGTTCGCGAAACGTTTTGTGCAATACAATCGTCCACCATTTCCTGACCCGTCAATTCACTTCCCTTCTTCACACTACTAGTAAATTTGATATCCTTCGAGGCTCTTTTCAGAGTGGACGCTCTCACGGTCTACCGAGGTATTGGAAAAGGCGTCTTATCTCAAGAGAGCACGAGTGCTTTTTGAAAGCTATTGCATTTCTTCAGCTGAACTCAATTTTACGGTGGGAAAGCGCATTCTTTTTATAATATCAGCTGGAAATACTGGAAACCTTAAGTCAATAAAGAATGATCAATTTCATACTTTACGGGCGAGGAATTTATATTTCAATGTTTTTTTTAGTATATTATTATGAAATGTGTTTTAAGAGCGCTTGTAGGTACCTATCCATTTGAATGATTATGATGTAAATTGTAAATAATAAAATAGTAATAATGATTGTTCGATTTTTGCTCCTTTTTTTGCTCATGCTGAGGCACACCCCGCCCCACGCATCATCCTCGACGACGATCTTTGGACGATTCGGTGGTGATCTCATCATTAATCTGCTATCCGTAATATTCAAGTATTATCTACTAACTTTCATACATATGACTGCCGTACAGACAATACTGTGAGACGGTCTCGCAAACAGTGCTGTGCCATTTTCGATACATCGAAAACCACGAAACCGATTTAGTTATAGATACTGACCGGAAATAGGACAAAGGCTGCTTTTTATCCGGGTACCACGCGAGCGTAGCCGCGGGCGGAAGCTAGTGTTAAATAAAATACATTTGTAAGCTAAGGTAAGTAAGCTCTACAATTTGATTATACCTGACGACGTTTTACAGGAAACTTGCTAGTAAATGTAGGCCGTTGGTAAATTCAGTAACAAACATCAAGCACGCTCATTGCCTAAACAATCTCACTGGGCGCGGGGTAATGACGGACGCGCCGTGAATTATTCCGCATTATTGAAGACCCCTACTAAGGAACGACAAGGTTACTAACATCTTTACGATTACTTTAGTTTACGCCCTTTACATCATTTTATAAATAGATGATTTATACAGTGTTAGGAGGAAATCTTTGCATATGCAAGTAGGTCTTTTTTTCAGGACAAACATTTATGTGATGAACATAGATGTTTGTTCTGTGTCTGGGTGTTATAAAGTATTCTATGTATGTATTTACAAAAAAAAGTTATATAAGTAGGTATTGTATCAGTTATCTGGTTCCCATAGTACAAGCTTTGCTTAGTTTGGGGCTAGATGGCGCTGTGTGAAATGTCCAGCAATATTTATTTATTTTTTACTTAACGGGACACTGTAATGCCTGGGACATTGTCTAAGACGTGAGTTTCTTCACAATGTTTTCCACCGTTTAGAGCGCGTGTACAAATACTTACATTTTTGGAAACGAAAACTCCATTGATGCACAGCTGGGATTTGAACTCACGACCTTCGGATCGAAAGATTCGTCGGATTGATATTTTCAAATTAAAACACCAGATTGTATACCTAATCTGTTTCATTCGAAAACGAGACGACATAAGACAAAGCACCCACCCAAGTAGCAATTTAAGCTGCATAAGCGCTGCATTTCAGTTCGTGATTACACTAGAAGAGTCAATGAGGGATTATAAATCGGTGTTATAAGCGCTTATAAAGCCCTTATAATCCCAAAAAGGGCCCGTCTGTGTTACTCTGTTTTAATCGAAAGTGAGACGACTTGCGGACAAATAGTAGGCACAAACTTGGGCCGTTAGTGCCGTGGTAACTACTCGTAATTTGTACACTTCGGGCCAAAATGAGAAATGGCGGCTCTCGGGGCTCCGCGGTGATTCGGAAAAATAACTCAACTGGCATTAGTGCGATGGAAATAAATCTGATTGGCCGGTGTGGAGATGTGCTACCGTTTCGAGAGTAAAACTAGATACCTTGAGTTCTTAAAATATTTCTTAGGTTGAGAGCACGTTATGGATGATAAAAGCGCTCAACGCTGGCGTAGAGTAGAACGCGATTCTTTTACGTAATTAATAGCAAATATTTATTAAAATACATCATCATTTCCTTGCCCTTTTCCCACTAGGTGGGGTCGGGACAGCATGTTCTCCTCTTCCATTCCCTCCTATCACTCGTCATCTTAGCAGTCACTCCTTTCACACGCAGTCCTCTCTCACACAATCCATCCACCCATCTTTTCTTTGGCTCTACCTATGTATCCTTCCACATTCATATACAACACTGTCCTAATATGACGTTCTTCTCTCCGCATAACATGCCCATAGCTAACCTATTTACTCCTCATTTTTTTTGTATTTATTAAAATACAATTTATAGTAATATGAGGAAATTAGTATTCTAACTGGAAATAGGCTTGAAACCCAATTGAATTGCCTTAGCCTTTGAGTACTAGCAAATGAATATTTGCGGTGGGTGAGGTTACCGTCACTAGAGACAAATTCTCAAAGGATTTTGAATGTATGAATAAATGGATCTAACGTCCATGATTTTTTTTTCCGATTCATGTCTAATTACAATTTATAATTGCATAAGCCATTTGAGCCCCAAGTAATTTCTTGAAGATTCTCAAAATTTTGATTCCAGAAGTTCCAAAATTAGTCCATTCCTAATAGGGAGGTATTAATAATTTCCCCACTACCTCGAGTTTCCTCCAAGCCTAGGGGGGAATGATTAATAGTCACCTTGCGTGAACAACGCGCAATTCCGGCTACATTTGAAATTGTGAGCTATGTTTGTTTGATTTCACTTTAATTGCTGATTAAGATCTGGGGAATTTCTGGGAAAATTAAGATTTTTACTATATTAACATAACTAGGCTCACGATTCTACCTCCTACGGTAGACCACAGAACTATGGCTGGGATTAACAATTTTTTTGAATTTTCTTTTACCGTCCGTCTTATTCAGAAGTTGACGCGACTAAATGTGGTAAGTATTATTCGTTAAACTGGCGCCCAACGTGGGGCCCCTTTGCGTCGCTATGAGAATCAATCACTAAACGAAATATTGGGTTTCTAAGTATGAGGGCGTATACTCTTTAGCATTCTGAGCATTCTGTTTTTTAAATAATTAAAATCCATCAATAAATGACGAAGTTATTCAAGTTTTCTTTTCGGCCATTTCAAAACGCGCGCTCGGAGCTTCGCGCTGCGTCAGACGTCACCGGGCGCCCGCGGCTCGGTCTACTAGTACAAAATCGCTAGTTAATTACAAACTAGCTTCCGCCCGCGGCTTCGCTCGCGTGGCACCTGGATAAAAAGTAGCCTATGTCCTATTTCAGGTTAAGAACTATCTATGTTTTAAATTTCAGCCAAATCAGTTCAGTGGTTGTCGAGTTATAGAGGAACAAACATAAATCCAAATATATAAACTTTTGCATTTTTAATATTAACTAGCTTCCGCCCGCGGCTTTGTTCGCGTGGTACAAAGATAAAAAGTAGCCTATGTCCTATTCCTGGTCATTATCTATCTATATTTAAAATTTCAACCAAATTGGTTTAGTGGTTGTTGAGTTATAGAGGAACAAACATCATCCATCCAAACATCCAAACTTTCGCATTTATAATATTAGTGTGATAGTATGATTAGATTAGTGTGATGTGAAAGTGTGATAGTGTGATTTGAAAACCAAGTTTAGGTAGGTAGGTATGTGATTATTTTGACTCGTACATACAAATTATTAATTAGGTATTACGATTAAAAGTATGTATAAAAAAATACCTATTCACTAAAAAGTTTAAAGGCGAAAATTATTTTTAAGTAGGTACCTACCTAGGTAAGTAGTAAGTAGGTAGGTAGGTACCTACTTAAAAATAATTTTCGCCTTTAAACTTTTTACTGAATAGGTATTTTAGGTAGGTACCGGTACTTACCGAAAACAATAACAAACAAAACTAACAATCAGGAGTCGAATCACACTAATATTAAAATGCGAAAGGTTGGATGTTTGCATGGATGTTTGGATGGATGGATGGATGTTTGGATGTATGTTTGTTCCTCTGTAGGTAACTCGACAACCACAGAACCGATTTGGCTGAAATTTAAAATATAGATAGATAATGACCGGGAATAGGACATAGGATACTTTTTTCCGGATACCACGCGAGCGAAGTCGTGGGCGGAAGCTAGTGTTCTATGATAGCGGCGCGCGAATGTGTGTAGTAACAATACAATTGTGTTTGAACTGAACTTAATCTATTACATAACATAATATAACTTAATCTAGAACATAAATAAATCCATACATTATTAAATTTCAAATTTCAATTAAATACAATAACATTATTAAATTCCAAACAATAATACTTTACAAAATAAAATCAAGCTCGTGAAAACAACAAAAAAAAAAAAAAATAATTATATATTAAATTATTTATGACTTGAAGAAATAATGTCGATGATTTATAAGCACATCATGTCAATTTATTAGGTATGTCAAAATATAAATATTATTTTAAATGTCAACACAGTAAAATGTCACATTAAAACTTACTAGCCAAAAAATCATCAAGTAGTAAGTAGGTAGGTAGGTACCTACTTAAAAATAATACCGGTACGTACCTAAAATACCTATTCAGTAAAAAGTTTAAAGTCGAAAATTATTTTTAAGTAGGTACTAGGTAAGTAGTAAGTAGGTAGGTAGGTACCTACTTAAAAATAATTTTCGCCGTTAAACTTTTTACTGAATAGGTATTTGAGGTAGGTACCGGTACTTACCGAAAACAATAACAAACAAAACTAACAATCAGGAGTCGAATCACACTAATATTAACTTTACCTACCTAAATTATTTACCTACCTACTTAAATTATTACCTACATAAATTATTTTTAAGTAGGTACCTACCTACCTACTACTTACCTAGGTAGGTACCTACTTAAAAATAATTTTCGCCTTTAAACTTTTTAGTGAATAGGTATTTTTTATACATACTTTTAATCGTAATACCTAAAATTAATAATTTGTATGTACGAGTCAAAATAATCACATACCTACCTACCTAAACTTGGTTTTCAAATCACACTATCACACTTTCACAATATTTTCCTTCACCGTTTAGAGCTCGTGTTAAAGCGCATACCTACTTAGGTACCTACTTATACATTTTTCGAAACGAAAAATCCATTGATGCACGGCTGGGTTTCAACCCACAACCTTCGGATTGAAAGTCGAGGCACTAGCGCACTTGGCCAACTGCTTCTCTACCTCTGACTACCCGCTTAGACTTTTTCAACGGATCTAAAAATTCCTAAAAGATCTGATAGAATATTATGTCTACTGTGCCTTAGGAATACAGTCGTAATCATATTTAAAAATAAAAATGAAATCATTTATAACTTTTTTAAATCTACAAATCTGCATAAGTACTTACTTAACAAAAAACGTGAATGACCTCGAAAGTTTGGATGTTTGGATGTATGTTTGTTCCTCTATAACTCGACAACTACTGAACCGATTTGGCTGAAATTTAAAATATAGTTAGGTAATGAGCGGGAATAGGACATAGGCTACTTTTTATCCAGGTGCCATGCGAGCGATGCCGCGGGCGGAAATTAGTTTGAAAATAACTAGGGATTTTGTACTAGTGGAGCGAGCCGCGGGCGCCTGGTGACGTCACAGCCAGTCGCGGCCTTCTCGCGAGCGTTTTTTAGATTGGTGCATTAAAATCTCTGTAACTCGGTCATTTTTGATCCGGTTAAAAAACCAAAAACACAGTATTTTTTGTTTTTTTTGTATCTACAAATCTGCATACTCAACTAAAATCGTGAGTCTTCCTCATTGTCGGCATATCGAAAGTCTGAATTATTGTCCCGGAATTCATTTTTGCACTGTGTAAAGGTCCTCGCCTTTCGGTACTTTATTCTAGCTAGCCTATACCTTTGTTTAGCCACAATCTCACCTGATGGTAAGCGACGATGTGGCTGACGATGGATCACAAAGATCTAGAAGACACTTATTCACTCTTGACTTGAAGAGACCCAGATTATAGTTTACGTGCCCTCCGAAGCACGGAAGCGCTCAACTTTTAACGCTACTTGCGGTCACCCATCAAAATTGCCGCTCAAAACGTCGCTTAAGTTTATCGATCTGTCAAGAACGTGCAAGCTGCACCACAAGCGCTTCCAGCGCCATGAGCGTAATGAACACATGCTCAAAATGTAAAGGAAAACTTCGCGCGAAAACCGCAGCATTGTTTTAACGTATGAGGTGACTAAGCCACGGTTTGCCTCACAATGTTGTATAGTAGAATTTTAGTTTTCAACGCTGAATTTCCTACGAATTTACTGAAGCACGAGATGAGATTGGAAACAGGGGCCGTACCACCAACTCTTAGAGCAATGTTAAAACAAGGTTGAAACATTCCTGCATTAATATTAAAACAAGGTTACTTTAGTACGGAAGTAAAGTAAAATTACATTGACATTGATCAAAGAAATCATGGTACGCCTC
This sequence comes from Camptogramma bilineatum, assembly GCA_958496255.1. Lineage (NCBI taxonomy): Eukaryota > Metazoa > Arthropoda > Insecta > Lepidoptera > Geometridae > Camptogramma > Camptogramma bilineatum. The sequence goes on along the minus strand of OY292473.1, from coordinate 4,897,492 downwards.
TAGGAATCTATTTTGTTTTTAACCGACTTTGAAATTAAGGAGGAGATCACATTCGGCTGATTTTGTGCATATCTTTTGATGTTTGAGTTTTTTTTATAGAAAAGTCTAATACTTACATTATACTATAGTATTACATACAACTCTCAAATTTTTTTGCGGAGTTATTTTTACTACCATATTTTATTTGTATTAGGTAGGTAGGTACTTACCAACTTAAAACTATTTCTACTACAAAAAACCAAACTATATTATGCAGCTATCGATTATTTAATTATTAGGTACGGGATTTTATCGCGTACCTTTTATTTATTTTGTTTCCCGACGTTTCGAACACGTTGCAGCGTTCGTGGTCACGGGATGACAAAAACAAAATAAATAAAAGGTACGCGATAAAATCCCGTAATAATAATTATCATTACATATTAAGTATACAAGTTTTTTAGATTGAACTTTTCGAGGCAGTGACCGCAAATTCGAGGTTAATAGAAAGTGAAAATGTTAAACTAATATTTGAAACATTTGTTATTTTTAGGCTGAGTTCATAAAAGTGTTAAAAATTAAACCGCAGACATGTATGAATTATTAATTCACGCATCTAGAGCTCACATAAAGGCTTGATATAACCTTAGAAAGCTGTCTTGTTAAAAAACGACTAAACGATATTTTAATATAAAGAATATGATAAAATATGTTTTACATAGTTATTTAAATTAATAAAATAATACTTACCTACTCCAGACATAAACATGCCTCCTTATAAAATATATCTGTCCTACCTATGTGTATATTTGGTAACTTAATTTTTGAGAAAGATTAGGCTACTTCTCATCATCATCATCACCAATATACCACCACTACGCGGGTAGCTCTGCGAAGCCTCAACTAGCTTTTATAAAAAAAAAACACATATATAAAAAAGTATGTTTCACGAATTATTTTGTTCCCATATTTTCTCGGAAACCATTATTTTGAAAATAAGGTTTCAAAAATAACTAAATTGGTCCAGACTTCTATAATTTATGCTCTCAAAAACGTACTACCATCAAGATTTGTGTTTGACTGTTATATAATGTACTAGCTGCTGCCCGCGGCTTTGCTCGCGTGGTACCAGGATAAAAAGTAGCCTATGTTACTCTTCAGCCCTCCAACTATCTCCACACAAAAAATCACGTCAATCCGTCGCTCTGTTTTGACGTGAAAGAAGGACAAATAAACACACTTTCACATTTATAATATGAGTTACATCAATTACAGTTGAACAAACGTCTCTGCTAAGTATAATTATCCAATTACTCCGAAGATTCCAGATTTTACTAATGATCAGTTGTAATTAGCGTTAGGGTTGATTTCAGTGCTAGTGGTGGCGTCTTGGCAGATGCTCAACAATAGTTGACTCTAGGACCGTTATTATTGAACCTACTTGAGTTTCAATGAAAGTGATAGGTTCAAACTAAGTTATATTAAAAATTATCAACAAAGTTTTTTTTATTGTAGATAGACCTTTGTTTAGCCACAATCTCACCTGATAGTAAACGACGATGTGGCTGACGATGGATCACAAAGGTCTAGAAGACACCTATTCACTCTTGACGTGAAGAGACCCAGGTTATAGTTTTCGGGGAAAACAGAAGTTCGAGTTCCAGACCTTAGCAGTGCGGATGATGAAGGTGTAGGCGAACCGCGTGGTACGAGTGGATGGAATGTCCACAAGATAAGGATGGTACTGCGCCGTGCGTCTGCTTATCCTGAAGTGGAATGGAGATGGTGTTATCAGGAGCCATACCATGAACTCTTAGAGCAATGTCACAACAAGCTTAAAACAGTCCTACTGCTTTAGAAATGTAGTTGTTATGTTTCAAGCTTGTTTTAACATTGCTCTAAGAGTTCATGGTACGGCTACAGGTCGTGGCGTGGAGTTATTGAGAACATTCCCCGAAATGTAACCAATAAAAGATCGAAAGACAAGTAATTTGATTTCACATGTATGATGAAATCAATTTTACGTCATTTTTAAAAATTGAAGCTTTTTCGAATCTAACCCTGGATACTACAGTGTGTCTCATACATTTAAAGATAAAAGTCATAGGATTAATTAGTATAAAGAATAAAATGGTCACACGAGATCTCTGAACTTCGTACAAGACTGTAATGACTACATACTGGCTAGCTCATGCAAGTTACCAACAGTTCTAAATCTTGTCTACGAACTTGCAAACTTCCTCACATTATTCAAAGTTAACAATATCAGCGAGTTTCAGTCTGAAATATTTCGATAAACACGATTTGTCTCCATTCAAAGACCCCAACTGAAATCGTTCAAGTTGCAATGCCCGAGGGTGTAGCACGATAAGTATACTTTTCGTGTCCGGTAGTGCACTACACTGTCTAGATGCCTGTACTAAATGGACAGTAGTATTGTAAGGGATAAGATAATCGAAAAATGGTACACATTTTTGGTGTCACTTTTGTAGCAAACTAGTTTACATACGTAGGCCTTTACATCTTTACTAGATGATTTATACAGTGTCAGGAGGCAATCTTTGCCTACACTTAACGGGACACTGTTGTGCCTGGGATATTGTAGAGATGTAGTATCCTTGCCAGGGACGTATATATAGCTTTGATAAGGGGGGGGTCCAAGGGTTCCAAAATACAAAGATTGAATAGTTTTCTCCCGCACTTAAATTGTAGATCCTGGGGGGGGGGGGGGGGGGGTTTGAAGGGTTCTAAATAGTGGTGTATGTTAATTCTGAACCCTGAGCCAGCCTGGGTTTTGCCACCCCATACATAGGTTCAATACACTATGACCCGCGACTTCATACGCGTTATGACTTCCGTACTAGCACGCAATGCGCGTTAATGAGATCGATTCCCGTCGCGGGACAAATGTTTCTATGATCTGCAAATACTTGTCTCGGGCTTGAAACTTGGTTTACACTCCGCTCGCAAAAAACTCATGAAGCTTATATGCAAGCGAAGCGAGCCCAAATTTTTTAAAATAAAATAAAAATATATAATAAAAAAATAAATAATAAAAAAAATAAAAATAATAAATAATAAAAAAATAAATGACACATGATTTTTGAGGTGCTTTTGAGCACCATAAGCCAGCCTTTTCTTTGGAAAAGGCTGTGCTCAAAGAAAAGGATGGCTATTTATCGGTTACTATTCTGCGGTCAGACATAACTCACTTTGGTCGCAAAACACTCATGAAGCTAATATGCGAGCGAAGCGAGCCGAATTTTTTTAAGATAAATGCAACAAGTGACATATGATTTTTCTTATGGTGCTCAAAAAAATGGCTGGTGGCTTATCAGTTTCAATTCTATTATATGCGCGCGAAGCTAGCTGATTTTTTTTTATCACAAATGCAACATTAATGTGATACTTGATTTTGCTTACGTGCTCAAAGAAAAGGATCGGTTCCTATTCTGCGGTCAGACATAAATCACTTTGCTTGCAAAACACTCATGAAGCTAATATGCGAGCGAAGCGAGCCGGGTTTTTTAAGTAACAAGTAACACATGACTTTTCTTATGGTGCTCAAAGAAAAGGCTGGTTGCTTGTCGGTTCCTATCCTATTATGCGAGCGAAGCGAGCCGATTTTTTTTATCACAAATGCAACATGTGGCACTTGATTTTGCTTACATGCTCAAAGAAAAGGATCGGTTCCTATTCTGCGGTCAGACATAACGCACTTTGCTCGCAAAACACTCATGAAGCTGTATGCGAGCGAAGCGAGCCGAATTTTTTTAAGACAAATATGACACTAGGAAATGTTTGCCTAAAATCGCCTCGAGAATTTATTCCCAGAATCCCCGTTTAATCCCAGTTTCCTGTAAAGTTAAAAATCGCAAGGTCAGTCTCGGAAAATTAGTCATTACTAATAAATTACACAAGTCTTGATGTCTATCAAACTTACAACCAAATGAGTTTGTTTTAGTTGTTGTTAGTTAGGTAAGCTTTTCTACAATTTCTTTAGACATAATAAGGACAAAAAGAAAGGCGCATGAAGCTGAGAGCCTCCCAGCTTGCCCCTGGTCATGGCCCTCTTGACCCAAGGGTAAATAAAATACACCCCTGGTTCCAAAATGTACAAAAATTAACAGCCCAGGGGTATTCAAAAATCGAAGTTGTGGTTTTTTATATTTCCCAATTTTTTTATAAGTTTAAAAAATTGTTCTAGCCAAACATGCTAAAAATAAAACAATATACCTAGATAAAAACAAAAAGTCGGGTGTACCCAAGGAATTTCTATACTACGTACCTGGAACGCTGACTGAGACAGAAAACAAGGTCCGCTTGAGAAATAAAACTTGGGCGGTGTGTCTCTTTCTTTTTGCTACTGTGTGAAAGAGACAAAGCACCCAAGAAAGCCTCTCAACAAGACCAACAATCCTTATAACCAAGATTAAATGATAATAGATCGTTGTGTGGTCGTGATAAGGTTCAAAATCCTTTGTACATTAAATGGCAGTCAGCATTCTACTATGTATACAATTTCTTTGGGTGTACCTAGTTCAATTTTTTTTCTTTGGATATCATGAACCATCTGTTTATGCACGGAAATACCTACCTGTTCCGCCAATTTTTTTTTTTTTGCTATTGCTAAGGGGGGGGTCCGGACCCCCTAAACCCCCCCCTTATATACGTCCCTGATCCTTGCCCAGCACCTACACCATCCTCTCAGCTTAACCGGCCATATCCACAGGAAAGATTTGGTCAATACGTGTGGAGCTGACTAAGCCGCGAGTTGGCTCACGATGCTTTCCTTCATATAATTTTTTCGAAACAAAAAATCTATTTATGCATGGCCGGGATTTGAACCCACAACCTTCGGATCGAAAGTCGAGGAACTATGCCCTTCGGCCAACACTACTCTTTCGGCAAACTAGCCAACACTAAGCTATTTTATTGCTGTCTATGGTAAGTGATTCGGATGCATTGACTGTCGTAAGTGAGTCTATGGTAAGTGATATGGTGATCACTTGTCCCCGCTAACCGCTAAAAAATATTGCTTATATTGTAATAATCTGCTGTTCTAAAAATTATGTGTTAACATTCAAAAAACACTATTAGAAAATTTCCACTAATTGTGTTTGTAAATAGGTTTTCATAACTTTTAGATAAGTACTTATATTTAACTTTTACAGAATCTGAGATGATCTAGAATTTGTAAGACAAATGCCTAGTATCTTGTCCAGTATTAACCACTTCTTTGTAAATAGAGAGGCGTGGAATAGTACCAATGAACTTTAACAAATATGCACCATTCCTTGCACACCTTGTACTCACATTTAGGTACATAAACGAAACGTTACTTTTAGAAGATGAATAGTTTTGTTTATGGTTTATTGTCAAGTTTGTGAAAACTGCGGTATCTCTGCTATTGATATGTTCGAAAATGCAAGATGTCAACTCTTCATTCGGATTCACACGACTTTTTACTGCCCCAGAAAGGAAGATTATGTTTTTCGAGTGTATATAAAGACATATACATTTATTATATCTATTTATTTTTGCCGCTCTGCTGCCAAAAAGACTCGATGGATTTTAACATATGAAATGTTTGATTTGGCTTGATTGTGGGAGTGCTAGGCTAAAAATTTCATAGATAGCGAGAAGGTGGGAGCATAATTTGCCAATAGGCCATAGACAGACAAGTGACTAAATAAAAAACTTAAAAAAAGCCGACCTCAATGTTATAAGCTGGGAAATCTGCACTCTCGAGTTACTTTTCTGTTCGAAGATCCTCATCTAATTTTTATGGCAACAATCGGAAAAGGTGTCCTTTCAAAAAAAAAAAAATTCCAAATTGGTCCAGACTAATCGGCGAACATACAAAAAAAAATCCGACGAATTGAGAACCTCCTTTTTTTTAACTCGGTTAACTAATACCAAAATACAGGTGACTGAGTTCTAGGTAGATATAAATTCGGTCACCGATCAAGTCCATGCCAAATGTTCGAGTCGGCTAATCACCAAGACCGATTACATTTCCACCTTCACGACTCACTGAACTGTTCATATCCAAAGCTAGCACTAGTTTGAACTCCAAATAAGGTACAAATAAAAGTAGTTCAAAATGTTATTCCAATTAAAACCTAATTAAGTCAAAATGAGAAGTCAAAATCATTTAATAGCCTCCGACGAAAAGGAGTGTTATAAGTTTGTAGTGTGTATCTGCGTAAGGGTGTATCTGTGTGTCTGTCTGTGGCATCATAGTTCGGAACGGATGGACCGATTTTGATTATTTTGAAAGGTGTCTTCATTGAGTGTTTTTGTGGTTCTTAAGCTTAAGCAAGAAAATCTGCTCAGCCGTTTGATTTTATCAGTTCTTTTCTAGTTAATGAAGGGATATGTCAAGGTTTTTCATTAAATTTTTAATATTTTTTTTCTATTCGCTTAAATATTCTCTCCGATTTTTAAAGAGGGTAGTCAGAGGCATCGAATACAATTTTTATACAATTTGTATAAAACAAACTTAACTTAGTTAAAACAAAAGTCAACTTGACATTAGATGTTTCAGGAATGGCCAGGGGTGTGTTTTCCATTTTACATAATTTTAATTTTTTTTAATGTAGGTATTTTTTTGAAGAAATGACATCAACCAAATCAAATTCCCTTAGGATTTTTATAACACACTGAATAGATTGATAATCCTACCTCTCTATAAGCTCGGTAGAATCAGGAAGTGCCAGACGTCCAACTCAGAAGCAGGTCTAAAATACTAACGAGCAGGATCTGAGTGATGGAAGCCGGAGTTAGTTAAACACCCGGTTAGTACATTAGTACGATCGGACTCAAGTATAGACCGAGCGATGGCTGTAGATAGTCGTAGGTCATCAAGTACCATCATTTTGTACGTACAGACATTGTATATGATGACATTTCAAATTCTACGAGTTTTATAATCTTACAAACATAAATTACAATAACTTGTTGCCTTTTATCGAAGGTTGCTTTTCATGTTTACATTATATACCTACATAAAATTCTAGATGTCTTTTACAGAGTCAGGAGTTCATATTCATATTTATTTATTGTTTCAAGTTGAACTATGCCTAGAAAGATACAGTGCCTGGCACAATGTAGATAGGCTTGAACAGCTCAATAAATGAAGCTCTCAGCTTAGCCAGCTTTGTTCACAAGAAATACTACAGTAAGGCTGACTAGGCCACATGTTTCCTCACAATGTTTCAGTCATCGTTTTATAGATGTTTTATTGTGTAATTTCTTGTCTTGTGTTATTAAAATGTGTTCCTGTCCGTAAAGGTTTCTCAGGAAAAATAAAAAATTCTGTTTGTAAATCTATCATCATCAATGACAATGTAATCAATGACGATAGAAATTGAATGTAATACTTTCATGATGGTACTCGATGACTTAGATTAGTAAATGACCATCTCTCGGTCTACTGAACGAGGTGATTAATTGTCGTTAATGAACTGAGACGGGCCCGGACCTGCCTGATTAGAGGCCGTACGATTCGGCTGACTCACCGACAGCACGACAAATAACTGGTAGTTACTTTACTTTTACTTCGGGAAAATGGCTTTAGTTTTCCTTCACCATTTACGATAGAGCTCGTGTTAATGCGCATATACATTTTTTGAAACGATTTATTGATGCACGGTCAGGATTTGAACCCACGACCTTCGGATCGAAAGTCAAGGGACCTACTGTTTCCCTCGGCCAACACGCCTCTTTGATATAAACGGTTTAGAAAAAACATAGTGATGACGTACTCCGTTAGAATGTGTGCTGTATTGTATTGTATTGTACTGTAGAATAGAATAGAATAGAATATATCTATAATGACATAAATACCCACAAAAAGTCAATACATAGTCAATTATACTAGCGATACGAAACATCTGAGGTATTTAAAACAAGAATACTATCTAATGGGCACGTATGTAATTATTTTTTAAACGTACCTATTTATATTTAACAAGCCTCTGACTTTAAACGATCTTGAATGACTTGACAAGGCTTGGGTGTAATGTCCTTGGTCGTAAGCAGTTTCCGCTTTTTCCTGCAGAACACTCTACTCCACACAAAAGTAACTAACTACCACATCTCAATAATTGTTATTATGATGACGCCATATGGGAAGTTTCGTACAATAGAAAAAGGCGTCCCAAACATCGGGAAAGAGTGTACAAAAGTAGCATCTGCAAAAATATTTTTTCAAGCGCAGTACTTACATGGTATTTATGTATCGCGTAAACGCTACGAACATTAGACCCTTGGAGGGACGTCGAGATAAGGAAAATGACGGGAAGATATTTTTATTGCTTAGACTTGTAGCCGGAGCTAAGAGGTTGGGGTACATATTACCTAATGCAACAGCATCCAATTTATTTTTTTTAACTAGACTAAACTGTCCTACTGCTGGGCAAAGGCCTCCATCTAATATTATTGAAAAATCTGTAATTCATATCGTAATCAAACTAGGTTAAAAAAAATAATGACGGGAACATATTTTTATTGCTTAGACTTGTAGCCGGAGCTAAGAGGTTGGGGTACATATTATCTAATGCAACAGCATCTAATATTATTGAAATCTGTAATTCATACCGTAATCAAACTAAGTTAAAAAGTATTATTAGTCATGTGGTTCCCATAAAACAAGATCTGCTTAGCTTGGGGCTACATGAGGCCGTGTGAAATGTAGAGCAAAAAAAAAAAAAATCAAAATGTTGTTGTGATTAATACTTGATATTTTCATTTCAAACTTTAGTAACTGAATTAGCTAGTAAGAATTCTTAATAAAAGTTACTCACTTACGTGCTTAAAACTCGGTTGCATTATATTTTCTATACTTAGTAAAAATAATTCAGAAGATTTATAAAAATAAATATTGAAATTGACGAACATTTTAATAAGTACTTACATGAGATTATAAAACCACGCACATTAATACTTTTTAACAATTCAGCGTTATTATAAACAATCTGCTTGTGATTTGTCTTGTAAACCAAAATTATATTTATATTTTTTCATAATAAAAAAACATCAAAGTCAAATTTTTATTTATTTAGTAAAGTTTACCGATTCAAATATTAAAAAATATATTTCTGATCAAACGATAAAACGTATCAAAAAATCTGTTGGAAATCTAACTCGCTCTAACTAGAGTAATAAAAATGCATGGAAGCGTGCTATGATATGCAGTTCAACCTCAAACGGGTGATTCTTTTAAGTAATGAAAGATAATAGTATCCGTTGGGTAGTCTAGTCGGTGACTTTTCCAAAAGTGTTCCATTAAATTGGATTTAAGAAAATTGCGTCTGTTCTGGCATCGATATGGGTATTTAAACTCAGGAAAAACAAAACAACAAAAATGTTGTTATTTCGTGTTGGTATGAATTTGTATGTCCGATCTGCAGTTTGTTTTATGTGTGGTCTTTAGTACTTCTAATCCGTATTAAAAATGTGAAAGTGTGTTTATTTGTTTGTTTTTGTCCTGCTTTCACGTCAAAACAGAGCGACGGATTGACTTGATTTTTTGTGTGGAGATAGTTGGAAGGCTGGAGAGTAACATAGGTTTCTTTTTATCCGGGTACCACGCGAGCGAAGCCACGGGCAGCAGCTAGTTGTAAATATATACCTTAGACTCTATCCTAGTATTTTGGTTTCAGGAAGAGATTGGATCAATTTGGATGGGTGATCGCAAGTGGCATTACGAGCTGAGCGCTTCCGTGCTTCGGAGGGCACGTTAAATGGTCGGTCCCGGCTTTTAAGTCGTTAAGACACGACGAAGGCCTTTAGGCGGTCTAAAGACTCCGTCACCCGAGTTGGCCACTTGCTCGTACGAACTTACTTATTTTATTTATTTTATTTTATTTTATTCGGAAGACAGACAGTTATACAGACTTAAGAATTAACACTTTAAATTACAAATAACCATTTATACGTCTTCGCATGTGACAACTAAACGAACAGAACTAAGCAATGCTTGCTGAAGAAATTGAAAAAGAGGAAAAATAACAACTTTCAACATAATATAAATAGGTACTTAATAAAAAAGATACAATCTATGATTGTAGTACACCAAACCAGTGGTCCGTCAGGACATTTTTGACCTTGTGTGGATTTGAGTCAAAAAGATCAAGGTCGGGGAGGTCCACCAGACTGTTGTACGCAGCCACAGCTCTACTGAAAAAAGAGTTTTGCCTATATTTACTTGCACTAAAAGGAATATCTAAATGAATAGGGTGTCTAATTGATCTATTGGGTACCTTAATTTTAATTTTCTCTAGGAGTTGAGAAGAATCAATTTTACCTTGGGCAATCTTACATAGGAGTGTAATGTCAGCTATCTTGCGTCTCTCCTTTAATGGAAGTATATGATGCCTTTTACATCTATCTGAATATTCAGAGTCATAACAACCACATTTATATTGTAAATATCTAAGAAATCTACGTTGGATGCCTTCAATCCTATCAATGTAAATTTCATATTGAGGGTTCCAAATTTCTGAACAGTATTCCAAGATGCTACGCACATAGGCACAATACAAAATTTTTACTACTTTAATACACGAAAACTGAGAGCTGGTTCTGATAACAAAACCTAATGCTTTATTAGCACGGTTAATTATAGCATCAACGTGTTTGTCATAGGCAAGTTTATTATCATGAATGATGCCAAGGTCCCTTATCTCATCTACCACCTTCAGAGGAGTTCCCCTTAGCCTGTAAGAATATTGAATAGGCTGCGGACTGCGCGAGAATGTTATAGAGTAACATTTTGAAACATTCAAGTCCAGCTTATTACTTAGGAAGAGATTAACCCAAGTTATTCAATAATAAACTGATTTGTTTTCTATTGCGCAACCGACTACTTAATCTATTAATATTTGTCTTGGGTCTGGGTATTTTCTATGTGTAATTACTATGTATAAAAAAAAAGTACCTATATAAGTAGTTTATATATCAGTCATATATGAGCCGTGTTGGCCGAGGGGTATAGTACTTCGACTTTCGATCCGAAGGTTGTGGGTTCGAATCCTGGCTGTGCATCAATGGATTTCTCGTTTCGAAAAATTTATATGCGCATTAATACGAGCTCTAAACGGTGAAGGAAAACATCGTGAGGAAACCCGCGGCTTAGTCAACCCCACACGTATTGACCATGTCTTTCCTGTGGATATGGCCGGTTAAGCTGAGAGGATGGTGTAGGTGCTGGGCAAGCCTACTCCATCTCAACAATGTCCCAGGCACTACAGTGTCCCGATAAGTGTAGGCAAAGATTGCCTCCTGACACTGTATAAATCATCTAGTAAAGATGTAAAGGCCTAAGTTTATATCAGTCATGTGGTTCCCATAACATAAGCTCTGCTTAGCTTGGGGCTATATTATGATGCTGTGTGAAATGCCCAGCATTATTTATTTATTTTATGTATGAATTTAAAAGAACGCGGTGTGTCGGATGAACAATTTTAAAGCAAAATGTAGGGTATACAAATAGATGATAAAGCGACTTTTACCCTCGTTACAAGACCTAGTTTCCACAGTCTCCCAAAAACACAGTTCCCGTCTCACACACGTCTGAGAGAGGTCTTGTTAGTCGGATTACACCCTCGAGGCGCAAGCTGAGTGTTTCCAACATTCCTACAAACCTTTTGGTTTAACGTTTTAAAATGTCTGTGTATTTGGCTGCTAGTGTTGAGTGTCTAAAATAGGTCTTTAAATCTTTAGTAGATTATGTATAACGAGCTTCTTGGTGGCACTTTAACATCGACTCTTTTCTGGCTCATATGTTGAGTCAAAGGCTTAGTTAGCCTCAAAAAAGCTTGGTATCCTCTCAAAGGTGAAGCGTATTTCACTCCTGTGCAGCTGCTCACCTTATATAAAGCGCAAGTTAGAGCCTGTATGGAGTACTGTTCTCACCTTTGGGATGGCTCTGCCAAGTACCAGTTTTAAGCACTGCAGAGGCATTCTGTACTAGACTCACTTCGAATTCACTCAAGTGACCGAGCTCACTAAATACGCAAGAATATATTGTAAGTGTTTGTAGTAAGATTCAAAGGAGACTGTTTTTAAGTGGTCTATGAACCAATAGCCATACTGCTATGTTATTTCTGTGGGGATACCTCAACTACATCCTTGTGCAAGGGGGCATCAAAATCCAACCCGGCAGTTTTGAGAAAAATAATACTTTAGAATTCACATTTCTTGCAAAAATGTTTTTTTTTAGAAACGTTTTGAACGGTTATTGTGGTTAGTGTCTGTAAAGTTCAGACTACAATGTAATAATATGGTGACAGCGACCTGATCTGATGATGGAGTCAGGAGCTGTTCAACAGAACTCCTCAATAAATAAGCCGATTGAGTTGAAACTCGGCTTGCCTGTTAAGTTTCAACTACAATGTAATAATATGGTGACAACGAGCTGATCTGATCATAGAGTCAGGAGCTGTTCAATAGAACTCCTTAATAAATAAGCTGATTGAGTTGAAACTCGGCATGCCTGTCAAGTTTCAACTACAACGTAATAATATGGTAACAACGAGCTGATCTGATGATGGAGTCAGGAGCTGTTCAACAGAACTCCTCAATAAATAAGCCGATTGAGTTGAAACTTGGCATGCCTGTCAAGTTTTAACTACAATATAATAATATGGTAACAACGAGCTGATCTGATGATGGAGTCAGGAGCTGTTCAACAGAACTCCTCAATAAATAAGCCGATTGAGTTGAAACTCGGCATGTCTGTCAAGTTGCGACTACAATTTACATTGTGTCACCTGTCCGTTTATTATTTTTAACACTACACCGCGCGGCGCAGTTTGTTTATTTCCATAAGTGAAAGTATAGGCTTTTATAGTGCTTCTGGGAGGAGCTAGGCGGGCTTCAGTTTTAATGAGCCAGGTCATCCCCACGCATAAAGGACCACCTTTGAGTCTAAATGCGGAAAAGGGAGTCCACATACATACATACATCCATACATATGGGCACAGTTGTTGGTCGTTTCTCGTCCGTACCACCTAATAGATAACTACAGAAAAACAGCCGTCTAACATTGACTTTTATAAAAGCCTATACTTTCACTTATGGAAATAAACAAACTGCGCCGCGCGGTGTAGTGTTAAAAATAATAAACGGACAGGTGACACAATGTAAATTGTAGTCGCAACTTGACAGACATGCCGAGTTTCAACTCAATCGGCTAATTTATTGAGGAGTTCTGTTGGACAGCTCCTGACTCCATAATCAGATCAGTTCGTTGTCACCATATTATAACGTTGTAGTTGAAACTTGTCAGACATGCCGAATTTCAACTCAATCGGCTTATTTATTGAGGAGTTCTGTTGAAAAGCTCCTGACTCCATCATCAGATCAGCTCGTTGTTACCATATTATTACATTGTAGTTAAAACTTGACAGACATGCCGAGTTTCAGCTCAATCGGCTTATTTATTGAGGAGTTCTGTTGAACAGCTCCTGACTTCCTCATCAGATTAGCTCGTTGTTACCATATTATTACATTGTAGTTGAAACTTGATAGACATGCCAAGTTTCAACTCAATCGGCTTATTTATTGAGGAGTTCTGTTGAATAGCTACTGACTCCATCATCAGATCATGTCGCTGTCACCATATTATTACATTGTAGTCCGAACTTTACAGACACTAACCACAATAACCGTTCAAAATGTTTCTAAAATAAAAACATTTTTGCAAGAAATGTGAATTCTAAAGTATTATTTTTCTCAAAACTGCCGGGTTGGATTTTGATGCCCCCTTACACAAGGATGTAGTTGAGGTATCCCCACAGAAATACCACTACAGTATCGCTATTGGTTCATAGACCACTCCCCATATAAAAAAAAACAGTCTCCTTTCGAATACGAAATTTGAAATCTCACAGCGGATTCAGCTCTTCGACGTTCGAAGTGAGGTTACAGAATGAGTCTACTGGAGTCGATGGAGAGGCGCGCCAGGAAGCTTATAGGTGACGACTCCTTGGTTGAGTCTTGGCTACAAAGCCTTGAACATCGCCGTACTTACTAGTTTGACGGTTTTTTATCGGATACATTTCGGAGAGTGTGCTTAGGAACTGTACAATTTAGTTCCTCCATCGTTCTTCCATCAGACTTCCAGATACTCGAAAAGGCGCCATTTGTACATGGTTGATATTCCCAGTGTTCGTACTATACGCTTTGAGTCTACATTTTTCATACGCACGGTGAAAATGTGAAACTCCTTGCCGAGGTTAGTATTTTCAGAAAAGTATAATTTAGGTGTCTTCAAATCGAAAGTCAATAGGTTCCTTCTAGGTAAGCGTGCTCCATCTTAGACCACACTGTTGCTGTACATCTGGCAGTGTGTGGTCAAACGCGAAATTTTGTTAAAAAAAAGTCATGAGCCCAACCTATGACTATCCTCAAGAAGCTGAAGCCTTAGATATTGTTTGAGATGGAGTAGGCCCAGCACCTAAGCAATTCACTCATCTTATCGACTGTATCAAAAGAAAGTTAGTCATATATCATGAAAGACATGGCCAGTACAAATTGTAGCGAGATGCCAAATAGGTAACAAAATTATAAGTGAAAACGAAATATGACCACAAACGTATCCCGAAGAGACAGAGTTCGATATTCGTTTACTTTGAATATAAGTACTTTCGTGTTTGCTGCCGTCTGTACCTTTAAAGTCGTAGTTCAAGCCAAGTATTAAGAGTACAAAGAATACTATAGTACCTAAGTAGGTACCTATCTATTGTACACCTTATAAAAGAAACACAAAAAGAAGTAACAATGGATGACCTTATCGCTAAAAATGATGACTATGAGGTAACCTTTAAGCCGTGGTACGAGTAGGTGTTACTTTTCTAGTTATTTACCTACCTACATGTTATTTTTCTAGTGAAGATAAGGTCACGAACCAGCCCCCCTAGCCATATTACACTATCTATCGTCGCTGTAGAATAGAAACACTTCAAAATGTATAGGATTTGACGTTTCAAGTAGATGAGTCACGTGGTCAGAACGTCAATTCCTATACATTTTGAAGTGTTCTATTCTACAGCGACGATAGATCGTTCTACAGCGACGGTAAATCGTTCTACAGCGACGATAGATCGTGTAATATGGCTAGGGCCCCAGTTTACGTTTACTTTCCTATGTTTAATACTAGATAGTTAATTCAAATCGCCTTTAGCATCCAGCCAAGCTCCCCCTTAATAGCAATTCCTTCGATTCCGAGGCACCAGCGATCGTTCAGCGACTTTTTGCATCGTGAAGTCAGAATTCGTTAAAGCGTTCTTTTCACAAACATATTTTACCTGGACACTTAAACCAAGTTAAAAATAAGTTTTTCTAATTATTATACTAGTCGTTTACAGCTTTTTTTACACCACTTGATCACTTTTCTCCAAGGTTTAAAAATTCAAAAAAACAAATTCTTTTTCGATCAAAAACAACAAATCTTTTTTTTTTTCAATTACCTTATGGTCATTTACAGCTTTGGTCAACCTCATTGAATGCGATGCTATAGAGTAGACAAATCATTGATGTGTAATAATTATAAAGACAAGCTATTAAACAAACCTTTACAAAGGATTTATAAAATGAATTTTTTTTTCATTGGTATTGTGCAGTGAAGTTGTAGAGACAACCACACAATCCATTTAAAATTTTTTTTTTTTTATTTAATGATGTCGTAGCACAATACACACACATACGATTTTCGTCCTGAAATTATGTCGAAGAAGTCTATGTCCAGCAGACACTATCTATATCTATACTTATAATAAGAATGAAAACCTCACCACAACTGAGTCGTTTGTTATTAGTAGTCATGGAAACAGTCGCTTTAGTTGAGGTTTTGGTTGAGGTTGATAAAAAGTTCGGTACCACCAGAATCGACGCCCAGTTGGATTTGAAAAATTATTTCTGGTATGATAGCTAATTTTTTGAGGAAGGTTTTAAGCTATTCATCATCACGAAAAGGCAAAAGCCGAGCAAAACGAAAGAAAGCCAGATAAACGCTTGGTTTTCCGTTATCAAAACTAGATGGCGGGACTAAAAATGACCATTTTCTGAATCGCGCTGATGAAAATATGCGGCAGTCACTTATTAGTCTACGCGTGATTTAAATTATTTTTTAGTAAACCGACTTCAAAATAAAGGAGGTACTCGATTATTTATTACTCGAAGATGCCTGGGCGTCGATTCTCGTACCGAACTTTTCATCAACCTCAACCAAAACCTCAACTAAAGCGACTGTTTCCATGACTACTAATAACAAACGACTCAGTTGTGGTGAGGTTTTGAACTTTGGCAGAACAAATTTTTGAAAAGCTATTCTACTATTTCACCAAATGGCTGACATTTAAGAGATCGAACCAAACCAAAGCGGTTGTCATCTAGTAGAATACAGGCCCTGGACCGATTTGGAACATTATTTTTTTGATTGAAAGGTGGTGTCTTGATCAGATCAGGTCAGGATCTGATAATGGAATCCTGGAGCTGTTCAACAGAACTCCTCAGTAAATAGGCCGATTGAGTTGAAACTCGGAACTCAGCATATCTGTCAAGTTTCCAATATAATGTAATGATATGGGGACATCGAGCTGAAGGGGAAGGGGGAGAGGGGGAGGAGGAGATGGGGACAGGGACGGGGACGGGGACGGGGATGGGGACGGGACGGGACGGGACGGGACGGGACGGGACGGGACGGGACGGGACGGGACGGGACGGGACGGGACGGGACGGGACGGGACGGGACGGGACGGGACGGGACGGGACGGGACGGGACGGGGATGGGGACGGTAATACATGACACACAAACTTATTTAATTTAAAATCCAAAAAAATCTGTTTATGTACCTACAGAATATAAAACCAAACACTTTTTTACTTCACGTCACGTGGCATTGCAACGCATGCCGGGTACAGCTATGTTTTAATAATATTGAAGCCACTGATTGTCATTTTCTAAAGATGTTTTCGAGTCCAGTGGTTTATGTTCGTGATTCTCCGTCTATGTCTGAACTTTTTCTATTGGAATTCGAAAGACTAAATAGAAAATGAAACGGTCTGAGCCATGTCCCTTTGAGGGGCTAAATCTTTGATGGGATCTGTTTGCTTCGAATAGTCGAAAATAAATCGAAACAAAGGATTGATTTTGTAATTCATTGAGATGTTTCGCCTAAATAAATGTATTGGTATCCTATTCAGACTGTTTTGTTTCAGGCTATAGTGAAAACATTAATACCGTTGTTTTTATAATAGAAACTTTAAACTTAAGAAGTAGTGGTGGAAGGTTCCGTGACTTAGAACGGGTTAAGTTATGTTTTTCGGTATATCACTTTCTTTATAGGAGCCAAGTTTTCAGAATTTCTAACTACTACAGGTCTGCTCTAAAATAGAAAGATCCAATTAGCTGCAGAAATTAATTCTTAGTTGTAATTTTTAGATCTTTTGATATTTTAGGCAAAGAGTTGCTTTCCACTATTAAAAAGAGACGACATTATCTGTGCGGACTGATTTCGGTGCGGTTACTTAGACCTTCCTTTTTTTACAGAATGAGGTACTCTATGCATAGATCTATTAACGCTTACAACAAAATGAATCTAAGCACGACCGAGATTTGTTGTTTAGCATCGACTATCGGCGATTTAGTCGCTTTTCAGGAGCAAAATGCAGCGAACATCATTCCGCACATCGCACAAATGCAGCGATCGGTTGCTAAAACTCTCGATCCCGATACCGACTTCGAACCACACCGCGGACACTCGACGAAATCTCTATGCAAAAGCGGCGTCTAACTTCCTATATTTACACTACACAATGTCAGTTTTGTACACAGTAAGGTTGTCACCGTATGAATAATGTACCCTGTGGTCTCGGTCTCGTCGTCGTGCCTGCACGTGTGGCGCGTTCCGTGCTCAAAGTCAGCTCCTCGCCAGTTCAAACTCACAGTGTCCATTCTAGGGTAGACCGAGGCGAATCGGATCAATTTTTTTTTGAGTTCAAAAAAATCACACTACAGTATAATATATGAAACTTTTATTGACAAAATAGTAATCAGTAACAATCTAGCTACGCAATAAACATTTTAAAACCTTAATTTTTCATTAATCCTCCAAAATATTAACTAAAAACTTGAAAGACAGAAATATCCGAATCGCCCCAATTCTCGGGGCGAATAGGATCATACATAACTTATATGACTGAATGAAATTTTCTTAACATTTAGCTTTAGAATCATTACTAACACTTAAATAATTAATAATTAGATCAATATTAATTAGTAACACATAAATCTCATACTATTTTTTTCTTTTTTCCTCCCTTATCTGCACATTTTTCGTGGCACCATTCTTCGCATGCATGCCACTGAATACAATCCTCTGATGGTGAATGGATTTTTTTTTTCTGAGCAGTAAATACAATGCCATACTCTCTGTTTTGCAGATGAACCTTTAATTTGTATTCCAGGCGTTCTTTTATTCTTCTTCTTCTTAAAATTTTCTTTATGATCAGTCTTTTTCTCCTTTTTGATAGTTTTTTTGTTAGTCTTAAGTTTTTTTAAGGCTGGCTGTCCACCATGAGTTTAAATGACACCTCTGGAGAAGTTAACTTTTCTTATAGACTCTTGTTTGGTAATTCGTAATCTCAGCACCCCGACGTAAGGTTACCTCTTTGACAAAAAAATTTTTTACAGCTTCTCTCATTTTTTCTTGGGACCATTCTCCCGCATTAGTATGTCTTATGAACGTGCAAACTATCTACAAGGAAATAAAAACGCATCATTAACCTCAAATATAAAATAAATAATTTTAAAAAAGTGATCCAATTCGCCCCTGATGACGCGATCCGAATAGCCCCATATTA
This sequence comes from Camptogramma bilineatum, assembly GCA_958496255.1. NCBI lineage: Eukaryota > Metazoa > Arthropoda > Insecta > Lepidoptera > Geometridae > Camptogramma > Camptogramma bilineatum. The sequence continues at coordinate 4,878,640 of OY292473.1, read as the reverse complement.
AAGACTTTTGAAATAAATATTTTACACATTAACCTATAATATTTTAATTAAAAACTTAAATGTTTTCTGAAATAGGTACTATACCAATCATTATAAGACATATAGTTCAGAGTTTTAACACAAATCCTTAGAATTACACAAAGAAATGCTAAGTACCTACATTAGTTGCGCACCAAAATTGTGACACACACAAATACCCGACGCACTGGAGCGCAGTTTTGACTCTGATGTAAAAGTCGAATAGAAACACTGCCAACGGCAGAAGGTGCAGGGTGAAAGGGTGTCTTAAGGCACCAGTCGCTTATGTTCCGTGTCAACGCGTTTTTCAAAATATTTCCAAATTTCTTATTTTGATCCGATTCACCCATCGATCCGATTCGCCTCGGTCTACCCTATACGTAGTATTATTATCTGTTCTGTGCCCGAACGCAAGAAGGCATCTGCAGTAGCCGTACCATGAACTCTTAGAGCAATGTTAAAACATTATTTAACAAGTAACCTTGCCGCAACTCCCTCCTTACCCAGATGAAGATTCTCCGGATGAATCGAAACATTGTCGGTATCTAAATCGACGATAATTTTACGTGAGTAATTCCCGTGTGTTAAATAATGTCTAGTACAACTCACGAAAGTTTTGAAAGTGAAATGTTAAAACATTAAACATGACAACGAATGTCATTTCTAAAGTAGTAGGACTGTTTTAAGCTTGTTTTAACTAGCTCTAAGAGTTCATGGTATGGCCCCAGGAAGAAATGCAGCATCTAAAATGCGTGATTTTGAAACTGTGATCGAACGCAGAGATTCTACAAAAGGCGATGCAACATCTATCCAGTCGCAACTTCATCTATCGCCGATGATATAGACTACAATAAAGAGCAAATTTATTTGATCCTCGACTGAATGTAAACCAACCAAATTGAGTGAAAAAATCTTCTTCAACCCTTTACTTTCCACAAAACCACTCGTTCCTTGATTCGCCTATTTTACGTTCCATTTCCACATTCAAATCTTTACAAATTATCGCCTGTCTCGCTCGCACTGTTTACTATCTCGTTTATAAATGGCGTCGCTACATCATTTCGCTTATTTTCTTCGCAGAAATACCTAAGTTTTGAGAAAATCCTCGTTTTGTAGTAAGTTGAATGCTGTTATGCTTTGTGGGAAGGCAGCGGTATTTTGTCTTTATTATACGTTAGTTTACGATGTTTTCCTTCATATTTAAAACTAGCTTCCCCCTCGCGTCGTTACCCGTCCATTATTGTAAAAAATCACATATATTCAGTTTTGCTTTAAATAAAGACGGTTGATTTTTAGGTAGGTATCTTCTTCCTGGTTTTACTACGACTTGGTTGTGGGCCTCCAAATACTTTGTGATTGAACATAAAAATGTGTTTAAAATAAAATGTTATTCGCAAAAATGTTGATTTCATCCGATAAGCAAACCAGCCCGAAATCCCGTCATTAAATTTACATTTTTACACAAAAAGTATGCCAAACTCACTCTCGGCTTTTACCCCAAACATCCGAAAAACGTTTCGTTTTAACTCGACATCCTTATTTCGTTCTAAAGCGTAAAACCCTACAATGCTACTAATGTTTATATGCTTTGTAAAGATGTTTCAATGATTTCAGTGGTTCAAAAAATGAAGAACCTCGCTTTGATTGATGACATAACAATATGCTTTGTGAATAGTTTTACTCTGTCTTGCAATATTAAGTAGGTCTTTTACAAACCCTGTATAAAGGTACATAATACATAATCAATACCAATATAATAAAACGGAAGAGTTTGTTTGTTTCATTGTTTGTTTGAACGCGGGACTAGTAGCGGTTTGGGATTTAAACAACATTGAAATTCTCACAGAAACTAATTATTTACCAGAAATAAAACATAGTACTACTACAACGTTACTTGACTAGTAAATGTAGCCAGTTACATCTAAAATTAAAGAAAAATAAAATGTTTTTTTTTTTTATCCTTTAAGACCTCTGCGTCTCTCTGGGAACGTCTTAATCGCGAATCAAGAAAAGAAGAAAAGGCGTTATTTCGCGACCAACACCATGAGATTCAGGTCAAAACACGGTATGGGGCCTAGCTTTGTTTTCGGTGATCCATCCTCTTAGTCAAGCTCCATTGGATAGCTGGAAAATAAACTTAGGCTGGATTCGACCAAACTTACCCCCAGAGTAGTTATTCCGTTAGCCGACAGAATTCCTAATACAATTGTTCAGAAAGCGCAATCGAACATTATTAGGTGCATTAAAATTATCCTGGTTATAAGGTGTCAACTTTAAAATGTCAAAATATTCAAACAAACAGCAGTTTAATTGTGGTTTAATCTCCAGATAAAACTTAATCCAGTTTGGTAAAATCCAGCCTCACTCAGATAATTATGGTAATTGTCATTTTAAATAAAGCTAAGCTACTTATTTGAAACCTTACTGAAAGATAATAAAACAAGAGCTTAATTAGAAAATTTCATATTGCATGTAAATATTTCTAAGTTTTATTTTAGTCATCATAACGGCGTCGCGTCGAATGTAAGTGCAAACTATTTGCATGGCCGACTTCTAGTGCTCATGCAGAAGATCTCGCTAGACCGCGGCGCCGGCGATGAGACACACGGATAAAGATGATGACTAGCATAATAATGTCACGGGCAACTTGATTAATCGGGCAGTATTCATATGGACCGGTCATTATGAATAATGACCTAGAGCGTCGGGCAATTTGATAAATTTATTACTTTGAACGGTCCATATTCATAATGCCCGACGGCCCGTGGTCCATTTAATAAATCAAGGCTTGTATTTATCACTTAGACCGGGCAGTATGAATAGTGCCCTACTTCTAGCCGGGCAATGTGATAAATTGGATTAAAATCTGTAGGTTAGGTTATGTTAGGTTAGTAAAAAAACTCCGCGCGAGGCGAGCGTATAAGCGCCAGAAATGTAGGAAATCAAGTAAAACACTGCAATTCATCTAATTTATTACATTGTCCAAGATAGGATGGTCATTATTCATAGAATAGAATAGAATAGAATAGAATCGTTTATTGTCAAGGAGGTTACACATTAATAAAATACATAATTATAGTACTAGATTAAGTGCCACACACACACCATGACTCGTCAACTAAAATTACAATAATTTGTTCAACTATTTTAAAGAATAAAAATAACTTAGGTAAAATTAATATTTAGTTCGCTGAGGGCGACAATTTAATTTATTTTTATTAAAATTCCTAATATTTAATTAATTATAACATTTTGGTACTTTATCGCTGTATAGGGGCGTTGTCATAGAAAAATAAAAAAAATTAAGTAATTTAAAAATTAAAATTTCAAGAATTTAAGGCAAAATAGGTCGAAGCAAAATATTAAAACTATTAATTATAAATAAACCTCCAAGTATATTATGCAAGTCAATATCAATATCATAATGACCGGGCAAAGTGATTAATCATGCAGTTTTTATCACATTGCCCAATTGACGCGGTCATTATGCATACGGACCGGTCATTATTCATAATGACCGGTTTTATAAAATTGCCTGTAACAATAATATCAAAAAATCTTAGGCCTTTACATCTTTTTTTATTATTAAGCCATTTATTTATCCATAACAATTTTACATATAATTTTATAGGTGCGTTTGTAATAAGTTTAATTTTTGTTAGGGATCTCTCTACGAGTATAGGCCTCCTCCATTTCACTCCATGCCCTTCTGTTTTTGGCCTTCAGTATCCAGTTTTCTCATGCCTCTTTAGTAATATCGTCGAGCCACTTTTTAGGGGGTCTGCCTCGTTTTCTTTTCCCAAGATGATGACTAGCATAATAATTTAAAAAAAACTTAGGCCTTTACATCTTTACTAGATGATTAATTAATTTATTAATAATTAATCATCATCATCATCAGATGATTAATACAGTTTCAGGAGGCAATCAATGTCTACACTTAAAGGGACACTGTAGTAGTGCCTGGGACATTATTTGAGATGAAGTAGGCTTGCCCAGCACCTAAACCTCAGCTTAACTCTGGCCATATCCACAGAAAAGACAGGGTCAATACGTGTGGGGCTGACTAAGCCGCGGGTTGCCTCACGATGTTTTCCTTCACCGTTTTGAGCTCATGTTAAAGCGCATATAACATTTTTCGAAATGAAAAATTCATTGATGCAATACCAGGATTCGAACCCACGACTTTAGATCATGGTGCATACAACTGTGAAATATCAGGAAACTCAAAAATCCAAAAATCATGGTAAATATCCCGTTTATAGTGTTTACAATGTTTATAACCATGACAGTTTCTTACTTACTTACTCCATTGGCTCAGGGTCTTGGCCTCCGATACGAGAATTCGCCACTTTCTTCTGTCCATGGCTGCCTCCAGCCAGTTCAGTTTCTAAAGTTTGAAAAATTTGCTAACTTTATCAGCCTTGAGTCTGATCCTTTCCAACTCCAGTAGGAATTTGTCGGCGACAGTCGCCCCATCTGGCGTTCGCCTGCGCACCGCAATTTGCTCGGATAAAAATGAAATTAATTATTTCTAACTAGCATCTGTCCGTGTTTTTGCGTGGCATACAAAGGCATGTGTGTTTTCCCATATCATAATAATGTCCGTTTATATTAAGTAAGATAAGAAGAGGTTTTATGTTCTTAATATATTATGACTACTTATAGGTACTAATTATTTTATAGCGAGATAGCTGTTTTTGTGTGTTGTGTATTTGGAAGATAATCTTCAGAATTCATAACTGAATTTATTGAAAAACTCTTTTAATATTTAGTCTTTCAATACATAACAAATTATGTATGCTCAAACCTAGTAGCTAAATCAGGTGGCGGACTTTTTTGGCCGTCTGAAAGCCTCTGACCGTCATGGTTTAACTACCTAAACCGGGACCAACAATTTAACGTGCCCTCCGAAGCACGGATGCACTTAGCTGTTAATGTGGTCACCCATCCAAATTATTACGTCGCCTAACTTCAACGATCTATAAAGAACGTCTAAGCAAGCTACGCCACGAGCGCTTCACCAGTCCAGTAGAAAAAATAGAAATAAAACAAAAAATCCTAAAAACCCAGTACATACAATTTTCATATTTACCTCAACACCCCCGACAGAAAAACAAACGAGAAAATCATGCCGTAATATTGTAATGCTCATTTTATTGTTTACAGAGCTTTACTGTTTTTTTGTGCGGCCGCTTCTTTCGGGAGCCATTTATCATTTTGAGAAACCCTTTTTTTCCTCAGCGCATTAGTACGTATTCTGCGACAGTTTACTGATGGCACAGATACTCGGAAGTAGCTGAACAGCTCTTGTGAATGTTATGGTAACACAACACAGCTTTCAAAAAATTTATTGCGCTTTAACACGAGCTCTAAACGATGAAGGAAAATATAGGGCTTGCAACGTGTCACGTATGGAATGTTAACTTCTGCAAAATGTGGGTATGTACCACATGTTGGTATGTACCACATTTGGACATACCTCTGACTACCCCCTAGACATCTTCATAGGATCTAAAAATGCCTAAAGATCTGAAACAATATGTCTACTGCACATTGGGACTACAGTCGTGATCATATTATTTAATTTTTTTATGGTAACACAGATGGGTAACTTTGGGCCCTTTAAAGGCCTCCGTCAAGGCTTAACGACTTAAAAGCCGGGACTGACAATTGCTAATGAAACACACAAATATCCTAAAAACTTTCCCCTTTAAATTTTTTTTTGTTTTAATTGAAATATTCGAGTTGCTCAGCTATATCTGATCGACTGTTCAGTTCATGAAATCCTGTGACAGTTTATGAATGGTACTGCTTTGCGAGTAATATGGGTCGGAATCAGACTGAAGACTTATGTTTTGATGAATAGAAGTTCCTTTGTTTGTTCGTCAATTTATTTTGACTGGAATTCTGAATTTTTCTTGATATTTTTAATGCGTTCACTACCATCGGTTCCGCGGTGCTCGCTAAAGGAGAGGGCACGGGCATCGTGGGCACTGAACGCACTAGTGTGTGACACTAGAGTTGGCCACTTGCTCATACGAAAGTAGAAGTGTGTAACACTTTTGCTGTCCCATTCGAAGTTTCGTGAAAATCCGGCAGTCATTACAAAGTTGTGTGGGATCAAACATAAAGGCCTCCATTAATAAACTCCGCTCAACTTCTGTCAAAGTTGCACCACTGATTAACTATTGCCATCCTTTTTATTAGACAGTGACAAATAAGGATGGCAATAGTTAAATCCGTGGTGCAACTTAGACACAAGTTGAGCGGAGTTTATTAATAGAGGCCAAACAGATTAACATATTCTATCAAGATAGGTAGGTACCGTCTGGACTGACAAAAAGTTTCTTTTTTCGTTTCAAAAACGTCTACGGGTTTTATCGAAAAGCTTCATTAAGTTCATTCGCGAATATCATCTACCTACGGGTTTGCATATTCGTGCAAATCTGAGTAACCAGAATTGAAGTTTAATAATGCTTTATCAAATGCAAAATGGTTTGGAACATCATCATTCTCCTGCCCTTATCCCACGCTAAGTGGGGTCGGCACAACATGTTTTTCTCTTCCACTCACCTCTATCATTCGTCAACTCTGAATCCACTCCACTCACATTCATTATCCTCTTTCACACAATCCAATCACTTCTCCTTCGGCCTTTCTCTACTTGCGTACCCAGTCACACTCATACTCATCACTCTTTTGATGATATGGTATTCTTCCCTTCTCATAGCATGTCCAACCTAGCACTCCTCACCTTTTTAATAACAGGCGGCACTTTCAAACTTCCTTTTATTTATAATATAAATGAAATTATCATCCTCTTATTCATGTCCATTTTATTTATTATCATCTTCGTCATCGTCATTATCCTTAAGAATAGTCCAGAAATCATCAATCTATAGCACCCATTCGAGGTTTTGAGAGTAGATTTGTTACATTTTGTACGCAGTAGCAATGTATTTTTTTTATTACGGTCATTTCTTATCGTTTGTGGCTCTACCTCATTCTTGATAGCCACATCATTTTCCATTATATAGCTAAACTGTATTGCCCGTCTTAAGGGCATCGAACGGCGCGCCCTAGTTAAAATCCGAGCGAGTACGTATACTTAAGCATGACGCGTCGATGATGACAACTGTGCGGTCACCTTTAGATCATTAGACAATCTAGATTCTAGATCCTACCTTTTTTTTTTAATCTAGATAGACCTTAGTTTAGCCACAATCTCACCAGATAGTAAGTGACGATGTGGCTGACGATGGATCACAAAGGGACATACTTAGTATTCCATAACGAGAAATGCCTCTCTAAGTAAGTTCATAATAACTAGTAGTTCGCCCCGAACTGAGTTCTCGCGCACCGTAGATGGCTTACATTTGGACTTTCTTCTGACTACCCCTATAATTTCAAGTGCTACTACTGATACTGCCGAGTATGCCTATTGCGCTAGCTCTTCATGATAAAAAATACTGGCATGCATGCAATACATAATGTCGTGTCTAATTTTTCATTTAGGTATTTCATATTTATGAATTCTCGTCGTATTTCTAAAAGTATACGTCCTAGAATAAAAATAATAACTATTTTGGAATGTACAAATAAAGACCTTTCATTTGACAGCCTACTCAATATATTTGTTTACTTAACTTTTTTTACCCCAATTATTTTCATTCTTTATCAAAATTTTTTTTATCATGAAAATAAATCAAGTAGCATCTAAAATCATTGCAAACCAAACCGCAACGATGCCACTCTCTTTTTAAGACCGACCAGTCAATGAGCTACGAAGTCATCGAAACTCTATGCAACGGGAGCTCTTGCAGCTCTGGTTTCGTAGTTTTTGGTCTTTGGTCGTATTTCAAAAACTATACATCCTAGATTAAAAATAAAAACCATTTTGGAATGTACAAAATAAGCCCTTTCGTATGACACCCCACTCAATTTATTTGTGTAACTTTCATAATTTTTTACCCCCTTGGGAACCCAATATCTTCACAACCCCTTCATCGATTAAGCTCATATGCTCCCCCGTAAATTTCCTTACCACAACCTATTGACCTACCAAGTTTCATGCAGATTGGATGAACGGTTCGACAGTTATGCGCGAACAACAATTCGTGAAACATACAAACATACAAACATACAAACATACAAACATACAAAGCAAAATCGCCCAACTTACCACTAAGATCTTCGCTCGCTTCGCTCGCTCGATCGATTATGAGCTATCAACTCTAGTGATGGAGCGTTTAGGCTGTTTCAAAAAAATTTATAACCGTAACTGGCCTAAATCTCTTTCGAAAAACACATTTGAAAAATGTTCTCAATTTAACAAAAGATGGTATCGAAATGAAAAGCAAGGTACTTTCAATCTATCGTCCAGTAATATCGAACACAAAATCGACCTAGTTATAAACAATTTTGTATCATTAGCAAGTATAAACGACTTAGATAAAAGTTACAAATAATGACTTCTAGCTGTGAAGTCAGTGAGTGAGGAGAGAAAGTATAATATGGCTTTGAAAATGAAATGAAAATGAAAAATTTAAAAATTATTTATTTGACTTTAAGAACATAACATTTACATTTACAATTATCATAAAAATATATTTTTAAACATTAATACATTTATCAATTTTATCAATAGGTACGTTGCTTTGATTTTACTGTGCTCAGAAATCATGAGTTTACCTGTGGAGCCCACACTAGAATAAATCTGTGTCGTGGGTATATACAGGGTGAATTTTTGAGATGGGGCAGTAAGGGCAGCTACCTTAACCGTTGTAGCTAGAGGAAAACGTTCTTAGGAGACCATCCTTAATTTTTGAAAATATTTCGACCTGCATTCACAGATTTTGAAAAAAATGTACAGTCAGCGGGAAAATGGGCCATTTACACAAAAACTTTTTTTGATGCCAATCGATCCTGTTTCATCTAAGGATAAAAAGGCTCTTTCAGACCAACTGAGGTTAGAGTACTAGAAAAGTCAGAAATCGCTAAAATGTATTTCTGAGACCAGACAGTAAGGGCTACCTTAACCGTTGTAGCTACAGGAAAACGTTTTTATAAGAATATCCTTAACTTTTGAAGATATTTCAACCTGCATTCACAGATTTTGAAAAAAAATGTACAGTCAGCGAGAAAATGGGCCATTTACACAAAAACTTTTTTGATGCCAGTCGATCCTGTTTCATCTAAGGATTAAAAGGCTCTTTCGGACCAACTGAGGTAAGAGTACTAGAAAAGTCAGAAATTGCTAAAATGTATTTTTGAGACGAAGCAGTAAAGGCAGCTACTTTAACCGTTGTAGCTACAGGAAAACGTTCTTAGGAGACTACCCTTACTTTTGAATATATTTCGACAAAATGATGAAAAATTATAACAAATGACAAAATGATTTCATACGAAATGTATAATCAAAGTTATTTGCGTTTTTTGACTTTTCTAGTACTCTTGCCTCAGTTGGTCCGATAGAGTCTTTTAATCCTTAGATGAAACAGGATCGACTGGCATCAAAAAAAGTTTTTGTGTAAATTACCCATTTTCTCGCTGACTGTACATTTTTTTCAAAATCTGTGAATGCAGGTTGAAATATCTTTAAAAGTTAAGGATAGTCTTATAAAAACGTTTTCCTGTAGCTACAACGGTTAAGGTAGCCCTTACTGTCTGGTCTCAGAAATACATTTTAGCGATTTCTGACTTTTCTAGTACTCTAACCTCAGTTGGTCTGAAAGAGCCTTTTTATCCTTAGATGAAACAGGATCGATTGGCATCAAAAAAAGTTTTTGTGTAAATGGCCCATTTTCCCGCTGACTGTACATATTTTTCAAAATCTGTGAATGCAGGTCGAAATATTTTCAAAAATTAAGGATGGTCTCCTAAGAACGTTTTCCTCTAGCTACAACGGTTAAGGTAGCTGCCCTTACTGCCCCATCTCAAAAATTCACCCTGTATACGATTTAAAGCTTCTATTTTATTGACACACTAGCAACTCACAGTTTTGCTTGGGTGGTACTAATTGCACTTAATAAATTCAAAGACAAAAACAATAAGCGATTATCTTAACGTAACATGCTTAGAAAAATCAATCGACATATTTTAAAAGCTCGTAAAATTCTACGTAACATTTTTAAAGTTTCAACTATAAACTAACTAAAACATTTCAATTAGGTATCATAAAACATTTTATTTCACCTGAAGAATCGTTAAATATGATTAGGAAAATTATAAATACCTAGTATATTTTAGATTACTTTTCAACGTCAATTTTGTATTAAATAGAAAAATTATTAAGTAGACATTGTTTTGCAAGCTATTATTAATAATTTAGACTTTATCAAAACTTAATCAATTTGTTATCGTTGTTATCAACACGCCAACTAAACATAAAAGGACAGTCCTCATCCACTCCTCCATCCTCACTCTTTTGGGCGTCGACAAACAACTCACTTTGCACGTTTATCTGTATGTTGACCTCCCGATGTGCAGACTTGTTGGCGTCGCTGTCGTTACGTCACAGATCGGGTGGGGTACTGTGGAAGGGCTTAGAAGACGCTCTTTATAATGTTTACTCCTTCATTAATTTCTTTCTGGAAATAAATAATTCTAATTCTAATTCTAATTCTAATTTAAAGGTGATGTTGTCACACACACAAAGACACAATGTTGGCCCAGCCTATGCCAGCTTAGGCGAGTGCGAGCGAGAGGGCGAATCGATGCAAGGCGAGAGCGATAGAGAGGCAATACGACCCTGGGCCAACATGTGTTAGCGCCTTAATACATGAATTGTCACAAATTTAGGGCAGTTTGTTGAATTGTTATCGATCGAGCGAGCGAAGCGAGCGAAGATCTTAGTGGTAAGTTGGGCGATTTTGCTTTGTATGTTTGTATGTTTGTATGTTTCACGAATTGTTGTTCGAGCATAACTGTCGAACCGTTCATCCAATCTGCATGAAACTTGGTAGGTCAATAGGTTGTGGTAAGGAAATTTACGGGGGAGCATATGAGCTTAATCGATGAAGGGGTTGTGAAGATATTGGGTTCCCAAGGGGGTAAAAAATTATGAAAGTTACACAAATAAATTGAGTGGGGTGTCATACGAAAGGGCTTATTTTGTACATTCCAAAATGGTTTTTATTTTTAATCTAGGATGTATAGTTTTTGAAATACGACCAAAGACCAAAAACTACGAAACCAGAGCTGCAAGAGCTCCCGTTGCATAGAGTTTCGATGACTTCGTAGCTCATTGACTGGTCGGTCTTAAAAAGAGAGTGGCATCGTTGCGGTTTGGTTTGCAATGATTTTAGATGCTACTTGATTTATTTTCATGATAAAAAAAATTTTGATAAAGAATGAAAATAATTGGGGTAAAAAAAGTTAAGTAAACAAATATATTGAGTGGGCTGTCAAATGAAAGGTCTTTATTTGTACATTCCAAAATAGTTATTATTTTTATTCTAGGACGTATACTTTTAGAAATACGACGAGAATTCATAAATATGAAATACCTAAATGAAAAATTAGACGCGACATTATGTATTGCATGCATGCCAGTATTTTTTACCATGAAGAGCTAGCGCAATAGGCATACTCGGCAGTATCAGTAGTAGCACTTGAAATTATAGGGGTAGTCAGAAAAAAGTCCAAATGTAAGCCATCTACGGTGCGCGAGATCTCAGTTCGGGGCGAACTACTAGTGGTAATGGTGCCAACAGCTAGATGGGTCGACGACATTATGAGATACTAGCAGCGCACTCGCGGCGTTGCCCCCGTAGTGATAGTTTATGGTGATGATGATGATTTAAAGTAGCCTTCCTCAAGAATTCAGCTATGAAATGCAAAAAGTATTTTCCAAATCCGACGGGTAGTTCTTTAGATTAGCGCGTTCATACAAACAAATAAACAAACTCTTCCGCTTTATATATTGGTAGGTATAGAACATTAGAGGTTAGTAATAAAGCCTATACCAAACAGTGGGACGAGACCGGCTGTGCATTATGATTTATGACATGATAATGTACTGAGAAAAGAACATGAAAATGAAATTTTCAAATAACTGGTTCGTTTAACTCCTTATTTTAATTAAATTGGCTTCAAAAAGTGTGATAATAATACAAAAATATTTAGTTTCATAGTAGCACCACCCCGTCACAATAGATTGGTGAATGTGTGAACGCGCGCCATAAATACGTCTCTCGGTTCAAATCGGAAGAAGAATTAGTTCATTGGATTTCTCGCTTGGCTAAAATATCGTGCAGTAGGTAGCTGAGATCTAGTTTGAGCTGATTCATGGTGTTCTAGCTTTTGTCAGTCATCCTTTAGCAAAAAGAGTAAGGGCAACTACTGATTAGCGTTTATTTTAGCGTTTTAATTAGAACCATGTTGGTCGAGGGGTATAGTACCTACCTCGAATTTCGATCCGAATGTCATTGGTTCGAATCCTGGCCGTGCATAATGGATTTTTTGAATTTTTCGTTCGAAAAATCCATTGATTGATTCGAACCCACGACCTTTGGATCGAAAGTTGAGACTAACCAACTAGGCCAACACGCCAACCAAGAATTGTCAATATTGTCAATTGTCAATATTGTCATTAACACGCATCCACTTTGTGGTGCCTCTTCCAACTTCATCAATGTATTGAGAATAATGCACATAAACTTTAAAGGCAATTTAACTTGAATCTACCGAATGCGTTTGACACGTACTATCTAACTTTATGCCGCGGATTTAAATTCTTCAGCGCCTTCAACTTAAAGCGCCGGATGCACTCGTTGGACAAATGAAGTGACATGTTGCACAACAAGTTGCTCAACTACGTGGATGTCTCGGTACAACGTTGCAGAACTTTTTATAGGTTACACCTCACTATTACTGTACCGCGCCACGTAAAATGTTGCGGGCATGTTGCTAGACACAGTGCAAAGTATAGCGTCACATAGATCGAGTGTTGCGCGTCATGTTGCGGGAGAAAAGTCCCCTAGTGTATCCGGCGCTTAATGCAGGAAATCCTAGTCTTGCACGTGTGACATTCAAATACGATTCTAATTCGATCAGCATTTTTCACCGTTGAAGTTAAAAATCTAAAGTACCTACTCAAACTGAATTTAAAATCAAGGGTTGATTTATTAAATTTCTCTGGGAATCGCCTGGAGCATTCTCAAGTGAGTATAGAGCTGAATATGTAAATCAAATTAAAAACTACTATTTAGAGTTTGATCAAGTTAGCATAATTTAGTTAGAGGATTAAAAAGTTCATGATGGAAAGAGGCCTGACGGTATGTCTTTGATTTCTTGGAGTTGGGGAAGGCCGCTGGTATGGGACGCTACTTGTGTAGAAAAGCCGTGGTGCCTTCTCACGTATCGGCAACCTTCAGAACAGCAGGTGCGGCGGCGACAGCAGCGGAAAACTTAAGGGAGTGTACACATTGCGTTTTCTGCAGCGCGTTTTTGAGCTGCGCGTTTGTATCGATACAAACGCGCGTTCGCAACGCGTTTTTTTCCATACAAAAGCGAACCGGGAGGGGGGCTGCGCGTTCGCATCGCGTCCGAATCGCGTTTGTATCGATACATACAAACGCGCTGCAAAAAACGCAATGTGTACACTCCCTAAAAGGGCGGAAATATACATCTATCGGAGATGGGTATTATTTCTGCTTTTTGGTGTGGAGACGTTAGGACCAATAAAGTATGAGGCAAGTAACTGAAGAGCCAATATGTATCTTTAACATGTTATCCTCGAATTTAACATTTAATATATCTAACATCGTATTACTTGATCATAAATCAACGAAAATATCACTAAAAATAAGATAAATCTTCACCATCTTCTAGAGTTGATGTTATTTAGGTTTTGGATTATACCATTGGATGGGTAATTTAATAACTGACATAAATGTACGTATCCTTTTTCGATTGTTTGTTATAGTGATGAGAAATCTAAAAAAAAACTGAATTTTTCGTGTTTCGGAGCGTGCAGCTGTCGTAAGCGCCGCGGCCGAACGCATTCTAAATTCATCTTTATTTTAACAAAGCTAAGTAAATCAAATATTTGAAGTTGCTCTCATCAATGTGCTAATTTTAGGTCGTGTATGCGCATTCAATAATAAGTACCAGCCTCGGTCTCTGGCGTGAACCGCAGTTTAACTTTATACCACCTCTAAAAGTTTTATACATTTAGTTGCATTTTACAAAACCGACGCCCAACCAGTACATAATTTAAATCCAACTTTGTTGACGAAGCAACAACTATGGTTTAATTATTTAATCCAATTACGTCATATTTAACTACGGAATGAAACTCCGTGTCAACGCGACTGGAATATTCAAGGTTTACTGGGAATTAAACTATATTATTGTCGTCAATGATGTCAATTTGTGTATACCGCGAGAATTTTGAACTTTCCATAACTAAGTAATTAGGGTTGTTTTCGCAAACTTTTTGTTGAGGTATTAATCCTCTTTTGACGACTTACATTGTTCGACTGGATCCACACTGGAGCTTGACTATTTAGATTTTAAGCGGATGGATCACCGAAAAGAAAGCTAGGCCCCATACCGTGTTTGTTGCCCTGATTCTTCACGGTGTTGGTCGCGAAAGAACAGGAGTAGAATCACCTAGCTCTTAAGACGTTTCAAAGTTGTCATAACGGTCCTACTGAATAAATTATATTTGATTTTGATTTTGAAACTTTTGGTAAAGGAAAACATCGTGAGGAATTTCGCGGCTTAGTCAGCCCCACACGTATTGACAATGTCTTCCCTGTGGATATGGCCGGTTAAGCTGAGAGGATGGTGTAGGTGCTGGGCAAGCCTACTCCATCTCAACATTGTCCCAGGCACTACAGTGTCCCGTGCACACTCCTGACACTATAAATCATCTAGTAAAGATGTAAAGGCCTAAGTTTTTTTTCGCAAACTGAAAGTATGTATATTTGTTATGCATGAGCTAGTAGCTATCTCTGGTGATGGGTTTTTGAGGCCACCTGAAGACCTTTGTCATGGCTTAAAGCCGGGACTGATCATTTATCGGAGGATAGGTCTACTCGTGGTGTGATAATTACGTCTGAAAATAGGCAATATGCATCAATTTTTTTTATGGTTTTAAACGATAGGTTATATCGTTAAATAACCGTAACAAAAATTCCAGCGCCGAAAAACTAAAATTTTATAACAAAAATAATTTTTAAAATTTATCAACATTTTCATGCACTTGAAACGGACGTGACGTCACAAGTCACCAAAATGACACGCGCTTGTAGGTAGAAAAAAAAACTTTCTGTCGAGTTTGAAGGAGTGTGACGTCACAGCATACGTGACAAATAGCGTTGCGTTTCAAGTCTTATGAAATTCCCACTATATTTTTGCACTTTTTAATTATTAATTTCTAAGCGAAAATGAAATAATATTAAAAAATAATTACACACACATAATTCTAAAGCCATAATGTTCATAGAAAAATACGTTTAACCCGCTTTTGAATCAGACGCATATTGCCTATTGATTTCATACATAATTTTACTATGTATGAATATTAGTATGAGGTAATTGCCAACTCTCCATCATTCACCCTTCCATTGGTGATCACCAGTGATCGGAATTAGGCGGGCTTAAATACCTAAAGTTCAAAGAACAGAGGCAAAAAAGGGGAGACTTCCTTACTACAAGAATTTTATTCTTGTAGTAAGTAAGAATTTTATTGAAAGTTGGCACAATTTTCACAGTGAGTAAGTACATTTAAAATTAATGTTAATAATATTGTGAACTAATTCAAATAATTTTTCTATTTGACCGACGGAAAAAAGTTTTTTATCCTTATAATTTACATTTTAGTTTTTGTTATTAACTTAGGTAAAAAAATTATTCACCTTAATGTTAGATGTTCTTTATTAATGTCCCGGAAACGGAAATAATTGGGTCGAAAAATATTTAGTCCTAAGGCGTCTCCATTTGTCTCTGTTATTTTTCGAACTTTAGGTATTTTAGCCCGCCTCATTCCGATCACTGGTGATCACTCTGATCGTTATAAAACTTTTTCTATCTAGCAAGAACATCAACCTACAATCACTTCGCTATAAACTAAAGAATACATAATAATATTTTGCCCACCACAAAAAGGTATTCTTAAAAGAGAACAGCCATTAGTAGAAACCGTCTGTCCGTCTGTAAGCATTACAAAGTCATTAGGTGCGATCTGAGCCCAGGTCACGTGCGTGACTTTGCTTGTGTATTGCTGCCTTTTTTCGCTTGCAACCCTAATAGAAGAGCTATGAAATAGGCGGGTCTACTCACCTGCCCCCCTAGCCATATTACACTATCTATCGTCGCGATCGCTGTAGAACACTTCAAAATGTATAGGAATTGACGTTTAATGGTAAGCGTCCAAATGTCGGTATACGCTTCGGACGCATCGCACGCAACGGATCGTAGTATTATTTGTATAGAAACTCATATAAGTGCGTCCACCTGTCCGCATCGTACGCATCGCATTACACAGATAATCCGCTTGATGCGATCCGTCCGCTGCGTGCGATGCGGGCCTGTGGACGCTTACCATAAAGGTGATGGGTCACGTGGTCAGAACGTCAATTCCTATAGGTACATTTTGAAGTGTTCTACAGCGATCGCGACGGTAGATAGTGTAATATGGCTAGGGCCCCTGATCTTACCTTTGTCTTCGAAGTCCCTGTGATCTAAAGGTTCGGTATACCAATTTGTATATTGTACATCTAGTTCGGAGTTTACAGAGCGCACCGAACATCGGAAATAACACCTTGCTGCCTGATAGCGCCAACTGCTCGATGGCGAGTGCCCGCTCGCCAAAACCACCGGCTCACTGGTTGGAGCAACGACTGTTGACTGGCTGGAGATGCCACTGCTCACTCGCTAGCCAATTATCTCGCTGGTTAGAGGTCCCTACTCACTGGCTGAGTGGCGACCGCGCCACAACGGCTGATGCGGGGGTGACTCAGCTGAAGTGGTCTGGTGGTTGATTCTTGAGCGGCTGCCTCCATTAAGCCTCACCGCCTTCAAAGACTACGTGACTACGTTCCAAGTTCCAGGTCCTACTTTCACCTGAAAAGGCAGACAGAAGACCCGAGTACGTTAATGAGTATTTCAATGGTATACCTAAGAGTGTATGTCTGTGTGTGCTAAATAAATGTGTATATCTATGTATAGCACAGGATCGTGGTGGATGGCACAAACTTAGGGAGGCCTATACCCAGCAGTAGGTAAAATTGGGCTGTGGATGATGATGATGATGATGTCTACGAATAACCGCTGCCCGCTGGTTTTGTGCCCTCCAACAGACAAGAGAGCAGAGCTCGCGACAGGAATGTGAAGCACGCTCATTACAGAACGGAAGCTAACTGCCAATTTATTGAATTTGTACACGGAACTGCCACGCCATGCAACCCGTTGGCTCTTAGAGTAATCGAAACTCTAAAACTACTTAGAACTAAAAGAGTAAAAAAAAAACCCAATAAAACACAAGTAAAATATCGTCCGACAATGTTTTGATTCCTCCGGAGACTCATCTGGGGAAGTGCCATTTCACAAGTTCCAGTTTCCGGTACCGGCGTTTGTATGCAATTTACGCTGGTTCGTGTGAAAGATGCCGTACATGCCCATACACTTCGCCGCCGACCGGCTATCCGGCAACCAGGATGTATGAAAAGGCACTAAGAGGGAGAGACTCACGGTACGGTCACTTACGTCTCACTGTTAATGAGACGCAATATTTTTACGTGTGTAATTTCAGTGTGTAGGTACAACTCACATTTTGAAAATGAAATAGGTAAATAAATGTTAGATTTAAAATTTAAGAGAAGTAATTTAAAACTGAACAAAATTATGAAGAAAAAGATCTTGGGAAACCAGTATCTTGGTCATTCCGTGTCGAGTAGGAAGGTATATCTTGAGTGACCACTAAAAATAGTAGAATTAAAAAACAAAAATAAAGGAAATAAATAAAGAGTACTAGAAAAACTGGAAACCTATTTAAGCTGACTAAAAAACACCGTCTATAAAAACGAAAAGACGAAAGATACAAAAATCTAAATACGTTATTCCATTCATTCATTTCAACACAAGCAGAAGTTTAAAAAACTTCGTACTTTAAATAAGCTGAAACTTTTCAGTATGTTTATGAGATTTCTCTTTGAAATTATTTCCGCGAGCGACACGCAGCGGCAATATGGAGATTTTAAAATTGAAATTTATATTCCTTTAGGAGCAGTTAAAAATATGTGACCGGCTCGTAGGGGCTTGGTTGTGGTTTCAGCGGAGTATCATAACATTTAAAGTAATATCACACCAATGTATTTTAAATTATATTCTATCTCTTTCAGGAGTGCTCTTATCCCATTAAGTGGGGTCGGCACAACATCTGTGTTCCTATCACTCGTCATCTCAGTTTGTTAGGCCACGCGGACGTCGATTCACTTAATTCCGAGTTTTGTATGCGCGCTACGCTGACCTCTAGTCCAGTGGTTCCTCACCTTTTCAACCTTGTTACCCCTATGACAATTTATGTCAACGAAACAGATTTTACCCCCGTTTCACTTTCAAACCCTCGACCTTTAAAATATTATGTCATCTTAAAATTCCTCTGCTTTTGATTACGAGTAGGTATTTCAGCGACAGCACAATGTTTTCGAGTGTTTATTTGTTAGGTTACTAAAGATTTCGTTTCGTTCAACCCCCCAAAAAAGCTATTTTACCCCCGGAGGGGTAATTAATTACCCCCAGGTTCAGAACCAATGCTCTAGTTCGTCGAGTGGGTAAGGTTGAACGTTTTATTATGTACTTGTCTGTTCTGGCGTTACGCAACCAACGACACGCGTCAAATCTTCCGTTAGATGTGACCCTATAAATGCAAAGAGTAATCCCAAATGTTTAAATCAGTCTATTTAGCACATTATAATTATCTACTGGTCTAAGAACAGTTGTAAAAAAGTTTGAAATAGAAAAGGAGGATTCATTGTCAAAGTAACAGCCTCGAACAGGCAATACTCGTATCCAATATTACAGGAAAACTTAAATATAAAAAGTACAAGAAAATATTTATTGATTTGAAGCAAAATTGCATGTTCAATTACAACTAACCTTGAAACAATATTAGTAATCGCTGCAAGTCAGAACCTAACCTTATTTTTATGCCATATAATATATGATCAAACGAACTTCCAAGTGAAGTTCGATCATTATTATATGAGTTGCTTCATTAGAATATATGAATTTATACACTGTAGTATCCTTATCTACTTGGTAACTCCGCACAATTTTTAAAGATTTTTTAAACAATTACAAAAACGTATTTCCGGTCTACTCCACCCTAGCACGCCATCTTGTCTTTTGCTCATTTTTTAGAGTAGTAATTATCTTGTATATGTTTACAAAACTTTCTATTATATGGGAAAATATATTAAATATTGGTAATATTTAATATTTACTTGTTATTATAAGGGTGGGAGGGTTTCATATATTCTAATGAAGCAACTCATATAATAATGATCGAACTTCACTTGGAAGTTCGTTTGATCATATATTATACCTCGTTGCTTCATTATTCATATATGAATTTATACACTGTAGATGTTAAGAGCCGAAAGTTTTGAAATTAAAGGCATAATTTTAATAATTATGGATTTTAAAGTAATATAACATTTTAGGACATTTTTCCCGTAATGATTACCTACCGTATCAACTTAAATTATTTTGATCACAATAAATCAAACAACAATTAAAGTAGGTAGGCCTATTAAGTTTGTGACAATAAACAGACAGTTTAGGCGAATTCACTTTTGATCAGTATAATTCTGTTAAGACCTGGAAAATTCGTTGGACGAGCTAGTCCAACCGCATCTTGCGCATGTTGTTAGCCGCGTGGTGCGTGTTATGGGCAGTAATACTTATATTCAATACAACTGCTGATAGGCTGCGTTGCAGCCGCTCAATGTGGGCGCTTTTGCGTTAACAGTTTTGTTTATTATTTTGTTTTAGAAATATAGTCTTAGAAAATGTCCAGCTACAGGTCTGGTGCTGGGCATATATTTGTATTCTCCTTAAAACATGACAGAAATAATATTGGTTGATAGAGATCATCGTGAAAACAACATAACATCAGTATTCAGAATCCTTATGCTCGGAGATTACGATGTTTTGCACCCATAATAAGGGAACCCTGTGAGCGATAGAAAGCTAGAGAGATAACGTGTATTTAAATTTTTAATTGATAAGATAAGTTTTTTGTGATTATTATTTCGAGATCATCTAAATAAGATTGAGTGCCAATAAATTGAGGCTCCCAGGTATTTGGGCATTATAGAGTTCAATTTATACCATGCACCTTTATGTAACTGCTTTACACACTGGTCTAATACAATATTATTTCCTATTAGGACTGATAGGTAATTAGGTATAGTTAAGGTAGAATAGAATAGAACGATGAGAATTCAGACTAGGTACCTTATGCATGCGCATACGGTATTAAACTGACATTATACGAAGATGTTAGAAATGTAAACACTGATGTCTTGCAAATGCATCCAGTTGATTTCGTTGCAATTGCAATAGAATGTTCCCACTTTAACTGGGTGAAGTGTTTTATTGCTTAATCGTACTGTCAGAGAGTGATGACAACATTTGTCGATGATTACTTAGTCGATAAACGATATACGCAGAGCTTTGCGACCACCAGAATAAGGTACTTACTTGTGTACCGGATAACGATCGTTAAAATAGAGGTTTTTATTGGTAGTTAATTAGATAACGTCTGAGACTATAGTTTCTGTAAGAGTAGGAACCATGGTTGAGATGGCCAGTAAGGATACACTAGTATTCTTTATGCCTGATCCTTAGTAGTTTTCTTGAGGCTTTTTATGCTAAAAGGAAATGGAGAAAAAGTAAAAATAATTGGCATGTCAAATTAAGGTAAATGTGTCAATGGTTTCTGCGTCAGGGTCTCGTTTCCATGAAATGGGTCTTAGCGTTATCTCGTGACGCGAACAGATCTAAATGTGGTTGCCCAAAATATTGTGAAAACCTCATCGAACAGGGAACACTCAGTGTCCGGATTTATTATTCTGGAGGCGGTATCAACGTGGTTTTGCTGTGTATTCACATATGACGTGAATATCCAAAGGCTGCACTCCTGACACAACTTCTTAAGTGGCCGGAGTAAGTCATTAAGGTGAGGTGTATTGTTTACATCCTCTAAGGTTAACATAAGTGATCGTAGTTGGTGTGTTATCAATACGAAGTAAAACTATAAAGGGCCCAGACTTCAAAACTCTAAGTAGGTACCTACCTAATTTTAAGGTTTGCTTTTTGTGAGGCACTTTTGTACAGACAGCACCCTAACCTGATCAAGGCGTACTTGACCACTGGGCAAGCGGCGATCAAAATGCCTCGTTTGGCGATTTTACGAATATGATGGTAGTTTTATAAACTTTGTGACCACCTGTGCACTCTTAGAACATTAATCAGAGGGAAGACCTAGACTAAAATCTGTATTGTAATTTTTATAAATAAATCCCAAATAAATAAATACAATAAAACTATTTGTAGGATTGTTGAGGTGTTAAGCTATGCTTATCGTAGTTGATGTTAAACTAAATGGTAAGGCATTTATTACCTAAGCAACATTTATAATACAATACTGAATTATTAATTTTTAGTAGGTACCCTGAGATCAAAGTGCCGAACTGGCAAAACAAAATAAGCATCTTTCAGGTCGATGGTGATTAGGTTACACACATTTTGGTAATCCTCTATTTTAAAATGCTTGTTTCGAACTAACTTGTTTAAAGTTTTCAAATTCAATATGAAACGTTTTATCACCGTTAGGTTCAAGAGTGAGAAATATCTGATTCCGCAACAATATCTTGGGAATAAACAAGTCTTTGGGACTTTGCATTATTTTAACTTATTAATGGCCACCTGCATAATTAAGTTTTCAACTTCTGAAAAGTTATTCTGAGGTATTATGGACTGATTTACAGTGGATTGAAATAGTATAGTAGGTAAAGCCTGGTTTTATTTAATTATCGTAAAAAGGGTAAGTCTACCCGCGTGTACTGCTAGTGGTGAATCTGCACCGGGGCACGCGATTTGTGACTGATCTGATTTGATCTGAGCTTCTGCAGCTGTTGCGCTGACGCTGTGTAAGGTAGGCGGACACCTGAGGTCTCCTCGCCGCACCCACCCCCCCCCCTGTTTGACAGATACCGGAGAGGTGACCTGATAAGAAGACCTGTTGCAGGGCACTGAAGCTGTTGTGAGGCTAGCGTTGAGCCAAACAGCGATTCGTTCCGTTTCAATTCACATTAATACCATGTATTGTGTGAGAACGATTTGTAAAAACTGTATGAAATCAGCTAAATCAGACTTTGTATTTATTTATTTAAAACACGAGTTGGGCTTAAAGATTAGACATAGACTTAGTGTTGATAAGTACCTAGTGTGAGTCACATAGCAACTGACACCCATTGCTAAAATGCTTGATATAACACATGTATGGCTCGGTTGATGGCAGTAATGACTGAAACCAGCTGTTGCGATGCCATGAGAGTCTTATCACGATTAGGAACCATGGCTGAAGGAGCCGACAATTGTCTGGTAGTAGACTGTCGACAGTATTCCTTCCGCAATTTATATTAATTTTTCCTCGACATTCCTTGAAGAAGAAGAAGAAGAAGGAAAGCCATGTTTCGATAAGTTATCGAGTAGGTACCTATATTTTTATGATTAGGGGTAGGTATAGGATAAAGGAGGCGTATGCCCAGCATTGGGTCACTGCAAGCTGACAATGATGATGATGATATTTCGTCCTAGTCAGGTGAATCGTCTAGGTGTTATACTAGCCGTGAGATCATCCTGTAGACTGGATACAAACGAATTTTCATTAAGGTAAAGATCATCATTTCATTCCGGTACCTACTGCATCTTGTACGACGTCTAGTTCGGTAGGAATTGACTCGGGAATTGCATAATATGCTTCACCATGATCTCCGTTATCTAGAATTGCAATTTGCAATCTAGATTATGAAGATATGAAATTGAGGGTAGTTGAAGAAATAAAATAAAATAAACCCTTACATTTTGTAAAGTTTATGATTTTGCATAGGATCGTTACATCTGTTTCAGATTGTACGATTTTTATGTTTAGGTCATCGACCCCGATGCTAGTTTGGTACGAATGTAGGTATATGATTCGCAGATGATCGTTACATCTGTTTTAGAATGAACGAATTTTCTGTGAAATGAAATGAAATTAAATCATCTTTGAAGGCTCGCAGTCAATCCAGATGCCAGTTTAGTAACAAAGTAGCTATATGATTTATTTCGCAGAGGATCGTTACATCTGTTGTAGATTGTACGCATTTTCTGCATGGGTCATCTTTGAAGACTCGCAGTCAACCCAGATGCCCGTGTAGTACCAAAGTACTTATATGATTTCATAGAGAATCGTTACATCTGTTTTAGATTGTACGAATTTTCTCTTTAGGCCATCTTTGAAGACTCGCAGTCAACCCAGATGCCAGTTTAGTACTAAAGTACCTACTTATATGATTTCGCAGAGGAGCGTTACATCTGTTTCAGATTGTTCGCATTTTCTGCTTAGGTCATCTTTGAAGACTCGCAGTCAACCCAGATGCCCGTATAGTAACAAAGTACTTAATTATTATGATTTGGCAGAGAATCGTTACATCTCTTTAGATTGTACGAATTTTCTGTTTAGGTCATCTTTGAAGACTCGCAGTCGACCCGGATGCCAGTTTAGTACCAAAGTACCTAGGTATAATGTATGATTTCGCAGGGGATCGTTACATCTGTTTCAGATTGTACGAATTGTCTGCTTAGAAGACTCGCAGTCACTCAGATGTCCGTTTAGTAATGGACTCTGTCAAAGTTATTAACTCACTTTGTAGGAAAAATACGAAGATTTAGTAAACACTTTACTAACCTTTATCATTCGACGACGAATCCATCGGGGATTTTTATTTAATACTTTCACTTTTGTTATTATACTTCACTTTCTTCGATTTTTCTTATTTTATTTTGATTAAATAAAGACTGCGCACTTTGCTTGAAGCGCGCGTGCGAAAGTTACCGCGCACAAAAAAGGAATGAGCAAAAGACAAGATGGCGTGCTAGGGTGGAGTAGACCGGAAATACGTTTTTGTAATTGTTTAAAAAATCTTTAAAAATTGTGCGGAGTTACCAAGTAGATAAGGATACTACAGTGTATAAATTCATATATGAATAATGAAGCAACGAGGTATAATACCAGAATTTAATTCTAAAATTGTCTTTTTGCACCTGTGACTAATTTTTTTCATGAAAATAATAAAAACCGGTCAAGTGCGAGTCGAACTCGTACGCCGAGGGTTCCGTACCTAGCCATGGTGGCAATTAAGCTAGTCCGCTTAATTGTATGAGCGCCCATACAACTCGGAGGACAATTTTAATTGGCGTCAACTATGTATGTATGGGAACATCCTTTAATTTTCAACTTTTTTAACTTTTTGGAATTTTCCCTTTATTTGTGCTGTAAGACCTTGCTTTTTGCCAAATTTCGTTATTCTAGGTCAACGGGAACTCCGAGCCGAACATTGTGGGAGAAACAAAATCATCAAGGCTCCGGTGGCTTGGGCACGTAGTCCGAATGGGTGAAGATCGTGCAGTCAGGAGAGCGTACTCTGGTCGCCCTAACGGCCGAAGACCTGTTGGACGTCCTAGGTACCGATGGATCGACGAGGTTCAAAAAGATCTCAATGAACTCGGGGCCGTCGATTGGACTCAAACGGCGTTGGACAGGGATTCCTGGCGGTCTTTAGTGTCGGAGGCCAAGATCCACTTCGGGTCGTTGCGCCACAGCAGTAAGTAAGTAACGGGAACTACCACTTAGGTTTTCGACCCAAAACCTCTAGGGTACTTCCGGTTGACCTAGAATTGTCAATTTTGGTTACAAGCAAGGTCTTACAGCACAAGTAAAGGAAAAATTCCGAAAAATAAAAAAAGTTGATAATTAAGGTAAGTTTTGGTACTCACAAGTTTTCACGAAAACCTAAATTTGCCTATATCTTTTTATAGTGTTGACTCAGGACCTTGATTTTTATACTCACAATAGGAACTATAAATTTTAGTATATGGTATAAATTTCAACTTGCTAGCTCTACCCGTTCCTGAGATAATCGATGGTGACACACGGACAGACGGACAGACAGACAGACAGACAGACAGACAGACAGACAGACAGACAGACAGACGGACAGACAAGAAAGTGATCTTATAAGGGTTCCTTTTTTACCTTTTAAGGTACGGAACCCTAAAAATTAGTTTGAACTGCGTAAAACATTTTAACCCACAAAGCATTAGACTGAAATTCTGAGTTCATATTTTAACGATGATTTATCACTCAATTAAAACAGCCATGCTTGCTAAGACTCATAACTAAGTGAAGACAATTGTGTCTTGAATAGCATATTTCAGTATTTAAAGAAAATAAATTAAGTTTGTTTAATTACGAGTATGTATGTATGTATGAAAAGAGAGCCGTGTTGGCCGAGGGGTATAGTACCTCGACTTTTGATCCGAAGATCGTGGTTTCGAATCCTGGCCGTGCATCAATGGATTTTCGTTTCGAAAAATTATATGCTCTTTAACACGAGCTCTAAACGGTGAAGGAAAACATCGTGAGGAAACCTGCGGCTTAGTCAGCCCCACACGTATTGACCATGTCTTTTCTGTGGATATGGCCGGTTAAGCTGAGAGGATGTATGTGCTGGGCAAGTCTACTTCATCTCAACATTGTCCCAGGCACTACAGTGTCCAGTTAAGGCAAAGATTGCCTCCCGAAACTGTACAAATCATCTAGTAAAAGATGTAAAGGCCCCAGTTTTTTATGTTAAAATGTAACGGCTTTACCAAACCAGAGCGTCCGCGGTGGCGTGCAAGGTGGCGATCAGTTTTTGTCCAATCAGAGAACGCATCGTGACACCAATTGTCATAATCGGTGTCACGATGCGTCCTCTGATTGGACAACAACTGATCGCCACCTTGCACGCCACCGCGGACGCTCTGGTATGATCAAGGCTTTATAAGTTAAAAAAATCGGTGATTTCTATGTTCGTGTCTTGCGCGCGTTGTTTTTAATTTAATAATAATCGAGCGAGCGAAGCAAGCTAAGATTTCAGTGGCAACTTGGGTGATATGATAAGGCTTTGCATGTTTGTTCGAGCATAACTTTCGAAGCGGTGATCCGATATGCATGAAGTTTGGTAGGTCGATAGTCGTACCTACCTACTTGAGAAATTTGCAGGGAGGCTAAAATGGCCCTTAGCGCAATTCATTTTATGAATCATAATAATGATTCGTATCATGTTTTTTTGTCGCTTTCTGAAAAGATTCAGCTTAATCGGTCTTCTTAGACCCGCTGGTAACTTTAGTTGCCAAATCGGATGATTCATTTGATAGATAGTTTTTTCTTCGCATAGGATAAAGTAGGTATTCATCTTTCAGTATCGTAGTGCCAAAAATAAGTTTAATGTGAGAGATTGCAAATCCATCGCCGTCTATTAAAATATTTATCTTCTTCACGGTGTTTTCTTTTCCATCGCCGTCTATTAAAATATTTATCTTCTTCACGGTGTTTTCTTTCACCAAACGGTGAAAGAAAACACCGTGTACCTACGTAACGGTATGTACATATAAATACATTTTCAGAAACATCAAATTATGTAATACGACCAGCAGAGGCGCGATTCAGACCTTTTCAGAAAACATTCCTAATTTCACCATTTAATGTACCTACATATAAATACATTTTCTGAAACGAAACATCAAATTATGTACCTATACAACCAGCAGAGACACGATTCAGACCTTCTCGGAATACATTCCTAATTCGGAAAATGACGTTTCTTCTCAAAAAAACGTCAACTTTCCGACTGAAATCATCGTATCAGATGTTAATTCAGAAGTCTGAATCAGGGTGCAGGATTCGAACTTACGATACGGATAGAAAGTCAATGCACCATCAAAATACAAAAATACAAAAACACAAAAACATTTATTTTGTTTCAAAAGATACATTGTTTCCATAACATAATTTAAAATAGTTTATACAAGGTAGGTAGATTAAAGCCGCGTATACATTAAGCGCGGCAGCCGCGCGAGCCAATGTTCGACCAGAGTTGACGCTCATTTGCCGCGCGAGCCAATATTTAGATATGAATTTAGTTGGCGCGCGCGGCAGGCGATCCATCACGAACAAACCGCGGCGGATAGTCAGACCAAACTGGTCTGACTATCCGCCGTTTAACTGCAAAATAAATAGGTACTTACCAGAACCAGTATGACAACTTCTAGCTATTCTAGATTTTTCTCTTCTGTAGGACGCCAAAAGCGTAGTCATTTTCTTTTTCAAGTCAGGAATAGGTATATCCATTTTCTTACTGATTTCTACCCACGCATCATACCTTAGCGATTTATTGTGGTATTGGGAGGATTTGCTGTTCCACAAAAGTTCTTTAGCGCCATACAATTGTATTAGTAAACGGCACTTTTCGTTGTCCATTTTTACGTATTCGCCGCGCGAGCCAAATCACCAAAACTAGAACCGTCCCCACTGCGCGCGAGCAAACGACTGAAGCGCGGGGCGATCCGCTCGCTGTCGGTTTTTAGACCGCATCAAAGGATGCGGTCTAAAAACCGACAGCGAGCGGATCGCCCCGCGGCACGTTCGAGCGCGGCAATGTTCGCGTCGCCGCGCGCGGCGGTCCCGTCTACATAGAGCGCGGCCGCCGCGCGCGCCAATGTTCGATGGTTTGCCGCGCTTAGTTTATACGCGGCTTAACTTAGGTTGATAGTAGGTTAAGCTAGTGGATAGTAGGTGGCCGGTTAAGCTGAGAGGATGGTTTAGGTGCTGGGCAAGCCTACTCCATCTCAAACAATGTCCCAGGCACTACAGTGTCCCGTTAAGTGTAGGCAAAGATTGCCTCTTGACACTGTATAAATCTTTTTTTGTCTACTCGTGACCACGGCAACTGTAATGTTGCCGAAACGTCGAGGTAAATAAAATAATTTCATTACGCGATTAAGTCCCGTTAATAATAAATTAAAAACTGTATAAATCATCTACTTAGTAAAGATTTAAAGGCCTAAGTTTTATAGTACCTAGGTATTTAATGAAATGATGTAGGTACGGTCACTAGCCCCCACACTAATCCCAGTCGACCAACACGGCTTTATTTTTCCGATCACGATAAAACGTATATTTTTTCAAACAAAAATCCTTCAATCAATCAATCTCACCACGTAACAGGATCAGCCTAAGTAAATATCACGTGCTTCTATCGGAGGGTGAAAAACTATTTCACGGAAAACCCTACGCCCATATTAAAATGGAAGAGTCTAGTGAGTGACAGTTCCATTCTAACCCTTGTTTATGGTATGGAGTTACATTCTCCGATACGATTTCAAAACAAAAGATCCAACGATATTGAGTATGTACAGTAGAGTTCAATGTGCAATGACAATAATCATCCATCAATAATATTAGCCACCCCATCAGGAATCTTCTGCGCTTCTGGTCAATGTGGTTGCTAAACTCTTTTTTTCTGATGTCAGTGACAACAATAATAATTTTGTAACACGAATAAATGATGAATGTTAACCTGATTTGTAAGAGGTTGAATAAATCACCAACGGTTCTTGTCGGTGATTTGATAGAAACCAAATTGACGACTGTCCATCGTCATTGGGATTTTATAACGTGGTTGGTGGTGATTGAGTACCTAATTCAATTTACATATTTATTATGATTATGACAAACAAGAATCAAAGGAGTGTCGGGCGACCGGTGGCGAGGTGGGTCGATGACATAGTTCACGTCGCAGGGCGTCAATGGATGCGACTGGCACAGGATCGTGGTGGATGGCACAAACTTAGGGAGGCCTATATCCAGCAGTGGGTCAAATCGGGCTGTGGATTATGATTATGATGACAAATGAATTGCTTAGCCACTATTTGAGGCCCCCGGTTAATGTCATGTTCAGAGGTCGTACTGCCAAGTCTTAGAGCAATGTCAAAGTAAGATTACTTTGGTCCGTACTTAGATAAGACTGAAGTAAGACTGACGCAGGCATAACTCCATCCTAAATCAGGCCTAAATCAAACTTGTTTTAATCCTGCCTTAGGACCAAAACAATCTTAACGCAGGGATGTTTTGGTGACATGACATCGCCTAGATGCAGGACTGCGCATGTCCTGCTCGATGCCATCGAGCATGATATGCGCAGAGAGAGCATCGAGAGAGTGTAATGCGCATGTCCTGCTGCAATCCTGCGTTAAAACCAAGGCAGGAATAAAATAAGATTGTTTTCTGACCAAAACAATGACAAAACAAGCCTGAGGCAGGAATGGTTTTCACCTTGTTTTGACATTGCTCTAAGAGCTCATGGTATGGCTACAGAATTGTATTCCGAGTATAAAGGAGTAGTTAAAAAGCAAAAGACGGAGCCGCTAATATTGTTTAGCTATAATCGTGTCGTACCCCGTGAAGAGTCTCCCAAAGGCTACGGTTTTTATTTGCTCAGTAAATTGAGAAGGTTAAGAGTTCGTTTGTTAAATTGAACAGATGACAGGGTCTTTGTCGGAATTAAGGCTGTGCGGATAGGAAGTGAAACTGCAAATACAGGGAAAGTGAGATGCGGTTCTAGGTTTTAATCCAGTAAAAATAGTAGTAAGGTCATAGCTGACCAGTCGTCCCAGTAAGGCTGGTTTTACTATCACGCGTACCGTCAGCGCTGATAGGCGAGTGATCTTTATAACAATGAAATAAGGATTCTGATTGTTTAGCAGAAATGGCTACGCTGATTGCTCTCGTCAGTGCTGGACAATCAGTATCCTTATTTCATTGTAATAAAGATCACTCGCCTATCAGCGCTGACGGTGAGCGTGAGACTAAAATCGGCCTTACCACTTTCTATGGACCAACACTCACTACATCACTTCGTAACGTCACTGTCACTGGATCGCCGCATTGCAATCCAAAAGTGAAGGAACAAGTGAACAAGACAAGTCTAGACGTTTGTCAACTCTATGCAAACCTAAGCAAACGATGCGTTTGTGTTTATTCGGTGAGCTAGGCGAGCGACACCGAGCGATGTTTAGGCAAGGCAAAGTACTATCTGCACGTTAGCCTTCGCTCGCGTTGGCCTAGGCTCGCCAAACATGTATAAGCAGCATAACAAGTTCACAGTAAGATACAAATCTCACTTCAATAGATAGTTGTAACTTTGACTATTCAGGTCAGGTCGAAGTGATAAGGGTATAACTTTCTTACCACGAAACGTGAACTTCTCCTAAAGGTACATTTAGGCGAATTTAATGTAGATAGTATTTAATGTGGTTAGTTATTGAGACTGAAGTTTCATAGAGCATGCGTAATAGCCTCTGAAGGCCTATCAAAGTTGTGTAATTTGTGAATCAAAATTCAAAGTAAAATTATAAACTAGCCGCCAACTTGGAAGTTGAAGTTACCCTTAACTTTTTAACCGACTGCGGCGAAGCCTATAAGAAGGGTTATGTGTTTGACCTGTATGTGTATTCATGTCCGTTCCTATGTCCGCTAGCTAATTAACGGCTCAACCGATTTTGATAAATGATACGTCATTAGATTCGTCGTGATGGCCGCTGCTCTTACATAAGTACTCAATATTATGTAGGTACACATTTAGCGAGTATGTTTTTGACAATTTCATGTAAGAGAAAAGGGATGGCAACAGATGTAGCAGCCTATAATTAATGTTTATCCTATATGTCATAATAGTCATAATACACTCATTATGAATAACAAAGTTAGTTTAAAAATATTACAAAGTAGACACCTACCTTGTTTATTTTAATTAAAAAAATTAATCTGTAGTTTTATGTATGCAACTGTTGCACAGACATTTAAATTGCAGACATTTTCACTCTAATTGAATTCCTTGAATGCTTAGCGATGGCACAAAGTAGATGCGATGAAAAAAACTCTTTGTTCTCGATGTAGATACCAAGAAAAGAAAAGAAAAGATTTTTTTACTTTGTAACACACAAGGCAATTTGCTAATGCAGACAGTGAATTGGATAAGTGTGTGGAAAATTATATTCTCATTGCAATTTTAGTTCCTACCATAATTAATTCTGAAAAATTAGTTTAGTTAGAGTATGAGCTAATGGGATCCATTTAAGTAATATTTTTTTATTGTAAAATGAGGTTTAAGGTTATAGCTGACCAGTCGCCTCCGCACCCGAACCTCACCGTACCACCTCGGTATTTTTTTCTGTTCCTGGCCACGAAAATGATTAATTTAATGATGCAGTTTTATTTTTTATCAAAATCGGTTACGAAACTCCTTTGAGTGTTTTTCGCTATCGCTAATAATCGCTAAGTTTCAGATTTGGCCCTAGAGGCACTTTTGAAAAACTCACCCTGTATAACTCGGTTCTGACTGAGTGTAGATAAATAATAAATAAATAAATAAATAATGCTGGACGTTTCACACAGCATCATGTAGCCCCAAGCTAAGCAGAGCTTGTGTTATGGGAACCACATAACTGATATACTACTTCAATACATTTTTTTTTGTAAATACATACTTAATATACATAGAAAACACCCAGACCCGAGACAAATATATACTAGATGTATACTTTTATCACAAATATTGTTTTTTATGCTTCTAAGAGTTTATATTTTGATGTTTGGTTGATGGCCGCGCGATATAAAAAGGCACGACTTTCCGGCATAAGCTTTTGGAGTGACTTTTTTTTTTAAACGAAAATAGGTTCGCGTTTGACCACACTCTGCCTGATGTAAAGCAACAGTGCGGTCTAAGATGGAGCACGCTTACCTAGAAGGAACCTATTGACTCTCGATTTGAAAACACCCAAATTATACTTTTCTGGAAATACAGACCCCGGCAAGGAGTTCCACATTTTCGCCGTGCGTATAAAAAATGTAGATTCAAAGCGCTTAGTACGACCACTGGGAATATCAACCATGTACAAATGGCGCCTTTCCGGGTGTCTGGAAGTCCGATGGAAGAAGGACTTAACTGTGAATGAATGACCACAGTAGGTATACCAGTGTGCTCAGAGGCGTATTTTAAGATTCAGCGCCCTAGGCCAGTAAGGTTTGCCGCCCCCTGCAAATATTTGTCTCGGGCTTGAAACTTGGTTTGCACTCTGCTCGCAAAATAGTCATGAAGCTTAATAAGCGAGCGAAGCGAGCCGATTTTTTCTACGACAACAACAGACACTTGATTTTGCTTACGGTTCTCAAAGAAAAGGTTGGCTGGTTGTAGGCTCCTATTCTATATGCGAGCGAAGCGAGCCGAATTTTTTTATGACAAATGCAACATGTGACACTTGATTTTGCTTCCGGTTCTCAAAGAAAAGGTTGGCTGCTTGTCGGTCCCTATTCTATATGCGAGCAAAGCGAGCCGAATTTTTTTATGACAAATGTAAGTGACACTTGATTTTGCTTACGGTTCTCAAAGAAAAGGTTGGCTGCTTGCCGGTTCCTATTCTATATGCGAGCGAAGCGAGCCGAATTTTTTTTATGACAAATTCAATATTTGACGCTTGATTTTGCTTACGGTTCTCAAAGAAAAGGTTGGCTGCTTGTCGGTTCCTATTCTATATGCGAGCGAAGCGAGCTGGATTTTTTTTTATGAAAAATGCAACATTTGACACTTGAGTTTGCTTACGGTACTCAAAGAAAAGGTTGGCTGCTTGTTGGTCCCTATTCTATACGCGAGCGAAGCGAGCCGAATTTTTTTATGACAAATTCAATATTTGACACTTGATTTTGCTTACGGTTCTCAAAGAAAAGGTTGGCTGCTTGTCGGTTCCTATTCTATATGCGAGCGAAGCGAGCCGGATTTTTTTATGACAAATGTGACACTTGATTTTGCTTACGGTTCTCAAAGAAAAGGTTGGCTGCTTGTCGGTTCCTATTCTATATGCGAGCGAAGCGAGCCGAATTTTTTTATGACAAATTCAATATTTGACACTTGATTTTGCCTACGGTTCTCAAAGAAAAGGTTGGCTGCTTGTCGGTTCCTATTCTATACGCAAGCGAAACGAGCCGAATTTTTTAATGACAAATGTAACATGTGACACTTAATTTTGCTTACGGTTCTCAAAGAAAAGGTTGGCTGCTTGTCGCTTCCTCGGTTCCTATTCTATATGCGAGCGAAGCGAGCCGAATTTTTTTATGACAAATGCAACATGTGACACAAGAAATGTTTTCCTAAAATCTTCTCGAGGATTTATTCCCAGAATACCAATTTATTGTAACGAATTATCCCTTCGAGCTTAAAAGAAATCCTACGTTTCCTGTCAAATGAAAATCTCTGAAAATGGCCAGTCAGTGAAACGATAGTCTTGATGTCTAAAACTTTACAACTAAATAAATTTTAGTTTTTGTTCCTCGCTCTTAACCAAATAAGTTTTAGCTTTTGTTAATTAGGTACCTAGGCTTTTTTTTAATTTCTTCGGGCATATAAGGATAAAAAGAAAGGCGCATGAAACTGAAAGCGCGGGGCGGCGCAAGCCGCCCCTCGCTCCGAGTCAAATAATTTTAGCTTTTGTTAGTTAGGTAGACTTTTTTTACTTTCTTCAGGCATATAAGGACAAAAAGAAAGGCGCATGAAACTGAAAGCACGGGGCGGCGCAAGCCCCCCTCTCTCTCAACCAAATAAGTTTTACCTATTATTTAGTTCGGTAGGCTTTTTTTTAAATTTCTTATGGCATGTAAGGACAAAAAGAAAGGCTCATGAAGCTGAGAGCGAGAGGCGGCGCAAGCCGCCCCTCGCCAACCAAATTTTAGTTTTTGTTAATCAGGTAAGATTTTTTTAAAATTTCTTTTGGCATTATAAGGCCAAAAAGAAAGGCGCAAGCTGAGAGGCTGAGGGGCGGCTTGCGCCGCCCCTCGTAGCCTGCCGCCCCGGGCCATGGCCCTCTTGGCCTAAGGGTAAATACGCCCCTGAGTGTGCTGCGGCACACCCTTTGCGGAACACTGAAGTCTACGTCTGTACAGCAGTAGTCTAATAAACGTCATAACTTCTAAGCTACCTTATTTATAATGCAAGCCACTAAAAGGATAACATTTTGCATAATTGTTTTCACAATACAGTTAGTGCTAATAAAACTTTTTAATTTGCAATTTGCTCTAATTACTGGGAAATTCAATTTTATTTGTTTAACCTGACGTTCTAAATTAGGTTGATTTGCATGAACATTTAAATACTTTCCGTAGTTTTGGTAGGTGTAGGCAGCATTGTTCAAACTGAATATTGGGAAGGCTTATAAAAACATGGTTACATTATATATTTTTTTCAACAAAATTATGAGATTTACGTTCTCAAAAACATGAACGTTATTTTGAAAATTTAAAAAGAGGAATTAGAATTTATCTATGCGATGTTGTAATTATTATACAAGTGGCTAAATAAAAAAACCGACTTCAATGTTCGAGCTGAGTAATTTTCTGCACTTTCGAGGTGCATTTCTGTTCATAACTCCGAAGATCCTTGACAAATCCTCACCAAATTTTTGTGGCACCAATCGGAAAGTATACCCTTTCAAACAAAAAAAAATATTGCTCAAATCGGTCCAGGCGTCTTGGAGTAGTCAGTGCACATACAAAAAAAAAGCAGAAAAAAATACATTTTGAGGAATTGAAAACCTCCTCCATTCAATAGATTTTTAGACGCGATACACAAATAACCAATTAACTTCCTGATCTACACCCATGTATTTAGAGTTCAAAACCATCCTTTTTGTTGTAGGGACAAGATTTGTAAACAAAGAACGATTATCTGGTTAACCAACATGGAAGACCCCATTAGTGCAAGCAAACATTTGTGATATCAAAGTGTCTGTAAACGATACTGAGAGGGCGAAATACTCTTCCATAAACTAGCTACTAGTTGTGGGTTCACTCGTTTGGTCAAATACAATCTAAGTGCTTATACCAAAATTTACCATTAAATGAAAGAGCTATTTATTGTTCTACAATTCTGTATCAAAATAAATTTTGATTTCACTTGCGAAATAGCAAAAAAACATTAAAAGTTTGGTTTTTTGGCTCTCCTGAAAAGTGCCGAATTTGAGTTGTGTCCTTTTTGACTAAAGGCACTGATATATTAAGCGGAAAAGTTTGTTTGTTTGTTTGAAAGCGCTAGTCTCAGGAAGTGCCAGTCGGATTTGAAAACTTCTTTCTGCATTTGATAGCTAAACTCTTGAGGAAGGTTATAGACTAGTTTTTACCATCATCATCATCATCATCACTATATGCCATCCTACGAGGGCGGTGCTAGTAGCCCGTATCAGGTAAGTGAGGTTTTCTTTTAAAGATTTTGAAATTGGTTCAAAAATTCCTACATCCAAAGTAACAAAACACTTCCTTTATCATCAGAATATATAAAAGGCTTTCGTTACTGACTGACTGACATATCAACGCACAGCCTAAACTATAAGTCCTAGAAGCATGTAATTTGCAGGGTGCGTTCCTCTTATAATGTAGAGGTGCACTAAGAAAGGAATTTTGAAAATTCGACCTCTAAGGGGATGAAAAGGGCTAAAAATGTTTGTAGGAAAAATCTTATTCTTTGAACATAGAAACTTGAAACTTAGCAGTTATGTTCTTCAAAACATTTAAAAAAAGTTAGTGAAAAAATTTTTTTTCAAACTACCCTCAAAACGGGGTGAAAGGAATGTTAAAGTTTGTATGGGAACTCTTTAACGGTTAGTTTAATTTGCTTGAAACTCGGTACAAATATATTTCAGGACAAATAAAAAATATCTGTAAAAAAAATTATTCCAAATTATGCTTCAGAGGGAGTGCCAGAGGGTGTTCAAGTTGGTAATGGAACTTCTTAACGGGTGGTTCGATTTGCTTCAAACTTTGTATGTGTACTTATAAAAAGGTAAAAAACATCCCTAAGAAAGTACTTTTCAAAATTTTACCCCTAACGGGAAGAAAATGGTTAAAAATGGGTGAATAAAAATACGTATCATCAAGCATTAAACGTGAAAAAAATTGGATTTCGAAATGAGGAAGCTCGCTTCGTTTGTTTAAATCGAAGCTCGCTTCACTCGCTTGGCTTGAAGCTGACTTCGCTTGCATATTAGCTTCATAATCCTACCAATAATAAATAAATTGCGAGAAAAGTGGATTATGTCTGACAACAGAATAGGAACCGACAAGCACCCAGCTGTTTCTTAGAGCACCGTTAGCAAAATCAAGTACCAAATGTTGCATTTGTCTAAAAAAATTCCACTCGCTTCGCGAGCAGGGGAAGCTCGCTTCGCTCGCATATTAGCTTAATGAGTAGTTTACTGTTAGGAGCCGACAACCATCCATCTTTTTCTTAGAGCACCGTTAACAAAATCAAGTGACAATGTCATGTTGCATTTGTCTAAAAAATTTCCGCTCGCTTCGCGAGCAGGGGAAGCTCGCTTCGCTCGCTTAAGTAGATGCTCGCTTCGCTCGCATATTAGTTTCATGAGTAATTTGCTGTTAGGAACCGACAACCATCCATCTTTTTCTTAGAGCACCGTTAGCAAAATCAAGTGACACATGTCATGTTGCTCTAAAAAATTTCAGCAGGAAAGCTCACTTCGCTCGCTCAAGTCGGTGCTCGCTTCGCTCGCATATTAGCTTCATGAGTATTTTGCGTGCAAAGTAATTTACTGTTAGGAACTGATAAGCACCCAGCTTTTTCTTAGAGCACCGTTAGCAAAATCAAGTACCTATCAAATGTTGCATTTGTCTAAAAAAATTCCGCTCGCTTCGCTCGCATATTAGCTTCATGAGTAACTTGCTGTTAGGAATCGACAACCATCCATCTTTTTCTTAGAGCACCGTTAGCAAAATCAAGTGACATAATATGTCATGTTGGTCTTAAAAAATTCAGCAAGAAAGCTCGCTTCGCTCGCTCAAGTCAATGCTCGCGTCGCTCGCATATTAGCTTCATGAGTATTTTGCGTGCAAAGTAATTTACTGTTAGGAACTGATAAGCGCCCAGCTTTTTCTTAGAGCACCGTTAGCAAAATCAAGTACCTATCAAATGTTGCATTTGTCTAAAAAATGCTCGCTTAAGTGGATGCTCGCTTCGCTCGCATATTAGCTTCACAGTAATTTGCTGTTATGAACCGACAACCATCCATCTTTTTCTTAGAGCACCGTTAGCGAAATCAAGTGACACATGTCATGTTGCTCTAAAAAATTTCCGCTCGCTTCGCTCGCATATTAGCTTAATGAGTAGTTTACTGTTAGGAACCGGCAACCATCCATCTTTTTCTTAGAGCACCGTTAACAAAATCAAGTGACAATGTCATGTTGCATTTGTCTAAAAAATTTCCGCTCGCTTCGCGAGCAGGGGAAGCTCGCTTCGCTCGCTTAAGTGGATGCTCGCTTCGCTCGCATATTAGCTTCATAGTAATTTGCTGTTATGAACCGACAACCATCCATCTTTTTCTTAGAGCACCGTTAGCGAAATCAAGTGACACATGTCATGTTGCTCTAAAAAATTTCAGCAGGAAAGCTCACTTCGCTCGCTCAAGTCGGTGCTCGCTTCGCTCGCATATTAGCTTCATGAGTATTTTGCGTGCAAAGTAATTTACTGTTAGGAACTGATAAGCACCCAGCTTTTTCTTAGAGCACCGTTGGCAAAATCAAGTACATATCAAATGTTGCATTTGTCTAAAAAATTTCCGCTCACTTCGGGAGCAGGGGAAGCTCGCTTCGCTCGCTTAAGTGGATGCTCGCTTCGCTCGCATATTAGCTTCATGAGTAATTTGCTGTTAGGAACCGACAACCATCCATCTTTTTCTTAGAGCACCGTTAGCGAAATCAAGTGACACAATGTGTCACTTGATTGCGGAAATTTTTTAGAGCAACGTGATATGTCATGTCACGTTGCTCTAAAAAATTTCCGCTCGCTTCGCGAGCAGGGAAGCTCGCTTCGCTCGCTCAAGTCAGTGCTCGCGTCGCTCGCATATTAGCTTCATGAGTACTTTGCGAGTAAAGTAATTTACTGTTAGGAACCGACAAGCACCCAACTTTTTCTTAGAGCACCGTTAACAAAATCAAGTGTCACATGTTGCATTTGTCTAAAAAAGCTCGCTCCGCTTGCTTAACTCGATGCTTCGCTTGCATAGGCTCAGGGCCAGACTTAACAGCTAGCTGGAATAGATTTAAGACAGTATTTTTATTCACACGTGCAATTTTATGTAGCTTGCTCCAGGGTGAGCTCCTCCAGTAGCTTGGTGATACTTGCTCCAGAAAAAAATGACCCGAAACGTGGTCTGGAAAAGTTCTTTAATAGAACCTATTTTAAAATTTCAAAAGAACTTGCCGACTCGATAATTTCCCTTTTTTTTGGAAGTCGGTTAAAAATTACCCGAACGCGTATGAAGTCGCGGGTAACAGCTAGTTATCCATATTATTAATAGTAACGTTTGAGATAGGTAATACTATGTTTTTTTTATTTAAGAAATCCAAATTGTGTAAAAAACATACTTAGAATCAAGCCTCTTTCCCACAGGGGTAGGCAGACACCACGAATTGCTACTTGCTACGATCCTCACACACCTCTTTCGCCTCATTCACTCTCTTATACTAGTAGTTCGCCCCGAACTGAGATCTCGCGCACCGTAGATGGCTTACATTTGGACTTTCTTCTGACTACCCCTATAATTTCAAGTGCTACTACTACCGAGTATGCCTATTGCGCTAGCTCTTCATGGTAAAAAATACTAGCATGCATGCAATACAATAATGTCGTGTCTAATTTTTCATTTACTTATTTCATATTTATGAATTCTCGTCGTATTTCTAAAGTATACGTCCTAGAATGAAAATAATAACTATTTTGGAATGTACAAAATAAGACCTTTCATTTGACACCCCACTCAATATATTTGTTTATTTAACTTTTTTTACCCCAATTATTTTCATTCTTTATCAAAAAAATTTTTATCATGAAAATAAATCAAGTAGCGTCTAAAATCATTGCAAACCAAACCGCAACGATGCCACTCTCTTTTTAAGACCGACCAGTCAATGAGCTACGAAGACATCGAAACTCTATGAAACGGGAGCTCTTGCAGCTCTGGTTTCGTAGTTTTTGTTCTTTGGTCGTATTTCAAAAACTATACATCCTAGATTAAAAATAAAAACCATTTTGGAATGTACAAAATAAGCCCTTTCGTATGACACCCCACTCAATATATTTGGGTAACTTTGAAAAAAATTTACCCCCTTGGGAACCCCATATCTTTACAACCCCTTCATCGATTACGCTCATACGCTCCACAGCAAATTTCCATAGCACTACCTATTGATCTATCAAGTTTCATACAGATTGGATTAGCGGTTCGATAGTTATGCGAGAACATAAAAATGAAACATACAAACATACAAACATACAAAGCAAAATCGCCTAACTTGCCACTAAGATCTTCGCTCGCTTCGCTCGCTCGATCGATAAAAATCAAAGGAAAATTTAAAAAAAACGAAACCTCAACAAATGCATCACTGACCAGCGGGCTTAAAAAGGTCGCTTTTGCAGAATTGCATTAAAGGAATTGAACTATTGCCATTTCTTTTCATTGACTGAAGTGAAAAGAGACGGCATTATTAATCATTTCAAATTGTGATTCAGCTTTAGCGACC
Source organism: Camptogramma bilineatum (assembly GCA_958496255.1). Lineage (NCBI taxonomy): Eukaryota > Metazoa > Arthropoda > Insecta > Lepidoptera > Geometridae > Camptogramma > Camptogramma bilineatum. Next base: position 4,838,880 of record OY292473.1, on the reverse strand, counting down.
TTTTTTAGGTCCGCTGATCCAGATATAGCTAAGAACCATCCATCTTCTTCATCATCTTCATCTTCTCTCGTAGTCTATCGGTAGTAGCAAAAGTCGTTCGTTTGAACCCAAGCCGCGCAATATTTGTTTACTTACTTACTTACTTACTCCATTGGCTCAGGGACCCAAAGTGAGTCTTGGCCTCCGAAACGAGAATTCTCCACTTCCTTCTGTCCATGGCTGCCTCCAGCCAGTTGTCTGCTCCGAGGTCGCGCAGGTCCGGTTCTACTCTGTCGCTCCAGCGATACTTGGGACGACCGATCGGTCGACGGCCGTCCCAGGTATGCCCTCTTCACGCTGCGATCTTCACCCATTCGCAGTAAATGGCCGATATTTGTTTCCGAGGAATAAATTTTCTGTGGATATAACTGAATGAATGTTTTAATTAAATTGTACTAGATGTTATCTACCTAACAAAGCACAAGGAATAAAACAGAGTTTTTTTAACCAAATAACGAAATCCAAAATATTTAAAACACATATGAATATTGTATAGCACCACCTATGAATATGGATGTCATATAATTTGTTTCAACATAATTTGTTTTACATCAAAAGGCTACCTATTCATCTTTTTCCTTTATGGTGAGGTTATACCAAAATCTCTTTTAAACGTGCAAATCTTTTAATTTGTGTTCAGAAAAATAAAATAAATAGTACCTAGGTATTTTTTGAAAATTCCAACATATCTAGTACTCCTCCACCAATCTATGCCAAACAAGTTTCTTCAAGATTTTCACGCTAAAGCCACCCAACCACCCACTTTCCACAGCCTGGCCTTCCTATGCCAGGCTAGTCAGGGCAAATCCGGGAGCAGCACCAGCGCGAAATCAAAAAAACTTGATGGTCTTCGACACGTGTTTCACCCCACGTGTACACGTGTATAGATTGGCGGAGGAGTACTAGATATTTTGGAAATTTCAAAAAATCTGAAGATGGACTTCCGCAAAGTCACGCCTTAACTAACTAAGTAGGTACTTAGGTATTTTTATTGAGGGATTTGAGTGATTCAATTTATGAGTGATGTCATTAAGTTCCTTAAGTCATATCAAGTAACGGTCATGCGAATAAAATAATGATGTATTTTAACATCTAAAGCCGCGTTTCCACTAGGCAACATTTGGCGACATGTTGCACAACATGTTGCAAGTTAGCGCGGAACTTTTGTAAAACAACGTTGTCTGTCTACGCATCTTCTACTAGAGTCGGCGTCAGCACTCAAGTCCTACGGCAAAAGCGGGAACTAATTGTTTTTTTTACTTTAATATGCTCTTTTAGTCACGATCGTTCAGTTGTTCTGGTGTGTAGAATTAAAGAACATACAAAATTGCATAAATATTATTGTTCAAGCCTTATTTGGACAATTAGTAACTTTTTACCTAACTTAGTTCTGCGATAGCAGCGCTGCGTCCATCGGACTTCAGTGCTGACGCCAACACTATGTCATGTTGCGCGCTGTTGTACAACGTTGCCGTACATGTTGAGCGACAGGTGTTGCGCGCCAAATGTTGCCTAGTGGATACGAGGCTGTAACAGAGTTTTTATCGTGCCAGCAAAGTTTGGTAATTTCAATAGATAGAAGAGCTAGATAATGAGAAACTTTGATTACATTCCATATCCATTGACAAGTTCTGGAGCTGATTAACTTTCTTTAAGGAAAAAGGCAGAAAAGTTTGGATTTATTTTCAAATCTCTGAATAAATTTTTGTTCAAGAGATTAATTGTAATTTTTGATTTCCATGGGACCGTATAGTCACTAAAAAAGCTAAGGTTAGAGTTCGCTCAAGAAAGGTATGCAAGTAAACTAAGACAAGGTTTACACGGCATTGTACTGCACTTTTTCTGCAGTATGAATCTTATCGAATAAGTAGTGGCATACATTGAGTTTAGAACCGTTCACACCTCGGGGCGTCGCATCGGTCGGTCGCTTGTACTGCAAAAAAACGTTTATGATTCTTTGCATTGCGGCTGCGGCTATTCGTTTCTTTTTAGAACCCGGTTCATTAAAGAAAGGAATTCAAAATGGCGGCGCTTATCATGTCCTCTCGCTCCGTAAGTATAGACGGAACTAGTGTGCAAGCGAGAGAACATGATAAGCGCCTCGTTCAATTAGATTATTTTCTTTAATGAACCGAGTTATCTATACTATTATAATAAAGCGGAAGAGTTTGTTTGTTTGTTTGAACGCGCTAATCTCTGAAAGTACCAGTCGGATTTGAAAAATTATTTCGGTATTGGATAGCTAATTTATTGAGGAAGGCTATAGGCTATTTTTCATCATCATCATCATCATCAGCACCATAAACCATCACTACGGGGGCAACGCCGCGAGGGCGCTGCTAGTAATCTATCTATACTATTATAATAAAGCGGAAGAGTTTGTTTGTTTGTTTGTTTGTTTGTTTGTTTGTTTGTTTGAACGCGCTAATCTCTGAAAGTACCAGTCGGATTTGAAAAATTCTTTCTGTATTGGATAGCTAATTTATTGAGGAAGGCTATAGGCTATTCAACATCACGAAAAGACCCTCAGAAGCCATGCAAAATGAAAGAAAGCCTGAATCGTGCTGACGAAAACATGCGGTTAACAGATGATCACAGAAAACTATCACCATAGAATATAACAAGCGGAGACGATCTCCATCTCCATACAAAAGAAAGCGTAAACCGGTTATTTTTGTATGGAGCTGACAATCTGATGTGTTCTATGGTTGACAAAATTATGTTTTTTTTTTTTTCTTCTTTATTTTAGCTTCGCAAAAATTATGTTCTCTTCATATTCTTCTGATTCATGTTTTTTCTAAATGACAATATACAATATTTGACACTGACATTTCGAAAGAATTGATACATTCAGAAATCAGCAAGGAATTTATAAACTAAAGTAGGTAACTGGAAGGTTCACTGATACAGAAAACGCGTTCCGCTTGAGACATAAAACTTGGGCGGTGTGTCTCTTTCTAAAGGGTGACCATAATTTATGAACTAAACATCCCTAGACCTTTTACATCATTTTCTGATTTACGTGATAGCTTTCATTTGAACTGAGAACGGGGAGTCTAGGACGAGTAGTTTCTGAGATATGGCGGTTTGAAGTTTGACAGCTGTCACTTTAAAGATTCAAGATTTCAGATGGAATGGAACTTTTTAGTGATAATTATGGGTATCAATGAAAGAGCTTGATGAGTGAAACACAATGCTGTTATGATGATGGAGTCAGGACCTTCATGGAACTTTTTGGTGATATGGGTATGGGTTTTCTCTCTTCAATGCTTCCCTGATTCTCACCTTCCATGCTTCTCTGCTTCCCTTTATACATGCTTCTCTCCATTTATGCTTAAAGCAATACGAAGTTTGCCGGGTCAGCTAGTAACAAATAAAACTATATTGTGTGAACAGCCCGTAAGTGGAACGCGTGGAAAAATGAAACAAAAGCATCACTTCATTTTCCTAGCTCCACTCAATGGAACTTTTTCATTGGTGGATTTTTTACCGATCTCCGCATATCGCTAGTACCCCTACACTTATTTTATACGTGATAAAGAATTTCATTATACGAATTTAAACACAAATAAGGTTTCATGTTAATGATGGGTATTTCACGGGACATAGTTCATACGATTGTCTCCAAAAAATCAATAATCAATGGTTAAGCTCGCGTTTCAGCGGTATCGCAAATCATCTGCTTAAAAACCGAAACTCAAAGGTGAACGCATACCTATTGGAGCCGAACGCACCGAGCGAATCGACCGAAACGAATTTTAGCATTATCAATATACATACACACAATAGCACACATGCCTGTCAGATTTGAACGGTTCGGACGAATTGACGCGGACAGATGTGTGAGGTTTTATACGATTTCATAGAAATAATTCTAAAATTCATTTCGGTCGATTCGTTCGACGCGTTTGGCGCGGATAGGTGTGCGTTCACTTTAAAAGTAACACTGAATTTCGCACACTTGCGTACGCCACCTAAGAATAGTACAAAATTCAAAAGTACTTCCCAACCTCCCTATATCACCACAAAGTGGGCTCATGACCCTGAAACTACTACCTAATTATTTAACCTGGACCTTTTTGGCTACCAAAAGATTTAAGAAGTCAATAAAGCCTGTGTTTTACACCGAAACGGTGCTATAGACCACTAAACCATTGAAATAGCTTCATTCGTCTTCTTAAGGGTTAAATTGGGAACTGGCTGAATGGGAAAAAAATGGGGTTAAAACGGATCTTGGCTCGAGTGAGTATTTATGGAAACGAGACGAATATACGACGTTGCAGTTCTTTTAGACCGATTAGGCTTAGCATAGTTGGATGTTTGCAAAACTCTGTGGCCTCTATTAATAAACTCCGCTCAACTTCTGTCAAAGTTACACCACGGATTTAACTATTGCCATCCTGTTTTGTTAGACAGTGACAAATAAGGATGGCAATAGTTAAATCCGTGGTGCAACTTAGACACAAGTTGAGCCGAGTTTATTAATAGGGGCCATATAGAGTTTTTATTTTTTACTTCCAAAGTAAGCTGGGGAAATTTGTAGGTGGGAATTTCTCTCTCAATTTCTGTTTTATTCTCTAAAATTTGAAATTATACTTTTGTGACACAAACACAAAGGCTCCTAGCATCCCAAATTTCAATTTTAATTGTGAGACTGAAAGTGCTTACCTACCCAAGTTTCAGTTTTTCGTATTCCATGCAAATATTAGTTATATGCGTATATTTTTAATAAATAATTATTAAATTTAGAAAGAAGCTTTATTTTTTAGGGCACTAGAAGCTCACTGATATATAGCTTTGTTTTCTATTTAAATTGGTTATTTCCACTTATTGTTAAGAAAAAGGGCCTCAGACAGACAGACCGACACAGACGAAGTGATCCGTTTTTGCCTTTCATTTCACTTTTTCAACAAAATTCTGAATTCTACTTTGGGGAACAGGGTGGAATAGTTCCCCAAAGGCAGAGTAGGTGGTTCCTCTGCAACGGGCCGGCCCATCTGGCCCACTTGCCCGTGGTCTTTCGACCGACAGTTATTAATGTCGGATAGTTGTATTTAACCCGATCGGCGTTGAGTAGTTCACTTGCGCGATCTAGGAATTCTGATGTTGAGTGGCGCCATCTTCGCTGAAGACTACGAGCGTAGCATGTCTATGTAGTTCATCTAGCGACAGGTAGAGGTCGCTACATCTACCTTACACATAATAACAATATACCTACTTGCTTAAAAAAACTTAGATAACATGTGCCATTTTTTTATTCCTATTTTATAATGTTTAAACAAAATTGAACGAGGCGTGTGAACAAAGCTTTCTTATTGGCTCTTATGAATAATTCCTAAGACTATAGATGGCGTAGTGACCGCCATTCCGATTTGGGTGCGTTTGTACTGTTAATAATATAATACTCACCTTGTGGTTCAGAACTAGATAGGAGAATAGATAATTAGGTAGGTAATTCCCGAATCTAACTATCAGTATTTTATCATTTTTATTAATAAAAATGGTTGTCTGTAAAGTCAGCTTAAAGCCGATAATTTTACATGATAACATTATAAGAATGAATAATTGTCAAATATATTAAATTTATTTAAATTTTCTTCTCTAAAAATTATAAAACATTCTTTATATTAATGTATCGGATCGGATTATTTACCAAAACAAATTACTTCGTAGCTAGTGCGAGAATCGTAGCTCTCGCTACGTCTCTACGTCTCGTAGCAGCGCTACGTCTCGTAGGCGCAACGTCATACTTTTTCGTGCGTGCAGCCAGCGTTCATCGATTTATAAGACGTTGACACGTCAAAAATAAACTAGCGGATCCGGCAAACGTTATTCTGCCTCAAAAACAATAAAAAAATCATGTGGTCATCATTTTGAAGAAAACAGTTTGCAGGGCCACAGCAGTAAAGAAGTTAACAGGGCTTCATTTTATGCTTGTAATAGGTATTATTTGCTAGTCTAATTAATAACGATTAGTAGGGGATAAAAAAATATAAGGCGACGGCCTTTGTCCAGTATTAGCTTGAAAAAAAAAAGTTTTTTTGTTATTATTTATGGCAAAATACTATTTTTCTAAATCAAATTGATACACACCAACTGATTATCTTCCTAAAATCCATCTCAAATGCCATTCCACCATATTAATTATCTCAAATCGTTCTTATTACAAAAACAATAAGGTACAAGGTTGTTTGGCTTAATTAAGGGGCTGTGCAAAGACTTCAAAGACACCCCAATCTCGGCTTTGACTTGTACCTCGTATATTAAATGTCAAGAAATTATTATAAGGGGTGAACGCACGATCGCGTAATGGCAAAATTCCATTATAAGCCACGCGACCTATGAGAAATAATTATGCAAGGGAATTTTACAAATAATTGAGCCATGTGGGTACCTGTGTAGGCTGCCTGAAGACCTCAGATTTAAAAGCAGGGACCGACAATTTACTGTGCCCTTCGAAGCACGGAAGCGCTCTGCAACAAATTCCACTTGAGGCCCATCTAAAAATATCAAACGCACAGTTTTCTAATTATTTTAGCAACAGCTGTGTATTTCTGAGTGAATTTCATATTTCCGTAATGTTCGCTTTGTTTTTCAATATGTTATTTAAAAAAATTGTAATAGCGTAAAAATGTTTTTCTCTGTCCTTCTCTCTCATGAGACAAACATAAATTCACCGTCCCGCTTAGATGTCAACTCTGCGGGCGGATTGTCTAGCTTGTCTCAAACCTCAAATTGGTCTCAAACTGTCAAAACGATCTCGTAGGTATCTTTTATCTCGTTGAAATAAGCCTGATTTTAGTTTCACGCTCAGCACTGACGAGAACAATCAGCGTAGCCATTGCTGCTAAACAATCAGTATCCTTATTTCATTTTAATAAAGATAAAACTAAAGTGAGACTAAAATCAGCCTAAACATTGACTGTCAAAGACTGTTTTATCTGGAAAAATCTGGATAGACAATGCGAGTAAAGCTAACTAAACGGAAGGAAGTGATTTACTGAAATAAAAAGATATTAAAGAATAATAAGTGTATACTAAGCTTTATATTTACAAGTAAAGTTTCCTCTGAAACTGTGTGATAATATCCGTGGCTCGCGTGAATACGTTGATATGTCGAGATGTCAATTTTTTTTTTTATTGGTTTAAACGATATCTACGCCTATGAAGTATCTATAAAAAAATTGACAGCTCCCTAGCTAGACAAGTTTTCGAGTTATGGCCTTGCCAACTCCTCCATTTTTCGTATTTTAGTTGACATAACTACTTGTCAATTTTTCAAGCCACTAACACACACATGTTTTTGTAGATATTTCGATTTATCAACCTACTCATTCGCCAAAAATAAATTTGTTACATGATACCTCGACTTATTCATAAGATATTATTGATAAAATTTTAACATATTAAAATGTCAGGTTATGGCTAACCAAAGTATTCCGTTTAAATTGTGATACATTGAGTTGTTCAGTTATGCCCGCGCGCTCTCGCGCTGGCATAACCGAACATGTCACTCGTATTGGTAAACAAAACGTCAGTTCAGAAATCTTTTTTTTTTCAAGTATTGCTTTTACATGGAAAACTGATAGATTTTAATTATTTGTTAAACTATAATGACATTGCTTGATTTTTACAAGCTTTTATTATTAACTTGCGATTTTTGTTCGGGTCTACTTTTGAAAATTAAATTTGACTGACTTCCCAGTGTCTGATTAAGCTGAAATTTGGAATACCTATAGGTTCTTGGTGACAATGCAATATTATTTTAACAACGAGCTGATCTGATGATGGAGCCAGGAGCTGTTCAACAGAACTCACTTTTTTTTTAGTGAAATGTTGCAAGTTCAATTTGACCCACTTTCCAGTGTTTGATTGAGCTAAAATTTGGCACACTTATAGATTCTAGATAACAATGTAATATTATGTTAACAATAAGCTGATCTGATGCTGGAATCAGGAGCTGTTCAACAAACCTCAATATTTGTTTGGATTAAATCTTGCAAATTCAATTTGACCCACTTCCCAGCATCTGATTGAGCTGAAATTTGGCACACTTATAGATTCTCGATGACGATGCAATACTATTGTAACAGCGACCTGATCTGATGATGGAGCCAGAAGCTGTTCAACAGAACTCACTTTTTTTTTTAGTGAAATCTTGCAAGTTCAATTTGACCCACTTTCCAGTGTTTGATTGAGCTAAAATTTGGCACACTTATAGATTATAGATAACCATGTAATATTATGTTAATAGTAAGCTGATCTGATGCTGGTGTCAGGAGCTGTTCAACAAAACTCAATATTGTGTTAGGGTCAAATCTTTCAAGTTTAATTTGACCCACTTCCCAGTGTCTGATTGAGCTGAAATTTGGCACACTTATGGATTCTTGGTGACAATGCAATATTATTGTAACAACGAGCTGATCTGATGATGGAGCCAGGACCTGTTCAACAAAACTCATATTTTTTTTAGTGAATTCTTGCAAGTTTAATTTGACCCACTTTCCAGTGTCTCATTGAGCTAAAATTTGGCACACTTATAGACTCTAGATAAGAATGTAATATTATGATAACAACAAGCTGATCTGTTGCTGGAGTCAGGAGTTATTCAACAAAACTCCTCAGTAAATTTTTCGATTGAGGTGAAACTTTGCATTTTTTCTAGTTCCGAATACATTGTAATAATATGGTGACAATGAGCAGATGTGCTGATAAAATCTGGTTGTATTCCATTCAAATTCTCAGTGATTAACAGTAGAGCATCCGTGTTTGGGCTCATTTAAAATCTGCTTACCCTTACTATGTTAAATCTCATTTCTAAACGGTATGAATGGTTTTGAGTAATAAGTAGGTACTTCAGCAACTCAAAAAACCGGTTTTATAGTCTCTATCTGTTTGCAATCCGATAATATAGCATTGTTTACCTACCAATATTCCATACATTAAAGGTGAAGAAGTTGATATCTTTTGCGGCATAACTGGACATCTCGAGACGTAACCTAAATCTCATCAATTTTTTTGTTGACATGTCTTATATCATGGAAACTATGGGGAATTTTGGTTATTTATTGTCATCATTCGAAAGAGGGCATAAAATAACCATAGAAACAATTAACACAAATACTGTAAACTAATTTACCGAGAAACCAGAAGAGGTCAAACTTTCAAACGGCCGCCCTGAAAAGTTGGTGTTTTATACATGTCAACGTATTCACGCGTGCCACGGATATACCATTGTAATGTAATGTATCAGGTGTTATCGCGGGAAAGAGAATAATTCAAAATGTTCTTGGCTGATGTTGTCTAAATCTACTATACCTACCAAAACACATAGCTCACACCAATAACAAAATTCATAAATAAATAAATAATGCTGGACATTCCACACAGAATCATGTAGCCCCAAAGCAAGCAGAGCTTGTGTTATTGGGAACTATATGACTGACTGATAGACAAACACATTTTTTATACACACATTTGACACATATTTGAAACAGCATTTCACATAATTAATGTTAATGAGATTATGAATTACTAAGCCAATTTTTTTTATTTCAAAATAGTTACACAAGTTGGACAGTTTAATTTAAGTACATTTGAAGCTTTATTTACTAAACTTATTATTAATTACTTATTAATTACTAAACTAATTTTGTAAGTTTTATTCTAGGGGTCCTCTCGACATGGACTAATTTTTATATCACACGGTATTTTCTAGGCCCTATAAAGTCTCTAACCCAACTCTATAACCCTATGTAAACTTAGTTCAAATCTATTATGCTGCATGTCCGCCTTCGGAAACCAAAACTTCGCACTGAGGAAATCAAATTACAGTGCGAACCAAACGTGAGTCTGCACTGTATCGAAGATCAAACGTACACAAACTTCACAAACTATCGGCATCTAAATGTATAACCTCTGGGGTATCTTTGGAGATAAACACGTTAAATGGTAGGTACCTTAGTAGTATTGAACTAATGTATACCTACACATCAACAGTACATGAACTATACTTATACGTAGATTAGATATTAATACTCAAACCTCTATTTTAATTAACCCTTTAACGACCAAGAATTTTTTTCTTTAAATTAAGTATTTTTCGTAAATAGTATGGTAATATGGTTACTAAAGATGTCAAAAATTTAAATAAAAAAAATCCCATATTTGTACTTTTTTGGAAATTGTATGTAATAAATATGATACGTTGCGCAACATACAGAGAAGTAGCAGGTGAAAGTAGTGTATCATATTTGTTACATTGTCCTTGTTAGGGTTCTAATTTATTTGTAGACATATTGTTAAAAATAAAGTTAATTGGCTCAAATCATAAAAAAATATATAATTTAATGAAAAACTATCGGACTCTACTTAAAATGAAAGCTTAAAAGCCGTTTTTCTTCGGCACAAAACAGAGATGCAGGTGACGTTTCACTCAATGATCATTCGGTTGCCCTTCTGTACAGCATCAGCACCTCTCACGTTCATGAAATACCGGAACATGGCCTCTGCCATCTTCCTATGCCATGAGGAGTATTTGGTTCAACAATTTTGCCTCCACCCATCGATGATTTAGGAAAACTAGAAAATCTGATCAGATGTACGACCCTAACTAAATCCGTTCTGTCGTTCATTTATGAGCTGGTGCTTCTTCAAATACCCTAAGAGTTGGCAGTTGATGATGCCATTTATGTTGGACAGGAGAGAGGTGATGGCGATGAGTCTATAATTGGATGGGTCTGAGCAGTCACCTTCTTTTCGAGATTGGGTGCACTAAGCCCTCTTCCAAGAGCTCTGGGACTATGCCTAGTGAGCAGAAGTGATAGAAGAGACTCGTTAGAACAGGAGCCATCTCTGGAGCACACGTTTTAAGCACAAATGGAGGAATTCCATCAGGCCCACTTGACCTGTAGACGTTTAACTTGAACAGGCCTTTGCGCACTTCTGTTGGGCGGAAGTGAACGCTTTCTTCACACTTTTACACCGCGAGATAGTTGGCAGTGGATGCTCTTCGTCGTTTAGCGTTGAGTTGGACCAATAAATGGTATTTCCTTTGCAGATGTGGCTCGGATGGCATATAGAAACTCCCAAAAACAGCTCTGGCGAGAGACTAGAACGCACTCCTGAAAGAAGGTGAACTAGTTTCTAGCCAATTTTGCTAATGTGCTTTGACTTTGCTCCTAGAACTACTCTTTTGAAGGACTTGGATGCGAAGATAATACTCCTTTATCAGAGAATCTGCCCAGGCTTCTGCCCAGGCTTGACGACTCCTGATTACGAGTCAACACCAGCATAATACATAAGTGCCGTTCTATAAAACACCAACACAACATGAAGATTTATTATTACTTTTATTGTTTTAATACTGTACCAGCCCATAAAAGGGAAAAATAGCCTCTACAAAGGATAAAATAAAAAAATAACCATCCAACCTATTTTGTTAGTAGTTGCGCAGTGTATCACCCGTAATACAACTAAAACTAAAACTAGTCCACCGTATGTTGCGCGATGTATTACGGGTGATACATACAAAATAACCTATAGATTACATCAAAACAAAACACAATCGAATGCTAGTTACGCATGTTATAGTTGAAGGCAGTTACTAGCAAACAATTTGCAGTCGTAAATTATTGATATATTCCCTATTATCAATAATTTGAATAAAAACATACCGAGCGTCCGTGACCTCGACGACATGGCGGTACAATTTTGCAATTTATGAAAAAACTATTCATGGGAGTGGCTTCATTATTTTATCACAAGATGACAATATTATGCAGAATAATATAGTGAAGAAATTTAAAACAAATCATATTTGGTTTTCGCGAAATAAAAATTAGTTTCGAATGTATCAGCTCAATCACGTTGCGAAATAAAGGGTTAACGAAGAGTTAATATTCCTAGTAAACAACTGAAGCAGGAGCACCAAAATCGTCTGTTAACTACTTGCCTGCACATAATTTTTATTCACAGATTGAGAGACTTATTGTGACAGGCAAGATAGAGGGCAAAAGACCGAGAGGACGCAGCCCCAAGCGCTGGTATGACCAGGTATCGGAGCAACTTGAAATGCCGGTGAACAAAGCACTGCATCAAGCCACAGATCGCTCCAAATGGAGGGCAACCATTCACAAGATCATGGGAAGGGGTCACGATCCTCAACAATGAGGGATCGACTAAGGAGGAGGAGGAATATTCCAAGTCCAGACCCCGGATTGTATATCTTTGATAGCGACCAAAACCAGTCTAAAACTGTCAAATATGACAGTTCAGTGACCACGCAAATAGCTTTGTCACTTTCATCTCAACGAGAACGAACGCGACAAAAGATACCCTCGCGATCGTTTGACAGTTTGAGATCAATTTGAGGTTTGAGACAAGTTAGACAATCAGCCCGCTGGTATAAATCAGGATTAAACTAGAAATAAGATACTGTTTGTTTTGAACTTAATACTATTATAAATAATCTTAAAATATTTACCAACAGTTATTACTGAGTGTACATGCCAAAACTTGCCAACTTCAACATGCATCAGATAATTTCCTCCCCTCTGGTGACAAATAATAAATACACCCCAGATGCGATCGTTCGACTTGCGAACTACGATGCTGATTGCAGGAAGTTTCCAAGTTATTCTCGGAGACTAACTCAGGACACTAAGTAATTCTGATCAGGATATTTTACCTAACGGAATACTTTAGTGCTTGGGACAATGTTTGGATGAAGTAGGTTTACCCAGCACCTATACCATCTTCTCGGTTTAACCGGCCATACCCACAAGAAAAAGACATGGCTACCTTTTGGGCTACGTAAGTTCGTATGAGCAAGTGGCCAATTCTAGTGACGGAGTTTTTGGCCGCCTAAAGGCCTCCGTCATGGCTTAGTGACTAGCGCGGACCGACAATTTAAAGTGCCCTCCGAAGCATGGAAACGCTCAGGGCCTCGAGCACGAGTATGCACAAAGTCTACTATTCGATCCGTGACTGTAGTATAGTCTCTCAAATGTATTGGGATTTTAGTTCAGTCAAGTTACCACTGGAGGCGCTGCACCGGAATCCCATACATTTGAGAGACTATACTACAGTCACGGATCGAATAGTAAACTTGTGCATACTGGCGATCGAGGCACAGTTCGTAATGCAACTTGCGGTCACCCATCCGAGTAGTGACCGCGCACAACGCTGCTTAACCTCAACGATCAATCAAGAACGACATTTTATGGTGTGGCATTCCAATTCCTTTTTGGCGTAGCGTCCACAAAACTACTTTTTCTTAATTTTTTACTGTTATATTTTTATTAGATAAAGTCTATTTTGCTAAACCTTATCTGAGCATCAAATTAAGTTAAAAAAATAGATTTGTAAGTAAATAAAACTCCTATTTATTCGATGGCATGGCGTCCCGAGAGAGAAAGATTAAAGTCCCCGAGCCCGGCTGCATGTTTGAAGTTTGGATGTCTGCAACATTTAGCAGGTTGGCTGTGAGTTTTGAGCTAATTCGGAGTTTGATTGAAATGAACAGTTTGGTTTGTAAAGCTTGTAATGCACGAAGCCAGTAGCTCGCCTGCTCGCTCATAATAATAAAATCTGACGAGTGCTGAATTGAACTGGTATCCGACTATTATACTATTGGTAAGAAATGTTTTCAACTCAAGGAATTTCTTGCACATTCGAACTCTAGCGCATAATAATAATGTCATCGGTCGATTGCGTTGCCGATTCACACACATCGTTTTCCAGTTGGCACAAAAAAATATCCAATGATTTGAAACTAATTTTGTTTCTTCGAACTACATTGAAACTGTTACAATTTTCTTTTCGTAAAACCCAACTTTTGCCTATATTTTGGGAAAAATTGTAACTAAAAATTGCTTTTCACGATGACAGTTTCTTGGGAATATTACAAAACATTTTAAAGTACAGTCGTCAATATAATTTCAAAGTTAATTATGCAAAGTTTTCAGTAACTTATTACACTCATTAATATTTTCGCTGAGCCTGTCTAATGAACTTTATCAAATTCATTAAAGCTTTGGCCAGACTATGCGATGCGGTATAGAATCCGTATTTTAAAAGATTGTTTTGCCTTTTATGCCTTTTACAAAAAAATTAAAAAAACCATCATACATCATACTTTATTTTGATTTACTAAAAAAAGCCTAAAAATCAGTTACAGCACATGCTGCAATAGATTTTTATTTATTAGTAGCTAACCCGATGAACTTCGTACCTTGGTTTTTTTATTTCTATTAATTTTTTGGGCCAGAAACTCTCGCGAGGGCTCTCAGAAGATCCAAATTTTCATCACAATCTTATCAATGGTTTAGGAGTGCATAAAGGACAATCATACAAACATTCCTTTTTTTATATAGAAAAAATATGAAATATTATCACGACTGCGTACGGTACGTAGTACGTACGTACGTACGCAGTCGTGGTAGGTACGCAAGGTGCGTAATCCTGTCATTTTTAGATAGAAGAATATAATAATATAAACATAAGTAATATCTGTTAAGAATATTTGACAATTTGTAAGTTTGGACAATATTTTCATCGTGTTGTATCTCGTGAGGATAAAGCATTAGCAGAGGACATTTTGTTTGTGCTTCAAAAGGAAAACACAAAAGATTTGTAATTACCTTAAAAATTGAGAAATATTGATGTTAGAAAGTGTTTGGGGATGGTGCTATGTGAAATGTCCATGAATATTTTTTTATTTAATTTAAACACATCGTACGTTTACCTACTACATTTCACCTTCCTTTGTGAAAGATAAATTCAGTTTCGAAGCATTCATCATTATTACTTCTCATTACCTTTGTAACAAAAGTACCGTATCAATCACCTTATACGTGTGTTCATTATGATACGTACGTCGGAGTTTTAAATCAGGTTTCATTATGAGGAAAATGAAAGATTTTTCTTTATTATATTGTGATAATTTTGTTGAAAATTTTCCACATGTAAATGGAACAAATTCATCATAACAATATTTATGTACAGAAAGCGTCATTAATTGGTATCCCCCTAGTAAGAGATCGGTTTGCAAGCCATTGATCTCAACTTTTGTAAAAACTTTAACATCCTTGCTTACTTATGGATATCTAATTTCGCTCGAGTACGAGCCGATACAATAGCGGTTATAATATCTGATTGAAATCCAAGGTTGAAATGAAAAGGTTCTTTGTTCAAATCAATAGGGGGATACCGATTGATGACGCTGACTGTACCAGGATATTTTGAGATTGGACAACAAGTTTACTTTGCAATGTTTTTATGTTCGTACTAGCTGACGCCCACGGCTTCGCCCGTGTGGACTACTATTTTGTTTATCCCACGGAACCGTGCATTTTTTCGGGATAAAAAGCCTATGTCCTATTCCCAGTCATTATCTATCTATATTTTAAATTTCAGCTAAATCGGTTCAGTACCTTGTCGAGTTATAGAGGAACAAAAATACAACCAAACATCCAAACATCCAAACTTTCGCACTTATAATATTAGTGTGATGTGATATTAGTGTGATTAAGAAAACTAAAACTAGCTAAAAGTAACCTGTGAAAGTATTCGTATACGTAAACATAAAAATGTTTGTGCGTTTGTTACTGCTAATTGGAAATAAAAAAGTAATGCACATGTTTCACACATAAAGCTGAAAATAATTGTACCTACCTACTGATAATGCAAAGTTAAGGTCGCTGCATACGTAACGGGATAAAACCTCTGACGCGACGGAGACCTGACATAACATCATCCTTAACACAGAACACTAAGGTCCATAACGATGTTTTTTCACCTGACGTCCCGTCCCGTTCAATTTCTGGTTACGTGTATTTTGTTACTATATTTTTATGAAACCATGCCAAGAAATCGTCACATTCCGTCCGGGATGAGAAAAATCACGTTACGTATGCAGCGACCTTTAGTTAACAGCATGGAACGGACTCTATCGCAAGCTAATTGCAATTTCCATAAGCCTCTTAGAGAATAGCTAAAGCCATGAAGCTAAAACGAATCACTTCTAATACTGGCACTCCATTTATTTTATTTCACGCCACCATTTATCGTCTAGTTAGTGCACGAGAGAGTTAGCTCTTAAGGTGCAGTCTTCAAATCTATAATTATTGGAAACTAGCAGACGCCCGCATGGACGGCTACTTTTTTATCCCACGAGAAACATGCATTTTTTCGGGATAAAAAGTAGCCTATGTCACTCTCCAGCCGCCCAACTATCTCCACACAAAAAATCACGTCAATCCGTCTCTCTGTTTTGACGTGAAAGCAGGACAAACTAACATACTTTCACATTTATAATATGGGTATGGATGGACTTACACATTTAATGTCATCAAAAATTAAAAACCGTATCAAAACTTTCGATTTCGACGTGATTCAAACCCGCATAGATTCAAACGATCTTTCTCAAGCCGGAATCCTTTACCAGCTCAGCCATAGAATCCTTTGTCATCGGCTTGAAAATCTTGATAAGACCATAATTAGCATATCGCTGGCAATGTGGACAGCATGGTTCGGTCAATCGGATTATAGACACTTTTTTCCAATTGGTTCGATTAATCGAACCATTGTGTGTTTGAGACTAATAGTATACTTAGATAGTATAATTAGATAGAATAGTAAACTCGTGATACACATACGTTCGATTAATCGAACAATGTGGACCCTTTTTTTTCAGTAGGTTCGATTCAACAGACCCTAGTCGAACCTTATGAACTTTTTCTCCTATTGGTTCGATTCCTCCTCCTCCTCCATGCATCGGTTTCCTCAGTGCTGAGGGTCATGACCTCCTCCACGGATCAAATTTTCGCAAATGATTGTTCTCCAGGCAATCCGATCTCTTGAGGCTTCTATGGCATCGTGGATCTGGATGGAGAGGTCCGAACCTGGCACCATCGTGTTGGGCTGCGGCCTCTTCCCCACTTTTCTTCCACAGAGCCAGTGACTATCAGTTTTTTTAGATTATCTCATGTCGTCCTGGCAATGTGTCCAAAGAACATGGTACATAAACCTAAATTAGTTCGATTATGCATAGTAAAAATCGAGTAACTTAAAATAGTTAAGTAGGTAGGCTTGACTGGCCTCTTAGCTCAGTTGGTAGTAACTCGGCCTCCTGCACTGTAGGTCGTGGGTTCGATTCCCACTCAGGACAAACATTTGTGTGATGAACATAGATGTTTGTTCTGTGTCTGGGTGTTATATGGTATTCTATGTATGTATTTACAAAAGGTATATAAGTATTCTATCAGTTATCTGGTTCACATAGTACAAGCTTTGCTTAGTTTGGGGCTAGATGGCGCTGAGTGAAATGTCCAGCAATATTTATTTATTTATTTATTATTTAGGTATACAGACGATCTCCGTTTCTTACGAAACCCAGTCTTGGTCGCGGGAATCCTTCGAAACGCAACGCCCAGGTGTAGCTCAATCCGGTGACAAATCACTGCTGAGGTTTATAAGGGTAGCACTCCAGTGGGAACGGATGAAGTTATTATCTAACGTATATTGTCCATCCTTTTTATGGAAAAATTGTATGAGCTGTCTAAAGGTTATTTAGGATGACTTTAGTGATGCGTCGATGGGTTTGCAACTTATCACGTATGGAATATTAACATCTAAAAAATGTAGGTACCTACGTACCAAATAAATATTTTAACGCACCTCTGACTACCCTCTAAGGCACGGGACACACAGAAAAGACGTAAGACGCAGACGGGGCGCTGACATTTGTCTCTTCCGCGTCTCTTTCATGCAAAATGTATAGAAGCGTCGCGACGCAAAACATACAGAAGAGACGGGGCGCGGACGCAACATTGTTCGCTGGCGCCCTGTCCGCGACGCGTCCTCGTCTTACGTCTCTTCTGTCTGGCCCGCGCCTTAGATATCTTTAAAGGATCTAGGAAGGGTTGAGACCCCGGGTCCGTGGAGTACCGGGGCCCATAGCGTATTCAAAATTGTTTAAGGGCGTCTAATCGAAGCGACGCGTGTTCCTAAGTCTGACACCAACGGATCAGAATTGCCATCCAGCGCGGCAATGTAGCCAAGTGTCTTGGGCACGCTTCCGACTGGTAGTGGCTTGGATCAGTTGAGCTACCTATAGATCGTTTCTAACGATCCATCGGTGACTCAACTGGTTCTTGTTGTATTTTATAATGTTATGTAAACATTATGTTGTAGTTTAGTTTGTGTAAATAAATGTTTTCAACTATTTATTAGTTTCTATAAGTATCTCTAAAGTTGTTTTAGTTCTACAATAATAACAATTTAACAAAAAGCTAAAAATGCTAGTAAAAAGTCAATCAGCTTTGTTAAAAGGCTTTAGAAAAGCTTTCAAACTGTCAGTGTAGTATCAGCTTTACCTAAGCTTTGTATGCTAAAATAATCTAGGTCACTATTCTTTGGATGTAGACTGACTTATCTGTATGATTATTAATACGACAAGCTAAATACAAGTTTGAAGTAAAATCTTGGACTAATGAATGGTAAAATGTATTAGAATCGATCTCGGACGAAGAATCGATAGTTGAGTTTTTTTTAGGTATAAACTTTTTGGAATCGCAATGATGGGATGTTTATTAAAATTAGTTTTTAACTGTAGAAGTTAAAATCTAATTTTAATAAACATTCCTTTAAATTAGATTTTAACTGTATAAGTTAAAATCTAATTTTAATAAACATCCCATACCTATAATCGCATCTCTTTTTGCACTATTTTATGTTTTAAACTATGATTTACTTTTGACAG
Organism: Camptogramma bilineatum; assembly: GCA_958496255.1. Lineage (NCBI taxonomy): Eukaryota > Metazoa > Arthropoda > Insecta > Lepidoptera > Geometridae > Camptogramma > Camptogramma bilineatum. Next base: position 4,820,078 of record OY292473.1, on the reverse strand, counting down.
AAGTTGAGAGGAGTTTTTATGTAGGGGTAATAAGTAAGTAAGTAAGATCCTATTGAATAAATGAATTTGACTTTGACTTTGACTTAGGGCATAAGTCTATTTTGATCATCTATTTTGATCAATAAGCGTAAAGGAGCAGTGTCTATTTTGACCAATGAATGTAAATGTATTATTCATGCCTCTACTGAACAAATGTTTAAAGCTGACTGTTTGTACGTTTGATATTTTAGACAATGCGCGAAAAAGCGTATTACATCCTAAAGGCAACTAGGGCAAGCCGATCACCAGCTCTAATAAAATCACAACTCAACACAGATATATTTCAAAACGTGAATTTTTATTCGCGTGTGAAATACATCAATTCACATAGAATAAAACTCGTTACTTTTGAGCGCCGAGCGCGTAGTTTGTTAGATAAAAAAACTGAAACAAAAGGTACAAAAAATGTTTCAATTTACACGGCCAGTAGCTAATGTACTTTACCTTTGGACAAAATATTTCAATCGAATTGTTTTTTTTCGTGGTGTATTTACGTGTTTATAGTCAGTAAGTTCATATAATTAGACAGTAACTTGGCAGTAACATCACTAGTCCAGATCTAGGGACGGAGTTGTTTACAAAAATAAAAAAAAAAGTACTTAACTAAATAAAAAATATAAAAAAACCGACTTCAATGTTATAAGCTGAGCAATTTTCTGTAATGTTGAGGTGCATTTCTGTTCATAACTCTGAAGATCCTCGACAAATCCCTCAGCAATTTTTTGTGGCACCAATCGGAAAGTAGGTATACCCTTCCGAACAAAAGAAAAATTCCAAATCTGTCCGCATCTTTGAGTAATAGATGAACATACAAAAAAAAAGATTAAAAAGAAAATCAGTCATTATTTTCATTTCACTAGTGACAATTAGTGAAAATTTTTACAAGTGCATTAACAATCTTTTCATATTATTATAGTATTTTACCATTCCACAACAATATAATACTTTTAATAGAAATAATAGATTCCACTCCTACAATAAAGGGTATATTTTCAGTTGAAAATCTATTTTCTGTTGCGTTTAAAGTACCGAAATAAATTTCTCAGTCTTTTATTTACGTGCCAGTAGCAACCGAGTTACTGGTGCCAGTAGGGTCAAGTGGAACACGCAGTTTTTACGCGAAAAGATTAACTATGTTCGTGATATGCACGTTGGTTCCTTTTTATTTCAGCTTGGTTTATCGTCCACTTTGTTTATCGGCTGTGGAATCGTTTTAGTTTTATTGTGTATTCCTCTATGTTTTCAAATAGATAAATAATGCTGCTGGTATTTCACACAACATTTCTAGTCCCATAGTAAGCAGAGCTTGTTATGGGAACTACATGATAGATACTTTTTTGTAAACACATACAAAAAACAAATAAATAATTCATAGCAGAACACCCAGACCTGAAAAAAAATATTTGCAGATCATACAAACCTTTGTCTCGCGGCGGGAATCGAACTCCCTACCTTCTGTGTTTCATTCAGGTTTTCGCCCACTACGCCATAGAGGACGTCTGCAGATCTATTCGTTTTTAAATCTTTTTTCATTAAAAAAAATTGTCTTTACACGCATGTATCTGGGTAAAGCTAAGTAATCCGGTTCAAAAAAAAAAGAAACAAAACCTTTGTCATCAGAGTGAACTCGCTCATAATAATTATTATGTTTACTCATGCTTAACTAACTAAATCTGGACTGCTAATTAATAAAACAGAAAAAAACTTATAAAATATAATAAACAAAAAGGACTTTAAAAACATTTTCCGGAAAGTGGCGTTTCCAACGCACCGAGTACGCAGTTAAATTAAAATCTCGCAAAGTTTTCGTAGTAACGACTTGCCTCATTAGCATTTATCATGAGGACTCCTGTTCTGCTTTTCTAAGGAACGGTGGCCGTAAAGATGTGTACCTACTCATTAATATACCTGCCCGGCCAAGCCAAACCTAAATATCGAAGGTCAAAAAGCATTTACACTAAGGCGCGAGACGTACAGAAAAGACGTAAGACGCAGACGGGGCGCGGACATTTGTCTCTTCCGCGTCCCTTTCATGCAAAATGTATAGAAGCGTCGCGACGCAAAACATACAGAAGAGACGGGGCGCGGACGCAACACTGTTCGCTGGCGCCCTGTCCGTGACGCGTCCTCGTCTTACGTCTCTTCTGTCTGGCCCGCGCCTACGATCACTATGTTAAAACTATCACAAAAATCACACTAATATTAGTGCGAAAGTTTGGATGTTTGGATGTTTGTTTGTTCCTCTATAATTCGACAACCACGGAACCGATTTGGCTGAAATTTAAAACAGATAAATAATGACCGAGAATAGGACATAGGTTACTTTTTATCCGGGTACCACGCGAGCGAAGCCGCGAGAAGTAGCTAGTAATTTATAAATGCGAAAGTTTGGATGTATTTTGTATGTTTTTTCCTCGTAACTCGACAACCACTGAACCAATTTGGCTGAAATTTAAAATACCGATAGATAATGACCCAGAATAGGACATAGGCTATTAAGCTGAGTAGCACGCGTACGAAGCCGTCAGCTAGAATTATAATACTTCCTATTTTATTATGACCGCTATAAGACAGTATTTTATTCCAAGAAATTCTTACAGGTAAGATGTAACAAGAAAAAAAAAAAACAGTTCTGTAAAACAGGAAAACTGTGCAATAACATTGTACTCGTAAGCACTTGAAACAGTGTTTTTGTTACCAACTTTTCAAACAAGATTCTACCTTCGTGGATACCCGTATCGTATCTTTATAAAATTTCTTCTTGTTTTTATTTCATTCTAGTAAACCAGAGGTTGTAAAAGTCTAGTATAGCATAGTAAAATAACGAGTTCATAAAAAAACCTGTGGGCAAAAAATAAATCCAATTTTAGATAGGATTCGATTATATTGTTCGAATTTCTTTCACTATCTCATATGTGGGTAGCATAGTGAAGGTAGACGCAATTTTGAGGGTAGATCAAAATTATTATTTCTATTACTATTGGCTGTTTTGGTGTGACGTCTCTATTGTCCTTCGAAACGGCCATACGAGTTGCTTGTCCGACACCCTCAGAGACAGCCAGACATTTCATCACGGGTAGAAATGTTCCTAGTCAGAAGCTTGGACTTGTATATAATCTGTGCTTTGATTGAAAATTGATTGGAAAACGATGTATGACATTTCGTTCTCCGCTCCTCAACTCTTCCGATTCCGAATGAGTTGCTATTTTGATGATAATGTCAATGTCAATGAATGATTGAGATCTTTGAGGGTAGGTACCTATCTCTGTGGATGTGGGTAGTCTGTGCTCTGCGGTCTAATGTCTAATGATCATTGTGTATTTAGTTTGTTGATTTTCCCCGCCTATTTCTGTTCCTTATTAGCTGCAAACGGTTTGTACCTTCAGTACCTACGATGTATTTTATGTGTTGTGTTGTACCAGGTTGTACAAATTTGCGAAAGGCCGCTGCATTCCATATTCCCAGTGTGCAGTGTAATCAGACTCAAAAAGTGGCTCGATTGTTTATGCAATGATTTGTTGAGAAACGTGAGTTTGAACGAGATTTCAAGACGCCAAGTGTGTCACAGACATTTTGAGGCCTATATGACCCGCCCCGGCTTCGCACTGGTCACATCATACATCACAGAAACCTAAGATTTATCAGTGTTTCTCTAGGTACTTTATTATGTATGTATTATACGTTTAAACCTTCCTGTTGAATCACTCTATCTATTAAAAAAAACCGCATCAAAATCTGTTGCGTAGTTTTAAAGATCTAAGCATTGCTCAAATCTTTAAAACTACGCAACGGATTTTGATGCTGTTTTTTTTTACATAGGGACAGACAGCGGGAAGCGACTTTGTTTAATATACCTACCTACCTAATATGTAGTGTTAAGAAAAAATTTAAAAAATAATAATAAATGATTATTTATGTTTCGTTGTTTTCTATCAACATCACCTTCTTTCCCTTAGGCCACTGACCTCTACTATGGCATTGATCTCAATAGTACACATTGAGATCAATGCCTTAGAAATATTGAATGAAAAAAGCAATCCTACCAAATTAATTTGTTTGGTAGAATGACAATTCTGCTCGGTGCCGGTGTAGCAGAAAAAAAAAAGAAACGTCATACATCGTTTTCTGATAGCCAATCAGGAGCGAGTAACATCTATTTAGTCTGTGAACACAAGTCCACACTAAAATGTTCCCGACATTTCCATCTGATACGTAGTATCTCTACCTAATCTGTGCATTTCATGTCTTCGCTCAGTGCCGCTCGCGCTTCAAAAAATCCTGAAGACCTCTAGTGATTGTTCCATCCAAAGACTCGCAATCTGTACCCATCATCACCAGCCTATGAATCGAAGAGCGGTGAATTCTCAGTACAGGCTGGACGCGAATTTTTCATCAAATGCTTGAAGCACCTATGAAACATTTGATGAAAAATTAGATGTTTTATCAGATGTTTTATTACATGAAAAATCTGATGTTTCATCAAAAGTGGCCACTTTAGCTCAGCAGGTAAGTCGCGCAATACAGCCTTTGAAAATCCCGTACATATAGTAATAGTTTTATTCCGTTTTATCCTTTCCTTCATCCTCAATAGCATTGAACTCACAATTAACAGGGACAATAAATCTGTGATGTATTTCTAAGACGTCTTAGTACATAGGTATATCAAATATATCTCCATAGTCAAGGGGGAAATGCGCTGTGTTTGATATATGACGTACTCTGTATCTACACGACAGACTTTACATAGAAAGCTGGTTTCCAGCACATAAGAGAACCAAATGTGTAAGTATGTCTTTAAAACGCTACTTAAATTTTTGAGACGTTTTTACTCTTCAAAATTGTATTCAATTTAAACGCGACAGCTGTTAATGATAGGTAATGTCAATGATAACCACCACTTAAACTTAGTAGCGTTTCAGTATTCGGGTGTAGCACAAGACTTATAAATGAGGCCGGCGACAGACGAATGTCCATACAAACGTAATACCAAAATCATTTAAAATTTAAGCATGTTTTTATCATTTTATTATTTAGACTATGACAGTATTTATTTAGGTTCCTGTTACACTTTTGTTCCAAAAAACTTACTTACCTAAAATGAAATTTTTACACCAATTCGTCTGTTGCTGGCCCCATATAGATACACATTTTAGTGTCTTAGATTAGAGCAATTAATGCCTACCTTAATGATTACAAGAATAAGGGGATTGCTTGGACAGTTCAGAGCCCCATGTTCATCAGAAAGGATTCTGATGAATAAGGGAGCCCGTGAAACAACCTTGTGGAAATTGGATTCTAAAAGCTCTAGAAAGAGTAGGTATTAGGTAAATGAATTATAATAGCTTTTGCGATAGTAATATATTTAATTCATAGAAAAATCCAATGGTAAAAATAAAACATATGCATGCTACCTAAGCCGAGGATTACTCCATGATGTTTTTGATCAACGTTTTCAATAATTCCGAATTATTTCAATCTGCTTTCTGCGTAGTATCCGTTTATTATGTAAGTGTAAATCATGGAACCGTCACAGATAAGCCGTCTTGACGAAGGGCAGAAAACGACAAAACTTGACATAATCAGTTTTGATGATGATGATAATTTTGTAAATTGGTGTTATTTAAACTTAATAGTAGATGAAGCAACTAAATACACTTCGATCAAAAGTCCCTACTTTTTAATTTATTAATTAACTAGCGGCTGCCCGCGGCTTCTCTCGCGTGGTATTCGGATAAAAAGTAGCCTATGTTACTTGCCAGCCCTCCAACTATCTCCACACAAAAAATTACGTCAATCCGTCACTCTGTTTTGACGTGAAAGCAGGACAGATAAACAAACAAATAAACACACTCACATTTATAATATGGGTACGGAGGTACGGATGGGTACGGATATTCATTTGATAAGAAGTGATTCCTATCTTAATTTCTATTTTTGTATGTTGAGAAGATTCAAGGCTGCACATATTTTCTACCTGTCATCTGTTTTTTTTACCCTTGTTTCGCATACTTAGGCTGGATTCGACCAAAAGTGGATTAATTTTTACTCGAGACTAGTAACTAGCTGACATAATTCGAAATACAATTGCTTAAAAAGTGCAATCGAACATTATAATGTCCGTACCGTAAATTATCCTGGTTATAAGGTATCAACTTTACATATCAAAATATTCAAACAAACAGTAGTTTACTCTCGAGACTAAACTTAATTTAGTTTGGTCGAATTCAGGCTTAATAGATGATTGATTGATTGATTTGATTTGAAGACAAGTGCATCCGGTTCAATTTCGGTGCATCAATAGATGTTTAATTTTGCCCTTAAACTTAATAAACTTAATTCACATTTAACACAACATCAATATAGCCAACATCATAATAGCCTCAAAGTAAGCAGAGCTCGTGTTATGGGGACCACATGACATTTTTCATCCCAAAAGTTTTCTGTCATGTAAACAAAAATGCTGTCTTACGATCTTGTGTTGTTCAGCAAGTTTTCGCGCCAAAAATAGAACATCCGCAAGAAGGTTCTTGAACATCCGCTGTCAACTGTCTCGTAATAACTGCTCTAAGTTTGCATTTACTTTGTCGTAACATAAGAAGGATTAGATAGGAAAGCAGCTGTTGTGTTAAGTTTTGAAATAATGCCTTACTTTTGCTTCTTTGTAGAATGAAATAGTGTAACTAAGATACAATATACGAAATACTTGAGTCGGAGTAACTGTACACTAGGGCCAACGGATCTCGGCGTTCGTAAAGTTGGCCGTTTCGATGCGCAGTGCAACTTTTTCATACAAAATTTTCTACTGCGCAGCGAAGAGCCTGACTTCACGTACGCCTAGATCCGTCGGCCGAACTGTACAAGTAAGTTGTAGACGTCCGTTTTTTCGCCGGACAACGGACCGTCAATAAACGGATATCCTTGTATACACATATAATTTTTTTGCAGGATGGATATTAGCTTGGAGTGCCGTCTTATATGCGCTAGTTTTAAACTGGTTGTTGGATATTACATTTTTTAGGCCATTTTTTAAGAACGCAGCCACGAGAGCCAATTTAGAGAATATCGGCTATACGTCCGGCAGCGTCTACACGCACCAAAGGAGTCACTCTCGCGCTGCTGACCCTTTAAAAGAGGAACCATTGCGCCGACAACACAATGGACAAGACTAGTCCACCAGTTGTCACCGCAGCGCTTCCTCACTGAGCTCGTGTCACCTTGTTTTTTGTCTTTGAATCATCGCCAAAGCCAGTTCTAAATATGCCTAGCTCTATTTCGAAGCCGTACATTTTGCATTAGCCGTTATGTTTACCTGTTAAATGTGTGCTTTGTTCTGCCGGTGTCATGTCGCCATTTTGTAAACAAACCCTTGCGTGCAAAAACATCACACCTGAGTTGAGACATTTAGAAATAGCTGAGTTTATTTAGAAATAGCTGAGTATATTTAGAAAACTTTTTGTGTATGAAACACTACCAAAGCACGTTAAAGTCACTTTGTTGTAAGGCTTCTCTCTAAACTCTATAATCATTCATAATACACTAATATGCTTGTTTATAGTTAAAACTGCCAAAACTTGTTTATAGTTAAGGTTGTCTGGAAGAAATCGCTCATAGCGATAAGACCGCCCATTGTATTTCGCTCCCTATATTCTGTGTGTCTGTAATTTGTTTTTAATGTTCATGTGGTGTACAATAAAGTGTTAATCTATCTATCTATATATCTGCCCCTAAATCTGTTGTTTTTCTTTTCAATGTCGGATTCAGATCCAGTCTAGGTGATTCTTTCTTGAAATGTATTTAAAAATCACACGATAGAGTTCTTCTTACGTCATCAATACCATTTTATTAAAGTTAAAAGTTAAAGAAACAGATAAATAAACATTTTCAAGCAAAAACAAGAGTAAGAATAAACATTCTTAAAAAATCACTTTCGTCGTAATAATAAAGGGAGAACCAAATTTATCACTTTAACAAGCTCGTGGTACCTACCACTTGTTTTCGAAGTCGTTTCGATGCCCGTAAGATTCGAGTTCTATCTAAGAGTAGCTTGAGAAAAATACTATTGTGAAAAAATAAAATTAAATAGATTATTAAATAATGCAGGACATTTCACAAGAACGGATTCACAACTAACTTCGACTTTGTTAAAAAGAATATCACTATTTGGGTGTGCTGCAATGTCCAGTAAAGGAAATAAACCAATAGTATATCTATGCAGGCTTTCATTTTTAATTTATTAAAACTTTTTTCTGATAAAACCTCCAGATCAAATAAACCGATAAAAGCAGAATATAAATTATTAAGTTTTAAAACATTTCATAGCCATTTTTGATATCTGAATACTGTTTGAGAAATATACACTCAAACTTTCTTGCAAAAAATCGACTTCATTTAGATTCATAGAATAAATGTTTGATTGCACTGTGTTAGATAGTCTTTTATCCTCAGTGCTATTTAACAATAAATAAATGACTAGTGACTCACCCTAACTTCGCTTTGTTTTACAAATAACATAGGTCCATCGTGGAAATGTACCTGTCAGTAAGTCTGTCTGTTTAAAAATATATTTTTCAAACATTACGAGCCGATTCAAATGAACATAAATATTTTACAGTTAATCACTGAAGATATTTGTTGAACTCCTTACTACATCATCAGATCAGCTCGCTGTTAACTTAAATTGCAGTGTAATCGAGAATCTATAAGCATGAAAAATTTCGGCTCAATCGGTTGAGAATAACTGCTTTAAAATTCAGTTGCAAGATTTCACCGGAACAAACATACAGACCAAGTTAAATAAAAGCTTGTAAAATGCATTAATCATCCATTAATCTTAGCCACATATTTCAGAATGAGAGTCATTGTATAACACTTTCAACGGTCTAGGAAAAATGACTTCAAAAATGAGATTCGTGAAAAGTATCAATGGTAATGTTGGATTTATTTTTGCGTCTACGCAAATACCGGCCGTCAGATTAAGGGGACGCAGGGATAGGTTACCGGCGGATTAAGCTGTTTTTCGCACACTTTATGAAGGTTTCAGAATGCAACAGACACCCTTGGAAAACAACGCTTTTTTTAACAAGTGGGGATACTTTAAATATCAGCCATTTGAGGCGGATTGTACTTTTTGCATTTCTGAAGCGTATCTGAAGCGTAAGCGTTTTACTATCTCCGGTACAGTCCCAAATAAATGAATTGACAGTTGAAGATAGTGCACTACGCACTTGGCGTCACCATTGCATTAAGGTCATAGCTGACCAGGCAACTCTGCACCCGAACCGTACCACATCGCCTCGGTATTCTTTGTATGGAATTCTATGGATCAACGCTCACTAATCAACTTCGTAACGTCACCGGATTGCTGCATCGCAAGTCAAAAGGGCAGGAACACTTGAACGCTGAAATGGCGATGCGGTGCGGAGTTGACTGGTCAGCTATAACCTTAATCAGCTGTCATATGGTTGTCAAACATACAGGAGACTTTCAGGCAGTCTAAAGCCTCTGCAATTCAATAATTAATTTGGTTGAAAAAATGTCATAACATTTAACGACATACACAGAATGCAGAATTGGCTTCGCAAGTACAAGCAATAAAAATTAACGGAACGTATAAACTTTATTGGAAAGGACTTTAAAATGGCTCTTAGTACAATAAAAGCGTTAATGGGACGATTTAAATCGAAAATAATAAAAAAGTTCATAGACTTTATAGGCTGTCTGATCAATAAAAACTTACTCTTAATTTTTTTTGAAAAGAAAACAGAGTTTAGAAAACTTTGTCTTTAAAATAATATATTTTTATTGAAAAGGTATCATTTGGCTGACACATTACTACACATCATCATCATTGTCAGTCCCGCCCCCTGATTACGTAAGACTTGCAATAGATAGATAGATAGATAGATAGATAGATAGATATTTTATTCATCAACACAATACCTACATTTGTCTGTTAAATAGTGTCTTAAAGCCTATGTTAGGTTTAACTAGACACTAGTGTTCTCTTAACATTAATCTAGATTGTAAAAATATGAGCATACACACGTTCTTTTAATGTTTAGGTAGGTATATAATAGCAATGCGACAGCAATCATTACGCGACCGGTCGAAAAATATTACTTACAATTATTTACATTTTCAATTTACTGCTTGATAAAAGCCTTAAAGCCTTCTGCTTCCAGAACAAACAATTTCGTGCTCTGTCTATTTCAACTAATAATTTTCTTAATAAAAAAAAACAAACATCTCAAAAGTCATATCGGGAAGCAAGAAAACTCAATAATCATGGTAATTATCCCGTTGATCATAATACTAATATTATCTCAAAAGTTTCACCTTGCCGTGGTTTTATCGCTATCACAGATCTTTTAACAAAGCTACGCAGGCTTTTTATTATGAACTAGTTCAGACTGATGATTTCTTCACAAAGGTTTGTACAAAGCAAAGTAATGGGTTTTTCTACATGGACGCACCATAAAATTTAATAAATAAAACATTTTGAGCTTTCTTTTGCGAATCATGCTATTCTCATTCAATTTCTTGCATCGTTTGCTACTGTATCTGACAAATTGTTTACACAATTTTATTAATACAATACTGGTACATGTTTTTGAGATGCGAAGAATACTTGGAAGCGTATGGGCATTATTCTCATAACTCTATCACACTTTATAATATCGCACCCCTAGATGAAAACCGCGGTAACTCAAAATTTGCCCAAACGTGCGTGTTTGCGTTTTCGAATTCCTAATGAGAGGCAAATAATACTTAGCGTATGTTTAATGGGCATTATTCTTATCACTCTATCACACTTTATAAATCGCACCCTGAGATTAAATCCCCGGTAACTCAAAATTTGCCCAAACGGAGCTATAGTCGTATTGCTCATTATCGGACTAAAACATATGAAAAATGTCATTTTTTCCTTCAATTTTAGTCTTATTTTAGTCCGTATAATGAGCAATCCGACTATAGTTGCGTTTTCGAATTCCTAAACTGAAAAACCATGTGATACAAATGAGTTAATTGAAGAAGCTTGAAAAATAGATTTCTAAATCAGTTTATTTTTCATTTATAAAAAGGTAGGCTTTTCGAGTTACTGGGGTTTTCATCTAGAGGTGCGATATGTAAAATTACCTTTGTCCTATGTATCAATGTTCGTCTGTGCTCTGTTTTCCAAATAAACAGTTTTTTCTATTTAAATTATCAAGTCAAAACGTAAGATTTCCATGAAATTTCTTACCTATAACGATTAATCCTTGGTATGGTATGCTTCCTGCATTTAAATACCGGCAAAACCGGGAATAACATCTTGCTTAATTCAAATTTTACTATTTTTGTTACGGTGAGGATATTCAATTTATTGATCATGAAATTTATTGATCATTAAATAAAAGCTAGTCGATAACGTACGTCACTATAATGTACGACATTTTTTGTGATACCGACTCTTAAAATTAGATGTATTTATAACCGACTTCAAAAATAGGAGAAAATTCACAATTCGGTTGTATTTTTATGTTGTCTAATTTCTCCGAAACAAGTAAACCGAAACTTGTGGTATTTCTAATTATTGCGTCCCATAAAACATGGTTTTACTTAAAAATAGTCAACTTAAAAATCAAGGTACATTTTTTATAAGAGCGAACTTAACTTTTCAAAAGTGGTTAGCATTATACGTTATTATCCCCGCACGAGGGAGTTGCAGGAACTTAAATATAATTGCTCTGACAATGTTGCACTATGAAGAAATATGATACCAAGGCTGGGTTACACCATCTTACTTTTATAATAACTAACACTGAAACTTCAGTACCGGTAGAAATCGTCTGCACCATTCAACAATTGTTACAAAAAGCCAGTGTTATTGTCAAATCCGTACCCATACCCATATTATAAATGTCAAAATAGTGTTTTTTTGTTTGTTTATTTGTCTGGCTTTCACTTTAAAACAGAGCGACGGATTGACGTGATTTTTTGTGTGGAGATAGTTGGAGGGCTGGAGAGTAACAAAGGCTACTTTTTATCCGGGTACCACGTGAGCGAAGCCGCGGGCAGCAGCTAGTTTGTCATAAACAACCTTAGCTTTAACTACTACTATGGTACAACTAGCCACAATACCGTAACAGCATTCATTGCCCACTCCTTAAATATTAAGCTGGCCATACATATTCCCTTTCGCAACGACAAAAGCCAATTTTCACCGCATCACGCATTTAGAAACCGGTATCCTATGAAGCGGTCGACGTATAATAATATTGACGTAGTATCTATTGAAAGCCAGTGGCGCTTATAGTGATAATTTAATTAGTCAGTGAACAACGGAATCAGCGACGATGACTTATTACTTACGGGTCTTTAGGCGTTTCACACCGCAAGCGGTTCGGACCGCGGTGTGAATCGCCCCAGAGCTCTTTTTGAATGGGTTCTTTCGCACCACGGTGGTGACAGCGGTGCGAATCGCCTAAAGTATCTTTTGAAATGGGTCGATTCGGACCACAGGATTTGGACTCATATCAAAAATTAAGGCTTTCTCCTCATGGACAAACTATTCCTTACGGTTGGTTTGGACTGAATGTCAAAATGTACTGATCTACATATTTCGCCTACCTAACTGATTTGGCTACGAGGACTAACATTTCCTTATGGCCGAACTCGTGTCAAAATAGACAAAGTAGGTACACTCACCACCGCAGAGAGGATACAAAGAACATACTACGGTATCGTCACCACGAGTAGGTAAAGGAATATAATTGAAAAAGACAATTTCGTTTTAAATTGCCAACTCGAATTTTGCACAATGAAACCAGCATTGGACATTTCTTGGAAAAGCTCAGATAATTTTGTTCACTACATTTGTTATTTTTTACCTAATTTTATTTAATTTTGTACATAGTACCTACCTACCTATATCTTTTTGGCAATAGCAATTATGCACTATGTGTGTTGTGTTTTGGATCTAACTTAAAAGACCAGGACACCAGAAACGTTACAGAGGTTTTTTTTACTTGCTTAAATCAAAACACTTCTGCGATACATCTGATGTCCTGGTACTTCAAAACATTTTACCCGTTGTCGTCATGAAGGACAAAATCATGTTTTTGAAATAACGTTGCAAAACCAATTTCCACAATACTGTTAAAAAAACCGTTCCAGCGATTTTCGACCTTATTGAAATTTTAGGTTTCGATTATTTTCCAAGTCTTTGCCAAATTATTTAGAATATTATATTATTAATTCATCCTTCATGACCAATGGATAAAAATTAATGTTTGAAGTAGGTACCAGGGGGTCTAAAGTGGCCACTTTTGATGAAAAATCAGATGTTTCATAGATGCTTCATCTATAGCCGGGTACCCACCTAGCGCACAGGCTCGCGCGGCAGCCTCGCGAGCCAAATGCTCGGCTGATGTGGACGTGCCTCGGGCGGCCTCGGGCGCGCATTCGCTCGCCCGAGCACGGCTCGGCCCCGAGCCATCTGTTGTCGGTAAACTTGACGCGCTCTTGCTTGCTAGATGTTTCAGATGCTTCATCGATGCTTCATATAAGAAGCATCGATGAGAGAGTTTAAAACCGTCTTCTCGATTGAAATTCCGGTGTTTGGTAATTTCTATGGCTTCCTTCTGCAGGTCACGTCAGTTGTTTTCTAGTGTTTCTTTCGGACGCGTCATCGTCCTCATTCGAAGCCATCGCAAAAAGAACTGAAGACCGCTCCGGTACACCGGAACGTCCCCATACACGCAACCAATGTTCGGTTGACCTGCGCAGGCATACCTGCATAAATGACCTCTCCGGTAGACCGTAGCGTGTATGGCTTACATAAAAAGAAAACTGTTTTGTTCCCCTCAGGTCCGAATCGACCCATCACAAAAAGTTATGGGGCGATTCGCACCGCGGTGCGAAAGAACACATTCAAAAAGAGCTCTGGGGCGATTCACACCGCGGTCCGAACCGCTTGCGGTGTGAAACGCCTAAAGACCCTTACTTACAAGACAAGATGATGATTTATTTTTATTCAAACTAGAGTATTCATGAAGAATTATGAAGTATTTTCTAAGTATAGTACACCATGTATTGGTGCCGTGCCGTATTATTGTATGCCATGTTGGCCGAGGAGTATAATACGAGTACCTCGACTTTCGATCCGAAGGTCGTGGGTTCGAATTCTGGCCGTGCATCAATGGGTTTTTCGTTTCGAAAAATTTATATGCGCATTAACACGAGCTCTAAACGGTGAAGGAAAACATCGTGAGGAAACCCGCGGCTTAGTCAGCCCCACACGTATTGACCATGTCTTTCCTGTAGATATGGCCGGTAAGCCGAGAGGATGGTGTAGGTGCTACTCCATCTCAACATTGTCCCAGGCACTACACTGTCCCGTTAAGTGTAGGCAAAGATTGCCTCCTGACACTGTATAAATCATCTAGTAAAGATGTAAAGGCCTAAACACCATTTATTTGTCTGTTATCTTGTTTATTTTAAAGACATGCGTGATTATTTTCAAGTTACGACCGTTAAATGCTGGGTACTGTTTCATATGGCTCTTAGATTAAGTCCAGGCGTTTTACAACACTAATTTTAAACGGACCGCTCATTTTTCTACCGAAAGTGTTAATTTTCTTTACCGCTCTCGGCTTCATATTCTTTTACGTTTTTGTTAAGCATTTCAAAGTTATTGAAAAGTGTAAGCGTATTTCGAATTACATAGAAAATGGAATGAAATTATATTTTAATAAAAAATGTGTCTTTAAATATTTTTTTAAGCTTAGATATTCTAGACTGCTTCTGAATATCTGACTTTACGTTTACGGCTAAAAGTATAAATTACTTTTGATTTAAAATAAATATATTTTCTAATGCCTTTATTTACTGACTTCAACAACGAAATCTCAGCGTAATTAATGTACTTATTTATATTTAAGTAAGTACCTAAAAATGTTTATACCTACTGCTGTACTGAGATTTCATGTTACTTTGAGTTAGAGTACCATCTAGATCAAAACTATGTTTCTTTAGGTTTAGTGATTGTGATAATAAGTCAAATGTTTTTTAATGATTGTATTCTGTTTTGTGATTCTAAATAAATAAATAAAAACGAGTGTGCTTTAGACCACACGACTGAAGTAAGACTTCCGTTCGCCTCGCCCTATCAAATTTTTCGTAACGCTCTCGTCACGCATTCACCAGCTTACTCCCCAAGCCAAGTCAAGCGTTAAAGAAGTTTTACTTCGATAAATAAACTACGCCATCATAAAAACATCAAATGTTAGCAAAATAATCCAAAAGAACCAGTGCATTGAAACAATCAGTGCAAATCGAACGATTCAATTATAAAACAAAAATGGGTATCGTATCATAAAACCAACATTTGACTTATTATAAGATCCCGCAGTTTATCAAATTATTCTGATCTCTGGATCACTCTGCCTTCTTAGTATTCAGAATGGGAATCAATTTGCCAATTCTTCAAGAACATAATAAAATTCGTCAAAAGTACATTCGTCTGCGATAAAATGTAACAAAAAAATTATGAGTAGAGAGGGACATAAGAACGAGTAAATGTAACAAAAAAATATAGAGTTGGTAAATCAGAAGTAGTAACGACTGGATCAGGAACGAGACCAAAGTTAAATATGTCATGGCCGTGATAGCAAAATATTGGCAGGGCACATTGCGAGAACGGATGAAAGTCACTGGATAAGACGAGTCCTTGAATGGAGACCCAGGGCGAACACTAGAGGGCGCGGCAGACCACAGCGCTGGACAGACGACACCCGACGACACGGAGGCCGAGATTAGATGAGTCGGGCATAAGATTGTCGAGAGCGGAAGAAAAGGGTACTTACGTTCAAGATTAGATCATTACAAGGCTGACATAATGATGATGATGATGTTGAGGATTCTTCGAGGTGTTTTAATAAAACTAGCGGACTGTAATAGACTGGTATATTCTGGACATAAAAGAACGCGCGCCTTGGTCCGTGATTTATGTATGAGTGAATGAATGAGTTGTATGAATGTTGATTGAATGAAGTTTCGCCAGAGCGCCTCTCGGCGCCTCGTCCCCCGCTCCCCGCTGGCCGCTGTCCTGTTGCAGTGGTGGCGGGAGATACGATTTGTCTCCAACAATGATGATCAGAGGAAGTATGAAAGTAGCTCCAGTGAATGAAAAGATGAGGAGCAATAGGTTGGTTTGGTATGGTCATGGGAAGGGACGTAACTAAGAGAGTACCTATTCGTTATGAATGTAAATGGATATGGGTTAAAGGTAGACCAAAAAATTCTTCGTGGTGTTGGTTGCGAACAGGAGCGGTCATAGACTTTGATTTTGGGGGGTCACGTTATTTGCTAGTACGTACCTACCTATATTTTGGGGGGATCACGCTTTTTAGCTACCTACCTATTTTTTGTAGAATGTTAGAGGTTTGTCAAGGATTTTGGAGGGGTCATGACCCCTATGACTTTCCCCTCGGACCGCGCATGGTTGCGAAATAACAGGAGAAGGATCACCTGATCTTTAGACGTTTCAATGTGATCCAGTGGTCCTACTAAATTTATAAATGATTTTTGATTCCTTATACATTTTACTGCAGGTAACTGTACATTACGGTTCTAATATCGGTAGCACATCTAATAATCTGAAAGATAATTCTAAAGTGATATCCGGTACCTGTAGCACTAGTTAAATTTTGAAGAGGCTCTCGACTGTGTCAACTAAAAACGTGGTTAAAAGATTTTTAGAATTATTATAATCTTTGAAGACATTAAGCAGTATGAGGCACGTCCTAATAAACATCTAGTCCTAGTATAAGTAAGTAGGTAGGTACTTAATCGAAAAATTTATAAGATGAAATAGAAAAACTACTTTTCAAATTCTAAAAATAATCACAAATTGTGTTTTGTCAGGATGTAAACAATGAGTTAAATATTTTTTTAAAGAAAAAAAACATAGGTACTATGCCGAAATATTTTTCGTTACATAAGTGTTGTCAAAAAAAAACCGATGTTATAATTTTCAATGTCCCTAAATAATTGACTCTTACAGTTTCTACAAAAGTTACTATTCTAGTAAATGAAGACATGACATTTAATTTTTTTTTTGTTTTTTTTTTTGCCAATCTAGGCATCATTTATTCGATTTATATTAAAGTTAAGATTCTTCAATTTTGGAAATAATAAAATCAATTTAATGACGGAATCTCGAAAAGTAGTGCTACACAAAAACTTTGTTTTATGAAAAGGCCTGAAAATAAGTAAAGGTCAATATTTCCAAGGAAAATCTCACGGACTGAAAACTCAATAACATTTAGATACAATCTTATGGACCTAATCCCCACTTTTATGACCGCAAACAGCCGGCCTCTACCTTTCTATTCAAATTAAAGAAAGGGCCGGGACCCGTACCAAAAACATACTAAAGTATGTACTTTACAAATTTTGTACTTGAGTACTTATTTCTACTTTTGTTCTTTTCTTTGGATTTTCGTTTGTGAATGGAAAAGATAGCGTAAGGTGATATTGCACTCTTTTGTTTTGTAAAGTTAAGTACATACTTAAGTAGTTTAGTTTTTGTAATAAGATGTACCTACTGAGCACTTAATTCGATTAGATTTACAGATTCCTATATACAATAAGTGTGAAAAATAACACTAATTATATAAGAATTTGTGAATCTAGACAGAGTTAAGTGCTCAGTATTTTGTTATCCTGATTAAATTATAAATGCGAAAGTAACTCTGTCTGTCTGTTGCGCTTTCACGACAAAACGCTTAACGGATTTTTATAAAAAAATTTATAAGTATGTCCGTCCTCTGGGTTCAAACTATGTAGTTTGAACCCAGAGGACGGACATAGGCTACTTTTTATACCGGAAAAAAACCTGATTTCTGCGGTAAAGGGTTCCCGCGCGGGTGAAGCCGTGGGCAACAACTAGTGTTTTTTTTAACCAAATATATGTTTGGAAATACCGCTATCTCCTTAGACATTATTTAAAGAGTATAAGATCCTGCCTAAAGATCCGAAAGAAACATAAACACAACAAACAAACACGAGCGAAACCACGGACAAAAGATACCAGGTATTTTATCTGTGTATTATTTTCATGTTACAGGGTCCATAATGATCATCTCTTTATTATTCAACCAATTTAATTGTTTAGGGTTACTCCTTAAATGATCTGCCACGATGACCCTCTGAAAAGACGTGGGATTGGGATGACAGCTAAATTGTACCCTTGTGAGAGTTATTTATATTAATTAAGTGACTGCAGAATAATGATCTATTTGATCTATATCTAATTAAGTTAAATCATATCATAAACCTTTTTAAGACCTTTAAAGGCTTATTTATTTACTAGCGAACGCCCGCGGCTTCGCCCGCGTGGACTACTATTTTGTATCCCACGGGAAACATACATTTTTTCAGGATAAAAGTAGCCTGTGTATTCCAGAACCTAAATTATCTACATTCCAAATTTCATCAAAATCGGTTTGGTAGGTATGGGGATACGTGGTAACAAACATTCTCACACACACGGACTTTCGCTTTTATAATATTAGTAGGTTAAGCAATACAAAATTTGATGATGGACAAAAACATTTTGATGATTGGCATTATAGCATGGCATATAGCATGGCACATAGCGGGGCTAAAAAGGCCAATATAGCAGATTCACAATAGGAATTACAATTTAAGCCGGTCTTGTCACTCTCAGTCTATGAAAAAGAAAGCTAGTTTAAAAATGTGTTTTTTGCTCTGATTCTTTACAACATTGATCTTGAAAGAACAGAATTGAATTTTGAAAGTAATATCAAACTACTTTAAAAACTTAAATCTCGGTCTTATTTTGACCAAGTAAACTGGCATTATAATTTTTATAATCAGTATAAAACATCTAGAAATCTAAAAGAAATCATCATTATCTTGCGTGGCTTAAATTTTCTCTCACAGAAGCACTGCCTTGAAGTAACGGGCGCAGAACGTTTTCATTTCCTCGTAAGTTAAGTGAAGTTACGTGATGTTTTAATCTAAAAAGCTGAGTGTGCTCGGGCCGAAATTAAGACCCATATGGGTGTGTCGGTGTGTCACTGCCTTTTAATTCTAGAAGTATGTTTAATTGTAATTATTGTGGATCTAGAGATCATCAGATCTTTCTAAGATCATTATCGCTGCTTAAATGCTAAACTACCACATTTCAAAATTTCACTCTTTTCAGTAAAGCCATACAAATTTTTCGAAATGTTTTTTTTTTAATTTCTGAGCAAGTCTAATAATATCCTCTATCTAATAATCAGTCCTTAGAATGCAATCTTAAAATCGGAAAAAGTTCAAGCGGAAATTAGTTAACTAAATAATGTCAATAAAACAGATTTACTCCACATAATATTTTTCTTATATATTTTAACTTTTGTAACACAATTTTTATTACTCGACCCACGAGCTGGACAAAAATAAACCCGTAAAAGAAAACAAAAATAAATACTCCCGAGTGTTATTATTTATCCATAAAAACGACTTTTCACAAACAACAACATCTCACCTTTAGAGCACTTGTAGACGTCCGTTTTTTTCGTCGGACAACGGACCGTGTTTTTTACCCGGATTCACGGTGGT
Source organism: Camptogramma bilineatum (assembly GCA_958496255.1). NCBI lineage: Eukaryota > Metazoa > Arthropoda > Insecta > Lepidoptera > Geometridae > Camptogramma > Camptogramma bilineatum. Next base: position 4,800,428 of record OY292473.1, on the reverse strand, counting down.
GTATGGTGCGTAATGATGCCTGTAGCACACCTCCGCTGCGAAACTCAAAGGGCGAAACCGCAATAGTTTCGCTGTGAGTTGTGAGTTCTTTGACGGCGAAACAGTAGCGAAATTCCCTGCTCTAACGTACAAAACTGACTATGATGTTGTCTCTTTCTAACATGATTTCGCTCATTTGCTCAGGCGCCTACTACATCTCCGCCCGTTGTCCGCTATTTACCGAAGTACTGTTGCCCAGCGAAACTCGCTCAGCGGTTTCGCAGTTGTTGTTTCGCAGCGGAGGTGTGCTACAGGCATGAATGTGTGTACACGCGCCGGATATCGGTCCGGCGAACAATTTATGCCGTTTATATATGAATTTCGTTTATTGACGGTCTGTTGTCCGGAGAAAAAACGGACGTCTACAAGCGCTCTTATGATAGAAACGA